>OX387239.1:276030384-277248734 GCA_947561735.1 Cenchrus americanus | reverse complement strand
CATCTGACCGTTAGAAAAATCATATTTTAGATAGATGTACTTGAATCAATGCATAAGAAGATAACTCAAAATGAAATAGCAGCATGTTCTTCAGCTAGGACAGATTCTGTTGACCTCAAAGAATTATGTATAACTTTCTGTGTAATTATCCAAAGACCACGAATTTTTACCAGATTATGATGAATAAAATTATGGAACTATCACAACTGGAATCACCTCATTTGGACATCTACAACTCGAGATAGAATTCAAACAGTGCAGCTATATCAGCAGAAATTTACAGACTCTGACATGTTCATTACTTTGTGCATAACTCCCAGAATATATATTGTACATCATTGAATTTTTTACAGAAGATCATCCTCTAAATTTGTGAACTAACCCAACTGGTTTCATGTCATTTGGAGTTCTGTAGCTCGAGATATAAACAAAACATTACTGGTATGTCATAAGACTGCGAAAACAGATTTGATACATTTCAAACTTGCATAGGAGATTAAGCAAAGACAACCGAATAGAAACCCGAACTAACTTTTAATTAACTTAACAAATTTCTGATTGCATAGTGGCCATCACTCCACCATACAATTCACAATCGAACAAAGATCCAACTCAAACATGTTTGCAACCAACACATTATTACAAGCAATACGTTCACGCGGGAACGATCTAACGGAAAAGTAAATGGTAAAGGCAAGTATCCTAGAATCCTAGCCAAGATGAGTAGTAGCTTCAGCGGTGCCGTAACGGAGTCTCTTGCGCGGAGGGGGAGGCTGTGGTATGATATGGCACAACTTCTTGAGGGGGTTGCTATCCCGCTAGCCGTGTGCTTCCAAACGTGCAATCTTCGCCCGGCGCCCGCAACTCCTCGTGATACTCGTCCATCTCGGTAGTTGTTCCCTCCGGATCCGTGTTCAAGGCGGCGGTCACACGTGCCAGGATATCGATGCGATCATCACCTCCAGCTAGCACTACAGTCTCCTCTGTGCCACTCGCACGACGAGGCACATGACGATACTCCGAGTTGAACAGACGTGCCCGCTTCGCATTGCAGATTGACCAGAGTGCCCTCCTCGCTGCATCGTTCACTGCAGCATCATCCGTGGAGAAATGGGTTGTGCTGTGGTGAGATGAGCGGTACCTCCGGCCATCTGCATCATTCAAAGGCATCTGTATGTAGACTGCTGGTGCAGTAATCTCTCATCCCTGGTTCGCTGAAGTGTTTAGTCACATAGAGGGACTTCATGGTATAACCCGTGTCTTGTAGAACTTCCCACGAAGAATGCAAAGCTGCTCGTTCTCATCTTCGGTGGAATGTTTGTGATACACGCCCCGTGATAGCGAGGATCTTCATCTTCCTCTTCCTCCGGTTTCCATTAGCATTGTTACCACATTCCTCATCCCCACTTGTCATCACTAGAATCTTCCGGTCACCACCTTCACCATCGAGCACTTGGATCAACATGTGCGGGGGGTGCCTCATCATTTGCCACGGCGCCGGTGGAATCACAATGTCCCCATCGGCGTACGCCTCCAAAGACGGTGCCATCGTACAGCTGCGGCTGCTCCAATGGCTCCTCCTCCATCTCAACCTCCTCAGGATCTTCCTCTTCTGGTTCCGGCTGAACCTCCTCTGGGTTTTCCTCCATTTCAACCTCTGGCTGAAATTCCTCTGGTTCCTCCTCCACATCCTCTAGACGATGGCGAGGAGCCAGCTGTCCAGTGGGAATGCGCCCACCAGTGCTCTTGCGGGGGGTCATGTAGGTTCTGGCCATCTGTCAAAGCAAAACTGATCTCAGAGTACAGAATAAATCAAAATGACGAGTCTAAATGATAACAATATTAAGATTAGATTTTTAATGCGTAAATAAGATGATTTGAAGCATGATAGGGTTTTCTAGAACATGAATCCTTAATTTCGTCCATTTCTAACTAAGGCTGCGACCTACGGTCATCACGGCTCGGTACCACTTTGTCACACCCGATTTTACAAAGAAAACCGAATGCATCTCACTTGTGCTCCAGGATCAATTTACACATACATGATAGACAAAACGAGTGTAATACCATTGCCGTAACAAAACGTATGAGAGTGAAAGCTGTTACAATATCCTTTATTACATTCGAGAGGTGGACTCGAAGGTCCAAACATGAACGATAACTAAACGACGAGCAGCTCCATCTTCGACTTCCACGGGCATGATGACCGGGGGATCCGCATGCCCTAGAACTCCTCATAGTCGCTCCGGTACTCGTCCTCGCCTCCGATGTTCTCCTCCGAACAGCGGTAAGAAAGGGTGAGCACCACTTATGGTTGGTGCTCGGCAAGTGGGGAAAACAATGCAAGGCTATCAAGGATAGGCTATGGTTCATAGCGGTAAGCATTTTATAAGTTGGTCAAGTTTTATTAGCAAGCACGTAGTTACTAGGTGTAAGTGTATACCAACCCACTTATCATTAAAAGGGACCTCAAACCAAACCCACAAACCCACGATTTACATTTATCTTCAAGTTTATTAATCATGTGAGGGTCCAAGCCGCTCATGACCGTGAGCACGGCTGATCGATCAGTTTTACACTCTGCAGAGGTTGTACACTTTACCCACAGTTCGTGTTCCCCATTTTGCCCGGTTAGCTAGACCCTTAAACACTTCCAAGGTGAGTGGATAGGGGTTCACTACGAAGCCTTTACAAAGGAAAGAAGAGAAACCAACAGCCCGCAACGATTCTGACTCGGGGCGGACCATAACCCTCCCTAGTGGTCGGCACCTTAGCCAAGGCCGCTACCCCAAAAGAACCGGCTATACCCCCCGCAACCCCGAGCCCCCCCGTGCCCCTCTCGGAAAAAGGCTATCGGCTAACCCACTCCCCTAATTACTTGGCTAAGCCGAGCCATGTGGACCGTGGTTGTACTTGTTGTCTTGGGTGGTTCTCCATGTTCCGTTTATATTTCAAGTTATCTTGTCTTAAGCATAAATGCATTACATAACCGAACCGAGTTATATATTGTAAACAAAGCATAACCATACCCATGTAAAGCAAACTAAGCATTTATATACCCAAGCATTTGTTAAACGGGGTTGATCAAGGTAATGTGGTAAAATATCTAGTCAAGTCCTTAACTAGGTGTTTGCCCATCAAGTTTATGCATAGCAACGGGAATGGTAAACTTTGTTTAACATGCGGTGACATAGGTTCAAAAAGTAATGCAGAGGGGGAAAGCCACTTGCCTTCCTCTACAAGCTGGGCAAAGTCTTCCTCGAAAACAAAGCTCTTCCCGATCACCTCCGATGGGGAGCTCGGACGAAAGAGGCACGATATCTACGAGTCAAACAAGAACAACAAACAATAAATAAACAGTGCACCAAACAGTAACAAAACTGGTAAAATTGTTGTTTAAATGATTCTACTCGTCGAGACGATCATTTCGGTATATAGAACGCTAAAATCGGAGTTAAAACGAGAAAGATATGATTAAAACAAGTTACAGGGACCTATCTGCAAGAAAACTAAGTTTACAGGGCCTTTTATAAATAAAACCAGGGGCTAAAACACAATTTCAAATAAAAATCGAAGGGCTTAAGTGTTATTTCTCAAGAAAAGGACCCCTAACACTATTAACCAGGGTAGACAGGGGCTCTTCTGCAAAATTCAGGACCTAAGCGTAAAGATCTTGAAAGGTGGAAGGACCGGCATGCTAAATCAGAGTTACTCAGGGCCTCTTTAACAAAACTGCCAACGCCGCGCTGTGGATCTAGAATCCAACGGTCACCGACGCACGCGTGCACCGTGGACCGCGCCGTGAGCTCGGCTCACGGGTCCACGGTGGACCGGCCCTTCAAACACGAAGGGGTATGCGATCAGAGCCGCCCACGCAAGATCCGACGGCCCCGGACGTGTGCGTGCGGGATGCGGCGGCGAGCATGTCGGAGTGCGGCGCGCGCGCGGTGGGAGCTCGCCGGCGTTGCGCCCGGGCGGCGTTCTCGGCCACTAACACGACCACGGGATAGCACAAAACATAGAGGGGACGCATGCGCACGTGATCGTGGGGTCGGGGAGGGCGATCGTGCCTCGGCGTTGACGGTTAATAATTATATCAAAGTTCGTTTGTGACTTGCAAGCGTACAAGTCTCCCGTCGTAGTCAAGGGACCCTTCTTCCCTCGAGTGGTGAACCCAAGGTATCGAATCCGTGGAACAAATGTGTGACGCAAAACTTAATCTAATAAAGCCAAGTAACTCCAATCTTCGATAAAAGAAACCCTAATGCATCTAAGTAAAAGACACGAAACGAATCTAATCTACTAAAGACCGAGAAAACAAAATAAGATTGGGTAGATAAACCGATCTAGAGGGATCGGGGTAAGCCTTTTGTTGAAGTTCCAAGCAAGAAAAGAAGTAACAAATCGAATCTTAATAGAAGCCTCTTTAAATCGTGGTTTCCCGTCCAAATCCGAAAACATTCGCCTTTCGGAACCCCCGTTCTGTCACAACGTATCTCTATTCATGCGGGGAGCTTAGGGCGAGTCAAAAGACAAGTCGAGATTCTTTCGGAAGATCCGGCGTGTACCTCTAGCCACCGCGGCTACAAGAACACCCTATGTAATCTATCTCGAGAATAGAATTGGAATAAGCAAAGCCGATCGAAAAACGAAATCTTCGAGGAAACACTTGATCGCTAGGAAAAGATTCAACTTGATAATTCAACTATAACAATGATACATACACAAGATCACCACCGGGATCCTTCCTTGATCTTGCTTCTAGCTCGGGAACTCCGACGTGGTCTTCCGTGCAAGGTTCCCACGTCGGCTAGGGGAACCCTAGTCAACTAGCTCGACCCTCTCCTCTCCGAGATGGTGTCCCTCTCTTCTCTCGCTCCTCGGCGGCCGATGATGAATTCTTCTCTCCGTGGCTCTCGGTCGGGGGGCTATAAATAGCCCTATTGGCGGCTAGGGCAAAGGAGGGAGCAAATGGGCCCCGGATGGGCCCGGGCCGACCGGACCGGGCCGGCCGGCCCGGGCCCATCTAGGCCCGCCCCGAGGCCTCCTTTGCTCTACGTCGGTTCCCTTGCTTCCCGGATGTTTCCCCCTTACGCATGTAGGTCCATGTCATCGGTTTCTCTCCGAATTGGACTCAACTCCTTGTCTTGCAAGATTCGACGCACTTTTCTCGGTCGGGTCCTCGGAGTCCGTCGTCTTCTCGGATCAAGTCCCCGGCTTCTTGGAGTTAAGTTTGCTTCATTGCATGACTTGTACGGGGCTTCAAGGTCTTGTCATGAGGTGCTTGATGAACTTATCCCGAAAGTCTTGCATTCAACACTAAAACCCTGCATAAACATTAAACTCCAAAACCGACATGCACACGTGAACTTGTTATACCACGGGGATTAGTACCAATGGATAAGGTATAAAACTCATGCCAACACCGAAGGTAAACTCATGGCTAGGTTGACGGATTTTCACCGTCAACATCTCCCCCATGCTTAAACCTTGCTCGTCCTCGAGTAAGCCTTCGATGGATATCATCATTGCCAAACAATGTTTAAACTTTGCACTTGATCATACATGAGAAAACATAATGCTCTCAAAATTTTAATTCATTAAAGTTCCATAATGTACTAGCCTTCATCTCTACGGAGGGTAGATTCTTATTAAGCTTATCCCGCAAGTATTAACATGCTCACAAAGTTTAAAATAGATCTCGAATTTTTGAAATAAAGAACGAGACAAAGAAAAGCTAAACCAAGATCACAAATTTAAATCATCTTGCATATTGCTCATGAACTCTCATCTCGCTTGTCTCTCAAGCCTATATATTCTACTCCTTTCCCTCTCATAACACATATACATGTGGTAGGCTTTATATGGAGCTTTGGGAAAGTTTAGTCCTAACAAGATTTTATAAATGAGGTGTTGTCAAAACAAGACAAGCTTCTCATGGTCTTACCGAGACTCGTCAAAAAGGTCATTGGAAAATAATGTTAAATCAAGGAGGGGAAAGAGAAAAATACACACACTTTTAGATGAGTGGACATGTGCAAATGGCAAAGAGTGATCCCGAGGCACAAAGGAAGTCCTCGTTATCGGATTGCACATGGTTGGAAAATGAGAATGGATCTTTTAAACTTGAAGCCTTGAATGCACTCTTAGAGAACCTAGGGAGTTCACTTTACGCATATATTTTTTTTTCTTTCTCACATTTCTCATTCTTTTCTTTCTTTCTTTCTTTCTTTCATTCATTCATTATATATATATATATATATATATATATATATATATATATATATATATATATATATATATATATATATATATATATATTCTCTTCTTTCTTCTTGTGAGACCTTCACCTTGGAAGTCACGTTCGTCGCCGAATTTTTTTCTTTCGTCATTATATATATTTTTTTTAAAATACTCCCTTTTGAACTCTAAAACTGCACCATACCTACCTCCTCCCCCATGCTTAGATGTTGCTCGTCCTCGGGCAAAGAGGCGAAAAATAAGGTAGGTACCGGGGTATTTTTCCTTGGAGAGATACTTGAAATCTTCAATGTCGGCACCGTCTTGCAATCTTCCTTGAATTGATGATCCATTCTCAACGATAGGTTGTGGTCAAGGAGGTAATCACAAAAGATGATATTTGGTTTAAGGGTGGATATCCGGCGAAGTTTGTGAGATCTCCAATCCGGGGATACACAATGCACGGATAAAAGGCTAGCAAAAAGATAGATACGCAAAAATGGAATGACCAGCTTCTTAGTCTCGGGCCAGAGAAATCATGGCCTGCAATAACTCACTCAAAAATAAATCTTGTACACTAAGGTTTATGCACTCAAATATATATTAGGCTTTGGATAGGTTGAGCAACACACAAGTGATATTTATGACAAGGTTAGCGATATTTTTGAGCATAAAAGACATCTTTAATCTGTTCATAACTTGAGAGCACATAAAACACTATGGGTCTTTATTTTAATCATAACCTCCGCTGAAAATTAAGCTAGCATTTAAATAAATTCAGATTTGTATTTTTAAGAGAGCACTAGCTTAAACATGCATAGATCAATTACAAAGATGAACAAAGCTGCAATTTTAATCATATATCATTATGGCACGAATTTTGTAACTTTTCCAATGATATAATCAAGGTGGTGTCTTTATTAATGGTGACATCAAGTTGAAATACAAACTGAAAATAAACAAACATGCTTGCTGAAATTTAAATAAAAACAGAAAATACTACGCAAACACACATAAGCAAAAGCTGAAAATTACGAGAGAAAAAGAAGAGAAAAGAAAACTAAAGTTCCTAAATCTTCTAGTCCTCCGCCGGTGGTTGATGTTGATGATCTTGATAATAATACCCTTGCTCATAATATGATTGGACATTTCCTCCGACGAATTGATTTGGCTCCACAAGGTGAAGGCGTCCAAGCTCAAAGGCAATATTTGCATTTCCTTCACCAAGTTGAGCTGCGTTAGCTTGGATGGCTGCAATGTTTTGAGTGTTTCTTGCAGCATACCCTCCAATTATGGCCATGCTTTGTTGTGGTTGGGGATTATGAGCGTAGGACTCCGCGAAGTTAGCGTTGGGCACAACATAATTTGGTGGGGGTACCGGTGCACCACCCCCCCCCCCCCCCCATGCTTGCTCTTGTGGCCCTCCGTAATAACTTGGCGGAGGAGGGATCCCGCCGAATGGTTGCACATTGGGTTGTGCTCCACTCGCTTGTGCGGAGGATGTTCCCTCCTCTACGATTCTTCCTCTTTTGTTCTTCCTTGCGGGGACAAGGAGTCCCTCTTCCAACCAATCTTCTCTCCCTTCGATGAAAAGCCTAAGCCTCTCATTGGGAAGGGGTAGGTTCACTATGGCCAACCGATAACCTCCTCTCTCATCTCCACTAATGTACTTGCCTTGCCGCAAATACTCAATGCCGAGAGAGGTACCACACAAAAGATGGTCGGGGTTTCTTGCGATCCCCGACCGTAAGGAGAAGGCCAACATGGAGAGGTAGCACCCCGAACCAATATTACCCGCCCCGATGTTGCTTCACAACACCAACGGTTGATCATAAGGTAAGAGGGGTCTATTGGCTGCCTGGCAATTAAAGCCGAGTAGAGCCAATTCAACTCCGTGTCGGTCACCTTCGTCTCCTTCATCCTCCCCAATACCCTCTTGCACATCCAAGAGTGAAATATCCGGATAATGGGGTTGTGGATGCAATTGCGTTGTTGATGGGCTTCTCTCGGAGATCATATTCCAAAATCCCGCTAACATGTCGGGTGGCACGTCAACTTTCTCCGAGCTCCCTTGTGGAATCCAAGCAGCTCCCTAACGTGCTCGTAGGGAACCACTTGTTGGACTCCCTCCAAACGGAATGACAAGCTTTGCACCCCATCATCATCAAGGATAGGTGCAATAGTCATTAAAATTTCCAAGGCGAACCCCAAGTGGGTGTCCACCGATACTCCGTTGGAGAACTGCACCCATCCAAGGTGCCCCAACATATAGTATATGTCGGTGCCAAAACCCAAGGTGTAGAGTGCTTGGTCGTCGAACTCGACGTTGGGCACAAGCCTCTTCTCAAGATTAGAGAGCCTCTCCTCCTCCTCCGCCGACAAGATGATGAAGCCGTACGAAGAGTATGTCGGAGTGTAAGGAGGTGGCGCGGTTGAACGGGTCGATCGTCGTGGTGGCGCGGGCTGCTCCTCCGTGTGCCCACGAGGTTCGGTAAACCTCATGGACGTGCTTCTTGCAGCCCTCATACCACCAAGGAGGAGAGCATCGTTCCTCCTCGGTGGTGCCGTATCCGTCTCCATGCTCCGGGAGACTCGGAAACCGAGTGCCTCCTTGAAGACGTGGTTGATGACGGCTTGGACGACGACGAACTCTTCTTCTTGGAGAAGAGACTTGTGGTTTTCTTCCACATGGTTGCTGCACTCTTTTCTTCAACTAAAACTCCGGGTTGCAACCGGTAACTAGGCACTTAAACTCCTTGCTTCGGATGTGGACTTTGAGTGGATTAAGGATGTGGATTTTTTCTTGAGCTATCAAGCTTGGGAAGGTTGGCTATGTCTACGGAGGTTTTGAGCACACAAACTTGAACACACAAACAAAGGAAGGAGAGGGAAGCTTGCTCCCGGACAACGGGAGCCGGGGGGCTCCTTAAGTAGGTGAGGCCGGCCGGCTCGGGCCGGCCGGCCCGGGGTCCCCGGTGCACCTCCCCGCCTCGTCTTTCTTCTAGCACGATCATTTCGCCTCTCGCAACTTTCCCCGCCCGCGTGCACCACGAGTTGCACCGCCCAAACGCTCTCGTCCACTCCTTTCCTTGCATTATTGGTCCTTCCACTTGATGCTCCATGCTTTGGGTCATGTCCATGCTCCCTAGCTCCACTTGCTTCACATGCCACCATGAAATTCCTGCAAAGTTGATGCTTGCTGCCCACCATGCTTGTCCTTTGCATGTGGAATTGGTGAAAGTTGATGAAAGGGAATCCAATGGTGCATGCATGATTAATTCAAACTAGATTGCCTCCATTAAGGTGTGTTTAAGGTTAAGCACTCCTCTAATTCGAAATTTAAAATATTTTTCAGAGCCATGCAAGAGCTCAAACATAATTTTAGAGAAGTTTTTAAACCATTAAAAACAAATGTAAGTCGAAAATATTTTTCGACTACGTCGATTTCGGTCTCACCGGTATAGTTTGCCTTCATCGGTTGAGAGCAAACATTTCCCGGCTTGATCATGGGGGCATAGGTTTAGGTTCTAATTTTGGCTAGATAAGAAAGATTTTGAATAAAACAAAATTAGAATAGGCTTAGAAAAATTCTAATCCTAGAGAAACCAAGGATAAAGATTTTTAAAACCAACCAAAAGTTTTGATTTCTAGGTTCACGCGAGTTCTACCACGTGCTGAATTTTATTATGAATTTTATTAACACCTAGATATAAATCGTGGCTCTACTCGTGTGGTTTTAGCATGAAAAATAAGTCAACCTCAGCACCATAATGAGGGTGAAAGGTTGAGTTAGGTTCTGAAATTATTTGGTTGAGGTTTCTCGAAAAGAAAAGAACAGACAAGCACATAGGAGGGTTCATGCAAAGGGTTTATGATAAAGCAAGCATTCAATCAAGAATTATGTCTCTAATATTGTTCAACCACTTCTAAGTCTAATGTCTTTGCGTAATAAAACTCAAAAACTAAATTATTAGAAATACTCGAAAAACCCGGAATTGGGTTGTCCTCCCGGTAGCTTATTCTTGACTCGACGAAACGGGTTGCCTCCCGCCTAGCGCTTCGTTTATAGTCTATAGCTAGACTTCTTCACTTGATTACTTCGGATCAACGCTCTTTGCGGGCGTTGCAATCTTGGGTACCCACTTCCGCACCATCTTGGGCACGGGCTTGTCTTCCGGCTTAGTCGGCTTAGTCATTTTTTTGGTCTTCACAGGCGGCTTCTCTTCCTTTGTCTTGACGGATGCAACACCTTCTTTGATTTTCTTTACGTTCATTTTTTTCGGCTCCTTCTTCTTTTTCAGCCCCTCCGTTTTTTTTGGTTCTCCCTTGACTCCAATCATGTTGCATGCCTCAATTCTTGGACGGAACTTGAAGGAACTCCTTTCTCCGTTGATATCGAACATGATCTCCCCCTTGCCAACATCAATAGTAGCTCCCACGGTCTTGAGGAAAGGCCTCCCTAGGATGAGCGGCGGCTTCTCCCTCTCTCCCATCTCGAGCACAACGAAGTCGACGGGGATGAAGTGGTGTCCGACCTTCACGGGTACATCTTCGGCAATGCCCAAAAGATAGCGAATGGAGTTGTCACCCAACTCCAAACATATTCCCGTAGGCTCCATTGGTAGCCGTAGCTTCTCGAACACATCCCTCGGCATGACGCTCACACTAGCTCCAAGGTCGCATAATGCCTTCTCGAAGTTGAAAGAACCAACCGAACATGGAATTGTAGGGCACCCGGGGTCCTTTTGCTTCTCTAGCCCATTAGCAATAGCGGCACTACACTCCTCGGACATCTTGACATGATCTACCCCGAGTGTTGCTATCTCATATTTATTTGCAAGTATGTCTTTAAAGTAACGAGAATATGTAGGTACTTGTAGGGCATCTAGTAATGGCATGTTGATGCTAAGTCTACGCACAACTTCCACAAACTTCTCAAAGTGGTTGTCAAGTTTACCTCGGAAGTAGCGTGGCTTGAGTTGCGGTATCCTCGTGTCTTCCTCCGCATCTCAAATTCGGGTTCCTCGGTGACGATCCCCGTAACCTTCTCTTTAGCAATTCCTTCCACCTCGGTGGATGGTTTAAGCTTCCTTCCTCCCACGGAACGTTCCGGATCTTCGGTCTCCTTCCCCGAACGTGTTTGAATGGCCTTCGCCGATTCGGGACATTTGGGTTGTCCCGAAGCTTCCCTTCATCATTAGTGAGGCGCCCCGCAAGTTGTCCAACTTGCATCTCGAGCATCTTCATCATGTTGAGCACTTGATGATTGGAACTTCCGACCTCCGTCACTTTGCTATCGATGTTCTCCAACACCTTGTCTATAGTTTTGAACTTGGTGACGGTGTCCTTGTTGATCTTAGCTTGCTCATCCATGAACTCCTTCAATTGTATACGAAGCGGAACCACGTTAGGAATAGATGAGCTTGCATTAAATTGAGGCCTACCTTGCCCGTAGCGGAAGTTCGGCAATTCTCCCTTCCTCATGTAGTCGAGCACTTTGGCTTCCTCCGACAATCTTTGCGGACATGGCCATACTCTCCACATTCTTCGCATGTGGACCTTGCTTCGGTGGCCTTCAAGTCTTGAGCCTCTTTCTTTTCCATCTCCATCTTCTCCAACCTCCTCATGAGCGAGTCGATCTTGCTTTCAAGTATGTTCTCCTTCTCCACTTGCAAGACTCCTTTGACGTTCCCCGTGGGTTGAACCGGATGTAGGCGCCCGGACGATGCCCACGTGTCATTATCCGCGACCTTCTTGAATAGAGTGAAAGCTTCCGTCGGTGTAAGTTCGATGATGGATCCTCCCGCCGATGCATCGATGATCGTCCTTGACGCCATGGTGAGTCCTTGATAGAACTTTTGCACGAGGTCTTCCTTCGGGAACTTGTGATGTGGAACCGCCCGGGTGTACTCGTTGAAGCGCTCGAATGCCTCCGAGATAGTTTCCGTAGGATATTGAACAAAGGTGGCAATCTTATTACGCAAGCTTTGAGTTTTACTCGGTGAGTAGTATTCCTTCATGAAAGCCTTCATCAACGTGTTCCAATTTTGCACCGTCTCCGCCGGTTGAGAGTGGAACCATTGCAAAGCCTTCCCGAGTAGTGAAAACGGAAAAAGTCTTGCCCTCATTTGGTCTTGAGTCACCCCATCCATGTTGAAAGTCTGACATAGTTGAATGAATGCTTGGAGGTGAAGGTTCGGATCCTCTTTACCGGTGAAAGGTGAATGTTGCACCATGCGGATTGTTGAGGTCTTGATCTCGAACGGTCTTCCGATCTCCTTGAGGTTCAAGATTGGTAGGTCGATGATGTCTGGGGTGCATAGCTCCCCAGTCTTGCGTTCTTGCGGTGGTTGGTCACCCATTGGTGGAAGTCGATTCTCCCGAGGACTTTGAGGTGGTGAATTCTTCGGAGATTCCTGCGATCCTTTGTCTTCCGACTCCGAATCTACAAAATCCAACTTTTTAGCTTGATGTGCTTCGCGTCTCCTTAGCCTCGTAAAGTTTTTCTGGGATCATCCACAAAATTATTTGGTTTGTTGGAGAGGTAGCCGTCCATCTCCTCGTTAGGGTTAGCAATAAACAAAGTATGCAAAAACTAGAAAGTAAAAACAAATCTATAAAAACTAGGGTTAGACAAACTAGATTAGATGTATTTTGAGGATGATCAAAATTTAGTAGATGCAAAAATAAAAACAAAAAGAAAACTGAAAATTACAAAAAGGCATAAAAAATCAAATCTTGATCACTTGTTCCCCGACAACGGCGCCGAAAAAAGGGGCTTGTTGACGGTTAATAGTTATATCAAAGTTCGTTTGTGACTTGCAAGCGTACAAGTCTCCCGTCGTAGTCAAGGGACCCTTCTTCCCTCGAGTGGTGAACCCAAGGTATCGAATCCGTGGAACAAATGTGTGACGCAAAACTTAATCTAATAAAGCCAAGTAACTCCAATCTTCGATAAAATAAACCCTAATGCATCTAAGTAAAAGACACGAAACGAATCTAATCTACTAAAGACCGGAGAAAACAAAGTAAGATTGGGTAGATAAACCGATCTAGAGGGATCGGGTAAGCCTTTTGTTGAAGTTCCAAGCAAGAGAAGAAGTAGCAAATCGAATCTTAATAGAAGCCTCTTTAAATCGTGGTTTCCCGTCCAAATCCGAAAACATCCGCCTTTCGGAACCCCCGTTCGTCACAACGTATCCCTATTCATGCGGGGAGCTTAGGGCGAGTCAAAAGACAAGTCGAGATTCTTTCGGAAGATCCGGCGTGTACCTCTAGCCACCGCGGCTACAAGAACACCCTATGTAATCTATCTCGAGAATAGAATTGGAATAAGCAAAGCCGATCGAAAAATGAAATCTTCAAGGAAACACTTGATCGCTAGGAAAAGATTCAACTTGATAATTCAACTATAACAATGATACATACACAAGATCACCACCGGGATCCTTCCTTGATCTTGCTTCTAGCTGCGGGAACTCCGACGTGGTCTTCCGTGCAAGGTTCCCACGTCGGCTAGGGGAACCCTAGTCAACTAGCTCGACCCTCTCCTCTCCGAGATGGTGTCCCTCTCTTCTCTCGCTCCTCGGCGGCCGATGACGAATTCTTCTCTTCGTGGCTCTCGATCGTGGGGGCTATAAATAGCCCGATTGGCGGCTAGGGCAAAGGAGGGGGCAAATGGGCCCCGGATGGGCCCGGGCCGACCGGACCGGGCCGGCCGTCCTAGGCCCATCCGAGGCCCGGCCCGAGGCCTCCTTTGCTCTACGTCGGTTCCCTTGCTTCCCGGATGTTTCCCCCTTCGCATTTAGGTCCATGTCGTCGCTTTTCTCCGAATTGGACTCAACTCCTTGTCTTGCAAGATCCAAGACTTTTCGGTCGTGTCCTCGAGTCTCGTCGTCTTCTCGGATCAAGTCCCCCGGCTTCTTGGAGTTAAGTTTGCTTCATTGCATGACTTGTACGGGGCTTCAAGGTCTTGTCATGAGGTGCTTGATGAACTTATCCCGAAAGTCTTGCATTCAACACTAAAACCCCGCATAAACATTAAACTCCAAAACCGACATGCGCACGTGAACTTGTTATACCACGGGGGTTAGTACCAATGGATAAGGTATAAAACTCATGCCAACACCGAAGGTAAACTCATGGCTAGGTTGACGGATTTTCACCGTCAACACTCGTCGGCGGCCGGCGGCGGAAGGGGGCGGAGCGGCCGCTCCGGCGAGCTCGTGAGTGCGCCAAAGTGCACTCGGAGAAGGGAAACCGGGCGGGGATTAATGCACACCGTGCGAAAGAGAAGAAGGCGAGCTCGAAATCGAAGGGGATGCGACGGCGGTGGAGCTTGGCAACGGCGGCGGGTCGGGCGGTGTTCGGCGTGGTCGATGCGCGGCTCCCACCGGCCCCGGGGACGAGAACCTCGCAAGCAACCCGAGCTTGATGAGCCCCCGGTGAACCCAAGGAGAAAGAAAGAAGGGCGGTGAAGATTGTCCTTCACCGGCGGCGACGAATTCACGACGGCGGTGGGAACCCGAGGCGGCGATGCCGGGGAATTGGTGCTCGAGCGAGTGCGTTGGTGTGTTGAGAAGGCAAAGGGAGGCGCGGGAGTTCGAGCACGAGCTTAAATAGGGCCGCAGGGAGGAAGGCGAGGGGAGGCGGGGCGGACTCCGAGCGGCGGCCGTTGACGGATAAAAGACGTATCCCTCTACGATCCGCAAGCGTACGGACCCCACACCTTTTTCACCACGGGATTCCCAAGGTTCTTGTCAATCCGTCGAGCAAGGGGATTACAAGCGTTCGATCAACAACGACACACTAGCTACTAAAACCCTAACTACTATTATACTGGAAAACAACTAAACTACACTAGAGAGAATGATTAAGATATCAAGATAAAAGACACTCGCCCACGGGTCTACGATACTAGAGCATGCAATCGCTTAAAGACATGAAAACCAACATAATCTATCGGGGTTGTGACCACGGTTTCGCCCTTTCCCTCCTCTCGTACTGTCACTACGCGAAGGTATTCATGACTAGACCTTTGATGGACACGACGTATTGAATGGATCCAAGGAAGCATTGAGGCCTATACTCCCTTTATGGCATGGTAGCTAACCTTAAGCATGAAAGTATATTCAACACAAGATGATAGATAGATAATCCGACAAAGCACGATTACATCTCAAGATCGATTACAACCCATGGACGAATGAGAAGATTACCCCATCAAGGTGCTGATCATGGCACCGTTGATCATGGTTTCCCTTCCGCCGTGTCTTCCTCCTTCTCCACGAGAGGGTGCTTCCTTCGAGGTGGTTGATCTCCAGCGGAGATCCTCCTCCTCTCTCTCTAGCTTGTGGATGGCCTTCTCGGTGCTAATGACTCCTCCCTTCGGTGTTGGCGGCGCCTCGGGGGTTTTAGGGTTGAAGATCCTTCGAGGGCAAGGAAAACGGGACCGAACCGGTGCCGGAACCGGGCCGGGCCGGCCGGCTCGGGCCGGCCGGCCCCGTGCCCACCCGGCCCGGTTCGGCCGCCCCTTTTGCTCCGTGGGTCCTCGTGCACTTATGTACTTTGCCCCCTCCACTTGCATGATTTTGATGCTGTTATCCTCGCGTCCAAGATGGAGGCTCTCTTTGCATGAAGTTTGATCTTTTACGCTTCAATCCCCGGGGGTGTTCCTCGTAGCACTTCGGTCCTCGCCACCATTGGAAATGATTTCAGCAAGCTCATGAACACGAACAAGACTCCGTGAATGCTCCTTTGAACTTGTTGCGAATCCGTCCTTTATGTCCATGTTTTCCTACATAAACACAACACTTCCAAATGCATGCACAAAGATGAACTTGTTATATGATTAGTGTGCCTAGTGGCGGGTTAGTTCCATAATCAAATCCAAACCAAAGTGTAATGAACATGCTAGGTGCACCAAAATACACCGTCAACATCTCCCCCACACTTAGCTCTTGCTCGTCCTCGAGCAAGTACTCGTAAAAGAATTTCGTCCAAGGTGTTGTAATCGTGTATCATTAATCCTCCTTCACAAGTTAGTCAATCCTTTCATCTTTAATACATAAACACAAAGTAATGATAATTAAACATAAACATGGGCGTTTAGAATTTTTACCACGCCAAGTTTTACCCCACAACTCAAACTCTTCACTTGAAGTCTTCAATTTCAGCCATGCTTACTCCTTTGCTTCCATCGGAGGGTTTTTATGGTTTTCAAAACAAAAATTCCTGCAACAAGTATTAGACAAAAAACCTTTCTCCAAGCTCTCTCAAGTCACTCATATGAAGTGGCTATCCTAACCAAATTTTATAAAACTCTCACCTCCCATTAATCTCTCATATATCATGTAAAGTGGAGCTATAGGTAGGGCTAGCGCAATCAACACAAGTATTGTCAAACTAAGAACTTCCTCTAATGGTTGTCTACCTTTCAAAGCCAATGATCATGAGAATTTACCATATGTAAGGGTATCAAGGATGAGAAGATTTAGAATGGTGGACATGTGCAAGGGCAAAAGAAAATTGTGACTACAAGGCACCAATGATGTCCTCGTTGTCGGATTGCACATGGTTGGAAATAGAGTAAAAGTTTCGTCTCACAATCAACGTGACATCCTTCCTTACACTTTATTTTTTCTTTTCTTTCACTTGATCCATCCCTCTCATATCTTCATTGCTAACTCATCTTTTTCTTTTTCTTTTTCTTCTTTCATTCACATATGATTTTTCTTTCTTTCTTTCTTTCTTTCTTTCTTTCTTTTCCATACACATACTTTTTCTCTTTATTTTTCTCTCTCTTGACAACTTTTCAAAGCTTTCAATTCTCTCTTTCCTTGCATGCATACAATCTGAATTTTTAAATAAATCATGCTAGAGACGAGACGAAACTTTGAAAATAGGTTGTGTTCAAGGAATACGATGTACAAAAGAGATGTATAGGGTTGGGTATGGAATCCGGCGATGATCATGACTTTCATTGCGAAAGTCACGTACCGAATATATGACGAGGCTAGCAACAAAAGATAAGCACAAGGACAAGATCATTGCTCGAAATTAAAACTCACCAAGAGAGAAAGGTCCTAGCCTAACTCATTATGCTAATCACACTTATGGTGGAGCGAAAAAATAAACTTGGCTTTGGATAGGAATTTTTCTTACTCTCAACTTGGAAAAAGAGGTTTTGCTAACCTTTATTACAAGGGTTTTAAGATAATTTTCAGAACTGAAATCCTCCAATTTTTAGCATCGAACATAGCACAACTAACATGTGAAGCTCAGGATCGAAGTGCGGTATGGGTACTTTAAGTAGTAGCGATTCCACTAAGCACCACGGTAAACGTTTTTCAAACCACATACTCGTGTTCATATATCAAGAATCGAAGATTAAACAAACAAGTAAATAAAGATAAGCAATACATAAAACACAAAGATATATATAAAGACTCTTTTTATTTGATTTTCTTGACTCAACACTAATTTAAGACACTTGCAAAAAATTTTAAAATAGACTCAAAAACTAAAGACTCATTAAAAACACTAAGACTCTCACACGAAGATTAAACCGAACCTAAATTTGAAGTTCAAAAGCTAAGGCTAGCGAGCTAGCTCTCCCCCACACTTAAAACATACGACGTCCTCGTCGTATCTTACAAAAATCCTAAGGGGAAAACTAGATCTAGTGGTACTTCAAGCAAGTTTTGCACCACTTGCCTCTCAAGTTTCCAACCATGCCGAAAAGTTTGCGCACGTTGCGGTTAAGGAACTTGTAGTCGTCTTCAACTACGCGCTCCAAGTCCTCCATACGCTGCTTCATCGCTTCCATGGCTTGGAGACATTCGTCGGCCGACGTGTAGAGATCCGCGATGGATTGACGGCAAACTCGACAACACACCGGATGCAATCCGAAGGGGTCGTCGTCGCCATAATCTCCACCGTTGTCACCACCGTCGTTGCCACCTCCATTGTCGTTGCCTTTGCCGTCGTCGGGGGCCTTCGGGAGTCCTTTCCTTGGGCCGCTCATCCCAATCATCATCATCTCTACCGGCGGCCGCCCACGAGCTCGGGCTACGATCGTCGGAGTAGTCGCTATCCCCATAACCCTTAGGCTCGGCGACACCTCCTTGTAATCTTTGCGCTTGATGCCTTGGAGGCGTGCCGACCTTCGGATGGGTGTGGGGACCTTCTTTCCTTCGACGGGGTTGCGAGATGCAAGAGCTCCGGTCGGGACACGTCCTCCGCAACGGATGCGTGCGGTCCTCTTGACGGGTAGCTTGAGCTCGCATCGCCTCCTCCATCGATGGCTTCTTGTCTTCTAGCTTCAACTCTAAGCTTCTTGGGGGCACAATGGCCGCTACAAGGGTGCAACACATTGCTTGAAAGGTTTGATCCTCGAGCTCCCAATTCGGCCAAATAAATAGTCCCGAGAGGAAAGCCCCGGGAACCTTATTTTCCTTTTTTACACTTCCCTTAAAATTTTCTCGACCAAACAAGGAAGTCAAAAAGGAGCAATTCGGGCGAAATTCGGCGTCATCGGACGTCGGGCCCCTCCGGGCCGGTCCGCCCGGGCCGGCCGGCCCACCCCCGCCCGGGGGCGGCCGGTCCGGTTTTTTGCACACCGCCCTATTTTTTTCTTCCTTAGCCCATGGGAAAAAGTTGGCCCGGTAAATCTTCGCGAAAAACTCCGGAAAACTAAAAGAAAAATTATTTACGAGAAGTTGATGCTTGTTTTTCATCCTAGGCGGGACGTTCGGGCTCTTCCTCCATGGTGAAGGCGTCAACATGGTGAAGGGGGACGACATCGGGTTCGTAGTAAACCTTAAGCCGCCGTCCATTCACCACAAATTGATCGCCGTTTATATCCATAATGGTTACCGCTCCGTTGGAGAACACCGAATGCACAACATAAGGTCCGTCCCACTTGCTTTGCAATTTCCCCTTTCCGAAGGTTTTAAACCTCGAATTGTAGAGGAGGACCTTATCTCCTTCTTTAAATTCTTTTTTCTTCAATCTTTTATCATACCACCTTTTGATTCTCTCCTTGTATATGCTTGCGTTTTCATAAGCTTTCAACCTCAACTCCTCTAGCTCGCTTATTTGAATTCTTCGTTTCACCACCGCGGCATCGAGATCAAGGTTCATCTCTTTAATCGCCCAATAGGCTTTATGTTCCAACTCAACCGGAAGGTGGCAAGCTTTTCCATAGACGAATTGGTAAGGGGTCATACCTATCGGTGTTTTAAACGTCGTTCGATAAGCCCATAAAGCTCCGTCTAATTTCTTTGACCAATCCTTGCCTCCCTTCTCTATGGTCTTGTTGAGTATGCTTTTTAATTGCCTATTTGACGTCTCCGCTTGTCCGTTGGTTTGTGGGTGATAGGCCGTGGAGACCCTATGCTCAATTCCCAACTTGGACAAGCACTTTTTGAAGTTCTTCCCGGTGAAATGAGTTTCTCCATCACTTATCAAGATTCTCGGTGTACCGAAACGGGGAAAAATCACGTTCTTGATCATAGTGATGGACTCCTCCGTGGAAGCTTTACGACATGGTATAGCCTCTACCCACTTGGATACATAATCAACCATGACTAGGATGTACTCGAATCCAAATGAGTTTTTAAAAGGCCCCATGAAGTCTATGCCCCATACATCGAATATGTCGATTTGCAAGTTGTATTTCAAAGGCATAGAATTTCTTTGAGAGATGTTTCCGGTTCTTTGGCATTCGGGGCATGATGCAACATATCTTTTAGTATCTTCATGCATCTCCGGCCAATAGAATCCGCTCGACCATACTTTTGCTTCGGTTCGAAAATGGCTATAGTGTCCACCGTACTCCGCCGAGTGGCACTTCCTTAGAATCTCAACCCTCTCTTCCCTTGGCACACATCTTCTCATCACTCCATCATTGCCAAGTTTGAAGAGGTATGGTGCATCCCAAAAATATTTCTTACTTTCAGAGATTATCTTCCTTTGAGTGTTTTTATCTAGATGATCGAGGGGCATCTTTCGAATTGCTCGAATGATGTCGATCATCCAAGTATCTTTATCAAGCACTCTATAGAGGTGGTCATCTCTCATCTTATCTTCTATGGGCTCTTTATCATCTTGTCCACGATTCATCCTAGACAAATGATCGGCCACAACATTCTCCACCCCCTTTTTATCACGAATTTCAACATCAAACTCTTGGAGAAGAAGGATCCAATGAATCAAACGTGGTTTGGCTTCCTTCTTAGCCAGGAGATACTTGATGGACATGTGATCGGTGTAAACAATGACCTTCGAGTTCACGATGTAAGATCTGAATTTTTCGAAAGCGAATACTACCGCTAGCAACTCCTTTTCCGTAGTGGCATAATTTAATTGTGCCCCACTAAGAGTTTTGCTAGCGTAGTAAACGGCGTGAACTCGGCCTTCCTTTCTTTGACCCAAGACCGCGCCTACGGCGTAGTCACTTGCGTCACACATGATCTCGAAAGGTTGGCTCCAATCCGGAGGTTGGATGATGGGAGCACTCACCAACGCATTTTTCAAGGTCCGAATGCCGCTAGGCACTTCTCGTCAAAGTCGAAAGCCACATCCTTTTGAAGAAGGTGCGTTAAAGGCTTAGTGATCTTCGAGAAGTCCTTTATAAATCTCCTATAAAATCCGGCATGACCTAGAAAGCTTCTTAAGGACTTAATATCCGTAGGAGGTGGGAGTTGCTCAACCGTCTCTACCTTAGCCTTGTCCACTTCGATTCCTCTCTCGGATATAACATGTCCGAGCACTATGCCTTGCTTAACCATGAAGTGGCACTTTTCCCAATTTAAAACCAAATCTACCTCCGCACACCTTGTAAGGACCTTTTCTAAATTTGCTAAGCAATCCATGAACGTCTTCCCGTAAACGGAAAAATCATCCATAAACACTTCAACAATTTCTTCGATGAATTCCGAAAACACGACCATCATGCAACGTTGAAAAGAGGCCGGAGCGTTGCATAAGCCGAAGGGCATCCTCCTATATGCAAACGTTCCGTAAGGACACGTAAACATTGTCTTATGTTGATCTTTCGGTGAATGGGAATTTGCATGAACCCCGAGTATCCATCGAGAAAGCAAAAATAAGCGTGGTTTGCTAACCTCTCGAGCATCTCGTCTATGAACGGTAGGGGGAAGTGATCTTTCTTCGTCGCTTTGTTAAGCTTACGGTAATCGATACACATCCGCCACCCGGTCACGGTCCTTTGCGGTATCAACTCGTTCTTCTCATTCTTCACCATGGTCAAACCTCCCTTCTTCGGTACACAATGTACCGGGCTCACCCATTCGCTATGTGGAACCGGGTAGATGATTCCGGCATCAAGTAACTTGATAACCTCTTTCTTTACTACCTCTCGCATGGCATGGGTTAGCCTCCTTTGGTGGTCCACTACGGGCTTACATTGGTCTTCCATTGGTATACGATGAGTGCAAAAGGCCGTGCTAATACCTTTGAGATCATTAATTGAATATCCAATCACCTTCCTATGTTTTTTTAATAAAATCAGCAACGCTTCATTTTCTTCGGGACTCAACTCGTCACTCACAATGACCGGATAAGTTTTGTCTGGGCCCAAAAATTCATATTTGAATCCCTTGGGCAAAGGTTTAAGGTCTACCTCGGGCACTTGTGGCTCCTCGGGTTTGATTTCTCCTATGTCTTCGAATTTCTCTTCCTCCACACTACCATCATGCGGCTCTAAGCCTTTTGTTGCTTCCTCTAGTTCTTCATCTTGTTGATTGCTAATTTGATTTTATCGCTCTTTGCAGCGGGTCTCTAAAGGTTTCAACAAAACAAAGACTATCTATCTCTTCTACTTCTTCATCTTCGGGAGGAAAAGGTGTAAGGTGTTTAGAAGCACGAAGAAAGTTATATGTGTATTTTGTTCCATTAAGGTTCATTATTACTTTGCCTTCTCCGGCATCTAACACGGCATCAACCAACTTAAGAAAAGGCCTACCTAAGATTATATGATCAGAATTACTATGGTAAGCATCAATAACAAAGAAATCGGTTGGTATATAGTTTCTAGAGATTTTTACTTTCATGTTGCAAGCAATACCTAGAGGTTTGATAGTTCTACCATCTCCCATAATTAATTTCGTTGATGTTGGAGCTAAGTCTAGGTTGTGGTATTGAACTTTATCGTAAATTTTAGAAGATAGAACACTTACTTGGGCTCCGATGTCGCATAAAGCTTTGCATTGAACTCCGTTGATCTCGCAACTCAAGTGCGGCGTCATCTTCTCTTCTTCTTCGGATCCTATCGAGTAAATTTCAGCGAGGCGAGCGTATGGTGATGCTTCGGGCTTGATCCCCATGATTCTCTTCACCTTGGCAATATGTTCCGGATCCACCACGTCATCTCCAAAGAGCTTTTCAAAAATCTCACCGGTGGTTTCGAGGTCGTATGAATTTTCGCCTTTCTTCTCCGGTGGGAAATCCACTTCCAATGCTCTTGCCATTCCCTTTTGATTAAAGAACGGTCTTCTCTTGTCGAATACTTCTCCGTAATCAATAGGAACCCAATCCATTGGTTCGAACTCCCTTAGTGGCTTCGCGCTTGACATGCTTCTCTTGTTCGTCTCATTTGGCGTGGCGAAGTCGACGCTTGGTGTAGTTCTTGACTTGATGTGTTCTTGTTCAAGCTTTTCCATGATTGGCTCCTCTTTTGTGACTTCCGGGTTGCCTCTTTAGAAAAATCAGCAAGCTTCTTCTTCCTTGAATTGAATTCCGGCTCTTCCGCAAGTCTTGTTTCCCAATCTCTTCGCATGGCAGCCGCTTTACTAACTTTTTGTAGAAGTTGGGCGGCTTCCGTGAGTGTTTTCTCCATGAGATCCCCACCCGCACACATTTCGACGTGTCGCATGCAACTAGGGGTTAGGGAAAAGAAAAATGTATGCAAGAGTACGTCACCGGTGAAGCCGAGTTTTGGTCCTTGTTCGATTAATTCATTAAACCTATCCCGGGCTTGGTCTATCCCTTCCTCTTCTCCTTGCATGAAAGTGATCACTTGCCTCCTTAGATGTTGAACCTTGCTAATTGGAAAGAACTTCTCGCAAAACTTCTTTGTCAACTTGTTCCAATTGCCTTCAACTTCAAAGGACGCAACCGAATACCATGTCTTTGCTTTGCCGGCAAGTGAGTAGGGAAAGAGATTCCATTTGAACCATTCATCGGGAACTCCTTCTTGACGCACCGTGTTGCATATTGTCGTGAAATCCCTTATGTGTCTATATGGGTTCTCCGTAACCATCCCTTCAAATGGGTTTTCCGCCACCATCTTGATGATCTTGGATTTAATTTCATACTTGGTCAATTCGAGCTTCGAATCCGACTCTTGTACTTTTATGTCTTCACATCGAGGGCTAGCGTAATCCCTTAATGATTTCTCCGGTTCTTCCATGGGTTGATTAACAAACGCCATCTAGACAATAAGATAAAAACAAAAACAAAAATGAAACAAGTGGTTTTCTAGATAATATATGTTAGATATAGCAAATAAAAGATAAACTAAAATATAAAACTAAGTTAGATGCAAATCAAACGATTTAAACTAGCTTGCTCCCCGGCAACGGCGCCGGAAAATGGGGCTTGTTGACGGATAAAAGACGTATCCCTCTACGATCCGCAAGCGTACGGACCCCACACCTTTTTCACCACGGGATTCCCAAGGTTCTTGTCAATCCGCGGAGCAAGGGGATTACAAGCGTTCGATCAACAACGACACACTAGCTACTAAAACCCTAACTACTATTATACTAGAAAACAACTAAACTACACTAGAGAGAATGATTAAGATATCAAGGTAGAAGACACTCGCCCACGGGTCTACGATACTAGAGCATGCAATCGCTTAAAGACATGAAAACCAATCTAATCTATCGGGGTTGTGACCACGGTTTCGCCCTTTCCCTCCTCTCGTACCGTCACTACGCGAAGGTATTCATGACTAGACCTTTGATGGACACGGCGTATTGAATGGATCCAAGGAAGCATTGAGGCCTATACTCCATTTACGCGCATGGTAGCAAACCTTAAGCATGAAAGTATATTCAACACAAGATGATAGATAGATAATCCGACAAAGCGCGATTACATCTCAAGATCGATTACAACCCATGGACGAATGAGAAGATTACCCCCATCAAGGTGTCGATCATGGCACCGTCGATCATGGTTTCCCCTCCGCCGTGTCTTCCTTCTTCTCCACGAGAGGGTGCTTCCTTCGAGGTGGTTGATCTCCCCGCCGGAGATCCTCCTCCTCTCTCTAGCTTGTGGATGGCCTTCGGTGCTAATGACTCCTCCCTTCGGTGTTGGCGGCGCCTCGGGGGTTTTAGGGTTGAAGATCCTTCGAGGGCAAGGAAAACGGGACCGAACCGGTGCCGGAACCGGGCCGGGCCGGCCGGCCCGGGCCGGCCGGCCTTGGCCCACCCGGCCCGGTTCGGTCGCCCCTTTTGCTCCGTGGGTCCTCGTGCACTTATGTACTTTGCCCCCTCCACTTGCATGATTTTGATGTCGTTATCCTCGCGTCCAAGATGGAGGCTCTCTTTGCATGAAGTTTGATCTTTTACGCTTCAATCCCCGGGGGTGTTCCTCGTAGCACTTCGGTCCTCGCCACCATTGGAAGTGATTTCAGCAAGCTCATGAACACGAACAAGACTCCGTGAATGCTCCTTTGAACTTGTTGTGAATCCGTCCTTTATGTCCATGTTTTCCTACATAAACACAACACTTCCAAATGCATGCACAAAGATGAACTTGTTATATGATTAGTGTGCCTAGTGGCGGGTTAGTTCCATAATCAAATCCAAACCAAAGTGTAATGAACATGCTAGGTGCACCAAAATACACCGTCAACAACGGCCGCTTGCCATTGATGGCAAAGCCCATCACGGCTTGGTGCTAAAGGAAGGTAACGGCTCCAATTGATCGAGGGAGGGGTTAATTGCCTTAATTGGCCGGCTTGGTGAGGAGGGGAGGAAGGGAAAAGGCGGGGCACGACGGGAATCTCGCGGCGGCGCCGGTCGGGGGCAGCGGGGGGTGGGGAAGAAGAAAGGAAGGGGAGAGGGTGAGGCCCGACCACGGGGCCGGAGGGGGGGGCCCGGTGTCGGCATCTGCGAGGAAAAAGAAAATGAGGCGGTTAGGTGGGCCGCTGCGGGGTGGTTTGGTGGGCCGGCAGGCCTGGCTGGGCCGAAAGGTAAGAAGGATTTGTTTTCTTTCTTTTTTCTTTTCTTTTTCAAACTCCTTTTTAAACAACTTTTCTTTTCAAATTCAAACCAAATTCTTTCAAACTTTTTCTCAAAAAATTTATAAACTTTTTAGAAGCCACACAAGCAACCAAAAAAAACCATGCAAGCCAACTGATGATGCACAAACACTTGTTGTCTCTATATTTATTAAATTATGTTTAATATTTTAGAGCTCAATTCTAAATGGCAAGTTTAAATTTTAAATCCTTAAGGCTACTTAACAGTTGCTAGGTAATTTTTAGTGATGGAATTTTAGGGTGTCACATAGGGGTGAACGCCTCCCGAGGCTCCTCCTCCCAATCCGGATATGGCGGCAGCCCTTAGCAGAGATGGTGCGGCAATGCGGGGGGAGATGAATGCTTTACGTCAGGCACCCGCAGTGGTGTTCCCGGTGGTGCTCCGGCGCGTGTTCCCCGGTGGAGTGCCGGTAGTGCCTCCCGAGCGTCCATTGGACTTGAGAGATTGGTGTCGTATGACACTAGAGAAGTTTGATGGTACAGGGGCACCTATTGAGGCCGTCCAATTGGCTATCTTCGGTGGTTGACAAGCTAGAGTCCTTTCAAGTTCCGGCCCTTATATTGGGTTCGTTATGCTCATCAACTATTGAAGGGTGAGGCTCTATTATGGTGGAGGGGTGTTCCATACATCTTATCCCGTTGCACGTGGCCCTATCACTTGGATGGACTTTGTTGGCCGCTTTGAGAGGAGGTTCTACCCCATTGCTTTCATGGACAAGATGAAGACTCGGCTTGAGAGGTGCCAATAGGGCAAGAGGACTGTGGCCGAGTATGAGGTTGAGTTTAACCATATTGTGCACTTTGTACCTCATGTGGCGCATGATGAGTATGAGAAGGCAAGGATTTTTTGAGGGTTTGAAGGCCTCCATTCGCCATGTTTTGGGTGCATTTTCTATGGAGGACTTTCGCTCCACCGTTGAGAGGGCTCGGGAGTTGAGGTTCGGGATGAATATACCGAGGAGCTCGGAGGTGGAGATCATTCACATGTGCGGAAGGATCAAAAGGGCCGCCTAGTGGTCCCACTCACAAGAAGGATAAGCATCATCGCCACCGGCCTTACCGCAACAACTCGAGCAATCTCTCTCTTCGGGTGGAGCACGCCTCGGTACCGTGCCATTCCTAAGCCCCGGCATGGGAATGGTATGCTTCCGTTGTGGTGACCCACATCGTCGTAGGGATTGTAGTTGGTCGGGGGAGAATGCTCTCTGCGCCAAAACCATAAGGATGTAGTTTGTAGAAAAAATCCTAATGGCAAGGTTGCCTCGGGGGGAGATTTCTTCTTCAGCTTCAAAGGGTACAATGCAAATGTTGGCAGGAACTCCTCCTACCCAATACCTACCGCACCCCTTGCACAACAAGATGTTGATGGCGCCCCTAGCGACTTCCACAATTATTTCTACACCTCACGCCTCGGAGCGTATTGGTTGCCACATACCACTACTCCTTCGGTACCTATGGCACCGCTCTCCGCCCTCCCGGTCTCACATTTGGATCTAGTCCATCCTCAAGTATCTCAAGAGCTAATATTGCACCATCAAATGATGGTAGAAATGATGGAAATGTCATAACGGTAACATATAAATGTTTCTTTAAGTGCATACTTTTCATGGTCAAGTGTAGTCTCGTAGTTCTTAAGCCTTTATGGTATATAAGATATCTTTTGGTATTGGATGGTATATTGCTACTTCAAGATAGGAAGAGTGAATTCGGGGACGAATTCCTTAAAGGAGGGGAGACCGTAACACCCCGGTAAAATTCATACAAGAGTTGTTGACCGTGCGTTATAAAAGAAGTCAAAAATTGACTTTTTGAACGGTTTGTCGGATGGATGACCCGAGACCACCAATGCGTAGAGCTCGTCAAGACGAATCCATTTTTCTACCCACTTGTTTGTTTTGGATGTCACATGAGTAAACTACGAGAGAATGAAGTTTGGTTTGGAAAAAAAAAGAAAAATTCCCGACCCCTTAACAACCGTGACCCTTAATTGCCGCAGAGGGTGGTTTTCCTTCCTTTTTCCGTGAGTCCCGACCGCCGTGACTCTTTTCTCTTTTTTCCCAAGACCGTGACCTTGCCCCTCGCCGGCCCTAGTGCCCATTCTTCCCCTTGCCGATTTGTTGTCGCTACCGAGAAAACAAGAGGGAGAGAAAGAGGAAGAGAGGAGAAGGAAAGAAGAGGCTGCACAAACCTTAGGATTTTTGTGGTGGATCGCAAGGAGATTATTTTGATCTAATCCCCTGTTTTTGGATGAGATTTAGCACTCGTAATTAGCCCCCTTCGATTGTATTAGTGGGGGATTAGAGATTGATCTTGTGGTTAGTCTCTCGCTGGTTGACAGATTCGGTAGTTTCGTTCCATCTCAAATATGATCATGTTAGAGTCCGAATTAATTTTTCCTCCTAAAGAAGTTTTTGTTGATGACTCCAAGATCTTTCCACGAAGTCCTATATCATAATTTTTGGATCTATGGTTTAAGAGATATTGCAGTTCAAAGTTGGCTGTTTTGATCCGACGAATTCTCGAACAAGTATTAGATCTACTCGCTTTAAGGAATCTTAAGGGTCCAATCAGTTTTCCAAATGAATACCAAAGTTTTAGGGATTTTATTAAGCTTTCCATATTGGTAGAGATTAGAGCAACTTCATCGATGGAGTAAATTTCATCCCCTATATGAAGTTATCGGGGATGGAGTAAAAATATTTTCATCCCTAAAACACAACTTGCTCCAAAGAGCTTCCCCATTTTCCTTCCCAACTTGTGGGTCTCACAATGCCGCATCATCTTCTCCTTTATAAAGTGAGTGGGTCCCACCGATAGGGAGTGGAGGAGAGGTTCCCTTTATAAAGGGGATGGAGAGGGAGTTTTAGTCCATGGAGAAAAAGAGGGAAGGGGATAGGGAGGCCAGCGGAGAGGTTTTTTTATCATCCGATCCCCTATATCACCGTTTTTTTGGTATTGGGGATGGGAAAGGGGAGCTGCTAAAGTTGCTCTTATAACTTTTGGTTGGCTAGAACTCCGATATATAAATTCTAAAGTGGAATGTCGGTTTTGTTGCCAAATTCAAAACTCGAGGGTGATATAAAGATTAGTTGATCTTAATGATTTTTACAGCAATGAGAAGTATAACAAAAGTTGTGGATTATATAATGTTTCATTCTCTAGTGAAGTTTCATAATTTTTGGATAAGTGGTTTGGAAGATATCAATGTTTTACCATAGACTGCGTAATTGAAGACAGATCCTTAGTCTCAGAATGGAAGAGATGATTTGGACGGCGTTTTATTTTTGAATAAAAATGTTTTAACCAATGATACTTGTTCTCCTTTGTCTCTAGTTTCTAAAAATGTATTTATTTACTAGCAGTGCTTTTGTAGATTAAAAGATACAAAAAAGGGAAGTGATGTCTTGCTCTTGTAGGTTTATTGTAGTGTTGTTGCCCTTTTGTCTCGGTTTGAGGGTTTTGGGCGTAGGAGCATTATGTTTTATTTGTATATGTTTGATTGAGTTGTATGTATGGAGTTCATGATGATAAACGGTGGTTTTGCTCCGGACGTGCCTAGTGACCTTTGCTTCATCGCTTCGAGGCAAGTGAACATAGCGGTGGTTTTGCTACAACCTTGACATGTTGTTTATTCTACCTACATTCTAATAAATTTAGAAGCCTTACTAAAGAAAATTCAAATATGTTGTTCGTCAATTATTATTTTTATTACTTGTTCCATAGTATAATTCTTGTTGTTATTTTTCCATCTTGAGGTAAAGAGGTGTGTTTATGTGGTTGTATGTGGCACGGTGGTAAGCATACTTGTAGTTGAGCCATATCATTGTATCATATCGCATTGTACATCATTCGTGGATGTCGCCGCATATTTGTCGCGATCGTACGTGCGACAGTCGTACGTTGCCCGAGGAGGGGTACGGTGCAGCTTCATACCTTGTTGGGTATGGAGGCAGTGGACATGGCATTTGCATTGCATTTGCACTCATTGTGGTTCTTTATATTTCAGATATGCATTGGTATGAACGTGGTTATGAGGACGTGATCATCTGATGTAAATTAAGCAGTTGCGGTTTATTCTTTTGTTCATATGAGGATGACTTTCCTTTTATCAGCATCTATGTTTAAATTGATGCCTAATGAACTCGTGGTTTAAATAACTTGTCAAAGTAGTTTGCTTGCTGAGATTTATTCTCACACCCCTTTATCCTTCCGTGTGCTTGAGTCGATATCTTCTTGAAGGGATGGGGGTAGCCGCACATCTTCACGTCATGCAACTTTATTTCTTTAACTCCAATAATGATACCTTGGTTTGCCGATATGAGCATAGAGTACACCTTGTGGTGATGTTTGTGTTACCTTCTTAATGAACATGGTTGACTTTCATTAGTGGTTTATTTGTTAAGTTGCGCACTTAATGTTGGTGTGTGGTTTATCTTTATATATCAATAATGTTGTTGCTTCCGCATTTTTATTCTATTTTGGGTTCTCTCGCCGAGTTGTTATGCTCGGCATGAGGGAAGGTTGTTTAGTAACATCTTGGGCCTTTGCGGCGTACGGGGGTGTTACGTACGTTGAGCCCGCTTCCACCGTCGATGAGGACCTTGTTGAGCCCCGGAGCCCGCGACCACCGGCTTCGGGACGAGGGGGAACCGCCCGTGGTTCGGAGAAGCTGGTCCATTGATCCGCGCGGGAAAAGGTAATGGGTACCTCCGACCACCCGGGGTCGGAACATGGCTGCGGTTCAATGCTCATGACTTCTAGACGGGTAGCCTTTTGTTCCCGTCTCGTCGGGTAGTCCACCGAAGAGGACGTTGACCGTCTTGTCGGGTTCTGGAAGTCGGCATTGCCGTCATCGTGCTTCTTCTTGCCTTTCTTGTCATGAGGGTGCGGTGGCTCTGGAGTACTATTGAGTGCTCGCCTGAGTTGGTAGCACTGCTCGGTGGTGTGGTTGCCGTCCAGATGCCACAGGCACTTCTCTTTCAGCAAGCCTTTGAAGTCGCCAGAGGTCTTCTTCGAGTTCTCCTTCGCAGGCGCTGGATAGCCGTGACAGGGTGTTGTCCGGCTTGCCCTTGCGGTTGGGACCCGAGTAGTTGTTGTTGTTGCGACCGCCTTGGTTCCCGTTGTTGCTGTCGCCGCCGCCGTGTTCTCGTTTGCTCTTGCCACGGATGGCATCGTACTTGGTGTTGGCTTTGTCTTCTTCGTCCGCCCGGGAGGTGATCATATCCTTCGGATGGGTGATGGACTCGGGGCGGCGTCGACCGAAGTCTTCGAAGGTGCGACGGTGGTAGAGACCGGTCTTGGAAGAGGTCGATGACCTCCTTGTCGGTGACGTCGACTACGGTGGCGCGCTTGTCGAAGAAGCGCCGCATGTACTTGCGAAGGGTCTCGCCTTGTTCCTGGCCTTCACCATAGCCGGGTCCATGCGAGTACCCGAGCGCCCATGGCACCCGCGAAGTTGCCTGGTGAACCCTCCCTCCTTCGGGTGGGTCCCACTTGTCGATCGAGTGCTTGTCCGGCGACTCGAGCCATGTGAGCGGAGCTCGGTCCGGGCGAAGGGGAAGTAGAGGCACTTGGTGTCGTTGTTGCCGCCGGCCGTTCTCGATGGAGAGGGCGTAGCACCTAAGCCACTGGATGGGATCCTGCTTCGCGTCGTACTTGGTGATTCCCGCAGGCTTGAATTTCTGCCGGGAGGAGGAGGTTACGAAGTCGCGCAGAGAAGGCGGGGAAGCCGTCGTTGTCGCCCGACATAGAAGCCTTCTTGCGTCGTAGCTCCTCGATCTTCGGCGGGCGTCGTAGCCGCCCGTGAGGCTCCGAGGCGTGGTCGCTTCGCATGGTCTCGACCGCCGCGACCGCCTCCGCCACCGGCCCTCCCCGTTGGCCCCATGGTTGGAGCTTCCGCCATCGCTGCCGCCGCGTCAGGGTCGCGGTGAGGGATGATCTCACGATTGCCGCCGCGGTCAGACCGCCGCGTCGTTGCCACCTTGAGAGGGTCCGCCGGCGTTTGCACGAGTGCGGTTGGGATTAGCGGCGGCTCGGCTCGAGTACGGTTGCGGCGAGGTCCCGGCTCCGCGACTTGTAGCTTCGTTGTCGCGGTTCTCGGCGAGGGGCGGGCCGGGTGGCCCTATTGTCGACTCGCATGAAGAAAGCGTCTTCTCGCGAGCTTGGCGATGACTTCTCCGCACGTATCCCCCGAGCTTGGCGTGCGATCGCCGTGATCGACATGAGGAATTGCTGCGGGGTGTTGTGTACCTTGCTTTCGACCGGCTTCGAGAGCCTCCGCAAGGTTGCGGATGGGGAGGTTGTCTCGGAGACGCCGGCGCCGTTCGTTGCGCTTTTCGTTACGCTCGCGTCGAGCGTCCCCGTTGTGGGCCGGTCGGTCTCATCCGCGGTGCTTCGGCGACCACGGCACGGGCTCCGGCGGAGATGTCTTCAAGGTACCGGTCTTGTGTCGTCCCCCGAAGGTCCCGGGGCGTGTCGCGGGCGGCCGTGAAGACTTGGCGATCGGGGTTGCCAAGACCGGGGTCGGAGCTCGCCACCTCGGTTGGAGTGTACGAGTCAACTCGAGCGAGTGGTGTTCCCTCCGGAACGGAAGCGAGTCGAGGTAGGCGACGTAGCATGAGTCTCCGCTATCTCGTCGGCGGGCTTGCGATCCGGCCGAAGAGAAATCTCCCGCAAGTGTGGACGTTACAACCGAGCGCCCGTGTCGGCCCCGACAAGGGTTGCTCAGGTAGTGTTGGCCTCGGACTCGGGATCCTCGGGGGTCCGACCCGAAGTCGAACTCGTACGCGGAGTCCGAGTAGAAGCCGGGGAGAGGGGTTGGAGTCCGAAGCGTGGCGGGGACGGTGTCGGAGTCCGAGTTGTACTCGGGTACGGGCTCCTTGCCGGCCGGCGCGAAGAGGGAGCCTCCGTGCGGGCCCCGCCGAGGTTGCGGGTGCCACGCGTGGAGCGCTCACGGGGTGGTGAAACCACATGCGATGGGCGAGTAGCCGGCTCGCATGCGATAGCCCACGGGGACGTCGAGTTCGAGTTGGAAGCGGATCCGAGCTCGAAGTCGGCGTGTTGGTCGAAAACACGAAATTTCCCCAAACTTCGCCTGGCCGAGTTCGCCCCGTGACTACTTCGGAAGAAGCGTCACGAAGCCGGCTCTCCGGGTTGGGCGGCATGGTGAGGCGGTGTTGGAAGGATCCAGCGCCGTCAGCGGTGCAGACCCAAGCGTCGAAGACGAAGGTGTCGCCGCGGTTGAAGGCGACGGTTGGCTTGATGTAGACAGGAGCCGTCGAGTTCGCCATGTGATCTCGGGCGAGATCCCCTACCTGGCGCGCCAGTGGTCGGTTTTTTAGACCGGCAACCTACTAAGGGGAGTACCCGAGGTAGATGAATGTGGCCTCGCCGAGATCGGTGACTCGAAGGAAGAGACACGTGGCACACAATTTAGACAGGTTCGGGTCGCGAGGTGCGTAATACCCTACGTCTTGTATGCTGCGTAGCTCGGATTGATTGGGTACGATTACAAGATGATGCAATCTTACGCCGTGAGATGAGATGATCTAGAGAGGGGTCCTTGCCTCGCCTTATATTAGTCGGGAGGCAAGGTTACAAGTCGGTTCGGGGGAGAGAGTTCTAGTCGAGTACGTCTAGGAGTCTTCCATACGATGCGGGACATGTACGGCTTCCTAACCGAGTACTTCTCCTTCCATAGTCCTTGTGCTTCACGCCATCGGGTGCCGTGCGGCGCAAGTACCGGGTAGTCCCAGGGGCCCACCGAGTAGTCGGTCCCCGGTACCCACCGAAGTAGTGGGCCCGGGGAGGTCCATACGACATTGACTTCCTTCCTTCTGTCAAATTTTATATCTGAATATACTATTTGAGCACCAAGATGATTTCAAATGACATAAATTCGGACTACAAAGTTGTACATCTCGACGAACGCTACGAGTGTAGGAACAACAACCTCGACTAGATCCACCTCTGTGTGCTCATGGAGACAATCAAGTAGGGTGGGCCACAAGAGTAAGAGCAGCACAGACGGGGCGATGATGTCTAGTGAGGAGTTGGCTAGGGTTTGGGGTGCGGGTAGATTGCACTTGATTCAAAAAATTAAAGAGATGCATTTGAATTCCAGAAAATAGAAGGTCTCGCTAAGAAACTTGGCTGGTGGGGTAAGACTGCCCTACGGGTTTCCATTAAGAAACCTCCTCGTGATCTAAAAAATCCCTGAACCCTGGTTTAACTGGCGTGAGAATTTTTTAAAACTAACTCCGTGATTCGCTCCAATGAGAAATAGAATCTGTATCTCCTAATTGCGATCGTACCCCAACCCTTATAATCAACTAGGCTAGAGAAACTTTAGTTTTTGCGTAACTACCAGGGCCATAATAATTTTGAATACTAAAATTGCGTAGTAGTGAACGCACTAGGGATGGATTCGGATATCCGGAAATCCGAATTATCCGCATTCGTATCCGCTAAAAACCTTAATATGGACATCCGTATTCGTATTCGTTTTAAATATGGATGTCGGATGGATGTATTTGAATCCGATTTTCAATATTATCCGAATTCGACATTATCCGAATTATTCGACAAAAATCCGACATATCCGACATTATCCGTATCCGCAAAAATAAAGTACCCATAGAAACCATCTAAATTTATTTATATTACTAAATACTAATTACAAATGATGTTAATTTTAATATTGCTAGAAAAATAATTAATTTTACACCATTTTAACTATTAAAAATTATATATGTGACAACTAACTAATTATGCTAACCTAATATTACTAAATTATATAATGTTTTTAATTAATTTTGATGTGCCTAATCATAGTAATTTTAAATACATTATATTATTTAGCAAATAAATAAACTATATTTAAATGTATTTGTGTATTTATTTTTACTAATAAAAGATGTTTACATATTTGCAAAATTAGTTATTTATATTTATTGTGATATATTAGTTAATTAATTTATTATTTAATATGTTATTTGCAATAAGATATCTATTTCAATAATGACGTTAAATTACTCTCTACTTGTAACATGATTTGATCAATTATAAAATCATCAACAAATAAAATTGATACTCATTATGACTCTATGTTATAAATCGAGTAAGTATTCGAATGCGAATCCGGATTCGAAATATCTATTTTATATTCGTATTCGTATCCGAATTCGAAATAAAATGTGGTAAATAGTGACATCCGAATTCATATCCGCGTGCATCCGATCCGAATCCATCCCTACTGAACACCGATACTGAATGATTATACCATGTCGAGTTAACGTCGCCTGATCTGTTGATCTCATTATCAAAACAAAAGGAAAAGAAAAGAAACGTCGCATGATCCTATCCCGCGCGCCGTTCTCATATACTACACTTGCTCGTCGTGGTCCTTACTCGTTAGCGTTGATGCCGACGGTCGGCCTGGGCCTCTCGCTGTCGCAGGTCAACTCGCCCTCGCCCCGTTCGCAGAACCAAGGCGATAATTAAGAATCTATTCATTCACTCAATCATTCATTCCTTCCGAAAACCAAGATTCCTGCGGGTACGAGCGTCAGCCATGGCAACAGACCAATAAGCTTGGCCTGGCCTGGCCGTGCTCGGCCGGCGAGAGATGGTGAGGCGGCCATGGTAGTAGTGATCGGCGCCGGAGAGACCGGCCGCGGCGGAGAACGGCCGGTCCCGGACGGAGAGGTGGCACAGGCACAGGCGGCACACGTTGTGGTCAACGTTGCCGACGATCGCGCTGCGACCGATCAGGAGCGGCAGGGGTCCGGGTGCAGGATCTGCCACCTGCCGGACGCGGACGGGGACGGCGAGCCGCCGGAGCGGCTGAGCGGGAGGCTGGTGAGGCTCGGCTGCGGCTGCCGCGGCGAGCTGGCGGCGGCGCACAGGCGCTGCGCCGAGGCGTGGTTCTCCGTCCGGGGCAACAGGTACGTGCTCCTCCGTTCCTTGCTCTGCTTGCTCGCAACTTCGGTTCTTGGCTTGCCACTGCAAGTCTGCAACAAGTCAACAACTTCGTTCGTACTCCCAAGTCCTAGATATCAATCCATGAAGCTGATTTGTATGAGAAATTGGGCAAATTGTTTTCAAAGATCATCGCAATTTCGGTTCTTGAATTAATTCTATCAAATGGGTTGAATCAATTTATGAAATAGCCTTTGCACTCTTGAGTTCATTCAGAACCCTTTTGGAGCGTGGGAATTTATTTGAAAGATTTTCGCAGAAGTTGTATAGATTTGTGCAAAATTCTTGTGAAATCGTTACGTGAAACAGTACAAGAGTTCGCGTTTTTCGGAGAGAGCAAGACAAAACAAACGTATATACTTTCGGAAACATATGACCACACTATAAAGTATTACATGATGAGTACATTTCAGTGAGTCATGGCAACATAAAAACAGACTGGGACGGGAATCTTTACCGGCTAAAGAATAGGAATAAAGCTAAGCAATCATGGTGGAATAATCTGTGACAATTCCTAGTAGGGAGCACTGTTAGGATGGGTTGTCATTAGACAGGTCCTCCCTGCATCTCTGATTGGTGAACAATACGGCCAGCAGTTCCTTTCTATACTAGTCGCACACTCGCACCATGTGAAATGCACATACCTGAATTATTGCTAGCTGGCTTGCTGCCAATCACTTAAGAATCAGCTGTCACTTACCACTTCTTTGCTGTGCCAGATGTGCAGTTGTTTTGTCAGTATTAGATCAGGGCAGTTTCATACCGGTGAAAATATTGTTTTGCCTGAAAGGCTGAAACTTAATTAAGTTTGCCATAACGTGACTGCTGCAGGCGTTGCGAGATTTGTGGTGAGAACGCGGTGAACATCACCGGCGGCGGTGGCGGCAAGGAGTTCATGCGGCAGTGGCGTGACGCGGCCGCGGCCGTGGACGGCGGAGGCTTGTCCAAGGCGTGCGGCGGCTTCTGCAGGAACCAGTCGTTCTGCACCATGCTGATCGCATTGCTCATCGTCGCGTTCCTCTTGACGTGGTTCTTCCATAACCACAACCACATGGTTTGAAGTCATAATTCTTAGAATGATTTGAAATTTTTAAAGAGTTTCATGTACGTCTTTGTATTGTGAAAAAATCTTGTGGAGGTACAGAGCTGGTGCCAGGCTGTGGTGGAAAATTTGTAGATTCTTTTCAAATCTTGAGAAAGTAACCGAGTTCCAAATATTCGTAATTGGAGTCGGATACGGATGGTTGTGCATTGTAAATGTTACTCATTATATATCCTATATATCCTACCATACATTCTTTTCTCGGAGTCGTTGTTCAATCAGTGTCATGAACAATCATTTGTGTAGAGAAGGAATTGCAAAAACCAGCAAATATATTCATCGTTGATGTACAGATTAAATACACTCATGAAGCTAACTGTCTATGCTAATTCTCAGGGAGCGAGGCGCAGCCGAGTCGCGTACGTGCGCGTCGTGCGCCCGGGCGTGCGGTGGACGCGTGCGGCGGGAGCGCGGCGAGGCGGACCGCGTCGCGGGCGCGAGAAGCGCGCATGCCGTTGCGCCGGAGCTTGGACGTGCCCGAGCCTATTGCAGAAACCGTTCCAACACCCCCCCTCGGTCTCGGCCTGCGCTGCCGACGCAGGCTGGAGCGAAAGTCGTCGTGCGGGGCTGACGGTAGGCCCTTTGTAAATATGTCGGCAAACCGCTTGTCGCCGGGAACATGTAGAACGCGCAGCTCCCCCGCAGCTACCTTCTCTCGTACGAAATGTATGTCGAGCTCGATGTGTTTTGTCCGGCGATGATGAACAGGGGTTCTTGGACATGTATACCGAGGACACATTGTCGCAGGTAGACGATGGTTGCCCCTCGCTTGACGTCGCGGTGGAGCTCGCCGAGGAGGTGTCGAAGCCACGAGCACTCGGCGACGGCATTGGCGATGCCGCGATACTCGGCCTCCGCGCTCGATCGGGACACCGTGTTCGACGTTTGGACGACCAAGAGACGAGGGCATTGCCGAGATACACACAAAAGCCCGACGTGGAACGCCGTGTGTCGGGGCGGCGCCGCGCCAGGTCCGCGTCGGTGTAGGCGATGAGCCCTGTGGCGTCGCGGCGGCGAGGAGGTGAAGTCCGAAGTCGATGGTGCCCTTCACGTACCGAAGCACGCGCTTGAGCATGTTGGCGTGGGCGTCGCGCGGGGGCATGCATATGAAGGCATACTTGTTGAACGGCGTACGCGATGTCGGGCCTCGTGAGCGTCAAGTTGCGGAGAGCGCCGGCCATACTCTCGGTACCCGGGGAGATGTCGGAGAATGGCTCCGCGTTCGGAGCCGGCAACCTTGGACTTGGCCTCGGCCCGGTGTTGTCGCCGGTTTACGCTTCCCATTCGGCGCGGTCAAGAACGTCTCCGGCATAGGCGGCTTGGGAGAGGTAGAACCCGTCCGGCGGCGTTGAACATCGATGCCGAGGAAGAATCGGAGGGGGCCCATATCCTTGATCGCGAACTCGGTCTTGAGACGGTCAACAATGTGCGAGGGACTCGGTGGAGGACGCCGAGAGGATGATATCGTCGACGTAGAGTAGGAGGTATGCCATGGCGGGCCCTTGGCGTAGGACGAACAGGGATGGATCCGCCTTGGATTGGACGAAGCCAAGTGTGACAACGTAGTCGACGAAGCGGTGGAACCATGCGCGCGGAGCTTGACCGGAGGCCGTAGAGTGATCCCGGACAAGAGGGCACAGTCCGTCCGGGCGTGCGGGGCGTCGCCGAACCCGCTGGTCGTTTGCGGAAAAGCACCTCTTCGTGAATGTTGCCATGGAGAAAGGCATTGGAGACATCCAACCGATGCGCCGGCCAAGCATGGGATGCAATGAGCGCCGAACGGTACGAATCGTTGTCGGCTTGATGACAGGGAGAGAACGTCTCTCGTGAAATCAACGCCGGCCCGCCGCCGATGGAAGCCGCGAACGACCCGGCCGCGCCTTGTACGGTCCAAAGTGCCGTCAGGGATGGAGCTTTATGCGAAAGACCCATTTGCGGAGATGACGCGAGCATGCGGTGGAGGAGACACGAGGGTCCGTGGTTTGTTCGCGAGCGGCGCGTCGAACTCGGCCCCGCATGGCGGCGCGCCGCCCGGATCCTTCATAGCGTTCGCGTGCGGACTTGGGAATGGGTGACAGGGACGGTGAGCAGTGTCATGGCATATTTGGGGTTAGGTTTGAACACGCCCGCTTTGCCGCGCGTGGTCATGGGATGTGGCGGTGGAGCCATCGGACGAGATGCCGTGAGTGGGTCGGGTCGCGGTGGCAGCCGGATGACGAGGGTGCCGCGCGGATGGAGGAGAGCTCGTGGCCACGTCGATGGCCGGGAGGACCGGCCGGCCGGGCGCGGTGGAGAGGGCGTCGGTGACACGGCGACATAGACGGCGACGTCGCCGAGGGCGGCGTGGGCGCGTGTGCGTCTCGCATCGTGGGCGCGGAAGGCCCGAGCGACGTGGGCGTATGGGCGGCTTGCGGTGGTAGCGAGCCGGGTGTGGCCGCGGAGGACGCCGTTTGGGGGCGGGGGTGTGCGGCGGCGAGGACAACAGACATGGCACGTCGGTGACCCGGGGGGCCGCGCACACGGCGTCGCGGAGGTGTAGGTGCCGGAGCAGCGTCGTCGTCACCGTCACCGGTGGATGCATGCGGCTTGGCGGCGGCGGAGTGTCACGATCCTTGAAGGGGAAGCATCGTTCGTTGAAGATGACGTGCCGTGACGTGATGACGCGACGCGTGTGGATGTCGAGGCAACGATATCCCCGATGATCGATGGGTACCCAAGGAAGACGCAGGCGGTGGACCTCGGACCGAGTTTGTGCGGTGCCGTGGCACCGAGGTTTGGGTAACGGAGAGGCACCCAAAAACTCGTAGCTCGTCGTACCTCGGTGGCGTGCCTAGGAGGAGGTGATGCGGCGTGAGGATGCCGGTGGAGCGACACGGGCGGCGGCGGTTCGGCGAGAACGTGGCCGTGTTCAATGCCTCTCGCCGTACGTCGTGGGAAGTGCGGCGTGAATCAACCGAGTTCGCAAGCGCTTGTTCGAGTGCGAATCACACGTTCGGCTTTGCCATTCTGCTGTGAGGTATACGGGCAAGAAAGGCGTAGGGAGATGCCATGGGCGAGAAGAATGAGCGCGAGGCGTGGGAGTCGTACTCGCGGCCGTTGTCGCCTTTGGAACGCGACGATCGGTAGACGGAATTGTGTTTGCACATAAGCATGAAAGGTTCGATGATAGGCGGTACCTCGGACTTAGCACGAATCGGGAGCGTCCAAAGGTAGTGCGTGAAATCATCAAGGAAAACAACGTAGTATTTAAAACCCGAATTGCTAAGCACGGTGATGTCCATACATCGAGTGAACAATTTGGAAAGGGAAATAGGTTGTTGTGTCCGAAGAATGGAAGGGGAGACGAGCATGCTTGCCCAACCGACAAGAGTGGCAAGTATGAGGTTCGACTTATTGCAACCGAAGTCGAAGGAAGCTAAGACCCGAGACATGGAGCGCGCGCCGGATGTCCAAGCCGGTGATGCCACAAGTCGACCGTAGGCTCCAAAGTAGCGGTGAAGGTCCGAGGAAGCGGCGGCCGGAGTGGGTAGAGGTCGCCGGCGGTTCCTCACGGCGGTGAATCTCCATTCTCCGGTAAGGTCCTTTACGTAAAACCCGGATGGATCAAATTCAATGGAGACGTTGTTGTCACGTGTTAGCGCGACGAACGGAAACAAGGTTCTTGACCAAAGAAGGAGAAACGAGAACATTGCGAAGATGCGAGAGAACGATGGAATGTAGGGACCGTGGTGTCGGCGGCATGCGTAACGGTAGACGAGCACCATTGCCAACGATGATCGAAGATGAAAGGGGGGCGGGCGGAGGTGAGATTACCGGCGGACGTGGACATGTGGTTGCTGGCCCCGGTGTCGAGGAACCACTCGGAGGAGGGCGGGGCGGGCGTGTAGCGACGCCGGCGGAGTTGAGGGCGGAGTACAACGCCCGGTTGTCCCGGGCGGCGGCGTTAGACCCGGCGGCGAGGGGTTGATGAAGGGCCGTCGGTGCCCTCGTGGTTGGAACGGTGGTCTTGGGCCGAGGACGCGCGGAGCCGGGGCCCGTAACGCCATGGGCCGGGGGCCTCGGAACAGCCGCCAGCGTCCGGGGGGGTTATAGCCGGCGGCGCCACGGCGCGGGGGGGGGGGTGGCGGAGCGGCGAGGGTGGCCACCAAGACTCGCCGGTACGTGCGCCGCCGCCGCCGGAGGAGTTGGATCCCTTGGGCTTCTTCTTGTGCTTCGACCGGAAGGGGTTGGATCCGCCGGAGCCGCTCTCGAGATCCGGCGGAGCCACCGGCCGAGGCCACCGCCGAGCCACCGCAGGCGCCCGTCGAGGAACCGCCGGCAGAGGTGCCATCTTGCCGCGCCGTGTAGGCTGCGCGGCATCGTTCGGGCGTCATGGGAGTCGGAGGCCTCCTCGAGCAACGGTGTACGACATCGCGCTCCTGAAGGTGTGGAGTGGGGATTTGGCCTTGATGACAGGCTTGAGGTGGCGGAATTTAGGGTTGAGACCATGGAGGAGGTTGAGGACTTGGCTTGGCTCCGAGACGGCGTGACCGACGTTCCGGAGTTGATCGGCGAGACGTTTGAGTTTGGAGCAAGAATCGTGGATGGAGAGATCGCCTTGTTGCACACCTGCGAAACTCGCCCTCCGGGAGAACAGCCCGCTCAAGTTCGTTGTCACGGAAGTGGCCTTCAACATCGGACCGAGAGAGAGAGGAGGTGATGCGAGGCCGGTAGACAAGATCGAAGACGTTGGTGGCGATGGTGGTGTAGATCCGGTTGACGATGCAACTATCGATCCGCCGCCACTCGGCGTCGCGCCCGAGCGATTGGCGTCGGGGGAGCGGACATGGTCCTCAAGACCAAACTTGCCCGGCCGGAGTCGAAACGACCACCGGCCGTAGTTGGCGGTGGTGTAGTCGAGGACGACGGGAATGTGGTTGCGGATGTTCCCACCGTCCGAATGACGAGAGGCCGCGGCTGGTTGAGGAGGAGCGGCGCCGTCGAGTTCGCCGTCGTCGGAGGACGAGGAGGAGTGAGTTGGGGAGTGAGCCATGGATGCGGAAGCGAGAAGAAACGAGAGGAGGCAAGGGAGGCCGAAGCGAATGGGTTGGTGAAGGTGGATCGTTCGGTGTCGATACCATGTAGAGAAGGAATTGCAAAAACCAGCAAATATATTCATCGTTGATGTACAGATTAAATACACTCATGAAGCTAACTGTCTATGCTAATTCTCGGGGAGCGAGGGCGCAGCCGAGTCGCGTACGTGCGCGTCGTGCGCCCGGGCGTGCGGTGGACGCGTGCGGCGGGAGCGCGGCGAGGCTGACTGCGTCGCGGGCGCGAGAAGCGCGCATGCCGTTGCGCTGGAGCTTGGACGTGCCCAGCACTGCAGGAACCGTTCCAACAATTTGGTCACATGGATGGTAGTTATCAACTTTGTTTGCAACTTCGCATCACAACCCGGTACATTTAAAGAATAAAGGGGGTTATCAGAAATGACGATAGGGAGAGTGATCACTGATCACCGATAAGTTGAAGCAAGAGCACCATGCTATATATGTCAGTTGTCACTTATGAAATCACAGTAGGTTTCGTCGCAGCGTCACATAAACATTGTTGCATTCCATATGTGCTTCGTATCAAGTTTTTCAGTCGTCAGATGGTTCATTGACATCCATCTGAAGCTGATCCGCACAAGAAGATCACAGGACCACAGGTGAAAGATCCCCCATCAAACCACCTCTGAGCGAGCAGATCGGCATCTCCACCACCCTTGTCTCACTCTCAATGCGCCCACGTGCACTTGTTTCTCCTGCTGGACCTCCTCTGCACCTGCAAGCGCCTTGCACCATCCGTTCGTGGTGCAAATGCAAAATCCTCAAAACAAGGGCGAATCCCCCACACCAAAAGAAATTTGAGCCATGAAGGAGGAGGAGGATGAGGAGGAAAATAAGGAGGGGGAACTGGGGAAGAAGGGAAACTCAGTGTGTGAACGTCCTCGATCTGCCATACCAACGGACCATTCCAGTTCAATCCTTCATGGCAAACTAATTGGTCACCTTTTGCTGGTGCTGGAGTGCTTCGCGAAGTGAAATTTTTGGTCCCCTTTCAAGATCTATTAGTTCAGTCTCAGTGGAGTTTCATATAGAGTTTCATGTCATTAAATATGCTCATGTGGCGAAGAGAGAGAATGTAACAGTTTCATGGGATGTGAGAAGAGTTTCAGCTCCATGGAATGTCACTGGCATAGTTACCTAGTTTTCAGTCTGGATAATCTTAGGAGTATTGAACGTAGATTATTTATAAAAAATAATTACACGAATGGACAGGAAATTGCGACACGAATCTAGTAAGTCTAATTAATCCGTCATTAGAGATTGGTTACTCTTGCATGATGTTGTCTAATCATGATATAATTAGGCTCGTTAGATTCGTCTCGAAAATTTAGATAGGGGTCATGGAATGGGTTTTGTCATTAATATACATTTAATACTCCAAATAAGTGGAAAGAAGATTAATGTGACGGGTAGTTGGTGAATATTTGGGGAACTAAACTGGGTCGTTCCTGTAGGTTTTGTCCTGCTTCAACAAGTTATGTGGAATTCAAAGCTCAACCCAACACGTATGAGGACGGGACGAGATCACCTAACTAACCCAGCACACTCCGTCGCGGACTTGACTTCTTTTCCATGCGGGGCCGCGTAGGAAGTAGTAGTACATACTGTAAGATATGCATGATGAGGCCTTATATAATTCGGAACTGCTAGCGCCCGGACGTCCGTTCCAGACGTTAGCATCAGACGCTTCTGCGGCCATCGGATTCGAAGCTCCTCAGCCGTCAGATCGAAGTTCAGCGACTCATGTTGCGAGCCATGTTGCGTGCAACATATAACATCAGGGGTCCTCCTCCCCCTCGACACAACACCCAAGAGACCCATAACACGACCCATGATGCGTGCAACATCCAACATCAGGGGTCCTCCTGCCTCCTCCCCCTCGGCAAAACACCCAAGCGACCCATGTTGCGTGCAACATCCAACATCAGGGGTCCTCCTCCCCACTCGACACAACACCTAAAATCATATGTCTGCAACATCAAAACTCAACATCCGCAACATCGAAAATTATATTTGCAACATCAAAATATGTTAAAAATGATGATAATCATCTATCAAAAATGAGGTGCAAACTCGTCGCAACATATGTTTCATGTTGATTGAAACATTTAAATATCTCGATGAAAAATGCAACATTTAGATAATACACTTGCAACACGCGCGATGCACATATGCAACATCGCAATATCAAGATCTACTTTTGTAACATCAGTGTGAAACATTCGCAACATTTTTTCGAATCAACTGGAACAGTGACACATTCACTTGCAACATGCGCCAAACCTAGCAAAAAAAAGAGGAGTATAAGCGGTGGAGGATGCAGGGGGCTCGCCATCATGTCACACCCCGAAATTTCCAATTTCAAGATGTGAATAGAGAATAATTAAATAACAATTTTCTCAAAATTTTAAAATTTTCCCAACATTTATTTTTCTTTACGGGGAATATAGTATAGGAAAAATCATTTGTTTGATTTTCTAAATTAAATAAAAGTTGAGAGTGTTGTATTCATGCCGATGCATCTAGTGTTTCTTGAGTGCAAAAGGTTTCAAAAATGCGTGTAGGAGCTGCCCAAACTCTCCCGAGAATTTTCCGGATTTTTCTGGAATTTATTCTCATTTTCCTCGAGCTATTTCTATTTATTAGAAGGCTCTAAAATCTTTTTCATGAGCACAAAATGCTTTATTTGGATTGTTCATGTCTTAATCTATCTCTAGGAATTTTCCGGGAATTTTTGTGATTTTCCGAGTATTTTTCGTGCTTTAAAATAATTTACGAATTTTTTCGGATTATTTTTCGCACCGGAAATATATTCAAAAAAAACCTATCCTACCGGATTGGGCCGGGCCGCAGGCCCGACCCAACCCGCTTGCGCCCTTCCGGCCCGGCCACGGGCCCGCCGAAGCCCATCCGGCCCGGCCGCATCGCGCCGCCGCCCGGAGGGCTGCGCCGCGCGCGCGCAACCCTATAAAGGGCGCCGCCCTAGCCCCCGCGCGCGCGCGCCCCCGTAGCGCCGCCGCCGCCCCTAGCGCGCCGCCGCCCCCGGCGCATAGCCGCGCCGCCGCCCGAAGCCAGAGGTCGAGCCGCCGGCGTTGACCGCGATTCCGCCGCGCTCCGTCGGTTTCCGCCCGTGGTGAGCACGTCTTCGAGACCCCCTCGATCCCCTCTCTCAATTCCGCGTCTCAATCGCGTCCCTGGCCACTCAAATCGCCGGCGCCGCCAAGGGCCGGTGGCCACCGCCGTCGGCTCCGCCTCTCGCCGGCCGAGGAAGAAGATGAGGCCGGCCGGTTTGCATTTAGACCCTTGGCCTTTTCGGTAATTTTTTATTTGTTTCATGTGTCTTAGCAAAACTACAAGAAACCCCCTAGATCTATTAGATTCCCTAGATCCAATCCATCCCAAGCACTTTATAGATCTAACCCTGAGTTTTATCAATTTCGCGAGCACTGTTTAGTGTGTCTTGCAAATCTTCCTTGCTACTCCCTGAGATCTACGGTTAATCGCGACCAGGTCCTTACAATCTTGTTTTTCTCATATCTTTTTCGTTTTAGCTCCGATTTAATCCGTTCAAGTTACGTTAGGTCCATAATAATGTAAAGCACGCGTTAGTGGAGTGTTTTCACCATGTTTTGTTTCTGAAAATAAAATTAATATTAATTTTGTTTAATGACTAGTTATGCATGCCTTTTATAAATAAAAGCTATATAGATCTATACACCGTTTTTCATAAGCAAATTTAATTTGATTAATGTTTCTATCACATGTTTTTGTACATAAAAGGTTAATTAGATCTTTATCTCGGTTTTCGTAAACCAAATGTTAATTTGTTTAATCGTTAATTAATCTTTTCTAATTAAAATTTGATTAGGCTTTTACATCGGCTTTTACAATAAATATTAATTTGATTAATGCCAATACCATAATGTTTTTAATAATAATATGATCTTCTCGATTTACAAAGTTTCGTTTAGATTGTTCATATAGTTTAGTTTTTCTAAATAAAATGTTTAATTGGTTAAATTCATATATGAATCTTTATTAATAAAACTTGACTAGATCTTCACACCGGTTTCGTAAATAAAGTTTAATATTGCATTAATGTCAACATAGGGTATTTTATTTCGAAATATCCTTTATATTTGTTTTGTTAATTAAAATGAACCTAGCTCATAGTCTTGCTCTCTCATAAATGCAAATGATTCGTTAGACGTTCGGCGTCGGCTTTTATCTTAGTATCTCTTTTGATCAAGTTTATCGAAGCTCTAAACCTTTCTAGTGTCGGCCCAAGCTAAACCGTGTGCATCTAATCAAGCCTTAGAGTTTCGCTTATCTTAGAAGCTTTGTCTATGTGAGTAGTTTGCACCGCTCATTTGCCTATCAAGTAATCTTATCACGCTTGTTTCATGTTTATCTTAGAATCTTGTATATCGGCATCTAGCTAGTTGATGTCTATCCCATCTCCGTTAGGTTGTCTTTTTATAAATCAGCTATGTTCTTATGCCCAATCTTTCGTAGCTATACCTTTCTTCGCAGCTAATCTTGTTATCGGTTCCTTTACCAAGTAGTTTAGCTTACCTTTTGCTCGCTCTTGCCCTTCGATCTAGTTCTCTACGTAAGCTAGTTTTCCTAAACCCATCTTAAGGTTCTCTTATGCGTTGATAGTCCGTTTGTGCTTTGTTCTAGTTCGTTTCACCATAACTTGTACGTTAGCTTGTGTATCACCCGTTACTTGTTTTAACATTAAAGATGCTTGTTAATCTTGACTAATTCTTATTGCAATGCTTTTATCAATAAAAATTGATTAGGTTCTAATACGGTTTTCTTTAATCATGATGTAATTGGTTAATCCCTATTTATAACTAGTTTTTTTTCAATAAAAGATGTTAGAGTTAAACACCGGTTTTCATAATAAAGTTAATATGCCTAATGACTTCATAAATGCCTTTTCAATATAAATATGTTTAGTTGAACACGTGATATAAAGTTACTCGTTTAGATATCTTACACCCGCTTCATCTTTCTAAAGTAATTGTTAATTTGACATAACTTCTACTCTTGGAATGTTATAAATAAAACATGATTAGGTTTATCGTGATTTCTTTAATTAAATGTAACTAGTTTAATGGTAACATAGAGTATTTCTCCGAAATATTCTTTCACCCGATTTCTTAATTAAAATATGCCAAGCGTAGTCTCTTGTTGTTTGATAATGATCTCACGATAGTTTCGAGCTTAGTTTTGTTTTCAGTGTTTCTCGCGCTTGCGTAACCAATAGAATCAAACCCTATCCCAGAGTGATCTTTCCAATCTTCCGCAACCATCTCTTTAAAGCTAACCAAGCCTTTCCAAGCACCCTTTACGTTCTTTAGTGATCCATCTAATCGAGCTTATCCTTTAGTGCGTTCTTTTAAAGTTTTCTTTTGATTGGTGCTTTGTTCTTAGTATATGTGTTTGTTTGCTTTGTGTATGCTTGTGCCCGATGATTGATGCGAGTAGAACGAGCGTGGTTCGAGAGCTTTGGAAGAGTGTGAAGGTGAAGATATTCGAGCAACGACATTACTTTGGTTAAAGGCAAGTGTGTCCTTGATCTTTTGTCCTAAGAATTATATTTAATCACTCATTACATTGCTTGCATTAATTTTGATGGGTTCCTATTAAGGTTTATCCTAGTCTTTGATTTTCATTCCTTGTTAACCTGGGTTTACATTTATGTTGGGTAGGTATGCTTAGTTGCTATACATGGGTTATGGTGGTTTTAATGAACAACAATGATGAACATGCTTTACTTTGATGCTATATATCTCTGTTTAATACAAGACCATATGATTAATCGGAACATGGAGAACCACCGGGACAACGGTGCAACCACAAGGACTATATGGCTCCGGTCTTGGCCGATTAATTAGGGAAGTCTTTGTGTGGTTATTACTCGCATAGTAGGTTGGGGACGGAGGAATGCTTTTATGGCTACTTCTATTCCGGAGTGGTCTTGGAACGGAAGTACTCTATGGCCGACCGTCCGTAATAGAAGTGTGGTACGAAAGATAGCCTCTATGACATACTACTATGGACTAATACGCACGGGAGGACTCTTTGTAAAGGCCTCGTAGCGTCCCTATGCAATCACACCTCGGAAGTGTGGTATGATGCCCGCGCGGCATCGCATGGTTGGGTTTAAAGTTCTTCGGGACTTTTACGCGACTTGTGGGTAAAGATGTACAACCTCTGCAGAGTGTAAAACTAATCGATTAGCCGTGCTCACGGTCAAGAGCGGCCTTGGACCCTCACATGATAATCAAACTTGAAGATGGACTTAAATTGTGTTCTCTCGGTTTTGTTTGCCATGTGCTCATGGTGTATTTTTTTACCTTATGCTTAATGTGGGTTGGTATAAACTTATACTTTATTAGTAATCAGGTGCTAATAAAAACTTGACCAACTAAAATTGCTTAAATGCTTATAGCCCGAGTCCACTATAAAGCCTCTGCATTCATTCTTTTTCCCATACTTGCCGAGTACGACAAGTGCTCACCCTTCCTATAACCATTGTTGCTCGAAGGAGGAGGCTACTTTGAAGTCTTGTGAAGATGTTGCTGGTGCTAGGCGTACGCAACCCCCGCCGATTGCATGTGATGTTTGGAGCCTTCGTTTCCGGGATAAAGCGTAAATCTCTCGATAATCTTTCTTTTTCATACGTGATACTTGTTTCGTATTCACTTTTATGTCACTATATGCATGAAACTTGATCCCGGCATGCATATAGGTATGCACTTGGTTTTCTTCGGAAAGTCGGGTGTGACAGAGTGGTATCGAGCCGTATCGACCGTAGGACGTAAGCCTAGTTAGCACCGGTCGTTTCTCAATGCCTCTTTTGTTCTACAATCCCTCCTTACCTTATCCTTGACCTCTCCGATGAAGGATCTCGCTTCTTAACCATCTTCTTTTCTCCATACCATGAATTCCTGTATATTTATCTTCACTCTCCTTGAACATCTCTTCGATCTCGTCTGTCCTTTCTCTCAAGCAATAAACACCCCCCGGATTTATTGGTAGAACCGTTACCCTTACCATTCTATCTATTCGCGCAGCTCCTCGACACATCAGCGCTGTTTCAATTTTATCTCGAGCTACAGAACTCCGATTGGCATGAAACCAGTTGGGTTAGTTCCTAAATTTCATAAGTGAATTTCTATCAAAAATTCAGCCCTATCCTTTATATGGTCCAGAAGCTATGCCCGAAGCATTGGAGCTATCAGAATCTGTAAACTCTGCTGACCTAGTTACCTTCAATATTCTATATCTCGGGCTATAGACCTCCGATTGAGGTAAATCCAATTGGAGTAGTTCAGGAATTTCATCAGCTTCATTCTGTCCAAAATTCAGCAGTATTCGTTTTGTATCCAAGGAGATACCTACGAATTAGTGGAGCATTCAGAATCTGCCAACACTGCTGACCTAGCCATCTTGTTTAATTCATATCCCGAGTTCTGAACCTCCGATTGAGGTGATTCCAGTTGGGTTGAACTCATAATTTCGTACTCCTTGATCTGGGAAAAATCCATTATTTATGGATATCCTTGCTGGGAGATATATCTGATCTATTAGGAGGATACCCCCTGACTTCATTAACAACGTGTAGTGTCGTTCCCCTTTAGCTATGCCTTGATTGGTGGAATTGTGTGTTTGCATGATGATGCTTGGTTTTATGGACTTGATTGATTCGTTTCTTTGAAGTGAGGGTTGGCGTATTGTGGGTCTTACATCCGCAATAACATCGGTTGCTTAGTTGGGTTCTTCTTTTGTACCTCCCACCTCCTTGTTCTCCCCCACTCGTTTTGCACTACTCTTGTTCCCTTCGATAATATCCGTACCTACCAACCGGATGGAAAACCAAGAAGGATGAAACCAAGGAGAAAGCTACGAGAACGGTGATGACTATGGATACAACCAAGATGCGCTATCATTTCCACCCCCGGAGGATAAGTATGCAGAGTTCATGAAGACTGAGCCGCCAATGTTCTCCAGTACCACATATCCCTTAGAAGCTGAAGACTGGATCAAGACAATTGAAGAGAAGCTAGATATGGTACAATGCAATGATGGAGAGAAAGCTTTGTATGCATCTTGGCAACTTACAGGAGCAGCTTCAGAATGGTGGAATTCTTACATCAATGGACATCAGCAACCTGAGAGTATTGTGTGGAAGGAATTCAAAGACAACTTTATCTTACACCATACTCCTGTGAGTGCGATGAAGCTCAAGAGGAAGGAGTTCCTTAACTTAAAGCAAGGACAGATGACGGTAACTGAGTACGGGGATAAGTTTGTTCAATTATCTCTGTATGCCCCAAGATCGGCTGAAAGTGATAAGAAGAAACGAGAGTGTTTCATCAAAGGGTTGAATGAAGATATTCAAAGTATACTAAGCTTACATGATTATTCTAGTCTGCAAGATTTAATCAGCAAAGCCATTGGGCTAGAAAGCAAGCTACAGGAGATCATGAGTAAGAAGAGAAAACCGGGAATATCCAGGGGAAGCTAATAACAATTCTCACCTACATCATATGTCTCAAGCCCAAGGTTTTCCTGAAGATCACAATGAAGATGCATATCTAGAATATCCTCATGGTGTCACAATACCAGTGATTTATGAGACACCACAGAATCGTCGAAACATTAGGGAAAGTAAAGCTTGTTTCTATTGTAAAGCTGGTGGACACTTTATCAACAGATGCCCGAAGAAATTTCTAGATCGCCATTTTAAGAGGGAATGGCGACAACGACACAAGCAAGACAAGACCCCCGATACCTAAGGATTTTAATATAAGTTAAGTCGTGGAAAGATTTCGTCATATGAAAGGAAGAATATTGTTGAAGGATATGAAAAGAGTTTGAAATAAACCCTTGTCTCTTGCTAGCCTTTTTCGAATCTCGGGACGAGATTCCTTTTAAGGAGGGTAGATTTGTCACACCCCGAAATTTCCAATTTCGGGATGTGAATAGAGAATAATTAAATAACAATTTTCTCAAAATTTTAAAATTTTCCCAACATTTATTTTTCTTTACGGGGAATATAGTATAGGAAAAATCATTTGTTTGATTTTCTAAATTAAATAAAAGTTGAGAGTTTTGTATTCATGCCGATGCATCTAGTGTTTCTTGAGTGCAAAAGGTTTCAAAAATGCGTGTAGGAGCCGCCCAAACTCTCCCGAGAATTTTCCGGATTTTTTCGGAATTTATTCTCATTTTCCTTGAGCTATTTCTATTTATTAGAAGGCTCTAAAATCTTTTTCATGAGCACCAAATGCTTTATTTGGATTGTTCATGTCTTAATCTATCTCTAGGAATTTTCCTGGAATTTTTGTGATTTTCCCGAGTATTTTTCGTGCTTTAAAATAATTTACGAATTTTTCCGGATTATTTTTCGCACCGGAAATATATTCAAAAAAAAACCTATCCTACCGGATTGGGCCGGGCCGAGGCCCGACCCAACCCGCTTGCGCCCTTCCGGCCCGGCCACGGGCCGGCCGAAGCCCATCCGGCCCGGCCGCATCGCGCCGCCGCCCGGCGAGCCGCGCGCGCGCGCGCAACCCCGCCCATAAAGGGCGCCGCCCTAGCCCCCCGCCGCGCGCGCCCCCCCGTAGCGCCGCCGCCGCCCCTAGCGCGCCGCTGCCCCCCCGGCGCACGGCAGCGCCGCCGCCCGAAGCCACGGAGGTCGAGCCGCCGGCGTTGACCGCCGCAGCCGTCCGCCGCGCTCCGTCGGTTTCCGCCCGTGGTGAGCACGTCTTCGAGACCCCCTCGATCCCCTCTCTCTCAATTCCGCGTCTCAATCGCGTCCCCGGCCACTCAAATCGCCGGTGCCGCCAAGGGCCGGTGGCCACTCCCGTCGGCGCGTCGGCCGCCTCGCGCCCGCAGGAAGAAGATGAGGCCGGCCGGTTTGCATTTAGATCCTTGGCCTTTTCGGTAATTTTTGATTTGTTTTATGTGTCTTAGCAAAACTACAAGAAACCCCCTAGATCTATTAGATTCCATAGATCCAATCCACCCCAAGCACTTTATAGATCTAACCCTGAGTTTTATCAATTTCGCGAGCACCGTTTAGTGTGTCTTGCAAATCTTCCTTGCTACTCCCCGAAATCTACGGTTAATCGCGACCAGGTCCTTTCAATCTTGTTTTTCTCATATCTTTTTCGTTTTAGATCCGATTTAATCCGTTCAAGTTGCGTTAGGTGCATAATAATGTAAAGCACGCGTTAGTGGTGTGTTTTCACCATGTTTTGTTTCTGAAAATAAAATTAATATTAATTTTGTTTAATGACTAGTTATGCATGCCTTTTATAAATAAAAGCTATATAGATCTATACACCGTTTTTCATAAGCAAATCTAATTTGATTAATGTTTCTATCACATGTTTTTGTACATAAAAGGTTAATTAGATCTTTATCTCGGTTTTCGTAAACCAAATGTTAATTTGTTTAATCGTTAATTAATCTTTTCTAATTAAAATTTGATTAGGCTTTTACATCGGCTTTTACAATAAATATTAATTTGATTAATGCCAATACCATAATGTTTTTAATAATAATATGATCTTCTCGATTTACAAAGTTTCGTTTAGATTGTTCATATAGTTTAGTTTTTCTAAATAAAATGTTTAATTGGTTAAATTCATATATGAATCTTTATTAATAAAACTTGACTAGATCTTCACACCGGTTTCGTAAATAAAGTTTAATATTGCATTAATGTCAACATAGGGTATTTTATTTCTGAAATATCCTTTATATCTGTTTTGTTAATTAAAATGAACCTAGCTCATAGTCTTGTTCTCTCATAAATGCAAATAATTCGTTAGACGTTCGGCGTCGCCTTTTATCTTAGTATCTCTTTTGATCAAGTTTATCGAAGCTCTAAACCTTTCTAGTGTCGGCCCAAGCTAAACCGTGTGCATCTAATCAAGCCTTAGAGTTTCGCTTATCTTAGAAGCTTTGTCTATGTGAGTAGTTTGCACCGCTCATTTGCCTATCAAGTAATCTTATCACGCTTGTTTCATGTTTATCTTAGAATCTTGTATATCAGCATCTAGCTAGTTGATGTCTATCCCATCTCTGTTAGGTTGTCTTTTTATAAATCAGCTATGTTCTTATGCCCAATCTTTCGTAGCTATACCTTTCTTCAGAGCTAATCTTGTTATCAGTTCCTTTACCAAGTAGTTTAGCTTACCTTTTGCTCAGTTCTTGCCCTTCGATCTAGTTCTCTACGTAAGCTAGTTTTCCTAAACCCATCTTAAGGTTCTCTTATGCGTTGATAGTCCGTTTGTGCTGTTCTAGTTCGTTTCACCATAACTTGTACGTTAGCTTGTGTATCACCTGTTACTTGTTTTAACATTAAAGATGCTTGTTAATCTTGACTAATTCTTATTGCAATGCTTTTATCAATAAAAATTGATTAGGTTCTAATACGGTTTTCTTTAATCATGATGTAATTGGTTAATCCCTATTTATAACTAGTTTTTTTTCAATAAAAGATGTTAGAGTTAAACACCGGTTTTCATAATAAAGTTAATATGCCTAATGACTTCATAAATGCCTTTTCAATATAAATATGTTTAGTTGAACACGTGATATAAAGTTACTCGTTTAGATATCTTACACCCGCTTCATCTTTCTAAAGTAATTGTTAATTTGACATAACTTCTACCGGAATGTTATAAATAAAACATGATTAGGTTTATCGTGATTTCTTTAATTAAATGTAACTAGTTTAATGGTAACATAGAGTATTTCTCTCGAAATATTCTTTCACCCGATTTCTTAATTAAAATATGCCAAGCGTAGTCTCTTGTTGTTTGATAATGATCTCACGATAGTTTCGAGCTTAGTTTTGTTTTCGGTGTTTCTCGCGCTTGCGTAACCAATAGAATCAAACCCTATCCCGCAGTGATCTTTCCAATCTTCCGCAACCATCTCTTTAAAGCTAACCAAGCCTTTCCAAGCACCTTTTACGTTCTTTAGTGATCCATCTAATCGAGCTTATCCTTTAGTGCGTTCTTTTAAAGTTTTCTTTTGATTGGTGCTTTGTTCTTAGTATATGTGTTTGTTTGCTTTGTGTATGCTTGTGCCCGATGATTGATGCGAGTAGAACGAGCGTGGTTCGAGAGCTTTGGAAGAGTGTGAAGGTGAAGATATTCGAGCAACGACATTACTTTGGTTAAAGGCAAGTGTGTCCTTGATCTTTTGTCCTAAGAATTATATTTAAACACACATTGCATTGCTTGCATTAATTTTGATGGGTTCCTATTAAGGTTTATCCTAGTCTTTGATTGTCATTCCTTGTTAACCCGGGTTTACATTTATGTTGGGTAGCTATGCTTAGTTGCTATACCCGGGTTATGGTGGTTTTAATGAACAACAATGATGAACATGCTTTACTTTGATGCTATATATCTCTGTTTAATACAAGACCATATGCTTAATCGGAACATGGAGAACCACCGGGACAACGGTGCAACCACAAGGACTATATGGCTCTGGTCTTGGCCGATTAATTAGGGAAGTCTTTGTGTGGTTATTACTCGCATAGTAGGTTGGGGACGGAGGAATGCTTTTATGGCTACTTCTATTCCGGAGTGGTCTTGGAACGGAAGTACTCTATGGCTGACCGTCCGTAATAGAAGTGTGGTACGAAAGATAGCCTCTATGACATACTACTATGGACTAATACGCACGGGAGGACTCTTTGTAAAGGCCTCGTAGCGTCCCTATGCAATCACACCTCGGTAGTGTGGTATGATGCCTGCGCAGCATCGCATGGTTGGGTTTAAAGTTCTTCGGGACTTTTACGCGACTTGTGGGTAAAGATGTACAACCTCCCGCAGTGTAAAACTAATCGATTAGCCGTGCTCACGGTCAAGAGCGGCTCCGGACCCTCACATGATAATCAAACTTGAAGATGGACTTAAATTGTGTTCTCTCGGTTTTGTTTGCCATGTGCTCATGGTGTATTTTTTTACCTTATGCTTAATGTGGGTTGGTATAAACTTATACTTTATTAGTAATCAGGTGCTAATAAAAACTTGACCAACTAAAATTGCTTAAATGCTTATAGCCCGACCCACTATAAAGCCTCTCGCATTCATTCTTTTTCCCATACTTGCCGAGTACGACAAGTGCTCACCCTTCCTATAACCATTGTTGCTCGAAGGAGGAGGCTACTTTGAAGTCTTGTGAAGATGTTGCTGGTGCTAGGCGTACGCAACCCCCGCTCGATTGCATGTGATGTTTGGAGCCTTCGTTTCCGGGATAAAGCGTAAATCTCTCGATAATCTTTCTTTTTCATACGTGATACTCGTTTCGTATTCACTTTTATGTCACTATATGCATGAAACTTGATCCCGGCATGCATATAGGTATGCACTTGGTTTTCTTCGGAAAGTCGGGTGTGACAGAGTGGTATCGTAGCCGTATCGACCGTAGGACGTAAGCCTAGTTAGCACCGGTCGTTTCTCAATGCCTCTTTTGTTCTACAATCCCTCCTTACCTTATCCTTGACCTCTCCGATGAAGGATCTCGCTTCTTAATCATCTTCTTTTCTCCATACCATGAATTTCTGTATATTTATCTTCACTCTCCTTGAACATCTCTTCGATCTCGTCCGTCCTTTCTCTCAAGCAATAAACACCCCCTGGATTTATTGGTAGAACCGTTACCCTTACCATTCTATCTATTCGCGCAGCTCCTCGACACATCAGCGCTGTTTCAATTTTATCTCGAGCTACAGAACTCCGATTGGCATGAAACCAGTTGGGTTAGTTCCTAAATTTCATAAGTGAATTTCTATCAAAAATTCAGCCCTATCCTTTATATGGTCCAGAAGCTATGCCCGAAGCATTGGAGCTATCAGAAACTGTAAACTCTGCTGACCTAGTTACCTTCAATATTCTATATCTCGGGCTATAGACCTCCGATTGAGGTAAATCCAATTGGAGTAGTTCAGGAATTTCATCAGCTTCATTCTGTCCAAAATTCAGCAGTATTCGTTTTGTATCCAAGGAGATACCTACGAATTAGTGGAGCATTCAGAATCTGCCAACACTGCTGACCTAGCCATCTTGTTTAATTCATATCCCGAGTTCGAACCTCCGATTGAGGTGATTCCAGTTGGATTGAACTCATAATTTCGTACTCCTTGATCTGGGAAAATCCATTATTTTTGGATATCCTTGCTGGGAGATATATCTGATCTATTAGGAGGATACCCCCGACTTCATTAACAACGTGTAGTGTCGTTCCCCTTTAGCTATGCCTTGATTGGTGGAATTGTGTGTTTGCATGATGATGCTTGGTTTTATGGACTTGATTGATTCGTTTCTTTGAAGTGAGTGTTGGCGTATTGTGGGTCTTACATCCACAATAACATCGCTTGCTTAGTTGGGTTCTTCTTTTGTACCTCCCACCTCCTTGTTCTCCCCCACTCGTTTTGCACTACTCTTGTTCCCTTCGATAATATCTTTACCTACCAACCAGATGGAAAACCAAGAAGGAGGAAACCAAGGAGAAAGCTACGAGAACGGTGATGACTATGGATACAAGCAAGATGCGCTATCATTTCCACCCCGGAGGATAAGTATGCGAGTTCATGAAGACCGAGCCGCCAATGTTCTCCAGTACCACATATCCCTTAGAAGTCGAAGACCGGATCAAGACAATTGAAGAGAAGCTAGATATGGTACAATGTAATGATGGAGAGAAAGCTTTGTATGCATCTTGGCAACTTACGGGAGCAGCTTCGAATGGTGGAATTCTTACATCAATGGACATGAGCAACCCGAGAGTATTGTGTGGAAGGAATTCAAAGACAACTTTATCTTACACCATACTCCCGTGAGTGCGATGAAGCTCAAGAGGAAGGAGTTCCCTAACTTAAAGCAAGGACGGATGACGGTAATCGAGTATGGGGATAAGTTTGTTCAATTATCTCTCGTATGCCCCAAGATCGGCTAAAAGTGATAAGAAGAAACGAGAGCGTTTCATCAAAGGGTTGAATGAAGATCTTCAAAGTATACTAAGCTTACACGATTATTCGAGTCTACAAGATTTAATCAACAAAGCCATTGGGCTAGAAAGCAAGCTACGGGAGATCATGAGTAAGAAGAGAAAACGGGAATATCCAGGGGAAGCTAATAACAATTCTCACCTACATCATATGTCTCAAGCCCAAGGTTTTCCCCGAAGATCACAATGAAGATGCATATCTAGAATATCCTCATGGTGTCACAATACCGGTGATTTATGAGACACCACGAGAATCGTCGAAACATTAGGGAAAGTAAAGCTTGTTTCTATTGTAAAGCCGGTGGACACTTTATCAACAGATGCCCGAAGAAATTTCTAGATCGCCATTTTAAGAGGGAATGGCGACAACGACACAAGCAAGACAAGACCCCCGATACCTAAGGATTTTAATATAAGTTAGGCTGTGGAAAGATTTCTGTAATATGAAAGGAAGAATATTGTTGAAGGATATGAAAAGAGTTTGAAATAAACCCTTGTCTCTTGCTAGCCTTTTTCGAATCTCGGGACGAGATTCCTTTTAAGGGGGTAGATTTGTCACACCCTGAAATTTCCAATTTCGGGATGTGAATAGAGAATAATTAAATAACAATTTTCTCAAAATTTTAAAATTTTCCCAACATTTATTTTTCTTTACGGGGAATATAGTATAGGAAAAATCATTTGTTTGATTTTCTAAATTAAATAAAAGTTGAGAGTTTTGTATTCATGCCGATGCATCTAGTGTTTCTTGAGTGCAAAAGGTTTCAAAAATGCGTGTAGGAGCTGCCCAAACTCTCCCGAGAATTTTCCGATTTTTTCCGGAATTTATTCTCATTTTCCTTGAGCTATTTCTATTTATTAGAAGGCTCTAAAATCTTTTTCATGAGCACCAAATGCTTTATTTGGATTGTTCATGTCTTAATCTATCTCTAGGAATTTTCCTCGGAATTTTTGTGATTTTACGAGTATTTTTCGTGCTTTAAAATAATTTACGAATTTTTCCGGATTATTTTTCGCACCGGAAATATATTCAAAAAAAACCTATCCTACCGGATTGGGCCGGGCCGCAGGCCCGACCCAACCCGCTTGCGCCCTTCCGGCCCGGCCACGGGCCGGCCGAAGCCCATCCGGCCGGCCGCATCGCGCCGCCGCCCGGAGCCGCCGGCCGCGCGCGCAACCCTATAAAGGGCGCCGCCCTAGCCCCCGCCGCGCGCGCCCCCCGTAGCGCCGCCGCCGCCCCTAGAGCGCCGCCGCCCCCGGCGCACGCGCGCCGCCGCCCGGCATAGGAGGTCGAGCCGCCGGCGTTGACCGCGGCTTCGCCGCGCTCCGTCGGTTTCCGCCCGTGGTGAGCACGTCTTCGAGACCCCCTCGATCCCCTCTCTCAATTCCGCGTCTCAATCGCGTCCCCCGGCCACTCAAATCGCCGGCGCCGCCAAGGGCCGGTGGCCACTGCGCCGTCGGCCGCCTCTCGTCCCGGAGGAAGAAGATGAGGCCGGCCGGTTTGCACTTAGATCCTTGGCCTTTTCGGTAATTTTTGATTTGTTTTATGTGTCTTAGCAAAACTACAAGAAACCCCCTAGATCTATTAGATTCCATAGATCCAATCCACCCCAAGCACTTTATAGATCTAACCCCGAGTTTTATCAATTTTACGAGCACTATTGTTTGTGTCTTGCAAATTTTCTCTGCTACTCCCTGAAATCTACGGTTAATCGCGACTAGGTCCTTTCAATCTCGTTTTGCTCATATCTTTTTCGTTTTAGCTCCGATTTAATCCGTTCAAGTTGCGTTAGGTCCATAATAATGTAAAGCACGCGTTAGTGGTGTGTTTTCACCATGTTTTGTTTCTGAAAATAAAATTAATATTAATTTTGTTTAATGACTAGTTATGCATGCCTTTTATAAATAAAAGCTATATAGATCTATACACCGTTTTTCATAAGCAAATTTAATTTGATTAATGTTTCTATCACATGTTTTTGTACATAAAAGGTTAATTAGATCTTTATCTCGGTTTTCGTAAACCAAATGTTAATTTGTTTAATCGTTAATTAATCTTTTCTAATTAGAATTTGATTAGGCTTTTACATCGGCTTTTACAATAAATATTAATTTGATTAATGCCAATACCATAATGTTTTTAATAATAATATGATCTTCTCGATTTACAAAGTTTCGTTTAGATTGTTCATATAGTTTAGTTTTTCTAAATAAAATGTTTAATTGGTTAAATTCATATATGAATCTTTATTAATAAAACTTGACTAGATCTTCACACCGGTTTCGTAAATAAAGTTTAATATTGCATTAATGTCAACATAGGGTATTTTATTTCTGAAATATCCTTTATATTTGTTTTGTTAATTAAAATGAACCTAGCTCATAGTCTTGCTCTCTCATAAATGCAAATGATTCGTTAGACGTTCGGCGTCGGCTTTTTATCTTAGTATCTCTTTTGATCAAGTTTATCGAAGCTCTAAACCTTTCTAGTGTCGGCCCAAGCTAAACCGTGTGCATCTAATCAAGCCTTAGAGTTTCGCTTATCTTAGAAGCTTTGTCTATGTGAGTAGTTTGCACCGCTCATTTGCCTATCAAGTAATCTTATCACGCTTGTTTCATGTTTATCTTAGAATCTTGTATATCGGCATCTAGCTAGTTGATGTCTATCCCATCTCCGTTAGGTTGTCTTTTTATAAATCGGCTATGTTCTTATGCCCAATCTTTCGTAGCTATACCTTTCTTCGCAGCTAATCTTGTTATCGGTTCCTTTACCAAGTAGTTTAGCTTACCTTTTGCTCGGTTCTTGCCCTTCGATCTAGTTCTCTACGTAAGCTAGTTTTCCTAAACCCATCTTAAGGTTCTCTTATGCGTTGATAGTCCGTTTGTCTTTGTTCTAGTTCGTTTCACCATAACTTGTACGTTAGCATGTGTATCACCTCGTTACTTGTTTTAACATTAAAGATGCTTGTTAATCTTGACTAATTCTTATTGCAATGCTTTTATCAATAAAAATTGATTAGGTTCTAATACGGTTTTCTTTAATCATGATGTAATTGGTTAATCCCTATTTATAACTAGTTTTTTTCAATAAAAGATGTTAGAGTTAAACACCGGTTTTCATAATAAAGTTAATATGCCTAATGACTTCATAAATGCCTTTTCAATATAAATATGTTTAGTTGAACACGTGATATAAAGTTACTCGTTTAGATATCTTACACCCGCTTCATCTTTCTAAAGTAATTGTTAATTTGACATAACTTCTACGGAATGTTATAAATAAAACATGATTAGGTTTATCGTGATTTCTTTAATTAAATGTAACTAGTTTAATGGTAACATAGAGTATTTCTCTCGAAATATTCTTTCACCCGATTTCTTAATTAAAATATGCCAAGCGTAGTCTCTTGTTGTTTGATAATGATCTCACGATAGTTTCGAGCTTAGTTTTGTTTTCGGTGTTTCTCGCGCTTGCGTAACCAATAGAATCAAACCCTATCCCGAGTGATCTTTCCAATCTTCCGCAACCATCTCTTTAAAGCTAACCAAGCCTTTCCAAGCACCTTTTACGTTCTTTAGTGATCCATCTAATCGAGCTTATCCTTTAGTGCGTTCTTTTAAAGTTTTCTTTTGATTGGTGCTTTGTTCTTAGTATATGTGTTTGTTTGCTTTGTGTATGCTTGTGCCCGATGATTGATGCGAGTAGAACGAGCGTGGTTCGAGAGCTTTGGAAGAGTGTGAAGGTGAAGATATTCCGAGCAACGACATTACTTTGGTTAAAGGCAAGTGTGTCCTTGATCTTTTGTCCTAAGAATTATATTTAAACACACATTGCATTGCTTGCATTAATTTTGATGGGTTCCTATTAAGGTTTATCCTAGTCTTTGATTGTCATTCCTTGTTAACCCGGGTTTACATTTATGTTGGGTAGCTATGCTTAGTTGCTATACCCGGGTTATGGTGGTTTTAATGAACAACAATGATGAACATGCTTTACTTTGATGCTATATATCTCTGTTTAATACAAGACCATATGCTTAATCGGAACATGGAGAACCACCGGGACAACGGTGCAACCACAAGGACTATATGGCTCGGTCTTGGCCGATTAATTAGGGAAGTCTTTGTGTGGTTATTACTCGCATAGTAGGTTGGGGACGGAGGAATGCTTTTATGGCTACTTCTATTCGGAGTGGTCTTGGAACGGAAGTACTCTATGGCCGACCGTCCGTAATAGAAGTGTGGTACGAAAGATAGCCTCTATGACATACTACTATGGACTAATACGCACGGGAGGACTCTTTGTAAAGGCCTCGTAGCGTCCCTATGCAATCACACCTCGGAAGTGTGGTATGATGCCCGCGCGCGATCGCATGGTTGGGTTTAAAGTTCTTCGGGACTTTTACGCGACTTGTGGGTAAAGATGTACAACCTCTGCAGTGTAAAACTAATCGATTAGCCGTGCTCACGGTCAAGAGCGGCCGGACCCTCACATGATAATCAAACTTGAAGATGGACTTAAATTGTGTTCTCTGGTTTTGTTTGCCATGTGCTCATGGTGTATTTTTTTTACCTTATGCTTAATGTGGGTTGGTATAAACTTATACTTTATTAGTAATCGGGTGCTAATAAAAACTTGACCAACTAAAATTGCTTAAATGCTTATAGCCCGGTCCACTATAAAGCCTCTCGCATTCATTCTTTTTCCCATACTTGCCGAGTACGACAAGTGCTCACCCTTGCTATAACCATTGTTGCTCGAAGGAGGAGGCTACTTTGAAGTCTTGTGAAGATGTTGCCGGTGCTAGGCGTACGCAACCCCCGCTCGATTGCCCGTGATGTTTGGAGCCTTCGTTTCCGGGATAAAGCGTAAATCTCTCGATAATCTTTCTTTTTCATACGTGATACCGTTTCGTATTCACTTTTATGTCACTATATGCATGAAACTTGATCCCGGCATGCATATAGGTATGCACTTGGTTTTCTTCGGAAAGTCGGGTGTGACGACCACCGAGAAGACGCATATGGGCTCGACCACCGGGGCGGCGGCGGCGAGCCACGGCACCCGGTCTTCGCGCAGGGAGCTCGACCTCCCTAGGCATGGCGTCGGCAAGCCTGCGACCCCCTAGACTCTGTGTGGGAAGCTCAGCCCCAGGGTGGCACGTGTGGCATCGATGAGCTGCAGCCCCACGCCTTCACCACAAGAGCTCGCCTCAAGAGCTCGACCTTGGGCGCGCCGACGACGGCGCCGGCTCCGGTGAGCTGCGGCTCGAGAATCAAACGTTGTGATGGGAGATCAACATCTAGAATTGAAAACATCTAGATTTACTTTTACAACATCCGTCCGAAACACTTGCAACATCCTTCTGAAACATCTGAAACACGTGGAACACACACTTTCAACATGCACCAAAACCCAAACAGCACCTCGTGTCTTCTCGTCGCTGCCCCGCCGCCCGAATGTCGCGGGCACCGCCATGAGCTTGGTCACCCACAGCCGCACGGGAGCGGCAGCCGGCTCTCAATCCGGTGGCCACATGGCATGCGCCGGCCCGGTGCGGCTCGCCTGCCCTGAGCAATGGAGGAGCACTAGAGCAGCAGTCAGTGCACCTCGCTTTGCCTGCTGGGGAGCGTGGTCGGCACTCGAGTGGCTTCTCGCGGGGGGAGTAGTGGTCGACACACCTTTCTTTGGGTCATAGGGGAACGTAGCCGGTGCTCGAGTGGCTCCGCGGGGGTGGTAGCGTCCGGCGAGCTTCTCTACGACGAAGAGATTGGAAGGAGAGAGATAGAAAGCAACGGGGATGCGGATAAGAATGAGAACCGACTGGCCGGTGGTATTTCTTTTAGTGTGTGGATGACAATCGTCTAACATATCTAGCAAGTGGACCTTGGCTGGGCAGAGCGTCCGACATCACTTACGACAAGTATGTAGCATTATCGTATATAATTTCTCTGTTGCACACCCTCGCGTCGTCTGTTTAATGCTGCTCCACAAAGTAGTGTAGTAGTAGGTAACCACAAACCGGACACACACGGCGTGGCAAAGGGCGAATCTAAAGCGGTGGGGCGGGTGGGCTCAAGCCCCCACCTCCTCCCCCCGTGACTTTGTGTCCTCGTGGTGACAATTTTAGGCATCACGCCACGCGGGGGTGGGGGTGCTAGTTTTTTTTGTTCTGGTAGTTTGTAAAGTTTGTTCGACACGTAAGTACGTACAAATGTTTTGTTCTAGTAGTTTGTAGAATTTATTCGACATGTATACATACTTGTTCCGACAGTTTGTATAATTTGTTTGGTACGTGCAAATGTTTTGTTTCGATAGTTTGTAGAATTTTTTCGACACATATACATATTTGTTCCGACGGTTCATATAATTTGTTCGATTTGTACAAATATTTTGTTCTGATAGTTTGTAGAATTTGTTCGACATGTATACATATTTGTTTCGATAGTTCATATAATTTGTTTGGTACGTAGAAATATTTTGTTTTGCTGTTTGTAAAGTTTATTCGACATGTATACATATTTGTTCTGATAGTTCATATAATTTGTTTGGTATGTACAAATATTTTATTTTGGTTGTTGTAAAATTTGTTCGAACGTATACATATTTGTTCTGACAATATATAATTTGCTCGGTACGAATAAATATTTTGTTTTGGTAGTTTCTAGAATTTGTTGTGGCAATTCATATAATTTGCTCGGTCCGTACAAATATTTGTTATGATAGTTTGTAGAATGTGTTCGACATGTGTACATATTTGTTTTGACAGTTCATATAATTTGTTCGGTACGTACAAATGTTTTGTTCCGATAGTTTTTAGAATGTGTTCGACATGTGTACATATTTGTTTTGACAGTTCATATAATTTGTTCGGTACGTACAAATGTTTTGTTCTGGTGGTTCATAGATTTTGTTCGACACGTATACATACTTATTCCGACAGTTTATATAATTTGTTCGATACGTACAAATATTTTGTTCAACTAGTTTGTAGAATTTGTTTGACGCGTATACATATTTGTTCCGACAATTCATATAATTTGTTCGATACGTACAAATATTTGTTCTGTTAGTTTGTAAACTTTATTGGGCACGTATGCATATTTGTTATGATAATTCATATAATTTATTCGGTACATAAGGATGTTTTATTCTGGTAGTTTATAAAATTTGCTCAACATGTATCCATATTTGTTATGACAGTTCATATAATTTGTTAGTATGTACAATTTTTTTATATGATAGTTTGTAAATTTTGTTCTACAGTTATGTATTGCACATTATATATAACCTTAATTAAAAAATACTCACAAATGAATTTGTCAAAATATAGTCAAGTGAGATCTTGTTTCGAAGTTTTTATTTTTAGAAATTCAATGGTGCAATCAAAATTTAGTGATTTATGAGTTATAGATTTTTTAAGTTTCAATTTGTGTTTATGACGTTATTTATTTTGTTTTTTACATACATAGTGTACACCGCACATTGAAGTAATAAATCAGATCTCATCCAGGAGACGTGCGGAAACAGTCCTCCAACTCCAAATCTTCGATTTACTGCTCCACTTCCAGGGTCAATGACGTGATGCGCGCTGTTTTTCTGTCGGCGAAGCAACGTCTAGCCGCACCCCTCCCCGCGACTGCTAGAAACCCATGAAACCGTCCCTAAACTCCTATAATTTATGATTAAGGATGAAGGACAGAAGGAAGGAAAGATAGATGACGATGAAGAAAAAGAAAGAGGAAGAAGATGGGTGAATGAGCCCCTCCTTACCTCCTAGCTTGGCTTCGCCACTGCTTGAAAACCTGGTCTGCCTCAAGAAACTCCCAAGCAGCAAACCTCCTACCAAACGCCGTGTTCGCTTGGCTTATCAGCCACCACCAACAAGATCTTTCTCTCGTAACAAACCAGCCACCAAAGAACTACCGTAACCAGCCAAAGAAGATTTTCTCTCGTAACAAACCAAAGACTACCATCAACCACCAACCAACCGAACAGGCTGAAAGATTATTATGCATTTGAGCATTTCCTCCACCTAAGCATATCCTCAACCAATGTGGCAACCAACGTGTATATCTCCACACTCTTGACATCAAGAGCCGCAAATGCAGCACTTGGATACCCCTCATCCTTACAAAAGCACGTGGTCATCATATCGTGCACGGTGCACCTCCCTACCGGCTACAGCCCCACTCACTTTCATCACCACCACCTTGTTCTTGTTGATCTGGTGATGAGGGTTTGATTCTACAAAAAAATGTGACAATTCGAATAATTAAACATGTGATATATGACACATAAACAGGACACAGCAAGGGTTAGCAGAATGCATGACAATTCAACATAACTGTGGATATTATATTCCATATGTTTTCCGTTTTCATGTTGCTACTGTTCCCACTCTTCCAAGCCGACCCAGGTTCATGTTAGACAACTCCAATACAGCAAGACTCATATTGTGTTACAGTGTCACTCCATCCTGCACCAAAACTTCTACTAATAAACTTCCACTTGAATAATCCATCCACTTTAGATTCCATCTTGGTTTTCTCAGTTTTCTATGATAGTAGCATAAATGTTCAGCAAGGAACTAACCTGAAATGGGAAAGACTACCTGCAAGGCAGCCTTGTAAAGAGGTTGAATAAATTGGTACTAAAAACCAATCTTATTATTTTTCACAACAGAACAACACTGCATTGATCAAATCCACTGTGATGTCTAATCAAGCAATTCTTAAAGAATCTAGCTGCTTCTCTAGCCTCAACTTTGTGGGATCATTCAACAGACCACTTACAGTTTTCTCCCATCCACTTGGTTCCAAAGCATTCACCTTCGCTAGCCGACACAACACAGACTCCAGTAATGCCACATCTCCTTCCCTCTCAATACCCTGAAGAAACTTCCTTACATTATCCTTCCTTGGTGCAAAACCCTTGAAAACCATCTCATTCAAAACCTGATCTGCCTCACGAAACTCCCCAGCAGCACAAATCGCATCGAAGAGCATTCTGTAGGTCACCACATGTGGAAGGCACCCCCGCCTCGGCATATCCTCAACCAATTCAGCAGCATCCCGCCACCGCCCCAACTTGCACAGACCTGCAACCAGTGTATCATAGATAATTGCATCTGGCTTGCATACATTCTTCTGCATGTCATCAAGCACTGCAAATGCAGCACTTGGATCCTTCTCATCCTCGCACAAGCCTGCAATCAATGCACAGTACACCACCTTATCAGCCACGACCCCCCTCCCCTTCATCTCCTCCAGCAATCCAACCACCTCACCTTTCCGCCCTACCCGAAAGAATGCCCGTAAAAGTATCGCATATACAGCTGAATCCAGCACAACTGCATTCCCCGCCATCTCTTCCTTGAGCCTGACCGCAGCATCCACTTCCCCTTTCTCGCATAGCCCCTTCATCAAACTCGCGTACACGTAAGCATTCGGCGGCACATTGTACTGCTTGGCCATCAGCTCCTTCACCTCGAACGCGTCTTCCAGCTGACCGGCGTCGCACAGAGCAGTCACAACGGTGCCGAACGTGACGACGGTCGGCGCGATGCCCCGGTTCAGCATCTCATCGAACAGGTGGCGCGCGTGCTCGACGGAGCCCGAGGCAGCAGCGGCTCGCATGAGGATGTTATAGGTGCACGCATCGGGCGGGATCCCGGTGTCGTGGCATACCGCAAGGAGGTCGCGTAGGGGGGTCCGGCAGGCGAGCAGGGCGTGGAGGAGGGCGTTGAGCGCCCGGACGGTGCGGGGCTCGGGGAAGGCCGGGTGCGCGAAGGCGCGGCGCGCTGCGGCGGGGAGGCGGGCGCGACCGTAGGAGGAGATGACGAGGTGGAGCAGCTTCTCGCGGGGACGGAGGTCCGAGGAGGAGGCGAGGCGAGAGAGGATGGACTCCATGGCCGGGAAGAGGCGCGCGGCGGCGAGCTTGGAGATGATGAGGTCGTAGCAGCGGAGGGAGTAGCGAAACGGTGCGGTGGACTGGGTGGTGGAGGTAGGCGGGTTGAGGAAGAGGCGCAGCGCGGCGTTGGGGTCCCGCTCGCGGCGGAGGGCGGCGGCGAGGTGGTAGGACGAGAACTTCTTCCCCGCCATGGCGGGCGAGGCGACCTTTCGCGGGGACCACGTATAGGTGGACACGTAAAGACTGTGGCCCATCCATATACGGGATTTTCAGGTAAAGGCCCATCTCGTTTCGAGAATTCGATTGGGCCATCTCCTGCTTTCAGTTCGGGCCTGATTAGGCTCTAGTAGCTCTGTTCTGGACTTCTGGTTGTCGTCGTCGATTTGGGGGGCGATTCGATCGAATTCGAGTTGAGTCGCCGGCCGGAAGCTAGCTGCGGCGGCGCTTGGGCGGAGGAGGGATGGAGTCGACTGTGGACGACCTGAGCGCGGCGTACGACGACTTCGTGGCGGCGGCGTCGGCCGTGCTGGAGGCCCGCGCGCTGTCGGGCGGGGAGAAGACGGCGGCCACGGACGCGGCGCTCGAGTCCTTCAAGCAGCGCTGGGAGCTCTTCCGCGTCGCCTGCGACCACGCCGAGGAGCTCGTCGAGTCCATCCGCCAGCGCATCGGCTCCGAGTGCCTCGTCGACGAGGCCACGGGATCCGCGCCCGGGTCGCTCGCCGCCGCCCCCGGCATCAGGCCCATCAGCGCCGTCCGCCTCGAGCAGATGAGCAAGGCCGTCCGGTGGCTCGTCATCGAGCTCCAGCACGGCGCCGGAGGCGCCTCTGGCCCAGGGGCAGCCGGCGGTGGCGGTGGCGGTGCCGCTACCCCCAATGCTGGCGCCGGGTCTGGCCCCGGTGGGCAGCACCCTGAGGAGGGAGGCCAGTAGGTATGGTGTTGCTGAATTAACTAGTAGTGTCGTTCGTCAGGAATGAACTCGTAGCATATCTCCTTCCAAGAGGAAACAAACGTGTCGTTGCTGTGTTCAAATCTCTGAGTTGCATGGTACTTGATGATGCCTTGTGGTGTTTAGTTGCATTATGGGATACACTATGATTCTATGAACAAGTGTCACAATGCATCGTTACTAGTTCCTGCTTTCTTCAGTTAAGTTTTTATGCTCATTGCCCAGTACTTCACACAGCCAGCAAAAATGCTGCTCTCAGTAAATATTTGTACACGAATCTAAATACACAATGATTGTAAGGCACAAATGGTAATAGAATAATACGTGCTAGCAGAATACAAAATTTCTGCCATAATTAAACGGCAAGATCCAAATCATTCACTCCTTCAAGTAAAGAACACAATTTGATTTGTTCAAATAGAAGAAAACGTATAAATGTTTGTTTGATAGTAACCTTCAGTCAATTCAGCAATACCAGAAGCCTTGCAATCATCTTCTACATGAAAATCACTCAGGTATAAGCGGATAGCAAGGGCAAATAAGATAAGATCAACTTGCTAGTGTTGGATAATGTCAATTAAAAACTGTTGCAGGAGAAATTCAGGTATTCAGTATGATCAAAGATAACCAACTTGCTCTGTTCTGGATTTTCTACAGCATAACATCTATCAAATAAGAAGATGGTGTGTTGATCCGCTAGTCTCCACGTTCTATTGTTTAGATCACTAGAAGCCTATATATTCTCATACAATACTTTCAGCGAAAATGTATATTACTATATTCAACTGATTGTAGAAAACCACGTGAGGAACCAGCCTATACTGCGATGGGAACATGGGCACAATGGCAGTGCCCAATCATGTTATTGGAACCGTCTTTCATTGGTAAATTGCGTGTAAATCTATTTAAGCATCATGTCTAGTTATACTTTGATAGCCAAGTTACCTGTTTATGTGTGGTAGCCCCTAGATGGATAGATCCCAAACTAAAATTGTGATTACCTCACAAAGATATGCGTAGTCAAATCGTGGTGATGGGGTAAGCAGTAAGCACAATAAAAGGAAATTATATAGGCTGGGACAAGGGATTTCAACTTGTAAATGTTCAGTAAATTGTTGGAACATGGAACTTACATGTCCAACTTCCTGACTATCGTATAGCAGCCGACAAAATTGAGGTATTTTCCGTCCAGAAACTAGATGTCTCTTTGCCTTTAGCCTCTGTTGATATTTGTGCCTTGCAAATTCTTACAGCTGAATCTGAAAGTGGCAGGGAACCAAGCATAACTAGTTTACCCATAACAACCCACTGTAGGGCTTGTTTGGAAATCAGTGGAATGACCGGGAATGAAGGGTATTGGGGTGGAGGAATTTCCATTATAAGTCAAAATTTTTCAAAATCCCCTTAAATCCCCTTCTATCCACTTGAATACTCCATTTGCCAAACAAGCCCGTAAGGGGCCTTGGTTCACAATCACTACAGCAAGAAAACTTTTTGGGCTATCATGGTGTGTCCATGCATTCCATGTGGTTAGTTATATGCTAGTTTCTTCAGTGATGTTCTTAATGCTCTGCTTGACTGCTTTTTACACTCTAGAATTAGCCTAAGCTTAAACCAAGAACAATTCAAGTACCTTGTAATAAGGATTACTTAAATTTTTCATAGGCGTTCAGACAAATATAACCAGTGGTACGAGGTAATTGAGCGTACTAAAAAGGAGGAAAGTACATGGGGGAAACTAGTCACACTCGATCCATTTCATTTTTTTAGATTTATTGCTTGTACACTTTTAGGGAAGATATACAGTAATCCCACGGTGTGGTAGCACCATCCTGCTGAATGTTTCGTGCACTTGCAGGCTTGCAGCGGTGTCTCAATTGATGACACTTACGCATACCTTGGCGATGAAATCATGCCATCAGAATGATTGAGGGAGGCAGGAGCCTAGGACTGATGTCAACCCTCTGCTATGAGTAATTTTGCTTCATCCCTAAGATAGTATGGAATGTATAACATAAATACTAAGAGAGAATTTCCTCCAGGCCGCTATAAATTTCAATATTTCTGCTCTAAACTGTGCCGCCAAAATCAGCCGTCGTCCAGTGTCAAGCAATGGAAGGAGAAAATATGTGCCAAAAGCATGCTAACAAATCGAATAACTACAATTATACTGCAAACCTTCAATGCACACGATTTGACGGTTTCATGCAATGAATGTGTATACATGATCCAAATGTGTCCCGCTAGCAATGAAACTAACTGCTACGTGGATCATGAAGACTCTAGCAACCCATCGATTAATCCAGGAAGATATCTAATCAAGCAAATCTTATAGAAGCTAGTTGCTTCTCTATCCTCAGCTCTGCAGGATGATTCAGCACACTACTCACAGCTTTCTCCCATCCACCTGACTCCAAAGCATTCACCTTTGCCAGTCGGCACAACACCGACTCCAGCAATCCTCCATCTCCTTGCTTCTCAATCCCCTCAACAAACTTCATCACACCATCCTTGCTCGGTGCAAAACCTTTGACAACCATCTCACACAAAACCCGGTTCGCCTCATGAAACTCACCAGCAGCACACAAGCCATCAAAGAGCATTCTGTAGGTCACCACGTCCGGAGGGCAGCCCCGCCTCGGCATATCTTGAACCAATTCATTTGCATCCCGCCAGCGCCCTAGCTTGCAAAGACCCGTAACCAACGTGTTATAAGTCACCGCATTCGGCTTGCACCCGCACTTCTGCATATCATCAAGCACAGCAAATGCAGTAATGGGATCCCTCTCATCCTCGCAGAAGCCCGCGATCATCGCATTGAACACCACCCTGTCCCTATGAGGTACAATCCCCCTGCCCTTCATCTCCTCCAGCAATCCATCCACCTCACCTTTGCGCCCTACCCGGAACAACGCTCGCACAAGCACCCCATACACGGCTGAATTTTGCACAGGTTCTGCTTTGCGCGCCATCTCATCCTTGAGCCTCACTGCGGCGTCCACCTTCCCTCTCTGGCAGAGCCCCTTAACGAGACTGGCGTACACATGAGCATTTGGCGACACGTCATGCTGCCGAACCATGGCATCCTTCACCTCGAACGCCTCCTCCAGTTGGCCGGCGTCGCACAGCGCGGCGACGAAGGTGGCGAACGTGTCGACAGTCGGCGCGATGCCCAGGCGCAGCATTTCATCGAACAGGTGGCGCGTGTGGTCGAGGGAGCCCGACGCTCGCATGAGGATGTTGTAGGTGGACGCGTTGGCCGGGACTCCGGCGTCGCGGCAGACGGCGAGGAGGTCGCGGAGGGGGGAGCGGCAGTCGAGCAGGGCGTGGAGGAGGGTGTTGAGGGCATGCGCGGTGCGGGGCTCCGGGAAGGCCGGGTGCGCGAAGGCGCGGCACGCGGCGGCGGGGAGGCGGGCGCGGCCGTAGGCGGAGACGACGCGGCAGAGGAGGTTCTCGCGGGGCCCGGCGCCGTAGGAGGCGTCGGAGGGTGGGAGGCGGGAGAGGATGGACTCCATCGCGGGGAAGAGGCGCGCGGCGGCGAGCTTCGAGATGATGAGGTCGTAGCAGCGGAGGCAGTAGCGGAATGCGGAGGACGGCTTGGCGTTCGGCGGGTTGAGGAAGAGGCGGAGCGCGACATCCGGGTCCGCCTCCTGGCGGAGGGCGGTGATGAGGTGGCACGACGAGAACTTCTTGCCGGCCATGGCGGCGGCCGGCGGGGTTCAGGCGTTCAGCACGGCAGACACGAACAGATTGCTGAGGAGGCTTCCTGTTGTCATCAAAACGGGAATTGGGCCTATTATGCTAAAAAAGAGAGTTGGCCTGGATTGATTTATTGAGCCCCTGTTATGTAGGCTTAAAAAGTCCGGAAATTTTATATACCTTCCGGAAAGATTTTTTCCTAACCAACTTTAACTCACATCAGCCCAAATAACAGCTCATTTGGCCTAATAACTACAAACCCTACATCATCTTCTTCCACCTCCTCGCGCCGCTGCCCCTCAGTGCCCCGCCGCGACCGCCCTGACCCTGCTGCGGTCGTCCCGCGTGCCACCGCGGCCCCGCCCCCGCAGCGTCGACCGCTATGGCCCGCTCCGCTTAGTGCCCCGCCGCGGCCGTCCCGCGCGCCACCGTGGCCGGCCCACGCGTCGCCTCGTCCTCGAGCACCGGCCGCCGTATGTTTTTTCAACATTTCTAAAGATGTTGCAACATTTTTGCAAACATTTGACTAAACCAACTTTTCTTAAAAAATTTTGCAACTTTTGCAAAATGTTGACAAAACCAACATTTTTTAAAAATGTTGTAACATTTCTGAAAAATACCGGAAGAAGCCTAAAAAAAGATCCAACATTTCTAAAAAATATTGGTACATTTTGCAAAATGTTGACAAAAAATAGTTGACGAAACCAACATTTCTTAAAAATGTTGGAACATTTTTGAAATAATATTGGAAGAAGCAAAAAATATTGATTACTAAAATGTTGGTCGCAAAAATATTGCAACATTTTGTAAAATGTTCAAAAAATTACTAAAAATGATAAATATTTTTAATTTAAGAGTCATGAAGTGGGTTGGTGGAAAAATAAAAAAACATCATTTAGATGGGCTTTGGTGGAGTGGCGAAGCTAGAGTGAATCGGAGGGTGTGCATTTACTTTGTTGGTGCATAAATTTTAATTTTTATATGGTGAAAATTTGGATGTTAACACTGTTTTCTTATTTTTTTTTTGGGTGGGGGGTGCGTTTGCACCCTAGGGACTATGTAGATTCGCCAATGCTATGGTGGGTTGGAATTTCATTGGTTTTGTTAAGGAACAAATGATTGTATTGATTGTTGATTAAGGGGTTGGACCCCACTATTTATACATAATGAAGGGGTGCGAGAGGCATCCCTTGGGAGGAGGCACGTCCATACGAAGGAGACACCCCCACACGGTGAAAAGGTGTCCCTTCCCTAATTACATTGACTAATGACTATATTAATTACATGATTAAGCTAATGATCATCACTAATGATTCTCAACACTCCCCCTTGATCAATAGCTTCACAAAATCTTGATGTAATTTGACTTCAATCTTCCTTGGATATTATCTTGTAAAACTCCTCCAAAAACCCTATGGGAAAACTTGAGGAAAAACCAATTTGTGTGTATATGCCACTAAAACTCCTTTAAACCCCGGTGGGAAAATATTAGGAGAAAATGATATAGCATTATTGTCTTTGTTAGATATTTGTATGAGAAAACCTTTGGTAAGGAAAAACTCATATATTAGAATAATGATCTGAGGATCATGTTTGAACATCCTTCTCCAAAACCTAATAGGAAAATATGAGAGAGGATTTATATCTTCTTAAAAACTCTTAGAGAAAACGAGAAGATATGACATAGAATATGTCTTGTATATCACCCTTAAAACCTTAATGGAAAAATTAGGTGATATGTTCTTGTATTGTTATTGCCTCATTAAAACCTTTTATGAGAAACCTTGTGAGGAAAAAAACTCATACGGAAAAAAGAGTACACTAATCGGATGATTATTTTTATATAGGTTATATCAAAGAGAGTCTCCCCCGATTCTTGCAAATCTTTGAGTTGTCTCATACCAATTCCAAAAACATATTTCTGGAATAATGATGTTGGTAATGATTTTGTGAATAAATCTGCAAGATTATCACAAGATTTAGTTTGCAAGATTTCTATCTCTCCTACCTTTTGTAGTTGATGAGGAAAGAATAATTTAGGAGTCATATGTTTTGTAAGATTACTCTTTATATAACCTGCTCTCATTTGTGCAATACAAGCGGCATTATTTCATACATTATGGTAGGGTTCATGATTGAACTTATACCACATGATCGTTGTATGTGCTTTATCATTCCGCGAAGCCACACACATTCACGTGATGCTTCAAATAATGCAATTATTTCGAATGGTTTGTGGATGTGGCTATTAGAGTCTGTTTTGATGACTTCCATGAAATAGCCGTTCCACCATGTAAGAACACAAAGCCCTGTCGAGATCCGGCTTCATGGGGATCGATAAATAGCCGGCATCTCGTGTATCCAATTAATGATTTATCTTGGTTAATTTTGTAAAATAATCCAAGATCTATTGTGCCAATGAGATATCCGAAGATATTCTTAACTCCCGCCCAATGGCGTTGTGTTGGAGCAAATATTGTATCTAGCTAGCAAGTTTACCGCAAATGCAATATCGGGCCTAGTACAATTTGCGATATACATCAACGCCCCAACGTCCCAATACCTCTTCATTTTCACCTTTAGGTCCGAATTGATCTTTATCAATTTCAAGAGAGCGTACGACCATAGGTGTTTTAGATGGATATGATTTATCCATGTTGAATTTCGTAGAATCTTTTGGATATAAGCGGTATCGGGTGTACTAAAATCCCCGTTGGGAGATGCTCAAGCTGTAAACCCAAGCAAAATTTGGTTTTACCCAAATCTTTCATTTCAAATTCCGTCTTAAGATGGTTGCGTGTTTCATTTATATCTCGTTGAGTTCCAATGATATTAAGATCGTCAACATATACAGATATAATACAAAATCCAGTTGAGGATTTCTTGATAAATACACATGGGCAATCATCATTGTTGGAAAAACCCTTCGAAGAAGGAATTCCTTTAGTCGGTTGTACCACATTCTTCCCGACCGTTTTAAGCCGTATAATGACTTTTGAAGTTTTACACGGACATGTTGCGTGAATGATTCTTGTTCGGGATATCAATTCCTTCCGGAACTTTCATGTATATATCCGAATCAAGTGACCCATATAGATATCTTTGTCACTACGTCCATGAGATGCATGGATAGACCCTTTTGTGCTTGCCAATGATATTAGATATCGGAATGTTATACCACTCATAACCGGAGAATATGTTTCATCGAAATCGATGCCGGGTTTCGCGTGAACCCTTGTGCTACAAGCCTCGCTTTGTATCTCACCACCTCGTTATTTTCATTCCTTTTACGGACGAAAATCCATTTTGATCCCACAGGAAAAATATGACGAGGAGTAGGTATTACTTGCGGAGAATACCTCTCGTTTCTTGAGCGAGTCTAATTCGCCTTGATTGCTTCATTCCATTTGACCCGGTCGGATCGCTTGATGCACTCTGCCATGGACTTAGGTTCGGATCAATGCGAAGTTCATTTGCAATCTTAGTGGCAAAGTAAATGTCGACATTTGTAGTCTTTCTATTGTATGATTCTCCGTAATCAATATAATTAATGGAAATTTCTTGTACCCCTTGTGACTCATCATGATTTCCTACAACGATAGAGTCCGGGTCTTCCGATGCCCTAGCATTTATATTATTTTGTGCACTTGTGCTAGGTATGTGATGTATCTCGTTGAACATCCATATCATTTGGATTTATAATATCCAACCGGTGTCCGTCAACATGATGTTGATCCGCATTTACTTGTTGTGGAAGTGACCTTCCTAGTTTTCCGCGGAGGCTTTTTGTATAGCCTTATCCTTCGTTGCGTACCTCTCCCCCTCTTATTTTGATTTGGGAGTTCTTGGGTAGGAGTCTCTACTCTTTCCGGTACATTTGCAGCGGGATTATGTGATTTTGTGACACCCTTATAATCGGTAAATGCTTCGGCGATTATTCGCAATGTTTTGCAAATTTATAATTTTCCGAACTTCACATTCGAGATTCTATAGTACGTGGATCATAGGACCGGATACCCGTGGTATTCCAATTTATTTCCGGCATTCCGTTTGGTACTTGTCTCCCCCTAATGCCGGAAATTGTCCTCATCGAAGATGCAATCGGCATACGGCAAGAAATAAATCCCCCGTAAGGGGTTCAAGGTACTTAATGATTGACGGTGATTTGTACCCTACATATATTCCCAATTTTCGATGGGGGCCCATTGATGTACGCTGCGGTGGTGATATCGGTACGTATACAGCGCAACCGAATTTTCGCGGATGGGGAAATACTTGGTTGATTTCCACGTACTAACCGCAACGGGGAAACCGTGTTGTATGCGTAGGTCTAATTTGAATCAAATCGGCGGCGTGTAATACCGCATGACCCAAACATGATGTTGGTAGTTTGCAATTCTGTAGTAATGGTCTAGCAATTAACTTTATTCTCTTGATAAGCGATTCGGCTAATCCATTTTGTGTATGTACATATGGAACGAGTGTTCCACATTTATGCCTAGAGCCATACAATAGTCATTGAAGGCATGCGAGGTAAATTCGGCGGCATTGTCCATCCCGATGGTTTTGATAGCATATTCGGGATGATGTGCTCTTAATTTGATAATTTGAGCAATAAACCGTGCAAAAGCATGGTTTCTTGTAGATAATAAACATACATGAGACCATCTAGTAGATGCATCAATAAGTACCATGAAGTACCTAAATGGTCCCGTTGATGGATGTATAGGACCACAAATATCTCCTTGAATGCGTTCAAGAAATTGTAGTGGTTCAGCCTTTATTTTAAGATAAGAGGGTCTTAAAATTAATTTTCCCGTGGCATATGCGGTGCACACAAAGTCTGATGGCTTGGGAAATTTTGAAGTGTTTAATTTGTGACCAATTGAATTGCCGATAATTTTTCTCATCATCCCTATGCCGGGATGACCAAGGCGATCATGCCAAATCTTGAAGACATCAAGATTTTGAAAAATTACCTTGTATGCAACATGTTGTACGGGTTTGATGTATGTGTAATACAATCCCGATGATAGTGAAGGAATTTTCTCAAGCGGTCGCTTGTTATATCCGTCATGTTGAGTGATGAATAGATATTCATCTTTGTTGTCACTATTTGTTTCTACATGGAAACCATTGCGACGGATGTCTTTGTAACTCAATAAGGTACGAGTCGAATCGGGATATAAGAGTGCATCCTCAATTACTATTTGAGTACCCATAGGGAGAACTATTGTGGCTCGTCCTGAACCAACAATTATAGAATTGCGTCCTGCGATAGTTGTGACATTTCCTTTACTCTTTTTGAGAGTTTGGAAATATTTAAGTTCTCTGAGTATGGTGTTAGTTGTGCAACTATCCACCAAACAAAGTTCTTCCTCCATTTGGATTGTTCCCGTAGGATAATCTAGAATGAGTAAATAAATTATAAGTTTTGAACTCATAGATTATACAATACATACTTTATTCAATAATATTATAAGTAGCATATGTCTTACAATATTATGTGACAACAATTATTACAACACAATTATTACATAAATATGGCTATAGAACGAAGTTCTTTGAAACTATAGAACGAAGTTCTTGTCGGGGAGCATAAATCTAAGACATGTCTCCGAACACGTCATTGGATGGTCCATCCACAAGCATGTTGTCGGTATCGTCGATGTTATCGATCATCATGTCGTCTGTGCCGAAGAATTCGTCCAACCGCATTGGATCTTTCTCCTTGTTTTGTTCCGCGGGAACATCCTTGGAGCAACCGGCATCCGGAGTGTGAGTAGTGAAGTGTGCTTCAAACTTGTCCCCATGAACTTGTTTTCCGGCGTGCTTTTGGTAGAGATCAACCAAATGCTTAGCAGTGTGGCACTTTCTAGTTGTGTGATTGTGACAACCACACCTCTGACAAGCTTGAGAGTTGTCATGAGCATTGTTTTTCTTGAAAGTGTTTTTGTTGTTGCTAGAACCCTTGCCTTTCTTGAAATTCTGCTTTTTCCATTTTCCCTTGAAATTCCTTTTGAATTTCTTGCCACTGAATTTTTTATTATTATTATTCTGAGTATTGAAATGTACTTCCGGCAGAGGTGCTGCACCCACAGGGCGCATTTGATGATTCTTTGTTAAGAGCTCATCATGCTTTTCTGCTTGGAGTAAATCATATATTAAATCAGAATATTTAGTATACTTGTGGCGACGGTATTGCTTTGTTGCAATATTCCGTTAGCGTGGAAGAAATGTAGATAGAGTCTTTTCTATCATGTCCGCATCATCCAAAGGTTGATTGCAAAATCGGAGCTTGGAACAAATCTTGTGGACGCAGAATTGTATTCGCAACCGATTTGAAATCCATAAGACGGAGTAGTGACCACTCTCGTCTTGCTTCGGGCGAATTACGCCTTGTTGTTGATTGTAGCGTTCTTTGAGAGAATCCCAAAGTTTCTTAGGATCATCTTCCATCATGTATTCTCGCTTTGAGGTCATGGTGGAGATGGTGTCGTAGAAAATGCAAGGCCGCAAACTTTTTTTGTCTCTCGGGATAGGATTTTGTGGATCGGGTTCATTAATTGTATTAATGCAATCTTTGGTCGTTAGCACAATCTTGACATCCATAGCCCCGGTTAGGTAATTACTACCATCGGCGGCAAGTTCGTGGAAGTCTTTATTGATTAATTTAGCCATTTTCCTACATGAAAGAACCATGTATAGCATTAATTTACCGATGTAAACTTATGTTGTAAAAATAGGCAAAATATATATGTAAGATGATTCTTACAAATTGTGTATTTATATATATTTTTTAATTCCCGTAGGAATAAATTTTGACTTAATAGTCATTTATATGAAATTTTGGATATACACTTTGAAGGTAATCATCATAAAGATGTAGACCTCACAATGATGAGCAAAAGCCGCCTAAAAACGCGGATCTCGGGGCAAATAAGCTCTTAGTAAGAACTTATCGCGACCGGCGTCTAGGTCACATCACCTTGTGTTATTCCAAATAATATGTATAAACCTTAATTTTAATTTTGCTTGATATTCTACATGATGTAGATAGTTGAATTTTAAACCATGCAAAAATAATTATTGCATAAGCATTGTTCTAATACTTAGAAATGATCTCGGATCATAAACATGAATAATTACTGCGGTAATTATAATATTTAAATTACACAAGTACATATACCGATGGTACAAATACTATTGTTTGTCACAACATAAAATTACGAACAATTCGAGGTCTAAAACATATATTTACGAGCACTAATTAAAGCCGAATATATAAAGGATAAAAGCCCGAGGGCTAAATGTAAATTTAGGGGGTTTTCCCGGACTTTTTGAAAGTTGAGGGGGGTTTTCGAACTTTCGGGAAAGTGAAGGCCTTGCGGCCCGAGGGCCGCCGTCCTCCGCTTAGTGGGCCGGGCCGGCCTCGCTTGTGGCCCGCCGAGGCCTTAATGACCCGGCCCGCCCATGCTTGACCCAGGCGTATAAAGGGGAGGCGGGAGGGGGCGGTTAGGGTTTACCCCTAACCGCGCCGCCCCCATCCGGTGCCCGATGCCGGCGGGTGGTGCCCGGGAGGAGGCGCCGGTGATGCTCGCGCGGCGGCGGCGGCCGGCCGGCCGGCCGGCGGCAACCCCCCCACCGGCGGATCCGGTGGGGGTTGGTGCGGCCGGCCCCCGTTCTTCCCCTCCCTTCCTTTCTTGGCTTGGGCCCGCCCCTTGTTGGCCGGCTTGCGCCGCCGGCCGCCGGCCGAAAGCCGGTCGTCGGGTGTTGGAGGAGGGGAGCCCCGGCGCGGCCGGGCTCCGGGGAGCCGCGCCGGAGGCTCGGGCGGCGGTCGGTGGCCCCCATCCGGCGGCCGTAGGTACCGGATGCGGCCGCGGCCGTGTCCTTGGTCGCCGGCGACGAGGATGGTGATGGCGGACCGCCATCGTTGGTGAAGAATGGTGGAGCACCACGGCGAGCCGCCATGGTTCCGATCGAGAAGCTTGGGTGCGCTACCGTGAGAGAACCGGCGAAACCGGGAGTTGTAGCGGCGGCACGAGGGCCAAATCCGGCGTTGCCGGTCACCGTCGTTGGTCCGGTACATTTAGGTCGGGAATGACCCCAACTCCTTCCTCTTGTGTTGCGGGATGACGGATGCGGACGACGAGGCGGCGGCGAGGAGGCTCCTCTCGGAGGTGTCGGCGTCGGAAGGCGCCGTGCCGCCGGTGGTGGACCGTGGGAGGCAAGTCCGGCGGTGTACGGCGACGTGGAGGATCGGTTGGTGCGGCGGCCGGCGAAGCACGCGCGTGGTGGAGGGAAACGTGGTCCACGGCGGCCACGGAAGTGGCGGCCTCGACCTCCACGTCTACCACGACGACGGCCATGGCGTGCACCGCGGGTACAGAAGAAGCAGCGGCCTCCATTTGCTTTGATGGGGATGACTAGATAGGTAGCAAATGCAGTTTCTACTAGTCTAAATGAGGATTCTGGATCCATTTTGCTAACCTTGGATGAACTCCGGCGTGTTTTGCCGGTGGTGAGGGCCTTTCTGGCCTCTCTGTGTGCGTGCGTGCGTTGCTCAGAGAGCGTGCTGATAACGTGTTGAAACAAATGATTGTATTGATTATTTGATTAGGGGGTGGACCCCACTATTTATACATAATGAAGGGGTGCAGAGGCATCCCTTGGGAGGAGGCACGTCCATACAGAAGGAGACACCCCCACACAGTGAAAAGGTGTCCCTTCCCTAATTACATTAACTAATAACTATCTTAATTACATGATTAAGCTAATGATCATCACTAATGATTCTCAACAGGTTTATCCATCTTCCGGAAGTCGTATCGGAGGCCCCTAACAAAGTCTCCTCATAGTTGGCCCGCTTGGATGGATATTGATGGTGAGTTTATTACCGACTCTGGGTCGAAATGTCTTCTTGATTAAACTGGATTATGAAATTAACACTGTCCAGCGTCCAATCATCACATGATGTGTTTTAACCTTTCCAAGACTACTCATGTTTCGTGATCTTGCAGCGGTGTGTTTCCTCAATTGATGGCACTTACGCAGGCCTTCTCGACCAAATCATGCCAACAAGAATTATTGCTTCTCCCAGACCATATGAATGGTAACACAAACATCCTTATCTTGACACTGCTAATGTTAGTTTAACGGCAACCGGGGAGGGTTTGCAAAAGAGTTACAGTGCGGTTCGTTGTAAAGAGAAAGGAAAGAGTTACAGTGAGCATACTACTATAATGTGACTGCGTCGGTGCTGCGCGTGCAGTAAGCATTTCGCCAGGGCACTTCATAAGCAAAAGGCAAGGAACGAAACAATTGAACTCTTCTCGATCAGCAAGCAGTCCTCGATCGTCTCTCAAAAACTTCAGCAAGCGAACGTATTCTTGAAAATGTTGCTAATATAACTTTTTCTTGAAAAAATAAAAATATATTCTCGTGTGTCTCAATTATTAAAAAAGGTTTAAAAAATCTGAGAAAGAATGTAGAAAAGTTGCAAAACATATCCTGCGCATATACTACTATTGAATCACCGAGAGCATGTGGAATGTCATGGTCCAAAAGGTACAAAGAAAAGGAAACCAAAAAGGCCGGCGGTGCTGCAGCCCAACGACTCTGGTATGGGGGGATGACAGCAGGCAGATCGATCAGAGTAGACAACAAGTTTACATCTACTCCTCCTCCACGCAATTCAGGAGGCCGATCACCACCCCCGGCTAACTTTTAAACTTTTCATTATTTTCATCACGTGGATTTCATACTACTAAAGCACACTCTCTACGGATTATGGTTTCCATAATACATGCACTTATCTGTACCGCGCGGCCGGATATATATGTTTAAGAAAATTCGTGTATGTATTCTGTGCACGGCTTCAAATGATCCAATTAATTTGCAATCCCAAAGACAAAAAGGCCCGGGAGAGCCGTGATTTGGCAGCAAAAGGGAGGTGCATACACGTACGTGCGGCAAGTACGTCGTCATAAAGCAAATCATTCATGGAGTTGCTTGGTTCTCCACCACGCACATTCCTCGGTTGCCCAAACCGTACCCACACACCTACAGGTGCCCGACGACAGATACTTTGGGAAGGTATACGGTGAAATGTACCGGCTCAGCATATTAACCCTACCTATTACTCAATCTGCCGCAGTGGCGCATCTCCAACACCCCCCCCCCCCCCCCTTACTGCACAGATACACCATTAAAATCATAGAAAGATAAGAAGAATTGAGAAAATGATGAAGAAATTAGTGAAGAAGGAATGAAAATAGATTTGGGAGAAGAACTAAGCCCCCTAATTTCCAATCTTGGCTTCGTCACTGATCTGTCCCAAAATACAAGCATTCGTTGACTTCCGCCGGTCATATTTGACCATTCGTTTTATTAAAAAAAATTATGAAAATGTAGAAATAATTATGACACACTAAAATATATTTAATGATACAATAAGTCATAATAACGTAAATAATTTTTAAATTTTTTGAAATAAGACGAATGATCAAACGTGTGGACAGCAGAAGTCAACAACAAATACTTATATTTCAGGACGGGGTGAGTAATAAACCGTTACCGGATCATGGGATCCGATTTACCGTTCACGACGAGGAGAGACGCACTCAGAAGAAGTACTTGCACTATATTGTTTTCTGTGTATGGAGTGTCTATAGCTCACCCACGCAATTCTGAGCCTCTCCTCACACGATTTTTTGCAATTTTTTACACCCTGGATCTATTATTTTTCCTCCTACCCTCCCCCAAATTTATCCCTTACCCATCCATCTCTCTTTCTCTCTCCTCCCTATCCTCTCCCACACGCTGGCGCCACCCCGACCCCATCTTCTTCCTTGCGCCGCCGCCCCCTCATCGTCCCCGCCGCCCCGCCCCCGCCGCCAACCGGCCCGGCGCCGGCCGCCCCGCCTCCAACCACCACCGCCGCCTCCTCCCACCGCGGCCGCCGCCGCCGTGCTCCCCCGCCCGACCCCGGCCCCAACCGCCGGCCTCCTCCGCCCGGGCCGGGCGGCGCCCTCGCCGCCCCGCCCACCGCCGGCCTCCGCCGGCCGGCCGCCGCCGCCGCCGGCCCTCCCTCTAGGTCCGGCGGGGACAACAGCCCACCCCCGGAAACCCTGAACCCTAACCCCGGAACCCTAACCCGAACCCTAAACTCGCCGGAGTTGGAGAAGAAGGTGAGATTGGGGAAGAAAAAATTCGTGTGAGGAGTTGCTCCAAATCACACAGGTGACAGATAGCTTTACCTATGAATAATGGATGGAGTAAAGTAAAGTAAGCGTACAATTTATTCAGAAAGAAAAAAACCCACATTGCATCGAAAATTGGCCATAGTTTCGGCAGCACGGGTTCACTGAACCTTTTACGCGGCTGTTCATCAGATCATCGCCGGTGATCCCCTCGTCAGTATGAACATGAGGAAACATGGGCGACGAACTGTGAGTGCTCCCTGATCCGATCCTTTACCAAAAAAAACAGGTTTGGATTCTCGTGCCTAACTAACAACTCCGTTTCCCTTTTCGAGTCGTGCTGCATGATGACAGCGTGCGACGCAGGACGCACGAGCACGAGCCCGGGGAACACACACGATCTGACGAGCTACGACACGATACGAGAAGGACCAACAACGACGACGACGAGGAGGATCCTGCCATGGCACGTGATTTCTGATCGTCCTTACCCTGGCCGCCGCGAAAAAGATGCGTCAATGGTGGGGTCCAGCTTGCTCTGAGGAATGAACAGTGCCACTGGGCTGGGCAAGGAGGCATCTTTCTCGGCAGCACGTACGGGTCTGGTGATTTTTTTTTACGAGCGTGTCTCGTGCGCGCGCCCATCCGTCGTGTCCGAGAGGATCCAAAGAGCCAATTAATAGCCTGTACGGCTGTTTGTAAGAGTAGTAATGTTAAGCTTGCTTGAGATCCCATTTGGCATGCATTTGCCGGATCGAGGAGGAGTGGTTTGCAGTTGAGTTGGTCATCACTCCGATGCTGCAAACCTCCAGTAGTTTAGGAGCTTCTTCCAGTCCCAACACATGAAACAGTACAGTGGTCAAAGATTTGGAGACCCGGACCCTAGAACACACTCGCTCACTCCAATGAAAACGTGAACTTCCATAGTGGCTTTGTCTTCACACGACGATCAAGTTCATTTCGAGCTAGGGAGAAGCTTCAACTTCAGACTTCAGGCTCCCTACATTATTTACTTTCAACCACTATCCAATTCAGCCGTGCTTCCGGCACAATTTCGATGAATGAACGTCCCTAATGGGAGCCTAATCGCATTTGCATGAGAAAGTTTAAAATAACTAGTAGAAAAAAAGCACAAGTGAGCGAGCAATGCCGCATGCATAATAATCCGGGCTCCTGTGACTTAAACTATGGAAGCTACAATAGCAGATGTCGGCCTGCTTTACAAAGGTTTAGGAGTAGTACGTACGTAGTAGGAGAAGTTAGCATCGGGGGAAGCAAACAAACCGTAGACACTCCCCGGGAACGGGGGCAAATGAACGGCAATGCACAAGCTTTTGCACTCCTCGTCTAATTAAATTTCCTACGGGGTGTGTGTGTGTGGTAGACCTACCACAAGGATCGTCCAACAAGGCTCCAAAGCTAACAATACTAGCTGTCAGTGTACATTGCTCTCCCCCACTTTTTGTTAGGTGCGGGTCTGGTCTTGTAACAAAAGCCAAAGTTCGAGTCCCTGTCTTGCTTATCTTACTGCCTTGTGCCTTATTAGTAGTATTCTCTTTTTTGTAGGTTCTCAAATTGATAGTGATGGAAATAAAGGACATATAGGTGAGATATATAGTATAACTTTACTCTTGTGAACTTTTCCTTTGAGTGATTTGACTATGAGGTCTTTTTCCGGTGCCTTATACCACACATGGGTGGTATGAAGCATAGAAGGGGTAATTTAGTACTACCCATGCATATCACCTCATACGGTTTTACGAAGTATACGATTGATCCGAACCGTTGGATGTTTGTATACTAGTCCTTTTTCAATAGTATAGTATACCCTAGTATATGGCACCGAAAAGTAGGCATTTGACTATAAAAAAAAATATCTCAGCTCGGAAAAAGAAAGACCTCTGGGCGCCACACCAAATGTTTGAACACCAATATTTTGCCTAGCTACTATGTATCATCATTGCACACCACGTACTACATGGTTTTGAATGAGAAATTATATTGTGTAATTCCTGCGAGGTCGCCATGCTTAGAGCATGTTTGGATCACGAGGGCTAAAATTAGCTCGACTAATTTTAGCCTCTAATAGGAGCTAATCTTCCAAACGGGTGGGACTAAAGTGAGACTAATTTTAGCCTTGAGGCTAAAATTTGCTAGGCTGGGTGGGAGGAGCTAAAAGGGGCTAAAGGGGCTAAAAGGAGAGGAGAGAGAAGTTAGGGGAGAGAAATCAAGTAATTAATGCTCTTTTAATGCGGTTTAGCCTCTTCCAAACAAAAAGGGGTGATTAAAGTTTTTTAAGCGACTAATTTTAGTCATGAGCTAAAGGTGATCCAAACACGCTCTTAAATTACTCAACATTGATCCCCGCAATGGCTAAATCTTTTGCTGCCTACCTCGTAGGCGACTAACCACGCACGCCTACTGCAACGCAATTTCCCAACTGGATTATGGATTGGATCCCTTTGGTTTTCATGCGTGATGGATGGGGTCATGTGCAGCCGCGAGTGACGACCCGGCGAGGAAGACACGAGCCCTGGCTTTGCTTGGCGCCACGCCGGAACCGGCACAGGCTGACGGGTGGGGTCCGGCGCATTGATCTGGAATCATTCCCAGTGACTCTGTCCGGCTCCATTTGGTTGCTTGCCCATGATTCCAGCCGTTTAACTGTTGGATGTTGTGGGGGTACTACTGTCTGTACTGCTTACTGCTCGTTTGACTTTTTGTTGGGAAAAAAACGGGGGGCCCTCTCCGGTTTTCGAACGTTGAAGGCCTCAAATGCATGAAAGAATGATGCTTCATCATTGGAAAATGTATACATGGAAATTTTGGAAATATGGACAGGGGGAAAGGGTTGCATGAGGTCAGCGGCATTTCATTTTTTTTCACATGAAGGAATTCCACAGGATCCCATACTGTATTCCCATTCCAGGAAGGAATTTTTTTCACAGGAAGCATTCATACAGATACGTGAAACATTTTGCATTGGATTCCTTGTTACAAAACAGAGGGCGACATGGGACTACAAAGCACTGATTTCCCACTTGCTTTCTTGTTGGTGTATTTGTATATATAGTACATTTACACGCTCCTACTTATTACCGAAAGAACACTCAGAACCTTAAAAATCCCTGGGAAGAACATTTGTTTGTGCGCATCAAATCAGGAATCCGCATCCAATGTTCTGTTAAAGCTCGAGATGAGCAGGCGGGAATAATCATGCTGCCCGCCGGTGGTGTGCCTCCCTCCTAAGCAAAAACCCCGCCATTAAACAACCGAAAACGCCTCCCCATCCGCCGTACCTGAGGCAGACACACTTGCTTATATTTAATTTTTGTTCACGACAGCTTCCTTAATTTATCTGGTATATTATGTTATGTCACCGTACCATGCCCTGCAACCTGCATGCCACCCCCTCTAATTATTCTGCCGACTAATCTACTCCTCCGTCCCATTCTAGCCTCTCAGAGCCAAGACGCGCTAGCTAGAAGAAGCTCAGCTCCCTCCTGCTGCGGTAAGCAGCAAGAGCTCTCACACTCTGTGACGGTGTGTGGCCAGGACCAGGAGAGAAGAGAGCAATGGAGACGATGGCAGCGTCCGCGCCGCCGCAGCAGAGGACTGGGGGCATCACGCGGAGGCTGGCCAGGCTCCTACGCCGCAAGCGCACCCCGGCGGGGGCGGGCGTGGCGTACTCCGTCGCCGGGGACGAGTTCGACGACTCGCTCGACAGCTCCATCAACTCGCTCAGCAAGCTCAAGCTGTCCGGGAACCTGGCCGCCGCGTACACGTTCGACGCCTTCTTCAAGAGCGCCACGGACAAGAAGGGTCCGGCGCCGCCGCAGGTGGTGCAGGTGCAGGTGCAGCCGCAGCCGCAGCCGCAGCCGTCTCCGGCGCCGGGGCCGGAGCTCGCCGCGAAGCACGCGTTCGTGGCGAGCCTCTTCGCGGGGGCGTCGGCGGTGAAGGCGGCGTACGCGCAGCTGCAGCTGGCGCAGCACCCCTACGACGCCGAGGCCATCCAGGCGGCGGACGCCGGCCTGGTTGCCGAGCTCACCAAGCTGTCGGACCTCAAGCGGCGGTACGCCAGGGACCCCGCCGGCGCGGCAAGGAGCGCCGCGGCCCTCGCGGCGCACACCGACGAGCAGCGGCACCTGCTCCGGACCTACGAGATCACGGCGCGCAAGTTGGAGGCGGAGCTCCGGGCGCGGGACGCCGAGGCGGGCCGCGCCCGCGCCGCGCTCGCCGACGAGCTGCGCGCCGCGCGCGCGCTGGAGGAGCGCGCCCACCCGGGCCGCACCCTCGCCGCGCTCGACGACCTCCACCTCTCCGGCCTCAACGCCACACACTTCCTCACCGCGCTGCGCCACACCGTCAGGTCCGTCAGGGGCTTCGCCAGGGCGCTGCTCGACGGGATGCGCGCCGCCGGCTGGGACCCCGCGGCGGCGGCGGCCGCCGTCCACCCGGGCGCCAGGCTGCGCGACCCGGCGGGTGACGCCCGGTTCGCGCTCGAGTCCTACGTGGCGCTGAAGATGTTCGCCGGGTTCCACCGCAAGGACTTCGGGTTGAGCTCCCTCCACGGGCGCGGCTCCTCCCACGACCGGCGCCGCTTCTTCGACGAGTTCGCGGAGCTCAAGTCGGCGCCCGCGGCGGAGTTCCTTGGCGGCGGCGGCGAGGGCGAGGGGGGTGGAAGCCCGCCGCGGTGGGGCGCGTTCCGCGAGTTCCTGCGGGACCGGTACCTGTCGGTGGTGCACGAGCGGATGGAGGCGGCGCTCTTCGGCGGGCGCGCCGGACTCGAGCAGCGCGCCGCGGCCGTGCGCAAGGGCGGCGGCGGCGGAGCGTGCGCGTTCCCGCGCGCGGCGTGGTTCGCGGAGTTCGCAGAGATGGCGCGGCGCGTGTGGCTGCTGCACTGCCTGTTCTGGTCCTTCGACGGCGCGGCGTCCGTGTTCCAGGCGCGGCCCGGGGAGCGGTTCTCGGAGGTGTTCATGGAGAGCGCGAGCGACGCGGACGGCGGCTGCGGCGGGACGGTGGCGGCGCCGGTGCAGGCGCTGGGCGGGCAGCAGGTCCGCGTCGGGTTCACCGTGGTGCCGGGGTTCAAGGTCGGGCGGACGGTGATCCAGTGCCGAGTGTACCTTTCCCGCGCAGACCCGCCGCGGCCGTGACGACCCTTGCGCGGGAAGGAGCGCATTGCACACTTGGGTGGCGGCCTCGTCGCACGCGGGGGAACGGCACGTCGACGTCGGCGAGATCCGATCCAGGCTCCGGGCGCCGGCGGGCGGCGCGGCTTGTGTGAGGTTTAGGGTGGCAGGCGAGGGCAGGCAACAGTGCCCATTGTCGAAGCATGTACGTAGGCGCCCACTGCGCACCCACCTGATGCTGATGGGCAGGCATGTCCCCACTTACTTTCGTATGTACTGTACGTAAGCATGTATCTACCTACCACCAATGTAGTAATAAGGAGTATAATACGGGCAGAGTCCATTCCGATACAGCAGATCTTTGCAATTTTGGCGACCAAAAGACACAGGCCACATTAGTCGTCCTAGAACAGGAGCAGCAAGCATGTTGGCGCCTCCAGTCCACCAGTTGCATTGCAGGCAGGCAGAGCATCTTGGCAGGATCCGATACCTTTCCGTGAGGCCATGGCCATCCGGCCGGCGATCCAGATCGGGAATGTGCACACCCACAGCCACACCGTGCGCGCACATTCCCCGTCCAAGTTGGTGATTGGCTCAGGGTCAGGGGAGGCTCAGCTCGGTCCAAAAGTCTGGAAAGATGGCGCGGCACATGAGCTCCATATAGGCAGGCAGAAGGAACGGGTCGGAGGGGAGGGCTGGAGGCCAACAACACATGGCCGGAGACGACGGCGGTCGGGTCGGGATTGTTGATTCGATAGGCGCTGTAGCAGGGTGCTCGTTCTTCATTCTGCTATCAAGCGCGGGCGTGGCGGCGGTTTCCTCGTCTGCGGCCGGACCCCGGCGTCGTCCCGGCCACATGCGCGCCTACAGTGAGGTGGGTAGGAGTGCGATGCGAGCCGAGTCACCGAGTGAGATCCAGGCAGGCAGCTACTAGTCTACAGTACCATACCATGGGACCAACGGCGGCGGTCACAGTGGCAGCGGCGCGTGCGCATGGAGGAAAGGTTTGGCAGCTACTGCATGCCACCAACGGCGGCGATCGACAAAGAGGACGCTTTCCCCACTCCAGCCAGATCGGATTTGGTTTGCCTAGCGCTAATTCGCCGAAATTTCAAAAGAAAACATCTCCGATCGCAGCGAAATATTATCGCCCGCTCCATAGCTGTGACGGCTCCTGCCTCGTCACAGCAGCTCTGGCCGCCACAAGGCCGCGTGCCCGTGCTGCAGCCAGCGTTGCTTCCGTCCATTGGTTCGAGCTCGCCTCATTCACTCCTTTCCAAGCCGTCATGTATACACTTGTGCCTAGTCCTGGAGAGCTTGCTTGCCCCCCCCCCCCCCCCCCCCCACCCACCCCCCCCCCACCCCGCTTGTGGTGCATCAATGTGTTGCTCGTTTCTCGTTTCTCCTATGATCTCATTCATTGTTTTCAGAATATTTGACGTCACTTGCCTGGCTGCTCTTTTTTTTTAAAAAAAAAGAGATGATGAAACTGGCAAAAAAAAGGTGCCACTTGCTAGCATGAACCGAAAGATGGAGCATCCGTTCCATGATTCCAGCTCCAAGCTGACTCTTTATCCCATCTTTTTTTTTCGCCTTTTCCGTCTCGAGCTCATTCATTCCTTTATCCTTTTTTTCATGCAAGAGGGGGGAGGAAGGAATAAAACCAGCTGTTGAACTAGTCCTTTTTGTCGCTTGGAGGAGGCCCACATGCATGTAAATTCGATACAAACAGCACATTTACAAATTGCCGAGGCCCATATCGTCTGATGTGATTGATGAGCATTGCAGTCCTGAAGTTTTTTTTCATAAAGAAAAAAATCCTAATAAAGAAGTAAAGAGGCTTATCTTCTTGTATTAGCCGGAAGTGTTATAAAGTAAATTTTGTAGAGACAAGTAAATAGGGAATTGGTCAAAATCTCATTGATCTCATTGTCCCCTTTCATAGGGAGATTACATACTCCCTCTGTCCCAAAAAGAATGTCATTTTAGGAATTTTAGGACAGATTATTAAGGAGGTCAAATGACCTCGATTGCCCCTATTTATTTGCCATATTAGGTGCTAATTGATTGTTGCATGCCTACATGCCTACATGCAGACATGCCAAATTAAGTCAAAACGTCATTCTTTTTGGGACAAATTTTGAATCCTAAAACGTCATTCTTTTTGAGACAGAGGGAGTAATCAGTTACAAGTTCATAAGGATGAGACTTGATAACACCATATAGTGGCACGTTATATCACCCTCTAATGGCTGCTATTAGGAGCTGCCATTAGATGGGTTTAAGGTCATTAATCCCTTGGTGTGCTGCCCCTTGGTGTGCTGCCTCTTGGTATGCATCATTGAGGATGTCAATTATAATGCTTTTGTAACACTCCCCCTTTGACCGAGTCAAATCTTGAGATCAATGTGTTCTTGAATTCCTTTGAAAAACCCTGTGGGGAAAAAAGGAAATGATTTGTTTGGTGGTTACTCTATCATGAAACCTGCAAGGTTTAAGGAATAACCTATGCCTCAGTTTTATCTCTAGAAAAACCCCAGTGGGGAAAACATGAGATAAGACATATGCTTGTATTAGACATTGTCTCATCAAAAACTTTACATGAGAAAAACCTTCTGGTAAAAACTCATAAAAGAAAAGAGTACAATGTGAAACATTCAACTGGGTCCATCATTTAGGATGTAACGACTCGGGTTTTCGGTGAGGAAAACCCGACTCCCTGTACCCATGTGATAGTCCCTGGATCAGTAGCTATCACGTACAGAACTCATTACAGAATAATATCATTTCCATACAACGAAATCAGAGTACAAAACATAATATTTACATCCGAAACAACTCGGTAAACGAATTTAGTACAAGCCCCTTGGGCTATGTGACAAGTAGAAATCCTGCGTAGCGGTAGCTAGGGCTTCAAGTCTTCATCTTCATTCTTCACCACAGGCATCCTTGAGCGAAGCAACGCAGCCCTTCCTTCATGGATTCCCCGAACCCGGACTCTCAAGCCAAGTCCAATCCTGCACACTCACAAAACTATCCCCAAGGAATGAGATAGGTTCACGTCACCGACTGTATGCATCTTTAAGTGGCCTACTTCTAAAAGGTAGGAAAAGGGTCAAGGTAAAAGCTCAGGTTTCCTATGCAGCAGTAGCGAAGCATAAAAGAAATCTTCTCCATATAAGTCCCAAACCATACTCTCAAACACAGCTCAGAACTACCTGGTACCCCAGGGCCCCGTCTCCACATCCTATCTCCACCTAGGGTCGATGCGAGGACTTCCTCTCCTCGCACCTCAATGATTGCAATCAGATCGACGAGGTAGAGGGAGCCACTCTCCTCTAACCGACTGCAACCACGGCTCACCACACTCTCAACTACAGGGGGAGGTAGAAATCCCAAAACATGAGGAACGAACATGTCTTCAAGGTTTGTCCATGACCGAGGACGCGGCTATACGTATAGATAGAAACTGCGCGAGCGTGTACACACCGTACCCAACTCGGGATGGTGTCCGGTCGTAGCGAACCGACCAAACCCACCCTACCGTGCGAACTCTCGGTAGTTACGGTCCCATCCTGCATCCGGCCCTCAAAGCGACCCCCTCGCAAAGGGAATTGCACCGAACCGTGAAATGCCCCCGTGTGGCCACACGGGAGTCGCTACGAGAGGGTGGTCTCACTCCCACCTCTCCCCCACCGATACCCTCTATCCTGCCGGCGGTATGGTTCCGCACTTGCCGAGCTCAACTCGGCCCTAACCCCACGCTCGGCGAGATGGTGTGTACGAAAGTCTTATCGACAAGTTGATCCACTTGGTTTCGACGGGGCAAGCTCATGTCCTCCATCCGCGGTTAAAAACTCCAACACCCGTTGCTCCGAAAACCGTAGTGGGAATGCACTGAGGAGTGCACCCTCATCCCCGATCCCAGATCGGTTGTTTCGAGCTCACCCCCGCCAAAGTACCCAAAACGCCTTCTCCTGGGGTTTACCCCACTCACGCCAAGAACCACTATTCCCAACCCAACACATGCATCGCGGAGCTCAGCGTATATACACGCGTATATATAACATATATAGTAGTAGGACAATCAAGGACAGGATAATTAAAGAAGGCAGTGCAAGGTTCATCATCATCATGCATTTAAAGTAAAGCGCTAGCATTCTACATAGCAATGCCTAATAGGTATTTCAGAATCAGTCGGGCGTGACCACCTGTGTGCAAGTAGTCGTCGGAGTTTTCCGTAGTTGTACTTGATCCTCTGGCTCGACTCCTCAGCTCCGAGAATTCCTAGATTCGTAAATATAAACAAACACGTTGTCTAGATGCAAATAATTCCAAAGTGAAGCAATAAAGAACCAAATAACTCCAAACGCTAGTCTAACATGTACTTCATGATTTTAGAAGAATACAGAAACAGATTTCATATTTTTCTAAGGTAGAAACAATTTATTATTGATTTTCAAATAAAGAAATATTTTATGAATTTAGTTAATTGCGATAAAGCACAGAAAACACAAGTCAGCAAGTTAGAGAACCATAAGCTAGGTTTTGGGTAGGTTTGCATGGTTCGTTGACCAGTCAACGATCTTTGTTGACCTAGTCAAAGGGAAAGATCAAAGGTCAACCGGAACCCCACAAGTCAGCTTGTGGGTCCCGTGTGCCGGATGAGATCAGGTTGGGCAGTTAGCGGCCTCACATGTTAGTGGGACCCAACGGTAAGTTCGTGGGCCCCTTTGGTCAGACTAGAGGGATTGACCAGTATAGATTAGCTAGAGATGATGTGGTGATTGAAAACCTTGGCTCAAGCTGATGCTGGACAAAGATGTGGCGAGGATGGATTTATCCAAGGTATGGCTCATGGTTTAGTTAGTGCACGCATTGTCCACGACGAAGACGTGGCACGGTCGTGGCGAAAAGTGTGGCCGGGACTTGAAAGATTGAGAACAAGCACTCGGTACTAAGATAAGGCCCGGCGGACAACAGGACAAGTGTTGCTGCTAGCAAGCAACGCACAAGCAAGAAAGATAAGGAACTGAGGCTAGATTAGCACTTACACGGCTTATAGATTTACAAGCAGCATCTACTACTTGTATGGGTTGTGGCCGAGAACCAGCACTACAGGTTCAATTTGTAGCTCCAGCGTGTCCTCGGGATGGATCTGAACTTCCAGGAAGATCGCTAGAGCTATACGTCCATGGCACATAACCAATCACGAGTGGTCTCAGCTTTGCTTGCATCTTGCATTAGCACCACTTCACAATTTGGGATGGAAAGGTCACCAATTAAGCATGGCTGGAAACAAGGTTGCTGGACAGATATGATATGCCTCGAAGGTTTGCCAGACGGTAAACGGTGATGGATGGGGGGGGGGTGTGAGCACACAGGCTGGACAGAAAGACAACGACGTGATGAGCGGAGCGATTACCCGGTCAGCGAGGTGCACAAACAAGGGTAAGGAATTAGCAACATCATTTGATTGTTCTTCCATGGCTAGGGCAAACACGCAGAGGGCTCGAGAAGCAAGGTTATTGGTCATGGCGGAGATAGCCCACACATGGCCTATGTGATGGTAACCACTTGCAAGGTAGCATGGCTGCAGCACTACGGTTTGGATCAGAAAAGCCACCGGCTAGCACTGCACGAGGACCTCTAGAGCATACCCACAACATGGTAGGAACTCAAGAAGTTTGGCCGGTGGTTAGAGATTGGATGGTCTTTGGCCGAGGTTCGGTCGCGACAAATAATAGAAACTGACAGTGCGACCGGAGAGTATGATTCGTGATTCAAAAGCAAACGACAGCGTGCGTGTCAGAGGGGCGTCGGCGCACACGTAATGGTGGCAAGTAGAGCAAGGTACGAGAGAGACACGAGTTCAAGGGCTGTCTCTCGGCTACAACGCATCACTTCGGCTCAAAGGCCGGCTTACACAAGGACAACAAGATAGGGGCTGGAAGCTCACCTATGGGCTTGTTGACACGGTCGGGCATTTCATCGAACAGGCCGAAGGCTAGGTGGATGCAGTCCTGTTCTTGCAGAACTAAGGCAGCAGCTTGGTGTAGGGGAAGCAGACCGATGGTGTAGGCGTCGCCCTGTCCTCCACATCTCCCGGCCGAGGCCTCCCTTGCTGGTGTGCGAGGTCTCCAGGGAGCAGCAGAGATAGGAGGCAGCAGCTGTCTGCTTACTACTTGTGTGCACACGATGGGAAACAAAGGAGGGAGATGCAGCTGATGGCTTGGCTGCTCGCCCGAACGAGAGACAAGAGAAGCCGAAACTACGACATGCCATCTTGCTTTGGTGGGGTGAAGGGAAAAGAAGAGCCCGACCGCTGCTCGTCGTTCGGATTAGAGGGGAGAGGAACATGGGAGGATGGCGTGTGGGATTGGTACAGAAACGACAGCAAAGAAAATTACAGCGTTGGTTGCTCGACTCGATTCTTGAGAGAAATTGAGCAGGAGTGGAGTGGGAGGTTGCAGCTGCTAGCGATTCAGAGCTTGGGCTGTTGTTTCAACCTGCCAAAGGAAGAAATTGGAAACCATGCGCTGGGATAGGAGTAGAAGAAAACGAGATGAGCTTGCGTCAGGAGGATTTGCTGCCCGTGGCTTGGATTTGAGCTCCCACTGCTAGCTCTTGCAAGAATCGCATGAGCTAAAGGAGGACTGCAGCTTGCATTCGAGAGGCCTACAGAAGATTGCTGCTCTGACTTGCTTGCTCGATTGAAGGAGAAAGGGAAGGGTGGTGCTGTTCAGTGGGGGAAAGAAAAGAAGTGGCGGTCGCTCTCTCTGCGGATCGATGTGGAGAAGGATCGAAGGATGTGGCTGCTGAAATTGGAGAGGTACAGATCACAAGACTTGCTTGTCGCAGTGGGGAAGAAAAGGAAATTAAAGAGAGGCGATCTTTGGTGGGGAATTCTTCTTGGTTGTGGATTGGGCACAATTAGAAAGCTTGCTGCTTTGATTTGCTTTGGCTTTGAGAGAGAAAGATGGCTGCTGGCTACTTTGCATCTTGCGTGGGAGAGAAAGGAGCTCAACCAGTGGCTTGCTTCGAGTAGAAGAAAGAAAGATCAGAGGAAGGGATCGAGCACAGTGAAGGGGGCTGGAGCTTGCTGCTCCGATGGACATAGAACAGGAAAGAGAGGAAAGTTGAGTGGCGGCGGCTTAGTGCGGCTGCGTGCGGGCGACGACTGGTTGCCAGGCAGCGGAGCAAAGCAGAGCGGCGTAGATGGCTCAAGTGCCAAGGCCGACATGCTCTCTCTCGCGCGTACGTGTGAGCAAATGTGCACTCGGGTTCAGTACGGTGCTCACGCGTGCAAGCCAAAGGAAACCCCTCGGCGGCGAGCTGGAACGTGCGAACGGGATGCTTCGAAATTAGAGGTGCCATGAGGTGGTTTTGTTTGTGCACTCACGTGCGAGACTGTGCTCGGGCCAAAATGGCACCTTACCCGTCATGTGCGTGACAACACAACGGCAGAGATCGATGGCTCGGTTCTACTCGTGCGCGCAAGCGCAAGCCAATGGCTTGACCACGACGGCGGGCGTAGCGACGTCAAGGGAGCGAAACACCATGACAATGATCAGGGTCAGGCAAGACGAGGCTCAGGGTTCAAAGGCAAGGTCTTGCCCCTTTCTTGGGTTGCTCACACGTGGGCACAAGGTCAACCTCGACCGCGACACGACAGCAGGCCGACGTGCGGTCGTGAGGTCAAGGCGCGACCGGGAACGGTCGGTGCTCACAACTCACTGCAGCGTGCGCATGACCACTGTGACAACCAGTGGTGACGGTCAAGCGGGGTGCGTGCGCGCGGTCGACGGCAGCGGCACCTGCAGGCATAAGGCTCGACTCGAAGGTCGGCACACAAGCGACGGCATCTGCGCGGCGGCGCGAAGCAAGCAGCCACATGTGCAACCCGGTCTGTCGGGCTTAGCCCATTTTCCCTCCACGGCACGACGGCCGGCACACAGAGCAGGAGAAGGGACACGACATGCTCACCTAGGGGTTCGGGCTACTGCGGTGAACGGCGATGAAGAGTTGCAGCATAGGAGTGCAAAGCGGAGTGGTTCAGGCAATCTACCGAACAGATGGTGGTCGACGAAGCAGTATGAGCTCTCCCAGCACACGGGTGGCTCCAGCTTCAGCTTCACGATGTCGAGGGCGTCCATGGCAGCAGAGGCGCTTCGATCCTCTAGGTTCACGGTGTCGGCGTCCCTGCGCAACAGCTCCGGCTTCGTGGGTCGGCGACTTCAGTCTTCGCGCACCCGTTGGAGCAGACGAGAGACGCGGCGGCATTCTCCCGGCCTTGGCGTCGAGGTCCATGCGCGGGTGGCTCCAGGCTTCCACGACGCCCGCGGCAGGTCGACGGCTCCGGGATGGCGAGCTCCAGTCTTCCCCCGCCTCCTGCGCCTCCCTCCTCCACGAACGGCAGCCCGGGGTGGTTCCGGGATGAGGCCCCTAGTGCCGGCAGCAAAAGGGGCGGCTCCGGGCTCCTCCACGGGCGCCCCCTCTTCCTCCCTTCCTTCTTCCCCCTCCTTCCTCCCTTCTCTAGTGGCGGCGAAATTGGGGGGAAAATCCCCATGGGCAGCGCGGTACAGGGAGGCCGATGCGGAGGGACTTTATAGGGTGGCGCCCTAGGGTTTGCGAGCGCCATCAAGCGGTGGAGATCCCTCGGCGTCCGAGCCCACGGCCACGCGGCGCGCATCGGGCGGGACAGAGCGGTGCTCCACGGCGCCGGTTGCTATCGCGCAGGCGCGGTCGTCACGGGAAAGAAGAAAAGCAGGGAAGGGGATGAGGTCTGACGCGCGGGGTCCACGTGGCGGTGAAAGGAGAGCAGCGGGATTGGTGGTACGTGGGCTGGTGGGCTGAAAGGCCAAGTGGGCCGGCGGCTTTAGCAGGTCGGCGGTGAGAAAAGAAGGTGGTCCGACGAACTTCAAGAACCGGGTTAAGGCCCAAACTACACAGGTAGGTTTTTCCTATTATCTAAACACCTTCACTTCTATTTATCCTATGATTCAAATTTGAATTAGAATTCAAACTTGAATCCCACACAATTAAGATGCAAAATAAATCTCATAAAACTCCAAAGTTTTCACACTAGCATTTTATATTTCCTAAATTTTATTATTTTGCTCAAAATAATCCTAGGATGTTAGGAAAGGTTCAAAGAAGACATCCTTATAATTTAGGTAAGTATACAAATTCAAACAAAAATTTTGAAATTCACAATTTTGCAAACATTACCATTCCGGGAAAATCTAGGATGTTACAGAACTCCCCCCTCAAAAGAATCTCGTCCTCGAGATTGAAGCATCACTAGTACATTGGGGTACCGAACATTTTCAAGTTGCGTGCGAGCTTCGAGCACCTTCAGCTTGATCGTAGTTTCTTTCTGGTCCCTAGTGTGCACACAACAAAAGGTCTCTGAAATTTAGAAATTGATCCGAGGTGAGGTTGATCTTGATCTCATTCTCTTGATCCATAGCCTAGTGATTCTTGATGTCTTCGCTTGAGTATACTTGAGGGGCTCTGATCGTAACTCCTTTTACGCATAGGCAGCTTCGAGGTATCGGGTGATTCCAACTCGAGTACTCTCTAATTCAAGGTAGTAACTCGATTCCCAGATCTAGACTTTGTATGGCAGTGTTGTTCTTTCCATCTTCGGTTGCCGAGACATTACTCTGATACTCCTTATACTACTTTTACTTGGCTTTTATAGATGACTTGTCCTCCTTTGGGGTTGTCTCAGGGTTCCTTAGGCTAACAGTCTCCAAAGCATTGCATTGTGGTGGTCTCTCCTATGAAGGGTAGCACCCGGGTTACCTAATCTAGGAGTCAAGTTTGAGCATGCAAATATTTGCTATTATATAATCCTACACTCATTGGTAAGTGTCGTATGGACCTCCCTGGGCCCACTACCTCGGTGGGTACCAGGACCGACTACTCGGTGGGTCCCTGGGACTACCCGGCTTACGCTGCACGACACCTGATGGTGTGAAGCACAAGGACTACGGAGGAGAAGTACTCGGTTAGGAAGCTGTACATGTCCCGCACTGTATGGAAGACTCCTAGACGTACTCGACTAGTACTCTCTCCCTACTCCGACTTGTAACCCTGCCTCCCGGACTATATAAGGCGAGGTAGGGACCCCTCTACACATGATCTCATCTCACGACGTACAATTACACCATCTTGTAATCGTACCCAATCAATCCAGAGCTACACAGCATACAAGACGTAGGGTATTACGCACCTCGCGGCCCGAACCTGTCTAAATTGTGTGCCACGTGTCTCTTCCTTCGAGTTACCGATCTCGGCGAGGCCACATTCATCTACTTCGGGTACTCCCCTTAGTAGGTTGCCGGTCTAAAACACTGATAGTTGGCGCGCCAGGTAGGGGATCTCGCCCGAGATCACATGGCGAACTCGACGGCTCCTGTCTACTTCAAGCCAACCGTCGCCTTCAACCGCGGTGACACCTTCGTTTTCGGCGCTTGGGTCTGCACTACTGACGGCGCGGGATCCTTCTAGCACCACCTCACCATGCCGCCCAACCCGGAGACCGGCTTCGTGACGCTTCCTGAAGTTGTCACAGGCGAACTCACCGGCAAGTTCGGCGAAATTTCGCTCTTCAACCATCACGCTGACTTCGAGCTCGAGTCCGCTTCCAACTCGAACTCGACGTCTCCATGGGCTATCACATGCGAGCCAGCTACTCAGCCATCGCATGTGGTCCCACCACCCCGTGAGCACTCCATGCGTGGCCCCCGCATCGCCTCCACTCGAAGGAAGGAGCAGTTCACCAGCAACTTCACGGGCGCCATGGGCCGATCGGGTACTCGCATGGACCTGGCCATGGTCAATCAGGAACAAGGCGAGACCCTCCACAAGTACATGCGCCGCTTTTTCGACAAGCGAGCCACTGTAGTCGACGTCACCGACAAGGAGGTCATCGACCTCTTCCAAGACGGCCTCTACCATTGCCGCACCTTTGAAGACTTCGGTCGTCGCCGCCCCAAGTCCATCCCCCACCTCAAGGACATGATCACGTCCTGGGCGGATGAAGAATACAAGGCCAACGCCAAGTATGACGCCATCCGTGGCAAAAGCAAGCAGAACACGGGCGGCGGCAGCGGCAACAACGGGAACCAAGGCGGTCGCAACAACAACTACTCGGGTCCCAACCGCAAGCGCAAGCCAGACAACACTGTCGCGGCTATCCAGCGCCCTGCGAAGGAGAACTCGAAGAAGAACTCCGGCGGCTTCAAAGACTTGCTGAAGGAGAAGTGTCCGTGGCATCTGAACGGCAACCACACCACCGAGCAGTGCTACCAACTCAGGCATGCACTCAAGAGTACTCCAGAGCCACCACACCCTCACGACAAGAAAGGCAAGAAGAAGAACGATGGAGGCAACGACGACTTCCAGGAACCCGACAAGACTGTCAACGTCCTCTTCGGCGGACTACCCAGCAGGCGGGAGCAAAAGGCTACCCGTCGAGAAGTCATGAACATTGAACCAGCGGTCTCGACCCCTCTCAGGTGGTCGGAGGTACCTATTACCTTCTCCTGCGCGGATCAATGGACCAACTTCTCCGAACCAGGCCGGTTCCCTCTCATCCTGAAGCCAGTGGTCGCGGGCTCCAAGCTCAACAAGGTCCTCATTGACGGTGGAAGCGGGCTCAACGTCCTTTTCACCAAGACCTTGAAGAAGATGAAGCTCGACAACACCCACATGCTCACCAAGAGCAACACGCCTTTCTACGGCATCGTCCCCGGTAACGCGGCTATACCACTGGGCTCAGTGGTCCTGCCAGTTACCTTCGGGGAATCTAGGGACAACTACCGTACCGAGTACATCAAGTTCGAGGTCGCGGACTTCGAGACATCCTACGATGCCATCCTCGGCAGACTGGCCATCGCCAAGTTCATGGCGGTGCCCCACTACACCTACTTGGTACTCAAGATGCCAAGCCCGGCAGGTGTACTCTCTCTCCAAGGGGACTTGAAGATCTCCCACGACTGCGATACGGAAGCCGTGGAGATCGCCTCTACAAATCAAGTACCCAACGCTATGATGGAGGTCTACGCTGTGTCGAAGAAGCTTGCTACAAGCGAACTCGACATCCCGGAGAAATCTGACAAAGCCAACAAGCCTCAGCCAGCTGAGGAGGTCCTGGTCAAGGCGATCGACCTCAGGACGGGCGACTCCAGCAAGACCACCACCATCGGGGCCGACCTCGACCCCAAATAGGAAGACGCGCTCATCAACTTCCTCCGGGCTAACCGCGACATCTTCGCGTGGAAGCCAGCGGACATGCCGGAGTGCCCGGGGAGTTGATTGAGCACTACCTCAACGTCGATCCTAAGGCCACCCCCAAGCGACAACACCTCCGACGTTTCGCAGACGACAGACGGGATGCCATCAAGAAGGAACTCGCCAAACTACTCGCGGCTGGCTTCATTAGAGAAGTCTTCCATCCTGAGTGGCTCGCCAACCCCGTCCTCGTCCGCAAGAAGAACTCGAACGAGTGGAGGATGTGCGTCGACTACACTGATCTCAACAAGCACTGCCCCAAGGACCCCTTCGGGTTGCCGCGGATTGATCAAGTCATCGATTCCACGGCGGGCTGCGACCTGCTCTGCTTCCTCGACTGCTACTCCAGGTACCACCAGATCGCAATCAAGGAAGAAGACCAGGAGAAGACCGCATTCATCACCCCGTTTGGCGCGTACTGCTACACGACCATGTCCTTCGGGTTGAAGAACGCCGGCGCCACCTATCAACGAGCTATCCAGGCCCGCTTCAAGAGGCAGCTCAACAAGAATGTCGAAGCCTACGTGGATGACGTGGTTGTCAAGACCAGAAACTCCAGTATCCTCATCGACGACCTTGAAGAGACTTTCGCATCGCTACGCGAGTACCGCTGGAAGCTCAACCCGAACAAGTGCGTCTTCGGCGTACCTTCGGGCAAACTACTCGGCTTCATCATCAGCCAACGCGACATCGAAGCCAACCCTGAGAAGATCCCCGCCATCACCAGCATAAAAGCTCCCACGTGCATCAAAGACGTCCAGAAGCTGATCGGGTGCATGGCGGCCTTGAACAGATTCATCTCGAAGCTCGGAGAACGGGGGCTCCCCTTCTTCAAACTACTCAAGCATCAAGAGAAGTTCGTGTAGACCCCAGAGGCGGACCAAGCCCTTGCTCAGCTCAAGGACTTTCTATCGAAGCCACCAGTCCTCACGGCTCCTCGTAAAGGCGAGCAGTTACTGCTCTACCTCGCTGCGACTACCCATGTGGTCAGTACTGCCATCATCGTCGAGCGGCAGGAAGACGGCCACGCCTATCCAGTCCAGCGCCTAGTCTACTTCGTCAGCGAGGTCCTGTCAGAGTCCAAGGCATGCTATCAGCTTGTGCAGAAGCTCCTGTACGCGGTACTCATCACCTCGCGGAAGCTACGACACTACTTCCGGGAGTACTCAATCTCCGTCGTCACCAACTACCCGCTCGGCGACATCCTGCGGAACCAAGATGCTACTGGAAGAATCTCCAAGTGGGCAGTCGAGCTCGGCGCCCTCACCATCGACTTCAAGCCACACACAGCCATCAAGTCGCAGGCGCTAGTCGACTTCATGGTGGAGTGGCGGGAGAACCGGCCTACCTACTCCAATCGTGCGACCGAGCATTGGGTGATGTACTTCGACGGCTCACTCAACCTCGAGGGCGCAGGTGCAGGAGTACTCCTGATATCTCCAACGGGCGAACAACTCAAGTACGTCCTGCAGATCTTCTGGAAGGTCTCAAACAACGAAGCCGAGTACGAAGCTCTCCTACACGGGCTCCGCCTCGCGGCTTCACTGGACATCAAGCGACTACTAGTCTACGGCAACTCCGCAGTGGTCATCAACCAAGTCAACAAGTCCTGGGACCGCAACAAGGAGAACATGGACACCTACTGCCTAGAAGTCCGCAAGCTCGAGAACAAGTTCTATGGTCTCGAGTTCCATCACATCGTCCGTGACAACAACGTTGCAGCGGACGTCCTCTCGAAGCTCGGTTCTACTCGCGCTCAAGTACCAGCGGGTGTCTTCGTCCACGAGTTTCACGCGCCATCCATCCCGGAGCCGGCGCCACCGACCACTGTCCCAGGGCATCCGCCCGCTGGCCAGGAGGTCATGATGATCGACGTGGACTGGAGGCAACCCTTCATCGACTACCTCAGCGAGCAGGAGGTTCCCTCGGACAAGAACTTGGCTGAGCAGCTCATTCGCCGCGCCAAGTCCTACGTCCTCGTCAGAGACAAGCTTTACAAGCGGGGCGCATCTTCTGGAGTACTCATGAAGTGTGTCCCCAGGCAAGAAGGCAAGGACATCTTGGAGGAGATCCACAAGGGCGTCTGCGGCAACCACGCGTCTTCTCGAACGCTGGTCAGCAAGGCCTTCCGACGAGCCTTCTACTGGCCCACAGCTCTGGGTGACACTGAAGAACTCGTCAGAAGGTGCCAAGGGTGTCAATACTTCGCCAAGCAGCAACATGTCCCAGCCTACAAGCTAGTCACCATACCGCCAATCTGGCCCTTCGCTTGCTGGGGGCTCGACATGATTGGGCCACTGCCAACTGCGCCAGGTGGTTTCAATAGAGTATTGGTGGCCATCGACAAGTTCACCAAGTGGATCTAGGTCAAGCCGGTCACGTGCCCCAAGGCTGACCGAGTACTCGACTTCCTGGATGAACTTGTGCATCGCTACGGACTACCCCACCGCATCATCACAGACCTGGGCTCCAACTTCAACAACCACCAGTTCTTGGAGTACTGCGAGAACAGCGGGATCGACGTCCGATATGTCTCAGTTGCCCATCCTAGGGCCAATGGACAAGTCGAGCGTGCCAACGGGATGGTGCTCGACGCTCTCAAGAAGCGGCTACACGACGCTGCTAACTCCAAAGGAGGCAAGTGGATCAAGGAACTACCCAATGCACTCTGGGGGCTACGTACTCGGCCTTCCAAGCCAACGGGGCAATCCCCTTACTTCTCGGTCTACGGCTCCGAAGCAATCCTCCCTGCTGATGTCATATGGAACTCACCAGCAGTGGAGCACTATGACGAAGGCATCTCTGAAGACAGCAGACGAGTTGACATCGATGGACTCGAAGAAGCTCGCTGCGCTGCCCTCGTCCAATCAGCAAGGTACCTGGAGGGTATCCGACGCTACCACGACCGCAACGTCAAGGAACGCTCCTTCAACGTTGGAGATCTCGTCCTCCGCCGTATCCAGAACACGGAAGGACTACACAAGCTTAACTCCCCATGGTGTGACACCCTAAAAATTCCATCACTAAAATCAACTAGCAACTCAAATTAGTCTTAAGGATTAAAGAATTTAAATTGCCATTTAAATTGAGCTCTAAAATATTAAACATAATTTAATAAATTTAGAGACAACAAGTGATTGTGCATCATCAGTTGGCTTGCATGGTTTTTGGTTGCTTGTGTGGTTTCTAAAAAGTTTATATTTTTTTGAGAAAAAGTTTGAAAGAGTTTTGATTTGAATTTGAAAAAGAAAAGTGGTTTGAAAAAGAAGTTTGAAAAAAAAGAAAACCATGCCCTGCTCCCCTTTCGGCCCAGCCAGGCCTGCCGGCCCAGCTAGCCATCCCGCGCCGGCCCGCCTCTCCCTCTCTCTTTTTCTTTTCTTTGCACTCGATGACACCGCGACCCCACCCTGTCCTCCTCCTCCTCCCTCCTCCCTTCCTTTTCTTCTTCCCCCCCGCCCTCGCCGGCACGCCGCCGCAGCCGCGCGGATCCCGCCGCGCCCCGTCTTTCCCCCTTCCTTCTTTCCTCTTCAGACTTGCCAATTAAGGCATTTAACCGCCCAGGCACGATTGGGGCCGTTTCCCCTTTCCTTGCACTGAGCCGTGATGGCCGCGGCCATCAATGGCAAGCGCCGCAGCTCAGAGCCCACCCGCCTCCCTTCGCCTCTCTCCCTGCGCTCCTATTTAAGCACGCACTCGAGCTCCTGCGCCTCCCTTTGCACCTGCAGCACACCAACGCACGCATTTGAGCCCAATTCCACCAGCGCTGCCGCCTCAGGTCCCCGCCGCCGCCGTGCAAACTTCGCCGTTGGTGAAGGATCACCTCCGCCGCCCTTCTCTCTTTCTCTTTGGGTTCACCAGGGGCTCATCAAGCTCAATTGGCTGCAGGTTCCCGTCCTCGAAGTCCGTGGGTGCCGCGCCTCGTCCACGCCGGAGCGCCGCCCGTCCTGCCGCCGTTGCCAAGCCCCGCCGCCGTTGAATCCTCTTCACCTTCGAGCTCGCCCGCTTCACCTTTGAACCGCGAGCATTAATCCCCGCCTATTTTCCCTTCTCTTCGTGCATAGCAACGTCCCCGCGAGCTCACCGGAGTGGCCGCTCCGCCCCCGTCCGTGTCGGCCGCCGGTGAGGCACAATAGCCCCCATAAACCCCATGAACACGTGTGCAAGCGTCCCCGCATCATTTTGCACCGGCCCGTGGTCGTAGAGGTGGCCGAGAACGCCGTCCGGGGGCCAACGCCGGCGAGCTCCCGTCGCGCGCCGCCGCTCTCCGGCGACACCACCGCCGCATCCCACGCGCGTGCGTCTAGGGCCGTCGGATCTTGCACGAGCGGCCCTGATCGCATACCCTTTCGTTTTAAACGGCTGGTCCACCGTGCACCCATGCACCGGGCGCACGGTGCGGTCCACGGCGCACGCGCGCGCCGGTAGGCCGTTGGATCCGAGATCCACGGTCTTCGGTCCGGCCGTTTTGATTAAGAGTCACCGGAAGATTTTAAATTCACATGCCGGTCCTTCCACCTTTGAGAACTCTTACGGATAGGTCCTGATTTTTATGTTTTAGCCCCTGGCCAGCCTAGATTCTTTTAAATAGAGGTCCTTTTCATCTTTTTAGCATATAAGCCCCACTGTTTTTATATTTAATTCTGTTTTAGCCCCTGATTTTATTTATAAAAAGCTCTGTAAACTTAGTTTTCTTGCAGATAGGTCCCTATAACTTGTTTTAATCATATCTTTCTCGTTTTAACTCCGTTTTTAGCATTCTATATACCGAAATGATCGTCTCGACGAGTAGAATCTTTTAAACAGCAAATTTACCAGTTTTGTTACTGTTTGGTGTACTGTTTATTTATTGTTTGTTGTTCATGTTTGACTCGTAGATATCGTGCTCGTTTCGTCCGAGCTCCCCGTCGAGGGTGATCGGGAAGAGCCTCGTTTTCGAGGAAGATTTCACCCGGCTTGTAGAGGAAGGCAAGTGGCTTTCCCCCTCGCATTATCTTTTTGAACCTATGTCACTGCATGTTAAACAAAGTTTACTATTCCTGTTGTTATGCATGAATTTGATGGGCAAACACCTAGTTAAGGACTTGACTAGACATTTTACCTCATTACCTTGATCAACCCTGTTTAACAAATGCTTGGGGTAGATAAATGCTTAGTTTGCTTTACATGAGTTTGGTTATGTTTTGTTTATGTTATACATCTCAGTTTCATTTATATAATATGCTTTGTGCTTAAAGAAGATAACTTGATTTATAATCGGAACATGGAGAACCACCCAAGATAACAGTACAACCACAGTCCACATGGCTTTGGCTTAGTCAATTAATTAGGAGAGTGGGTCAGCTGATAGCTCTTTTCCGAGAGGGGCACAGGGGGCCGGAGTTGAAGGGGTATAGCCCGGTTCTTTTGGGGTAGCAGCCTTGGCTAAGGTGCTGACCATTAGGGAGGGTTATGGTCCGCTCCCGCTTTGTAACGGTTGCGGGTTGTTAGTTTCTTTTCTTTCCTTTGTAAAGGCTTCGTAGTGGACCCCTAGCCACTCACCTTGGAAGTGTTTAAGGGTCTAGCTAACCCGGGCAGGATGGGGAACACGAACCGTGGGTAAAGTGTACAACCTCCCGCGAGTGTAAAGGCGATCGATCGGCCGTGCTCACGGTCATGAGCGGCTTGGACCCTCACATGATTAACAAACTTGAAGATTAATGCATATCATGGGTTTGTGGTTTGGTTTGAGGTTTCTTTTAATGATAAGTGGGTTGGTATATACTTACACCTAGTAATTAGGTGCTTGCTAATAAAAATTGACCAACTTATAAAATGCTTACCGTTGTGAACCATAGCCTATCCTTGATAGCCTTGCATTGTTTCCCCCACTTGCTGAGCACCAACCATAAGTGTGCTCACCCTTGCTTACCGCTATTCAGAGGAGAACGTCGGAGGCGAGGACGAGTACTGGAGTGACTACGAGGAGTTCTAGGGCATGCGGATCCCCCGGTCATCATGCTCGTGGAAGTCAAAGATGGAGGCGCTCGTCGCTTAGTTATCGTTGTGTTCGGACCTTCGAGTCCACCCCTCGGATGTAATAATGGATATCGTCTTTGGTTTAACTCTTGAACGATTTATTACTGCAATGGTATTACACTCGTTTTGTCTATCATGTGTGTGTAAAATGATCCTGGCGCACACGTGAGATGCATTCGGTTTTCCTTGTAAGATCGGGTGTGACACCTGGGAAGGTCCCTTCACAGTTGCAAAGGTGACCGGGTCGGGCTCCTACCACCTCCAGACACTTGAAGGCGAAGATGTCAACTACTCGTGGAACGTCGACCAGCTCTGTCGATTCTACACCTAGTCTATACGACTACTCCGGGGCTCAAGTCTACACGACTACATCAAGACCCCTCCGCCGTAAGCGGCCTCCAGGTCCTGGCTCCAGTCTCCGGACTACTCCTTCGCTGTAAGCGGCCTCCGGGTCCAGGCACTAGTCTCCGGACTACTCCTCTCCAGGATCCAGCCCGCCGGCTACCTACGGATCCTGGGTTGCGACGAGCGTCAAAGGACTCTAGCAGCGGTCTACCGAGAGACCATGTACTCCTAGATCCAGCCTACACGGCTACTTACGGATCTACTGCTGTAAGCGGCTACTCGCCCTAGCACCACTTAGCCGTAGGCGGCCTCCGGGTCCTGGCAACTACTCTGTAACTACGGCCCTGGCCACCCAGGCGTACTTCTTCAGTAATAAAGTTTGATCGTTCATCAACTTCTTTACTGTCTACTTCCCTCAACGGGACTACTGCCGAGTACGACTACTCACGGAAACTCCACGATGGGACTCCGCACTCTGATATCGTGACTACGAGTACTCATTGATGGAACTTCTCTTCATTAATACTTAAACAATTTCATTACAATTGTTTTTGTACATATACTGCTATGAGCTAACTATTACAGGACTACTGGAGGTTAAGCTTATCGGCGACTTGCTCCGCAATGGGCGCCATCTGCTCCAGCAGCTCCGCATACTGTTCGTCTGTACAGTTGGTGGCTAATCCGCCAGCGACTACATCCACGGGCGCCTTCGGTAAGTAGGACTTCATGAAGGCCAGCACTTGGTTCGGGATCGACTTCGCCAAATGCTTCACGTAGGCCGCCAGCCGGCTGGGGGCTTCCTTCAGTCGATCCACCAGCGGTGCTATCTTGGGGCCGCCAGGATGAGGCACCAGGAGTCTTGCGATGGGAGCGCGACTTCTTCAAGCTCTTTCAGCTGGGCCCGCAGCCCCTTGCAGTCCTCGTTCAGCTTCTGCAACGATTTGTAGCAGTTGACAAGGTCACGATCGGAAGCAATGCGAAGCTCCATGTGCTAGTCGCACTCGAAGGCAAGCTCCTTATAATCTAGCTCGAGTACCTGGCGGGCCTCCTGCTGTCGGTAGAAGAGGTTCTTGAGATCCGTCTCTGAAGCCTTCTGCTGATCTACCCGGGTTTCAAGCTCTGCAAACAACAAGGAAAAGCGGGTTAGAAAACCTCTCGACCTCCAACAAGTACTCAACAAGACAACTGGCGTACCTTTGTTCTTGTTGCGGAGCGTCTTGTTCCTCCGCACCAAGTCATCGCTCTTCGCCTGCATCTCCTGGATGTCGTTGTGGTACTTGGCGAAGGCGGTATCAAGCTTTGACTGCATGGCGGCCGCATGCTTCCGGGACTTCACGAGTTGGTCCTCCAGCGCCTCAGCCCGAAGCACCGCGTCGCCGAAGCCTTGAAGCATGCTAGACTTCTCACGGGAGCTCTCCACGACGTCCTGTACCGACAACATACGTCAAAAGGGGTACTCAACGCTAAAGGATTTACTACTCCAGGAGTTACGACTACTCACCTTCATCCACTTCTCGGCTTGGAGGACCGCCTCCAGATGCCGAGCAACTGTCGCCGGGTCGACCAAGTCATCCGCCAACAGCTCGACCCCGCCGCGACTACTAGTGGAGGCCTCGGTCATCGGCGCAGAGCGGATGGGCTGCGCGTCTTGGATCTCCGGGGAGCGGACGACCACCTCCAGAGCGGGTTCTGGCTGCGCGGTGGTCTCCTCTCCTCCGGTCGCTGTGGCGGCCTGTCCGGCGGCCACCTCCATCAACACGGGGGCTCCTCCAGTAGCCTCCTGAGTCCCTAGTGTCAATCTCTCCACAAGCACCGCCGATGGGATGTCATTCCTTTCGGCCTCAGCGCCTGTCAACGAAAAGACAAGTGCATCAGCATCATCTGACGACCACGACTACTCTTTGGGGGGTACTACAGCCTCAGCAGAGTACTCACCTTCGACCACGCTGACTTCAGGCAACGTAGCCTCAGCAGCCGGCGCTTCGGGCTCCGCCTGAGGGGTGGGAGCGGACTCCTCGACGGGCGGCGCAGCTTGTTCCTCCGCCACCACTGTAGAGGGTTCATCCTCCTCCCAGGACAGATCCGTCGACTTCCTGCAGAATATACAAGTTGATTGTCAGTCAAGCAAGACTACTACATCAAGTATTACTCGGGAAGACCCAACACTTACAAGCTTGACCGGACTATCGTCACGGTCGGGGTGCCGAGGATGCTGGCGATGTCCACCAGTCCAGCCTCGGCAGGCGCCTCCTCTTGTGCCTCTGTGGCCGCTGCTCCTTCTGCAGTACCAGCAGCCGATGCAGCTCTCTCCTGCGCTTCTGCGACCAACACTTCTTCCGCAGCTGCAGCTGCGGGCTTCGTGCTCCCTTGAGGAGCAGGGGGCTGGCGCTCCATCTGCGTCAAAAGCTCTTCGACAGTGGGGGCTGGGCTGCGACTCTCAGCGGCTTCCCCCACCGTATCCCACTCGCCTTCGTCGCCCTGGTCAGCGGGCTCCGTAGGTGGCAACTCCTGCAAGCAAGGAACATTCATCGTCAACAAGTGAACTCGAGACACGAGTACTCGACTACACTACTCAAGATGGTTTACCTCTTGGGGCATGGTTTCAGTAACCTTCAACTTCTTCGCCGTCCGTTTGCGGGCGGGGTTGCGCGGCTTCCGCGGCGGCGCGGCCAGACTAGCCTCCAGGCTAGCCGGTGGATCCTGCACAAGGGGAACGTGAGGTAGGCCAGGACGGCTGAACCTCGACCGCAGCTGGAAGCGGTCCTGTAGCGTCTCCTCGTCGTCATCCTCGTCGGACGTGTCCTCCACGACAACGGTGTCGTCTCCTTCGCCGACCTCCCGTCGCACCTTGGCCTTGGTCTTCCCCTCCTCTGGGATCTCGACTTCCTGAGGGGGCGGCGGCTGCTCGGAGACAAACTTCTTCAAGTCGTCCTGCAAGACACAACTTATCAGAACGACTACTCACACGGAATAAGTACTCGTCACTGGGTACGACTACTTACCTCCTTTGGCGGGCGCGCGGCGGCGTACTCCGGCACGGGGCACGCCGTGTACGGTGGCATGTCCTTGAAAATTCGCGCCAGCCTATCGACAATGTCGTCGTTGTCGACTTCTTCTCCAGGCATCCGCGACGTGTCATTGTCGCCGGTGTACTCGAATCCTAGGGTGTCACGAGCCATCAGTGGCTGCACCCTGCGCTTCATGAAGCTGAAGGCCACGTGCTCGGCCCTCAGCCCGGCTTCTCTCAGCGCCTTGATCCGCGCCAACAACTCCGGGAGCTGGATCCCTTCCTGCATGGTCGGCTTCGTGTTCCACCACAGGCGGTGCTTGGGCTGCTTCCCGCTTGGCTTCGGCAACCCCGGATGGTGGTTCGTGATGTAGAACCACTTCGCCTTCCAGTCTTGGTTGGAGTCGATGAGCTTGTACGAGAGGTACTGCTCGGCGGCGTCCTCCCGCATCTGGATTCCCGCTCCTCCGACTACTCGCGGGCTGTTGACGCTCGGTTGCGGCTTCACCCGGAAGAACTTCTGGAACAAGATCCAATGGGGCTTGATCCCCAGAAACGCCTCGCAGAAATGGACGAAGACGGCGGTATGGAAAATACCGTTGGGGTTGAGGTTGAGGTACTCGACGCCGTAGTACCCCATGAGCCCCTTGAAGAAGTTGCTCGCCGGACCGAGAGCCCGCGCTCCGCGAAACGTGTGAACATCGGGATCTCGTCTTCACTCTTCTCCATCGGGTACGGATCCCCGGCGGCAGCTCTCCACATGTCTACCTCCTTCTCCCGGATGAATTTGTTGTTGAGGAGGGCTAGCAGATCTTCGGTCTTCGCCTTCGACTTCTTCCATTCGCGGTTCGAATCTGGCCGCGGTGGAGGCATCAACGGTGTTGCCCCTGCGGCAGATCCGGCGGTTTCGTCGCGGCTCCTCCAACGGCCGGATGGATAAGTCTGCGCTTGGCTGACTCAGCGGCCGCGCGTGACTCTTCGTATTCTACTAGTCGACACACCTCACCTCGGGGGCTCGGCTACTTCTACTCGACTACCTGGGAAGCGACAAGACTCAGGAGCATCTCAGGACACATTCTACAAGATGACCCTTCAATTCGAGAGGAAGTACTCGACTCAAGGCTCGGGGGCTCCGTGCCACGTGTCCTTCGGTTTTTCTCCGGATTTTTCGGGATATTCTTGCCAAGACTTCAGATGGACCCTCAGCCAGAGCCTACGACTCAACCTAAGGCTCGGGGGCTACTCCATATGGAGTGCGATTTTGCAATCACACTTCCATATCAGCTTCGGCTTCAAGACAACACGGGCATTGTTGAAGACCTTCGAGGGCAGCGCTCGAGGACGCTTGAGACTACTCAAGAAGACTTCAGGATTGCTCAAACATCAGCTGGAGTACATTCCAGCCTCGGGATGCTTCGACTACTCTTGAGAACTTTTGACTTGTGGTACTCGGGGACGCTTGAGGACTACTCATTAAGGCCATCAAGACTACTTGAAGCTATCCTTCTCGACTACAAAGTACTCGGGGGCTTGTCGTATGGACCTCCCTAGGCCCACTACCTCGGTGGGTACCAGGACCGACTACTCGGTGGGTCCCTGGGACTACCCGGCTTGCGCTGCACGGCACCTGATGGCGTGAAGCACAAGGACTAATGAGGAGAAGTACTCGGTTAGGAAGCTGTACATGTCCCGCACTGTATGGAAGACTCCTAGACGTACTCGACTAGTACTCTCTCCCTACTCCGACTTGTAACCCTGCCTCCCGGACTATATAAGGCGAGGCAGGGACCCCTCTACACATGATCTCATCTCACAGCGTACAATTACACCATCTTGTAATCGTACCCAATCAATCCAGAGCTACGCAACATACAGGACGTAGGGTATTACGCACCTCGCGGCCCGAACCTGTCTAAATTGTGTGCCACGTGCCTTTTCCTTCGAGTTACCGATCTCGGCGAGGCCACATTCATCTACTTCGGGTACTCCCCTTAGTAGGTTGCCGGTCTAAAACACCGACAGTAAGAACCATAAGATCCAACAAGACCCATAAAGAACCAAGCACACAAACATTCACACACTATGTACATTGCTATCTCAAGGCTGACTCATAACCGTTGAGATCTCACACACTACTCGGTCTAATTATTTCGAGGCAAGTCAAACAAGGTAGACTATTCTTAGTGGTTCAAGGTATTCTCATGTCATCCAAACTATCTTCGGTCTCATCCTAAATAGTCCACGTAAGAAATTGCATCAACGGAGGAAAGATAGAGTTTTTTTCAAAGTAGGGGAGGTATATTTCAAATAATCCAAAGGGATATATATAAGATAGAGCATATAGAATGTTCCTAGGCTATCGACCAACCTAGGGTTGCGTGCTACAGTCAAGTATGGCTCTGATACCACCTGTAACGACCCGGGTTTTCGGTGAGGAAAACCCGACTCCCTGTACCCTTGTGATAGTCCCTAGATCAGTAGCTATCACGTACAGAACTCATTACATAATAATATCATTTCCATACAACAAAATCAGAGTACAAAACATAATATTTACATCCGAAACAACTCGGTAAATGAATTTAGTACAAGCCCCTTGGGCTATGCGACAAGTAGAAATCATGCTTAGCGGTAGCTAGGGCTTCAAGTCTTCATCTTCAGTCTTCACCACAAGCATCCTTGAGCGAAGCAACGCAACCCTTCCTTCATGGATTCCCCGAACCCGGACTCTCAAGCCAAGTCCAATCCTACATACTCACAAAACTATCCCCAAGGAATGGGATAGGTTCATGTCACCGGCTGTATGCATCTTTAAGTGGCCTACTTCTAAAAGGTAGAAAAAGGGTCAAGGTAGAAGCTCAGGTTTCCTATGCAGCAGCAGCGAAGCATAAAAGAAATCTTCTCCATATAAGTCCCAAACCATACTCTCAAACACAGCTCGGAACTACCTGGTACCCCAGGGCCCCGTCTCCACATCCTATCTCCACCTAGGGTCGATGCGAGGACTTTCTCTCCTCGCACCTCAATGATTGCAATCGGATCGACGAGGTAGAGGGAGCCACTCTCCTCTAATCGACTGCAACCACGGATCACCACACTCTCAACTACAAGGGGAGGTAGAAATCCCAAAACATGAGGAACAAACATGTCTTCAAGGTTTGTCCATGACCGAGGACGCAACTATACGAATAGATCGAAACTCTGCAGTGTACACCTGTACCCAACTCGGGATGGCGTCCGGTCGGTAGCAAACCGACCAAACCCACCCTACCGTGCGAACTCTCGGTAGTTACGGTCCCATCCTGCATCCGGCCCTCAAAGCGACCCCCTCGCAAAGGGAATTGCACCGGAACTGTGAAATGCCCCCGTGTGTCCACACGGGAGTCGCTCTGAGAGGGTGGTCTCACTCCCACCTCTCCCCCACTGATACCCTCTATCCTGCTGGCAGGTATGGTTCCGCACTTGCCGAGCTCAACTCGGCCCTAACCCCATGCTCGGCGAGATGGTGTGTACGAAAGTCCTATCGACAAGTTGATCCACTTGGTTTCAGACCGGGGCAAGTTCATGTCCTCCATCCGCAGTTAAAAACTCCAACACCTGTGCTCCGAAAACCGTAGTGGGAATGCACTGAGGAGTGCACCCTCATCCCCGATCCCAGATCGGTTGTTTCGAGCTCACCCCCACCAAAGTACCCAAAACGCCTTCTCCTGCCGGTTTTACCCCACTCACGCCAAGAACCACTATTCCCAACCCAACACATGCATCGCGGAGCTCAGCGTATATACACGCGTATATATAACATATATAGTAGTAGGACAATCAAGGACAGGATAATTAAAGAAGGCAGTGCAAGGTTCATCATCATCATGCATTTAAAGTAAAGCGCTAGCATTCTACATAGCAATGCCTAATAGGTATTTCAGAATCAGTCGGGCGTGAACACCTGTGTGCAAGTAGTCGTCGGAGTTTTCCGTAGTTGTACTTGATCCTCTGGCTCGACTCCTCAGCTCCGGGAATTCCTAGATTCGTAAATATAGATAAACACGTTGTCTAGATGCAAATAACTCCAAAGAAAAGCAATAAAGAACCAAATAACTCCAAACGCTAGTCTAACGGGTGCTTCATGATTTTAGAAGAATACAGAAACAGATTTCATATTTTTCTAAGGTAGAAACAATTTATTATTGATTTTCAAATAAAGAAATATTTTATGAATTTAGTTAATTGAGATAAAGCACATAAAACACAAGTCAGCAAGTTAGAGAACCATAAGCTAGGTTTTGGGTAGGTTTGCATGGTTCGTTGACTAGTCAACGATCTTTGTTGACCTAGTCAAAGGGAAAGATCAAAGGTCAACCGGAACCCCACAAGTCAGCCTGTGGGTCCCGTGTGCCGGATGAGATCAGGTTGGGCAGTTAGCGGCCTCACATGTTAGTGGGACCCAACGGTAAGTTCGTAGGCCCCTTTGGTCAGACTAGAGGGATTGACCAGTATAGATTAGCTAGAGATGATGTGGTGATTGAAAACCTTGGCTCAAGCTGATGCAGGACAAAGATGTGGTGAGGATGGATTTATCCAAGGTATGGCTCATGGTTTAGTTAGTGCACGCATTGTCCACGATGAAGACGTGGCACGGTCGTGGCGAAAAGTGTGGTCGGGACTTGAAAGATTGAGAACAAGCACTCGGTACTAAGATAAGGCCCGGCGGACAACAGGACAAGTGTTGCTGCTAGCAAGCAACGCACAAGCAAGAAAGATAAGGAACTGAGGCTAGATTAGCACTTACACGGCTTATAGATTTACAAGCAGCATCTACTACTTGTATGGGTTGTGGCCGAGAACCAGTACTACAGGTTTAATTTGTAGCTCCAGCGTGTCCTCGGGATGGATCTGAACTTCCAGGAAGATCGCTAGAGCTATACGTCCATGGCACATATACAATCACGAGTGGTCTCAACTTTGCTTGCATCCTGCATTAGCACCACTTCACAATTTGGGATAGAAAGGTCACCAATTAAGCATGGCTGGAAACAAGGTTGCTAGACAGATATGACATGCCTCGAAGGTTTACCAGACGGTAAACGGTTATGGATGGGGGGGGTGAGCACACAGGCTGGACAGAAAGACAATGACGCGCTGAGCGGAGCGATTGCCCGGTCATCGAGGTGCACAAACAAGGGTAAGGAATTAGCAACATCATTTGATTGCGCTTCCCTGGCTAGGGCAAACATGCAGAGGGCTCGAGAAGCAAGGTTATTGGTCATGGCGGAGATAGCCCACACATGGCCTATGTGATGGTAACCACTTGCAAGGTAGCATGGCTGCAGCACTACGGTTTGGATCAGAAAAGCCACCGGCTAGCACTGCACGAGGACCTCTAGAGCATACCCACAACATGGTAGGAACTCAAGAAGTTTGGCCGGTGGTTAGAGATTGGATGGTCTTTGGCCGAGGTTCGGTCGCGACAAATAACGAGCGACGGTGCGGCCGGAGAGTATGATTCGTGATTCAAAAGCAAACGACAGCGTGCGTGTCAGAGGGGCGTCGGCGCACACGTAATGGTGGCAAGTAGAGCAAGGTACGAGAGAGACACGAGTTCAAGGGCTGTCTCTCGGCTACAACGCATCACTTCGGCTCAAAGGCCGGCTTACACAAGGAAAACAAGATAGGGACCGGAAGCTCACCTATGGGCTTGTTGACACGGTCGGGCATTTCATCGAACAAAGCCGAAGGCTAGGTGGATGCGGTCCTGTTCTTGCGAAGTAAGGCGAGCGGCTTGGTGTAGGGGAAGCGGATCGATGGTGTAGGCGTCGCCTGTCCTCCACATCTCCCGCCGAGGCCTCGCTTGCGGTGTGCGAGGTCGCCGGGGAGTAGCGAGAGATAGGAGGCGGCGGTGTACGCACACTACTTGTGTGCACGCGATGGGAAACAAAGGAGGGAGATGCAGCTGATGGCTTGGCTGCTTGCCCGAACGAGAGACAAGAGAAGCCGAAACTGCAGCAGGCCATCTTGCTTTGGTGTGGTGAAGGGAAAAGAAGAGCTCGACTGCTCTGGCTGTTCAGATTAGAGGGGAGAGGAACATGGGAGGATGGCATGTGGGATTGGTACAGGAAACAACAGCAAAGAAAATTACAGCGTTGGTTGCTCGACTCAATTCTTGAGAGAAATTGAGCAGGAGTGGAGTGGGAGGTTGCAGCTGCTAGCGATTCAGAGCTTGGGCTGTTGCTTCAACCTGCCAAAGCAAGAAATTGGAAACCATGCGCTAGGATAGGAGTAGAAGAAAAAGAGATGAGCTTGCGTCAGGAGGATTTGCTGCTCGTGTCTTGGATTTGAGCTCCTACTGCTAGCTCTTTCAAGAATCACAGGAGCTAAAGGAGGACTGCAGCTTGCATTGGAGAGGCCTACAAAAGATTGCTGCTCTGACTTGCTTGCTCGATTGAAGGAGAAAGGGAAGGGTGGTGCTGTTCAGTGGGGGAAAGAAAAGAAGTGGCATGCTCTCTCTTTGCGATCGATGTGGAGAAGGATCGAAGGATGTGGCTGCTGAAATTGGAGAGGAACAGATCACAAGACTTGCTTGTCGCGGTGGGGAAGAAAAGGAAATTAGAGAGAGGCGACGCTGGTGGGGAATTGCTGCTGGCTGTGGATTGGGAACAATTAGAAAGCTTGCTGCTTTGATTTGCTTTGGCTTTGAGAGAGAAAGATGGCTGCTGGCTACTTTGCATCTTGCGTGGGAGAGAAAGGAGCTCAACCAGTGGCTTGCTTTGAGTGGAAGAAAGAAAGATCATAGGAAGGGATCGAGCACAGTGAAGGGGGCTGGAGCTTGCTGCTCCGATGGACAGAGAACAGGAAAGAGAGGAAAGTTGAGTGGCGGCGGCTTAGTGCGGCTGCGTGCGGGCGACGACTGGTTGCCAGGCAGCGGAGCAAAGCAGAGCGGCGTAGATGGCTCGGGTGCCAAGGACGACATGCTCTCTCGCGCGCGTACGTGTGCGCAAATGTGCACTCGGGTTCAGTACGGTGCTCACGCGTGCAAGCCAAAGGAAACCCCTCGGCGGCGAGCTGGAACGTGCGAACGGGATGCTTCAAAATTAGAGGTGCCATGAGGAGGTTTTGTTCGTGCACTCACGTGCGAGACTGTGCTCGGGCCAAAATGGCACCTTCCCCGTCATGTGCGTGACAACACAACGGCAGAGATCGATGGCTCGGTTCTACTCGTGCGCGCAAGCGCAAGCCGATGGCTTGACCACGACGGCGGGCGTAGCAACGTCAAGGGAGCGAAACACCACGACAATGATCAGGGTTAGGCAGGACGAGGCTCAGGGTTCAAAGGCAAGGTCTTGCCCCTTTCTTGGGTTGCTCACACGTGGGCACAAGGTCAACCTCGACCGCGACACGACAGCAGGCCGACGTGTGGCTGTGAGGTCAAGGCGCGACCGGGAATGATCAGTGCTCACAATTCACTGCAGCGTGCACATGACCACTGTGACAACCAATGGTGACGGTCAAGCAGGGTGCGCGCGCGCGGTCGACGGCAGCTGCACCTGCAGGCGTAAGGCTCGACTCGAAGGTCGGCACACAAGCGATGGCGTCTACGCGGCGGCGCGAAGCAAGCAGCCACATGTGCAACCCGGTCTGTCGGGCTTGGCCCATTTTCCCTCCATGGCACGACGGCCGGCACACAGAGCAGGAGAAGGACACGATATGCTCACATAGGGGTTCTGGCTGCTGCGGTGAACGACGATGAAGATTTGCAGCACAGGAGTGCAAAGCGGAGTGGTTCAGGCAATCTACCGAGCAGATGGTGGTCGACGAAGCAGTATGAGCTCTCCCAGCACACGGGCGGCTCCAGCTTCAGCTTCACGATGTCGAGGGCGTCCATGGTAGCAGTGGCGCTTCGATCCTCCAGGTTCACGGCGTTGGCGTCCCTGCGCAGCAGCTCCAGCTTCGTGGGTCAGGGACTTCAGTCTTCGCACACCCGTTGGAGCAGACGAGAGACGAGGTGGCGTGCTCCCGGCCCTGGCGTCGAGGTCCATGTGCGGTTGGCTCCAGGATTCCACGACACCCGCGGCAGGTCGACGGCTCCGGGACGGCGAGGTCCAGTCTTCCCCCGCCTCCTGCGCCTCCCTCCTCCACGAACGGCAGCCCGGGGTGGCTCCGGGATGAGGCCCCCAGTGCCGGCAGCAAAAGGGGCGGCTCCGGGCTCCTCCACGGGCGTCCCCCTCTTCCTCCCTTCCTTCTTCCCCCTCCTTCCTCCCTACTCTGGTGGCGGTGAAATTGGGGGGGGGGAATTGTCGGGCATACTCCCCGAGTACTCATGCAAGGAAGGAAGAAGAGTAGAAGACGGACTCCTAGTAGAATTCCCTTGTAATCCTACTAGGACTCCTACCTTGTAACCGACTAGGCACCCGCCCCCTGTACTATATAAAGGAGGGCCGGGTACCTAGCCGCACATCCTCAATCCCTCCGGGGAACAACACCCAAGCGCAGGGCGCAATACTACTCCAAACAGGACGTAGGGTAGCTACTCCGACTACCCGAACCTGTATAAATCTTGTGTCTTGTGTCCTCGCACATACCTTCGGGTTCCAAATCATGGCGATCCCCACCTTCTACCTTGCTGCGGGTACCTCCCATGGAGGTCGAGAGGTTTAAACACCGACAGCTGGCGCCCACCGTGGGGCTGTCGACACGATCATCTAGCGAATTCGAAGGACCACTCTTCAAAATCAAGCTACCACAGCAACTTCACATCAGCACTCGTCGTCAAGTTCCAACCGCGGCGGAATCAACATCAAATTTGATCCTGTTTCGGATCCCAAAGTCGTCAATCCCGTACACGAGAAGGCCACTGCTTCCAGCTTCTGGGTTGGTCGTATCCGTCCAGGACTCCAAAGTCCTCTGTCCACTCCGATCCGAAGTCAAGCTGCTAGCTCACGCGGGACGCCGAAGGCTGTTTTTGGTCCAAGCAGAGCACCAAGATCAACATATGTGCACAAGTACTACCACGGCTACATCAACCTGCTGTTGACTACTCCAACGTTGCCGCGGCTGCATCACCTTCGCCTGCAGCAGTAGCTCCACTTCAACCATTCCGTGCACCACGACGCTGCCTTCCGGCCGCACGCGCTCTACGTTGACCTCGCCGCGCGCTACGACTACTCGTCTCCGGCCGCACGCGCTCTACGTCGACCTCGCCGTGCGCGGCGACTACTCTTCTCCGGCCGCACGCGCTCTACGTCGACCTCGTCGTGCGCCGCGACTACTCGTCTCCGGCCGCACGCGCTCTACGTCGACCTCGCCGTGCACCGCGACTACTCGTTTCCGGCCACACGCGCTCTACGTCGACCTCGCCGTGCGCCGCGACTACTTGTCACCGGCTGCACCGGATCTACCACAACTACGCCGTGCGCCGCGACTACTCGTCTCCGGCCGCACGCGCTCTACGTCAACCTCGTCGTGCGCCGCGAGTACTCGTCATCACTCTCCCGAGGGCCGGCGATCTACCTCGCCTCGCCGCGCGTCCCGGGTGCCTCGGCACGTCGCGCGGCTCGTCACGCGGCTCGTCGCGCCGCTTGTCGTCGACTACTCCGCCTCACGCGGGCTCGTCGTCGACTATTCGCCTCCGCCGCGCGTCGGGGTGCCTCGGCACGTCGCGCGGCTCGTCGCGCCGCTCGTCGTCGACTACCCCGCCTCGCGCGCGGCCCGTCGTCGACTACTCCGCCTCCGCCGCGCGTCCGAGTGCCTCGGCACGTCGCGCACCTCGTCACGCGGATCGTCGCGCGCCTCGTCGTCGACTACTTCGCCTACGTCGCACATCTGGGTGCCTCGACACGTCGTGCGGCTCATCGCTCGCCGTCGACTACTTCGCCTACGCCGCGCATCCTGGTGCCTCGACACGTCACGCGGCTCGTCACACGGCTCTTCGTCAACTACTCAGTGCGCCGCGACTACTCGTCTCCGGCCGCACGCGCTCTACGTCAACCTCGCCGGTGCGCGCGCGCGCGACTCGTCTCCGGACGCACGCGCTCTACGTCGACCTCGCTGCACGCTGCGACTACACGTCTCCGGCCGCACGCGCTCTACGTCGACCTTGCCGTGCGCGGCGACTACTCGTCCCCGGCCGCATGCGCTCTACGTCGACCTCACCGTGCGCCGCGACTACTCTTCTCCGGCCGCACGCGCTCTACGTCGACCTCGCAGTGCGCCGCGACTACTAGTCTCCGGCCGCACGCGCTCTACGTCGACCTCGCCGTGCGCCGTGACTACTCGTCACCGGATGCACCGGCTCTACCACAACTACGCCGTGCGCCGCGACTACTCGTCTCCGGCCGCACGCGCTCTACGTCAACCTCGTCGTGCGCCGCGAGTACTCGTCATCACTCTCCCGGCTGCAGCGATCTACCTCGCCTCCGCCGCGCGTCCGGGTGCCTCGGCACGTCCGAGGCTCGTCACACAGCTCGTCGCGCCGCTTGTCGTCGACTACTCCGCCTCGCGCAGGCTCGTCGTCGACTATTCCGCCTCCCCTCGCGCGTCCCCGGGTGCCTCGGCACGTCGTGCGGCTCGTCGCGCGCGCTCGTCGTCGACTACCCCCGCCTCGCGCAGGCTCGTCATTGACTACTCCGCCTCCGCCGCGCGTCCGAGTGCCTCGGCACGTCACGCGCCTCGTCACGCGGATCGTCACGCGCCTCGTCGTCGACTACTTCGCCTACATCGCACGTCTAGGTGCCTCGACACGTCGTGCGGCTCATCGCTCGCCGTCGACTACTTCGCCTACGCCGCGCATCCTGGTGCCTTGACACGTCACGCGGCTCGTCACACGGCTCTTCGTCAACTACTCAGTGCGCCGCGACTTCCTCTTGTGGCCCCACTGGCTCTACTTCAGCCATGCCGTGTGTCACGACTACTTGTCTCGCGGTAACACTGGCTCTACTTCGAGTACGCCGCGCGCCGCCGCGACGTCGTCTCCGGTCGCATCGCGTCGACCATTCATCTCGAGTAATTTTCCAAATTAGTCAAGAACGGCAGTCACGCCCCCAACAACTGGTCGGAATCAACTCTGACTAGTCAACTTCAGCAACATCCGTCGCGGCTCCATCACCGACCGCCACGGCTTCATATACAAGTCCGCACTGACGGCAACAGCTAAGTCATTTATCTAAATGATTACTGTTTTCTTGGCTTGTTCTCCTCATCATGTAGGACTACTTGCCGACTACTCATTTGTGTATGCTTCTCGGCGGGTTTTCACGGGAGCTACACTCTGCTGACTACTCTTGGATTATATCAATCAAGTCACCACGAGTCTACTTCATCAACTCGGGGGCTATCCCTAGGAGGCAGCTTCTAAAGTCCACTACGCGCGGCAATCTAAAGTCGACTTCTAAAGTCGCATTCTAAAGTCCGCTCCGTGCGGCAACTTAAAGTCGACTCTGGTCGCATCTTCGCCTGCTTCAGTGGCATACTACGTGTGTAAGCTTCGATGGAACCTAGGCGTAGCGGCCCTCGGGTCCTGGCGACGATGGAACCTAGCTGCACGTGGTCTTCACGCTCTGTACCATGGGTCCAAGTACCCTAAGTACTCGCGCCCTGTACCTTGGGTCTGAAATCCATGGCCCAGGTACACAAGCCGACTTCGGTCGCACCTTCAAGCCCGCTTCGGCGGCAACCGTACCTTGGGTCTGAAATCCATGGCCTAGGTACACAAGCCGACTCTGGTCGCACCCTCAAGCCCGCTCTGGCGGCAACTGTACCTTGTGTCTGAAATCTATGGCTCAGGTACTTAAGCCCACTCCGGTGGCACAAGTCGACGCTAATGGTCGCATCCAAGCCCACTCCGGTGGCACAAGTCGACGCTAACGGTCGCACCCAAGCCCACTCCGGTGGCACAAGCCGACTTCGGTCGCAATCTTAAGCCCGCTCCGGCGGCAAAACTACTCGTTTTCTCTGATTTTTCATTCGCTTTGGCTTTCCGGAAAGTGCTTTTTGTTTTTTGCATCTTAAGTCCACCTCGTGTGGTGCAAAGTCGACTACTGTAGTCGCATCTTAAAGTCCACTCTACGCGGCAAACTAAAGTCGACTTCCAAAGTCGCATTTCAAAGTCCGCTCTGCGCGGTGCAAAGTCGACTATTGTAGTCGCATATCAAAGTCTGCTCCGCGTGGCATCCTAAAGTCGACTTCTAAAGTCGCATATCAAAGTCCGCTCCGCGCGGCAACTAAAGTCGACTTCGGATTTCAAGTCGCATTTCAAAGTCCGCTCCGCGCGGCACAAAGTCGACTTCGGATTTCAAGTCGCATCTCAAAGTCCGCTCCGCGCGGCACAAAGTTGACTTCGATTTTTAAGTTGCATTCTAAAGTCCGCTCTGCCGGCATCTAAAGTCGACTTCGGTCGCAACTAAAGTCCGCCCTGACGGCACGACTACTTCTCAAGCTCCATGGCTCGACGCCAAACTGCTACTTGGAATCTCTCCAGCTCGGGGGCTGCATTTCACATACTACTCGAGGATAACTTCAGCATGCTTCGCTCGCTCTGAAGCTCGGGGGCTCCTCACCAATCACTACTCAACGTGGCTCATATAGCTCTCTTATCTCGAGGGCTACACACTGCAAGAGTACTCGGATGATGGCTTTCGCGATCACTGAAGACCCTTGGATTGATTACCTAATCATTTCAAGTCTCGGGGGCTACTATGCTACACCCATCGTTCAATTTTTTCAAGACGGAAGATTCAGAATCAAGATTGACCCTCAGCTAGAGTCTGCAACTCAACCTAAGGCTCGGGGGCTACTCCATATGGAGTGCAATTTTGCAATTGCACTTCCATATAATCTCGACTTCAAGACTGATGAGCTGGACCACCTTCCAGCCTCGCGGCATTTCAAGTACTATTGAAGACTTCTCCAAGCAGTACTCGAGGACGCTCAAGAACTACTCGTAGAGGCTTCAAGACTACTCGAACTACTACACTCGACTACAATGTGCTCGGGGGCTTGTCGGGCATACTCCTTGGGTACTTATGCAAGAAAGGAAGAAGAGTAGAAGACGGACTCCTAGTAGAATTCCCTTGTAATCCTACTAGGACTCCTACCTTGTAACCGACTAGGCACCCGCCCCCTGGACTATATAAAGGAGGGCCGGGTACCTAGCCGCACATCCTCAATCCCTCTGGGGAACAACACCCAAGCGCAGGGCGCAATACTACTCCAAACAAGACGTAGGGTAGCTACTCCGGCTACCCGAACCTGTATAAATCTTGTGTCTTGTGTCCTCGCGCATACCTTCGGGTTCCAGATCATGGCGATCCCCACCTTCTACCTTGTTGCGGGTACCTCCCATGCAGGTCGAGAGGTTTAAACACCGACAGAAATCCCCATGGGCGGCGCGGTACAGGGAGGCCGATGCGGAGGGACTTTATAGGGCGGCGCCCTAGGGTTTGCGAGCGCCCTCAAGCGGTGGAGATCCCTCGGCGTCCGAGCCCACAGCCACGCGGCGCGCATCCGGCGGGACGGAGCGGTGCTCCACGGCACCGGTCGCTATCGCGCAGGCGCGGTCGTCACGGGAAAGAAGAAAAGCAGGGAAGGGGATGAGGACTGACGCGCGGGGTCCACGTGGCAGTGAAAGGAGAGCAGCGGGGTTGGTGGTACGCGGGCTGGTGGGCTGAAAGGCCAAGTGGGCCGACAGCTTTAGCAGGTCGGCGGTGAGAAAAGAAGGTGGTCCGGCGAACTTCAAGAACCGGGTTAAGGCCCAAACTGCACAGGTAGGTTTTCCTATTATCTAAAGACATTCACTTCTATTTATCCTATGATTCAAATTTGAATTAGAATTCAAATTTGAATCCCACACAATTAAGATGCAAAATAAATCCCATAAAACTCCAAAGTTTTCACACTAGCATTTTATATTTCCTAAATTTTATTATTTTGCTCAAAATAATTCTAGGATGTTAGGAAAGGTTCAAAGAAGACATCCTTATAATTTAGGTAAGCATACAAATTCAAACAAAAATTATGAAATTCACAATTTTGCAAACATTACCATTCCGGGAAAATCTGGGATGTTACATAGGAGGTCTCTCCCTGAAGCCTGCAAGTCTCGGAGCCGTCTCATACCAATTCCCTTAACGCATTTCTTGAATGGGGGGATTTAGTGAAGAGATCTGTTAGATTATCACAAGACTTTGTCGGTAAGATGTTTATTTCTCCACTTAGCTGAAGCTCATGGGGATAAAACAACTTAGGGGCAATATGTTTTGTGATATTGCTCTTTATGTATCCTGTTTGCATCTGAGAAATACAAGCAACATTATCTTCGTAGATAATGGTAGGTGATTCTGAAGAACCAAGACCACATGATCGCCTAATGTGATTTATCATTCTGCGAAGCCACACGCATTCACGTGAGGCTTCATATAGTGCTATTATTTCAGAATGATTTGTGGAGGTAGCCACTAATGTCTGTTTAAATGACTTCCATGATATGGTTGTTCCTCCATGAAGGAATACAAAACCTGTCTGTGATCTGGCATTGTGGGGATCAGACATATAACCAACATCAGCGTATCCAATCAAGATAGGATTATTGGTTTTCCGAAAGAATAATCCAAGATCCTTAGTGCATTTAAGTACCTAAGGATTTGTTTTCCTCCAGTCCAATGGTGCCTTGTTGGGGCAGCACTATGTCTTGCCAATAGATTCACTGCAAATGCAATGTCGGGCCTTGTACATATTTGCAAGGTACATTAGTGCTCCGATGAGACTGAGATAGGGAAATTCCGATCCTAATATCTCATCTCCTTCCTCCCGTGGTCGGAAAACATCCTTTTCAAGATCAAGAGATCGAACAACCATGGGGGTTTTGATTGGATGTGCTTTGTCCATATTGAACTTCTCCAATATTTTCTGGACATAGGCAGATTGGTGCACCAAAATTCCATAGTGAAGGTGCTCGATTTGCAAACCCAAGAAAAATTTGGTTTTACCCAAATCCTTCATCTCAAATTCCGTCTTAAGATGATCACGAGCTTCATCAACATCTCATGCATGACCAATGATATTCAAATCATCTACATACACCGATATAATACAAAATCCTGTGGAGGATCTTTTGATGAAGACACATGGGCAATCATCATTATTTGAGTAACCCTTCTGCAGAAGGTACTCACTCAGTCGGTTGTACCACATTCTATCCGATTGTTTAAGACCATAGAGTGATCTTTTGAGTTTTACACAATACATGTTGCGATTTGCTCCTTTATTCGGTATAGGAATTCCATCGGGGACCTTCATATATATTTCCGAATCTAGTGACCCATATAAGTATGTTGTCACAACATCCATCAACCTCATAGATAGATGATTTTGAATTGCCAGAGATATCAAATATCGGAACGTAATTCCACTCATTACTGGAGAGTATGTTTCATTGAAATCAATGCCGGGTCTCTGCGGGAACCCTTGTGCTACAAGCCTCGCCTTATATCTCACCACCTCATTGTTCTCATTCCGCTTCCGGATGAAAACCCATTTGAAACCTACAGGGAAGGTTTTTGGAGATGTAGGTATTACTGATGAGAATACCTCTCTTTTCTTGAGGGAGGCTAACTCTGCTTCAATTGCTTCCTTCCATTTGTTCCAGTCCGAGTGCTTCTTGCACTCTACCATGGATTTTGGATCTGGATCATTTTGGATGGATTCAACAACTGATGAGGCAAAGTATATGTCGACAATTGTAGTCTTACGATCGAATGATTCTCCAGAATCAACATAGTTTATGGAAATTTCATTGACCCCGAATGGCGACTCGGTATTTCCCAATACGATGGCGCCGGGGCATTCCAATGTCCCATCATCAGAAATCGAGTGCACTGTTGATGTGGGAGGGGAATTGTGTAAATCCACTCGGTGTCTCTCAACTTGAGGTTGAGTTTCATTTATTGTGCCTGAGAGTTGATCCCTCTATTTCCTCGTGCGCTTGCGAGGATTTGCCGTACTTCTCCCACTCTCTTTCAAGGAAGTGAGTTGAATAGTTTTATTTGGTACCTCTATTCGTTCCGGCACATTCCTAGCAAGAATGTATGATTTTGTGACACTTTTGCTCATGGTAAATGAGTCTGGCAAATTATTTGCAGCATTTTGCAAATTTATAATCCTTTGAACTTGAAGTTCGGATTCTTTAGTACGAGGATCCTCCTTTTGGGTGTCTATAGCATCCCAATTTATTTCCGGGCATTCAGTGTGATACTTGAATTCTCCCCCTAATGTCGGGAAATGTTCTTCATTGAAGATACAATCAGCGTACCGGGTTGTGAGCAATTCCCCTGTAAGGGGCTCTGGGTATTTAATGATCGACGGAGATAAATACCCCACGTAGATCCCCATTTTCCTGTGAGGGCTCATTGATGTACGCTTTGGTGGTGAGATCGGTATGTATACAGCGCAACCGAATATCCACAGATGGGAAATACTAGGAGGATCACCACGAACCAATTGCAGCGGGGAAGCTGTATGGTATGCAGTTGGACGCAATTGTATTAAGTCACCAGCGTGTAAGACTGCGTGACCCCAACATGAGGTTGGTAGGTTACAATTTTGCATTAGTGGTCTAGCAATGAGCTTTATTCTCTTGATAAGAGATTCAGCTAAACCATTCTGTGTGTGAACATATGGTACAGAATGTTGTACTTCAATTCCTAATGCCATACAATAATCATTGAAGGCTTTGGAAGAAAATTCTGCTGCATTGTCCAGTCTGATTGATTTTATCTCGATGTTCGGGATGACTCGCTCTAAGTCCGATGACTTGTGCGATCAATTTTGCAAAAGCATGGTTCCGTGTCGATAAAAGACACACATGAGACCATCTTGTGGATGCATCTATTAGAACCATAAAGTATCTGAACGGTCCAGACAAAGGTTGAATGGGACCACAAATGTCACCTTGAATGCGTTCAAGAAACTTTAGTGGTTCAGCCTGTATTTTGAGATGTGATGGACTCAAAATTAATTTCCCAGTTGCACATGAGGTGCATATAAAATCTGAGGATTCTGGAAATTTTTTGTCGCTCATACCATGTCCACTTGAATTGCTCATGATTTTTCTCATCATCCCGATGCCAGGATGGCCAAGGCGTTCATGCCAAGTTTTGAATGCATCCACATTCTGAAAAAAAACACTTTGTATGCAACATGTGGTACGGGTTTGATGTATGTGTAGTACAATCCAGACGAGAGAGAAGGCACTTTTTCAAGTGTTTGTTTGCCATATCCGGTATCTTTGGTCAAGAGGAGGAACTCCTCATTGTATTCTTCATGTGTTTCCACATGAATCCCATTTTTCCGGATATCTCTATAACTTAGTAGAGTACGTGTTGAATCAGGATACAATAATGCCTCCTCGATATTAATTTGTGTACCCATTAGAAGTACGATAGTGGCTCTACCAGAATCAACTATCGTAGCATCGCGTCCTGCGATGGTCAAAACTTGCCCTTCTCTCTTTGTGAGAGTTTGGAAAAATTTGACTTCCCTAAGTATAGTGTTAGTGGTGCAACTATCCACTAGGCATATTTCTTCTTCCATTGGATTGACTCCCGTAACAATCTATACAATGCAAAATTTAAATTATAAAAATAATGTAAAGACATAGAAAGTACATACAAATATATTGATATCACAAGTGCATTATTACAACTAATAGCAACATCATGTCTTTATTACAATAACTTCTTTTTGCAAAATGAAATTATGGAGCCTATATGAGGTCTCCATAGGTGTCGTTGGAAGTATACTCCACGAGCATCTTGTTGACATCCATGAAGTCTTCCTCCCCACTTGGCGGAGTCTTGGTGTTGCTCGTTCCCGCTCCATGAGGGATGGGGTCCATAGCTCCAGTCTCCAGCACTTGAGAGGCGAAGTGTACTTCGTACTTCTTTGTCTCCGGTGTACGACCCATGGACTTCATGTATAATTCAACCAAATGTTTAGGAGTCCTGCATTTCTTAGCAATATGATTGTTGCAAACTTGCAACCACACCTAAAGCAGGCGATTTTGTTGCTACTCTCATTTTTAGGCTTAGAAATACCTTTCCCCTTTGGGACGTTCCCACGTGGCTTTTTGGCTCTCTTACATTTGCCTTTGTTTGAGGAATTTTCAGTCTGTATGTTCCCTTTGGGACCATTTTTCTTCGCATTTGCATGTACTTCAGGCAGTGGTGCAGTGCCCAATGGGCGCTGATTTGAGTTCCACACAGTGAGCTCATGATTCTTTTCTGTCTGTTTCAATGTTTGAATGAGCGAAGAATAGACTGTGAAAATTTTTTCACGATATTGTTGAGTGATAATTCTTTCTGAAGGGAGCATCGTAGACAAAGTTTTCTCGATTTTGTCCGCTTCAGTAGGTTCTCTCTCACAAAATCGAAGCTTAGAGCAAATCTTATGAACGGCATGGTTGAACTCATCCACAGTTTTGAAATCCTGTAGACGTAAGTGATTCCACTCATGCATTGCCTCGGGGAGGACAATGGCTTTATGTTGTTCATAACAATTTTTCAAAGATGTCCATAGAACACGGGGGTCTTCCTCATACATGTACCCCATTTTTAAATCCGGATGGATATGGTTTCTCATAACCTTTAAGGCAGAGAATTTTGACATGTTGGAGGGGTTTACCGTCCCTTCGGCTGTATCATCTATACATCTGTATAGTCCGAGGGTCGATAGTTGTACTTTGACATCCATCGCCCAGGAAGGGAAATTGGAACCATCAAGAGCAAGTAACTCAAACTCTTTGGTTACTTTGCTTTCCACCCCTCGATAAGAGAATTTGGGACCTATATTGTTATTGCCAACAATTTTGAGAAATTATGGCATATTGATGCAATATTATGTGAATTTAAGTAAAATGAACTCAATCAATAAATAAATTTTCTCAATATATTGGGCACCTAAAAAGGTTGTCGCATGATTAAAATAGCTCAATATTAAATCTCCAAAGCACGCTGACTTAGAGGAAATAATAAAGTAATTTATAAGCGTGTACCTTTTTGGTAACAATTCCGTGATTTGAGAAATAGACGCTGTGTGGAGGCATGCGTATGATCTCAAAATTCCAAGAACGTTTCCAATTTAGAGATATATTGCATAAAAAAATTAGTGCGATGAATATAAATTTGCAAAGAACTTGTAAAAATGAAGGACATGGAAATGCATAAGGAAAACACACTCATATGCAATATCTGAAAATACAGGAGGTCTAAGACAAATGTATTGTCTCATATTATTTGCAGAAGGTAAAAGGACCAAAGTCTAAGGACTGAAATATAAAATCTTGCAGAATTAAAAATGCTGGAAAAATAGCAAAGATAATCAGACAGTGAGCCGACACAATTTTATTTTCAGCCCACTACTAGGTTCAGTCCAGAGGCACAGACCGGTGGGGAGCCCAATAGGCCAACGGGCCTGGTAGGTCAACGCACGAGAGGGGATGAGTAATTTGGTGGCCTCAGGCCTGCTCGGCAAGACATAGGGTCACACACGACCCTTGCCTCACGACTCCTACTCGTGCGCCGTCGCTAAAGAGTCCACCACCGCCATTCTGGTTCGTCGCCGTCGTCGTTCTGCCGCCATCAACTGCAGGTCGACCACCACTCCGCCTAGATCCACCTCCTCCGCGTCTCCGGAACCCATTCAGGCGCCGAGCTCAGGACTCCCCTTCACCGGAGGGTGAGGGACGGGGGCCACTGCCGCCGGCACCGTTCCCGGCCGGGATGTGCCCGGTCAGGATCCAGTTGGGGCGCGGGCGCAGCCCAGGACGACGATTCGCCGCCGCTGCGGCAGTCTGGCGACCCGGTGCCCAAGAAGCTGGAGGTGGTGGCGGAGGTGGAGATGGAAGCTCGAGGTCGATGAAGTCCGGCGACGCCGGCACAGCTGTGCTGCTAGAGCCTCCCCCTGTACTATTGTAGTAGGGGGGAGCTCCACTACGCGCAACCATGGTCCTCCTGATGGGGAATATCGGCGGTTCAACCGGCGTCGGAGTGTGCTCCGGAAATGCCGGCGTGTACTCCGGTGAAGCCACCGGCGAAATGGCGCGACGAGGTGAAGCCGGATCGACGACGTTCTCCTGCTACAGCCCAACAAGTTCCAACCGCACCCTCGCGGTCAATCTGTGGGAGTCGCAGCGACGCGGCGATTCCACCGGGAAGCGATCTGGCGTTGTGCAGTTGTTTGGCAATACCGGAGATCCGCAACGAGATGCGAGAGTGCTCGAGTCGTTGCTGGGAGCTCTTGCGGCTCTGCGGGCAGCGGTGCCGTCGTTGCGGCGGGTGCCACGTCCGGCATAACCAGCACGCCCCTGCCACGTCGAGGACGGCACGCTGGCGCTCGGAGGAGAGCATCAACTTGTTGATGCAGGAGGTGGCGCAGAACACGAGCGCGAAGATGTCTTGGGAGAGAGGAGCCAACATCAAGGGGAAGGCGTAGGTAAGTCATCTTACTCGTCGGATCGTTGGTGCTCCCTCTCTTGCTCAGTAGAAGAGCTGCTGATAACGTGTTATAAAGTAAATTTTGTAGAGACAAGTGAATAGGGAATTGGTCAAAATCTCATTGATCTCATTGTCCCCTTTTATAGGGAGATTACATAATCAGTTACAAGTTCATAAGGATGAGACTTGATAACACCATATAGTGGCACTTTATATCACCCTCTAATGGCTGCTATTAGGAGCTGCCATTAGATGGGTTTAAGGTCATTAATCCCTTGGTGTGCTGCCTCTTGGTATGCATAATTGAGGAGGTCAATTATAATGCTTTTGTAACAGGAAGTACAGCTTGCTTCGTCTTCCGTTTCTTTCTACTCCTAATTCATGGCATGCATACTAATCTCATGTGTCACTCTCATTCTCTCAAGCAGTTGCTGATTGGGTTCGGCGAGTCAAAAGCTCAGGAGCATCATCATTCATGACTTGATGAGAAGCATAGCATGCAAATAGCCAGTGGGACCGAACGATCTGCCAAGGTGGACTGAGCATCATTGGTTCATTCTTCGTGCGTGTAGGATGAACTGAAGCACGGCTCGCAGGTTTCAAATTTGCTCCATTTTGCAGGCATGATGATCTGTCCTCTGCGCCTGGTAGGGAGCAACCATCTCCGTCCCAGCAGCAGCATCAGCGCTGGACCCGCTGGTGGATGCACAACGCAGGCAGAGCGGAGACCGTGCGCGCCGACCGGAATAGATGAATGTATATAAAAAATGATGATAACTACTATAAGGGATCCGGATTTATTTCGTGTTGGAAACCAATTTACTCATGATATGAACATCAATAGACTCGGAACGAATCCACTAGTCAAGTGCGGAATCAATCCATTTCTTTGATTCCTTGTTGTCTTATCATAATGGGTAAATTAGTCGCCGAACCGGAATAAATCCGGATCTCTATATTATCCATATTATTTTTTTATAGTATGTGTCATTTCCGTCCGGATTGAATCCCGTGGAAACTAACTACCCGCTAAGGCGTGGCAAATCCACGCGCGCGCGATTGCCGTGGGACGCAGTATCATCCTATCCGATCGGTTGGGGATGGTCGGAGATGAAGTAGCCAAGCAGGTGCGTGCGTGGGTGGCTCGATCGGCATCGGCTAGCCGACGAGGCCGTGCGCGCGGGCAGCCGGCCGACCAACAAACAACTCGAGCCATACACACCCACCGACCGACCGGCCGCGCGTGTGGGTCGCATGGCATGGCGCCGCCGGCGGTGATGCCATCTGCCATTGTTGGGGTGGGGGCACGCAACAACACCTTGGTGCGCATGCATGCCGGGCCCCACGTACAGCCGGAGACAATGGAGAAAAGGATCCCGCGCTTGCATTGGGATGTGGGAAGAAGCAGAGCAGAGCATGCGAGGAAGCCTCGTTGGCTCGTTGCCATCGAGCGCCGACCCACCGAACCGACCCGTTCCTACAAGGAGTGTGTGCGTGCGTGCGGGTGGCATGGCAACCAAGCCAGTGTTGTCGGTGTTGATGCTGGCTGCCTCCTGCCTTTGCCGCGCGCAGATTTTCTTTTTCTTTTCTTTTTATTTTGAGAATTAGAAAAAAAAAGGCAGTGTTGTTGACGGTGTGCCTTCCGACTTCTGGCACTAGGCCTGTTGGGCCTCTATGGCTATTTTCAACACACTTAGAGTGTTGGGCCTCAACCAGATGTGGACCGTCTGTCTGTCTAATTGGATTTCTTCTATGGGCTTCATTTTTAGTGTCCCCTTTTCACGATTGACCTAAGGAGCATTTCCTTCCGTCTTTAGGTGCTAACTAGAAACACTGGCGCGACGTTGCCGCACCATAACCTGTAGCCCGGTGATCGGTAGGAAGGATGTGGATATTTTTGTCGGATATCAGGCTGTAGTTTAGTTTCCTAAAATTTCAGGGTATCTGTAGTTAAAATGCAGGGATCGTGGGTTGATTGTGACAAATCCTGGGGACTTTTCCATAAAATTTCAAATTGTGGGTACATTTGCGGAAAGTTGGGATCTTTTCTGTAAAGTCTGTGGACCATGTGTTTTTTTGTAAAACCTCATGTTTGCGGGAGATGCATGGTTGGCGGGTTGATTATCATAAAATTACTTGAGAGGTGACTCGATCAAGGGCGGTGTCTGGCTTAAATAAATGATAGTTATATATAGTTTGAGAGGGCTTTATCAAATTGTCAGGGCAGTGATCGGACTACAGTCTACTTTCAACAAAGTTTGAGGGGGAGGGGTTGTAAAATTAGCAGCCCTATTAGCGTTCCTGCAAAGCTTGAGGGGGTTTACGTAAAATGCTTGAGAGATGGTTGGAATTAAATTATATTTCTACAAAGTTCGAGGTGGTTTCCATAAACATATTTGTGTGATATCAATTTTCATAAAGTGAGTGGGATCTTGTAAGATCGGCAACCCTTTTGGCATTTCTTCAAAGCTCGAGGTGTTTTCCATAAAAGTGCTCGAAAGGTGGCTTGAGAAAATGCTATTAGTAAAGTTTGAGGGGGTTTCCATAAAATTATCTAAGTGTGGGTTATACTTACATATTAATTTGACAAAGTGTAATGATTTTTTTGCAAAACTGCCAAGCCTCCTGGATGGATCCGAACCATCCAAGTGTGATCCAACAGTCATGGAATTCCTATCCGAACCATCCACGTGTGATCCAACGGTCATGGAATTCCTACCGATGTGGCTCAATGGGGGAGAAAAATCTCCCCTATTTAGGTCTTGTAAAGATAAGACAAATTTATTTGGTGTCAAACCAAAAGGAGCCCCATCAACCCACATAGGAAATGTAAGGCACGCAAGATTTTTTTTTTGGTTGAACAATGCAAGAGAGCTACGTGCCATTTCACCAAGAAGAAGAAAGCACAGAAGCTTGCGGATGGCAACGTCAATGCGGTGGTTTCATGCGACGTTAATGGGACTCATTAGATCGCCCACCATGTATCTCTTTCATTATTACCTGCAAAAAATTATATATCTCTTTCATTATTACCTGCAAAAAATTATATATCTCTTTCATTAGTGAAAATAGAGTGAAAATAATAGCCACTCAACGTTTGCTTTATTAAAAAAAACTACGTTTGCTTTGGAAAATGGCCAAATTTGATGCGACACGATTTCGGTGTCACGTGCACCTCAGCACGCGCTTCAATTCCAATCACCAAGCTTTGGGCGGCTAGCTGATTGGGACAGTTTTGAGGACTTCATGTGCCCAAATTAAATTATTAAATGTCCAACTTAAAGTAGTGGATGCCTTTTGTACAGGACAGCACGATACGTAAAAGGTCCATCAATAATTTTTTTCATTCCCCCCACTATTACTTATTTATATTATTCCCACGTGCTATGGTTGAGTTTCAAGTTTTTTAAATGGATAGTTAAAAATATGTACGCCTAATAATAATAAAAACCAAGGGATAATTTTCATAAGCACGTAGGGTACTAAAATACAAATGTGGAGCTTAATATTTGTGGATTTAGTTTAAATTTGGAGCTAATGTAGAAACAAAAATTAACATATGAAATGATCAAAGCTCAGCCCTTGTATGTACCTCATGAATATTAGTAGAACACATTGAGTTCAACCACTAGTAGTAGCTCTCTCTCTCTCTCCCCCTCTCTCAGTATAGCCTTGCTTACTTCAGCTTGCTCCTAGCTATTTTTTGCAGTCAGCCATGACGACGGCTCTCTATTATTTGGTTTCTTTAAAAGTGCACTGGTTGTGTCATGACCTATATAGCTGATTGTCCACTCATAAAAGGGTACTCAAGGACGACGAACTACAATATTTGGTGACCGAATTTCTAGGTCAGCTTTTGTCAGTATGATCGAGTAGATATAATGACGGCAATTTATTAGTAGTTGAAAGAATATAATCAGGGGCAAGAATTAGTTTGATTTTATATCATTTCAATTAGAAGACTCAAGACAGTGGCAAAGTGATACTGTGCCGATCTTGAAAAGTAATCTATGCTATTATAGTTCTGATATATCTTGTCATCATCCAAATTGACATCTATATATATTTTCGAATGAACATGCGGGCATTTATTTGTTTCAAATTGTTCAATGTATACATGCATCGATAACGCTTCATGTCGTTTAGCCAAAAACGATTTGTACTTGATACACAAAAATTAGCGTCTTTGGCGGGTGTAATTGGCACCCGCCAGCACTATGGTGAAAGGGGCGTCGGCTTTACACCCGCCACGATAAAGGGTCTAGTCTTGGCGGGCGACATAAGTCACCCGCCAGCACAAATTGTCCCATTTGTCTTTGGCGGGCGACTTATGTCGCCCGCCCAAGGCGGTGAAGGCACAATGCTGGCGGGTGACATAAGCCACCCTCCAAAGACAAATGGTCCTATTTGTCTTGGCGGGTGGCTTATGTCGCCCGCCCGACACGGATGGACACGAGCACTTGAAAAATTCGAATTTTTCAAACGGTTTCAAATGAAGAAACTATTAATATGAAAGTTGTAGATCCTAATAAGTTATCAAACTTTGTAGTTTACACTTTTTTATTTGAAATCATATTGTCAATGGAAATCAAATTTGAATCTCTCAAATTTGAAATTCAAATTTCGTAAATGACCTCAAATGGAAAAACTCCCAACACGAAAGTTGTAGATCTAAGGAAGTTAAGAAACTTTGTAGTTGATAAGTTTTTAATTTGAATCCGTTTAGTGCCTCTAAAAACCGACTTACACTCGGTGTTGTATAGTATGAGTAGAACCAAAACTGCATATGGTTGCATATGAGTGTGTGGTGTAGTGGTAGAGGAGGCTTCGCGCGAGTTAGAGGTCACGGGTTCGAACCACGTCAACCGCGGAGCGTCGCAACTTTACGTGAAAAAATTTTGCGACTTGCGACGGGTGGGTGGGCGGCCGGTGGGGTCTCTCCTATAAAAAAAGGTTTTTTTTCGTTTATTTTCGGGTTTTACGTGCTGATCCGGAAAACCTCGGTCTTGGCGGGTGACTTAAGCGCCCGCCAACACTAGGTCTCTATTCGGCGGGCGAACAACCGCCGGCCGAGGCGATTTGTGCCGGCACAAGGTCGGCGGCGGGCGCTCCACCCGCCAAAGATACACCCCCTTTTACCCGCCACCCAAATCGTTTGTGGCCTAGTGATATACAAGCACACGCAAAGGTGATGGCTGATGACATGCCCACCAAATTAAAACTCCATTTTCAAACTATCATTTCGATCCTTTTTGTTTTATTAACTGATTCGATTACTATTTGCAAGACAACAGAAAGGTCCCTTTGGATACAATAATAGAATATATCTCATTACCTTTGGATCTCCAGCGTTCAGTGGAGTTTGATCAGCCTAAAACAAAAGATATTAGTGGAGCTAATTTTTGTGGTTCTCCTGGCATGGTTGCTCAAAAATTTGCACCACACGTGTCAGCCAAGTTCCGGTAGATGAACATTATGGAACCAAGAAACCTTTTGCACATAGAGTACAAGCGTGGTCGCCATTGCCGAATTATTCTCCGAGATGACGCCCTTTCAATCATCGGCTAGAAAGCACGCCGACTAAGCTAGTTGAGCACAAAAAAAGGCCCACCTCCGACGGTTAGCAGCATCCCACAAAATCACTGAAAGAAATCAGAAGAAAATAAGATTAAGTGACGCATGCCTGCTTAATGCTAAAATTAGTTAAAGTGTTGTTGATGATGATCTAATGTGAAATGTGCGATCAGTATGCGATGTCGGCTCTAAAAGCCTGGATGGAAGGCACTTCAGGGAATAGTACAGGAATGTGTGCATGTGAGTCGTAGGAATTCGAAACCTGGCAATTGGTCGCCAATTTGGACGGCCTGAGTTTGCCTACTATGATTGCCAGACAGCGATCGATCTCTCACAGTCACAGGTGGCCCTGGTGCGTTGGCAAGTGTTTGCATCGAATCAGTTAACTCTTGTAGCACTTTTGTGGCCCACTGCTTTGACCATGAAATGCATAATTTGCCACTTATTTCAGAGCAAGAACTTGCCACCGTGGCGTACAATTTGTCCTATCCTTTGATCATGACATTTGCCGATAGACATTGGTAAAATATATATGTTTGCATCGAATAAATGGAAACATGTTTTCACTTTTCATGCAGTAACACCTGCATAGTTAATATGCAGGGAACACATTAATCATTTTTAATGTTGATAGATATAGTCCAGATACAGACCAACACATACCGGTATGAGTACTTTTTACCATATCTTCCTTACATATAAATTTATTTTACTGCACTTGTAAGAACGGAACAACTGTACACGATGAGTATATATGTTCCCAGACAAATTAAAGTTCCCCTTGTTTTACCATGATTTTTTACTTTTTCATTAATTATGCCACTTAAATATACGCTGGATGATCCAATTAATGTCTATTTCATCCAACATTTTTTATCCTAGAAATTAGAAAATACCTTGGTTATCTCCATAAAAACACAAACTTATTTTTAAAGTCGTGAGCATGCAATGCACGTATTTTATTAAGAACAAGATAATTAAGTAGAACAACTAACTAACACCCATACTCAACAGTCAACATTAAACATCATGGAACAACCCATGCACATCTAACAGCAACGAATGGGCGGCAACACAAGAATTTACCCACTCAGACATGATGGCATTAACAATTTTTAAAACTAGAAAACGTACAAACCAAACAAATGAAGATATTAAAAAAATTGTATCATAGACTTGTTCATAGATACTAGAGATTATGGTATGTACAGGTTACGGTGGATAGAAAGTCTTTCATGTATACCTTGAACAATTATCATATGACGAAGAAAAAAGTCAATTAATTTTAGAGTAGCACTCTACATGTGAAAATCCTAATATGGGACTGAGACGTATTCAAATTCACTCCAATTGTGTAGATTTTCCCTTTACGTTTTCAGTGTCATATTTAGGAAATTGTATAGATTTACCTGATGACGCCAAAGATTCTCGCAACAATATTTGTTGCAGATGAACATTGTCCAGCATAAATAATCATACAAGTTTTTAATATGTACCATGCGTGGAGTTAATCATATTTTACAACCAGTAGCTTTTGATTGTTGTTGTGCTTCCCCAAGTAATAGCCGGCCATACAAGATTGCTATTTGGTCCTCGAAGAAAATAAAAGATGCGAGAAATTGGATGTACGTAGGTTCAAATAATTCACCTGGTAAAATCTAAATTGGATTTTTGTCGATGCAGCGATAATTCAGTCACTAAGGTTGTTACTTCACACTCATTCCCACAGGGAACCCCTTGAGGAAAATGGAATGGCGAGATATTCCGGTCACTTCGAATCAAACCCATTTGAAGCTTGTTTGTAAAATCAAAACATTAGCTAGGTCAAAATCAAACCAATTTCCCTGCCAACTATACAAACTCAAGATGCGGTATATATATACTCATTTATTCTCTTCTCATATAGTAATAAGGTACAAATCAAGTAAGTACAGCATAAGAAATAATTGCATCGGTCGATCTCCTATATGTATGTATACTACGACATCATATACATGCATGTGTATACATCTAGCTGGCAAGGCTATATCTTGCAGCATGATACATGTTTATAATGTTTGAGGAGTTTATATATCATAGTATTAGTATAGTACTCCCTCCATCCTTTGATAAATGACGTTGGCTAGCTCAAAAATGAACTAACCGACACCATATATTAGCAAACGGAGGTAGTATCATACTATTATATATATGTCATACATCAGTCAAGCTAATGGTGGTGTCCAACGCCAGGGCTCGGCACCGATCCGTCAGCGTTGACGACCTCGATGATCTGCCTACCATTGGCGGTGGCGATCTCCGGCTTGTCGTCGGTCGGTACCATCACCGGCGTTGGCGCCGGCAGCGCCGCGAACACTTGCAGCAAATCTTGAGACACCGCCGACGACGCCGTTGAAGTAGAAGGGCTCTGAACGGCATGCACATGTGGCTGATCCCTTGGCGCCATCCTCGCGTGCACGAGAGACTGCGATGATGCCAACAGGAGCAAGGTGACGATCACAATGGCAGTGCTGTGTGAGGAAGCCATGGGCAAGCTAAGGTTGCAAGCTTAAGCGAGAGCTAATCAAGGTTGGTGTCAGATACAGTCCACGAGAGAGTTTTAGCTGTTTGTGAGAGGTGAGCAGCTGGTGAGAGAAGGCTATGAGAGCTTGATGCTATGTGTGAGGAATGTGAGCAACCGAGGCAATGTATTTATAGGTGAGGACAGGGCTGGTGGCCAGCAAGTGTGCGAGTTGCGTGGCGGTGACAGGGTTTAGTTTGGTGGCTTAGTCAAATTTAGTGGAGCACACATCACCGTTACATGCATTTTCCCTAGAAAGTTGTCCTTGCAAAGCGTACTATTTTGAGCACTAACCCTAGCCTGCCTGCTTCATTCATCATATACTCCGGCGCGGCCGTCTCTAGTTTTCGGCCAAAGATTTTTGTGACAGTAGTAATATAGGTTATTGCTGCTGGCTGTGGCCTGTGGCTGAGGCTACGGCAACGCGCCGCGTGGAAGATTCGTGCGCCCTTGCAAACACGGAGCCAATGCCGCGTGGCCGCGTGTGCAGATGCAACTCGTGCTGCCTCTACTTTTTCTCTAAATCCATCATAAAATAAGTTATAGGAAAAGCAACAATATCGATACAACATCCAGTTGATTTCTCTAAATCGTAAGATAAATCCCTTTTGGTGGTACTGTGTATTAATTTTATTCTTTACCATGGGGGGTTGGGGGCAACTCAAGTTCACGGTCGCCCGCAAGGATCGAAAGTTGCGGTCGATTCTCGGAACAGTGTGGTCCCCAACCCAGATACAATAACGATTTTTTTTTCGAAAAAATTATACAAACAAAACGAGTAAAAAATCTTGAAGCGAATAGTTATGTGAGAACAAACTTTTGTAAAAAAACATTTGTCAGAAATTCAAAAGTTTGACAAAAATCGAATAAAAGATTCACAGAAAAGTTCAATAAAAAATTCTGTCAAAAAGTTTGACAAAAACTTTATGAAACAAAAGTTTGTCAAAAATAATTTAGAAACAAACTTGGCAAAAGTTTGACAAATCAAATCTTTCACATAAAAAAATCAAAAACAATTCTGTCAAAAATTTTGACAAAAAAAGTTTAGAAGTTTTCAATCAAAAGTTCGATAAAAAAGTTCAGAAACAAAATATTCAAGCAAAAAGTTTGTCAAAAATAGTTTAGAAACAAAATTTGAGAACAAAAAATTTCATGAAAAAAATCAGGAAAAATAATCGAAAAAACTCGGTGGACCTCCAGCCGTCGAGCTGTATGGCCTTCCTCCAGGGGCCGTCGTCCTCCACTACGGGTGGGGCTCCCCGCCGTCGGGAACCATCGGGAGCAACTCAACGATGCCTGTGCGCCGAGGCCGTTGTCTGGATCTTCCCGGAGGAGCTCGCTAGGCCATCGCCGTCGGGATCCGCCTGGAGGAGCTCTCGGGGGGTGCCGCCGCCGGGATCCGCCCGGAGGAGCTAGTCAAGGGGCCGCAGCCGCCGGGATCCGGTGCACACCATTGTTTTCCTCCCACACGCGTGCAGGAGCTGGAGCTTCTGATTCGGGAAGAGAGAGAGAGAGAGTAGAATGGGGAGGAAAATTAGTATGTGGGGCCTGCGTCATAACAAGAAAAGATAAAGTAGATTGTGTGCCCACGCGGATGGTGAGTCGACCGTGAGGCCCGCGTCATAAGAGGAAAAGAGAAACTCAACAATGGGGGGGGGTTGGGTGTGTATGTTGTGTGTGGGTGTGGGGGACCCAATCCTCTGCAGTACTTAGAGAGACTCACTGTCACTGACATGTGGGTCCGGTCCCACATGTCAGTGAGAGTAGTCCCTCTTCAGTACTGCAAAGGAGACTCATCCGGGGGGGGCTCAGGGGGCAAGTCATCATGAGACTTAGCCGTCTACATGTACCGTGCAAGCGGCACCCACAATCAGTTGTAATCTTCGTGTCCTTTTTTCATGTGACCTCAGATGAAGGATAGAATCATCACAACAAATCGTTAGATACCGCTTGGACGATGCATGTAGGCAGCTAAACTCATAATGTTTTGTCGAAGGCAAGTTAATCCACACCCAGGAGGGGGGGGCTCAAGCCCCTGGCCCCCACCTCCCCACTTAGCCCTGAAGATGATACAAAGCAGGAGGGGGCGGGGTCCTGCAGGTCGGTTACTCTCCACCTTCACGACAAGCATTCCTAAGAGGAGAAAGAGTCCAATATGTATCCTGCCAAAAATGAAGATTGAATCACTACGGGGATCACCACCTTTGCAAAGGGAAGACAACACACGACTAAACCTTTGCCGTGTGTTTTCCTGGTAAACACACGGGAAAGGGCGCACAATAGTAAAATGCCTAGTAAAGGATGTTTGTCGTGTGGTTTTTATCGCACACACGACAAAAAATCTTTGTCGTGCTGCGCCAAGGACGACTCACGGCAAAAAAAAGCGGCTCACGGCGCAGGTGGTGGTAACGTCTGGGCACGAATTTTTGTCGTGCGCCAACCATGGAGATGCAACATCGTCGGAGGAGCTGGCCGCACCGTGCCACAGTCGAAGGAGGAGTCGCCCGCACCGCCCCGTCGGGGGTGAAAGCTGCGTCGACCATCGGAGGAGCCGTCACACGCAGTCGAAGGAGGAGTCGATCGCCACGAGTCAGGGTCGCCGGCCACCGGCACAGCCGCCGCCTCCAGGCCTCTGCCGCCACCGCCGTCTCCAGGACTCCGCCACAACCACCTATCACAGAGGGAGGGAGACGTGAGAGAGAGAGAGAGGAAGGGAGGTGGGGTCATCGTCAGCCACACCGGAGTTCGCCTCGAGCTCAAGATCACCGCCCAGATCCGGTCGACGACGCGAACTCCTCCGTGGCCACCCCTGGGGACTAGCTCGTCGAGCCCGCATAGCCACCGACTTGTAGCGATCTAGGCCCTTTCGCACCTTTGGTAAGGGTGTGTTTCGGTGATAAATGACAACCATATGCTTGTGACTAACCTTTGTTTTGAAGCGGATTTCTATTTGGGTTATTGTCACGAGTATTGAATGGAATGAGACCCCTCAATTTGAATTAATGGACTCAATATGGTTTGATACTACAAGGCTAAGGACTTTGTTAGTTCCAAGTGTCACAAAGGAGATGAAGGACACTTGGATTGCTAGTTTGTAGTTTCGACCGTACTATTAAGAGGGGTTCGTACACTAGTAGCTTGACCATGCACTCCAAAAGCCATAAAATATGCACACTCAAGTTCCTTAGATGCTATCTAGCTCAGAGAGTTCATGGAAGCAAGGTTGAAGCAAAAGAATCAACAGAAAACTCAAAGGCGCTGAATTGGATGAGTTGAAATGAAAAGCACAGCGTCGGATGAATCGACGCCCCATTATTTACATGCGTCGGATGAGTTCTGTGGCCAGCAAATTCAAAATGGACCGTCGGATGAACCGACGGTACAGGCATCGGTTCATCCGACGCCCTAGGGTTTGGCTACAGTATGGGTCAAGAATCTGCGCTTCAGCACCGGACGATCCGACGCCTTGACCATCGGTTCATCCGACGGTAGCATTTAAATCTAACAGAGACGCGCCAAGACATCTGTTTCAGCACCGGATGAACTGACGCTTGGATGGAAGGAACCATCGGTTCATCCGACGGCTTGATTCAAATCTAACAAAACCGCCTCAAGTGTGGTGCCTTCAGCACCGGATGATCCGATGGGGCGTCGGTGTATAGCGTCGGTGCATTGTCTGGGTTTCTTGGTTTAACAGCTATATTGGAGTCTGTGAGTGACCGGATGATCCGATGCGTTGCAGGGGGAGACCATCGGTTCATCCGACGGTACTACTTTTTCAGGAAACCTTTTCTAACGGCTAGCCTCCCTTGCTAGGCCTATAAATATGACCCTCTTGCCTCTCTTGAGCAGCCTTTGCCATTCTGAAGATCCATTGCAGCCAAGGAGAGAAGGAGAGTGTGTTCTTGCCATTTGGGGTTATCTTCCTCTTCATTGAGGTGTTCTTCTTAGTGATCAAGAGTGTTCAAGGTGCATACATGGCTTAGCTGAGTGCTCAGGTCAAGTGAAGGTGTGCGGGCTTGTTACTCTTGGAGTTTGACGGCTCCTAGACGGTCTAGGTGACTTGGGGGTTCTTGGTGAGCTCTTGGAGATTGTGGGAGCCTCAAGACAAGCTTGGTGTACACGGTTCGAGACCCACCATTCCGGAGATGGAGAACGGGTACTCTTAGTGAGCACTTATGTCTTTGTGACTCAAGGGGGAGCAATACTCTAAGTGAGTGCTCCAACGTAGACTAGGGGGAAGCGTCAACTTCTCGATACCACGGGAAAAAATTCGGTCGCCTCTTGTCCCTCTCATTTACTTCTAGCACTTACTTTCAGCACCTTATTTCCGCTCGCAAGTTTCTTTGTCTTTGCTCTTATTTTTGCTTGTGTGCTTCATATCTTGCCTAGGTTGTCATCTTGCCTCCTAGTGTGTTAATTGCTAAGGAAACTTGTGATAGTGTGCTCTAGTAGTAGGGAAGAACCTTTTTAGAATGAGCAACACTAGTTGATAGGCTAAGGTTTTCAATTTTCTTTAGAGCTTTCAAAAGAAGTCCCATATTCACCCCCCATTCTATGTGACTTGATCCTACACGACTGTGGATCTTGGAGAGGGAGGGTCGGCAGCCGCCCAGCGCCAGATCTGGAGGACGTGCATCGTGCAGTGCCTTGCTTCTCCGCCGCGGCCTCCTATTCGTCTTCGAAGGGAGGAGGCGCTCCTAGTGGGGAAGAGGCCCGCCTCCATGCGCTGTGGGGAGGAGGCTACTTGTCGGATCTGTGGCTCATTGAGGCCGCTCGCTGGGTCCTCTGCTCGCCGAGGCTGTGGGAGGGAGAGGAGGAGGCGACAGGATGAGGGAGAGGGGGGTAGGCGCGGGGGGGGGGGGGGGGGGAGGGGGGAAATGAGAGAAGGTTTTGGGGGCAATCTTTATATAAATCTTTCATCGAATTAGGACTTGTCCGATCGTGAGATCGATGGTCCCCGACGGATGGGGTGTTGGTGGGCCGGACCGGAGCTTGTGGGCCTCGACGATTAGGCGAGATTTGTTTACGCCACTGGAACTAATGGGTCGGCTGGTGGGTCTTTGCCATGCGCGGGGGAACCTTGGCGCACGTCGTACCCCATGGCGCACGACAAAGCCTTTTGCCATTATTCTCCCTACCACAACTCAAATTTCAATTTTTTTGTAATAATATTATTATTCAAAATTTTAATTTAATTCTCAGATAAAGTCATACACCGGACTCAATAACATGAATATCATTTTATGATACTTTATTCTATTTTTCCATGTAGTTATAGCTCAAAATCAATTTATATGTATTTAAATCTCATAATTAGAGTTAATGTACTAAAATTATCAAATGGATGCGAAAAATTATCATAAATTAGGATGATATAGTCTATGTTGTATGTTCACTAGAGGTTTTTTAAGTTAATATCCAATTTGAACTTTATTGTGGCTACAATCCTAATCAAGTGGCTCTCAGCACTATGAAACTTCTAGTAAGATACTTCGGTTTTTAAACACCATGCATGGCGACTTGCTCAAAACACTCTATATGATTTATCACAAGCTTCACATAGGATATCATGAGCCCTTGATGAACCTCATAATTTTCAAACTTTGTTTGCATTTTATAGAATGAAAAAACATTGCAACTGCATGTGGATTTTCATTATTCATGAACAAAATGTTCAAAATTTCATACAATTTCATGGATAAGGTCTTAAAAATGATTAAATTACATGAATATCATTTTCCACAAACTTTACTCCATTACTTTATGCACTTGCAGTTCAAAGTTGATGTATACGTCAAAAATTCTTTAAGTGACATATAATTATTAAAAATAGTAAATTTATCGAGACATGTGTAAAATTGAATTATAGAGTACACAATAATAGTTTTGTAGTGGATAAATAAAACGAAGTAAAAAAACAAGTTTTTGTAAAAAATACTTTGTCGTGCACCATATGTAAACGCACGGCGAACATATTCCTTTGTCGTACGTTTTCCTATGGCACATGACAGATGGAATGTGTTTTCCGTGTGCCTTGTCCTAGCGCAGGGCAAAGGCAACGCATAAGCTAACAGTTGTAAAAGAGGGTAACGTCCAGTGGGTAAAAAAATGTTTGTCGTGCATCAAAGGAAAAATGTACAGCAAACTATCTTTTTGTCGAGCGTTTTTTTTCTCTGTACGCCGTGAAAAATCCGCACGGCCAAGTTTCGGGCGCACAACAAAGAGGGAGTTTCCCGTAGTGAATAATGTTGTATGCATTCACAATACAATTCACCCGCAGATTATTTAAGAAATAAATATTCTAATTTCTAATCCACCCTGTAACCAACAAAATTCAAATTACCCGGTTGATGTCCCAAGGCCATAGTGAATACTAAGTGATGGGCACGGAAGTATATTTGGGCGCTTTTGTATATTCACTTGTTCTTCAGGATCTGTTTTTCCTGTTGTCACAACGTATTTTTGTTTTCTAAAATAAAAATCATTATTACACAATTGCATGTATCATATATTGGGATTGTTCTTATCTTTTATGATCACGATAAGGCTCCGGAGACCTTGTTGCTGCATGCACTAGGGGAGCGTGTAGAGCCGGGTGAACGGGCTTGAGATCATGGTTTTAAGCCTACCCACGCAGGAGCGTGAAAAAAGGGAAAGAAAAAAGACAAACAAAAAATCTCAAGTGCATGCTCTTTAGGGGAAAAGTGCGAAAACAAAGATCTGAAAGTTGACTTGGTATAGGATGAACGTAGATTCTTTTTAACTGAAAATATAGAAACACACACACAAAAAAAAAAGACTGTCGGAAACGTTATCACAATATGAAAAATGAAAGCGGCCAGGTCTGAAATTTGCTCACAATTATAAATAAGTAAATGCAAGAAGGTAAAGAAATGAATATACCATCAACTAAAGATAACTTTTACATTTTTGCTAAAACTGAGAAGCGGTCGAAAACCATAGTAGTACCTTGTGTTAAATTTCCCCACTAGCTAATTTAATGGAAAGTAAATAAATAAAATTAGTTGTTGGACCACCACACTAATATCATATTGGTACTTTACCATCACATTTAGATTCCATCAGATAGATAGATCAATTTAATTTAAGCACCTTAAAATTTCTATAATATGGTTGGTACGTGGTTTATCTGGACCATTTTCACCCTACATATAAGTATATATATGGAATTTAACACAACTCCTGAATGTAAATGAGTTGAGAATTCTAGCTGGTCATCTTGTTTGAAGAGCCGGCGTATCTCGTGTCAGAAAACAGAAAACCAATATGTCAGGACATACATCAACAATCCATTATAATTTTATACTCCCTCTGTTCGAAATTATAAGTCGTTTTGAATTTTCTAGGTTCATAGATATTATTATGAATGTATAATAATATCTATGAACTAAAAAGAGCCAAAACGACCTGCAAGAGATTCATAATTAATATGCATGAATGTGATACGTATTTGATTGTTTTTTTACAACATAAGTGCATGGATACACTGCCACATGTACGTACATATAGCTAGCTATACCTAGCTTTATTTGTATCTCTTATACCTAAAGGACATTTCCATGCGCAGTAGCATTTATTTGCTAATGGCCTACACCTGGGCTCGGCACCGACCCGTCGGCGACCTCGACAGTGCCCCAACGCTTGCCGACGACGGGCGTCTCCGGCTTGCCGGAGCCGGACGGCGGTGAGGGTGGCATCATCGGCGGTGCCATGTCTCGTGCCAAATCTTGCGAAGGCGGAGCGCTCGCAATGCTGCTACCACCGCTAGGGCTCGTCGGCACACTCTCCTCGACATGCGCTTGATCTGCTCGTGCACGGTCACCTGGCACCATCCTAGCTGATGCTTGTAGCACGGACGGCGATGGTGCCAACAGGAGGAGCACGAACAAGGCGATCACAATTTTGTGTGAGGAAGCCATGAAAACTTTTGGCAAGTCTTACTTGGCAAGTTATTAGCTGCTACTACTGTACTTGCTTGTGAGCAAGAAATTAGAACAGAGAAGAAATTGTTTGTGTGTTTTTGCTGTGAGAATGCGAGCAGGGTGTGGCCATGTATTTATAGGCCAGCAGTAGGTGAAGGAAGCAGGGATGATCTCGGGTGGCCAATTAGCATAGCATGCGCGTGTGATCTTTGTGTGAACCAGCTGCATGCTGGGAGTGAACTTTTTGAGACCGGGTCAAATATGTGAGGCTGAGGCACACACATCACAATCACATTTTTATTAGGTTTTCAAAATCTCATAATTAAAAGTGCTCACCATGTAAGAGTGCTGATGCGGTGCACTGTCGATGGGTTCCTGTTCTGCATATGCCTTATCTTGCGCGTTCATCTGGTTCCAAGAACCTGCTGCATGCATGAATGCATGATTCGTTGAGGGATGCATGACTGTTGTGTTGATTGATGAGTCGGTTCTTGGCCGCTCGTGCCTCAAGAAATTGCCACGTGGAAGCATGACCTAACGTGGCAAGCGTGCGGCTCATGGGAATATGCGCGCTGGCACGCTAGCGCTACCAAACTTTTTGGCGGGGGCACACGTAGGACCCTCGCAGCACGGTGCTAACGATCCTGACCGCTCAATCATGCACATTGCCACGTTGGTGAACAAGTTGTGCATTTCTTCTTTTCAGGACAGCAGGAATGCAGGATGACTGTGTGGTGACTGCTTGCTAGTGCCAGGCCAATGAGGATAGAAACTACAAACTAGTGACGCAATTTTCATCAGATGGCAAATAATCCTTATAAACTTGATGATTTACTTTTTGCTCTGCACCATTTAGATTTTTTTCTCAGTAGTTGAAAAATGAAGACAATATTGGGCCCTCCAGGTGAAATTGGATTTTTATTCCATAGCATCTCACCCCCTGGAATAATACTCTCTTTCAAATGTAGCATTTCGACCACCAAAAGAATAATTCTTAGACAGGATGATCGTCTGTCACCATTTGTTGTTTATGTCAATACTGTAGTACATAGTGTTGGATTAATCGGGCCTTGGGCCATTTAGTCTCAATTAATCTTAAGAATTAAAAGGTCCACAAAATAAATGTTAGGGATTCAATCCCGCATTGAAAGCCAATGAGAATCTTAACACTAACTTAAAGGGTGGACCAATGGTGGACCACTTGTGAAGTTGGTAAAAGGAGAAGGGCGTGCCACCCGCGCGCGCGCGCGCTCGCTCGCCTCGCCAAGCCCCGGGCGTGGGCGTGGGCGTGTCGTGTCGTGTCGTGTCGAGTCGAGACGAGACCGAGACCGAGACCGTGACCGCCTTTGTATTAAAACGACCGTTACGGTAACCGATGACGTTGAATACGGCGATTCTTGTAACTTGTTGTTTAATGAGAATTATGGTGGTCGGCGGCGTCCTTCCTGCGGCACGGATGCACATTCTCACACACTCGGGTACTCCCGCTTAGGAGACCTCTCTCTTCTCCCTCCGTGTTGCTTTGCTCTCTGTCAATCCCAACGCAAGCTTTGCGCGCACACCGTTTGCGTGAGCGATTGCCTCCGAACCTCGTCCACCTAGCGATCCCGCTCGGGATAGGCGGGCGATAAGGTTTTTGGGGAGCGTGCCCGTACGCGCGCCGCTCGCTCTTCCGTACGTCTATGTCCCCGTCCGCGAGAACGACTCGTCCACCTAGCGATCCCGCTCGGGATAGGCGAGCGATAAGGTTTTTGGGGAGCGTACCCGTACGCGCCGCTCGCTCTTCCGTACGTCTACGTCCTCGTCCGCGAGAACGACTACTTCCGGTACGACTACGTCCTCCGCGAGAACGACTACTTCCGGTACGACTACATCGGCGTGAGCGACTACTTCCCGAAGGCCGTTCGTGGGACTTCACCGCAACGACTCGCCACCGCATCACCTCTCGTACGACTACACCGAACAAGGTCCCTCCACGAGTAGCATGTATATTCCGGGGGATAACGGCGCACCGGTTGACTCCGTCAACCGTCCCGCCTTTGGGTACACACTAAACCTCTTATGTGTAATTTTGTTCGAGTTTTATTTGAGATTTAACTTGAACACATGCACATGCTTTGTTCTCACGGGATCACTTATATTCGTCATGAATTTGTTAATAATTTCCGGAATTAAAATATACCGAAAATTGCCTAATTGTCTAACAATCCAAAAACCTTATATTGTTGATAGGCTTTCGGTAACTAGTTTCGCTGCAACGCTCAAACCAAATGTTTTTGATGGTTCAAATTACAAGCGTTGGAAGCAAAGGGTTACGTATTGGTTGACAGCGATGAGCATCATGCATGTCATACAGGGGAAGCCCGAACAGTTTTCTCCGGAGGAGGAGAAGGATTTCGAGGCGCCGATAACCCTGTTTCGTGGTGCCATCTTGAGTGTTCTCGCCGAAAACCTTGTGGACACGTACCTTCGCTGCCAAGTGGCAAAGATATTTGGGATGCGCTTGAGGCTAAATTTGGGGTTTCGATGCTTGGTGGTGAGTCGTATGTCATGGAACGACTCTATGACTACAAAATGGTTGAAGACCGTTACGTGGTAGAGCGAGCCCATGAGATTCGGGCGCTAGCTAGAGATCTTGAGAATTATAGCAAGGATGCACCATGTAAGTTACCCGACAAGTTTGTGGCTGGAGGTATTATCTCCAAGTTACCACCTTCTTGGAAGGACTTTGGAACCTCTCTAAAACACAAGAGGCAAGAGTTTGATGTTGTCGATCTTATCGGCACTCTTGATGTTGAAGAGAAGGCGAGAGCAAAGGACAAGACACATGGTAAAGGGATCGTTGGGTCTTCTAGTGCTAATCTGGTGCAGAAGAAGAACAACAATGCATTCAAAAAGAAGAACAAGCCGCATCAAAATCAACCAAAGGCTAAGCAGACGGCTCAGTTCAAACAGAAAAAGCCGCCAACTGGAAAATGCTATTGCTGTGGTAGCACGGAACACTTTGCTTGCAAAGTGTCCGGATTGCAAGGATAAGAAAAGATGTCAAAAGTGCCAACATGGTTATTAGTGAAACTGGTGGAACGTCGGGGTACGGTAATCTTTTACCTACGGTTCTTTCGATATGTCGGTCACCCGATTGGTGGATTGATACGGGTGCTAATATTCATGTTTGTGCCTGACATTTCCTTGTTTTCGTCTTACCGGGCGGGCGGAATTTTCTCCTTGTTGATGGGAAACAGATCACATGCGCGTGTTCTTGGTGTTGGTTCGGTCGATCCGAAGCTTACTTCGGGAAAGATCGTTCAATTGAAGAACGTGCGGCATGTCCCTACTATCAAGAAGAACTTAGTCGGCGGGTCTCTCTTGTGTAGAGACAGGTTTTAAATTAGTCTTTGAATCCAATAAATGTGTAATTTCTAAGTTTGGAAGTTTTATTGGAAAAGGTTATGATAGCGGAGGCTGTTCCGCTTTTCTTTGTCATATGATTGTAATAAAGTTGTGAACCATGTCTCAAATGTTAATGATGAGTCAAATGTTTGGCATTCGCGACTTTGTCATGTTAATTTTGGTTGTATGATGCGTCTTGCAAACTTGAGTTTAATTCCGAAATTTACCTTAGTCAAAAATTCTAAGTGCCATGTGTGTGTTGAATCAAAACAACCTCGCAAGCCTCATTTTTCGGTGCCGAGGCGAGAGACTTGGCTCCTCTAGAACTAATTCATTCGATTTATGCGAGATGAATGGTGTGTTGACAAAAGGTGGTAAAAAGTTTTTCATGACTCGATAGACGATTGTACTAGATTTTGCTATATCTATTTGTTGAAGTCTAAAGATGAAGCATTACAATACTTCAAAATCTATAAAGCTGAAGTAGAAAACCAACTTGAGAGAAAGATCAAAAGAATTAGGTCGATCGTGGTGGAGAGTATTTTTCTAATGTTTTCACTTTGCGTTCGTGAGGAACATGGAATAATTCATGAGAGGACGCCTCCCTATTCACCTCAATCAAACGGGGTAGCCGAAAGAAAGAACCACACTCTAACCGATTTGGTTAATGCCATGTTAGACACAGCGGGACTTTCCAAGGAATGGTGGGGTGAGGCTATATTGACTGCAAGTCATGTCCTGAATCGTGTTCCTGTAAAGAACAAAGAGATAACACCTTTCGAGGAATGGGAAAAGAAAAGGCTAACACTTTCATACTTACGGACTTGGGGATGTTTGGCCAAAGTGAATGTGCCTATAACCAAGAAACGTAAACTAGGACCTAAAACTGTCGATTGTATCTTTCTTGGTTATGCTCTACACAGTGTGGGTTATAGGTTTTTAATAGTGAAGTCCGGAGTATCCGATATGCATGTTGGCACCATCATGGAATCCCGAGATGCTACATTTTTTGAGGGCATTTTTCCTATGAAAGAGATAGATAGCACATTTAGTCATGAATTGTCTATTAATAATGAACTCAAGAACTCTGCTTTGTTTTGATAGAACACAATGAACAACCACATGAGAAAAATCCCGAGTAGGATGGCAATGAAGCTCTTAGAAAGAGCAAGAGACGAGAGGATTGCAAAGTCCTTTGGTGATGATTTCATTGTGTACCTCGTGGATGACACTCCTAGAACCATTGAAGAGGCATATTCCTCTCCGGATGCTGACTATTGGAAGGAAGCAGTTCGGAGTGAGATGGACTCTATTATGTCTAATGGTACTTGGGAGGTTGTGGAGCGTCCCTATGGGTGCAAACCTGTAGGATGCAAGTGGGTGTTCAAGAAAAAGCTTAGGCCTGATGGTACTATTGATAAGTACAAGGCAAGGCTGGTGGCTAAAGGCTATACTCAGAAAGAAGGAGAAGATTTTTTTCGATACTTACTCACCAGTTGCCCGATTGACCATTATTCGAGTACTACTTTCCTTGGCGGCTTCCCATGGTCTTATCGTTCACCGGATGGACGTTAAGACGGCTTTCCTAAATGGAGAGTTGGAGGATGAGATCTATATGGATCGGCCGGATGGATTCGTAGTAAAAGGTCAAGAAGGGATGGTGTGTAAATTGGCAAAATCTTTGTATGGTCTTAAGCAAGCTCCTAAGCAATGGCATGAGAAGTTTGACAAACTTTAACGTCGCGTTGGCTTTGTTGTGAACGAAGCCGACAAATGTGTGTACTATCGCTATGGTGGGGGCGAAGGAGTGATCCTATGTTTGTATGTAGATGACATACGATATTTGGGACAAGCCTTAATGCGATTAAGGAAGTGAAAGAATTCTTGTCTCAAAGCTTCGAGATGAAAGATTTGGGGGAGGTCGATGTGATTCTAAACATTAAACTAGTGAGAGAAGGTGATGGTGGGGTTGTTCTTACACAATCTCATTATGTGGAGAAAATCTTGAGTCGTTTTGGTTACAACGCCGCAAGCCGGCTCCAACACCTTATGATGCTAGTAAAATGTTAAGGAAAAACATAAGAATAATGAGAGATCAGCTAAGATACTCCCAAATCATTGGTTCACTAATGTACCTAGCTAGCGCTACTAGACCCGACATCGCATATGCCGTAAGCAACCGAGTCGATTCATGTCTAACCCGGAGATTCTCATTGGGAAGCTCTTGAACGGGTAATGCGCTATCCGAAAGGAATAATGAACTACGCGATTCACTATAATGGGTATCCTAGGGTACTAGAGGGTTATAGTGATTCGAATTGGATCTCTCGATGCGAGATGAGATTAAAGCCACAAGTGGATATGTGTTTACACTTGGAGGTGGCGCTCGTCTCCCGGAAGTCTTGCAAGCGGACCATCTTAACGAGGTCAACTATGGAGGCGGAACTCACCGCATTGGACACCGCCACGCTTGAGGCCGAATGGCTTCGTGAACTCCTTATGGATTTACCGGTAGTTGAAAAACCGATACCGACAGTCCTCATGAACTGTGATAATCAAACGGTGATTGTCAAGGTGAATAGTTCAAAGGACAACATGAAGTCATCTAGGCATGTAAAGAGGCGACTGAAATCTGTCAGGAAAATGAGAAACTCCGGAGTGATAGCCTTGGACTACATCCAAACGGCTAAGAATGCGCGAGATCAATTCACAAAGGGTCTTTCACGTAATGTGATAGACAATGCATCCAGGGAATTGGGCTTGAGACCCGTCAGCGTTATTCAGTAGTGGTAACCTGTCCTATGTGATCGGAGATCCCGTGAATTAGGATAGTGCAACAAACTACTGTTCAACGGAGAGAAGAGAACCTTTGTAAAGGGCTCATTCCAGTAGAGATGCATTTCTCTTCTAAAATCTGTATGGCAAAGTTGGTGAAAAACCTTAATGTGATCCGAGTGGCTCAAAGAGGAGCAAAGATGTTGGCCTACGTAACATCTTAAAGGATTGCACCTATATGGGTCCGATTGCTAGTCACAATCTATGAGATAGGGTGATCTCTAGATACCCATGAAAGGCACGGAGTATGACTTATACGCTCCAACCCGAGGGGATGCTTATAGCGGCCTAGTACCGGCAAGGGGCTCTAGTCAAACTTGTTTGCGGGAAACCTGTCAATTCAAGGCATAGTCCATTGGTCGGTTGTGAATGAGTGTAGCTTTTGTCTCGTGTGGATGTTCAACTTAACGGTCTCCACCATAAAGTCGATATATCAAAACAAGAGTTGAGAAGAGGACATTTCTTTGTGTACCTTGAAATTCTTGGTGGGGATTGTTGGATTAATTGGGCCTTGGGCCATTTAGTCTCAGTTAATCTTAAGAATTAAAAGGTCCACAAAATAAATGTTAGGGATTCAATCCCGCATTGAAAGTCAATGAGAATCTTAACTAAATTAAAGGGTGGACCAATGGTGGACCACTTGTGAAGTTGGTAAAAGGAGAAGGGTGTGCCACACGCACGCGCGCGCTCGCTCGCCTCGCCAAGCCATGTGCGTGGGCGTGGGCGTGGGTGTGGGCGTGGGCGTGGGCGTGTCGTGTCGTGTCGTGTCGTGTCGAGTCGAGACGAGACCGAGACCGTGACCGCCTTTGTATTAAAACGACCGTTACCGGTAACCGATGACGTTGAATACGGCGATTCTTGGTAACTTGTTGTTTAATGAGAATTATGGTGGTCGGCGGCGTCCGCATTCATTCCCTCCTCCTCTCCTTTGCGCCTATATAAGAGGACTCCTTCCTCGGCACGGATGCACATTCTCACACACTCGGGTACTCCCCGCTTAGAGACCTCTCTCTTCTCCCTCTCGTGTTGCTTGCTCTCTGTCAATCCCAACGCAAGCTTTGCGCGCACACCGTTTGCGTGAGCGGTGCCTCCGAACCTCGTCCACCTAGCGATCCCCGCTCGGGATAGGCGGGCGATAAGGTTTTTGGGGAGCGTACCCGTACGCGCCCTGCTCGCTCTTCCGTACGTCTACGTCTCCGTCCGCGAGAACGACTACTTCCGGTACGACTACGTCCTCCGCGAGAACGATTACTTGCGGTACGACTACATCGGCGTGAACGACTACTTCCCGAAGGCCGTTCGTGGGACTTCACCGCAACGACTCGCCACCGCATCACCTCTCGTACGACTACACCGAACAAGGTCCCTCCACGAGTAGCATGTCTATTCCAGGGGATAACGGCGCACCGGTTGACTCCGTCAACCGTCCCGCCTTTGGGTACACACTAAACCTCTTATGTGTAATTTTGTTCGAGTTTTATTTGAGATTTAACTTGAACACATGCACATGCTTTGTTCTCACGGGATCACTTATATTCGTCATGAATTTGTTAATAATTTCTGGAATTAAAATGTACTGAAAATTGCCTAATTATCTAACACATAGAGTATACTATAGTGTTCTTTATCAGTAAAGGGAAATTAAAACAGTTAGGCACAGCCAACTTGCTAAATTTGCTCTAGACTGAAAATTGTACAAGTGGACAATGAATCCTCGCTAGTTAAATCCACCACTAGAAACGGGAATTCACGCACCGAAAAATTCATATTTTCTTTGTATGATCCGCGACCTCATACAACTCGATCTACTGGAAATATCTACTGGATTTGTGATGTCATTGGGCATGTCAAAACTAGCAAGTTATTACTTAAAGGCAAATTGGAAGTGTATAGTGGCGCCACTTGGGACTCGACTCCAATACAGAAATAAAATCCAGTGCAATCTCGTCGACGTCGCTGTCGCCTATCGCAGCATTCATATATTAGCACTCATTCGGCACTCAATAGAAAACTGAAGCTGATCATATCTGCTTAATTTTGTATCCCCTTTGAAACTTTTTTTATTTAACTTTTTGAACGTATACAGAACAAGAAAGAAACACGCAACGCAAGCACCCCTTGATCGATCACCATATACACATACATATCAGATATATTATATACTACATACGACCTAGCTTTACTTAGTTACTCCTATAGATGAATAAGAAACCAGATTCACAAAGTATGTACGGTACGATACACAAGTACACGCGACACACGCCATCTCGACGACCTATGGATGGTGGCCGACGCCGGGGCTCGGCACCGATCCGTCCGGTATCCAGCCGCCGTTGCTCTCGAGATGGTCGACCTCCTCGCTGGTCGCCGGCATAGTCACCGGCGGCGACGGCACTGCGGTAGTCACTCCTTGTACCGCCTGCTGAGGTGCAGAGGTGGTCTTAGTAGAAGTTGTACTATAACTCGGCGCAGGGCTATTGTTGCTATGATTTGGTTGTGCAAGCGCTTGGTGATCACTACTTGAGATCATCAGCCTAGCTCGAGCGAGACAAGGTGAAGATGATGCCAGGAGGACGACGAAGAAGATCGCCATTGCCAATTGTGGAGAAGCCATTGCAGGCTGGTCTGTGGGAGCCAGCAGAGAGCTAGAGATGCAAATGGGGGTTTGTGTTGTGTGTGTGTGCGCGCTTTGAGAAGAGGATGCGAGCAACCTGGCCACATTTATAGGAGTAAGTGGAGCTCTGCAAGTAGCATACGTGGTGACAAAATGGCAGCGAGCAAGTGCTTTCTTACTTTCTTTCCAGGGTTTTCAGACACTATAGATTGGCGTAGTCAACATTCAGGTTCAATGAGTCGGGGAACACTGGTTGAATTATTCAGTACTGAAGTTGGTTCAGAGCATTGATTTTTTGTTAAAAAAAAAAGGTTGTGAACGTTAAAAGTATCTGAAAATTTGATACGAGCTAGCTAATAAGTAACCACTAATAAAATTCTTGAAAGCTAACAGTATGACTGAATCCAAGTTCAGGAAGGAAATGAAGTTCATATATGGAATTTACGAGGTACTTCTCTTTAGTTTCATACCAATTTATTAGTTCCAAAAACTAACTGCAGAAATATATTTTTTACTTTCTGAAATGAGGTTCCAGAAAACTAAGTTTTGTTCTCCTCCATTAGTTGTGTGTCCTCATGACCAAAATACTCGTGGCTTGCATTCACACAGTTCAGCGCTTGATTTAGTGTCAGTCTGTTAGAAAAACTTATCTTGTCTGGTACTGATATTTTATGGTACGGTGTCTACTCATCGGAGTGGCACACTTGCTTTCAAGGCATATATAGTCCTTACATTTCTTCTCAAGAGACACTAATTAAAACAGTGACAGTGATATTGAGTTTTATTGCAGGTATGTAGTCCTATAATATGTGCCTGAGCCTGACACTTGATGAGATTGCACTGCATTCACCTTTCTGGGCACAGTGAAAACTACTATATATACTTGACTGGTCCTGGAAAGGAGCTTCGAACTGATCAAATTAAACAGCTTTCACATGATGATGATGCAGGAAGAAGGAGAGCTACCTGAAAGCCTGAAAGTTGCACAATTATCTGTTGCATGCCTTTCATGACGGTTTTGATGCTCAAAATATTTGATGCATGCATAAGAATATAAGATTTGATGTCAGCAGCACTAGCTCATAAGTTAGGTTTCACAGATGTATGTAGTCAAGCAGTTCATTTTACATTAAAAAGAAGTACCAATGAACGATCAAAAGAATTGACTCTTGCTGCAACTTGCAATTCTAATTTGAAGTGGGTGTTATAATATGTACAACTAGCATGGAACATTGCCTGCAGAAGATTCAAAAAGTCTATATATGATAGTAGCAAGAGTGGCTTAGATTTCACCAATTATTGCAGATAGCCAAATGCCATATCCTTTATGAAATATAGTAGTGTATATCAAACAGAACTTTGAGCAATACCATAATGTGACAAGATAAGTTCCCAACAAAAAAAAAGAGCCCTCATGCAAATCCATTGGACGATTGTTTAACAAACGTGCCACTTTCACAAGTCAAATCTGCAAAAGGGAAACTGTGCATTGGGCCGGGCCTCTCCCTAAAGGGAACTATATTTGTGTTGTGGTTCTAACTTTCTGTGATACAATCATCCCAATCTTCTCCTCCTTTTTGACTGGACTAGTGTACTCTCCACTCGGTACCCCTCTCTCCAGCCTGACTGACACGCACATTGGTCTCGCATTATGCGTGCTTAAATATTCTCTCTTCCTACTACTGCAAAAGTGCCAATAATATTTGTGTCCTTTTGCACAACATAACAAATTAACAAAGCAATGTTTGAGATTGGCATTCATAAAGCCCTCTTCATGTTTTTATAGGTTGTCATCACTTCTTTAGTTTCGATTTGTGATCATAGTGCTTTCCTTAATTAGTAGGTAATCACTGTTATAAACCTGTCCGCATGTATCGAAAAATGGCGTATATATAGGCCAGAATTGACTTTGTGTTATCCGAAGCTGAAGACCATATTATGTACATATATACAACCAAGCTGCAGGGTTCATGCATCATAGTACAGATTTGCCGTCCATGTCCTGAAAAAGTGTTACCACTATGGGGAGTCAAATGTGTTTTGAAATAACATCATGGGGAATGTTCGTTGTTGTGCAATGCACGATGGGTTGCTAGCTGTTGCACAAGGTGACGAACAACTTTTTGCAAAACGTGGAGGCGCCATTAGTTTGTTAGAATACGTGCAACTGGATAAAGCATAGAAGCATATACTTTGAGTTTTTCAAGATAAAGGGCGCGCTTGCTTATGGCAGCAAGATATTTGCTTGAGCTGCAGTGTTATCCAAATGAATTGTTAAGTACATTGCCAAAGATGGGTCTTCTAGTGCATGGTTTCAGTCTAGTGGTAAACCGGTTACTGATGCAAAAATGGGTTCCCCTGTTTTGCAAGCGACTGATGACGTTTCTGTGACATTAGTGTCATTGCCACAGGGTGATAATGTTATTTAAAAGAATCAGTTGAATATTGAGTAGTCAGGTCTTGCTATCTCTAAAATAGGTGTGGTAATATTTGCAAATAGTAGCAGGCTTACTCTAGCTTGTTGCTGGGAAAGTTTTCAACCTAGCTGCTTAATTATATTGAGTAGCAGGCTTAGAGTCTGTTCGGGGAGATCTTCTGCTGATTTGTATGACACATGTATTCTGAAAGAAAAGTATCGTGTGCGGATTTGATTAGCGTTGATTTATTCTGAGAGAAAAATACTACGCAACAAGCAAAAAGATGAGAAGCCGAACACAACAGCCATTGCAATGTTTTCATGTATTTCATCAACAGTTTTAATGGCTTGTGGCATGGAAGGAGTGATAACACTTGAGAGATAGGTGATACCCGTGAGTTGCTGCGGAAATTTGAAACGGAATTATAAGGTGAAATTTGAAACTAGAAACACTAAGATGACTATATTGCAACATTCTTTTGCAAACAACATTACACATAAAAATGCGTTCATTTTGTTGAGAGAACGACTCTTAAATGCATGATTGATCCTTCATATATTTCTACTGTAGCGTAATATCTGCCAAGACTAAAAAACTGCATACATGAATGTATAAGTCACAGAAAATCGGTGAAAGATACAAATAAATGATCCTAGTGAATGAATGATGACATAGCGTCTCATATAGTGAGTTTCTATCAAGGCCCTCCCTGTGAGAGTGCGGCCTGTGCAATGGAACGGGCCTCCCTTTCACAAGGGGTCTCAATTTTTCAAGACCGCAACCAAGGTCCACAACTCTTTGGTCTAATCTTTATTTTATCCGTAATCATTGATGTTGATCCATTGACAAGGTCGGATTCCATTTGTCATTACGGTTCATCACCAGTGACGGATCTAGGAATAATTGTAGGAGGGGCTTTTCCTCTCCTTCTTCCTCTATCCTCTCCTTCTCTCATTCTTCTTCCTTAAATTTGTACGTGAGGCTTAAGGGGGGCTTCATTGGATTTCCAGTGGTAGGGGGGGTTGAGCCCCGCCCGCCCCACCGTTGGATCCGTCACTGTTCATCACCGTTGCACATCTCCCGATACATCAGTAGCAGAACTAGTGAATTAGTCTATCATGTTTATCGGCATTTGTGTCGGTGCGGAAAGTAGTCCCGACAAAGTAACTAGTAATGAGCGGCGAGATCCGCCTCTCGATGGCCGGTGCTAAGCAACTAGGGACACTTGGTTTATCCCGGCTCCGGCGGGGGCCGTACGTCCCGGCGGTGGTGTGCTCGGGGCCTTTGTATTGCTCGCACCGTGGTGCTCGTAGAGGGGTGGCTACAAGCGAGGCGGAAGAGGAGGCGTGGCCTCCAAGTCCCGGAGGTTTGATTGAGGCGAGTGCCAATATCGTGGAGAAGGCGGAGAGCGAGTGAGTGATTGCTGTCCGTCGTCCCCCCGTCCCTCCCCCTCGCGGGCCGGGGGTTGCCCCTCCTTTTATAGGCCAAGGAGGGTGCGGCTTACATGCACGCCGCACTATTCCCCTATGTGTACAAGTATGGCGAACGGTGCTACGGAGCCGACGTCCGTCCCGGCGAATCCCGCTCCCGTGGAGGCGTCGTGGTGCGTCCCGTGCTCGTACGAAGCGGCTTCGAGGGCCGCGGCGCGCGTGGTTGGTTGGCCGGCCGTCGTGGTGGGCCAATTCGAGGGTGCGTTGACGGGAAGCCCGTACGTGGCACAGTGGCCGTTGTGGTGATGTCTTGTCCCCGTACGTCCCAACGGCGCTGGGATGTTGCCACAGTGTCCGGCGTGGTGCGGCGATGGCGGGAATGGCCGCACGGGGGCGGCGGCGACGGGGATGACCGATCCCGCCGGCCTGACGTCACGGCGTGGTCCTGCATAAGCACGTAGAAGATATTCGAGGGTGTCGCCGGCCCCCCCCTCGAGGGCACGGTGTGTTAGCCGTACGAGGGCGGGCGGCACGGTGTCACGGAGCCGACACCGGCCTTGCCGCGCGGTCTTCGAACGGCGGCGGGGATGGCCTTCCCCCGAGAGTTGGCGAAACGGCGCCGCGGCGTGATTCCCGGGCGCGTCGAGTAGTGGCGTGACCATGTGGCGTCGGGGCATTAAATGCTCGTACGCGCGTGCGGGAACATGTGTGTGCGGGGACGCGGGAAAGGCGCGCGTGGGCGCCCTCGAGCGAGGCGGACCCCGCCCGAGGGGGTGCTCGGCCCTCGAGCGAGGCGGACCTCGTTCGAGGGGCGGGGGCCGAGCCCTCGAGCGAGGCGGACCCCGCCCGAGGGGGTGCTCGGCCCTCGAGCGAGGCGGACCTCATTCGAGGGGCGGGGTTGAGCCCTCGAGCGAGGCGGACTTCACTCGAGGGTCGTCTGCGTCGTGTGTTGTCTGGCGGGCCGCGGGGGCCACCGGGGTCGTGGTGTGTGCGTTAGGTGTGCAAGTTGATTTTGCATTTTGCGTTTTTTGCGGGTTTTAAGCGGGTTTCCCATCGGTTATTTAGGAGACCCTTAGGGTTGTCCCCGACCGTAGCCCCCGAGCATCCGTGGGTGTTTACGTTAGGATCCGCGGATGTTGGAGTCCGCCGATAGGACGTTCTTCCCTCCCGGTTGCCAATGCCGTTCCATGGGGCCGCGTTAGCGGACCCGCGGGTCTAGCCCCGAAGCCCTGCAGGAGCGTGAGTGCTCTTGCGGGGGTTTTTTCGCGAGTTTTTACCGGTGCGCGGGGCATTTGTTTCAACGGCATCGGCGATGTTCTAGTCGGCCTCGGTCGCACGCACATGATCGGTAACCCACGCGTTCGGTGCACCCCGGAGGTGTAGCCGTGCGTCGAGCCTCCAAGCCCGGGCCCATTCGAGGCGATCGGGGCGAGCTCTCTGTCTTGTTCTAAATGCGCCCTCGCCGTCCCTCCGCGGGACGGAAGGTGAGGTTTCCACAACCCCCATCGATCGGGTCGCGGATTGCAGATTCCTCGTCGAGCTGCTAGCGGGTGGTTCAAGTGGACGCCCATGCCCCGTTCGATAAGGGTAGGCTCGTGGTCGGAGACTTGTCCATTAAAGCGCTTGCGTGGGTTTGCTAGGTGGGGGCTCGGTCCCGTTCGCTAGGGACCGAGGGCGCGGAAGCTCTCCCTCGGTGGGATCCCCCCCGACTAGCTACCCTCGGCGGCTCTCGAACACGACATGTGGGGCGCCCTCGAGCCGGTAGGCTCGAGGAAAGGCTCGAATGCGCGCGCCCTCGTCGTCCCCGACTCGGTGATGCCGGGCACCTGTTCTAACCCTTCGAGGGTCGGGTTTCGAACCCACGATCGGAGGGGCCGTCATGGGGTGGCGGCTAGGTGCCCCCTGTCTTTTCGCATCCGCGGGCTTCGAGGGTTCTCCGGCGCGGCGCCCGAACCGCCGATCGGTAATTTTTCGTAAATCGAGGGCACTGTGGCGCCCGTTCACGCCGAACGGATTTCGAGGCCACCGGTCGGTAATCGCACCCTTCGAGGGTCGGGTTTCTTGAGCACCGGGGCTCGGGCCGCTCGAGGGTCATCCTTGCGGGTAAGGGATCAAGCCATTTAATGTGCGCGGTCGCGACCACGGTCTCGCGCCGCGGTCGCACGCGTGCGGGCGACATGGGCGGGCGGACGTGACGGCTGCCGCGCGCTCTCCGGTTCTCGCGCCGTAATGATAGCGCGCGTGCGGTCGCGCGGCCGCCTTGGTCGTGGTGGGTCCCGCCCGTCGGCCGGCCGAGATTTTTACCTGCAGGTTAATGCGCGCGGGGCGTGCGCTTCGGAGAGCACGACCCCGGTGGATCTATAAGTCCAATGGAGGGAGGCGAGGCGAAATTTTACCTCTCTCACACTTGGGTCCGCCGTCCTCGCCCCTTGCGCTTCCGCTTCGGAGCCGCGCACGCTCTCCCGCCATCGCACGGTTCTCGTCCCATGCTTCTCGCTCCTTCGCCACTCCGCATGGCTCCTCCTCGGTCCATCACCATCATCGACCCGGCGCCCGTGGCCGCGCTCGACGGCGACGATGCTCTCTACGAGCGAGCCGGTGACCGTCGGCCGGCTCGCGGCGAGCGAGGATGGGCGCCCCACGGCGTGGATCGTGCCACGGCCGAACGAGCGGGAGCCCAACCCGTCGTACGGCTACGTTGTCGGTTTCAACCGCTTCCACGAGCGGGGCTTCGCGGCGCGGCGAGTCGCTTCATGCGCGCGGCTTGTGCTACCACTACGGCGTGGAGTTGCACAACTTCATGCCGAACGCGATTTCGCAAGCGGTGACATTCGTCGGCGTGTGCGAGGGCTTCCGGGGGATCCCCATCAGCGGGATCTCTGGGTTCACCTCTTCCGCACGGAGCCGCACATGCGACTACGGCGGAGCCGAAGATCCGCCGCGCGGTGCGCGCCGGCGGCATGACGATCGCGGCTGCGAACACGCGCGGGGAGCTCTATATCCCCCGCACGATGACCTCCAACAACTCGGAGTGGGAGCGGCGGTGGTTCTACCTCCGCATCGACGACACCGGTCTTTCCCCCTACTCCGCCAAGGTGCCTGAAGGACAAGGCCGACTCCCCGGCATCACGGGGTGTCCCCGCCTTCTCATCGAGCGTGGGCCGGATTCGCTCTCGGCCGCGTTGAAGGACTCGGCGGACGGTGGCTTGACCGCGGGGTGCGTTCTCGCGAACCTCCATCACCGGCGGATCGTCCCCCTGATGGAGAGGCCGCTCCGCATCTTCGAGATGCACGAGGACGCGGACCACTCGTCACGTTGGCGCAATCACGGTTCTTCTTGCGGGCCTCTTCCCATGGGAGTACGCGACCACCGGGCGCGACGCGCCATCGACCTCGGGGCCGGCCGGAATGACGACGCGGCCCTCTGGGCATTCACCATGCTCCCTGTCGGCCCGTTGGTGAGTAGACTCCCGCCTTCCCTTGTTCGGCCGGTTCGTGCGGTATCGGCGTGTTTTGAAGTTTTGCCCGTCCCTCGCGGATAAGGGTCGTGAACGCCGCGCGGTCCGACCCGCCTACGCCCCGGTCTCGTGCACATGCGCGCGCAACGCGGCCGGCGGGAACGGGGAGCGGGAGGTGCGCAAGAGGGAGCGGAGCATCCGACGACGGGAGCACGGGAGCGGAGGAGTGAGGAGTTCGGCGCGCGCGCGGCGGCGAGGGCGGCCGAAGTAGAGTCGCGACCCTACGGCGGCCGACCGTGGTGGAGCCGCGGCGGCCGGCGGGCGAGGCGGTAGAGCGCGACTGCGCGGCGTCAATGACGGCGGCGACCACGGCGTGGCGGTCGCCGCGCCGCCAACTTTGCCGGTGCCGCCGCGGCCGGCGGCCCGGGGCGGCGGTGGTGAAGATCCACGATGACGACGACGACGTCCCGCCGTCGGGGGCGGGACCGGTGGGCGAGCGCGCACGAGGTAGGGGCAAGAGGAGGCCGCGCCCCGCCGGCCCACTTCATCGATGCTCGGGTGGAGCGGGGGCTGCGGGAGGAGCTCGCGATCACGGCGCCTCACTCAGCCGGGTCTTCGAATGAGGCGTTGTGGATCCACGGCGGTCGGCGTGGCGCGCCTTCCGGGGTCGGTGAGTTTCGTAATTCCTTCCCCTGCTTTTTCCTCGCTCGTGTCCTTCCTGACGCCCGCCCCTCTCGCTCTGCTTGTTGGTGGCAGGAGCTGGAGCGTCGGGCCCGGGAGCGGTTCGTCGTCCTCGAACGCCTTGACGTCGATTTCCGGCCGGTACGGGGGCGATGCGAGGCCTAGAGGCCCTTGTCGAGGCTCTCGGGTCACCGACCGGTGGGCGGCGTACGGGGCCGAGGCCTGTTTGGACTCGCCCCCGGAGCGGGACGCCCGGTCGCGGAAGGCGCCTCCGCGGTCGTGAGGGTGCGGACGGTGTTGGTGGAGAGCGGGATGATGCGCCGCACGGCTCACGAGGACACCGGAGGGCGCGCTCCCCTCGCGTCGTCATGGGAGGCGGAGGTCGTCACCGCCCGCACCCGGCTCCGGCGGGGCCGTGCGGCGCTCCCGAGAGGGCGAGGGGCGAAGACGACCCGGCGGACAAGGCCGCCGCGCTCACCACGGCGGAGGAGCGGCTCGGCGGAGGAGCGGGCGCCGCCGGGGAGACGGAAGGCCAACTCCCGGCGGGGAGCGGGCCGCGCTCGAACGAGGGGGGGATGGCGTGCGAGGAAGCGGCGGGCCAACTCCGGCGGGAGCGTGCCGCGCTCGAGGAGGCGCGGGCCACACTCCGGACGCGAGAGGAGGAGGTCTCACGCCTCAACGGGGAGGCGGGTGCGGATCGGCATCTCGCGGGGAGGACCGGCTTCGGTCCCTCGAGGAGCGGGGGGCCTCGTACCTCAAGCCGCACGACGAGGGCGAGGAGACGTGCCGGTCCCTCGAGGTGGAGAAGAAGCGAGGTTGAACGTGAGTTTGTTTCTCGTTCGGTTTTCGTTCGTTGATTCGTTCTTTTGGGATCCGCTCCCAACTTCATCTTTCCTTGTTCGTGGCTTCCAGGCCTGCGGACCGCCCTGGGGCACGCGACCACCCGGCCGAGACATTGCAGACGGCCTACAACTCCTCTCAACAGGAGTTGGAAGAGTTGCTGGCCGCCGCCCTCGAGACCTGCCAGGCGGTGGAGGAAGGCGAAGCGCAAGCGGGAGCTCGGCGGCGAGTCGCTTGTGCGCCCTCGGCGGGCACGTCTCGAGGCGTATGTGCCACGCCCTTCACCTCGGCGTCCGAGAAGGCCTTCGGCGTGGTGGGGTCTCACTACCAAGTGAACTTCGGGGGCCGTGGTGTCGGTCTACGTCGTCCGGAGGGTGTCGAAGACGAGGTGGCGATGGAGCGCGCGGACGCGCTGGCTGCCGCCGCCGCCGAGACGCTCGCCGAAGATTTCGAGGACTTCCTATTCCCCGATGCTCCCGACGCCGTCGAGCCCCAAGCATCGAAAACTCCCGGGCGCCGCACCCTTTTTTGTTCGAATGTTAGAATCGGGCCGTGTGGCCATGTAAATAGACAAGTACTCTTTTGAGATGTTTAAACACTTGTAAATGTAAGTGGTGTTTCTTGTTTCACTCGTCGCGCGCTGTTTTGTTTTTTTCTTTTGCCTGGGTGAATTCGGGTTGGGGGAAGTTCAATTTCGTGAGTAGCCCGCCGGGCGGAGGCAAGAGAGAAGGGACGTATCCTCGCGGAGGCGTAGGCTATCTCCTCGCTTGCGCGTCCTTTCCGCTTGGCCACCCGCACCCTCGCTCGAACTCGCTCGAGGCTAAGGTCGAATCGTACTTAGCACGCTTGCGATTTTTTTGCGAAAAAATGGGACCATTTTGGGGGGGGGGGGGGAGGATGCCCCCGCGTAGCCCCCGAGGGTGACTTGGTTTTCCGGGGGAAAGTCGAGTTGCCCTTTTACTTTATTGACTTGTTGGTTTTTACATCTAGGCTGCCAATTGGGGTGTTGGGCATGTAATTTATAACAAAAAACTTGGAAATCCTTGCTAAGGGTAGAAGCGACGTAGGCTTTGGATGTTCCAAGCGTTGGTGAGTTCTTCGCCGTCCTCGTTGGCCGGCTTGTACGTGCGGGCTTGAGCACCTTCACCACGACATAGGGTCCCTCCCATGGGGGCGACGGCTTGTGGCGGCCTCGATTGTCTTGGCGTAGCCTTATGACGAGGTCCCCCTCGGCGAAGTCTCGTCGCCGCACCTTCGGGCTTGGTAGCGCCTTTAGAGCTGGTACCTTGCGGAATGCATGAAGGATCAAGATGTCGACTAGAGGGGGGGTGAATAGTCGAACTCGAAAATCACAAACTTTTTCGCAGGCGTCGGACGCGAGTCGGAGACTCGGATATTTTTTTGGATACTGCGGGAAATCCGGAGAATGCGGGAAAATGTCCGGATAGTCCGACTTTGCTAGGGAGGGATTAAATCGACGGAATTTAAACTTGCTCAAAAGTAAATCTCGTGAAAATAGGTTATGCACCGAGGTGAGACAAGCCCGTTTATCCACTCAACTCATGTAGGAACCTCAACACGAAGTAGATCGGCACCAAACCCTAGATATGTGTTCAAGCAAGAAACAAGCATGCAACAAGATGAACAAGCACAAGAGACACGGGATTTGTTACCGGAGTTCAACCTCACACCTTGAGGTCCACGTCTCCGTTGAGGTACCCACGAAGGGTGGAACTTTACACCTAGGTCACTTTCCTCCCTCTAGCGACCACGAAGATCAAGCTAGAGTTACTTACTCAATGTCGGGGTGATACAAACTTCCTTGGGCAGCCACAACCTTTGGATGCTCCAAGGCAACGCCTAGCCGGCTAGGAGCTCAAAGCTCCAAGAGTAACAAACACGAATTTTGCCAACCAAGCGAAGAACGAGGTGCTCTAGAGATGGGAAATCAGCTCACTAGCACTCTCCAAGCCCTTGCTCTCAAATCCTCTTAAATCCCACAAAGAATCTCACCAACTTTGAGCCAAAGGGGGAAGGGGAGGAGTAAATGAGGTTTGCAACAATTCGGCACGAAAATGGCAGGGAGAGAAGTAAATGAAGGGGTGGAGAGGGCTTTTATACCCCCTCACCTAGAATACAGCCATTGAGGCTTTATGACCCGGAGTATCCGGGATACCAGTCCGGAAGTCGAGTCTCCGGGAAAAACCCTGGACACTCCGGCCTTCCAAGGCAAAGCACCCAAGAAAAGATCCCCGTGTATGTGTTGGTGCAAAGGTGTCTCTCGTAGGTTTTGTTTTAGCAACTAGAGCACCTGTTCGACTCTTGGAAGACATAATTCCTGTCCCTCTTGATAGTACGGCATTCCTAGGACTCAAATTCAAAGGTAAAAATAAATAAGCCTTCTTAGGAATCCTTTTAGAGCACCACTTCCTTTTTGTGTAGTCAACGAGTCGTGCTTGATTCCATACACAATTTTAATACCTGCTCATGGACTAGGTAAACTCATCATACACTTAGGTGTGTGTCATTAAATCACCAAAACCCACTTAGGGGGCCAAGATACTCTTCAATCTCCCCCTTTTTGGTGATTGATGACAACACACTTAAGTCATATAAGAGATAATCAATGAATATTAAAAGCTTTTATAATACTCCCCCTTAATATGTGCATTTTTATCTTGAATATCAATGGTCCTATTAGGGCCAAAATTTTGCACAACAAGAAAGACAAGAGAATATTACAACAGTGGGGTGCTTGTGAAGTGCAACAGATCAAAAGTGAGATGCTCATGACAGGTTATGCATTCAACAAAAAGAAAAGAATTCTAGTGCTGGGAAGTCCGTAGTCTCCAGGCCAGGTCCGGAGTGTCCAGAAAATCTGGATACTCCGGGAAAAAGTCCGGACTCTCCGGGCTTCTGCACAGCAGCAAAAAAATAGACAACACACAGTTTTCAATCTAGCATAAGCTGTCCTTAGTAGATAAAAAGCGAGAGAAAAACATCACAAGCACACAACCAAATTTCTCAAGCTCACATAGTCTCACACAAATGAAATTTAGAGTTATTACAAACCAAGTTCCAAATTTAAATTCAAATACAAGTTCATTGTTCCACAAGCACATAAAAGGATAACTTCACTCCCCCTTTGGCATCAAGTGCCAAAAAGGAAGTGTAGAGCAGCGGAGTCACTTGTAATCGTCCTCCTCCTCCTCTTCTTCTTCTTCATTGCCCTCCACTTCTTCTTCTTCTTGGGCACCTTGGGCGTCCCACTCCGCAAACGGGTCATCAAACTCGGGAAGCTCGCGGTAAGGATCGGTGGGAAGGCCAAGGTGAGACTTGATCTCAATGATGCCGCGGCGGTTCTCATTTGTCTCCGTGGCAATGGTCTTGCACATGTTGAAAATGCTTTTAACACTCTCTTAATCATTGAGCCACGGTGTTTACGAGGAGGTGGAGAAGAGGAACGTGCGGCGGGCAAATCATCATGGGAAAGAGCCGCACTCGACGATCCAACATACTTACGGCCTTTGGGAGGCCTCTTTGCACGATCACGGAGGTGGCGAAGCGGCTCATGGACAACATCCTTGGGGTAGCGGACATTTGTCACTCTCTCAATCATATACATGAGATAGGGGGCATACGGAAGATGCTTCATGGGATCATTCATGGCCCTCCTCAACTCATTCCAAATGAAGTCAAAGACACAAAAGCCTTCTTCATCCGGTGCCATCCTATTGAGAAGATTTGGAGCATAGTATCTCAAAGCCGTAACATCTCCTATCTTAGGATCAATAGTGGCACGAAAGAATTGATTGAGATAGTAGTAGTAGGGATTAAGTTGGTCCGCCTTGCCCTCAATGGCCACATCTCGACTAGGAAACATAAAGGGGGGCTCCTTGGGTTTGTACTTGTTCTCATTGTGCACAGGGGAGCGCCTCTCATCCTTAGAGCCAAGACCCAAAAGCCTAGAAAAGGTCTTGTAATCAATGGTGCACTTTTGACCTTGAGTTGTCCATGTGATGGTGTTGTCATGGGGATTGAAGTAGTAAGAACAATGGAAATGAGCAAGAATTTCTTTGTTCCAATTGTACCTAAAACCCATGATGTCATAGAGGCCAACTTCCTTGCACTTGTCAATCACTGAGTTGAACACGGTATTGTTAAGCTCCTCATAATACTTCCAGTCAATGTACTTCATCGGCACAATGGGAGCCATGTTCTTGGAAGCTAGCTTGGGATTGCGGATCACGGATTGATAGAAATCCCTATGAAAGTCACACCAAAACCTTGCCTCAAGTCCCTCTCCCTTGAGATACAAGTAGACATTCTCCTCCCTTTGCTCCCTCACTGCTAGAGAGTTCCTTGAGTAGTCCCTAATCATGTGTTCAGCAAATCCAAGGACTGAGCCGGGGTCCCTTAGCTTGATAGGAGTCTCAACCACTCGGACATTTGGTGGAAGGGTAGGAATAAGCCTAGGAGGGGTTTTGGGGCAGATGTGAGCAGCTACTCCTTGCTTATGTTTAGGAGGAACTCGAGTAGCTGGACGGCTTTGATGGACATAGGGGGCTTGATGGCTCTTTTTGGGATGGGGCTTGTAGCGGGATTTTTCTTTAGCTGGCCCCTTTCCATGGCGACGAGGAGGCTCAGGGGACAGCTCATATGTTTCATCTTCAACTTCATCATCATCACTTTCTGTCCTCTCTTCCTCCTCCTCCTCCTCCTCCACTATTTCTTCTTCACTCCCTTCGGCATAGGAGGGAGGAGGGTCACCCCGCCTTGGTCTTGAGGCCGCGCCGAGAGCTTTCTTGCCCCAAGGCTTCTTGTGCGGCCCGTAGAGCGGCGGGGTCATGCCTAGCCTTGGTCCTTTGTTGGGTGGAGGGCTCCTCATTTCCACGGCCGACCTTCACCCTCACCATCTGGATGGGTAAAAGGATATGGAAGTGAGAGATTATCAAAAGTGGAGACACGCTACACTTGTGGTTTAGGGTTGCAGTGCGAACCCCGGATACTCCGGGGAAAAGTCCGGAGACTCCGGATACTCCGGAGAGTCCGGGTTCTTCGACCCCGGAGTGTCCGGGTTTCGCAGCCGAAACCCTAAATCACAATGCAACAAGATATGTCCATCCAAGGCGAGAGGAAACGCGGATCTAGAGTCTATGGAGCATTTCCTACCTATTCCCTACGAGGATACTACAAGGACTACGCTAGGGAAGTATATCGGGAAGAGCTCCTTTGAATGTACCTTGGGGAGAGAGGAGAGAAGGCTTGGATCCTTTGAAACTTGAGCGGATCCTTGATCTCCACGCGTTGGGGCCTTCAAATCCTCACTCTCACGAGATTTTGGGGGTTGGATGTGGAAATCGCCCAAGGGGATGAGGAGAGGCGACGGGAGAGAAGGGGGCACGGTTAAAAACGAGTGAAGGTGAAAGATAGGTTTTCACCGTGGTCAAAGGCTTTTATACCTTTAAAACCCGAGTCTCGGGCTAGGTCCGGAGAGTTCGGAAACCCGGAGTGTCGGCCCCAACCCCGGATACTCCGCTCCCCCCGAAACCCAAGCGAGCGATTTTTTGAGGAATTTGATTTTGAATGGATTTGGAAGGTTGCTTATGTGATAAATGTGAGCTCGAGTAGTATCAACACCTTGGACTAGCCACAAGCAAGCAACGGGAACAATAGTCCAAGTGTTGTACCTAAAGATCCAAATTTTTCATAACAAATGTAATCCAAGCTTTTCACAAATCTTTTGTTTTCAAAGGTCCTATGCTAGGTCACTCAAATATGTGCATGATCTCAAGCTAAGTTACGAGAATGCAAGATATTTAGCTCACTCCTCAAAGCACAAAACCTTAGTTCATCAAGAGGCTTTGTGAAGATATCGGCTAGTTGCCTATCGGTGCTCACATGACTTAAAGCGATATCTCCTTTGGCTTCGTGGTCTCTCAAGAAATGGTGTCTTATGTCTATGTGCTTTGTTCTTGAGAGGTTTACGGGGTTGTTAGGTAGCTTAATGGCACTCTCGTTGTCACACAAGAGTGGCACCTTGCTAAACTTGCAACCAAAGTCTCTCAAAGTGAGCCTCATCCAAAGTAGTTGAGCACAACAAGCGCCGACTGCAACATACTCGGCCTCGGCGGTGGAAAGGGCAACGGAGTTTTGTTTCTTGGAACTCCAAGACACCAAGGACCTTCCAAGGAATTGGCAAGTCCCGGATGTACTCTTTCTATCTACTTTGCAACCGGCATAATCCGAATCGGAGTAGCCAACTAGATCGAAAGTGGAGCCTTTAGGATACCATAAACCAAGGTTAGGAGTATGAACCAAGTATCTAAAAATTCTCTTAACGGCCATTAGATGGCACTCCTTAGGGTTAGCTTGAAACCTTGCACACATGCACACACTAAGCATGATATCGGGCCTAGATGCACAAAGGTAAAGCAAAGAACCAATCATGGAGAGATATACCTTTTGATCAATGCTTTTGCCTTCCTCATTTAGATCAAGATGTCCATTTGATGGCATAGGTGATTTGATGGGCTTGGCGTTGTTCATGTCAAACTTTTTAAGCATGTCATGGGTGTACTTGGTTTGACTTATGAATGTGCCATCCTTGAGTTGCTTGATTTGAAAACCGAGAAAGAACTTCAACTCGCCCATCATAGACATCTCGAATCTTTTAGTCATGATCCTACTAAACTCATCAACCCAAATTTGATTAGTAGAGCCAAATATGATATCATCAACATATATTTGACATACAAACAAATCATTGCCTTGTTTACGAGTGAAGAGAGTAGGATCGGCTTTGCCTATTTCAAAGCCTTTCTTTAAGAGAAATTCCTTAAGGCATTCATACCATGCTCTAGGGGCTTGCTTGAGCCCATAGAGCGCCTTATGGAGCTTGTAGACGTGGTTTAGGAGTTGTGGATCTTCAAAGCCTGGTGGTTGCTCAACATAGACTTCTTCGGAGATTGGATCATTCAAGAAGGCACTCTTGACATCCATTTGATGTAGCTTGAAGTTGTGATGAGTGGCAAAGGCTAGGAGTATACGAATTGCTTCAAGTCTTGCCACCGGTGCATAAGTTTCTCCAAAGTCTAAGCCTTCTACTTGAGTATAGCCCTTTGCAACCAATCTAGCTTTGTTCTTGGTCACCACGCCATCTTCATCTTGTTTGTTGCGAAACACCCACTTGGTTCCAATCACATTTTGTTTGGGGCATTCCACCAAGGACCAGACTTCATTCCTAGTGAAGTTGTTGAGCTCTTCTTGCATGGCCATCACCCAATCGGCATCTTCAAGAGCATCTTCAACCCTAAGAGGTTCCAACATGGAAACAAACGAGTAATGTTCACAAAAATTTGCTAATCTTGAACAAGTTGTTACACCTCTACGAATGCTTCCAAGTATGTTGTCAACGGGATGATCTCGTTGAACACTTTGTCGAACTCTTGGATGTGGGTCGGACACTTCTTGTTGAATCAATTCCTCGGTTTCTTGATTGTCTTGTGGAGTCTCGGCGGCGAGGTCCGGAGTCTCCGGACTTATCTCCGAGTCTCGGAAAATCCGGATACGCCGGATTTTTGTCCGGACTCTCCGGGTTGCGCAGCAGGGGGCAGAGCTGCTGCATCTTCAATTATGCAGTCCTCATCATCTTCTTCTTGAGGCTTGATTTCTCCAATGGCCATCCTCCTTATAGCCTTTTCAGCGGGTACTTCCTTGCCTACACACAATTCATCAACTTGCTCCTCTTGAGAGCCATTAGATTCATCAAACGTCAAGTCACACGTGACTTCAACACAACCGGTGGTTTTGTTGAGGACACGATAGCCATGAGCGTTTGAGGCGTAACCAAGAAAGATACCTTCATCAACTTTAGATGCAAACTTAGAGCTTTTGGGCTTCTTGTTGAGAATGAAGCACTTACAACCAAAAACTCTAAAGTAGGAGACATTAGGCTTTTTACCAATTAGGAGCTCATAGGCGGTCTTGTGGCGAAGCTTGTGAAGATACAAACGGTTGATAGCATGACACGCCGTGTTGATTGCTTCCGCCCAAAAACTATCCGAAGTCTTGTACTCGTCAAGCATGGTTCTTGCGGCTTCAATAAGAGTTCTATTCTTCCTCTCTACAATCCCATTTTGTTGTGGAGTGTATGGGACGGAGAGCTCATGACCAATGCCTTCTTCATCAAGATACTCTTCAATGTTGGTGTTATTGAACTCGGTGCCATTGTCACTTCTTACTCTTTTGATCTTCACATCAAACTCATTTTGGGCTCTTGTTGCAAATTTCTTGAATATTTCATGAACTTTGCTCTTGTCTTTCATAAAGAATACCCAAGTGTACCTAGAGTAATCATCAACAATGACAAATCCATACTTGTTTCCCCCAATGCTAACATAGGCTACCGGACCAAAGATATCCATATGAAGTAGTTCTAATGGCCTTGTGGTAGAAACAACATTCTTGGTGGGATGAGGAGCACCAACTTGCTTTCCGGCTTGACAAGCACTACAAATTCTATTTTTCTCAAAATGAACGTTTGTTAGTCCTAGGATGTGTTCCCCCTTTAGAAGCTTATTGAGATTGTTCATCCCAATGTGAGCTAGCCGGCGATGCCAAAGCCAACTCAAGCTAGACTTTGTCAATAAGCAGGTATCAAGTAGGGCTTTATCTGATGTGAAATGCACCAAGTAAAGTCTTCCCTTGAGTTCACCCTTAAAGGCAATGGAGTCGTCACCCTTCTAAAGACGGTCACACCCTCATTGGTGAAGAAACAATTGTAGCCCATCTCACAAAGTTGTGAGATGGACAACAAGTTGTAGTCCAAAGATTCAACCAAATAAACATCGGAAATTGAATGATTGATTGAGATAGAAATTTTACCAAGACCAACGGACAACAAATTGTAGTCCAAAGATTCAACCAAATAAACATCGGAAATTGAATGATTGATTGAGATAGCAATTTTACCAAGACCAATAACGGTTCCTCCACCATTGCCTCCAAAGGCAATGCTTTCCGTAGGATTTTCAATCATATCACAAGATGTAAACATTTTCTTCTCCCCGGTCATATGATTTGTGCATCCACTATCAATCATCCATTTTGTTCCACTTGGAGGAGTATGCCTACAAAACAAATTATGCTTGTGTTTTAGGTACCCAAGTGGATTTGGGTCCTAGAGTGTTAGTCACAAGAATCTTAGGCACCCACACACTCCTTTTTATCATTGTTCCTTTTGTGTGAGGCCCTACATACTTGGCAACCACCTTACCCTTGTGGTTCCAAGTCAACACATAATCGGCATAAAAACTATCTTGTGATGCATGAGGTTTGGGCTTCTTGTTTGACTTGTTTGGCCTTGAAGGTGGTGCTTGTGTTGTCACTTGGGTGCTCTTGAACTCGATTGGAGTGTTGTATCTAACTTTGTTGTCATAGTTCTTGACACCCAATTGCTTCATGCCGTGCACCACGTTTCTTGTTCCCATACCTTTGGTGTGGTGGTTCTTGATGAACGGGATGGGGTCTTTTGTGCTTTGTTCTTGCTTACTAAGCCCCTTCCCATCCACAAAGCCAAACTTCTTCATGTAGCTTGACCCAAAACCTTTGGTGTGGTTTTCAAACTCACCTCTCTTGGGTTCTTTCTTCTTTTCAATTATAAGAGAGTTTGACAACCTAGCAATTTCCTTTTTCATGGCATTCATCTTGGCAACATTAGTAGCACAAGCATTTATATCAAATTTATAACACCTAGAACAACCTTTGCTTGTTGATGTTTGAGAATTTGAGAAAGCATCATTAGATGAAGTTGTAGCATTGTTCTTGAGGTTGTCAAGTTGAACTTCTAATGCTATGTGACTAGTCTTTAAGCTATCAAAGCTCTTTTGAAGTTCAAACTTTTCATCCTCAAGTTTCTTGCAAGCATCCTTAGCTAGGAAAGATTCCCTAGTTAATTCATCTACCAACAACTTATCTTTAGCTAGGGATTTCTTGAGGCTAAGAATTTCTATCTCCTTTTCCTTGAGCGAGTCCTCTTGCACCTTGAAACCCTTCTTTTCAATTACAAGGACATCCTCAAGGGCAATGGTTTTCTCCCGCTCAAGTCAAAAGAGTTCTTCTTGCACCTCAAGAGTCCCATCTCTATTCTCAATTTCTTTCATTAAAAACATGATTTTCTTAGTTGCCTTTTACCAAAGCTAGTGATCATTTTTTCAAAGTCGAAATCATTTTCACTATCATCATCTAGGGGCGGGGTGGGAGTGTCTACCTTGGAGCCCCTAGCCATGAGGCAAGTGTGGGTGAAGTCATCTTCATCATCGGTGAGATCTTCAAATAGTGATGACTTGTTGATTGGTTCCTTAATGGTTACGGTAGCAAGACCGGCTTCTATGTCGGAGTCGGAGCTATCATCATTTGAATCCCATTCTTCACCCAAATGAGCTTCACCAACTTCCTTTCTCTTGTTCTTGTCAAACTTGTTGGTGTCTCTTCTCCTTACTTTTATGTTAGGGCACTCCGCAATGAAATGTCCCTCCTTGCCACACCCAAAGCATGGTCTCTTTGAAGTTCTCTTGGTCTAGATCTTATCCTTGTCCTTGTTCTTGTTGAAGAAGCCACTCTTCTTGAACATTTTGTTGAACTTCCTTACAAAGAGAGCCATTTGTTCGGGAGTCATGTCCATGTCACTATCTTTATCATCATCTTCCTCGGCCATGGTTCTTGAGGTTGATGAGCTTGACCTTTTCTCCTTGCTAGATGCCTTGAGGGCCACTCCCTTGTTCTTCTCAAGTTGTTCATGCATCTTTGACATTTCTTGTGAGAGCTTGGACTCCTTGACGGTGATAAGGTGTTCTTCCATTCTTCCAATCACATCCGCCGGAGTGAACTTGTTGAATCCTCTCTTTTCCCTTATGAGAGTAGGGAGTTGAACATCCCTTGCCATGTAAGCGGAGAGAATCTTGTCAACCACTTCTCTTCTTCCCCATCTTGTACTTCCAAGTGATTTGATCTTGTTGATGATCTTGTTCAAACGGTTGTACATGTCTTGAGGTGATTCATCATCCTTGATGACAAATCGGTTGAGCTCACTTTCCAAGGCTCGAATCCGTCCTTCCCTAACTTGTTGTGTCCCTTCATGGTCGATGAACAAGGTGTCCCACACTTCCTTGGCGGACTTCAAACCATCTACCTTGTCATATTCTTCGGACGTGAGTGAACTCTTGATGATGTGTATTGCTTGATAGTTTCTTTGTATCTCGTTTGCTTGATCTTGAGATAGTGTCACATCACCACTTGGAAAGGTAATACCCCTGTTCACAATAGTCCAAAGTGCGGGATTCACCGCCATCAAATACTCCTCCATCGAGTTCTTCCACTTGGAATAGCCGGTTCCATCAAATTGGGGTATCTTCCCAATGTGGCTAGAACCCGATGGATGGTTAAAGGATAAGCGAGAATAATCAAAAGAGGTTCGAGTATAATCCCTTGATGGTCGTCGAGCGGAGGCCGTTGGACCTTGCGTCATCGAACTCTTCGTCCTCACTATCGGAGGACTCATCACCACGTCCATGCGCTTGATGACTCGTGCTTGCGGCATGAGTGTTGCCTCCTTGAGGAATGGGAGGCGTGCCAATAACGTTGTTGACGGGATCACCTCCGGCGAGAGGTGGGACTTGATCACTTGGGTTCGACATCTTAACTCCAAGCGGTTAAGCTTCACGAGGAACACTTGGCTCTGATACCAATTGAAAGGATCAAGATGTCGACTAGAGGGGGGTGAATAGTCAAACCTGAAAATCACAAACTTTTTCGCAGCTGTCAGATGCAGGTCCGGAGACTCCGGATATTTTTCCGGATACTCCAGGAAATCCGGAGAATCCGGAAAATGTCCGGATAGTCCGGCCTGCTAGGGAGGGATTAAATCGACAGAATTTAAACTTGCTCAAAAGTAAATCTGTGAAAATAGGTTATGCACTGAGGTGAGACAAGCCTGTTTATCCACTCAAAACCTGTAGGAACCTCAACACGAAGTAGATCGACACCAAACCCTAGATATGTGTTCAAGCAAGAAACAAGCATACAACAAGATGAACAACCACAAGAGACACAGGATTTGTTACCGGAGTTCAACCTCACACCTTGAGGTCTACGTCTCCGTTGAGGTACCCACGAAGGGTGGACCTTTACACCTAGGTCACTTTCCTCCCTCTAGCGACCACAAAGATCAAGCTAGAGTTACTTACTCAATGTCGGGGTGATACAAACTTCCTTGGGCAGCCACAACCTTTGGATGCTCCAAGGCAACGCCTAGCCGGCTAGGAGCTCAAAGCTCCAAGAGTAACAAACACGAATTTTGCCAACCAAGCGAAGAACAAGGTGCTCTAGAGATGGGGAAATCAGCTCACTAGCACTCTCCAAGCCCTTGGTCTCAACTCCTCTTAAATCCCACAAAGAATCTCACCAACTTTGAGCCAAAGGGGGAAGGGGAGGAGTAAATGAGGTTTGCAACATTTCAGCACGAAAATGGCAGGGAGAGAAGTAAATGAAGGGGTGGAGGGGGCTTTTATACCCCCTCACCCAGAATATAGCCGTTGAGGCTTTATGACCCGGAGTATCTGGGATAAACCCGGAATCTCCGGGAAGTCCGGAGTCTCCGGGTAAAAACCCGGACACTCCGGTCTTCCAAGGCCAGCAACCAAGAAAAGATCCCCGTGTCTGTGTTGGTGCAAAGGTGTCTCTCGTAGGTTTTGTTTTAGCAACTAGAGCAGCTTGTTCGACTCTTGGAAGACATAATTCCCGTCCCTCTTGATAGTACGGCATTCCTAGGACTCAAATTCAAAGGTAAAAATAAATAAGCCTTCTTAGGAATCCTTTTAGAGCACCACTTCCTTTTTCAACGAGCCGTGCTTGATGCCATACATAATTTTAATACCTGCTCATGGACTAGGTAAATTCATTAGCCACTTAGGTGTGTGTCATTAAATCACCAAAACCCACTTAGGGGGCCAAGATACTCTTCAATGCATCGGGGCCACGGTGCGCACCTCATCCAATTGGTCCGGCGAGTCCTCGCGGGCTCGGCCGGTTGGCGCCTTCGTCGTAGCCCCGAACCACGGGCGACCCGTACTCTAAGTCCGTGGGGAGGATGGCCTCTCGCGCCATGGACCACGAAGAACGGGGGTGAACCGGTGGCCCCGCTTGGGGTGGTCCCGAGGCTCCACACGGCCGCGGTAGCTCCGGGAGCCATTTCCAACCGGACTTATTCGGCCGATCGAAAATCCTGGGCTTGAGGCCTTGTAGGATCATGCCATTAGTGCGTTCCACTTGACCGTTGGTCCGTGGGTGCGCCACGGCTGCCCGGTCCACGCGGATGTGGAACTTATCGCGAATTCCGAGAACTTCCCGCCCGTGAATTGGGACCCGTTGTTGGTGATGATAGAATTGGGCACTCCGAAGCGGTAGACGATGTCGGTGAAGAACGTCATCGCCTGCTCTGCCCTGAGATTCGTGATGGGGCGCACCTCCACCCACTTGGAGAACTTGTCGATAGCGACCAAAAGGTGGGTGTAGCCCCCGGCGCCTTTCGCGAGGGGCCCGACGATGTCCAGTCCCCACACGGCGAAGGGCCACGTGATGGGGATGGTCTGCAGGACGTGCGCAGGGAGATTGGACTTGCGGGCGTAGAATTGGTACCCTTCGCGGTGCGCACGATCTCGGCGGCGTCGGCGACCGCGGTGGGCCGCAGAAGCCCCGGCGGAACGCATTGCCTATGAGGGTGCGGGGTGCTATGTGGTGGCCGCACACGCCCGCATGTATGTCCGGAGGAGCTCGCGCCCCGAGGGATGGGCACGCATCGGCCGCGAGATGCCGGACGCGACACGCTTGCACGGCTCGCCATCGACGAGAGCAAATGACTTGGCCATCCCGGCGATGCGCCTAGCCTCGGACCGGTCCGAGGGGAGTTCCCCTCGATCCATCCGGGCGATATATTTGTCGCGCCGGTCCCCCTCGGCCGGGTGCGGCTCTACGTCCATGGCTTCGGCCTCGTCGGCGTCGTACCCCTCGAGCGGGGAGAGCACGTACGCTTCGTTCGAGGGGTCCTCGTCCATGGGCTCCACGCCCGTTGGACTCGAGGGAGCCCCGAGGGTTCTTTGTGGCTCGAGGGGCGGGGCTCGACGTTGACGGACGGGCCGGGCGACGTCCCGCGCGAAAACGTTCGGGGGAACGGTGATTCGCCCCGACGCGATTTTTGCAAGCTCATCCACCTCCTCGTTGTACCGGCGAGGCACGTGGTCAAGCTCTATGCCATAGAACTTATCCTCGAGGGCACGCACAGCTTTGCAATACGCCTCCATCTTGTCATCGTGAGCGGCCCGCGTTCTTCATGACCCGGTCGATCACGAGCCGCGAGCCCCCCCTCACGTCGAGGCGCTTGATGCTGTTTCAATGGCGATTTTAAGTCCGCAAAGGAGGGCCTCGTATTCGGCCATGTTGTTTGACGCGGGGAAGTGGAGACGCACGACGTATGTCATGTGCTCCTCGAGGGGTGAGACGAAGAGCGAGGCCCGCACCCGCGCCTGTCTTCATCAGCGACCCGTCGAAGTACGAATCCGGCACTCGGCCCGGATCGCGGCGGCGGCAATCGCGTGTCCGTCCATTCGACAACGAAATCCGCCAAGATTTGGGACTTAATGGCCTTGCGGCGCGCGTAGGCGAGCGTTTCGCCCATCGGCTCCGCCGACCACTTGGCGATCACGCTGTCGCATCCGGGTTCGGATGATTTCTCCTAATGGGAAGGAGGAAACCACCATGACCGGATGAGCCTCGAAGTAGTGGCGAAGTTTGCGCCGCGCGAGGACCCCTTGCGTAAAGCACCTTCTCGGACTTGTGGGTAGCGGGCCTTGGTTTCGGACAAGACTTCGCCGATGTAGTACACCGGCCGCCGGACCGAGTAGGGGCGTTCCCCTTCCTCCACGCGCTCTACTATGATGACGACGCCGACCACACGGGTGGTCGCGGCCTACGTAGAGGTACGAGAGGTTCACTGTCCTGAGGCGGTGTAAGGATTGGGGCGTGGGCGAGGGTCGCCTTCAGCTTGTCAAGCGCCTCCTGGGCCTCGACGGTCCAGGAGAACCGCTCATGTTTCTTCAACGGCGGTAGAGGGGCAGGCCTTTCTCGCCGAGCCGCGAGATAAAGCGGCTCAAAGCGGCAAGGCACCCCAACACCTTTTGGACCCCCTTGAGGTCCCGAATCGGACCCATTCGTTCAAGGGCTGCAACCTTTTCGGGGTTGGCCTCGATGCCTCGCTGGGAGACGATGTATCCTAGCAGCATGCCTCGCGGCACGCCGAAGACACATTTTTCGGGGTTCAGTTTTACCCCGTTGGCCCGTAGGGAGCCGAACGCGATGTGAAGGTCGCTAACCAGGTCGTCCGCCTTCCTGGTTTTCACGACTATATCGTCTATGTATGCCTCAACGATTCGCCCGATGTGATCCCCGAAAATGTGTTGCATACATCATTGGTATGTAGCGCCCGCGTTTCGGAGACCGAACGAGCATTGTTACGTAGCAATACATCTCGAACGGCGTAATGAATGAAGTCGCGACCTGGTCAGAATCTTTCATCTTTATTTGGTGGTACCGGAATAGGCATCAAGGAAACATAACAGTTCGCACCCGGCGGTTGAATCAACGATTTGATCAATCTGTGGCAAAGGAAAAGGAACTTTAGGACATGCTTTATTAAGACTAGTATAGTCTACACACATCCGCCACTTCCCATTCTTTTTCTTCACTAATACAAGATTAGCTAGACACGTGGGGTGGAACACTTCCTTGATGAACCCAGCCTCGAGGAGCTTCCGCGCTCTTCGAGTGAGGTAGGATGTCAAGGGAGTGCTCGGTGACCTCCCTCGGAATGCCCGACATGTCCGAGGTGCTCCACGCAAAGATGTTGGCGTTGGCGCGAAGAAAGTAGACGAGCACCACTTCCTATTTCGGTTCGAGGGTGGAACCGACCCTCAACGTCTTGCCCTCGGGGGCAGCGGGGTCGAGAGGCACCCCTTTGGTCCGCTCGGCGGCCTCGAAGCCGCCGGCGTGCTTGGTGGCGGAGTCGAGGTCCTCGTTGACCCGGCTTCTCCCGGGTTGGCCACGAGCGCTTCATCCAGCGCCAGCGCCTCGGCGTGCTCCACGCACTCGACGTCGCAGTCAAACGCGTGCTCGATGGATGAGCCCATGGTGATGACACCGTTGGGCCCCGGCATCTTCATCTTGAGGTAGGTGTAGTTGGGGACCGCCATGAACTTGGCGTAGCACGGCCGCCCAAGTATGGCGTGGTATGCGCCCCTGAATCCCACCACCTCGAAGGTGAGCGTCTCCTTGCGGAAGTTGTCTGGCGTGCCGAACCAGACTGGCAGGTCGATCTACCCGAGGGGCTGGACGCGCTTGCCCGGCGCGACGCCATGGAACGGCGTCGTGCTAGGCCGCAGCTGGTCCAACCCGATCCCTAGCGAGGGCGCGGTGTATGCGCGTAGAGGATGTTGAGGCCGTTTCCTCCGTCCATCGGCACCTTCTAGAACCGCGCGTTCCCGATGACCGGGTCGACCACGAGTCGGTGCGACTCGGGTTGGGGATGCGTTTCGGGTGATCCTCGCGGCCGAACGTAATGGCGTCCTCCGACCATTCGAGGAAGGAGGGAGGCGCCTTTTGCGGTGAGAACCTCGTGCCCCTTCCGCTTGCATTGGCGGCTAGACATGTCGACGGTCGCCCTCCCCCCCCCCCGAAGATGAGGAAGACGTTTTCCACGGCGGGGGAAGCCGCCGGCGTCACCGTCACCCCCATCCTTCTTGGCCTCGCCGTCCTTCGCGGCGGCGCGGCCGTAGAACCGCTTGAGCATGTCGCACTTTGCTCGAGGGTGTGCTTGACCGGTGTCTAGTGGTAGGGACATGGGTTCTTCGGCATGTCGTCGAAAACCCCCGGGCCTCGAGGGGTCGGTCGAGGGCCCCGTCGAGGCCGGGTCAACGGCAAGAGCTTCGTCGCCATCGTCGTCGCGCCCCTGCTCGCGCGCCTCGCGGTGCGGCTTCTTTCCCTTCTTGCCCCGCTTGTTCTTCTCGGTGGGGCTCCTTGGACTTGCCGCCCCCTCGCGGGCGCGTCTTCCACGCGTTTGCCCTTCTTGCCGTCGAAGATCGCCCCCACTGCTTCTTCGCCCGAGGCAAAGCTGGTGGCGATGTCGAACAGCTCGTTCGAATCGGCCGGCGGGCTGCGCCTGAGCTCGCGCACAAGGTCCCGACATGTGGTGCCCTCGAGGAAGGCGTGCACGATTTCGGACTGGGCCACGCTTGGGAGCTCCGTACAACGCTTGGAGAAGCGTCGTATGAAGTCCGGAGCGACTCTCCGAGGCTTCCGAGTGCATGCGCGCGCATCCCGGGGAGTTCCCGGGCGCACATACGTGCCCCGGAAGTTCCCCACGAAGGTGCGGATCGGATCGTCCCGGTGTGGATGCGGGCCGACCGCCGGGTGCTCGAGCCACGTCCGCGCCGAGTCGGCGAGGTGCGGGGGGAGGTTACGGATGATAACCTCATCGGTGGTGGCCCCGCCCAGCGACATGCGAGGCGGTAGTCGTTGACCACACGCGGGGGTCCGTCTCCCCGTTGTACTTGACGATCAACGTGGACCGGCGGAAGCGGCGGGGGAAGCTCGCCGTGCGGATCTCCCGCCGAACACACGGGTTCCGGTGGCTCCGGCGTCGGTGAGCGGTCCTCCCGGCCGTCGTAGCGCCCCACCCCGTCGAGGGTGGTAGCCCGTCGTTGTGCGTGTCTCCGCGTTGCCCGTCCGCCGGCGTTGATGACGTTGCGGGCGTCGCCATCTTGGGCTTGCCCGCGCGTGTCAAGGAGCCGCTCCTTGACCGGTGTGCACCCCGGGTTGGCGGGACGCTCCGCCGCACCGCCCGTGTGCACCGAGGGCTCGGGGCCTTGCGCGCCCCCATCGTCCCGCGCACTTCCCTGCTGGAGGATGCGGGACGCCGAACTTTCGGCCTGTTGGACGGCCGCTTGCTCGATAAGCGCCTGCGCTTCGCGGTGCAGGTTTCATGCCTCGGGCGACCAGGGGGCGGGCATGGCCCGCAATAGCGTCGCGGCAGAAATGAGCTTCTGGCTCGCTCGCGGGGGGCGTGCTTGGATCGTCGACGTTGAAGTCAGCGTTGATGCGATCGCGGGCCTCTCGGCCCAACTCGCGTGCGCGTTCGCCGCGCGCGGAGGCTTCGCCGGCGATGGAGGCCCGGCGACCGCACCGCGCGGTATTCCTCCGCAAGCTTGGCCTCAAGCTCGCGCGCTTGGAGCCAACCGCGTGTTGACGTCGGCCCCCCCTCGGTGGTGAGGAGAGAGGGGCGCTTGGCCCCGCACCCAGGCGCGGTCCAGTCCCCGGACCGGTGGGAACCTCTCCGTCGCCGGCCTCGCCGCGTTAGCGGCGTGTGCACGGTTGCTTGGTGACCACCACGCGGCACTCCCACACGGGGTCGTAGCTCCCGCGCCGGAGTCGTCGGAGTAGCCGAACCAGTAGTCCGTGGCGTCAAGGAACCGCCGGAACATCACTGGGTCGGGGACGCCGGAAAAGTCCCACTCCGCGTACCCGTGCGGAGTGGCGGGTGGCAGCTCGTCGGCGGAGCCTTGGGATGACTCGTCGCCAGTGGAGGCGCTGGGATCCCCGGCAGCCGGGATATGGCGGCCGTGGCGAACCCCTCGCGCGCCGCCGCATTGGCGTTGGCGGAGGCGACATACGCCGTTGTGGCGCCGCGCGAGCCGATGGGGAAGCGCGGTCCCGAGACCGAGCGCTCCCCCGCCGGGAGCGATTGTTGTCTTGCCGGTGAGCGCGTCACGTTGCGAGGCGATGCGCGCGGCGTGCCGGCGCTCCGTCCGCGCCGTCGCGAGCGCCGACGCGGAGCGTCGGTGGCGCCGTGGCGCCGGGGACCCGCGGCGTCCGTGCGCGGCGGGCGTTGGCGTCGTGGCGACGCGTCCGGCGGCGACCGGGATGGACCTGGCTTGATGTCGTGCACGAAATTCCTCACGGTTGGTGAGGCGCATGAGGTAGTCGTTCCCCGTAGCCTGGAAATTCAGGCTTCCGAACCGGATTTCGAGTCCGGCCGGGAGGGGGTCCGAGCTACCCATGGAGTACCTCGGCCGCGGTACTCGGTGCGAATCACCATCGAGAGGGATGGTGACGAGCCGATCTTCGGCGCGAACCCCTACCCGGCGCGCCAGCGTCGGTGCGGAAAGTAGTCCCGACACTAACTAGTAATGAGCGCTGAGATCTGCCTCTCGATGCCTGTGCTAAGCAACTAGGACACTGGGTTTATCCTGGTTCCGGCCGTGGCCGTACGTCCATCAGTGGTGTGCTCGGGGCACTGTATTGCTCGCACCGTGGTGCTCGTAGAGGGGTGGCTATAAGCAAGGCGGGAGAGGAGGCGTGGCCTCCAAGTCCCAGAGGTTTGATTGAGGCGAGTGCCAATATCGTGGAGAAGGCGGAAAGTGAGTGAGTGATTGTTGTTCGTCGTCCTCCGTCCCTCCCCCCGCGGGCCGGGGGGCCGCCCCTCCTTTTATAGGCCAAGGAGGGTGCAGCTTACATGCATGCCGCACTATTCCCCTACGTGTACAAGTATGGCGAACAGTGCTACGGAGCCGACGTCCGTCCTGGCGAATCCCGCTCCCGTTGAGGCGTCGTGGTGCGTCCTGTGCTCGTACGGGAGCGGTTTCGAGGGTCGCGGCGCAATAGTTGGTTGACCGGCCGCCGTGGTGGGCCAATTCGAGGGTGCGTTGACGGGAAGCCCGTACGTGGCACGGTGGCCATTGTGGCGATGTCTTGAACCCGTACGTCCCAACAGCGCGGGGTGTCGCCACGGCGTATGGCGTGGTGCGGCGATAGCGGGGATGGCCGCACGGGGCGGCGGCCGACGAGGATGACCGATCCCGCCGGCCCGACGTCACGGCGTGGTCCCGCATAAGCACGTAGAAGATATTCGAGGGTGTTGCCGTCCCCCCCTCGAGGGCACGGTGTGTTAGCCATACAAGGGCGGGCGACACGGTGTCACGAAGCCGACACGGGCCTTGCCGCGCGGTCTTCGAACGGCGGCGGGGATAGCCTTCCCCCGGGAGTTGGCGAAACGGCCGCCGAGGCGTGATTCCCGGGCGCGTCGAGTAGTGGCGTGACCCCGTGGCGTCGAGCATTAAATGCCCGTACGCGTGTGCGGGAACGGGTGTGTGCGGGGACGCGGGAAAGGCGAGCGTGGGCGCCCTCGAGCGAGGCGGAGCCCGCCCGAGGGGGTGCTCGGCCCTCGAGCGAGGCGGATCTCGTTCGAGGGGCGGGGCCGAGCCCTCGAGCGAGGCGGACCCCGCCCGAGGGGGGTGCTCGGCCCTCGAGCGAGGCGGGGGCCGAGCCCTCGAGCGAGGCGGACTTCACTCGAGGGGCGTCGTTGTGTTGTCCTGGCGGGCCGCGGGGGCCACCGGGGTCGTGGTTATGCTTTGTATGTGCGTTAGGTGTGCAAGTTGATTTTGTGTTTTGCGTTTTTTCGGGTTTTAAGCGGGTTTCCCCTCGGTTATTTAGGGGACCCTTAGGGCCGTCCCCGACAATTTGGGTATTGTTTAATTCTTTCATTTTTTCACACAAGTGCATCAATTGGTTACCAAATTCTAGGTCATGTGTTATGAATCGGTCCAAAAAAATATAATTATGGTTGTTTTGGATGAGTGTCATGTTGGAAAAACTATATTATAAGTCTATCATGAAAAATTACATTTTATGAAACACGAAAATAAGGACATTATCTGAGTAAAGTTTATGCATTTAAGATTAAATATGTATGATTATTAATGTATTATGTTGTTGCAATGTACTATTTTAGGAGTATACATTACTTATAACATACTCCCTCCGTTCTGAAAAAACTGACGTTTAGGACAGCGACACGGTCTCCAAAATACAACTTTGACCTCTTGTTATTATAAAAATATTTATTGAATAGTGATGTATGTATACTTTTATGAATGTATTTTTTAAGACAAATCTATTCATATAGTTTTCACATTTACAAATTTAACAACTTAAAAGTTATTGATGATTTATATTCCCAAGGTTTGACCCAAACCTTGTTCTAAACGTCAGCTTTTTCATAACAGAGGGAGTATGTATTATTTTATTGAGAAATTTTAGGCTTCACTTCGAAAGTTCGTACAAGGCCTCATTTTATGTCAGGACGGGCCTGGTTTCTATATGACATGCATAACTTACATGTTGAGAGAAATATAGTTAATGATACAAAGCGCATATATATATATATATATATATATTGTATAGAGGACAGATTTTTTAAAAATGAAAGGTCAAGTATTTCATTAAGACAGATAATCATACACACATAGAAAAACTCCGTATAGAGCAAGATAGGGTAGGAACTATCAAAAACTCAAATTTTACTGGTCAGTTTTTAAAAGCTTAAAAAAATTGACTATGGCCTTTTTTAGTTGGACAAATTGTTGTTGATGTCGTATTGGGTCACGTGCACATAGAGAGGATGTGACGGATGGAAAATGACAATTTTTCTGACAGAACTAAACAAGGTTTATAGTCAATTTATGTCTACCAGTGGCGGAGCTCTCGGATTTTGACACCTAAAGGCACTTATTAAACACTTATACCATAGTAACTACAATAGCGATAGTTCATATAATGCTAGAAGTGTTTAAAATGTAGAATTTAAATTAGTGTGCCACAATTTAAGATCTATTGATGTAACAAACTTGATAAGATAACTAACTAACTAGTGTGGATCTGGTTCACTGTCGGCTCCTCACATATTACAGTAGAAAGGATACCCGGGCCTGCAGCATGATAAGTTGTAAATTTTGAATGAATTAGATAGGCAATATGCAAAAATAATTGAATATCAAAAAATGACAATAGGATATGAAACATACCACTAGCATTAGAGTTACGAGCACTAGCATTAGAGCTACGAGCACGAGAAAGAAAATGTCAATGTCCTACTCCTCTTATTCATGACACCAATTGAGGAATGCTAATCAACGATCTACAAAATAGTACATAAATAATATTAGCTTCTGATTCAGTCTACAATATGTTCATGGGAATTGAGGACTGCGGATTGGGAATTCAAAACAAAACTAACCTGTTTAAGTGCTCGGCCTTGGGCGATTGGGTGAACTTCAAGATGGTCTGCAACTCCGTCGGCCGTCCTCCATCGGCCGAGTCGCCATGTCGCCGGTGCCAGTTTGGCTGCTTGGGGACTAGCCGACTGGGTGCCCTGCCTATGCCCGAGTGGGAGAGTGCCTGAGTGCAGCGTGAAGGGAGGGGAGATCCGGAGGCCGCCCGCCTTGCTGAGCGCCGCTGCACCACGCAGGTGCCGCCGGACGCCACCGCCGACTACCTAAGGTTGCCGCGACGCGAGGGATGGAGGGAGCGGACACCGCAATTTTTTTAGGCCGCGAGTGCTATAGTTGGTTAGGCTGTGCGGACTGAACTGGAGAAGGAAGGAAAGCGACAAGTTGGCCGAGTGTAATTTGTTGGGCCACACAACAAATTGGACTGGCAAAGACTGAAGTCATTATACAAAATTATTCGCTGAGTCATGAAAAATATAAATGGTATAAAAGATTTTTTGCTACGCCCAAGGCCGTGGCCTGGGTGGCCTTAGGTGTAGCTCCGAGGGTTAACCGAACCGGTGGGAACCGGTCCGGAAACCGTGGGAACCGGTCCTACCGGTCCGGACCGGTTTCGGTTCCGGCCGGTTCCCAACCGGTCCAAATTCAAAATTTGAATTTGAATTCAAAAAAATAAAAAAAATCCCACAAAATTGTCAAAAATACTTCAGGGTGTGTAGAATCTAATGGTGTCAAAAACTTTCAAATATTCGTTCGTTTAGTATAGTTTGCGTGCATATGAAGTTCAACTAAAAAGGAAAAAGGAGAACAATTGGCCGGTTTAACTTCTAATACCCCGCAAAAAATACTAAATGCACTAATTTTTGAAATGTTTTGACACCATTAGATTCTATGCACCTTACAATATTTTTAGAAAATTTTCTTTTATTTTTTAATTTTTAATTCAAAATTGAAAACACGTCAAATTCTCCACTAAATCGGTTTTTTTGTTAAAGGACCGGTTCCCGGTCGAACCGGACCGGTATACCGGTTGTACCGGTCGGTATACCGGTGGGAACCGATTGAACTAAGATTTTGATTTGAGATTTGAATTTCTCCGGTTTCTATACCGGACCCGACCGGTCGGTATTAAAAACCCTGGTAGCTCCGCCCTGATGTCTACCAAATCAGTAGAAAATCTGCCAAACAGACTCGTACTTTCAAAATTTTCAATAGTTTTTAACATTTAAAGTGTCATTGATCTCATACCGTAGAAATTCTTCCATACGGACTTGTTTTCAGCGTTCCATGTGGGACCAACAGTCCAATGACGAGGACACGTGAATGTCGAGCTGGCACCACCTGAATGCAAGGCGACACGTCAGACGTGAGACCGTCCAAAGTCCGGAAGTCCAAGCCGACCGTTGCCTCCACACCAGAAATCAAATCGCCCACGAATTCCATTCTTTCCACTTCCGCTCTCGACCGTTGCAAAATCTCCCTCCACAAAAACCCGAACGCTCCTCCCCACACCATCCCGCTCACGCCGCCGCCGATCTCCCCCTTCTCCGCCCCCAGACCTCTCCGGAACCGCCGCCCCAGCGAGCGGCGGGGAGCAGCAGCAGCAGCAGCCCCACAGCGGCGCCGTGATATGGTGTCGAGGACGCCCACGAAGCCGCCGCCGTCGCCCAGGCTCGGCGCCGGCGCGGCCACCGGCACCGTCACCCCGTCGAAGCCATCGCCGTCGCCCGTGGCGCGGCGCCGCCATTCCCTCCTCCGCCGCCGCCTGTCCCCCGCCACCACCAAGCGCCGCGGGAGCCCGCTCAAGTCCCTCGCTTCCGCGCCCGCCGCCGTCGCCGCCACCTTCGATCGCTCCGTCCGCTCCTGCCGCCGCCGCCTTCTCAAGCTCTTCGCCCGCCTCGCCGTCCTCGGCTCCCCGCGCAAGCGCCGCGCAGCCGCCGCGGGGTTCCAGCGCCTCCGCTCCCACTCGCCTCCCGCTACCCCTCCTCATCCGACTTCGCGGAAATTCGCGGTCCGCGTGCAGTCCGCCATGCTCCCGCCGTCGCCGTCGCCGGGGAGGCGGACGCTGTTCCTCGACCTCGACGAGACGCTCATCCACTCCCAGACAGACCCGCCGCCCGCGCGGTTCGACTTCACCGTGCGCCCCGTCATCGGCGGGCAGGCCGTCACCTTCTACGTCGCCAAGCGCCCGGGAGTGGAGGCGTTTCTCCGCGCGGTGGCGGAGAGCTTCGAGGTCGTCGTCTTCACCGCGGGGCTCCAGGAGTACGCCTCCCTTGTGCTCGACCACCTCGACCCCGACGGCGAGGTGTTCGCGCACCGCCTCTATCGCGGCGCCTGCCGTGACGCCGGGGACGGGACGCTCGTCAAGGATCTCGCTGCCACCGGCAGGGCGCTGGACCGCGCTGTCATCATCGATGACAACCCCAATTCCTACGCCCTGCAGCCGGAGAATGCTGTCCCGGTGGTGCCGTTCGTGGACGATGACAACGACCAGGAGCTGCAGAGGGTGATGGCGTTCTTGGATGTTGCTGCCGAGTACGAAGACACCAGGGAGGCCATCAGATATTACCAGGATCTCGTCACGGCAAGTTGAGCTGCCAGCTTGCCACTTCTTGAAGGAGTCTCAGGTTGAAAGATTGCGCCTTTCTTTAAGATTGGTGTACTGGTTAGTGGGAAAGAGAGACAGAAAAACAGGTGATGTGATAGAGCTTCAGTTTTTCAGGATCTTCCTGAATTGGGGATGGGAATATATTATGATGTAGTCAGAACTAGAAACCAATCTGAATTTTGTAATTTGAAGAGTTGCTTTCATTGGGGATGCTACTCTGCATTGAGTGAGGAGCCTAGTATGATGTAGTCAGAACTTGAAACCAATCTGAATTTTGTAATTTGAAGGGTTACTTTCATTGGGGAGGCAAGGATTTCCCTTTTTTCTGTTTTTGTTTGGGTCAGATTTGTACATGGATTTCCTAGTGCCTGTTGGAGTAAGATCAAACAGAATGTGGCACATAACTTTTGCGTCCAACAAATGTAAGTAGAGAAAATATTGTGTTGGACGAAAGAGGAATTGTTTGGACAAGGCTGTAACTGTTTTGGATGTTCTCAGTAACCGTATTCTAATCACAAATGAAAAAAATGAAAGAAACAAAGAAATGAGTTTTTTACCTCTACGAAGATAGCAGCCTCCTGAATGCCATGAGTTGAGAGCAATTTTCCAAACTTTGATGGCAATTTGCTGGACCATTGTTCCTACGAGATCTCACCGTTGAAGGCAGCAAGGGAACATCAGCAAGCTGTAAACTTTCTGACTTTTAGATGAGGTGTTTAGATGCATCAAATTTTTTTGCAAAAAGATGAGAGTGCTGGCACGCAGTCCAATACACTTTTTGCTAGTTGTTATTGCAAAAGTTTTACAAAAGCAAATTTGCAAAGGATGTTTCATTTGTAAAAGATAGCCTAAAACACTAAAAGATGTTTAGATCGGTAAGTTTCCACTATTCACCCATCACATTAGATGTTCAATGCTAATGAAGAGTATTAAACATAAATTAATTAAAAAACTCATTCTATAACTCCCGAGTAAATTCACAATACAAATCTATTGAGTCTAATTAGTTTATGATTAGATAATGTTTTGCTACAGTAAATATGTGTTAATCATGATTTTCGTCTTAACTAGTCCATCAACTCGTGCATCCGCATGAGTTAGTACTTTTAGATGACACTAGGTTCGTGTCTGTGCGTTGCTACGGGCAAAAAATAATTATACCTTGTGTATCCACATATTAATGAGCCAATCAAACGAGTCGTAAAACAATGTGTATAATTTTCAAAACCAAATCGTCCCACATATGCAATTAGGGAAGCTTTCTCAATCAAAGAGAAACTATTGCTGCATCTTTAGACCAATCAAAGAGAAAATCCTCAGTCACTCAGACATATGCATCATGGCATGAAAAAAATAAAATTACTACAAAAAATACATTTTCACATCATGTTAAAAAACAAGATAGAGTGGACAGTATATATATTCTTATGTGAACATGTCCTAGCTGCTGACTATCTCCCTATAGCCGGTCGATCAAAAGTCCTTGATGCAGAAAACAGAATGTCCCTTTCCATCATCTTTATCCAAACTTGTGCAGTTCACCTTTCCATTGTCCTCAACCATGGCCCCACCGTGCTATCTCGTTGACGCAAAACGTGCACCTAGCGCCAAGCACACGACAAGCCGAACAAGCCGGCTTCACACGTGCAAAGAATCACCGGACGTGCCGATCAATTTTCCCCGAAAATTAACAAAAGACAAAGTAGTTAAATACCAAAGCTTGGAACTTGCCGGTGGTACCGCACGGTTCCATATTTACGGCCACAAAGCCGGATGAGATGACATATAGCTATGGGAAGCTATCGCGCAAAGAACCGAAACCAATCGGGAGCCGTAAAATAATATAGCCGAATGGATGACGTAAGCATGACGGCGATCGGTCTTTGTTTGGACAAAGATGCACATGCGCAAGATGGCGACCGATCCCCGTGGTAAACAACATTAAATAAATAAATAAAGTAAAGCGCGAACGTAAACATGTAATAAACAAGTATGCATAGATCCAAAGCACTAGTCTACCGCATGTATAGGTACCTTAAAACCCGTCGGGTACGATGCCAAACAAATCTATCCACCGCATGATACAACTTGCATGGGAATCATACCACTTTCCACAAATAGATCTATCCACCGCATGATACGATCTAACTATGAAAAGCTAAAAGCATGCATTATTTAAAACATAGATTACGCACGTGTTCTACTCGTGAGAAACATAACCGAACGCGGCTGAACAGTACCGATTCGGGGTCCATGAAGAAGGAACGAACATTACCAAGTAAGATAAATCTATCGATTGGTTTGGGAATCTAATCCACCGGATGACTAGCTCCAAAACAACCCAAAAACTCCGCATCTACCGCGTGATACTCGGTTCTTTCAAGATTTATACCAACATTGGCAAGCTTGAACCCGCATCATGTAACAACCTAGATCGATTCGGTTTCGGCTATTCGAGGAGCACGTGATCCACATGTTAAAATAGCCAAAGGGTCGAAGTTGACTTGCATAAGGATCACCAAAGGGTATAAAGCCGATCCAAATCCATCTAGATTGGGCAAAAGTGCTACACGAATTTAAACATAAAGCAAAAACTCGAAGCAACACGGGGTAACTTAATGAATCTATTGGATCTTGCCAAAATCCAATAGAGCCGATAACTAGCTTCGAGCTAGATCTTAGCCTACCGCATGGCTCATGACCTAACAAGAAACCTTCTTGAACCAAGCTTGAATCTACCGCATGACACTAAGCATGGTAACAAGACTACTTGCATCAAATCTAAATCCACCGCACGATACTAGACATGATACAAGGTTGCCGGTACTCACGGAGGTCGACGGATCGATGAACCCTCTCGAAGAACTCGACGACACGACAAATGGACTCTAGGGTTTGGCGTAAAGCCGGTTTGTATTGAGAATGATTACGTATATCCGTTACATACATTCGGGGCTCATATTTATACCCCGCAAGCACAACCTCGAATGGATTCGATACCTAATTTATCTCTAAGCTTGATCGCTTACCCATCCATTCGTCCTTCCCGCTTGAGCCACGTCACCATACAATCCCGCGAAATCGGTTCAATGTTCTCTTGCCGAACGGACACAGATAGCCGACCGCGGGTTCTTCTGCCGAATGCATCTGAAAAAACCTTCCTTCCACCGGACGGATTCCTCACCGAGCTGGACCCACAAGTCGGACTCCTTACCAAATTTTGGTGCTAACACTATCTCTTCGGCAGCCTCTTTTTTCCTTTACTTGCACAAATTGTAAGTGGTAAGTATTGAGATTAACACATAACATAGATATGAACCTATCCCTATAATACATGAAAGCAAAGGCAACAACAATAGAATAAAGAAGCAGCCTGTATGGGCATAGAACAAGTTTATGCTTCCATCCAGCACAGAAAGAGTTTTGTTGCTACCACCACCAACCTGTACGGTAAAGAAGTAGCCTATATGGGTAACATCTATTTTGCAAGTTTTGTTGCTACTATCATCACAAAATCTTGCAGATGGCTCCTTGAGACTACAGGGCTATGGTCAAGTTCAAGACAATCTTGTTTGATCTCGATAGAAAATCTGCAAAACAAAGCTGCAATGAGATGGACTGATCAGATCTCAAAGACAAATGTATAAAAACAAAAAGGTTGACTATTTTTTTATAAGAATCAATGTGTATGACATAAGCTTCAGGGCCAGTCCCATAGTACTTTTTCAGGAAGTTGCTCAAGAAACAGAAGCATTAAAACCAATTACAGAATTAACTGAAAGAGGGTCAGCAATAATGGAAAAGAATGCAAAGAAAGAAACCTCATTGATTATCCGATGTGCAAAGAACACTAAAGCAAGAGGAACAAGCTGAGAATAACGGATGATTTATCAAATCATGGTTTACTCGTTAATGACAACATATTTGAAAAATGAAGACAGACACAACCGAGTCGGTATCATCAATGTTACAATGAACAATGCAACTCTTTTCTTTTCTAATCACTTTTTTTGAATATAGCTCATTCACAGTTTCGGACAATATAAAGGTACACAAATGTGAAACTAACCTCACCGCCTCAATTTGGGTTTAAAGTAGGATTTTAGACAATTCTCTCACTCTTGTATCTTCGTTCTCACCTCCCTTAGGTATCCGTCCGGCATCGGACACATAAGATTAACGGAGTCAAATATATAAGAATAAAATTAACAAGTAAAAAATATAAGAAGAATAAATCTTCACTCAATTTGGGTTTAAATTTGGATTTAGAGACATATGTGTTCATCAGTCCTACATCTTCAAGTCACAAAAACAAAAATCAAGAAGAAGCACAAAATAAAATCTATTTCCTATAATTATCCAAAGTCGGCAATGCCGGTTTAGTTAAAAAATTAAACCTATCTTCTTACAATTAAGTGCCATCTACCATGTTCTTGTTTCAGAAGTAAATCCTATGGCTATAAGCATAAACCGGAAGATACGAAAATTATGGTCATTTAGCAATCCTGAAAGTTGGAGTCTAAGCGCAAGGTTACATAGGTAACAAAATAGATGTTTTATTCCCCATGCCACAAATCAGTGGCTTCTATATAGACTAAAAATAAATCACTGTTTTCAATGGATCTCAAGGCAAAGCCACATTTGGAACTCCAACGGTTGGCTTTTACCTACTACCGCCAAGAGGCACCCCATCTAGGCAGCTACTTAATTTCAGTGCCAACCATAGGGAGCATATAAGCTGGATGCTGAAAACCTACATAATCAGTTCCACTGCAAAACGAGTGGGACCATGAAGCAACAACATGTGACACTCAAGAGGGAACAAATGTAGGGGCAGTGGCAATATGGCATGAAATGGAAACACAAACCTATTGATCCACATGGCAACAATCACGATGTAGCCTATTCCATTCATTCATTAGTATTAGGTTTGTCTGCCCTGAAAAATCCCAAACTTGAACCTGGATAAATAAACAGTAAGTGAACAATAGTAATCTGACCTGCCAACCATCGACCAAACAACTATCTTTCTTTGACAGGTTGATACAAGCTACCTACGTCGAGTTACAATGTTCAGAATTGTATCTTGGAAGCCAGAAGAAAACTCTTGATGAGGTCGATCCAGAAACTCGTTAATACATGAAGGTCAAATAGTCGGACAATGAAGTCACATATTACATAAATAGAAACAAAACTGTGAATTGAATCCTTTCTTGGTTTAACCAGAATTGACAAAGAGCAAGAGCAAGCAAGTTGGAAGATGGGGATGATCGAGAAAAGATACCTGAGTCTGGGTGTGGACTAACGGATTCGACCTGACAAATTAGAGTTGCCGTGTGTTGGTACACAAGGATATGAAAAATATGTTTTCTTGTCTTTTTACTCGCGCATTGACAAAAACAAGGGTGCGGGACCTTATTTCATTCGCCCATGTCTGTCCGTGGTATCTTGGAAAATGAAGAAGGCATATTAAAATTTTACACAACATTGCCCTAGAACAAATTCAATTCATAAATATTTTTCTAGCAGCCTTGAGAGCATAGAACTATGAACAAGACCAAGATCCGCTGAAGACCACCACACAAAATTATGAAAAGAAAAGAATAAACCTTTTCAGCAGATTGTCAATTTTAACAATAGTTATTTGGATGTTGACTTGATAAAAATATAATGTGTGGGAGAAACCTTTGCAACAGGCAGTTGCTTCCTAAATATACAAACACAACTGTCACTCATTTTTATAGTGAAGAAAGTTGTGTTGAACGTCAACAGCATTTTAACTTCTTGAGCCTATTCGGAATGCACATCTTTAGAAGACCAAAGTACATTCCTGCAAATTTAGAAATTATTCACAAAGTGATTTTATAGGCTAGATTTTAGGAGAGGTGATTTTATCAAGGTTCATGAATCTTACTACCAGCTTTTAGTAAAAGAAAGAAACAATAATTTACCTTCGTTGCTGAAGATCTTCAATTTACAAGCGGTGTCTCCGCTCCTAGATGATGGTGCCCACAATATCGGTCCTTTTTGCCGCAATGCTTGGTGTCCACGGTATTAGTATACATACCGAGAAAGTTGTGAGTCATAGTGCCTTCATGAAGAAGGAAACCAATCGATGAATGCAACAATATCAATGGATCTTAGTAATAGAAAACAATCAGTTGCACATATCGATGAAATACCACATTCTTTGTGCTAGAAAACAATCAGCTGCACATATTGATGGATCAATTTGCAGTAAAAGAAAGAACTATTGAGTGTGTGACAGTGTGAGCACCTCGATGGGAAGGATGGGGCGTCTCTCCTGCTCCAGGTAATGGTCCTGGCGGCGGATCGACATCAAGCACAAACTCAAAATAAGCAAGAACAGAGGGGGAAATCAAACACAAACGTGCACACGGGTGGACGAGAGGGGTGGAGGTTGACGACGACGGTAGCCCGAACGGTGACCTCGAGGGGGCTAAGGACCATGACGAGTGGCGGTCTTCACACACGGCGCGGGTTGGACGGGAGGCGCCTAGATCCGACGGTGGCGTCCCCGGCCCGGACCTACGGCGCGGCGGGCGGCCCGCATCGTCGCCATGACCCCGACCCGCAATGGACGGCGGGCGTGGCGAAGGACGAGCGGTTATCGTCGATGTAGAGGGTCGGTGTCGGCAAAGCAACGGCATCAACAAGCACCCCTAATAGGTGTGTCGTGTTCTTTGCGGATTACGGTGTCTGCCGGATCCATCGGCTCCGGTGCTAGCTCCCGGGGAGGAGGAGTGTCGGTGGAGTGCGGATGCGTCGCGGATCACGGCGGGAGGAGACGACGGCGGCGCGTAGTTGTAACATCCCTAGTTTTGACTTGCATTCAAAATGTCGAATTTCAAAAACTTGTATTGAAATGGAGTGCTCGTAAATCGTATAAGGTTGTCTTCCTGTTTCTTTCCCCCACAATTCCTAGATTTAGTTTTGGCTTCGACGATGCTTTTAGGGTTTATAACCTGCTAGTGTGGAAATTTGGTTCTTCAATTGAATTTTATTTGGGTTTTATTTGGGTGAATTCAAATTTGAGTTGGAATTCAAATTTGAATCCATTTTTGAGGCCTAAGAAAAATTGGTAAGCTACACTATTGCACACGGGCCGCCAACCTCACTTCGGCCCGGCTCCGTTTTCGGCCCGTCGGCGGCCCGGCCCGCCCGCGCCCGCGCTCCCACCAACCGCCGCGCCGCGCCGCGTCGGCCGACGGGCGGGCCCCCCCCCCGCGTCGGCCAAAGGCGCGATGACGCCGGGGGCGTCATCGTCTCCCTTTCGCTTTGGCCGACGACCAAAGGGGGAGGCCGCGGGGGGAACACCGGTCGCGCCGCGCGCCGCCGCGGGGTGCCGCGCGCCTCGGGGCATCCGGACCGCCCACGTGTCCCCGCCGCGCCATCCTATTTAAGAGCCACCGCCGCACCGGCGGGGAGCCCAAACCCTAACCGCCCCGGGGGAGGAGCCCCCGCCGTCACACGCCGTCCGCCGGAGGAGTAAGTGGAGGAGGAGAAGGAGGAGGGGAGAGAAGCCGCCCGCGGGGGAGTCGATCGCCGCGGCCGGAGCCGCCCGAGGGAGGAGCCGGAGCCGCCGTGAATGCCTACATCCTCTCGCTTCCCCTTCCTCCTCGACGCCGCACCGCCGCCCGCCTCTTCTTCCTCCTCGCCGCCGAGCCGCACCACCACTCTGCACGGACGCCGCGCGCTACGGCCCGTGGCCACCGAGGTGAGGACGACCTCTCCTCTCCCCATGTGGATGCCCCGCCTTCGAGCGGGGGGGGGAACGCGCCGTTGCCCCGCGCCGCCGCGCCGCCGCCGGTGAAGCCGGCCTTCGTGCCAAGCCGGGACTTTTCGTTGCGGGTGCCGCCGCCTTCGCCGACGCGCGCCGCTCTCTTGGCCTAGCCACCCCGTGTCGTCGTTGTCCGCCGTGTGCTCCGAGTCGTTCACGTTCGCGATCGCGTTCGTGTTCGCGTTCGTGCTTGCGTTCGCGTGTGATGCCCGCGGTCCCGACGCACCGTGTCGCCGTGCGTCCCGGCACGCGCACGCGTCGATCCCGGTGCCGCCTTGAGCCTTGGCCCTTCCTCTCTCGTAGGGACGCCGCCGCCGCGTTAGACCGGTTCGCGCCGCCGCGGCCTCGTTGTGGCCGGGAGCCTCATGTGCGCGTCGCGAAGGGGGGGGAAGAAACACGCTCCGATTCCTTGGCCGCCACGGACGCCCTTACCCGACCGCGCGCACGCGCACACTCGTAAGCCGGCCGCGGACGCCGCCCTCGCCGCCGCCCATGGCGCCGAGCCGGGCTCCGCCGTGCACCACCGCGACGCCTCGTCGCGATCCCAACCCCCGCGCCCCGGCGGGGAGTAACCGGGCGCGCGTGCACACCCCGCGCACGCCGTCCCCTCACACCGCCGCGCCCCGCGCGAGTCGGGTTTCCAACGCCGTCACCGCGCCGCCGCCGCACCCACGCCGGCGACGACCGCGCGCGACGCCCCTAGGCCGTTACGGCGCCCTCCGAGCCCCGGCCGGCTCGAGGAAGTCCCGTAGGCGCCTTGGCCGACCGGCCGCCCGAGCCGCCGTGGAGCACGCCGCCGGCGAGGCCGTACCGCGCCGCCGCGTCCCTCTCCCGGCTTTCCATCGAACACTTAAGGGGGGGGCGGATTTAGTTCCCCGGCCGGTGTGATGCACCGGAGGCCACACACCGGCGTGGCCGCGGCCGCCCCGCCGGGATCCGCGCGTGGCCGGGACCAACCCGGTCGCGGCCACATGCCGCCCACATCGCGCCGAGCCGCACGGTCCCCTCACGGGATCGCGTGCGGCATCCCCGCGCGGCTCGGCCACACGCGGGCCGCGGGAAGCCGGCCGCGGCGGATCCGGCTTCGGGGGATCCGGTGTGGCCGGGGGTATTTTAAAGGGAAAGCGTATTTTTATTTCCCCGAAAATGCATTTTCTCTTTGAAAAACCATAGTAAATCCATTTTAACTCCGAAAATTACGAAACCTTTTCCCGAAAATTTCTAAAATCTCGAACTACGGGTTGGGTTGGTGCTTGTTCCCTTGTTGGTTCTTAAATGCTCTTATTTGGATTTATGTTGCCTTAGGACCGCTATTTATTTTCTTTTTCACGCTACTAGGGAGCAAGGAGGAGCCGGAGAGCCGAGCCGGGAGTACGACTACGCCGACGACTTCGCCGCGGAGGACTACCCGACCCCGGGTTCATGCCCGACCGATTCCGAACTACCCATTAGGCATTGCGAGTAGTATTGCTAGCGCTTTACTTTATGTATGCATGTTGATGAACCTTGCAATCGCCTCTTTATTTACCCCGTCCTTGATTGTCCTACTACTACTATATGTTTATGTGGGCGTGTATGTGCGCCGAGCTTCGCGATGCATGTGTTGGGATGGGAGTAGTGGTTCTTGGCGTGTGTGGGGTAAAAACCGGCAGGGAGAAGGCGTTTTGGGTACTTTGGCGGGGGTGAGCTCGAAACAACCGATCCGGGATCGGGGATAGGGGTGCACTCCTCGGTGCATCCCTCCCGTTACGGTTTTCGGAGCCTAGGTGTTGGGGTTTTTCGTGCGCTTGGAGGACAAGAGCTCGCCCCGGTCCGAAATCGAGTGGATCAACTTGTTTATAGGACATCGTACACGCCACCCCGCCAAGAGTGGGGATAGGGCCGTGTTGAGCTCGGCAAGTGCGGAACCATACCTCGCTTAGGAGGGATAGCGGGGTATCGGTGGGGGAGCGGTGGAGGTGAGACCACCCTCTCGGAGCGACTCCCGTGTGGCCACACGGGAGCATTTCACAGTTCCGGTGTAGTCCCTTCCGAGGGGGGACAACGTTGAGGGCCGGATGCGGGGATGGGTTCGTAACTACCGAGAGTTCGCCGGTAGGATGGGCTCGGTCGGCCGTACACCCCGGGTACCATTCGGGATGGGTACGGGTGTACACGCTGCGCAGTTGTTCGATCTATAGCTATAGCCGCGTCCTCGGTCATGGACACCGCCTAGAAGACGTACTTGATCCTCATGTTTTGGGATTTCTACCTTCCCCTATAGGTGAGAGTGTGGTGAGCCGTGGTTACGGACCGGCTAGAGGAGTGAGGCTCCATCTACCTCGTCGATCCGGTTGTAATCATTGAGGTGCGAGGAGAGGAAGTTCTCGCATCGACCCTAGACGGGAGTAGGAGGTGGTGACGGGTCTTCCGGGGCGACCGGTTGGATCCGGGATGTGTTGAGAGACTTGGGATTTGGGATATTGATGGAGATACCTTGTTTATACTCTGCTCGTGCGTCGCTTAGGAAACCACAGCCGATTCCTTGTCTACTCTCTTTTCCCTTTAGATGTTAGGCCACTTAAAGCTGCATACGGTTGGTGACGTGGACCTATCCCGCTCCTTGGGGATAGACTTTGGGTGTGCAGGGTACGAGTCCGAGTTCGACTGCAACGCCGACGGATGGTACGACTGAGGGATACGTCGCTTCGCTCGAGTTGCCTGTGGCGGGAAGAATAAAGATGGAGACCCTTCGAGAAGATAGCTACCGTTGCGTAGAATTTTCACTCGATTCGGCCAAGAGGCTTGTAATGATGTACTCCATAATGGACATGTAATAAATTAATGTACTATTAACTTTATGTGATGCGATGTATGACTTTGTGTATCATTCTCGTGAGACGTTACGTACGCGATAGCCACCGATCCGGGGACTATCGCGATGGTACAGGATTCGGGTTTTCTATGAAAATCCGGGGTTTTACGAGGTGGTACCGAGCCATGCTTGACCGTAGCACGTATCCCTAGGAAATGTCGATAGAGATAGGACTCTATACGCTCTACCTTTATAGTTATACCCTTAAGCTATGTTATAAAACTCGTTCCCTCTTTGAAAATTTCTTACTCACCGCGCCGACGAAATTTCTTGCGTTTCACGGGGAGATGGAGCACCGGGTTGCGGAGATCACCCCCGAGACGGCGGGGCGATCCGCCACCGGATGGAGAGGGCCCTTCTCAGGCTTGGAGTCCCTCCGACCTACGTCACGTACCGCGCCGAGTACGTACCCGCCGTGACTGGGCGGATGGTGCTCTGCACGGTCGCTGTGCTCCCTCACCCGAGTCTCCCCGGGTTTAAGGGAGAGGTCTGCTACAGCGCTGCTCTCACCGTCGCGACCGCGCTCGACGTCGCCTGCCGCCAGGCCCTGGGCTGCCTACTCGCACAGTACCGCGCCTCCTTCGAGACCGGGACTCTTCGGCTGCTACCCCGGGACTACTGGCGCCTCGCACCGCTCGTGGACGGAGTTCCTTCGTACGAGGGGATCCAGGACGACGTCGACGCTGCTCCCTTCCGCGAGACCGACGAGACCCTGGTGGAGACCGCCAGCTACTTGGTCGACCTCGACAAGTACGCGCGCCGGCTGGAGGACGAGTCACGTACCCTCTACGGCCAGGTCAGGGACGCCACCATCGACGCGCTCCGGTACCGGCCCGCCGCGCCGAGCCGGGAGAGGGAGAACACCGCTCTACGCCACCGTGTTCGCCAGCTCGAGTTGAGCCTCGACCGCGCGACCACCGTCCCGCCGGTCCGAGAGAGGGAGAGGGTGGACACCGAGGGGAGGAGATGCCGCACGCCAAGGAGGACCTACGCAGTCGACGGCGAGTCGAACGAGCCGAAGGACAAGCTCGAGCGCAAGGACGACCTCGCTCACGGTGCGCGCTCACCGCTCGGGTGTGAGCGGCTCAAGGTGGAGAAGGCCGGAGAAGAGCCGAGCGGACAACGTCGCCAACATCGCGTGGCTCACGCGCACGGCCGTCTACCTGAGGGACAAGGCCGAGAGACTGAGGAGGACTTGGGAGGACGCCGACTCACTTCGCGTGGACGAGCTCTTCGAGCTCAACGGAGAGCCGCCCCCCGAGTCTCAGCGTGAGATTCGCACTGAGACTTTCGAGCTACACCCGCACCGCCTCAAGCTTCACCCGTGCCCGATGGCCCGTTTGCCGACCCCCGTCGAGACCGAGGAGGTTCGGGAGGCCCACGCCTTGGTGTCCGGATCTTCCCGCCGGACTACCCCACCGAGGACCGCTACCCCGTCACGTACCAGCGGGCACGCACGGAGTAGAGGGCTGAGCAGGAGGCATGACCTAGAGTAGTGTTCTATGCTAGTAGTTTCCATGAGGTGTTCCATGCAGCCGCGAGCATGTTCCGGTGCATGAAGAGAGTCATGCCACACCATGTAGACACTACCCTTTTGAGATTGTACCGATGTATTAGATCGTTGACTTGTTGCTGCTACCCCAAGGTCTGAGTCAGCCTCTGGGGAGCAAGTGTAATAATCATGTTTGATGTGTGCTTGGATCTTAATGGTGTTATTGTGTCTTAATGCTTCTTCTACTTGAGTGTAGGTTATAATTAGAACTATTTTCTTGAATACTTAAGACTCATGTGTGAGTTGGTGAGTGACGTGCGTAAACTCCTTCCTTTTCCCTTATGTTTTCAGAAGGATGTCGATCCGCCGCTCCAACCGGCTGATAGCCCGCCTCGAGGAGGGGCGCCAGCGAGGAGGAAGCCCAACGGGGGCGTGGACGCGGTCGTGGCCGCGGCGCCGTCCACCCCTCGCGTGGAGGAGCCTTGGGGGCTAGGGCCCGAGGTGACGGAGCACCGCCACCACCGCCCGAGAACCCCGAGGCCGAGGTTGAGCAAGGAGCAACCGCGCAAGGCCGCCCCGAGCCGGAACGCCCACCACCACCCCCACCTAACTTGGTGGAAGTGATGGCGCTCCGGACTCACCGATGCGGGAGAGGATGGCGGAGGCCATGGAGCACCGTGGCAACGGTGGGAACCGCGTCGCTCGCGCAGACGAGGGACCTCACGCGGAAGATCGAGAGGTTCATCCGCCCGAAGGCCCCCCACCTTCGCCCTACTCGGATGACCCACTCGAGGCCGACGACCGGCCGAGGGTGATCGAGACCAAGCTCGACCTCACCGTCCTCGCTCCGACGAGGAGTGTGTCGCTATCGCCGCGCACCGGCCCGGAGGGTCCCGCCAAGGCGTGGTGGGACAACTACACCGCCACCCACCCGAACCCGGCATTCATCACCGGGCCGGGAGTTCCGCGAGGCGTTCCGCGAGCGCATGCCTTCCCCGACGAGCCGCCGGTCCGAGAAGGCGCAGGAGTTCCGCACCATGACTCGGGGTGCGATGAGGGTCGAGGAGTACGAGCGTCACTTCATGAAGATGATGCGGTACGCCCCCCGACGACACCAACACCGACCGAAGAAGCGAGCTCGGTTCCCGTGAGGCCTTCACCACGGTCTTCGCCGTGCGCCGAAGGCGAGTGAGCACAAGTCCCTCGCGCCATCTCGTCAACCGCGCCATCGCGGTCGAGGACGAGAGGAGGGGCCACGAGGAACGCATGAGGGGCAAGAAGAGGATGGGAGATCGGGTTCGCCCCCGACCGATCCTTCCGAAGCCGAGAAGCGGACGGGAGCAACATGTTGAGGGGGAGCTACCGCCCGGGCACAACCGGCTCGGGCGTGGCTTCGGAGGTAGTGGACGTAGCCCGTTCCCCGGAGGGAGGAACCCCGGCTACCCCCGGCCAGACCGGAGGCTACACCCGTGCTCCACCGAGCACGCGCGCGACCCGCCGCAGAGGCTTCACCGTCACCGCTTCGCGTGTGGCAAGCCGTGCCACAAGTCCTACGACCGCCCCGACAAGAAGGTCGCCGCCACTCCCGCGAGGGCACCTACTCCGAGAGGCCGACCTCCTCGGGGCCGCGCCGCCCTCGGCCGCCGTCCGTGGGAGGCCGAACCACCTCACCGAGGGAGGAGGTCGCCGATGCCCCCGACGTCGTGATCAGTAAGTTTTTGGTTTGTGGTACTTCTGCTCTAGTTCTCTTTGACACCGGTGCAACCGGGTCATATATCACCTCTCGGTTCGTGAATAAACTCTCCCTCCCTACAACCACCCGAACGATGCCCATCATCACGAGCTCTCCGCTCGGGGATATCCGATGCACCCTGCTGTGCAAAGGAGTGGAAGTGGTCATCCAAGGTCACACATTCTATGGGGATCTTACCGTGCTGCCTTCCCATGGTATCGACGTGATACTGGGAATGGATTGGATCACTGCCCACAAAGGTGTCATCTCCACTTCACCGAGGCTCGTGACACTACTGCACCCTGACGGGACAAGGGTGACCTTCGAGCCAATGAAGTCTCGGGACATACCGGCCGTATACAGCCTTCACACGAAGGCCATAGCAGATGTACCGGTGGTCTGTGAGTATGAGGATGTGTTTCCAGAGGAGTTGCCCGGGTTGCCTCCTGATCGTGATGTGGAGTTCGTGATTAACCTGGTGCCGGGAACGGCGCCGATAGCCCAGAGTCCGTACCGTATGGCAGAGGTTGAGCTGAAACTGTTGAAGGCAGAGCTAGACTCGCTACTCGAGAAAGGGTTCATTCGGCCAAGTGCCTCACCCCGGGGGTCACCGCATTATTCGTACCGAAGAAGGATGGGACGCAACGTCTGTGCGTCGACTACCGCGCCCCGAACGCGGTGACCATCAAGAACAAGTACCCACCGCCGGAATTGATGATTTGATGGATCGGCCCGAGGCAAGCCAAGTACTTCGAAGAAGATTGATCTCCGGTCGGGTTATCACCGGATGAAGATCCGCCGGAGGACATCCACAAGACGGCATTCGTAACCGGTATGGGCGGTATGAGTACACGGTCGTGTCATTTGGCCCGACCAATGCCCCCAAGATACTTCATGAACATGATGAACAAGGTCTTCATGGATGAGTTGGACAAGTGTGTCGTCGTATTCATTGACGATATACCGGTCTACTCCCGCACGACAGAAGAGCACGAGAAGCACACCGAGGATCGTACCGGGGAAGCTCGGACGCATCGGTTGTACGCCAAGTTCGGCAAGTGTGAGTTCGGATGGAGGAAGTCGCGTTTCGGGTCATGTGTTGTCGGCTAAAGGAGTTGCAAGAGATCCGAGCAAGATCGAGGCCGTGTCCAAGTGGCGCTCACCGAAGTCCGTGACAGAGATCCGCGAGCCTTTCTCGGTTTGGCCGGATACTACCGCCGGTTCATCAAGAACTTCTCGAAGATCGCCAAGCCCATGACAGAGTTGTTGAAGAGCAACACGCCGTATGTGTGGTCGGACAAGTGTGAAGCCAGTTTCCAAGAGCTCAAAACTCGTCTCACCACTACCCCGGTCCTGACCCTGCCCGACGCGAGCAAGGACTTCGTGGTATACTGTGACGCGTCGAGGCAAGGACTCGGCTGCGTGTTGATGCAAGGAGGCAAGGTTGTGGCCTACGCTTCACGACAGCTAAGGAAGCATGAGGAGAACTACCCTACGCACGACCTCGAGTTAGCCACTGTCATTCATGCGCTGAAGATATGGAGGCACTATTTGATGGGAAACAGGTGCGACATCTACACGGATCACAAGAGTCTGAAGTATATCTTCACCCAGTCGGAGTTGAACCTGAGGCAAAGGAGATGGCTAGAGCTGATTAAGGACTACGACCTGAGCATTCATTACCACCCTGGTAAGGCAAACGTCGTGGCCGACGCTCTGAGCCGCAAGCATTACCGCAACAACTCGATGGTGCGAGAGGAACAACCAGCCTTGCATGAAGAGCTGGAAAAGCTGAGCTTAGAGATTGTGGAGGAGGGGCAGTTGAACCAGTTGCGGGTGAAATACACACTCGAAGACCAGATCCGCCAAGCTCAGAAGGAGTGCCCAGAGATTCAAGAGGTAAAACGCCTGATGGAGAATGGCAAAGCAGCTGACTATCGCCTCGACGAACAGGGTACACTGTGGCTGAAGGACCGCATCTGCGTGCCTCAGGACAAGGAAATTCGGGACTCGATCCTTAAAGAGGCCCACGATTCTCGATACTCGATCCACCCCCGGGTCGTACCAAGATGTACAAAGACCGAAGGTACGGTTTTGGTGGGAAAAGATGAGGGAAGACATTGCCGAATACGTCGCTCGATGCGACACGTGTCGGCCGAGTGAAGGCCGAACACCGAGGCCCGCCGGCCGCCGCAACCGCTCGAGATACCCACGTGGAAGTGGGATGATATCGTATGGACTTCATTGTGGGGTTGCCGCGCACGCGAAAGGGCATGACTCCATATGGGTGATTGTTGATCGGCCGACCAAGGTAGCACATTTCTTACCCGTTAGGACGGACTACCGCGTAAGCCGACTTGCGAACCGTATGTAGACAACATCCTAAAGCTCCATGGGGCTCCGAAGAGCATAGTGTCGGACGAGAGGGCCCCGAGTTCATCGCTCGCCCGGGAAGAGCTTACACGCTTCTATGGGCACCCGACCGAACTACAGGCACGGCGTTCCACCCACGGATCGACGGACGGACAGAGAGGGTAAATCGGGTACTAGAAGACTTGCCGAGAGCTTGTGTGTTGACCTATGGATCGGATCGGGAAAAGAGCTCGTCATATGCCGAGTTCTCTTACAACAACGGCTACCGTGCCGGCTTGAAGATGGCTCCGTTTGAAGCCCCGTATGGCGGAGAAGTGTCGGACACCGTTGATGTGGTCCGAGGTGGGGGAGCGAACCTTTTCGGCCCCGCCACCATTGTTGAAGCCGAGGAAAATGTCGCCAAGGTACGAGAGAACCCGAAGATAGTTCGGAGCGAGCGAGAAGAGCTATGCCGACGCGAAACGGAAGGACGTCTCGTTTGAAGTAGGGGATCACGTCTACTTGAAGGTGTCACCCCTCCGAGGTACGAAGAGGTTCCACATCAGGGGGAAGCCGTCCCCTAGGTACGTTGGGCCCTACCCTATTGTGAGTAAGGTCGGAAAGGTGGCTTACAAACTCGAGCTACCTCCGAGCTTGCGGGAGTTCACCGGTGTTCCATGTTTCCCGACTTCGGAAGTGTGTGGTCGTCGAGAAGAGAGTGCTCGCTCGGGCGCTCGACGTCCAGAAACCCCGGAGTACTTGGAGTACCCGGTTCGGATCCCGGACCGGGCGGAGAAGTCGACCGGGGAACACCACCACGCGCTTCGCAAGGTGCTATGGAGTAATCACTCCGAGCGCGAAGCTACGTGGGAGAAGGAGTCGGCGTTGAGGGAGAAATACCCTCATCTCTTCGAAGCGGAGGTAACTTCCTAATCTCGGGGACGAGATTCTTGTGAGGGGGGGGGGAGTTCCGTAACATCCCTAGTTTTGACTTGCATTCAAAATGTCGAATTTCAAAAACTTGTATTGAAATGGAGTGCTCGTAAATCGTATAAGGTTGTCTTCCCGTTTCTTTCCCCCACAATTCCTAGATTTAGTTTTGGCTTCGACGATGCTTTTAGGGTTTATAACTCGCTAGTGTGGAAATTTGGTTCTTCAATTGAATTTTTATTTGGGTTTTATTTGGGTGAATTCAAATTTGAGTTGGAATTCAAATTTGAATCCATTTTGAGGCCTAAGAAAAATTGGTAAGCTACACTATTGCACACGGGCCGCCAACCTCACTTCGGCCCGGCCTCCGTTTTCGGCCCGTCGGCGGCCCGGCCCGCGCCGCGCCCGCGCTCCCACCAACCGCCGCGCCGCGCCGCGTCGGCCGACGGGCGGGCCCCCGCCCGCGTCGCCAAAGGCGCGATGACGCCGGGGGGCGTCATCGTCTCCCTTTCGCTTTGGCCGACGACCAAAGGGGGAGGCCGCGGGGAACACCGGCCGCGCCGCCGCCGCCGCGGGGTGCCGCGCGCCTCGGGGCATCCGACCGCCCACGTGTCCCCGCCGCGCCATCCTATTTAAGAGCCACCGCCGCACCGGCCGGGAGCCCAAACCCTAACCGCCCCAGGGGAGGAGCCCCTGCCGTCCCACGCCGTCCGCCGGGAGGAGTAAGTGGAGGAGGAGAAGGAGGAGGGGAGAGGAGCTGCCCGCGAGGGAGTCGTTTGCCGCGAAGCCGGAGCCGCCCGAGGGAGGAGCCGGAGCCGCCGTGAACGCCTACATCCTCTCGCTTCCCCTTCCTCCTCGACGCCGCACCGCCGCCCGCCTCTTATTCCTCCTTGCCGCCGAGCCGCACCACCACTCTACACCGACGCCGCGCTACGGCCCGTGGCCACCGAGGTGAGGACGACCTCTCCTCTCCCCATGTGGATGCCCCGCCTTCGAGCCGGGGGGGGGGGGAACACGCTCGTTGCCCCGCGCCGCCGCGCGCGCCGCCGGTGAAGCCGGCCTTCGTGCCAAGGCGGGACTTTTCGTTGCGTGTGCCGCCGCCTTCGCCGCGCGCGCGCGCGCTCTCTTGGCCTAGCCACCCCGTGTCGTCGTTGTCCGCCGTGTGCTCCGAGTCGTTCACGTTCGCGATCGCGTTCGTGTTCGCGTTCGTGCTTGCGTTCGCGCGTGATGCCCGCAGTCCCGACGCACCGCGTCGCCGTGCGCCCCGGCACGCGCACGCGTCGATCCCGGTGCCGCCTGAGCCTTGGCCCTTCCTCTCTCGTAGGACGCCGCCGCCGCGTTAGACCGGTTCGCGCCGCCGCGGCCTCGTTGTGGCCGGGAGCCTCGTGTGCCGTCGCGAAGGGGGGGAAGAAACACGCTCCGATTCCTTGGCCGCCACGGACGCCCTCACCCGACCGCGCGCACGCGCACACTCGTAAGCCGGCCGCGGACGCCGCCCTCGCCGTCGCCCATGGCGCGCCGAGCCGGCTCCGCCGTGCACCACCGCGACGCCTCGTCGCGATCCCAACCCCCGCGCCCCGGCCAGAGTAACCGGCGCGCGTGCACACCCCGCGCACGCCGTCCCCTCACACCGCCGCGTCCGCGCGAGTCGGGTTTCCAACGCCGTCACCGCGCCGCCGCCGCACCCACGCCGGCGACGACCGCGCGCGACGCCCCTAGGCCGTTCGGCGCCCTCCGAGCCCGGCGGCTCGAGGAAGTCCCGTAGGCGCCTTGCCGACCGCCCGCCCGAGCCGCCGTGGAGCACGCCGCCGGCGAGGCCGTACCGCGTCGCCGCGTCCCTCTCCCGGCTTTCCATCGAACACTTAAGGGGGGGGGGCGGATTTAGTTCCCCGGCCGGTGTGATGCACCGGAGGCCACACACCGGCGTGGCCGCGCCCCCGCCCGCCGGGATCCGCCGTGGCCGGACCAACCCGGCCGCGGCCACATGCCGCCCACATCGCGCCGAGCCGCACGGGCCCCTCACGGGATCGCGTGCGGCATCCACCGCGGCTCGGCCACACGCGGGCCGCAGGAAGCCGGCCGCGGCGGATCCGGCTTCGGGGGGATCCGGTGTGGCCGGGGTATTTTAAAGGGAAAGCGTATTTTTATTTCCCCGAAAATGCATTTTCTCTTTGAAAAACCATAGTAAATCCATTTTAACTTCGAAAATTACGAAACCTTTTCCCGAAAATTTCTAAAATCTCGAACTACGGGTTGGGTTGGTGCTTGTTCCCTTGTTGGTTCTTAAATGCTCTTATTTGGATTTATGTTGCCTTAGGACCGCTATTTATTTTCTTTTTCGCGCTACTAGGAGCAAGGAGGAGCCGAGAGCCGAGCCGGGGAGTACGACTACGCCGACGACTTCGCCGCGGAGGACTACCCGACCCCGGGTTCACGCCCGACCGATTCCGAACTACCCATTAGGCATTGTCGAGTAGTATTGCTAGCGCTTTACTTTATGTATGCATGTTGATGAACCTTGCACCGCCTCTTTATTTACCCCCGTCCTTGATTGTCCTACTACTACTATATGTTTATGTGGGCGTGTATGTGCGCCGAGCTTCGCGATGCATGTGTTGGGATGGGAGTAGTGGTTCTTGGCGTGTGTGGGGTAAAACCGGCAGGAGAAGGCGTTTTGGGTACTTTGGCGGGGGGTGAGCTCGAAACAACCGATCCGGGATCGGGGATAGGGGTGCACTCCTCGGTGCATCCCTCCGTTACGGTTTTCGGAGCCTAGGTGTTGGGGTTTTTCGTGCGCTTGGAGGACAAGAGCTCGCCCGGTCCGAAATCGAGTGGATCAACTTGTTTATAGGACATCGTACACGCCACCCCGCCAAGAGTGGGGATAGGGCCGTGTTGAGCTCGGCAAGTGCGGAACCATACCGCTTAGGAGGGATAGCGGGGTATCGGTGGGGGAGCGGTGGAGGTGAGACCACCCTCTCGGAGCGACTCCCGTGTGGCCACACGGGAGCATTTCACGCTCCGGTGTAGTCCCTTCCGAGGGGGGGACAACGTTGAGGGCCGGATGCGGGGATGGGTTCGTAACTACCGAGAGTTCGCCGGTAGGATGGGCTCGGTCGGCCGTACACCGGCCGGGTACCATTCCGGGATGGGACAGGGTGTACACGCTCTCCGCAGTTGTTCGATCTATAGCTATAGCCGCGTCCTCGGTCATGGACACCGCCTAGAAGACGTACTTGATCCTCATGTTTTGGGATTTCTACCTTCCCCTATAGGTGAGAGTGTGGTGAGCCGTGGTTACGGCCCGGCTAGAGGAGTGAGGCTCCATCTACCTCGTCGATCCGGTTGTAATCATTGAGGTGCGAGGAGAGGAAGTTCTCGCATCGACCCTAGACGGGAGTAGGAGGTGGTGACGGGTCTTCCGGGCGACCGTTGGATCCGGGATGTGTTGAGAGACTTGGGATTTGGGATATTGATGGAGATACCTTGTTTATACTCTACCGTCGTCGCTTAGGAAACCACACCGATTCCTTGTCTACTCTCTTTTCCCTTTAGATGTTAGGCCACTTAAAGCCGCATACGGTTGGTGACGTGGACCTATCCCGCTCCTTGGGGATAGACTTTGGGTGTGCAAGGTACGAGTCCGAGTTCGACCGCAACGCCGACGGATGGTACGACCGAGGGATACGTCGCTTCGCTCGAGCCGCCTATGGTGGGAAGAATAAAGATGGAGACCCTTCGAGAAGATAGCTACCGTTGCATAGAATTTTCACTCCGATTCGCCCAAGAGGCTTGTAATGATGTACTCCATAATGGACATGTAATAAATTAATGTACTATTAACTTTATGTGATGCGATGTATGACTTTGTGTATCATTCTCGTGGAGACGTTCGTACGCGATAGCCACCGATCCGGGGCCACGCGGACGGTCCGCCCGGGCCACGTGGATCGTCCGCGGCCGCCGCGACCGTCCGCCCGGACCCCGAGCGAAGCACCTCGTTCGTTGCAAATAACGGACCGTCCGCGGCACCTCGCGGACCGTCCGCCCGGTCCCCGGCGGACCGTCCCCCCGGTCCCCGCGGACCGTCCGCCCGAAAGCGCATTTTCTCGAAATCTTTTGCCAAAAACTCGTTATTAAATAAAACCAACAACCCGCGGACCGTCCGCCCGAAGGGCCGGACCGTCCGCCGTAAACCAGGAAACTTGTTTTTCTTTTGATTTTCAATGGAACCCTTTTACCAAGAGAAACCGCCACTCATCTAAATGCAACGCATGCAAATTTTTTATCCAAGTGGCACTATGGAAAGTCAAGCCAATGAAATTGATCCCTCTTGATAGTACGGCTATCTATCCTATTAATCCGGTCATATAACATCCTCTAATCACCTTATGACCGGTAAAAGCAAAACCCTATCTTTTACCTTTGCCTTGAGCCCTTACCAACATAAGTTAACCAAGACCTTCTCATGTACCCCACATGATCTCATCGTTTCACCGGACTAACCTATTCTTATAACTCAAATAAAATTCTTAGTCCATAATGATTGTCATTAATTACCAAAACACGAATTAGGGGCCTAGATGCCTTCGGTGGGGTGCCGGTTGCAAGGGCGACAAGCGAGCAGGAAAAAAAAAAGGATCGCAGCGGGGGCGCGGTGCCGAGCGGAGGCGGAGCCACGAGAGCGCAAAGTTTTTAGGTACCAAGTTTTGTTCTCCTTTCCATTCTTTTTAGGAGTAGAGATAGAGATATACTCTCTCTCGTCCCGAATATAACTTCGTTTAGACTTTTTCAAAGTCAAACTTTTTCAACTTTGACCAATAATACCTCTTAAATTAATTTATTTTTAATAGAGAAGATCACATATTTCATAGTTGATTTCACGATAAATCTACTAGTATCATTTTTATATTATCAATATTTATAATTATTTGTTATTTATGATCAAAGTTGAAAAGGTTTGACTTTAAAAAAGTCTAAACGAAGCTATATTCTAGGACGAGAGGGAGTAATAAATACTACAAATTATTATTTAGATTAGAGAGTAATCGATAATATTTTTTATTTAAATAGTGTATAATACAATAATGAGCATTGGCTAAAGATCTAAAAGGATAGATTCTTTTTATGATGTAAATATTAGATATAGATAAAGGGCATGAGATTAGTTAGGCCACACATGATCCGCAAGGTAAGATAGTTAGATGATTTTTTATTTTATTTGAAAAAAAGATATTGATTATGTATGATGTGACCGGTGGATAGCTTAGATTTAAACTTTTTATAGAGGCGCACGTGGGTAATTTAGACAGAAATATAGGGATTATTTTTAATTAGCTAGGTGGGTAATTTTAGAAATAAAATTGTTTTTTATTTGAACAAAGATATTGATTATGTGTGATGTGACCGGTGGAATGCTTAGATATAATCTTTTTATAGAGGCATATGTGGGTAATCTAGACATAAATATGAGGGGTTATTTTTAATTCTTCGTAATGATATAGGTGGGTAATTTTAGAGAAAAGTTGATTTTTTAAAAAAATCTAGGATTTCCCTCTCATTTTAGAGTGTCCACCTGGGATTCCTATGTGGCTGCAGGCTTTCATGAGTTTCCTCTCATTTTAGAGTGTCCACCTAGGTGGCTTCATGTGGAGGCTTCAAAAAGAGCCTCAAGTTAGTAATAGTAATTTTAGAAACGAAGTTGATTTTTTATATGAATCAACAAAGATATTTATTATGTATGATGTGACTGGTGGATCACTTAGATTTAAACTTTTTATAGAGGTATATGTGGGTCATTTAGACATAAATATAGGAGGTTATTTTTAATTCTTGGTGATGACATCGGTGGGTAATTTTCGAAACAAAGTTGATTTTTTTAGATTTTTTAGGATTTCTCTCTCTTCTTAGAGTATCAACCTGGGATTCCTATGTGGCTTCATATGGAGCTTTCATGAGTTTCCTCTCTTTTTAGAGCGTCACATGTGATTCCTAAGTCGTTTCATGTGGAGGCTTCGAAAGGAGCCTTCGATTAGTAATAGTAAGATAGATTTGTCTCATTATTTTCAATTCTAATTAATTACATCATCTTTAATCGGATTAAGATTCTTTCAAAAGTTCTTAACATTGAAAATGTCATTGATCTCATCATAGGGTAGTACGAACTTGTGTTCGGGGGCATGTGCAAATTTGCACTGCAGATACACTATTCACCCATTACATCGAGTCACATTTTTTTTTCTCACAAAGACGCGCCTCCAATGCATACTTTTGCAACACTTTTACACTACAAATGCACCATTCATCCGTGCAAATTTGCACATCTAATGAGCTCTTCAGCGTTTCGTGTGAGAGTGGGACCGACAGTCCTATGACAAACACACGTGAAGGTCGAGCTGGCTTCAGCTCGTAATTGACACATAAGACGTGAGACCATCCAAAGGCTCTGTTTAGAGAAACTCTAAGGAGAGCCATCTGGCTAGCCAAAGTCGTCAAACACGCCAAATCGAAAAAATATGTCTCCAATAGTCTCGTCAACAGCCTCACCATGCCAACTAGGACATCAAATTCACCCCGGCACTCGCCAGACCTGCGAGCCATCCCACCGCGTCACCCCCTCGCCAAGATGCGGGGCCCACCTCTTGTGCGCCCATCCTCCCAATTCTGTTGCCGTTGCTGTCTGCCGCCGAGCCAGGAGAGGAGGGGCGGTAGGGTCGCCGCCTGTCGTCGGATCGGACAGAGGATGTGGTGGAGGAGAGCCGTCGTGGCCGAGGGCCGGGAGAGAGAGTAGGTGGTGGTGGTGGAGGAGGAGGGCCGCCGGTGGCCAAGGAGGAGAGGGACATCGGCGAGGGGAGGAGGCACTGTTGCATGGACATGCGGGGGTGGCGGAGGATGAGGAGGAGGTGGCCATGGTAGAGGTGGAGGCTCCAGCACAGAGTTGGCATCTGTCAAGGGCGGTGGTGGGTGAATGGGGAGGAATAGATAAGGTAGAGGAGATAATAGGATGAAAAAATATAAAGAAAAAAAGGAAAAAGAGAAAAATAAAGTAAGAGTAGATAAATGTGAGGAGAAGGTAGAGGATGACATGTGGGTCTCACGCGTCAATGAGTGTGGAAAGGGAGAGTTGAAGATAGTTGTTGGGATTTGGCGAGTGAGAAATGGAGGGTTTGTTGGACTGAGAAACTCAATATGGGGAAGAGTCTTTTGACGAGTCAAATGGCTAGTTGAATGGCGAGTCGAAAATGGATGAGCGGTTGGAGATACTAGAGCATTGTTGACGGGTCAATAACACGCCAAGTTTCACCGCAAACACATGAATCATTGTAGCTTTTCCCTTAGAGTATTCCATCCAAGGTCATCAATCCGTGGATCGGCATTGAACTTAATAGGGTTTTCTATCTAACCTAATGGACCTAATCTAATCACGAAACGCCGATTGCATACAAAGGTAAACCTAATATGTATATGAGTTATATAGCATGTAGGTTAATCTCATCCAAGAACTTAGGCAATAAGATAACAAAACACAAGCGAGAGTAACAAGGACCTATCATATCCTAGTTGTAGCTCTAGTTAGATTGACAAGCAAAACATGGTTCTCATGCAAAGCATCTTTAAATCTCCATCCTCCGGTTCAACTCCCGAAGACATTCACCCTATATGAGCTACACCATGTCACGTTGCTCCCTATTGGTGTGGGTAGTCTAAGGCATGAACATAAAGAACATGCCATACTACTCGATAGATCCGGTATGCAAATCTAGTCACCATGACTAGAAGAACACCCCTTGCAATCTATGTCGGCCATTGATCGGAATAAGCAAACTCGAGAAAGTATGAAATCATAAAAGGAGGAACATGTATCGTTAAATGAATCGGAACACATCTATTACTTTACCGTGAATGATGGTTCATCACAAGATATCAACGGTGGCCATACCTACTTGTGACTCCTAGCTCCGAGCTCCGCCATAGCACAACTACACGGGGAGGCTATGGCGGCTAGGGTTGGCCTAATCCATCCCCTAGACAACTTCGAGGTCTTGTGGAGGCCGTCATCTCCCTCGGTGCTTGCTTCGGTTTCGCCGAATTCCGGTGAATGGATGTGGCGGTCGTCGGGGACATGGATTATTTATAGACCGAGGCAACTCTAGTCCAAAGGGGGAGCGCGAACCGGCCGAGAACACCCCGTGAAGATCAACACGGGCGGTGTCGACCGACCCTAGGCCTTTTTGGTTTGCCTCGGCCCCATCTTTCGTGTGCGAGTTTCTCTCGCCCCTTGAACCATCTCGCTCCTTTGCATGTGGGATTTAGACACCATTATCCACGATCAAGATAGGGCTACTTGTCGCATCAACTCTGGTCTTCTATCTCGGTCGTCGAGAATATCTTGCAATTGCATCTTGGTCCTTGCCACCTATATAAGTAAGTTCATCTTGTATTTGCATATGAATGGAGTTCCTTGATCCTCTTGCATAGAATCCTCCGAACTTGATGGAAACTTATCCATTAAGCGCATGATTTCCTACATATACATTATACTTCCAAAAGCATATGCAAAAGCGAACTTGTTACATCATTAGTATGCCTAGTGGCGGGTTAGTTCCAAATCAAAGCCGACACCTTTATGTAACATGTGCTCTAGGGGTGTCATAAATGAGCATCAACAAGCATATCTAAGAGGCTCTCTATATTCTTTATGAGTGATAGAAATAGAGATTTTGGTGAAAAATGCCTTACAACAGCTTATCTATATAATCATCTAAATATAGCTATCTTCTATTCTTGATTTTTAGCTAGTCAAATATTGAAGATGAGAATGACTCTCTAGAGTGCGCATAAGAAATAGAAAAGTTATGAGAAAGTGAAAAGATATAGAAAATGATGTTTATGCAAATGACTATCTAAATGATAAATTAGAGAGTAAAATTTAGAAAGGCTCAGAAGATGCTCTAAAGATTGGTAAATCATTGTCCACCCATCAAATAAAACTATTCACCCATCATATCGAGTCAAATATTTTCTCCATACACACGGCCCAATACAGCTAGGTCGTGTTTGTTTACCGGTCCGGCTCGGCCCAAGCTCACGAGCCACGCCGGAGGGATACAAGTCGGGCTCCGGGGGTGCAGGAGATATTGTTTGGCAAATTTACATCTCATGGGTTTGACTAAGATAAGATGGTGTTTGATGGACCGGATGCATCGATGAGATGCTTCACACATGGGCCTTAGGTATAGTTACCCCCACCTTCTCTCCACCACCGCCGCCGCCGCCGTAGATTAAGGACCGTTGCCGCCGGGAGATTTCGGAGCGCCACCGCGTGTTCGTGCCGCGTGCACGCCGCCACCGCATGCCACGCGCGGGTGCATCGAGGACGGCGGTGCGCGCCACCGCTAGCCGCATCCGGGGGCACGGACCCTCCGCCGGGAGCTCGCCCGGAGGACACCGTATGGTCCTCGGGCATAGACGCGCCGCCGCAGCTCGCCCTCGACCCCCGCCCGTCAAAGCTTCGGTCACACCGCCAACCCCCGAGCACACCATCGACGCCCGCCCTTCGCGTGCCACTAGATTTGGACGGCTCGGCCTCGGCACCACCTAAGCTCGCCGCCAACGCCGGCCCCCGACGGAGTGTGACGCCGGCCTCGTCCTCGGCACCCGCGGTCGCCGGTGGAGCTCGGGCTCCCCACCGGAGATGAGGGGGGTGTCGATCTTTCCTCTTCTCGTGGACTTTACCGGAGGTCACCCCACCAGCTCAAGGACTCGCGTGCTTGCACCGCGAGAAACGACCCCTCTCGACGTTTCTTCATGTGTAGGTTGGTGGGCGCGGCTAACAAACACGCCCTTACTTTCCACACTTTCCATTCAAAACACTATTCAACGCTATTCATCGCAAATTTTCAGATCAACCCCAGCCTTGTTTAGATGTCGAGAAAATTTTGTTTTTTCAACGCACTGTAGCAAAAGGTAAATTTCGACTTTTTCGGTAAATATTATACTACCATGGCCTAACTAGATTTAAAAGATTCGTATCGCAAAGGCCATTACAATCGTGTAATTAGTTTTTGATTTCATCTTCATTTAGTAATCCAAACATATATCTTTTCGACGTATTTAATGTGGTGATGAGAGAGTCATAGCGAGAATTCCTAGCGATCTAAACAATACCGTCGATTGTTGCCGGCTCGCCGCCACCGAAATTCAAACGCTCCTTCCCCCGCACACCTCATCCCACGAATTCCATTCCTTCCCCTCCTCAACAAAAACCCAAACGCTCCCGCCCGCACCCACACAGGCGCGCGCACACCTCAGGCGCCGATCTCCTCAGCCGCCCCCAGCTCTCTCAGCGTCTAGCGAGCGGAGGGGAGCAGCAGCGGCAACAGCCACCGCAGCGTCGTGATATGGTGTCGAGGACGTCCTCGAAGCCGGCGCCTTCGCTCGTGGCGCGGCGCCGCCCTGCCCACCGCTGCCGCCTGTCCCCCGCCACCACCAAGCGCCGCGGGAGCCCGCTCAAGTCCCTCGCGTCCGCGCCCGACACCGTCACAGCGACCTTCGACCGCTCCGTCCGCTCCTGCCGCCGCCTCCTCCTCGAGATCTTCGCCGTCCTCGGCTCCCCGCGCAAGCGCCGCGCCGCCGCCGCGGCGTTCCAGCGACCTCCCGCTACTCCTCCTCGCCCGACCTCGCACAACCCCGCGGTCCGCGCGCAGTTCCCCTTGCTTCCGCCGTCGCCGTCGCCGGGGAGGCCGACGCTGTTCCTCGACCTCGACGAGACGCTCGTCTACGGCCAGAAGCACACGCCGCCCGCGCGGTTCGACTTCACCGTGCGCCCCATCATCCATGGGGAAGCCATCACCTACTACATCGCCAAGCGCCCGGGAGTCGAGGCGTTCCTCCGCGTCGCGGCGGAGAAGTTCGAGGTCGTCATCTTCACCGCGGCGCTAGAGGAGTACGCCTCCCTCGTGCTCGGCCACCTCGACCCAGACGGCGAGGTGTTCGCGCACCGCCTCTACCGCGACGCGTGCCGCGAGGCCGAGGACGGGAGCTTCGTCAAGGATCTCGCCGCCACCGGCAGGGCGCTGGACCGCGCGGTCATCGTCGATGACAACCCCGATGCCTACGCCCTGCAGCCGGAGAACGCCGTCCCGGTGGCGTCATTCGTGGGCGACTACAACGACCGAGAGCTGCAGTGGGTGATGGCGTTCTTGGATATCGCTGCCGAGTACGAAGACGTCAGGGAGGCCATCAGGTATTACCAGGCTCTCGTCACGGCAAGCTGAGCGACCGGCTTGCCACCATGGCATGGAGAAGGGTTCCCATCTGTCACTCCTTGAAGCAATCTCAGGTAGTGGGAAGAGAGAATTCAGCAGAACAGATGTGGTAGAGCTTCTCCTGAATTGGGATGGGAATATGTTATGATGCGGTAGATTAGTGTACTGGTAGTCAGGACTTGAAACCTAAGTGAAACTAATAAATATCAGTGTTGAGAAAATTTCTGCTACATTGTGCTGTGCACTCCATGCTCGGCGTGTTTAATTTTTGCTAAGATCAAATAGAATCTGGCAAATAACTTTTGTGTCTTTTTTGAAAAACAAATAACTTTTGTGTCCAACAAATCGAAGGAGAGAGAGCGTTGTGTTGGACGCGAGAGGAATTGTTTGCACAAGGCTGGAACTGTTTTGGAATTACTCGATGACTGTATTCTACTCATAAACGAAAACAAACATGAAAAGAAGAATCAAAGAAGTGGCCGTTTTTTCTTACCTCTGAAGATAGCAGCCTCCTGTATTCCATGAGGTCTGGGCAATTTTCCACAAAACTAAAGTTCGATGGCAATTTGCCAGGCCATTGGTTCCCACGAGATCTCACCATTGCAAGTGAACATCATATGGAGACACACAAGATGGTTCCAGTTCCTCAAACTTTACAGTATTTGTTAAGTTGTGAAAGGACAACATCATAGTGACGCTGGACAAACCAATTCTTCGAAAATGTCAGGTTCAGCTACGTTCGGCTTCTCTTTTTTTCAGCTTATTGCACAATATTTTTCTCCAAGCAAATCTTCCATGCAAATCAGCTCAGTAATTTCTCTTGGAATAAATTTGTCGTACAAATCTGCCCAATATCAAACGAACAGAGACAATAAATTTGTCGTACAAATCTGCCCAATATCAAACAAACAGAGACCGAAATCTGAAACATACTTCTTCCTAAAAGATTATATGAGCAATTCTCCACCGCAAGATCACCTGCGCGGTATTTTTTTTTTTAAAAAAAACAGCGCGGTAAAAATTGAGCCGCCCGTTCACAGGCCCAGCAGCTAGCGTTTCCAGACACTTCTTGAGCAGCCGACGTCAGCTAGCGATGTTTCTCTGATAAAATTTACTGCTAGTCAGTTCTTTCTTCCTTCGCCCAGACTCTTCCGGCTGGCACTAGACGTGAGCTTCGATTTGCCGAGACAGGCAGGGCGCAAGGCAGCACACACAGCATTGCGTTGCACGTCTTCTCCATTGGGTTGTGTACCGAACTACTAGTACTGATACTTTTGAGTTATCATCTCATACACTGAATAAAGCCCGTCCATGACGCTTTGTTCGTCCGACTTATCAGCCACCAATCAACAGTATTTTCCCTCAGAACAAATCAGTCATCATTAATCAGCTGACAGCATTTTCCTCTCGAAACAAACCAGCATCAGCCACCAGTCAAACGAACATGCTGAAATTAATGAGATTGTCCTCTGTACACACAAAGTAACAAATATATCCTGCGTTCCTATTTTATGTAGATGCAGCTGATATTTAAGTTAACCTTTTTGCTTCCAGGGTGATTCGATCGATATGTATGCCTCAAGAGAGATACCGCCTTCTCCATTATACTGCCATTCAAACAGCAATGACAGAATCATGGTGAGAAGGCAAAGCACAGCTGAGGCAATTAAGCCCAACAAGACTCTACCTAGCTGCTGCTGCTGCCAATGGGCCGCTTGCGGAGGTGCTACAACGGCCCGGTGGATCAATTGGTGGCCGAAATGGCCAGCGGCGGGCCTAGAACCTCTTTCGGTCCAGCAGTGACAACTGACAAGAGTCAGTGCAGCACTGCTGCACGTCCTTCAGAAATGCTCGAGCTCATCATTCTGCTCGTGAGCTAGCCTAGACGGATGATGATGCGACTGCAATAAATTGAGTTTGGTTTCTTGTGCATCGTCAACTTGCGCAGACTATGCAGACTTGCTACCGGGCAATTACAATTCTGTGAAACTAAAAATATCTCTGCAAATGGATCAAAAAGAGGAATATGAAAGTGACTAACGAGCACATTGTGGCCTGAACTACAGTCTACAATATTCGCCAGCATTCCGCGCACTCCAAACCAAACCCTTCTTCTCTCATTATTTGCTGAGATCAGATAAAGATATTAGATGCTGTTCCGCGGAAGTTGGGGCATGTTTGAAAGTCGCCAAAGATTTCCATTTGGTAACTCCCACGTCAACACAAAATCCAAGGGACAAAAGGATGAGCCCTTTTCACTTCCCCGTGAAGCGATACCAACAGGAGCAACCTGAATGCCGTGACCATCTTGAGAAAGCACACACGGAACGTCAATTGATCCAAACAACTCTACCTTGAGGTAACTTTAATCTGTAAGTCATTGGAAGAGATCATCTTGGAATAGGTCTATAGGACGGAGCTTGGATCGAATTTAGCGGCTCTTTTCTTTTTCTTCTTCCCCTTTTTTCCTCAAATTTACAGCCGGCGGTAGCGGCTGATCGATCTGATAAGACCAGTTACCGATAAAATCGGACAAACTCAAATTTCAAATTTAAACACGTAGTTCAACCGGTTGCAAACGGTTAACCGACTGGTAAGACCGGTTAGCTGACCGGTTGCACAAATTAGCCGTCGGTTGTTGACCGATTGCGAATTAATAAAGAATTTAATGTGTTTTAAAATTTGAATTAAAAATTGAAAAATTAAAAAATCCTTTAGAAAAATTCAAGTGCATAGAATCTAATGGGATCAATTTTCTGAATATAGTGCATTTAGTATTTTTTTGCGGGCATTAGAAGTTCAAATGAAAAATACGCCGGATGAACTTCTAATGCTCGAAAAATACTAAATGTACTATATTAAAAAATGACATCATTAAACACTGCGGACCTTGAAATATTTATAGGAATTTTCTTTGATTTGTCAAATTTTTTGAATTCAGCTGCTTCGATCAGTGCTCGTGTCAGTAGGGGGGAAACCTTGGACCCCCCCCCCCACCCCACCTACCCCAAAACCCAACTGCTACATCCGTGGGTTTTTTACAATTGCAAATATAATATATTAAGCAACCAAGTTACAAACAAGTCCTCCGAAGAAGACGAAATTACAAGCAGGTTCTAAGACCGGATAAGCACAAACACAACAAATATGGTGGCTATGATGAGTTCACCGACGACAGGCAGTAGGGTCGCCGGAGGCGCTTACAACCAGGCGCAAGGACTGCTCAAGGCATTTGAAGATGGGGCGACCGAGCTGATGGAGCATATTCCAGACGACCAAAGAATAGGTAGCTTGTCGTCGCCGGAGGTAGAAGACGAAGCTCAAAGTCGGATCCCTAGGGGGGCGAAGTCGTTGAGCCAGCATCCAGTGGAGAAGTGCCCGGAGTGAGCCTAGATCTGCAGTAACGAAGGCTGCTTGGTGGACAGCGTGGCGGAGCGGAGGTGCGGTGAGGACAAGTTGATGACGAGCAGATCTCGCCATCTCAAGGTCAAGGCAGAAGCGGCGGTGAAGAGGAGAGATCCTCATGGTGGAGGGGCGGTGGTACTTTATTTAAACACACATGAGCAACGAAGGCGTCAGCGACGAGGAGGCCAAGAAGGTCGGCGACGACGACAGTGGCAGCGCAACCATGGTGGTATTGACCATGGAGGGAAAAGGCCACGGATACAAAGTGAGAAGGATAGATAAATACTCGATCTATAGGTTGGGGTCCATACACTCTGCTCGCCACCGGCGAAGTTGCCGAAGGGGGGAGAGAGAGGGGCCCGAGCTATAGGCGGGCGGAGGGACGCTGAGAGGAAGGGATAGAGGGATTTGAGCGATCAGCATTCACCCCGGCCCGCTACATCCGTGGTTGGATATCACAACGGAGCACACCTGCCAATTAACGTGATACAAATAGTGTTTTTTACTTAAAAATAGTTTTTTTACTGACTAACGGAATCATTCAGTCGTAACCTTCATAAACGAAGGCCCTCGAATATCAACCCTAGGGCTAGAAAACGATCCATTCTTAAAAAATATATTAAGCCTCTCGGTTGATACTTTGGAATGCAACAGACAAAACGTGCCTCCAATTTATCTTTAAAACATTTTCGCATAAACAACAAAATCTCAACAATGCTAAAGTACAGTGTGAAGTCAAAAGTCAATGCAATTTCAAAGATTCGAAAAGATCAGATCACACGACGAATTGGAGTTCTGGATCAACTGCCCGGTGAGTTCACACCCCCTGTGGATCACGGGACTACGGGAGAGCAGAGCTAGTACTCGCCAACAACTCCCTCCCATGACATGACGGAGTTTGGGTTCATATTGCCTTTTCATTTCAAGAATTTTTAAAATATATGCTCGTTTGTAATATGAACATTTCGCAGAATTCCCGGACACGTTCCTACAAGTAGACTAGTCTCCATGGCTAGTCAACGAAGCCAATCAGGATAAATTTTTTTAGGAGACATGCAAACGGATGCAGCTGGAGCCCTGGAGCTGGACCCCATAAATAGTGCTTGGACCAAGCTACTGCTCCGCATCTTCTTCTTCCTCGCAACACGGAGTGGATAGCTAGCTGCTGCTGCTGATGCAGGCAGAGATGGCGGGAGCTGAGGTTGCAAACGGTGGCCTTCACGAGAGCACCGTGGCCATGGAGGAAGGCAGGGTAGGCGATGAAGCATGCCGTGAGAGGTCGGAGCAGGATGGAGCCGGCTGCCGCCCCATGTTCTCCGTCCCGTTCGTGCAGAAGGTATGCTTCTTGCTTCCATGATGGTTTTGCTTTCTCAAAGTTTCTTATTGCAGTTTCAGAAATCTGTGGTTCCTCCATGTTCAGCAAAGTTCAAGCAATAGTCTTTTTTGTTTGTTTGCTGAGAAAAAAAAAACATCAGCGGGTTCAATAATTCAGTGAGCGAAAGAACGGAACAGAGCAACAGACAGAGCCAAGAACAAGATGAGAAGTTCTCATGTCATGTGCTTGCTTGGATCTGCGACGACGACGCACGTCAGAAATGGCCAAATTCAGAACAATACTGTAACACACGGGCGGCGGCTAAGGAAAAATCCAAGGGATATACACATTTCTTGTGCCTTCTTGCTAGCTCGCTAGTCGCTACACCTTGCCGTCTTGGTGAAGCATCCAATTAAGTTCACATCATGCAACAGCTGGTCTTGGCATGATTGCAAATTTGCAATACAATTGATTGTTTCCTATCCGATCGACGACGAACAGTAGCAGATAAGAGAAAAGAATCAGTGGGCAAGGGCAACTAGGGCAAGCAACCGATGTGAATGCGACGTGTGATGGTCTGATTAATCCAGCAATATAATCCTGCTCGTGAATTGTCTGCAGATCATCGCCGAGATCTTCGGGACCTACTTCCTGATCTTCGCCGGGTGCGCGGCGGTGGCGGTGAACCTGCGGACGGGCGGCACGGTGACGTTCCCGGGCATCTGCATCGTCTGGGGCCTCGCCGTCATGGTGATGGTCTACTCCGTCGGCCACATCTCCGGCGCGCACCTCAACCCGGCCGTCTCCATCGCCTTCGCCACCTGCGGCCGCTTCCCGTGGAGGCAGGTGCCGGCGTACGCGGCGGCGCAGGTCATGGGCGCGGCGGCCGCCAGCCTGACGCTGCGGCTGCTGTTCGGGAACGCGCGGGAGCACTTCTTCGGGACGGTGCCGGCCGGGTCCGACGTGCAGTCGCTCGTCATCGAGCTCATCATCTCCTTCAACCTCATGTTCGTAGTCTCCGCCGTCGCCACGGACAACAGAGCCGTAAGCACACCTCGATCAAACCATCCTTCGTTTTCGCATCAACCAACTTTGACCAAAACCGTCACTACTACAGGTCATGCTCTGAAATAGTGTGGCCAGACTAATCTAAAGTGAATTAGTGTGTGGGGCCAGACTAATTAATCTGCTAGAAATCGATCGGGAGGTGATCGATCGGCATTGTAGAAATCGTCTGATGGCTAAGTTAACCATCGCTGTTCTGAGCGTTGGTTTATGGATGGATTATGGTTGCCTGTCACTTTTAACGAAACACACACACACCCACACAAGTGGGGGGTGAATTGAAGGGTTAAGTTTGTGCTATCCAGAATACATCTTGCGCGCACACAAAGCCTTCTTGCTGCTAACCCACGCTAGCTAAAATACATATCATCGTCATCAGTAATTGACAAGTAAGTACAGTATATGTTGTTTGGTCTACCAGAATTTTGGCCATGGTCACATCATGCTTCTATCAATATATGGTTACAAGTAAGTAACATTAGCCAACAAATTTATTCAGAATTGAACATGGCTATTGACAATTAAAACTCAAGGGGCCACACGCACACGTGCACGTACAGACCAAGAATTATATATATGTTGCTTGGACGTAGTAGTTTGCTGGGCAAAACGGAAAAGAAACAGTGTGGTGTGTCCCCAACAAAAATTTGCTGAAAAAGAACACAAAGTATATATATGTACCTTTCCAACTTGGCAAAGGCTACTCAAGAACAATAATGTACATGAAAAAGGTAGACTTTTAAGCACGAAATGTAGCTTGGGTACCAGACATTAGCATTGTGCAATCACATCATACCATAAGAAGAAAGATACATGGTTTTTCTTCTAACCTCCTTCCGGCTCCATCACAAAATGGTTATTGCCGGACTTCGATTTTTTTCACTGTAGTAGGTAAGAAAAAGAGAGGTTCTTTACCAGATCCAATGGCGAATGATGTGACATAATAGCTTTTTTAATCCTGCAAACGTACATCATGAACCAGATGGAAAAAAAAAGCACAGCATCAGTTAACCGGTCATTAATCCCTGGTCTTTGCAGATTGGAGAGCTGGCTGGCCTTGCTGTTGGAGCTACCGTCCTGCTAAACGTCCTCTTTGCAGGGTAAATGCAACGCAAGGACTATGTGCAAAATCAGCAACACGCTCTACATTCGCAGCAATAATACATTACCATCTGCAAGACTGACTAACGGAAACACACTTGTTCGTGGTTCGTGCACAGGCCTATATCAGGAGCGTCCATGAACCCGGCGAGGACCCTGGGCCCGGCGATCGTCGCCGGCCGCTACGCCGGCATCTGGGTGTACTTCGTGGGGCCCATCTTGGGGACGGTGGCCGGCGCGTGGGCCTACAACCTCATCCGATTCACCGACAAGCCGCTGAGAGAGATCACACAGACCTCCTCCTTCTTGCGAAGTGCGAGGAGGAACTAGTAGATTTGTAACAAACAGGCCCCAACTCTGAATGTAGATGCAGTAGTTAACAGACAGTGCTGTCCCTGGTAGTGTTTACATATGTACTGTACGTGTTAGTTTTAACCTCTGCAAGTGCGAGATTTGGTCACCTAACTGAGGTAATTTTCCAGCAAACTTCCAGACCTCAAAAAAAGGTAATCTGTAATCTTGTATTATACGGACTAGTACACCACATGATCGTGTTCACACGTGACATCACGGGATTGTGCTCCGATGTCAGAACGTCGCATCCTGATTCTTGGGAGGGCGACTCGTATGGGTTTTGTAAATTGTGATCTACTAGCTGTATGCATCACGTACCAGAGGTCAGAGGATCATTTGGTAAAAAAAAACCACGAGACGTCATGCATCTTTGTTTAAGTGGCATGCTCGTTCCATATTTGCAGCTTCCGAATCGTCAAACAATTCGCGTGGATGCGTGATGTGTCCCGGCAAGTTGTTTGACACGTGACGCCCTGGTATCCTCCTGTAGGAAGATATTGACGTGTTGTCGGTATTGATATCTAGGTAAACCAACCCAAATATTCAATTATGAACTTGCTATGATTCAAAAGTACAAACATTTCCAGTGTTGGTGTAGAAAGGCTAATCCGAGTGCTACCTTTGAGTTGATTTGGTTCATGTGTTTGCTACTATAATACTATAATCTCTAGTATACGATTTCGCGGGAGAAACAAATCCTCTCACGCCATTTTACGCATGGCTGATTTGGCTTATTAGGTCCTAATACATCCCGAAACAACAATGTCAACTAATGGTGGGTGGGAAATTTTGCAATCGACCAAAACCGACACCAGTTTGCAATCAAACATAAATACATCATCAAGGCGTATCCAAAAAAATACATCATAGAGAAAAGTATACAGAATCCAAAACCATAAACACGTTGGATCATGAAAGGATCCACTTGTTTACTAGAACTTGATGAAAAGTTAAAACACCTTACATCACCTCGTCATTAATATAACAATGTGAAACGACTGACTTTGCTCGTCACATGTTTGGATGTTATTAGTTACGGTAGCAAGAGCTTCGTGCAAGAAAGTATTGAGCGTGTTGATGTGAAACTTAGCAAACAGAAGAGAACGGAAACAAAGATCAAGTACACTAGAATCTGGTGATCAAGAATGTTTCCAGTTCTTACACGAATGAAAATTCAACCAAAAATGGATGTACCATCGCAGCGCACGGATAGCTGCATCGTTTCTTACATCACTTCATCTGTTGTACAAGGCAGCACATGTTCCACAAACCTAGCAATAGACGAACTGGGCGCGACGGACTTGTCACAGTAAAAATTGATAACCGTGGTTGCTATCTTCTGTCATTGGAACATCCTGAGGAAATTATTTGCATACGCCATCGGCTTGACATCAGGATGTGGCTGAAAGATGCATCATCAGGTGTAAGTGTATAACCAATCAACCAGACATCCAAAAAGTAATCAGATCAGTGCTAAAAACATGAAGTTAACACATTCAAGAAAATAAGTGTTACAAGAGCATGATCAAGGGATATTCAAAATGCATACTACATGAATACTACATGAGAAGCAACATGTGCAAGTGTTGGAAATATTAGCCACCTGAGACTGTAGGTTCTCTATTTTCTATTCTGGTTGGTTTGGCCCCTATCCTGCTCCTGATTTCCAATTAGGTGTGTACTCTGTTTTTTAAAATGTGAGTATATTGGAGTCCCAATTTTCAAGGTCGTGTAAAAGACAACTGGACAATTTCTGATAAGTAGACAGTGTCCAGTTTCCCCCGGTTACCGTGCCTAAACCTTTGGGCTTCAAATGAACTTCGCACATAAATAGCTTGCACTTGCCATCTTCAGTCCTAGAGAATACATGCAAATACAAAAGAAAAGAGTACTACTCACCACAGCTGAGAAAGTAATAATCTGAGGTTTCATTTCTGGAGCTGTGAACCGAATAAATGCACCCTTGTTGCCCATCTGTATCAAAAATGCAATCACAAGATTAAAACAGCATGCTTCGATTAAGTTTGTCCAAGAAAATAAACAAAAGGTATAAAGGAAAGCAAACATTTGATGACATAACAATGCAAATGGAAGTTAGCCCAAGTAAGCCACATTGTAAAATAAAGTTATACCTGGTCACAATAATTAGGGGCAGAGAATACTGTTATAAGCTTTCCATCATGTTCAATTTCATGGCCTTCATCCTTCACTTCATGGGATCGGACAATAAGATCTGGTAGGTCATTGAGAAAATGAAACATAAAAATACTTCAAATATAAATTTCCTTCAGTAAATAAGACCCATAAAAATATTGCACATACAAGTTTACTTAAATTAAACAGTTTGAACCAACAGCTATTTCAAAAAATCGAATTGAAAATTAAATCTAGCTAGCATGTTCGAGGAATCCACATACCCAGGTTATTATCCTGTAAAAACTTCTTAGTCACATCCGCCCCAAAGGAAAGAGCAACACCACGTTTGCTTGGACCCCTTCCAAGCTGAGGCTGAGGGTCACTCCATAGTAGTTCACACATTAGACCTGCCATAGTAAAAATAGTAATGGCATTGTGTTACTGCCAAATAGCCAACAGAAAATGGAAAGGCAGAGTTGATGGGGATCATAGTGCCAACACAGGTTCGTGTGCTCTTTCACATGGGTGTGTTTACCTTTCCCTTAGAATAAAATTCAGGTTAGGAACTGAAATAATAGATGCATAGATGGGTGTGTTCAATAAAGCGCCTAGAAAAAATTGCTTGACTAAATAATAGAATAATTTTCAACTTTTGGATATAACTCTGTAGTTCAGCCACTCCCTAGGACAACAGGCAAATGCCATGCACATTCAGAATCAAGGTTGTTGGCCAACCAATAGAAGATCCTAGTAGTTTAAGAAGATAGCAAACGAAAGCTCAAAGCCATGGACATGAATAAGACATACACATAATAGCTAAATCAAATGATGGTCAACTGCCACAGCAATAAAATATTCGTAATACTAGTTGGAAATAGGTGCATTAAGCAAATATAAAAGAAAACTATACTGTACCTTCTTCAGGAGGTTCACAGAAACGATCAATGGATCTAATGTCTGAAAGCTTCACCCCATCAACACTAAAAAGTCCTCCATGGACTACAAAGACCTTCTTGTTGATGACATGAGCAAGAGGTAACCAACAAAAGACTTCAGCAAATAGTTCAACAAATTTTTCACTCAGCTTCGACCTCACTTCACCCTCAAAGCCATATATCTTGTTCATGCTCTTGCTTTCATGATTTCCTCTTGCAAGGTACATAGCTGAAATATTAAAAAGATTCACCCAATGCAAAAATGTTACATCCACAACTTGACTATGATTTATCAACAAACAACAGTTAACACAGCACCAGACTTCTGAAAAAAAAATTGCACAATGTCGTTGACTTCAGGGAATTAACAAAATGTGTAGCAAATACCTTTTGGATAGAGGCACTTGAAAGCAAAAAGGGTGAGTATGACTTCAACAGAGAAAGAACCTCTGTCCACAAAATCACCATTGAAGAGGTAAGGATTTTCTTCTGAGGGGAGCCCATTGAGTTCAAATATGTTGAGCAGATCAAAGTACTGCACAGAAAAAAAAAGGAAGAAGATTAATCACACCAATCAATACAGCTTTAAGGAATCTTATGACAATGCAATTTTTAGCGAGGCCAAGTGAAATGTATCACTATTAGAGTTGTCTGATTCCCCTCGAGTACTGAATAAGTGAATAACCTTATAATTACTGCACACCAAGGGTAATGGCACTTTTGTTCTTTCTGAAGTAAGTTGTGGAAAATGACATACTTTCCTATCATGTCCTATATGCGATTGGCTACATGATTTCAAGAAGAGACACGATTTGCTTCGAAATTGCCCTGTCTTATTTGGTGTGTAGTATATTTTACACATCAGTCTGTCTTTGTTCATATGTGGTCATCTTGTGTTTTTCTCCAAGTATGCAAAAATAAAAAACAAGGAACAAAAAGAACACATTGAATAAAGTCTAAACAATCACTTCAAGTGATGCACCCATTAAGCATAAATACCTGGCCGTGCACATCACCACAAACTGTAAAATGCCCACCATTTGGAACATCCACATCAACAAGTGAAGGCATCGCACGCAACAACTCCAAAGTTTTTAACACAACCTGATACGCATATCTACATCGACAAGGTAAAGAAGTAAATGATTTAAGAGAACAGATAAAGACAATAGGAAACATGTAAGATATTTCCAATCCCATTATGAAGTGTACCTTTTATGTATGCATTTCTGCTTCTTAAATTCATCCAACATCGCTTTGACAAAATCTAGTGTTATATCTTCACCGTCAATTCTCGGTCCCGCATATTGTGGCTCAACTTCTGGCAAATGAAAAGAATTGAGAACCTTAATTAGAAAATGTGAAATATGCAGAGATAAGTTGTCCAAATAAGAGAAACCTCTACCCACTCAAAAAAGGAAATCTCAATGCTTACATAGTATATAGGCATTCAAATTCCCAATGGAACAATTACACAAGTAAAGCTGGAATTTCACAAAAGTAGAACTAGACAACCAAGCAGTTGTAGCATCAAAACGCATGGGGCCTAAGAAGTAGGTATAATTTTTAATAATAGTAGAAGGTGCAAGAGAAACTTCTAATGACCCATGATAGCAATAAAAACACAACATGCTTAACTTTTAACAAGGTCAACAAAGAAACCTCACACTTGGTTCTAACTACTCATTCAATACTCTCCAATTCTATTGGAGCTACATTATTGGCAAATACCCTTCTTGGCTCATGCTAATACAAAAATCATATCAAGTGAAAACAGACTCAACCGTGTTATGTAGTCCACCTCAGCACCTTTTCGCATTATTTAGGGTTATAACTATAAATCCTGAAGGTTTAGTGCACAATTTTTTTTTACAAAAGCCAAGTTGAGATATGTATGGTGGTTAATGCACATATAACACAAATGATATCATCACGATGATAGTAAACTAGTCGTACCCTAAAGTTATCTAATTCTACACTACAGTAGAACATGGAGTAACTAGTGCACAATGCCCTGCAGAATTCAAACCTATGATATGGTAGTCGATAGAATCAGCCACAGAGCGCTTCTCTGCTTGTCCGACAGAAATTGCTTCTTCAAAACGGATTTTTTGGACAGCTTTCTCGCACTCTTTCAACTTTCTTGTAGCGTCTGGATCATTCGGGCAGATTTTTTTCACCTAAGAAATATTTTTTATTTATTCAGGTATATAAGGGAAGACCAAAAAGGAAAAATCAACAGAATTTACCACAGTATTGATTGGCAGTCTAGGAGTGATGGGCACAGTTGCTAACCTGCTGAAAATCCTTCAGGGCTTCCTTGAACTTTCCCATGGCAAGATATGCTGCACCGCGTCTATAATAACCCTACACAGAAGAAAAGTCCATTAATGCGGGAACTAAAAAATAAAGACAAGAAGCACACAAAAGGTGGCATCATCATTTACTTTTGAATATCTAGGATCAACTTCAATGGCTTTTGTAGCATCCTGCACTGCACTTCCATATTCCTCCAATTTTGTATGTGCAAATGCACGGTTTGCCCAGTAAACTGCATTCGAACTGTTCAGCTCAATGGCTTGACTGTACAACTCTATAGCCTGCGAGAACTTGTTTGCTGGAGAAAATAGCAGCAAGTAGTAAGTACCAACAGTCACTAAGATAACAGCCAGATATATTTTGAAACTTTGCTGTAAAGGAACATTCTCTGCGTATTCAAGTTTAAAATGAGTCAATTATAAGCCACTTTTAGATTTAGTGCAAATTTACCTTAAAATCCTAATATTTTTCTCAACATTTATCCACGATTCCAATTGCATAGAAAATAGGCAGCCATTAGAGAAGTAAATTTTCCAATACATTAAGGTGCTCAGAAGTAACTTTTTTGCATAATGAAAACAGACCTCTACATGGAGTGTGAAAGTAAAATGTTAGTGATCAACTACAAAGTTAGGAGAGGCAGGTCAAGTTATTAGTGCATACCCTTGAAGGCCTCATTTGCCTTAAGTTTCAGTTCCTCGGCCTTTTGCACATTTGAATTTGCATTAGCATCCATGATAGTTATTATCCTTCAGCTGCCTGTCAAAAGGATAACTTCATATGACGACTGAAAGACCTCTATCCACAAACTGCATTCGAGAAAAGAAAAGAGTTAGTGAAGAACTAAGGATATTCAAGAGTGTCATACAAGTACAATTCGCAGATAAATGCTTTAGTACATTTTCTAGAATTTATGATCCATAATATTTCATGACAGTAAAACATCTTGCAAATCCACCATTTAAAAATATGCACCCTGAATTCTAGTGCACTCAGGTGGTCAGGCCACAGTATGACACATATATAACAAAATGTAGCAGAATGCAAGGCAGTCAGTAGTTGCATCATGATAATTCATAAACCAGCAGCAAAGGAGAATGAACCGACCTCACAAAATTATGCAGCATAAAAAACCGTGTGCGAGTGCGACCATAAATGAAACATCTATCTTCTAGACAAACACTATCACATGCTTTACCCAGTCACACAGGGTACTAACATCTGGTTCTGACATGTGACATCTCACCTGATCTACATCCCAAACCGTCTGAACAGACCAAGAGTGAATTAAAAATATCACAGGCCCAACTCTCAGATCTCCTCCCCGTTGATCAACTCATTGGAGACTAAGCATTCATACCTAATGTCAGGTCGCAGACCTCCAGATTGAACCAAGTCGCAAAAAAATAGAAGGACAGCAGCTCCACCTCCTAACTATTAGTATTGTAGTATAAGTACTCACAACTGGAGTTCCGAAGCCAAGCCCAACAGGCACCAGCTATTCTCTAGGCAAAGGCCTCTGTTTTACTTCCATTTTGTACAACGTATTTTGCTTTATTTCAGGATGTTAGCTTTACTTGGTATGCACTTCCCTACAAACTTTAATGCACAGCAGATTCCCATAAAGTTGCAGTACCTTATTGTGTACTCCCCCAATTCCAGATGACTCCACCAAGAAACTATAATGCAATTAACCATAATGACAGGGTTTCAGTATCCAGTCCCCAGTCCCCTGGTTCACGCCGCATAGCAAGCAAAACTTAGCAACCACTACACAGAAAGGCGACGTCTTAGCAGTGACACCAGAACCTAGCAACCACACATCTGCGCACCGTCATCAACGCTAATCGAGGTGTTCCTAACAACCAATCCCCGTTGGCACCACAAGAGCACCACAGTATACACGTGAATCGTTGCGGCACCTGAACATGCTCCCGCGAGGCAACAGCCAACCCGGTGTACACCCGATAAATTTTGCAAAAAAAAAGTCGTAAATAGTGGTAAAATACATGGTCAGATCCGAGTACGAATAGCATACGCTAGTGGGTGTTCGATTTCACACAGCAAGAAGGAAGGGAATGAGCGGGCATACCTGTCGGATGCTCGTCGCGGGCAAAGCGCCCGACGAAGAACTGCGGCGGCGCACGCCCCTGGGCCCTGTGCGCCGCTAGGAAAGCAAGGCCGAGAGGAAGAGAGGGGGGAGAGGAAGGGAACGGTCCGAGAGGGAGGTGAAGGCGTGGAGAGGAGAGAGAAAAGGGGGGAGAGGCTCACCGTGCGGCTCCGTCTGCTCTCCTCCGCACGACCACGGTGGTGGTGCCGTGGTGGGGTAAGCTCGCCGCCGAGGGTTTTGCAGAGAGGAAGGGGGAGATGACTTTGCGGCGCGAGGGGGTAGTGGTGGTCTCTTCCTCGCTGGTGGTGTGTGCTGCTGGCGGGGAGTTTGTAGCTGGGCTGGGCCTGGGCCGTGTCGAGTGGACTACATGCGCGTTACTCCGGCCCGGATAACCCAAACCCAATCCGATTATAATGCCAGAATTCCTTAAACATTTTTATTCACGTGCAATACAGAATGTAAACGCTCACATACACGTATTGATTTTATTTTTTTTGCAAGCTTGCAACAACATGTGGATTTTTTTTATTTCTTTCCACTTTGAATTTAACATTGTAACTCATCTCACATTGTTCATTTTAATTTCTTTTCTATATGTTAATTTAGATATCATTTGTGTGCCCTTTTTTGCTCCGTCCAAAGCGGTGCAGCTAGTGAGCAGTGATAGGTAAAATACTGATGCTAGAGTTCATCCCACCAAATCTGATTTATTTGGAGATCGACTTCAGACATTTTGATTCACTCAAAAATTTAATAAAATGTTTTTAGGAAAAAAGACATGGCCACTCAATTGAGTCAGCATATATTGGCAACACAATAAGGGCCCTAATGTAATGTACAAGCATCGCCAGCATCTTTAATCCTGTTACACTGATCGAACCTATGCACTGAAACACCGATTCTTGAACGGACAAGAAAACGAAGCATCTTCTGTGCTGGTATGATGGTGGTACTACTACTGTCCAGTGTCTAAGCTATCGGTTAGCGCATCAGTTTCAGACCTCCGTCAGGAAGTCAAAAGGGTATCAGCTTCGAGCTCGTTCCATCATCGTCCAATGTCAGATGCACCAGCCGAACACGCACACAAGTCTTCAAATCCCATTACTCTCACCGTCAACCTCAACCACCACCTTCCTCTCTAATCTCTGGTATTACTCATCACTGTCTTCTCTGTTCCTAGCTTGATTGGTTGAAGCATCACCATGACACCATGGCGCAATGAACCTACACACATCAGGCCAGTGTTCTACTGTCCTGGACGCAGGCAGTATGTTGCTCAGCAGCTACCAGCGATCAGTCAATCATGGACATGGTGACCCCTTGCTAGCGATTCCTCTGGCGCTTTGCTGCGGCGGCGGCGGTCGGGAAGCAGCGGACGGCGCTGTCCGGGGAGGAGATGTCCGGCACGAAGGCCGTGCTGTCGGGGCCGTCGCCGTGTTGCCAGTGGAGCCCGGAGGCCGTGGGTGGGGAGGGGAGCTTCGGGACCGACCACTGGATCTCCGGCACCTGGCCGAACAGCTCGTTGGCGTCCCGGTCCTCCGACGACGAGCGGTAGTACGGCGAGCCCCCCGCGCTGCCGCCGAGCTTCCCGCTGTCGGCCTGCCGATCATAATTCACAGGGAACACGGCGTCAGAATGCCAGACTAACTGCAAGGCAACTACAGTAATCCCGATCAAACAATAAAAATCACATCTTTGATTGCCAAAGCACCATCGGCGATCGAACAACAGAGCTTGGCGCTGACCTTGGAGGCGCCGCTCTCGCCAAAGCTGAAGCCGCCGTTGAAGTCGCTGACGCCGCGGAAGAACTCGCCTAGGGGCCAGTCCATGACCCCGCCGGCGACGCGGGCCTGGCCGGCACCGAACGCCGGCGCCCGCGGGCTACGCTTTGGCGTGGCCCTGCTCGCCGCCTCGGCGTGGCGCGGAGCAGGGGAGCCGCCGAACTGTTCGTTCACGGCCGACCAGTCCGCGAGGGTCCCAGTGATGCCAGCCGCCCAGCTGAAGTCGCTCTCGTTGTAGAGCGGTGGGGCCGGGTCGCTCTTCGCAGGCGGTGGAGGCGACGGCTCCGGCAGCTCCGGGGCCGGGTCGTCCAGCTCCTGACCGACCTGGACGCCGGTGAGGAGGAAGCGGCGGTGCGCCGAGACGAAGGCGTTGGCGGTGTGCACGGCGACGTCGCAGCTCCGGCAGAGCAGCGCGCGGTCCTCGAGGCAGAAGAAGTAGGCGTCGCTTTCCTGAACCCGCGGCGGAGGCGAATCAGGCCCCGTCCAAGAAACGATAACATCTTCTTCAAGACAAACCGAGATCGAGCACACGCACCTGGCATATGTCGCACTTGGGCGGCGACACGGTGGCGGCGGCGGCGGCGGCGCTTTGACCGCCGGGGGCGAGGAGGGGCAGGCGCTGGTGCTTGCCGGCCACCCGGTTTGCGGCGTGGACCTCGCGGTCGCAGCGATCGCAGAGGGCGGCGTCGTCTGCGCAGCAGAGGACGGTCGCCTCCGCCGCCTCGCAGGCGCTGCACAGCACCTTCATGAACAACAACGCCGCCGCGGGCGCAGAGGCAGAGCTCTAGCCGCTCGTCTCTCTCAGGGCGAGCAGCGCGTGGGCCGGGCTGGGAATCGAATGCCAAGTCCCGATGGCGGCTTTTGCGGGGGCTTGTGGTGGTGGTGGGCGAGCGGCATGGGGGGGTGGCGGTGCGGTATTATGGAGGCGCGCGGCGTGGGGAGGAATGGGAATGGAATGGATTCGTGGCGTGGGCGCGGTGGAGGGGACGAAGGGGGCGACGTCGCCGGCTCCTGTTCGACGAGGCTTCGAGGCCTGATGGCCGCACAAATACAACCGCCATCAAAGTCGCCACTTTTATTCGATCATGCTTACTGACGAGTGACCAGTGCCGAGGTGAGGAGATTCCATGGGAGAGTAACGAAACCTTTAATTTGGTCCAACTTCTCTTATGACGTTTTTTTTGTGTGTCTCGTGATAATTATATTTCCATGCAATTTTGTAATTTTAGACGTTGTTTTGTATTAGGGTGAAAACATGTACATCTAGCGGGGGGGTATGGCTGACCTTTCCTTATCTTTGCATGATCACGGCAATACTGAACTTTTGTATTGTCGTGAAATTCGCAGAGTGTAAATTTTGCTGCTTAGAGCAACTTTAGTAGCCTCTCCTTTCCCATCCCCAATATAAAAAACGGTGATATAGGGGATTAGATGATAAAAAAATCTCTCCGAAGAAATGCCTCCCTATCTATTCCCTCTTTTTTCTTCATGGACTAAAACTCACTCTCCATCCCCTTCATAAAGGGAACCTCTCCTCCACTCCCTATCGGTGGGACCCACTCACTTTATAAAGGAGAAGATGATGTGGCATTGTGAGACCCACGAGTTGGGAAGGAAAATAGGGAAGCTTGGAGCAAGTTGTGTTTTAGGGATGAAAATATTTTTACTCCACCCCAATAACTTCATATAGGGGATGAAATTTACTCAATCCGATGGAGTTGCTCTTATTGTGCTGTTTTACGAACTTTTGTTGGCACCTGGCAGCAGTTGGCAAATGTTCACACAGTGATCATGTGTTGGCACTTGGAAACAGTTAGTTTCCGCAAAACACTATCACATCCAACTTTTTGTGAGCTCTGACACCCATGGCACACTTGTAGGTCCATCTTATCTGTGCTTCACCAGTTCAATCCTATTGCTGATGTGAGACAGACACGTCAGCTGGCCTGTGGTGCCAGCTCTCAAGGCCAAACATTTGGCTCATTCGTTTGGCTTATCGCCACCAGTCAATACCAAAGACTTTTCTAGCAATCGACCAACCGTACTTTTCTCTCATAACAAATCAACATCGGCCATCGGCCACCGGCCAAACGAACGGCCGATTGTCGCTGCAAATCATAATCGCTCCTCTAGCTTGTAAGTGATTAAATAGCCATAATTTCTTTTGGAAAAGGAGTAGTAACCCATAATTGCCTTGAGATTTGAGATCCCTCCCGTGCTTTCACTAAATCTATAACTCCTATATAGGAGCTCCCCATCATCAGGGAGTTCTCTCAATATTCAAACATGGCAATACCGAACTTTTGTATTGTCGTGAAGTGAAATTCGCAGTGTGTAAATTTTGCTTCTTAGTAAAAGTTCACACAGTGATCATGTGTTGGCACTTGCAAACAGTTAGGGTGCGTTTGGCACGGTTGTGGGCGTGGTCGTGCGGCTTCGGCTATGGGCCTATGGTCGTGCCGGTGTAGCGGATTTGTTGGTGAAGCGTCCTCCACGGGCATCCGTCGCGGACGGTCCCCGATAGAGCCGCCGAAGTCCGCGGACGACGTCCGGGAGGACGCTCCCGTGCCGCAAAGGAGGAGTCACTCCAGCGGTTTCCCCCTTCCCTTCTCGCAAAGAGGAGGTAGTTCTCGCTCCCGCGGGCTTTGGGATCGAGCGGAGGCGAAGGACCGAGGCGACGAAGGGGAGGATGATGCTCGGGGCCTCCGCCGCCGCCGACGTTGCGTCTCGCCGGAAGATTGAGTCCCCCGCCCCGCGCTCCCGGATCCGCGCGCGCAGCCGTGGCGGCGGAGAAGGAGCGGCTCGGGCGGGCGGACCGAGAGCGGCTCGTCGGATCGGGAGGACGGTGGAGCAGAGGCGCGTGGTTAGCGGAGACGCGGCGGCGGACGACGGGCCTCCTCGCGAGCTCCGCCGACCGGCGAGAGGAAGGTCGACCCCTCCACCTCCGCCGGCACGCCATCCTTCGTGGCTCCCCGCAAGCCGTCGAGACGTGGATCCGCCGGGGTTGGGGCGAGGGAGGGAGGCCGCGTCGGCCCGGATCCGGCGGAGGCGGTCGCGGCGTCGCGGAGGCGAGCGGCCGCGGGTGGAGAAGGAGGCCGCGGCGGGTGCTTGAGCTCGGCGGAGCCGGGGCGGGGGTGGGAGGAGGAGGGCGGCGGAGGAGGAGGGAGCGGTTGGTTTGCGGTTCGGCGGAAAGCCCCCGGGAATGCGGTCGTTGGGGGGCTTCGCTCATTTTGCGGCCGCCATTGCGGCGGCCGGAGCCGGCACAGGTGCGTTTTCCTTCCCCATTTTGCGCTAGTGGGTTGGGATGGGGAACCCGTCGGAGTTAGTCTCACAAAAAGTTTCCGCAAAACACTAGTATCACATCCAACTTTTTGTGAGCTCTGACACCCATGGCCCACTTGTAGGTCCATCTTATCTGTGCTTCACCAGTTCAACCCTATTGCTGATGTGAGACAGCCACGTCAGCTGGCCTGTGGTGCCAGCTCTCAAGGCCAAACATTGTCGCTGCAAATCATAATCACTCCTCTAGCTTGTAAGTAATTAAATAGCCATAATTTCTTTTGGAAAAGGAGCAGTAACCCATAATTGACTTGAGATTTTGAGATCCCTCCCGTGCTTTCACCAAATCTCTTTAGACAGCAATGCTGCGGTGCACACATGTAGATGTAGTGAAAAAGCTGGCCAATTAAAAGGCACAATGTACAGTGATCATCACTTCATGGAGTCAAATTGTGATTTGACATGGGTCACGGGAACCACACATAGACTAGATTAGTGAACAATTAGCCATTGATACAAATATCTAAGCTAAGTTGATGAATCCAACCACAAAGACTAAAGAATTGAGCTTGTTCACTAAACTTTGGGTGCAAAATCCGTGGAAGTTGATCCACTTTTTATCTTCATATAGAAGATACAAATAGCTCAATAAAGTAGGCACATATATGAGATATCGGATTTATTGTATTTCAAGAGAAATACTTTTTTCTTAATTGAAAGGAAATATTATATTGGAAAATCAAAACGTGGAGCTATCATGCATAAATAGCACTACTTATTTTCTTCTCGGATATATAGCACTATTCATCTTCAAGTTGAATTGTGACAATAGGTAATTGACATGTCCTATCCATTTGCCCTTTTCTTCTCCGGATGTTTCTACATCTATAACATCCTGCATTTCTTTTTATACATTTTTGCAAGCAGGATTATGGCAGCCAAGTAATGAAGGGCTACTTGCACCCTATATTCTACGGAGTATATTCTTTGGTTGGTGCAATCATTGCAACAGAGTGGACCTGACTCAGTGTATCCAGCTTCGAAGCTGATGGAGGTGATGAAAACGACTCCATCGATGCTGGCGCATGTGAATATGCCACAACGACAAAGTTAACTCTCCTCAACATATGCTCTTCGTTTTGCACTTCTTCATATCTAGGAGAAAACGAAAACTATCAGTGATGCAGTCACATGAATTTCCACGTTATGATTGTGTTCATAAGATACTCCCTCTGTTCCCAAATAACAATTCCCGAGCGGCAGTTAATATAATTGGATATGGAGGGAGTAGTCCGCGGCTTGAACAATCTTAATGAGGCGAAATTGGTAGCAAGAAAGGGATGGGTTTGAACCTCTGTGGCCGTGCAACAATAGGTATAGTGAAGCTGACCAGAGGTTGCACTCTATGCCTCGCTGGTGCAGTGGCTACATCATAAAACACCTAGCTTCATTCACTCTAAGGGTATATATATTCAAGTTAGTGGCGAAGCTAGGGCAAATTGAAGGGGTTGCAATTGCCTTGTGGGTGCATAGAGTTGAATCTTATGGGTGTAAATATGGTGAAAAGTTAGACAAATACACAGTTTTTTCAAAATTTTGGGGGTGCATAAGCACCCCCTAGGGACTATATACATCTGCCCTTTCAAGTAGATCATAAAATTTCTGGGACACATGCGTGATCTGCCTCATTCAAAGTTTCAAACACTCCATATTCGGATGCTCAACCTTTGCATTGCAATCTCTAATGGTCTACTCGTTAGCAACTGGGGTTCTTTTACGTTGGACCATATCATCCTATACCACTTTTGGAAAACGACCAGTATGGAAGGATCCGATGGTTGAAAGTAATTTTATACCACCACAACTTAACATGTGGTATATGGTATGCATAGGTGGTACAGGGGTATTATTGGCAGTTTTTTCTTGGTGGCATAAATAGAATATATTGTTTCTTTATTTCAAATTTTTTCATTTCCCTTTGGTGCTATGCTATTTTTTCAAATTTCAACAATGGAAATTTTCATTTCAAATTTCAAAATGATTTTCCAAGTTTTTTCATTTCAAAATTTTCTTGATGGCACAAATGAAATATTTAATTTTTTCATTCCTCTCTAGTGGTATAGCCGATTCTTTTAAATTTCGAAAATGAAAATTCAAAATACCATTTTTTTCTAATTTCAAAAACAAATATTTTATTTCAAATTTTAGTAATGATTTTTTTTCAAATTGTCTATGGTGGCATAAACGAAATTTTTTTCTCGGTCTGAGTTATCAAATTTATTTAAAAGTTACAAAAGTTACCAATTTAACCTTACTAAAAATAGTCATATACTGCATATCATCACGTGGTGGTCTGGTTTACCGTAAAAGAGCCCTTGCAACTAATGTTCGGCTGAACACTACGGGAAACTCGAGCTTTGCCGTGCGTCTCGGGCGCACGACAGGGGCTAGAAAACGCACAGCAAAGGCTTTGCCATGCGTTTTCTATCAAGGTGGACGACAAAGGGCGCACGACAATTTTTTGCACGGTAAAGTCCTATTGTTGTGCGCCTTCCCCCAGAACGCACGGTAAAGAACCTTTGTCGTGCGTTTATTATGACGCACGACAAAGAAAAGGTAACAAACAGAGACGACACATGACAGCAAGGTGTCCAGGTTTGTCGTGCACCTCACTCAGCACGCACGACAAAAGAAATGAAAAAAAGAAAAAAATAAATAAACACCACTGCGCCGGGGACGGCGGGCCACCACTGCCCCAGGGATGCCGCCCACTGGTCCACCGCGCCCGGGGATGCGGCCTCGCCGGCCGCCGCCGCCGACCGGAGTTGAGGAAGAGGGAGGGGAGGAGGCACGCCACGCCCAACGTCGTCCACTGTCGCAGTCCCCCGTCGCCGTCCGCCATCCCCCGTCGTGCCGGATCCGGCCTCTAAGCCATGAAGGAGGTGGAGCCAACCCCGCCACGTCGGATCCCCCGACTGTGGGGAGGAGCCCGCCGCCACCGCTTCGTCAACCCTGGATCTGTGCGACGGCAGTGGAGAGGAGGGGGCCAGGGAGAGGAGCTGGTGAGACGCGGGGAGAGAAACATCGTGGACCATGAAGGAGCAGGGGGCCCTGCGGTTGGGAGCTCGGGCAGCCGCCTCCCGCGACTGGGAGCTTGAGCCGCCGCCTCCCGCGACTGGGAGCTCGGACCGCCGCCGTCGCGGTCGGAAGCTCGGACCGCCGCCGTCGTGGCCGGGAGCTCGGACCCCCGCCGCTGCCGGGAGCTCGGGTGGGACGCGGGGGAGCGTCGGGCCTGTGAGGGAGGGAGAAGAGGGAGGGGCACGACACATCGACGAGATCTGGGGAGGGAGAGCTAGGAGAGGGGGGCTGTGGCGGCTGTTGAGGGAAGATGGAGGGGGAGGATTCAAGGCAGGGTTGAGGGAGGAGCTAGGGTTCGATGTGTGTTATATAGTGGGCGGGGGTTGTTGGGTCGACAGTTAGATAAATGGGTTGGCAGTGGGAATTAGGCCAGCGGGAGGGGGATTTAGCCCGCTTCGGACGGATGGACGCACAGGCTTTGAGATATCCTTTTTCGTTTTCTTTACTTCTACCTTTACCCCCGCTACCCTTGGAAGGTTATCCTTGTAAACACCTTCCACCTTCGAGGAGTTAACCCTCAGAGCCACCCTTGTTAGAACTCATTCTTTCATCCGGCTGTCGGATTTGCCCTCTCTCATGAAGCTAATTCAGGATCTTTCCTTCTCGAGGTCAATTCATGAGGACCCCTTCAATCATGCGAGAGACTACGAGTGTCTGATTGAAACTCCGAGTGAAATCGAAGAATCATCGGATGCTCGGAAAATGGAATCTTTCCCGCTATCCCTCTCTGGGGAAGCACGGGAGTGGCACTGAGCCGGCTTTGCCGCGCGCCAGGGTCATGTGACACACGACAAACATTCTTTGTCGTGCGCCAATGGCCCCGGGCGCACTGCAAAGTCCTTTTGCATTTATATCTATTTTCACCTTACAAATAGAGTTAATGTACTAAATTTATCAAATGGATTTGAAAAATTACCATAAATTAGGATGAGACAATATAAGTTGCATGTTCACTAGAGAAAAGATTTTGAAGTGAAAAAACTCATTATGAACTTTACTAACACTACAAACCCAATGAAGTAATTATAAACAATCTGGAACTTCTCATGAGATGTGTGAGTTTCTAAACAATATGTGTGACAAAATGTTCAAAACCTTTCTCTACTATTTTTTTACAGCCTTCCCATAGTGTATCATGAGGTCTCGACGAATCTCATAATTTTCAAACTTTGTTTGCATTTTATAGAATTAAAAAACATTTCTAAATCATGTAGATTTTCATGTCTTGCGAATAAAATGTTTAAAAATTCAACAAATTTCATGGATAAGGTCTTAAAATGGACTCAATTACACGAATGTCATTTTTCCACGAACTTTACTATATAATTTTATGCACTTGTAGTTCAAATTTGACTTAAACAAAAAATCCTTTCAATGAAATAAATTCGTTAAAAATAGCGAAAAGATCTAGATGAGTACCAAATTGAAATATATATTACAAAGTAATGTATTTGTAGTGCACAAATAGAATAAAGCCAAGAAATCATATTTTTTTGAAACTTTTTCGTACGCCTGCACAAAACGCGCGGCAAACTATACACTTTGACGTGCGCCTCCACAAAACGCACGACAAACATAAAACTTTGCCGTGCATTTTACGAAGTCGCACAGCAAATATAAAACTTTGTCGTGCGTTTTACTAAAGCGCACGACAAAGTATTTTTCGTATTTCCATTTTTTCATAAAAATTGCTAGAAATAAAATTAGTTAGTTAAATATAGCAAATCAAAACAAAAGATCACCTAAATTTTACAATGAAGTATGGCATGTTGTATGTACCTCATCGCTTGTCGATTAGTGTAGTCAGTGTGTGCGGCACCATGGCGGGAGATCTCAATTGTGTGTTTCAACGAGATTGGAAGATCTCCCCCACACTTATTCTTGTACATGGTGTTATTATTCAAAGAAAAGGATGGAAACAAAAAGGGAGGCTCTACTAGCTGAAGAGCTAGGAAGCCTTTATTCAAAATCAAATATTTTTTTGGGGGGGGGGGTTGTTTTGTTTTTTTAAGAGAGCAAGATGCAAGAACCAATACCATCTTCAAACCAAAGTATAAGAGAAACTTACTTGAGGATACTCACATATCTCCCCCACACTTGGAGTTTGCATTGCTAGGCAATACAACTCAAGTGTGCAGAGTTCAAGCTTCCTTGTAATACTTTGTCTCTACGAATTACCCTTGGTGTTGTAGTCGGTGTAGTTCTCATGTTTTTAGGCATTGCTTATCCATCGGTCCTTTCAATCTCCACCTGAAATGTTAGAGACCAAAAATACCCGAAGGACGACTAATCCTTAAAAGACATGCTCTTGCTTTTATTTGAAAAGGAAATCTAAATGGTTATTCGGGCTTTCTCCCGATAGTGCTTTGTTTTGGGTCATAAGCTCGACCATTGGAGATCTTCATCTTGCAACCAATCGAGATGATGAAACCATCATAGCTCTAGCTGCAAGGTTATAACCAAAAATGACCACGAAATTTGCAATGTTTATGGTAAACAAAAGCATCTACAACCTTCCTTTCAAAGTTAGCATGCACAAGAAAAATGAGGAGGTTGTAGGTTTTGTAAAGGTCATTGGTAATGGGGCTTGATAACTCTGGAAACTTTTGCTGTGAGCATGGAATTTGTGATCCCTCTAGTGTAAAACCTTCATGCTCGAGTCTGTTTTGAGAATCCAGTGTCGATGCCTCAAGAATGTCCATAGACCACACATATTCTCTCTTAACCTCAGGTCTATGACATTGAAATGTGTATCTTGAACCTCAAGATGATATGGCTACTTTTCATGGTTGAGCACACTACTCAGTACCCCTTCAATGGGTCTTCCGATGAGAATGAAGGGTGGATCTCCCTTTGGGATGTCAAAGATATGATAATATAGGAAGATCCCATACTCTCCGATCTTTGTTTGGATGACTCTAAGGATTCCCTTCGTCTCTATGGGTTGACCCGAAATCCATTGGAGATGCTTCTGAGAGAAAGAGAGGGGTTTGTTGGGAAAGACCTCTAATACTAAGGATTTAGGAATGATATTGATACCGACCCTAGGGTCGTAGAACACATCTTGGTAAGAGAGGTTTCCTACTTGGCACGAGAGTAACTTTAGCTCGGGATATATCTGAATGACTTGATCCATGACTTCTATTTCTCTCAACCACTCCCGGCTACTGATTGCGTAGACATATTCTAACCTTTGTCTCTGTCTTTCTACCTCTTCTAGGTTGGGTATGAGAGTTTACGGTTTCTCTCGTGCTTTCGGTCTCTCTACTCTTCGATAATTCCAAGTATTTCCAAAGTCAGCAAAAAGCTCATCGTAGAACTTGTAGACGAAATCACACGAGGGGTTGCTAACCTCTTGATATGGTCGGAATGGTTCATCGGTGAACCATGTTTTTGTTAGAGGAGTGCAATCCTCTACGGATTGGATAGTTGGGAAAGTTTGTTCCTCCTCTATGGGTTTTGGTTCTGAGAGAGTGGTTGGCATGGGTTCTTCCTTTTCGTCGGGAAATTCGTCCAAAATCCCCGTGTAGGGAGTGTTTTCTAGGATTTTTCCTAGAATGTCCTTACACTCAGACAAGGTGAGATGAGCGAAAGATCATCGGAAGAAGAGTCTAAGAAAACTGCTGATTCTAGTCCAAGACTATTGCGGAAATGTTGCAAGAGACCGGGCTCTACGATACCGAGGTCTGGACCAGATTCTACGATTTTTATAAATCTTGCCCATGCGGCTCCTAGAGATTCGGTCTTTTGTTGTTCAAAACAGATGACCTCTCGTCGGAGTTTCACTACTTGGGGAGTCGGGAAGAATGTTAGGCAAAAAGCCTTCCGTAAACTTTCCCAGTCCCCCTCCATACTTCTCACATTGAGAGAATATCATTGTTTAGCTCTCTCCGTTAACGAAAATGGAAAGAGTTTCCATTTCAAGGTATCCTGACTCATTCCTGTGATCACAAGACACGAACAAAGTTGTTCGAACTCACGCAGGTGGGAGTAAGGACTTTCATCCTTATGTCCGGAGAAGCTTTGCTCTTGGACCATAGCTATGAAGCCGGGACGTAGCTCATAGCTAGATGTTGTGATGGGATGTGATGACGGTGGAGGCTCCAAATGATCGCCCTTTGATCTCAAAAAGGGTTAGATCGGAATCCATGAGATAAATGGGGTGATATATGGACGAACTGGGTTCGGGATTAAAAAAGCTATCGTTCCCCGACAACGGCGCCAGAAAGCTTGTTGGCGTTTCTTACGTCGTTACTAAATTTGCAACGACGCCAAAAAGCCTGTTGGTATACTATACGATCACAGATAAATCCGCAAGCGCACGGATACCGTTGTAGCTTTCACCCAGGAGTATTCCAAGGTATCGATTTCCTCGGGGAACGAGAAGTGTAGAGAACCTGAACTAATTCATCCGGGGGGTATGGTGACGAAGGATAGAAAGGAAAGGGTAGATTTCAGGTAGAGAGGGGATAAATAATGAAGTTTGGGACTCATGGGGGTCACGGATAGAATCAAGACACAACTTGTCGCTCGTCGGGGCCAGAGGGAAAAGGGCCACATAAAGGGATGAGAAGGGGGGTCTGATGTCGTAACTCCCACCTGTCAGAACTAATGTGGTGGACTACAGAGCCCGTCTGGAGCTGTCACCTCCCTAGGGTACCACAACTATTCCGTTGAACCAAGAAGCATTCCAAGGTACCGGAAAATCTAGACACCGCGTCTACACTAACCATGCACTACTTTACTCGAGCTCAAAGCAAAGCAATCACGATAAGTTGAAACTACTTAAACCATAATCTAGGAACCTAAGAGCGAATAATGAAATGACTTGAGACTTAGTTGCTCATGAATCCGAACTTACAAAGTATCCCGGGTGTGGACGACCGAAGGTGTACCACACCCGCCGAGGTACAAGAAGAAGACCGACTTCGGCTTCTACTCCAACACTCAACTCTCTCTCCCTACTCTCTAGATACTGACTTCTGGAGGGCTCCGCCACTTGCTTCTAATCACTTGACACCCTCTTCTACGAGGTGCCAGGCTTTATATATAGCCCCAGTAGGTCAGTGGCTGCAGGAGGGGGTACTTGTAGGTGAGAGGGAGCTGCAGTGCCAAGGAAGGAGGTGCGGCCGTATCTCCAGGTGCGACCGACCCTATGATCCACCGCCTATGGACTTGGACGACCCTGATCACTGCTCCTGAGGCGGTTGTAGGTCGGCTCCTTGGGTCGGTTTCGCCCGGCACGCAAGTTGATAGGTGCAGTCGGTCCTATAGGTGCGGGCACACCTACCCAATTACTGTGTGATGCACCGACGGTGTTGAGGGACGTCCAGGATCACTCCTTGATGGCAGTTACGGCGGTTAAGTGTGGGTCCATCGATCCAAGTGCTCCCAATCTTAGCCTTTTGATCCAACCGACATAGAATCAACGTTTCTCGTCCATCCAAGACTTGTTCGTGGGATTGTTGGTGCCGTGGACCCAAGACGTGGCATTTGGTAGGTGCGGGCGCACCTAGAGGTGCGGCCGGGCCTAGCCCTGGCCAGTTGTGGCCGGCTTGGCCAGCTGCGGCCGGCTGTGGTGCGGTCGAGCCTAGCTAAGGCTGCGGCCGGACACAGCGGTGGTGCGGCGGACACCGGCCGAGTGCGGCCGGCCCTCCACCATTGCTTTGGTGCAGCCCTATATGGTTCATTTGTCCATTGTTATTCCCATATCTGTGTACCTACAAGTAAAAATATCAACAAAGCTCATGGAACCTCATTAGTACTTAAAATGTGCATGAAGTTTGTTATATCCTCCTCTCCTTCTTGAGATAATGACGGTTGAATATGTGTTGTAAGGACCGTCAACAGCCGTCGGCTGGGGATTTGTCTATGGTTGTTCCGATGGATCTGCCTGCTCTTAGGGTGGGTGTCCAATCGTCGAACGCATGGATTTTTTGCCGTCGTCGATGTCTCCATCCACTGCTGGGTTGTGTGTGTTCTTTCCTGTTGGTGGTTTTTCCGCGTTGTTGGTCCTCTCTCCTTGAGGTGGATCCTTTGTTGTTGAACGCGCTGCAAGTTTGTAATCGCCGGCTCTGCCTCCTGTCTTGGCCATCGATGGTTGTTCCAGCTTGTTCACGCAGCTGTAGAACGCTTCGATGCACTTTCGTTGCTGCCTCCTCTTTTGGCCTGTTACAGCTTCATGCTCTCCGGATGATTGACGCAGTTCAACTTTGGTTGTTTCGACGGCATCACCTTCCCCATGGACGCGACTTGGTGTATCTTCTACCGCAGGCAACATCGTCTAGTCAATCCACAGTTTGCCTGTTGCGGTCTTCCTCAACACCATCGCTCCTTGTCAAATCGACGCTTGGCGCGGCCTTCCACCTGAGTGCATGCTTCGTTGAAGCCCTCGTTGCCCCCGCCGGCGATCTTGCTGTTGTTGAACGTTTAGTTGTTCTTGTGTTTGTTCGCTGGTCAAAGGACCTTGTTGTAATATCTTTGTTCATCAAGGATCATCTTGTAATTTGGCTGTCTCAGGTTTAATATATATCTGTTTGTTGTTAAAAAAAAGTAAAAAAACAATAATGGTTGCTGCTGCCATCTCGACGCTAGCATTGTGTATTTCCTAATACACCAAGAATGAACTCGTGTACCTTTGTCGCGACCGTTGCCGGTTTCCGGCTCTTTTGAATGAAGAAGTATCCCGTTGTTTTAACTAGCACGTTGGCCCGCGCTAATAGCGCGCTAGATTTGATAAAGTTATCCTTATATATGACTCATTATTCATCCTTTTGAAATCATTAACACTCAACCTTCATTTAGATATTGGTGCCTCGATTTTGAAATTAGTATCGGTACACCCGAATTTTGTTGCTTGGGTGGTATTGGATTGGTGGATGGAAATCCAATAGCGAATGACACAATCAACGCTTCACCGCACCCTCGCATACATTGCAAGCTCGCAGCTTTGTATATTTGATTGAAATCGTAAATCACCCTCTCTCGGCATCTCTCGGTCTCTCTCTCGCCTATTGTCTTCTTTATTTTTGTCTAGTGAACTATGTCTTTTTCGATTCTATGGCTTCGAGTCCGACTTAGGCATTGACCTTGTGTAGAGTCTCGATGCCCCACCTCCCAGTGTGTGGATCTAACTCCTCTTAGCTAGTTCGTCGTACCCGGCAATGATGTCAATTCGGCGTAGGCGATCTTGAAGGTTTCTCTCGATCTAGGGATATGTTAGTGTAGTGGTGGCACGAGTCCCTTCATCCCTCCTCTCTCTTTGCACGAGCGCACACGCACACACACACCATCCATCCACCCCGACAATGCCTCTTTCTCCCTTACTTTTGTCGTGCAAACTCTACTTCTCTAATTTTGCGGTTTTCGAGTCCGAATCAAGCATTGTTCTTGTGTAGTTTCAATGCTTCACCTCTCGCCGCGTGGATTCAACTCCTTCCGACGAGCTCATTGTACATAGCTACGATGCCGCTTGTTGGCGTAGGCAACTTTGAAAGTTCCTCTTAATCTAGGTACTGGCTCATGCAATAGTTGCATAGGTCCCTCCGATCCCCCTCATCTTCTGACAACACCTCCTTCTTAGTTTCTCCTCTATTTTTCTTGAGCGAACTATGCCTCTCTGATTTCGCGGCTTTTGAGTCCGACTCAGATGTTAACCTTGTGTCTAACTCCTCTGGGCCAATTTGTCGTACCAGGTGGCGATGACAGTTGCTAGGATAGGCAACCTTGAAGGTTCATATTGATATAGGGACAGACTCATGTAGCGGTGGCACAGGACCCCCCCCCCTCTCTCTGTTTTTCCCTTACTTTTGTCGGGTGAACTCTCTCACCTTAACTGATTCCACGACTTCTGAGTCTTCGGCGTTGACATTGTCAAGAGTCTCGGTACTCCACCTCCCAGCGTGAGGATCCAACACCTCTCGGCGGACTTGTCGTACCTCGCGGCAATGCTAGTTGCTAGCTCTGATCCTCTCGTGTGTTGGGTGTTGTTGGTCTGATTGCAAATAAGCGCTAATTGGATTTGACTATTATCTTTTTGTATCAAAATATATTATATTATTGTATTCAAATTTAGATATTAACTAACCATATTGTAAATGAGATGTTTATTAAATGAATGTTCCAATATAGGCTCGTAAAATCACAACATATTAAATATACGAAGGAATTAAGGACATATCAAATACTTGCAAGTCGATTTGTGGTGGTCAAGCATATTATTTATAAGCACAATATTAACTTTCCTTATTTTTTGTAACAATTTTAGTTATTTATTATTTGTTTAGTATGGACTATTTTATTTAGCTATTTATCTTCTCAATCCGTATAGAAATATGCTTCTAATTTTCTTATTTTTTAAATATTGGATTTGTATATATATTTATTAGTTATATTAGATATGAATTCTTTGGATTGATCTAGACCGTCGACCATTGGTTGCTTTCATGTAATTTGTAGACGTATTAATCTACTCCCTCCATCCCAAAAAGAATGACCATTGTAGGATTCAAAATTTATCCCAAAAAGAGTGACGTTTTACTTAATTTGGCATGTGTGCATGTGCATGTAGGCATGCAACAATCCATTAGCACCTAATATGGTAAATAAATAGGGGCAATCGATGTCATTTGACCTCCTTAATAATCTGTCATAAAAGTCTTAGAATGACATTCTTTTTGGACAGAGGGAGTATATCCCTCTTTCAATTTCAGTTTCAAGTACGTGACAGACTCCATGATCCATTAAGGGGAAGTCTAAAAAACTTACCAAAGTTTGTTAGGAAATTAAAAAAATCCACGCGGATTCAAGTTGGTATTCAAATCCGGCACCTAATGTTAGATAATAAAAAATATTGCATATGTATTCAAGTACGGAGTGTCATGAAAGGAAATCATGGATAAAAAATATTTCAATTTTTAGAATAATATGAATTGTTAGATCTTCGGAAAATCCACAACATATTAAATATACGAAGGAATTAAGGACATATCAAATACTTGCAGTCGATTTGTGGTGGTCAAGCATATTATTTATAAGCACAATATTAACTTTCCTTATTTTTTGTAACAATTTTAGTTATTTATTATTTGTATTTAGTATGGACTATTTTATTTAGCTATTTCTCTTCTCAATCTGTATAGAAATATGCTTTAATTTTCTTGTTTTTTAAATATTGGATTTGTATATATATATTTATTAGTTATATTAGATATGAATTCTTTGGATTCATCTAGACCGTCAGACCATTGGTGACTTCATCTGTCTCGAGGATTTGTCAGCTCACTCATTCGGAAGTGCTCATAGAGGGAGGGGCGAGTATGTGTTGTATGTGAGCATCGCACCTATATCATGTGATTAAAAAACTTGCTTTCATGTAATTTGTAGACGTATTAATCTACTCCCTCCGTCCCAAAAAGAATGACGTTTTAGGATTCAAAATTTGTCCAAAAAGAATGACGTTTTACTTAATTTGGCATGTGTGCATGTGCATGTAGGCATGCAATAATCAATTAACACCTAATATGGCAAGTAAATAGGGGCAATCGAGGTCATTTGACCTCCTTAATAATCTGTCATAAAAGTCTTAGAATGACATTCTTTTTGGACAGAGGGAGTATATCCCTCTTTCAATTTCAGTTTCAAGTACGTGACAGACTCCATGATCCATTAAGGGGAAGTCTAAAAAACTTACCAAAGTTTGTTAGGAAATTAAAAAAATCCACGCGGATTCAAGTTGGTATTCAAATCCGGCACCTAATGTTAGACAATAAAAAATACTGCATATGTATTCAAGTACGGAGTGCCATAAGGAAAGGAAATCATGGATAAAAAATATTTCAATTTTTTAGAATAATATGAATTGTTAGATCTTCGGAAAATCCACTCGTGGGAATTCCTTTTTTTCATAATAATATGAATCGTTAGATCTTCGTAAAATCCAATGCTCCAAACTCTTCTCTTTTTTAATCAACTACTATTTTTCTTATTCTTAATTCCGAATTTATGTATTTATTAATTGTATTTGTATTGAATATGCACTCTTTAGATTTCCTTATTTTAATTCCGAATTTATGTATTCTTTGATTAATCTAGACCTTCAGATCTTCATAAAATCCAACGGTGTATATTCTTCTCTTTTTTTATTAATGTGGGAATTTCGGATTCTCTCGGCGAACGTGGTGCGCTTCTTTTAACACTCAAGTATAAAGATAATAGATTTTTTGAAAAAATAATACTATCTCTGTTTTCAATTAATTGACGCCGACAAATGAAGACACAAGCTATTTAACACTAGGACTGCTGTCGGAAACGTCATATAAACAAAAATGGAGGTAGGTTACGTTGCTGCAAATTAAACAAACAATTTAAACGGAGTGGCCAGTGGCCACTGCACGAAGGATCACAAAGCTTGCAGCTGCCGGCATCGGGGAGCACGAGCGGGCAGGGCAGCGCGAGCGTGGCCATCTTAGCGATTAAACACGCGCCAGATCGTTACTGGGCAGGGTGTCCCGTGCAAACAGTTGTGTTAACAGCTAACAACAACCCTCCGATCCGTGTGTTTCCATTTAATTACTTGGACAGAAACAACGTACTACGGCATCAATGGATCTAGCTCTTATTATTGGTAGTATATATTTAAACTGGAAAGGTGTCCGTGAAAATCGATTATTCTCGGGCGACAGCAGGGTCATCAAAGTCTATCAACTTTATTGGCTACATACAGTAATGTTTAGTTTCGGTTGAACTCCCTCCGTCCATCAACAGTACATTTATTTTTCCAGTAAGAATTTAATGTGTCGTAATAAGTAAGCTTGCTTGATAGTATTCGAATATTAATGGGTCCATTCTCGTTTGGCTAGTGGCTGGTTTGTTCCGAGAGAAGAAGCCAGACAAACAGAGCTTATACATACTTATATTTGTTTCGGTGTTTGGATAGTAGTGCAGCTAGTATAACTAGCTTGTCCTGGTATTTTTCTATCAGCTAATTTAACTGGATCAAGCAGTGATCTCGAGGTAAAGACACGCGCGAGAAGCACTTGAACAAGTTTTGAGTTGAGGCGCACGTTGGAGCATCATGTACGTGCACACATGTAGAGAGAGGCGCGCACACTGCAGTCACGTATACGTTTGTGCATATACACGTACTCGTGGCAAGTGGTGCGCTACGGGAACGCAGGAACAGTGTGCATGATGGATTGGCAGCCGACCGACCGAGAGCGATCACTCCTTCAATTCCCGTCTTGAATTCGATCCGGCCGGCATGGTGCTAAATTTGATCGTATCGATGGGGAGCGTATCCATACCATATCCACACCACATGGGCGCTGAAAACGACGCACGAATAGGCCTAGTGGTACTAGGTCAGAAACTAGGCGCAGGGACCAGCTGCTAGCAGGGGTGCAATGCACACACACACCACAAGCCTTCATATTCCAGGCTCCGTGGGACCCACATGGCTTGCTTAGTTGGCACGAGATATAGTGTCCGGCACGATCAAGGTTATATGAGAGCTACGTGGTCGTCGTCGTCTTGGTTGCTGCGAGAGCCCCTCTCATCATATACTAATATTTGCAAAGATATTTTGAGAGAATGCATCATTTCCGTGCCTGCTCTGCTCGCAAGATATTTTGGTACTCCTACCGCTACCTCCAGTCCCATGCATGGACCTAAAAACACTTGATTATTTCCTCTCTATAGTTTTGGATTACAAGTGAGGGGGTAACTGTTGGACGTATACGTTTAAGTCTACCAGTAAACATGAGGCAAAATATATATGTAACCCAACGCTACTGCTGCGTAACCAAATTCTGGATTTGAACAAATAGGTGTAACCAGCAACATACTCATGCATGCAAACGATGTAAAACAGCAGTGTAAGCAAATCATATGTAACCAAACTTCATAGACATGTAGCCTTGCTACACATGACGTAACCCAAACTGTGTAACAGATCCAATCTAAGGACTTACAGATTAGCGCTCCGTCCTCGTGTATAGTCGCTGCCGAGGTTATTCGATGCAGTACGTGCAAATCGAAGATGAGGCAATGCAGAACGTAGTCGATCGATCGAGCGATCGCATAGTTGCGTTGTCCATAAACCATATTGCCGCCCCTCGTGCAAGCTTCACGATAGCAATGGCTCGGAGATTCCGCTCACCCTCCTCCTCATGCACGCCAAGGAGAAGATACAGCGAGATCCAACAGCTAATATGGTTCGTGAGTGTCTAATACTTGTCTGTCCCTGGACATCTCGAGGACTTCTTATTGTAGGTAGACGACAACCTTCTTATCACTATTTCTCCTATACAATCGCCCCACTAAATGGCAGTAGTAACCACTTGGACTAAAACGTAGGTACATACTAGGTTTTTGGTGTGTGTGTGGGGGGGGGGGGCATGGCCCCCCACCAGCCCTCCCCCCTCAATTGAGATTGTTCGGCTGATTCGAGGAACAGTGCTCGACTGGTAGAATGAATAGTGTTGTGTGAAAGGAGATAAGCCGGGATAAGCCGAGATAAGCCAAGCTGAGATAAGCCGAACGACATCATTGTCTCCCCTCCCCATTCTAATTCTTGGCTATTCCACTGCTTGCACCTCAAGAGATTACAATACATTCCAATGAGTTGAAGTTACAAAAGAGTAGCGTTCATAAATGTTGAGGTAGAACAAACATGTCGAGCCTCATGGTGACATCTGGTGTGACGTGGATGAGGACAAAGTGCTTTTGTGGTAGTTGATGGTGAGACCCATCGCGGCAGAGAAGGCATTGAGAATCCCCAGGAAATGCTCGATCTGCCGCGCGTCGACGCGCGCGAGCAGGATCATGTCGTCGACGTACTGAATGATGGGGCACGGTCGGTCGTCGGTGAGCGGGTGTATAAGTGGTGCCCGCCAGCGTCGTCGATGATCATGTGGTGGAGGAGTTCGGCGACGATGATGAAGAGGTAGGGGCTGAGGGAATCACCTTGGTGCAGACCACTAGAGTAAGGTGATGAATGAGCTAAGAACCGAGCCTAACTTGCAGCCAAAGGTGGAAGAGAAAGAGCCACAAAGCTGTTGGCAGGGGCCATGTCCCCGAATGATCCATATATCCAATTTTTTAACTTACCAAATCATCAATTGTGTTGACTAATCATTATTAATTATTCAGGATAAGTACTATTATTTAGCCTTCAAACAATGCTTTTTCTAGTAATTATGTCTTCTATTACTCCAATTTTAACTGCATGTTGCAACCATCGTAGACATTGTCCCTAAAAAATATATTAGGGAGATTGGTGATCTTGCACCTGCTATGCAGTCTAATGGTGATTTGGCCCTTATTTTTCAACTTTGTGATCTTGCCCCTACTTTTTCATATGAAGTTGTCGTTTGCCCCATGTTTGAAGCACCGTCCAATGGAGCAAGAATAAATGGATCTAAAAAACAAAAAATATTTCCAGAATGGGGAAAAGGACCTAACTACCCCTGATCCCTTCCTTATCCAATATCTATCTATATAATGGCGCCGGTGATGGAGTTGTGTCTTGACACGCTTGAGGAAATCCATGCCCTCGTCGATCAGTCGAGTCAGCTCCTCCCGGTACTTCGCTATCATGTTGCAGTAGGCCTCTTGTGCGTAAATCAGCCGAAGAAATATAATCGGTCAGGTGAACACACAGATTAGCTAGAGTTGAGATTACATCGAGTAGAAAAGAAGATTAAATCGCTAGCCCAACAGAGATGATTCTACAGTAGTGGATGCTGTTCAGGGGATTGGACGAGGAGGAAGAGGATTGTCGGTGCGGAATGTGGTCACGACACTAACCAGCAGGTAATAAGCGCGGGGTCTATCCCTCAATGGTCGATCTTGCTAGCAATCGAGACACGCGAGTTTATCCTGTTCCCGGCCGAGGGGCCGTACGTCTGAGCGCGTGGTTTGCTCGAGGCACTATATTGCTCGGCACCGGAGGTGCTGTAGTGGGGGCGGCTACAAGCAAGGCGGGGAGAGGAAGCGTGGCTTCCAAGTCCCCGGTGGAGTGGTGAAGATATTGTGGGAGAATTGGAGAGCAAGTGCGTGGTGTCAAGCGTTACTCCGCCTTTTGTTGTGTCCTCTCTTGTCCCCTGCGGCGGGGGGTTCGTCTTCCTTTTATAGGCCAAGGAGAGAGCGAATTACATGCGTGCCGCACTATTCGGCCCTACATGGGGAAGTGTGGTGCGCGCGCGCCGTAGAGCAGGCGGGCGCCTTGACGGTCCTTGCTGTGATCTAGCCATCATGGCGTATCTTGTACCCGAACGGTGGTAGTTTCGAAGGTAGGGAGCGTGGTGGATGGGCGTGATGTCCCCGGGGGCGGGCTCGAGCGAGTTGTCGACGTAGATCCGTACGGGATGCGGTGGTAGGTATGGCGGCATCCCGTTCCCGCATGCTTCACGGTCGCGGGCTGATTGCCGCGGCGCTCGGCGTGGGGTTGTACGCGAGGGGGCGGCCTCCATGCCGTTAGCGGTGGCGGGGATGGCGCCCCGCCGGCCCCAACGCCTCGACCTAACCCCTGCAAAGTCACGGGAAAGCAAATCGAGGGTGCGGCGGCCCCCCCTTCGAGGGCTCGGCGCGTTAGCCGTACGGGGGTAGGCGGCGCGGCGTCACGGGGACTGGCACCGGCCACGTCGCACAGTCCCCCACGGTGGCGGGGATGGGTTCCCTCCTAGGGAGTTGGTGCAACGGGCGGGGCGCGAGTTCCGGGCGCATGATGGCGCGCGTCCCCACCGTTGTCGGAACATTAAATGCCCGTGTATGGGAACGGGCGTGCGCGTGAGGAGCGCCTTCGAGCAAGGCGGAGCCTCGCTCGAGGGAAGAGTACTCCCTCGAACGGGGCGGAGCCCGCCCGAGGGGGCGTGTGCCCTTGGGCGGGCGGAACCCTGGCTCGAGGGGAGAGTACTCCCTCGAACGGGGGCGGAGCCCCGCCCGAGGGGGCGTGTGCCCTCGAGCGAGGCGGAACCTGCTCGAGGGGATCTTTGAGTGAGCCGCCTTGGTGGGCCGTCGGGACCACCGCGGCGTGGGCCATGCCCCGTGTATTTAAGCAAGACGTGGTTAGCCTCGGTTTTTTGCAGGTTTTAAGTGGGGTTCCCCGTTGTTTAAGGGGACCCCTAGGGTCGTCCCCGACGCAGCCCCCGAGCATCCGCGGGTTCGCCGCAAGGCTCCCGCATGCCGGAGCCTACCGATAGGACGTCCTTCCCTCCGGCTTGCGAATGCTTTCCGTGGGGCCGCGTCGGCGGACCCGTGGGTCTAGCCCCCGAAGCCCCGCGAGAGCATGAGCGCTCATGTAGGGGTTTCTTCGCGAGACTTGACCAGAGGGCGTGGTGCATATTTCAACCGGCGTCGGCAATGTTTCTGCCGGCTTCGGTGACGCACGCACTGCTGGCGCTTTCCGCGGTGGGTGCAATCCAGGAGGTGTAGCCGTGCGTCGAGCCCCCGAGCCTGGGCCCGTTCGAGGCGATCGGGTAGAGCTCTATGACTTGTTTTTTAACGCGCCCTCGCCGTCCCTCCGCGGGACGGAGGGTGAGGTTTCCGCAACCCCCATCGGGCGGGTCGCGGATTGCGGATTCCTCGTTGATCTATTAGTGGGTGGTTCGAGTGGACGCCCATGCCCCATTCAATAAGGGTAGGCCGCATGGTCCGGAGACACGTCCATCAAAGCGCTTGCGTGGGTTTGCTAGATGGGGCTCGGTCCCGTTCGCTAGGGACCGAGGACGCGGAAGCTCTCCCTCGGTGGGATCCCCCGCTAGCCTGCCCTCGGCCGGCTCTCGAACACGACATGTGGGGCACCCTCGAGCGGCGGGCTCGAGGAACGACTCGAATGCGCGTGGCCTCGTCGTCCCCGACTGCGGTGATGCGGGGCGCCCGTTCGAACGTCGAGGGTCGGGCTTCGAACCTCCGATCGGTAGGGCCGTGCGGGGGCGGCGCCTAGGCGGCCCCGTCTTTGCATCCGCGAATCTCGGAGGGGCACGGGCGAGCCGGCTCTCGAGGCGCCGATCGGCAAAACGGTGCGGGGGTGGCGGCCAGGCGCTCCCGTCTTGGCATCCGCGAATCCTCGAGGGGCCCGGGTGAGCCGGCCCTCGAGGCGCCGATCGCAAAACAAGTGTGGGGCGGCGGCTAGGGCGCTCCCGTCTTGGCATCCGCGAATCCTCGAGGGGCCTCGGACGAGCCGCCCCTCGAGGCGCCGATCGTAAAATAGTGCGGGGCGGCGGCTAGGCGCTCCCGTCTTGGCATCTGCGAATCCTCGAGGGGCACGGGCGAGCCGGCCCTCGAGGCGCCGATCGCAAAAAGCGGTGCGGGGCCGGTACTGCGGTGCCCGCTTTGTCTCAAACAGGCCCCGAGGTGACCGTATCACACATGCACCCTTTCGAGGGTTGAAATTTCCTGAGCCAGGAGCTCGTGCCGCTCGAGGGTCCTCCTTACTTGGTAAGGGGCCGGGCCATTTAATGCTCCGCGTTGAGGCCGCGGTTTCGCGTCGCGGGCGCGCCTTTTAGGCGCCGCGGCGCGCGCGTAGTGGGCGGCGTGGGCGGGCGGACGTGACCGCGCCGCCACGGCCCTCCCGGTCCTACGCCGTGATGATGGCCCGTCCGCGGTGGCGTGGCCGCCGCGGTCGTAGTGGGGCCCGCCGTCGGCCGAGAAAAGATTCCCCTGCAAGAACGCGCGCGGGACGTGTGCCCCGGGAGAGCACGTCCGCGGCTTATAAGTACGAGGTGAGGGAAAATGGCGGTTTTTACCTTAGCGTTTCGCCATTCTTGCCCCCCCCCCCCCGCACCCTCCGCCTCGTCTCGTTCTCGCCACCGCGCCCATTCGCCGTTGGAGCTCTTCTTCTCCTTCCCGTCCTTTGTTCCCAGATCCCTTGCTCTTCCTCATGGCGCCCCTTCCGCCCCTCACGATCGTCGACCTGTACACGTGGGAGCGCGCGTCAGTGACGCGGCTGTCCTTAGGAGACACGGTGTCGCGCCGGCCACCGCGGCGAACGAGGAGGGCCGGCCGGCGGAATGGATCGTGCCGCCGGCAGGGGACCACGCGCCCAACCCGCCGGACGGCTACGTGGTGAGCTTCACCCGCTTCCACGAGCGCGGCTTCGCGGCGCCGGCGAGCCGCTTCATGCGGGCGCTGCGCCACCACTACGGCGTGGAGTTGCACAACTTCGCGCCGAACGCGATCTCGCGGCGGCCACGTTCGTGGGCGTCCGCGAGGGGTATCCGGGGATCCCGGTGAATTGGGATCTGCGGATACACCTCTTCCGCTCGGAGGCGTTCACGCGGCCCGACGACGGAGCGGAGGACCCGCCGCGCGGTGCGCACCGGCGGCATGTCGCTCGCCTTGCGGGCGCGGACAAGGACGACTACACCCCTTGTACCATGACGACCAATAACGCCGGGCCGGGAGCGGGGGTGGTTCTACCTTCGCAACGCCGAGCCCGGCCTCCCCCCCTTACACCGGTGCGGTGCTCCGGGAGAAGCCCGACTCCCGGAGCCACGGGGTGTCTCCGGTCCAGCATCGGAAGCAGTTAGATTCGCTCCCGGCCGCGGCCGAGGAGCTCGGCGGCGCGCGGGCCGACCGCGGCAACCGTCCTCGCCTTCCTCCACCACCGGGCGGGTCGTGCCCACGATGGAGAGGCCGCTCCGCATCTTTGAGATGACGGAGGGCGGCGAACCCCGTCGCGCCGGCGAGGTCGCGGATGCTTCGGAGCCCCCTCCGGCGGGAGTATGCGGTGACACGGGCACGGAGCGCCGTCGACACCCGATTCTTTGTGCGGCCGACCGGTCCCCCGTGGGACCTCGAGATGCTTCCCACCGCCGAGCGGTAAGTAGAATTCTAGGCCCCGTTTTTGATCTTGACGATGCTTCGGATTTCGACACACCTTTGACGTTTCGTTCGCGGATGGTGAGCCACGAGCGGCCGCGAAATCCGATCCGCCCACTCCTCGCTCCCGCGCGCTCGGTCGGGCGTCGCGACGAACGGGAGCGGGAGCGGGCGGCACGACGGAAGGAGCGCGCGAGGCGGCACCGCGAGCGCGCGCGGCGGCGGAACGAGGAGCCGGGCCGCGCGAGCGGCAGGGGGCTCTCTTCCCGCGGGGACCGAGGAGTACTCGTCCTCGGAGGAGGATGAGGAGGAAGAGACCGGGGGCGGGGGCCTCCCCCGATAGGTGGGAGCTCGCGCCCCGTCGCCGGAGCCGGCTCCGGCGGCAAGAGCGACATGCGCACGGGGCGGGTGCGGAGGCACCCGCCGCGGTGCCAATCGACGAGAGGAGCGGCGCGGGCCGCGGAGGGGCGCCGGCGCGCGCGCGCAGGTGCGTGCGGCAAGCGTGCCCGTGCGCGGGGCGGGGCCGCGCGCGCGGTGGGAGAGGGCGGGGGAGGCGCGGCGCCGGCCGCGCCGCATCATCCACCGGGGCCTCGAGGAAGAGGAAGCGTGCCTTCTCCTCTTCGAGGTAAGGGGCTTGCTCCTTTGCGGGGTTGCGTTTTTGACAACCGAGAATTTCGATTAGTTGTTTGTGTTTACAAAGGGTGGTGCCGACCGTACCTCCCCTCGCACCGGCCAAGGTGTTGAGGGCGAACGCGTCCGTTCCCACGGCGGCGCTCATCGAGGGCGCCGCGGCGAGCATGGCGGCCGCGGCGGGCGAGAGTTCGCGGGGCGCGCGCGAGGCCCCGAGGCCGGCTGCCGGCGGATGACTCCGCCGCGCGCGGCGGCGGCCGGTCGAGGAGTGGCGGGCACCGGTCGTGGCGGAGGGCGCGACCGCGGCGGCGGCCGTGGTGGAGGCGCGACTGCGGCGCCGGCCGCGGTGGAGGGCGCGGTCCGCGCGCGCCGTCCGTGGTGGAGGCGCGCAAGCGATGGCGGCCGAGGAGGGCGATCGGGCGCCCGTAGTCGCGGGGGCGCGGCCGAAGCGATGGAGGACCGCGGCGCGCGCGCGCGGAGCCCGCGGCTACGGAGGCGCGGCGGAGGCGTCGACGGAGGCGACGCGAGGGGCGGCATCCGCCCGGCGGCGCTCCGGCGGTGGTGGTGGAGATCCGGGACGACGACTCCCCGCCGCCGGGGTGGGACCGATGGGTGAGCTTCCCCACGCCGTCCCCGAGCCCGGGAGGAGGCCGTCACGAGGCGGCGGGAGGGCCACATGGTGGCGGAGGAGGCCGAGGGCACGGTGCCGAGGCCTCGTCTTCCCGCGCGCGGCCGCTCCGCCCGAGTGAGGGGTTCGGCGGCGACCCGCCGGCGTTCGCCGACGCCCGGGGGGGCGGGGAGCTATGGGGAGAGCTCCGCAACCACGGCGCCGCGCTCGACCGAGCGCCGAACGAGGCGCCGAGGATCCACGGCGGTCCCCGCGTGGCGCGTCTTCCGGGTGGGGCATCGTTGCTTGTTTCTTTCCTTTTCTCGTTTTTGCGCGCAATCCTTGCGGCATGATGCTTACTGAGCTCGACTTGTTGGTGACGAGAGCTCGAGCTCGCGCCCGCGACAAGTACGGCGCCTTTGACCGTGTGAGCGCGCGAGCTCCGCCGAGTCCGGGAGCGGTGCGACGCCTTCGACGCGCTCGCCGACGCCCGAGGACCCCGGACGGCCGGGCCGTCGTACGGGGCCATGGCCTTGCGCGATCAACTTCATGAGAGCGCAAGGCGAGACCCGCGCACCCCTCCACCCTCGAGCGGGTCCGCACGGCCCTCATCGACCGAGATGAGGCGCCGCGGCGTCGCGGGTGGACTCGGAGAAGACGTGCACTCGGCGGCCAAGCGGGAGGCGGAGGTGGCCGGCGTCCGCAACGACAACCACGGAGCTCCACTCGTTGCTCCGAGGGGCGCGAGCTCGGCGAGCCGAGGGGCCGAGGAGCGGGCGCGCGCGCTCGAGCGCGAAGGCCAAGGAGGCCGACGATGCGGAGGCCGCCCTCGACGCCAAGGTCGCGGCGCTCGCCATTGCGGAGGACCGGCTCTGCAGGAGTGTACCGCCCGCCGTGGGGCCAAGGGGCGGCTCCGGCGGAGAGCGAAGCCGCCCTCGCCGACGCCCGGTCGGCGGCCGGGAGCAGAGCGCGTCACTCGCGAGGCGGCGCAGAAGTCGTTGGAGGACCGGAACACCGAGTTCTCCAAGCTCGAGGGCGAGCTGATGGTGCTCGGTATCACGAGCGCGAGCCAGGAGCTGGCCCTCCAGGAGCAAGGCGAGACCCTCAAGGGCCTTGAGCAGGCGGTCGAGGGCCGGCGCCGCACCCTCGAGGTGGAGAGGAAGCAAGTCGAAGGTAGGTCGCTGTTTGAGTCCGTTTTCTTCGGTTTTCTCTTAGAGGGTTCGCACCCTTTTCCGACTTCTTTCTTGTCGGGCAACTTCGGGGCTTGCGCACCGCGCCGGGGCACGCGGGCCGAGCGGGCCGAGGCGTTGCGGACCTCCTACAACTCCTCCGAGCCGGGGAGCCGCCGGGAGTTGCGCACGCGCGGCCCTCGAGACCGCGGGGCCGTGGAGGAGGGCGATGCGCGAGGGCGGGAGCTCGGCCGGCCGGCCGCCCGCGCGCCCTTTGTGGCCATGTCACCGGGCGCGTGCGCCGGCGCCGCATCTCGGCGTCCGGGAAGGCCCCTCGGGGTGGTGCGATCTCACTACGAGGTCAACTTCGAGGCGCGGCGGAGGGCTACGTCGTCCCGGGGGTGTCGAGGACGAGGTGGCGATGGAGCGCGTGGACGCGTTGGCCGCCGACACCGCCGGGCGCTTGCCGAGGCCTTCGAGGAGTTCCTCTTCCCGGATGCCGGCCGATGGCGCCGCTCCTCCCGGCCCCCGAAGACGGCCGGGCGCTAGGCACTTTTTGTTCATGTGTCGGTGTGTTGGCCGTGTGGCCTTGTAAATAAACGGATTACTTTGCTATGTACATTTGTCAAAGTGAAATGGTGTCTTTTGCTCATTGCGCTTTTTTGTTTCTCCTTCTTCCCGAGTGGATTCTAGTTAGGGGAGTTCGATTTTCGCGGGTGGCCTCGCCGAGGTGGAGGCAAGAGAGAAGGGCCGTATCCTCGCGGAGGCGTAGGCTATCCTCGGCTCGCGCGTCCCTTCCGCTAGTCGCCCGCGCCCCTCGTTCGAATCTTTGCTCGAGGCCGAAGTAGAAACATACTTAGCGCGCGTGAGTCGTTTCTTTTTTTCGAAAAAATGGGACCATTTTTTGGGGGGATGCCCCCCGTAGTAGCCCCCGACGGTAACTTGGGTTTCGGGGGGGAAAGTCGAGTTGCCCTTTTTATTAAACGCGATGATGTTTACATGGTTGTCACCATCGGGGTGCTGGTTACGTGGTTTTACAACAAAATACTTGAAAATCCTAGCTAGGGATAGAAGCGACGTAGGCCGTTGGATGTTCCAAGCGTTGGTGAGTTCTTCGCCGTCCTCGTTGGCCGCCTTGTACGTGCGGGCTTGAGCACTTCTACCACGACGTAGGGTCCCTCCCACGGAGGTGATAGGTTGTGGCGTCCTCGGTTGTCTTGGCGTAGCCTTAGGACCGGATCCCCTTCGGCCGAAGTCCCGCCGGCGTATTTTCCGTGCCGGTAGCACCCGAGGGACCGTTGATACCTTGCGGAGTGCATCAAGGCCACAAGGCATGCTTCGTTCGACTGGTCCGGTGAGTCCTCGCGGGCTCGGCCGGTTGGCGTCCTCGTCGTAGCCTCGAACCCCGGGTGACCCGTACTCTAAGTCCGTGGGGAGGACGACCTCGCGCCATGGACTAGAAAAAACGGGGGTGAACCCTGGTGGCTGCGCTTGGGGTGGTCCTTAGGCTCCACACGACCGCCGGTAACTCCGGAGCCATTTCGGCCGGATTTATTCACTGGTCGAAAATTCCGGGCTTAAGGCCTTGTAGGATCATGCGGGTTGGCACGCTCTACTTGGCCGTTAGTCCGTGGGTGTGCCACGGCCGGCCCAATCCACACGAATGTGGAACTTGTCGCGGAGAACTCCGGGAATTTCCCCGCCCGTGAGCGGGACCCGTTGTCGGTGATGATGGAGTTTGGCACTCCGAAGCGATGGATGATATCGGTGAAGAACGTCACCGCTTGCTCTCCCCTGAGATTCGTAATGGGGCGCACTTCTACCCACTTGGAAAACTTGTCGATCGCAACCGGCGAGGTGAGTGAAGCCCCCGGCGCCTTCCGTAGGGGCCCGACGATGTCCAGCCCCCACACGGCGAACGGCCATGTTATGGGGATGGTCTGCGGGACATGAGCGAGGAAGGTTGGACTTGCGGGCGTAGAGCGGCACCCTTCGCGGTGCGCACGATCTCGGCCGGCATCCGCGACCGCGGTAGGCCGCAAAAGCCTTGGCGGAAAGCGTTGCCAACGAGGGTGCGGGGCGCGGCGTGATGGCCACGGATCCCCGCGTGGATGTCCCGCGGGGAGCTCGCGCCCCTCGGGGATGGCGACGCACCGCGCGGAGATGCGGAGGCGGTGTGCTTGTACGGCTCGCCGTCGACGAGGGCGAAGGACTTGGCCATCCGGCGATGCGCCACGGCCTCGGCTCGGTCGAAGGGAGTTCCCCTCGAGCCATCCGGGCGACATACTTGTCGCGCCAACTGCGCCTTGACGGGGCCGGCTCGACATCCATCACATCGGCCCTCGTTTATCTTTATGCGGTGATACCGGAGTAGGCATCAAGGAAGCAAAGGACTCACACCCAGTTTCGTTGAATCGACAATTTGATCAATGCGTGGCGAGAGGAAAAGGAACTTTAGGACATGCTTTATTAAGACTAGTGTAGTCTATACACATCCGCCACTTCCCGTTCTTTTTCTTTACAAGTACGGGGTTTGCTAGCCACGTAGGGGTGGAACACTTCCTTGATGAACCCGGCCTCGAGAAGCTTCCGCAGCTCCGCTCCGATCGCCCGCCGCCGCTCCTCGTCGAAACGGCGGAGCCGTTGTTGCACGGCACGAGCATGAGGCAGGATGTCAAGGGAGTGCTCAGCGACCTCACTCGGGATGTCTGGCATATCCGAGGGGCTCCACGCGAAGATGTCGGTGTTGGCGCGGAGGAAGTCGACGAGCACCACTTCCTATTTTGGATCGAGGGTGGAGCTGACCCTCAACGCCTTGCCCTCGGGGGCGGCGAGGTCGAGAGGGACCTCCTTGGTACGCTCGCGGCCTCGAAATTGCCGGCGTGCTTGGCGGTGGAGTCGAGGTCCTCGTTGACCATCTTCTCCAAGGTGGTCACCAGCGCTTCATCCAGCGTCAGCGCTTCCGCGTGCTCCACGCACTCGACGTCGCAGTCGAACGCGTGCTCGATGGACGAGCCCACGGTGATGACGCCGTTCGGTCCCGGCATCTTCATCTTGAGGTAGGTGTAGTTGGGGACCGCCATGAACTTGGCGTAGCAGGGCCGCCCAAGTATGGCGTGATAGGCGCCCCGGAACCCCACCACCTCGAAGGTGAGCGTTTCCTTGCGGAAATTCTTCGAAGTGCCGAACCAAACCGGCGAGGTCGATGCGCCCGAGGGGCCGGACGCGCTTGCCGGGCGCGACGCCATGGAACGGTGTCGTGCTTTGGGCCGCGGCCCCGGTTCAACCCGATCCCCAACGGGCGCGGCGTATGCGTGTAGAGGATGTTGAGGCTGCTGCCCCCGTCCATCAGGACTTTTGAGAACCACGCGTTCCCAATGATCGGGTCGACCACCGGTGGGTGCGGCCGGGTTGGGGATGCGGTTCGGGTGGTCTTCACGGCTGAAGGTGATGGCGTCCTCCGACCAGTCGAGGAAGGAGGGAGGCGCCCTCTCTGCGGCGAGGACCTCGTGCCGCTCCCGCTTGCGCTGGCGGCTCGACATGTCGACGGTCGGCCCCCCGAAGATGAGGAACACGTTCTCCACGGCGGGGAAGCCGCCTGCGTCGCCATCTCCTCCGTCCTTCTTGGCCTCCGCGTCCTTCGCGGCGGCGCGACCGTAGAACTTCTTGAGCATGTCGCATTGCTCAAGGGTGTGGTTTACTGGGGTCTTGTGGTATGGACATGGCTTTTTCAGCATGTCGTCAAACACCCCCGGACCTCGAGGGGCCGGTCGAGGGCCTCGTCGAGCCGGGTCAACAGCAAGGGCCTCGGCGTCGTCGCCGTCGCGCCCCCTGCTCGCGCGCCTCGCGGCGCGACTTCTTCCCTTTCTTGCCCCACTTGTCCTTCCGGTGGGGCTCCCCGGACTTGCGCGCCCTCCGCGGGCGCGTCGTCCGAGCGCTTGCCCTTCTTGCCGTAGAAGATCGCCCCCACGCCTCTTCTCCCGAGGCGAAGCCGGTGGCGATGTCGAACGGCTCGTTGGAGTCCGCGGGCGGGGGCCGCGTCCCGGCTCTCGCACGAGGTCCCGCATGTGGTGCCCTCGAGGAAGGCGTGCACAATCTCGGATTGCGCCACGCTCGGGAGCTCGTACGGCGCTTGGAGAAGCGCCGTATGAAATCCCGGAGCGACTCGCGCGGCTTCGGGTGCGGGGAGCGCGGATCCCGGAATTCCCCCGGGGCGCACGTATGTGCCCCGGAAGTTTCCCACGAACGTGCGGACCAGATCATCCCGGTTGTGGATGCGGGGTGGCGGGCGGTGCTCGAGCCACGTCGGGGCCGAATCGCCGAGGTGTAGGGGCAGGGTTGCGGATGATGACCTCGTCGCTGGTGGCCCCGCCCAGCTGGCATGCCAGGCGGTAATCGTTGAGCCACACGCGGGGGTCCGTTTCCCCGTTGTACTTGACAATGGTCGTGGGCTGGCGGAAGCGTTGGGGGAAGGCCGCCGCGCGGATCTCCCGGCTGAACACACGGGTCCCCGGGGGCTCCGACGTCGGAGAGCGGTCCTCATCATTGTCGTAGCGTCCGCCCCGTCGAGGGTGGTAGCTCGCCACCACTCGCGCGTCCGCCTTGCTCGTACGGCGAGCGTTGATGAAGTTGCGGGCGTCGCGCGTCCGCCGCCCGCGCGTGTCGAGGAGCCGCTCCTTGGCGGCGTGCGTCCCGGGTTGGCGGGTTGTCCCGCCGCTTCACCCCGCATGGACCGAGGGTTCGCCCCCCGCGCGGCCCCGTCACCTCGTGCGTCCCCCCCGTTGGCGAATGCGTGACGCCGAGCTCTCGGCCTGCTGGACGGTGCCGCTCGATGAGTGCACCGCACCTCGCGGTGCGGGTTTCGTGCCTCGGGTATCGAGGGGGCGGCATGGCCCGGCGGCCGGCGTTGCGGCGGCGATAAGCTTCGGCTCGCCGCGGAGGCGTGTCGGGTTATCGACGTTGAAGTCGGCGTTGATGAGGTCGCGGGCTTTGTTTGCCCGGCTCCGCGCGCGCGAGGCTTCTCCGGCCATTGAGGCGCGGGAGCGGCCCGCACCGTTCGATATTCCTCCACCGGCTTGGCCTCGAGCTCACGAGCACGGGCTAACCGCGCGTCAACGTCGGCCCCGGCGGGGGTGCTCGGCCCTGCGGCCGGGCGCGGAGCGATCCCCCGGGGCGGGCGTGACCTCCCCGTCGTCGGCGCCCACCGCACCGGTGGCGTTTGCCGGGTCGTTGGCGATGACGGCGCAACATTCCCGCGCGGGGTCGTAGCTCCCGGTCTTCGGAATCGTCGGAGCGCCCGAACCGAACTGAGTCCGTGGCGTTAAGGAAACGCCCCGAACATGAGGGCGGGTCCGGCACGCGGAGAAGTCCCATTCCACGTACCCATGGAGGTTGGCGGGTGGCAACGCGTCAAGGGGAGCCCGGGGACGACTCGTCACCCGCGGAGGCGTCGGGGTCCCCGGCGACGAAGACGTGGACGGCCGGGGGGAACCCCGCACATCGTGGTGTTGATGTTGGCGTTGTAGGCCGTCGTGGCACCGCGCGCACCGATGGGGGAAGCGCGGTCCGAAGACCGTGCGCCGCCCCCACCGGGGGCGGTGGTTGTCGTGGCCGACGGGCGCGCGCGTGGAGAGGCGGCGCGTTCGGCTTGCCGTCGCTCGGAACTCGCCCGGCGCGAACGCCGGCCGAGCGGCGGTGGCGTCATGGCGTTGGCGATGTGCCCGCGGCATCCGTGCCGGCGGGCGTCCGTGTTGTGGCGCGCGCGCGCGGCGGAACCGCAGGTGGACCCGGCCGGCGCCGCGCACGGAGCTCCTCACGGTTGGTGAGGCGCATCGGTAGCCGTTCCCCGTGGCCTAAAAGTTCGTGCCCCCGAACCGGATTTCAAAACCGGCCGGGAGGGGGTCCGAGCCGCCCGTGGAGTAACGCGTGCCGCGGTACTCGGTGCGAATCACCATGGAGGGAGTTGATGGTGGATTGACCTCGGGCGCTCGCTTGCCCCAAGGTGGGCGCCAACCGTCGGTGCGGAATGTGGTCCCTACACTAACCCGTAATAAGCACCGAGGTCTATCCCTCAATGGTCGATGCTAAGCAATCGGAGAGACACGAGTTTATCCCGGTTCCCGCCGAGGGGCCGTACATCCCAGCGGTGGTGTGCTCGAGGCACTATATTGCTCGGCACCGGAGGTGCCGTAGTGGGGTGGCTACAAGCAAGGCGGGAGAGGAAGCGTGGCTTCCAAGTCCCCGGTGGAGTGGGCGAAGATATTGTGGGAGAATTGGAGAGCAAGTGCGTGGTGTCAAGCGTTGCTCGCCTTGTGTTGTATCCTCTCTTGTCCCCTGCGGGGGGGGGGGGGGGGGGTTCGTCTTCCTTTTTATAGTCCAAGGAGAGATCGAATTACATGCGTGCCGCACTATTCAGCTACATGGGGAAGTGTGGTGCGCCGCGCGCGAGTAGGCGGGCGCCGCCGACGGTCCTTGCTTTGCGATCTGGCCATCATGGCGTATCTTGTACCCGAACAGTGGTAGTTTCGAGGGTAGGAGCGCGGTGGATGGCTGTGATGTCCCCAGGCGGGCTCGAAGGAGTTGCTGACGTAGATCCGTACGGGATGCAGTGGTAGGTATGGCGGCGTCCCGTTCCTGCATGCTTCACAGTGCCGGAGCTGTTGCCACAGCGCCCGGCGTGGGGTTGTACGCGCGGGGGCGGCCTCCATGCCGTTAACAGTGGCGGGGATGGCGCCCCGCCGGCCTAACGCCTCGACCTAACCCTGCAAAGGCACGGGAAAGCAAATCGAGGGTGCGGCCGGCCCCCCTTCGAGGGCTCGGTGCGTTAGCCGTACAGGAGTAGGCGGCGCGGCGTCACGGGACCGGCACCGGCCACGTCGCAAATCCCCCCACGGTGGCGGGGATGGGTTCCCTCCTAGGGAGTTGGTGCAACAAAACCGGGGCGCGAGTCCCGGGCGCATAATGGCGCGGTCCCACCGTTGTCGAACATTAAATGCCGTGTAGGGGGAACGGGCGTGCGCGTGCGGAGCGCCTTCGAGCGAGGCGGAGCTTGCTCGAGGGAAGAGTACTCCCTCGAACGGGGCGGAGCCCGCCCGAGGTTGGCGTGTGCCCTCGGGCCAGGCGGAACCTGCTCGAGGGGAGAGTACTCCCTCGAACAGGGCGGAGCCCGCCCGAGGGGGGCGTGTGCCCTCGAGCGAGGCGGAACCTGCTCGAGGGGATCTTTGAGTGAGCCGCCTTGGTGGGCCGTCGGGACCACCGCGGCGTCGGCCATGCCCCGTGTATTTAAGCAAGACGTGGTTAGCCTCGGTTTTTTGCAGGTTTTAAGTGGGGTTCCCCCGGTTGTTTAAGGGGACCCCTAGGGGCGTCCCCGACAAGGATGACGAACCATGAACTGGTCCAGCTCCAGGTCGTGCGGCTCGTGGCGGCCCGGCGGCCACGCGTCGAGCTTTGCCGCCATGGTCGTCAGCCTCTCCATCACGTCCGACGGCATGCCCACCTGCGGCGAGTCAAACGAAGTGAAAGACATCTAGGCCCTTACGTGGGTTTTGGTGTATATATTGACAACTAGATTAAAGATCTAATGTCTTTGTCAAGCATGTGAACAGGTTGATATATATGACATTGGTTATCTACATGGTGAAAACAAGCTATGTGTATACAAGATAAGTTGAGGCATGGTTTTAGCCTCATATTGTGAAATGGCTTAACTCAATGGTGAATGTCATGATATTTGATATGTGTGTTCCCATGAAGCATATAGATGATATATGACAAGCTAATGAAGGTTAAGAAAGAGGCATATTGATCTTGGAACATTGGATGTCCTCTTATTGAAGGAAAAAGCCTGTTATAGTAAAAAGGGATATTTAAATTAAAAGAAGGCATGATCTCAATAGAATTCCACTCTTGATGTTGAATCAAAGTTTCACTCAAATTGGCAACGAATGGATGAAGAAATCAAGCAAGGGATTAGCAACGAGGTACAAAGCTAAGGTTGGCCGAGTAGTGACTTGGACCATGTGCTTGGCTAGGGTGAAGTGGCTATAGCTTGGAAAGTTTCGAGGTATTAAGTCGAGCCTAACCGAGTGAAGCAATGAAGAAGCATTACATATTCGTTGAGTCATGTGAAGGGTGACTTAATCGAGAATTGGGTTTCATTCTTATATAAAGATCAAAGTCACTAGCTCAAGGTAGAAGTGCTCAAATCAATGAGGCCTTGATGGATGGATCTCTCATAAGGATATATTGATCAAGTATGGCCATTGTTGAAGAAGAAGCTCAAGAGTTCTAATATTGCATTTATATTTGATCTTGAGTATAGGTACGCCGTACTATCAAGAGGGATGCAACGTGGATAGCTTTGCTTATGTCTCGGTGCTCAAACCTAACCTCCCAAGTGCTATCATGAGAGAAACACTTTTCACAACACATGCACCTGATGGTTTTGGAGCTTATTTTCAGTTGGAATGGATGCTCCTCTGAACAAGCTTTCCATAGAGTCCAAGATCATCGAATTCAGAGTCTGGAGTAAAAAGTTATGGTTTTTTCTCCGAGGTGACTTGTGTTGTCCAGTGAAGCTTCAGATATTCCGAAGAATTTTCCGGAGATTCCGGACTTTCCAAAGATTCCGGGAAAATGTCCGGAATATCCGGAACTTTTGAATCTAACGGCTAGTTTTGAGGATTCGGAGTATCCAGGGATTTTTCCGGAGTTTCCGGGACTTAACGACCAACGGATAGTTTTTGGGTGATGGGTATAAATACCCCTCACCCTCTCCCATTTGGGGCTGCTGGTTCCCCACATGAAAAACACATATCCACGGCCCTTTTAAGCCCTCCCATCTCTAGTATAGCAAGATATTTGAGAAGAGAAGAGATTTGGGTGAGGGATTGAAAGATTGCGTGAAAGTTGAGCTAATCCATCCTTGAGCACTCGAGTTCATAGCAAGAGATCTTTGTGGCGTTTGTTACTCTTGGAGGGTTGCCTCCTAGACGGCTAGGCGTCGCCCATAAGCTCCCAAGGTGTGGTGAGCTGTGGGAAAGTTTGTGAAGGTCTTGCTTCGCCTCCGCAAGGGAAGAAGCCATCTAGTGGATCGGGAAAAGGGTTGAATGCAACCCGGCTTCGGTAGGAGAAGCACCCAACGGAGACTAGGATTCACACGGTGGTGAATCCGAACTTCGGTAAAACAAATCATTGTGTCTCTTGTTGATTTACCTCACATTTACCTTGATATATATATATATATATATCCTTGCTTGCTTTTGTCATATTGGTGGAGCTACTTGTTTGCTAGTGTTTGTGAAGTGCATGCACTCTATATTAATCAAGGAACTGATCCTTAAGCCATACACCAAGTTTGAGTTCAAGTCAAACAAGCAAACAAGAAGGAGAAGAAGAGGGGAGTCAACGCCGGGGCAAACCGGTGGCACCGGATTTGCAAAACCGGTGGCACCGGTTTTGGGCAGTGTGCTTATTCCGCTGCGCGGGCGCTAGTCAGAGATTCCGGACTTTCCAGAAACTCCGGAGAAAAGTCCGGAGTATCCGGGTCTCACTGATAAAATTGTTTTAAGTGGTGATTTTCAGGACTCGCCTATTCACCCCCCTCTAGGCGACATCAAGATCCTTTCACGAAGCATGTCATTTCATAGCGAAAGATAACCCATCATATTAAGCAAATCTTGCTCGACAAATCGAGGAAAGGATTCACAATTTTGACGGGCAATAGTGCAGTGATGTGTGCGTGCGAGCGAGCGAGCGAGCTAGCAAGCATGGGACAATAGCGTAAAAAGGCACCTACTTTTTGGCAGTCGGGGTAGGCGGTGAGGAGCGCTGAGTAACGCAGGTGCGCCATGATCTTGGCCTTGGTGGCGTCAGATAGGAAGAATCGATCGCGTGTGCACACAGAGCTCTGCCTCCAGTCCAAGCACGAGCCCCGTCGTATATGTGCCACTGTCACACCCGATTTCCGAAGAGAAACCAGATACATCTCATATGTGTGCCAGGGTCTAGTTCCACATATATGATAGACAAAATGAGTGTAATATCATAGACTGTGAAAACGTAACAAGGGGGTTTAACAACTTACTACACTCATTCGGAAGACACGAAGGTTTTTAACATTGAAATATGATTAACTACACGACGAGTCTTCGTCTTCCGCTTCCATAGGCAATTGACTGGGGAGACGCAAGCCTCAGAACTCCTCAAAGTCGCTGTAGAACTCTTCACCATTGTTCTCTTCTGAACGGCGCTAAGCAAGGCTGAGTACACTTATGGTTGGTACTCAACAAGTGGGGGAAAGATGCAAGGCTACCAAGGATAGGCTATGGTTTTGCAGCGGTTAGCATTTTAATGTTGGTCAAATTTTTAATTAAAGAATGCCTAGTTACTAGACGTAAGTATATACCAACCCACTTAAGAAACTTTTAAGCAAAACAACCCAAAGCTCATCGAACCACGATTTATTCTCATCTTTAAGTTTATTAATCATGTGAGGTCCAAGTTGCTCATAACCATGAGCACGGCTGATCGATCAGTTTTACACTCTGCAGAGGTTTGCACACTTTACCCACAGCTCGCGTAAAATTTCCAAAGAACTCTGGACCCAACTATGTGATGCTGATCAGGCATCATACCACACTTCCGAGGTGTGATTGCATAGGGACGCTACGAAGCCTTTACAAAGGCATGCAAAAGACTAACGACCCGCATAGTTACGAATCAGGGCGGACCATAACCCTCCCGAGTGGTCAGCACCTTAGCAAAGGCTGCTACCCCAAAAGGACTGGGCTATACCAGTGCAACCCGGATCCCCCTCTGCTCCTTTCGGAAAAGGACCATCAGATCAATCGCACACCTAATTAATTGGCTAAAGTCAGAGCCATATGACACTGTGGTTGCACATGTTTTCTTGGGTGGTTCTCCATGTTCCGATTATATCAAATGATCTTGTATTACCAAAAGCATCGTCATACAAGCCTTTATCTTGGAAAACCATTTTATCCAACCCAAGTTGAGCAACTAGCATATTCTACCCAAAAACATTTATTAAAACGGGTTGATCCAAGGATTGTGGATAAAAGTCTAGGTAAGTCCTTAAAAGGGGTGTTCCCATCCAGTTAATGCAATAACATAATAAATATAAACTTAGTTGTCATGCAATTACATAGGATAAAATAGAATCATGCAGGGGGAGAAGACCACTTGCCTTCTTTGCTTAAACACTAAGGTTCTTCTTCTTCAAACACTTGTTCTTGATCTACTTCAACTGGCTGCTCGCTTGAAACTGGCACGATGTCTACGAGCACACAAGAATACATTCAATAAACAAAACAATACACCAAGCATGAAAAGCTTAAAGGGAGAACAAGGTTTGGGTCTAGGAAAGCGAACACAAGGAACACTCGGAACTATCGGGAGATTTGGATGATCACATACAAGACCTAGTTATGTGTTTGGTATCTTTTAATTAAGTAAAATCATGTGTATAGGTTATTTCAGAGAAATAGCCTATTTATAATTAAGCAAGTTATATTTGTATTTAAAAGACGATGTAAGCCTAGTCCAATTTTATTTATAAATATTCAAGTATGATTTATGCAAATTAAACATTTAATTTAAAAGAAGCATGTAAAAGCATATAGGCGTTTATCTTTACATTTTGAGTTATTCTAATCAAATTATAACTTAAAAACACATTTATATTCATTTTAGTCAAATTAACATTTTATTAAGAAAACTCGGGATATAGCCTATATTACTTTTTAGTAGAAAGCAAATTGCATAATCGTTAATCAAATTAAGTTTGATTATAAAAAACCGAGGTATACATCTAATTAGCTTTTAATTAAAAGAAAATATTTAATTAATATTAATCATATTAACTTTCTTATGAAAACACGTGTTGATCTCTAATTGTATTTTAATTAGAAAAGCAAGTATAATAGGATTTAATCATATTTAATATTTAAATAAATTATAAAACAAAGAACATGTTCAACATTGGTCCTATCACGTAGTTTGAGTTGATATGAGCATAACGCAACTTGAAACGGTGGAAACGGAGCTACAACGCAAAAGATACAGCCAAAACCAGGTTCTAAACCTGACGGGCTTGAAAAGACAGTCACGTAGACACCAAGAACGCTTGAAACGGATAAAAGACGGAAAAGTTATAGCTAAAACAAGGTTCAGGGGCTTTTCTGTGAAGAAATAGGGCTTCCAGGGGCTTATCTGCAAGAAACCAGTGACTAGAACATAATTATGCATATAAACCAGAGATCTATAGCGCAAAAGGTCAAGTCTAGGATCTCAGGTGGAATTTCCAGAGAGATCAGGGGCTTAGATATAAAAGAAAGGACCTAAGTGTAAAGATTCTAATAGGTGGAAGGACCGGTTTGGTATATCTGAAAAGAATAGGGGCTCTTTAACAAAATGGTCACTGTTGACCGGTAAGGAGTCCTTTTGACTCGGGGTCGGGCGGATCTGGGCCCTCAGATCAGGATCGGACGGCGGGCGCGGCCGTGGACCGGCGGTGGACTCGGTCCACTGGTCCATGGTGGACCGATCGAAGGGGTACGCGATCTGGGCCACTGATGCCTGATCCAACGGCTGAGGTGATGTATGAGCGGCACGCGACAGCGGTCAGCAGGCGAGCGGCGGCGAACGGTGGTGCTTGGCCGAAGCATCGCCAGAGTTCACCCGATCTCGAGCGTCCGACCACGGTTTGGGACGCGTCCGAGCCCTACGCGCGGCGGGGAACGAGGCGAAGCTGTCCAAGGGCTCAACGATGCGGCTCGGGTGCGGCGGCGGCACCACGGCGGCCGCGGCGGACGGCGCATGGCCGGTGAGCGGCTGGGAGTGCTACGGCTCGGGGTAAAGTAGAAAGGTGGTGGGGGAAAGGTTTTCTCACCCCACGGCGACGAGTTGGAGACGACTTGGGCGATGGGGAAGCGATGGTGGCGGAGATCGAAGCGGCGGCGCTCCGGCGACGACGGATCCCCGATGTGGCGGCGCGTGTAGAGGTGGGGAGAGGGTGTGGGAGCACGAGAGAGTGCAAAGGGACAGCCGCAGGGGCTCTTGGGTTGATTTTATAGGGCGAGGAGTGGAATGAGGGGCGACGACCGGGGGCTATGGCCATTAATGGCTATGGCGGTGGCCGGCGGCCTTGATTGCATTAAGGGGGAGCGCTTGATGGCGGAGGGTAACTAAAGGGGATTGATGGAGGGGAGTGAAGGAGGGTTATTACCGCGCCTTGATGGCCGGCTTGAAGGCGGGTAGGGGCGAGAGATACGGGGCAACGACCGGCGGCGGGATCGAATGCGATGCACAGAAGGGGAGCCGGAGGTAGGGGGCGACCCTGACATGTGGGCCCCAGCTGTCGGCGGGCGAGAAGAGGGGAAGGTGGAGGCTGAGCGGGCCGCTGCGGGTCAGATGGGCCGGAAGGGTAGGAAGCTGGGCCGCACGGGAAAGAAAGAAAAGGAGGGGAAAAAAGAGGTGGGCCGGCGGAATAGGAGAGAGGGTTGGGGGTTCCTTTTTTTTCAAACCTTTAAATTAAACTCTTTTCAAACTTTCAAAAGTTTAAACTCTTTCAAAACTTTTCAACTTTTAAACTCTAAACTCCTTTTCAAACTTTTCAACATTTAAAACTTTTAAAACTTCACACAACAAACAAAACCATGCATTCAAATCATGATGCACAAGCACTTATTGCTTCTAAATTACTAAATGATATTTAAATATTTAAATGCCAAATTTATTTGATAATTTATTTAATCCTTAGAAAATAAAATCTAAAACACCTTGTTGCTTACATTATTTTGGTGATGGAATTTTAGGGTGTTACAGCCACCCTCCCGTCCCTGCATCTCCAACCTCGATCTCCGGCGAGCCCGTCTTGGTCCACGTCCACCTCGCCAGCTCGTTTGTGCCGTTGACTCTGGTGGTGGCTCTTCGCCCTCACCTTCACTGTCAGAAGAGGGGAAGAAGCTGACGATAAGGGTCCACACACCAGTGAGGGAAGGGAAGAGTGAGAGATGTGGACTTGGTCTAATGCAAGGGCAACTTTGTCATTTTGTACCAATTTTAACACTGTCAAGTGCACCTCACAAAACAGTGATAAAGTCACTCTTCATTTTCAAAAAACAGGAGGAAAATCACCAAGTTGAAAAAATAAGTGTAAAATCACCATTCATGTTCAAAACATGGGCAAGATAACCAATCTCCCGGTATATTATCTCTTAGTTTGATTTAGGTTATCTCTTAGTTTGTGACTTTGTCGGCGGATGGTTGCCCTTTGCGGTTGTCCCAAATGCAGCAGCGACTTCTTTTTTTAGAATGACACAGTACAACGCAGACGCTCACAGCACACACGCACACTCACCCCTATGAATATAGGTACGCAAACCCTACCCCTATGAGCACCTCCGAAGGACTGAGCACACCTACCCCTATGAGCACCTGCGAAGGAGCGAGCACTAATTTATCCGGAGATTCCCGAAGTCACCAATGGCGCCTCGTCGTCGACGGGAACGTCGCTTACCACTTGACGCACAAGTAAATCCTGGAAAATCCAGGAAAATGTGCGAGCACCAGGATTTGAACCCTGGTGGGTAGCGTCCCACTGGACCGACGTACCATTGCACTACCAACCCAATCGCAGCAGCGGCTTCTTGGAAAAGCTATATTCGCCTAAATAAAAAAAAAGCCATATTCGCCCAGAAAAAAATATACAAATGCCAGAAGTCATGTCATACACATCAGGGCCCGTATCCCTTCCCAGACGGGCCGTTCTAGGCCGAATTGGCGCAGCTGCTCCTGCTGCTTTTTTTTGTTGGGCCGAGGTGTTATTGCCGCTTTCACACACGTGCCACTTTTGGATTCTGCTGTGGGCAGGGCCGCCGCGGGCCAATTATTGCTGCTAGCATGCAAGAAAAATTCTAAAAAAAACGTGGTATATGAATTTTTTTGATGGTTTCTAGAATTTGTAACGGTTTTAGAGTATGCATCAGCGGGGTTTCTGTTTGTGCGTAGAAAACGCACCCTTTCAAACCAGGAGCGGAGATTGTAGTGTTTTGTGCAAGAGATTGCAGGGTGTGAGTGTCTGACAATATAATCACGACCTGATTGATTTACATACTGAGACGACCATTCTTTTACATGAATAGGATATAGCTAGATTTTATCTGTTGATCTGCTAAAAAAAGCTTCCTCGATCACAGTGAGTGCTCTTAAAAATCTTAATCTCACGTACCAACGCCATCTTCAGTTTGCCGGTCCTGCAAAAAAGTTTATCTTTCCTCCACAATCCTGACGCAGCTTTCAGATGATGGAATGGCTCCTGCACGCCATTTTCCTTTCTGGTGCTCCACGTATGTGCGCCGGTACTGCAGCCCTGATGGGCTATTTCCGTCACTCGCCGGCCATGATTGCAAAGTGCCCGACCCCATCGCAATCTATCGCATGAATACTAGCTACATGCTGCACACTTTTTGTGTGTGTGTCTATATATATATATATATATATATAGACACACACTCTCTCTCTCGATCGGTTTTGACGACGAAAACCACACACAACTTTCTCATTTTCCCTTGTCATCAGACTTCAAGTGTTTTTATAACTGAAACTGAAACACACACATGCAGTGAACACGGCCGCACACAATAATTTCCCCCAAATGAAACTCAGAAATCATACACCTTGAATATTTGTTGTTGTATCAGAGAGGTTCAGAAAACTGCGGCAGGTGATATATACAGTATGCTGCAAGAACAATTGCAAATGCAAACTGATGATCGATTCTGTCGTCGCGTGCAGTAATGCATGGCGGTGACTGTGGTCGACGTGACACGCAGCGAGAAGGGTCGTCGTAGGCGACGATTTTGACGGGGAGCGTCATCATGCGGATGCACGCTAGCTTTTACCCCGGAGGCCAGGCCACGGCTGGATCGGGATCGGGCGGCCGCTCACGATCGATCGACCGGCCGGGTCGTACGCCGGCCGTCGTGTCGCACTCAACGACTGTACGTCGTCGTACAGTACGAGGGGCCAGGCCTGCAGAGCTGAGCCATCAAGCAGTCAAGCTAGAACGAACGACGTCACGCGTGTGTGTCGTGCGAGACACGCGTCGCCGGCCTGCAGAATCTCTGCATGCTGGGGCACGGCACAAAAAAAACCCTTCATTGTGCGCGTCTCCATCACATCACATGATCGATCTGAGATCGATCAACCGACCACCCAAAGTTCATTTCCTGCGCGGTCTGTGTATTTCTCTGAAGCTCTGAAGCAGCTAACAGATCTAGTAACAGCCAGTAGCACAGTTGTATTTTGCATTGTCGCTCAATTAGTTAATAACGATAACACCCTTATGAAATAACTCCCGTGCTACATATGTTCTCATTGCATTTATCGTCTTGGAATGTAATAATGCACTACCAAGTATGAACAATTGCTTGACATTATTTTGCACATTTTCTTCTTGGGAGTACTAATGCCGCCTTCTCCCTTGGAAGACGACCTCTAAATTTGTTAATAATTTCACTTTTAATTGTTCATGAACTCTCATGCTCCAGTTCACGTATGTTGGAGTTACAATTTGTGATCTTTTTTGTAAGATGATCAAGACTAGTAACAAAAGTTTGAAATTTGCTCTCATATATCTTTTTGTGATGGTTTTCATGATGTAAATATGGTATGCGAATTGTTCCTTAACGATGATCACGGCGCATACTACCGGGGCTACCAAGATTATTTTGATTAAGCCAGATTGTCAAAAGATTATAATTAAATTTATTCAACATAAAATGGACGGTTCCTTAGGACTAGCTCCCTAAGTTTTCTTGTCACCACTTGCGGGGAACAAATCTGTGAGATCATATATCGAATCTCTGGCTATGCCTAACTGGTTGGCTAGTGGCTGGTGCTGATTTGCTATGAGAGTGTTGGCTGGCAGTAGACCTGATCATTCCACAGGGCCGGTATGGGCCGAAAAAACCCGGGTTTTAGGGCTGAGGAAATCCTGCCCATGACCGTCCCATGGGACGTGTCGGGCCGCAGTTTTCGGGCCGGGTTCGGGCGGGTCCCGCGCATTTTATAGTGTAAAATAACTAAAAACAACATTTCGGACCGGGCTCGGGTCAAAATTTTTTTCGCGGGCTTCAAGGTCTCCACCCACGCCGTCCAGTAAGGTTCGTGGGCGGGCCTGGCGCGTGCCGGGCCAAAAGTGCTTAGGTATAGCTGGCAGATGCCAGATGGTTAGTGTTGATTTGTTGTGAGAGAAAAATAAGTGGCTGAAAAAGCAAATGAAGGAATAAAGGTGAAGTGAGAGAGATAAGGTGTCCATGCACCGTTGGATGGTTCGATTTAGTCGAATCTCTAGCTATTATTCTGATTAAGCCGGATTGTCAAAAAGTTGATAATTCGATTTAGTCAAGACAAATTGCATTGGATGGTTCCTTGTCAAAAAGCTTAGGATTAGCTCGCCGGGTTTTCTTGTCAGCGTTTACGAGGAACAATCGATATGACCTCAGACACGGTCGTCGAATCTCTAGCTACTACTCCATCTTTACATAAAGGTGAGTGAGTGAGAGAGAGAAGGTGTCCATGCATGCACCGATGGGCAGTTCGATCGGTTCTTTTGGATGCTGGATCCGATGTGGGTGCGTCATAGCTAGAGTGATGTACTGCTAGCTGCTGCTCACAAAGGCTAGCAGCACGCACTTCAACCAAATCTCCCATTTATCGTCAGAGATACGAGTGCTACTACTACCATTTATGCTACATGTGTGCACTGGCTCGCGATCTGCAAGCAGTTCAAGTGACCATGTATACTTTGAGGAACGTCACCCTTGAACATATATAAATGATACATCTGAATATATGAACACCCTCTTTCATTGTTCCTACCCCTTCTGAAAGGAGAAATCTTTTCCTCTCTGAACCTATAGCTTGCCCACAACCGCCATCCTCATCAGAGGTAAAATTTGCACCGAACCATGCACATCCTAGAGCTCTCTCCTCTATCTCACACACATATATACCAATTAGTACACCATGACTCCCCTTGTCGAAACTTGCGAGCTGGTATGGTATATACTTGTTGCAGTTGCAGCTAGCCTGCCTTGCAGGGAGAGCGAGGCATGCAGCTTCAAAGCTCACTCCTTCAATTCCTTCCTAGCTGCTTGCCTGCTAGCTAGTAGAGATCTCATCGTCTATGTGAGTGGCATCTGACACCACGCACAACGCCCATGACCATCCCAAAGCCCAGCTAGCGCTCTCTGAAGTCTGAATCCCCTGATGGCTCCGTCTCACCCACCGGTCCTCACGTGGCACCGTCACCGGCCGGAACAGCGCCTCCCCGTGGCGTCGTCCACAGCTCAGCAGCATCGAGAAAGCCGCCGTGCCGGGCTCGCAAGCCACACTCCTGACGGCGACGGCTCCATTCGCTGGTCGCTTACCACCCCGGCCACCGGAATGCGCGCACACATGCGGTGGCCGGCCGCCCGGGAGTTTTCTTCTTCCGTCGACGGCGACGGCGACGGGGCGGCGCGCGGTGGTGGGTGTACACGTACGTATGCGAGCTTATTGGCGTGCGTACGCACGTACCAGCAACGCGCCCGCGTCGATCGTCACTGGTCGTCGTGGTCGTCCTTGCCGGCGGTGGGATCGGAGCGGAGCCAGTAGGGGGGGGGGGGGGGGGGGCGGTGTTCTCGGTGGGAAAAAGAAGAAGAGAAGTTCGTGTTTCTCGTAAAGTCCGTTTTTTAAAATTTTCAGCCATTTTGAATTCGCACCTAAACCAAAGCAGCAGCCCAAAACCGTACCCTTACAGAAAGCACACGACCGGAGAAGGCTAACTAAATATAAAAGAATAGCACCCAAAATTCTGGAATCTCTCCACTTAATTGTTACTTTATAAACTCTCTTGGAGCCTTGGACAGGAAAAAACCCACTGAAACCATTGCATATTTGACATGGGAAACACAATGTATAATTAGTTCGAAATTTGCTTAAAAATGTTGTGGAAGTAATGTGTCTAATAAGTCTGCTAAATAGCCTTCTTTTTACTGCGAGTGAAAAAAACCTTAGGCACTAGTGTTATTTACAACCTTTTCTTCCAGGTTCAAGGGTGAAAGTTGTTTCCTGCTGAATTTTTCTCTCTCTTGTAATGAACTCTCCACTTATAAACCATTGCATATTTGGTCATGGAAAATATAGTGAAAATAATTAGTTGAAAATTGATATGGGAGTAATGTATCTAAGTTTGCTATCAAGCCTTCTACCCTAGCTTCATAAACAAACATAAAAAAGATGGGTTCCATAATCTCTCCACTCATCTTGGGCATTAGAGGAAAAAAGAATGTCTCCACCTATAAACCATTCGTATTTGACCATGGAAAACACAGTGATAAATATCTAGTCAAAAATTGCTAAAATAAAGATGCTATGGAAGTAATGTGTCTAAGTTTGCTAAAAAGCCTTCTACAGTAATGTTATTTACAAAATTTTCTTGCAGATTTAATGGTGGAAGTTGTTGCCTCTTGTTGAATTTTTTCTTTTTTCTAGAGGTGGTAACAGAATATATGTGATTAACAAAAGTACATATTAGTTAGATTATATACAAATAAATGGCAAAGTTAGAGTTCTATTTATTCCATGTCTCAAGTTTGTTAAAATAGGAATGATACAGCTTGGTCCTACAAAGTTAAGGCCAGTTACTGAAGTAACCCAAGTTCCCCTTTCTAGTACCTACTTTCCAAAAGCTTACACAGGCTGCAACAGATGAAATGAAGCAAAAAAGATCATTAATTTATTAAATTGCTTAACACGTTGACAGTGCAGCGCACGAGTTTGCACAATTGGCAAAGCGAACAAAGCAGAACAACAAGTCCGGTGTTTTGCTGCTCCGATATGTGTCGAGAAAATTATTACTCATGATTGTAACTTAATTTACGAGTAATAAAATAGCTCTCTTTCTTTCAAAAAAAGTAGGACTACAAATAAAAAACTATTACATCCAATTCATAAATAAAATTAACTGTTGAACCCATGCATTTAGTTACTTAAAACTTTCTTATTTATATGAATTACAAAGAAAGCCCTTTTTTTAAAGGATGGTAAAATATGTACACACGGTCACTGAGGTCTAAAAGATGACGACAACAGTCTTACAAAACTAGGCTCGCAAGCCTCAAAAACTAAATCAAGATTGAATCATACCCTAATTAAATAAGTCTTTCTATTACATTTCTTGATGAGCCACACAACCACTACATTATATTCTGCACGTGGGTTACAAGCTCAAGCTCCTCCATTGCCCCCATTACCCCAAAAATCAATGAATAGTGCCTAATTTACTATGGATATAGTGGAGTTTGTCATTCGACAAGGGGGGGGGGGGGGGGGCAATGCTCCCCTCTCTAAACAACACTAAGCTCCGCCAGTGGCGTACAAGTGATTGTGTGTGCCCAGCCCAAAGACAAGACATGGCTCACATAGGAAGACCCATATGTGAACACGCCTTGCTCATTTTATGAATGTCATCATCGCCAATACTTTTTAGAGGAACAACTGGAAGTAGGAGGTTTGTCGTTCCATGCATTATTGATATACATAAGGAGGGCAATGCAAATGTTGTAGTTGCGGATGAACCACGAACAATGTAGAAACTCTATAAACACAACACAATGCCCACATTACTTTTAGGTCAAAATATGATCTGATGAATTTCTGCTAAAACATGCAAGAACCCAAAATGAACATAAAAAAGATGGCACCCAAAATCCTAGAATCTCTCCACTAGTTATCTCTCTTGTGTATTTGAGAAAAAAAGAAATTACATATTTGACCATGAAAAATATGGTGAATATTTAGTTAAAAATTACTAGATTTTTTCTATGGAAGTAATGTGTTGAAGTTTGCTAAAAAAATCCTTATACACTAGTCTTATTTACAACCTTTTCTTGCAGGCTTAATGGTGAAAGTTGTTGCAGCAGCTTACTGAATTTATTCTCTTTTACTAGCGGTAGTAAGAAATGTATGTGCTAACAAAAAATAGTATATTAGTCATATTATATATAATTAAAATGCCAAAGTTTTATCTTTATTTATTGTCTTTCCAAAAAAGAGATATATTTATTTACTGCCTCAAGTTTTGTTAAAATTGGAACGATACAACTTGGCCCTACAAGGTTAAGGCGAGTTACTGAAGTTACCCAAGTTCCCCTGTATAGGTAGTTCTAGCAATTTTACATTCATAGATTTTTGCTATGCACCTAGATAGATTCACCCTATGTCTAGATACATAATATGATAATATCTATGAATCTAAACAAGAAATCAAAATAACCTATAATTTGAAATAGTGGAAACATATGGTAACAAAAGTATATATATTATTCAGAATACACACTACCGGAAACAGAGTCTTCACCGTGGGCCCAAAGCTTCGCCGAGAGCCAAAGCTCTAGCTCTCGGCGCAGCCTCTCTTTGCCGAGAGCACCTGGTCCGGCTCTCGACCAAGGACTGGCGCACGGTGTAGAGCTTCTTCGCCGAGAGCATTCTGTCTTTAGCTCTCAACGAAGGGCTCAGCTGACAGCGCCACCCCGGCAACCGTAACGGCCGTCTCTGTCCGTCAAATTCGCCGAGAGCCAGGCATACGTGGCTCTCGGCGAAGACCCAGAATCCTGTAGTGACATATATAATTGAATGGCAAGGTTGGATATTTATTTATTCAAGTTTTGTTAAAATAGAAATGCCACAGTTTGGTACTACAATTAAAGTTAAAGCGAGTTACTGAAGTAACCCAAGTTCCCCTTTCTAGTATCTATTTCCCGAAAGCTTTAGGCCAGCTGCAAGAGTAAACTAGAGGAACCACTCCGAAATTTCCCCAGTGGTTTGCAGCTCCAAATCAAGTAGGACTGCAATTTTGTAAGCTCAAGTTTGGTACCTGCAAGTAATTTAACATCAAATAAATGATACAGTTATTCCCTCTGGACCCTGTAAAATTCCCGCCGTTCCAAACAGGTCTAAATGATTACCTAAAAATGTGCAAGTCATGAAATTTAAAAAAATTGAAAGGATAAGCATGGAAATGCCGGTACAGAGATATAAAGGAGGTAGAGGGGAATGGAACAAAGAGAGTGCAGGAGCAAGAAACACCAAGGGGCCATAGAGAGCCTGCTCAGAGAGCTACCACCACACTGACCACTCCATCTCCTTCTCCCACCTTTCTCCTTCAGCACAAATCCCCTCTTCCTCCTCTCACTCCCTGCTAGCTAAAGGAGAGGGAGAACATGCATATCCAAGAAGAGCAGGCCACGCCATCCACGGACTTCATGGTAACTGCTCTTGCCTGCTTGAAGGCTTTTGCCCCTAATTTTCTCCTGTTTTTTCTTCATTTCTTTCGCTGATGCCACAGATCGATCTAATCCTTATATGAACATAACACACCCCTTGTTTGTGCCTGCAATTCTTGATTTAGCAGTGGGGTTTCTCTGGTGCCCAGTCTACCTTGACTACGATGACGACGGGGCTCAAGCTGAAGGAGCCGGCGCCGGCGGTGTCGTCGCCGGGCTCCGACTCGGCGGGCGCTGCTGAGACTGCTGCTTCGGAGAAGAACGGGAGAGGCAAGATTGAGATCAAGCGCATCGAGAACACGACCAACCGTCAGGTCACCTTCTGCAAGCGCCGCAACGGCCTCCTCAAGAAGGCGTACGAGCTCTCCGTGCTCTGCGACGCCGAGATCGCGCTCATCGTCTTCTCCAGCCGCGGCCGCCTCTACGAGTACTCCAACAACAGGTCGGTTCGTTGCAGTTCATCTCGATCCCGTGCACCACCTTTTATGCCGTCGTCGTCGCAGAAACGCACGCGTGCCTGGTCATCCAGGGAAATCGAAAGGGAGTCTATGCTAGATTAGACACATGGCGTTTTCCCTCAATTCTTGTCCGAATTGGAGCAAGTAAAGTTAGCTCCTTCCAGCTTTCTTGCTGCAAAGCGGAAAGCTGCATCTTTTTTTTTCCTACACACACAGGTTTGCTGTTTATTAACTGTCTTGTTTATTTCTGTGCTACTGGAGGGAGGCCAGTAGCAAGGGTGAAAGGAATTGCAACGGTTTCTTCAATTTGTTGTGTGTGTGTGGTGATGTTTGCGGCTCCTTTTTCCGGTTTCTTTTGTGTTGCTGTGAGGTGTGAGCTAGATGTCTAGATAGATTCAGCGCAGGGTATGCTTTGTGAAGCATGTACATGCCTGCCCTGTGATGAGCTTTTCTTGTGTGCAATGGGTGCCTGCGTCGTTTGCTTTGGGGCTTGGTGGTCCTCTTCTTTTCTTGCTCCATTTACCTTCTTTCCTCTCTTGTATTCTATTCTAGAGAGAGAGAGAAGGAGGAGAGGGAGAGAGGCTTAGATCTCTCATACCTCATGATATATGGGGCAAGCATATTCACACACACAAAAAATAAGTAAATATTTCCCCCTCTCCTTCCCTGATTCCTTTTTGTTGTTTCGGTCATGCTAGAGCAGATCTAGCAATTCTTGCGCCCGTGCATGCAGTGAAGTAACTCGGTAACTGTACGAGGGAGAGGTGAGGTAAAAAGATGCAACACCTCCTGTCTTTTTTTGTTGCCAAAAGGATGGTCTTAGGGTTAGGGTTTCTCCCCATGTGCCCTTATCATCTTCACCATCTCCCTCCCTCTCTCTCTCTCTCTCTCTCTCTCTCTCTCTCTCTCTCTCTCTCTCTCTCTCATACGGTCATACGGAGTGCGCGTAGATGTTACTGTTGTCCCTGCGTGTGGTGGTTCTTGTCTCCTCATCAGAGCCATGCATGTGTGCTGTGCTGCATATGTTAAAGCGATGCGCCGATGCCCATCACGAGAGCTCTGTGGGGTCTGGCACCCTCTGACACCACCTAGCACTGTAGTTCTTATGACCTGCCAAAACAAAACGCAGAAGAAAAACGGCAACATAAACTTGAAAAGAATTGAAGCTAGCTAGCAGCCTCGCTCATACAATAACTTAGATGATTGTTTTTCCTTAGGCATTGGTGCTGACTTTTAAATTTTCTTCGCCGAATAGGTTCATCGCAGAATAATTTGATAGATTTGGATTTGTTTTAATTTATCTGATTGTATATATGTGTTTATAACCTCTTAATTAATGCAAAGAACAATAATTATATATATGTCACACACACACACACATATGTATATATATATATATGTCTTCACATATTCTTTTTTTCATCTGAAACTTTGAGTAGATGAATCCTGGATTGAAATGGTTACTACCACTTATAGTAACCATATTGTTTGTTGACCAATGCAATATATACGAGGAAAAACAGTTTTTTTAAAATTACTGTAACACCCGAAAATTCCATCACAATAAAATATTATTAGCAACATGGCTTAGTTTTATTTTTCTAAGGATTTAATAAAATTTGAATAAATAAATTTGCCTTTAATTAAATTAAACATCATTTAATAATTAGAATCACCCAAGTGTTTGTGCATCATAATTGAAATGCATGAGTTTTGTTTGTGGTTTGATTTTAAAAGTCTTAAAAAGAAAATATTTGTGAGAAAGTCCTTAAAATAGTTGTGAAAAGAGTTTGAGGAAATTGGTGTAAAAGCTTGAAAAAAAAAATGAAGGTTTGAATTTTAAAAAAAAAAAGGTTGAAAAGTTGTAAAAAATGATTTGTGAAAAGTCTTAAAACAGTTGAGTAAATTTGTGTTAAAATTTGTGTTTGAAAAGTTGAAAAGATTTGAATTTGAATTTGGATTTGAAAAGAAAAGAAAAAGAAAAGAAAAAAAAAAAGAAAAACAATCAACCCAACCCAGCTCCCGCCCCGGCCCACAACAACTTTCGGCCCAAGCGGCCCACTTTGCACCCGCCTCCCTCCCTCTCCCCCTCTCACCCGCTGACGTGTGGGGCCCACACGTCAGGGGCTTCCCCTACCTCCAGCCGGCCGCCCCCCCTTCTTGCCCGCGCCGCCGCCGGTGTCTCCATCCCCGGCGCCGCCTTCCCCGCACCCCGGCGCCGCCTCCTCGCCTTCCCGCGACGCTCCGCCTCCCCACCGCACTCATCCACCGCCCCTTCCTCTCCCAAAACGGCACGCACCGAGCCGCCACCGCACCCGCACGCCATTAATGGCGCCGGCCGCCCACCGACCTCGCCGCCACCGCCTCGGCCACCCTCTCCACTTCCCCCTCCGCCCTATAAAATGCAGCACCATCCCCCGCACCACCCGCACCACTCTCCCTCCTTTTTCCCCGCGCGCAGCACCGCCACCCCGTGGAGGCCGCCGGAGCTCCGCCCCTCGCCGTCGATCTCCTCCGCCGGCGCCCCTAGCTCCCTTCCAAGGCCTCCGGTGAGTTCCCCGCCTCCTCCTCTTTCTCCTGGTACTTTCCCCGCCGCGAATGGTGCCCGGGAGCCCTAGTTGGCCGTCGCCGGCGAGCCGGCCGGCGAGACCGCCGCCGCCTGTACAGTGCCGCCGCCGCCCGACGCCCACACGCCACCGCGACCGTCCGATCTAAATCCACGGCCCAGATTAAAAGATCTCATACCCCTTGGGTCCGGTCCACCGTGGACCATGGACCGGGTCCACGGGCGCGGTCCACGCGCCTGCGTCACGCCGACGTCACCACCTGCGTCAGCACGGCCAGTAGCAAGCCGCCACGTGTCGCTCCCTTGGCTCACCCGCCGGCTGTTTGGCGGTTTTGCAGAAAGAACCCCGATGTTTCAGAATTTACAAATAAACCCTTCCACCTATATAAAAGCCTTTCAATCAGGTCCTTTTCCTTACACTTAGGCCCCTGCAGTCCTTAGATTTCATGTTTAATAGCCTATCCTTAACCTTTTACATGTTAGACCTCCTAGTTTCACACATATTTATGTTTAGGTCCCTGAAATCTTCCAGAAAACCCCCTAAACTTCCAGTTCTTTTACAATTTAGTCCCTGAACCTTGTTTCAGCCATAACTTTTCCATCCTAGCTCCGTTTTACGCGTTCTTGATGTCCATGCGATCGTCTCTCCGAGCCCGTCATTTCTAAAAGCTTGTTTTAGTCTTTTGGTAATGTTTGATGTATTGTTTTATTTATTGTATGTTTTCTTGCATGATCGTAGCCAACACGCCGTTCGAGGAAGTTCAAGTGCAGAGCTTTGCAGATAAGGAAAGTAGCTTATCGTTGGAGAAAGGCAAGTGACCCTAACCACCCTTCTACCTATGCTTTAATCAAGAACACTATAAGTTAATCGGAACATGGAGAACCACCCGGAAAACGGTGCAACCACGGTCCATATGGCTCGGCTTAGCCAATTAATTAGGTGTGCGATTGATCCGATGGCCCTTTTCCGAAAGGAGCGAGAGGGGGATCGGGTTGCGGGGGGTATAGCCGGTCCTTTTGGGGTAGCGACCTTTGCTAAGGTGCCGACCACTAGGGAGGGTTATGGTCCGCCCGATCCGTAACTATGCGGGTCGTTAGTCTTTTGCATATCTTTGTAAAGGCTTCGTAGCGTCCCTATGCAATCACACCTCGGAAGTGTGGTATTGTGCTCCGATCGGCACATGCGTGGTTGGGTTCAAAGTTCTTTGGAACTTTTACGCGAACCGTGGGAAAAGTGTGCAACCTCTGCGCAGTGTTAAACCGATCGATCGGCCGTGCTCACGGTCAAGAGCGGCCTGGACCCTCACATGATTAATTGAACTTAAAGATGGATTAATATTGCTTTCCGGTTATTTCGTGGCCTTGCCGAGTACCAACCATAAGTGTACTCATCCTTGCTTACGCCGTTCGGAGAAGAACCCCGGAGTGGAGCACTTCACCGACTACGAGGAGTTCGAGGATGCGGTCAACCGGTCGGATGCTTGTGGAAGATGAAGATGGAGTCGCGTCTTCATAGTTATCGTTGTTCGTGTAAAGACCTTTGTGTCTACCATCATGAGTGTAATAAAAGTTAATAAACCTTTTCTGTACGTTTTGAGCAGTGTCTTGTGATATTACACTCATGAGTCTATCATATGTGTGATATTTTGATCCTGGCACACATATGAGATGCATTCGGTTTTCTACGGAAAATCGGGTGTGACAATTACTATGAAACCAAATTACTTTTTTTAGTGGCATATGTAATGAAGATAAGAAGTTGACCCATATTCTTGTAAAATTCAAAGGGAAAAAGAATATCAACTTAGGCATTACATGCTCGCATTTAGTTATAACGGTTGTGCAATTTGTACAGACCATATACTTGAAACTGTTGTGAATGTTTAGAATTTACTAAATATAAAAGTTTACCTCTACTGTGGCAATTCTAATAGAAGGTTTGAGCATAATTTCCTGCCTTAACTAATGGAAACATATAGAAAAATGCGCCGAAACTGAAAAGTTTGCTTAGAGCTCAGACAACTGATTAATTTCACCAGAAGCATATAAAGTATACAGTATGTTTCATCTCTATGACCATATTGGAGGCAACAAAAGTGGCTAAAATAGCAGGTTCCTCTACCTTTCATTTTGTGTGTTCTATGTGATATGAATGCTGTGTGTACGGTACCAATGGCATGGCCAGTTCCTTGCTACTGTTGCATCGGGGTACTACAAGGGGAGAAGAAAAGCTGGCAAGCTGGTCAGAGTGGTTAAGGCCCTCTAGCTAGGCTGGCTGGCTGGATAAAAGCTGAAACCCTGGCTTCTCTATCCCCTCCCACTCTGTGACCAATGGATAATAGATTGCCACTGCTTGCAGGCAATCATGCTCGAGAACACTAAGGTTTAGCTCTTCGGATAAAAGAGAATATTATATTGAGTCTTGTAAATCTGATTTATGTGTGGGAGGGATTATCTTCTTCTCTACACACTCTCCTGATCTTGAGAATGTCATTTCCCCCTCATTCTGAAGCATATTGTCTAAATGTTTGGTCTTTGGGAGGGAAGGGAAGTGATACAATCACCGGTAAATTTGTGTATGGGAATTGCCAAGATATATGCAGGTTGTGAGTTCTTGTCTGATTGCCCCTCAAATTTATTTAGCAAGATGCCCATATGTATTAATTGCACATGCATCTTATTCATGAGAAAACAACAAATTAAAGGGAATGATGCAAATATATCTAAGTAATTGTCATACCGTAACAGTATCTTCCTGCTTGCTTTCTTGTTACTCCTATGTTATCACTGTAAATAATAACACTGTGCTTAGTTTGATAATTATTTTATGAAATATTTAAATCATTCCGTCAAGAGTGTGGCATCTTTTTATTAAAGAACTAACAATATTACACAAGTGATTGTGATCTTTCCTCCTTTGTTCAATGGGTTGAAACCTAAAAATGTATGCTTCTGGTTCAGGTGGAAGAGGGCCATAATTTGTCCGGAATTTACATTTTCTGGTTGAAGTTCAAATTTAAGCTAAACCTTGGTGATTTGATTTTCATCCTATGGTTCAAACAGGCTCTTAAATGTTTGAATTTCTTGAGACGGGTTCAAATTTTCACTAGTTTCACAGATACTACAAAAACAAAATTACTTTGCAGATCTTCTTTAAAAAGTTCAGTAGTTGTAAAATTACAAGAATAACCACTCAATTTCTAGTCAAAATAACCAATTTGTTGTTTGTAGCAGAATGCTAATGCAGCGTGGTATCATCAATTGATAGTTAACTAGCTTGACAAGAACGAGATGCAGCGAATCCACTAATATAATAAACAGTGTTTGTATATATTTTGTATACTTGATAATAAAATCATCAGTCACGCATCCAAATAAAATGCTCCTTCCACGAGCATTACTGATAGCAATTGACCATTGATCACCATTTGAATTTCTCTTGATGCACTTCATAGTAAATGAACTTGTTTGGATCAACACATTTTCTCAAGAGAATGGATCAACACCTTAACTTCCATTTTCAATAATACTTTTTGCAGCTAAACTAACCTTATTTTCAAATTATTATGTAACTTCATACTGCATTGCTTTCCATAGACTTGTAGACATTATGAACATGGTTTTAGATATACTTTGAATGTCAGTGTCATTCTCACTTTCCTAAGCTAACATGTTTCGGGGGTTGAGTGGATAGTGTTTTTTTTGCTTCATTTGTCTGGAATATATTCTCTTTAGCACAATTGTCAAATAGCTTCACCTGTTACAGTTTTGATAAATATGCCAAATCTTGTCCAATATTCTTGAACAGTAGGAGATGATACTGCTATGTATATAGACATAATCTTTTTGAAATGAATGTATACAGAAATTGTAAAAGTTGCAACATCTTGTCAATATCTCAATGAACAAAAAATGATCTTAATAAAAATAATGATGTATTGTTTACAATGTGACACCAATGAAAAAACCTAAATATGACAGAATATACTTTTGAGTTTGTAGTTTGGGAGAGAGGTGTGTCATTGGCATGTCCTCACCTTCTTTTTCTAACGACCAATTGTTTCTGAAGTTCGTTTTATTTTACCGAAGTAGCACATGTATGCTATTGACTTCTGTTACAGTACCACCATAAGTTCAGCATTTAGCACACAAATGAATATAGATGTCAATTAATGTGTGCTGTTGCGCATGGTAATTTAGCACTTACTTGGCAAATTTAAAGATTTTTCAGACAGTCATTAATTTATTCGAATGAGAAATATGAATACACAATTCCTTGAAAAAGTACTGCTAGCTAGGGTCAAAATCTTCAGGGGGGCAATGAACATAGATTGATATAACATTTTTTTAGAAAAGGAAATAGTATATATAATATCCCAGCTATATAGATTGATATAGCATGGCAGCGATAAGATGGCTATTAGTAATTATAGATGTCAGCATAGAGTCATGGAAATGCCGAACTAGCTTGGTAGAGCATTCATCATCAATAGCATAAAATACGAAAGCTTCAATTCAGACGGCATGAAACGAAAGTCCTCGCTAAAGAGCAAAATCACTGTAGTACGCTAACCATACTTTTTCAAACCTGTGGAGTTGTGTGGCAGCACACCTCTTGAACCAATATGTAAATTGATGTTCCTAATAACATGCCACAGCTGGTTATAAGGTCTTCCATCTCTTGCACATCATATCTTTGCCTGGACCTGTGTTGTTGTTCCATGCAAGTTTATACAGAAACAGATGCATCTCTGCATAGTGTGCCCTGCACAGCTCCTAGATTACGTTCGTTTATATGCTGTTGAAAACTAGTAGTGTTTTGAGATGGTGGACTATTGGTTCATTTATATTTATTGCGCCTAACTTTCAGTAATGTGGAATTTTAGGTAATATTCTTTGTGGCTTATGTTATGCTCTCTGATTCCAAATATATATTACTATTAATTTTAGTCTTGTGTACAAGGATTAAGAAAGTATGTCTATTGAACTTGGTGCCCTAAATTCATCTGAGTTTGAAAAGATTGGCTCAGAAAAGATGTACTCCCTCCATCCCTATAAGATGGTTGCCCGGGAAGCATGTTTGTGATGGAAACATGGTTTTCTATAGACAACCATTTAGGGACGAAGGGAATATCATTCATTTCTATGCGTAGTGGCATTTATATATTAAGTAGAAATACCGGAACAAATGGTAAAAATGCACAGAAGTTTTATTATTACTTAAATTGAGGGGAAAATGAATGTTATAACTGACTTACATAGTCTTTGGAAGGAGGGTGAATAAGAATAAAATAACTGTGTAGGAAGATCATCACATTCTAGTATTATACTATGCGTATGGTCCACCGTAAAAGAGCCTCCTGTAAAAGAGCCCACTATGAGCTCTTTTATTTTCTCTGGAACTGCAAGATCTGTGATTTTAACTAAAGTTTTCTATTATCATTTGTGTCATTGTTTTGTTTTTTCTGGAAAGAGTTCGGCAATGCATTTGAAGTTTTTTATGCATGCACCACATACAATATTTGTTCATTGGAAAACCATCTGCGTCATGTATCTGTAAGCACAGTATGACCTATGTGTACTAACTCTGCTAGTGTACTACTGTGTTCATGACTGCAGCGTCAAGGCAACCATTGAGAGGTACAAGAAGGCAACCAGCAGCGACAACTCCAACTCATCAGCTGGTACAGTTGCGGAGGTCACCATCCAGGTAACATCATGTGGATCAGTCAACACACAATATATGGCTGGAGACCCCGGGTAGAGTTGCAGTCTACTCCTACTCTGAACCTACATTCCTTGTAACTGCTCTCTACAGCCAATAAAATGATTTCTCTGAGCAAAAACTTCAGATGATTGGACATACACCCTGTAGTTCTGGTCATTACACGATAGATATTCCAGTGATATACGCATGCACTGATATTCATGAGAACATACTTGGACCAGCAGATCGACCATGTGCATGTGGTTATATCCTCTGGACAACTCTGATTATGCTGCGCTTGAAGTGGTAGTACTTTGTAGTTGTAGATGAGGTCAAGAAAAATTGCCATATAACTGATGTTAGAGCAGTAGTTAGAAACAGAAAACTGAAAAGTGTTCTATTCTTTTACGTCTCATGAACAACCTTACATTTTCTTTCCAAAACAGTAGCTTTAATGAAACAAAATACCAGGCTAGAAGACTTTGAGTTTGTATAACAGGATTGTATCAGGCTAGAAAACAGTACCCACCAGCCCACCATCCAGGAGCTGGCTTTTTCAACAGACAGGATTCACACATATATCAGATTTTAGTATTGCAGGAAAATACTTTATTTTTCCTGCAATCAGGAAATACCTTAATAGGATATTTTGCAATATTAATTGGTATAACATGCATCATTCAGTATTAGTTTTTTTGTGGTTATGCTTGTCTGGTATGAATGCGAAAGGAGCTCCCTTTACCATTTGCTTGAACATCAGTATGAATGTTACCAAATGAACTCAAATTTGAAACTTGCAGCACTACAAGCAGGAATCTGCTAGGCTGAGGCAGCAGATCACCAACTTGCAGAACTCCAACAGGTTCGGCATTTATAGACAGAATCATCAATTAAAATCGTAAAACCGAAAAGTTTTCCTTTGCCAACTTGCAGAACTCCAAAATATAACTCATCCGTTGATGCTTTTCAGGACGCTGATAGGTGATTCAAATATCGCAACCATGAGCCACAAGGACCTTAAGCAGCTGGAGGCTAGGTTGGACAAAGGCCTGGTGAAGATTAGAGCAAGAAAGGTACAACGTGATACGCACACATATGTTGCATTATTGTGAGGAAAAAATCGAATTATTTTAATTTGTTTGTCGATTCATGAGCATCTTGTTAATCTGCAGAACGAATTGCTGTGTTCTGAACTCGAGTACATGCAGAGAAGGGTAAGATCAAATACAAGGAAACCTTTTCCCTTGATCACAGAATTCATTTCTCTGCATTGGACAAATTACAACAAGAATCTGACCTTTTCAGGAAATGGAGTTGCAGAATGACAACTTGTACTTAAGGAACAGGGTAAGTAACCTGTTATTAGTCATTAAGAAGAATTCGAACAAGTTAAATAAGCTTTGAGCTGTTGTAGTCACTGAAATGCTAAAAGCTATCTCTTATTACCTCTTCAGGGGAAAAGCTCTAACAAGTGAATTGTCACACACAAGTAATGCAGGTTGAAGAGAATGAGAGGGCGCAGCAGACAGTGAACATGATGGGGGCGCCGTCGACGAGTGAGTACCAGCAAGGTTTCATTCCTTATGACCCGATAAGAAGCTTCCTGCAGTTCAACATCATGCAGCAGCAGCAGCCCCAATTTTACTCCCGGCAGGAGGACCGGAAAGACTTCAGCCTTGGTAAATATCATCTAACATATCTTACTTATATATATTTATTAAATGGACTACATCCCTTAATTAAAGCTTCTCTCTCAGGTGGAAGATAAATGGACAAATAATGGAGCTTGCATTGGTGGTTATCTGTCATGACTCATGTGCCTGCAAGTAAAGTGAGGAACTGGAGCTATATTGCTGTGGAACTTCATGTGTGTACGCATGCATGCCACCGTTAAGGCTTAATTTAGTACCACCTATGTGATGTAATTAATCTCTACTTGCAACTCGATCGGATACTGCATCTATCGTTCATGTTAAATTTCTATATGAATGTGACGCTGCTGCTGTTATCAGCTTACTTGCCTTTAGGTGGGCCAAGTTCCCGACCCAAACCGTTGATGGCTTAACATTCGGCCCAACTAACCATGAAACTAATTCATTCGCGCGCGAGATGCGTGGCATGCCCTGGAAAAAAAACACAGACCCGCGCGCGCGAGCGTAGGGGACGCAAAACGCGGCCATCTACTTCCGGTGATGTTTCTCTCTCCCGTCTCCGGCGAGCCCCCAGCCTCTCCCTTCCTCCCCTCCTCCCGCACTTAAAAGCCAGCGGCAGACGCATGAGCGCCCCGCAACGCAACTAACAAACCAACAAGTCGATCGATCGCAACAACAAGACAGGCGCAGGGCGCCGGACGACATGGACAGCATGCAGCAGCAGCTTCGATCAACGACGCCGGCCATGGTTCGCCTCGGCACCGCGTCGTCGCTCGTGGCCCTGGCGGCGGCCTTCCTCTTCCTCTACTGCGCGTCGTCTTCGTCGGCGACGCTGGCCTCCTCCGCGGCCGCCGGGGGCGCGAGGATGATGGCGGAGGTCGGGGCGCTGCGGGCGTCGCCGACGTGCGACCGGGCGCTGGGGCAGTGCTCGGCGGGGGGCGACGAGGTGGTGGCGGCGGTGGCGCGGCGAGGGATGGCGGCGCGGCAGCCGCGGAACCGGTACATCAGCTACGCGGCGATGCGGGCGGACCAGGTGCCGTGCAGCCAGCGCGGCCGCTCCTACTACAGCAACTGCGGCGCGTCGTCGCAGCAGCCCGCCGGCAACCCCTACCGCCGGGGCTGCTCCGCCATCACCCGCTGCGCGCGCAACAGCGGTTGAGGTGCGAGGCCGAGGAGAGTGTAAATGTGCTTGGATGATGCATCGACTTGTATTTAGTATTCGTTTAATACTCGATCGTTCTTCAGTTTCTTGACCGGGGTAATTATTAGGTATAGGAGTAAATGCTCATCGTGTAAGTATTTGGATCATCTAGGTCCTAATTGTTGGTGCTACAAGTAGTGATGCAATTTTTGAAATTTGTTTTGTGTACGATCGATCGATGATTTACTGGAATAGTTTAAGGATTCAAGAAACGCAAGGCACTCTAATTAAGTACTGCCTTCATCCTAAAATAAACATTTTAATAAGTCAAACACAAATTTGACCAAATATATATTGAAAATATTAATGATTATGATACCTAAATAAATATTATTAGATTAGTCGCGTAATATATTTTCATGGGAAACTTGTTTAGAGACACAAATGTTAATAATATTTTCTATATATCCAGTCAAATTAAAACTTGTTGACTCCTCGAAATGTGAGATGAACACCTATTTTGGGATGGAGGGAGTAGCGTTTGATCGAATGTGTTGCACATATGCAGAGGCGGACACACACGCGCACCCAGAAATTTATTAGTGATTAAGGAGAGGAAGGATTTTTTTTTTCAAAATTAAGGAGGGGAAGAAAACCACTTGACGTAGCCTAGTTTGCCTGGTTTATTGGTCACCAGTCAACAATACTTATCTCTCATACTAAATCAGTACCAGCCACCAACCACTAGTTAACCATCAATATTTTTTTCTCACACAAAAATCAACACCAACCACCAGTTAAGCAAACAGGCTTAAAAGAAAAGAGATTAATTGACCTTGAGGCTGATGAATTAGGACAACATAATTGGAAAGCTAGCAAAGGACAACATAATTCATTTAGAGTGTTTGGAGCTGGAATCGTATTTGGAGATGCATTTCTAAGAGATTGCACACGAACTAATACACTAACAAGAAGTCAACCTTAATTGATGATAGAATATTTGAAATAAGTAGATACCTCCTCCACCTCATAAACAATGCAATTCTAGATTGTTTAGGACGATTAGTGGTGGTGTAAAAAAGACTCAAATACCTTATTTGTTGGCTACATGCAGGAAATTTTGACGTGCAAATCAAATTTGACTACTTAATTAATTAGACAGGTAATTAGATCTATTTTCTAGGATTGCACTTTTTTTGTGAGTTTTTTCAAGAACTAGGATAACACTTTACATGAGCTCGGGGGGAGTAATCGATGAATGATTGGGCGCACATGCTACATAATCTATTATTTTCTTCAGACCTGGAGGAGTGCACTTGAACCCAAAAATATAATGCTACATTTCCTTTTTTTTCCAGGATGTTACTTTCTCTGTTCCAAATTGAAGATCATTTTGGTTTTTTTAGTTGCATCTATTTTACTATACATTTAGATATAGTGTGTGTATGTGTATATTATATTATATAAGAAAAAAAATAAAACAATCTACAATTTGGAAGGAGAGAATACTTGGTCTTCACCTCATTATTGAACCAGAAGAGAAATATACACACAAATAACATGTAGTACTGAAATATCCTCTCAAGGAAAAAAAGAGGTTACTCAAAAAATAAATTAATCCTTGAGAGGGGGTTGCACCTGCATGAGACTAACGACAACTTAAAACCTAGCAAGCAAGATTAATGTTCGTGAGGTCAGCACATCACGCAAAGAAGCGGGGCTGGCAACTGACGGTCCTCTCCATCGTCTTGCTGGAGGCGCGGAGCTCGTCGTGACACGTCGTCGCCGGCGACGACGACCGCCGGTTGAAGCTCCTCCGCGCGATGTCCCTCATGGAGCCGGCGAGGGTGAGCTTCGGGTTCAGCCTTGTGGTCGCGTTGAAGTCGCTGCACACCCCCATGTGCCACCGCAGCGCCGCCTCCACGCCGGCGTCTGGCTCCCACCGCATCCGCTCGGCGACGGCCTCCGCGCAGAGGCCGCACACCCAGCTCCCGCAGTGCGCCTCGCGGACGCGGCGGATGTACGCGGCCGTGCAGTCCTCCGGCACGCTGCAGCACGCGCACCGCACCGTCTCCGCCACCTCCGAGCTTCCGCCGCCACCGCCGCCGCCGGGGATGAGTTGGCTCGTGTTCCAGTTGTTGGAGCACTCCGAGAATGACCGCCGCAGCTCTTGATCCTTTTGCTGATGAAACATCTGGCCAATAATGCAAGAATAAATCACTTATGCATTCATGAGTTTTTGCAGAAACTTGTGGAAAATTGTTCACTTAATTTCGAGAATTTAATTAGCTGTAGATAGTATGTAGGAGTAGAACTGAAGGCTCATTATACCTTGGGTGCCAGCAGGCAACTGCCAGTTTGCAGCATCGTGGTCTGCAGCATATCTGTCATCCTGTTTGTTCTGAACTAAGCTGAACTACTGTTTGTTGGTTGGTTACCAGTGATTTGGATTACCAATCAAGATATCCTTTTTATAGGCACAAATCTAGTATGTACCATGAGCTGATGCTATGCACCCTAGCTAATAAGGAAAAAAAGTAGGCAACTTGGATGCTTTCGCAGCTGAAAGAAAGTGATCGATCAGGCTTGCTGCTATTGGACTTGGACATACAGCAACTTGTTCATGAGTATATGACAGAGAAACGTGTATATCTTTAGGACAGTTAGAGAGAGGTCTATGTGGTATCACATATAGCTATAGGTAGTTATGCTTCCTGTGACGGTTATATAAAGAAGTTGCACGTCCTGTTCCACTAGGATCTTTTGGAGCAAATCATTGCTGCCGCCTGTCACCTCTCAACTGGCACTATCGCAAGTTGAACCCCGAATAGTATGTGAGTGGTTACATGTTAAGCTCCCCAAAGAGCTCGGAGGAGCCAATAACTTCAACCGTCATATCAAGGAACGAGTGTGACTGCTCTTAAGCTTTTAATTAGTACCAGCTCAAAGCAACTTAATAGTCCTAGAAAACAAACACATCTCTTTTCTGGTTCTGCCCATGTTTTTTCCTGGGTTAAACATATGTCCATAAGTTGGAAATGTCCCAGAGAATCGAAATTGCCGATCTCCATTTTCACCTGTTGTATTTGTAGCGAACATGGCCTCATATGCCATTAATTCGAGTTTGATTTTGGTGATTCATGACAACATGATCATTGGGACTAACCCTATTATTTTAGCATGTCTTTGTAGACACTTCTAGGTCCCAAGGATGCAAGAAAACCATATGCCAAATTGAGAAGATAGTGTATTTTTCGAGGGTCAAAACCGAGCAAGAAAAGGAAAAGAAAAGACACCGTCGGATGAACCGACGGTCCCTCAAATACAAGCGTCGGTGCAATCGTCGGACGAGTTGGTACACAGGGTGAAACCCTAGGTGCCGTCGGATGAACCGACGGTCCAATTTCTAGATGCGTCGGATGAGTTGCAGAGGAAGAGCAGCGAAGACAGTAGCACCGGATGATCCGACGGTCTGAGTGGGGACCCCGTCGGTCTATCCGACACTCAGTTTGAATTCATACAGAGACGCGCCAAGACGAAGCCTTCATCACCGGATGATCCGACGCCTTGGTCAAGATGAAGCGTCGGTCTATCCGACGGTCAAGTGGAAGCTAACAGAGGTGACTTGAGCGCGGAGTCTTCAGCACCGGATGATCCGACGCACCGTCGGTGCATAGCGTCGGAGCAGTTGTGTCAGAGAACCTCAACGGCTACGTGACGTGGGAGGGGCACCGGATGAACCGACGCCCTGGAAAATATAGCATCGGATCATCCGACGGTACCTTTTTCAGTGGACGTTAGCCAACGGCTAGTTTGATGCCTTGGGCTATTTATACCCCCTCCACTCACCCATTTGAGGTGGCTGGATTGTGTGGAAGTGCAGAGGAGTTCAAGACACATTGAAGATCATATCCAATCCATCCAAGTGCTTAATTGCTCATCCTTAGACTTGCATATGCTTTGTGTATGTGCTTAGTGCTAGACTTAGCTTAGAGCCGAGTGAGTGCAAGGTTGTGCCAACCTTGTGAGGTGATTCTTGAGTGAATCAAGTTGTACAAGGTTCGCCGGAAGCCTTGGGGCCTAAGTGGCTCACCGGCAATCGTCATCGACCCTCCGGCTTGGTGTGGAGCGGCGAGGACACTTTGTGCGGGGGACGTGGAGACCCCCTTCCTTGGTGGAGAAGCTCCTTAGTGGAGGCGGCATCAAGGTGACCAAGGGAGCTTGGCAAGTGCCTAAGTGGCTAGCCTTTGTGGCGAGTCAAGTGGTGCTCTTGGGAGAGACTTGGTGACCGGGAAGCAATACTCTTGTGTGAGTGCTTCAACAACGTGGACTAGGGGTGTCTTAGTGCCTACCGATACCACGGGATAAATCGCGTGTCAAGAGTTTGCTTCCTCTCATCCCCTTTACGTTTCCGCATTTACTCTTTTGCAATCTTTGCTTGTCCTTACTTTCCTAGAGTAGTATCATGTTAGGAATGGCTATATGTTGCAAACCTTCTTTTGGGATGGGAGTTTCACACTAGAACAACCTTAGTTGCACATATAGATAGTTTGTTCTAGTTTACTTTTGTGTAAAAATAGTGAAGCCATAGGTTAAAGTTTTAAGTTGCCTAATTCGCCCCCTCCCCCTCTTAGGGTAACGAGCATCCAATTCCTTACAATATTGTACTCAGACTTCCTCCAAATCTTTGGTGTTAGATCTCCTTTAGGTGCTGATATAGTATACTTAAAACGTCAACCTGCAAAAGGAGGTGAACTTTGGGACAGAAAGAATGGTACAGTTACCTTTTCCGTAGGTAATCAATAGGTAATTTTGCTAAAGCTTGTTGGAACTCAATTAGAATTTCAGTAGTGACCACAAGGCCTTTGCTGCAGATAATTAAGCAGATTAAGATCAAACTTCAAGTTCCTTTTTTTCATGGACGTAATCATTCTCATGTCTTGGAGTTTTTGGCATACAAGAAATGAATGGATGTTTAACGGGATTCACCCTTCAGTGGAAGCCTGTAAAAGGAAATTCATGATCTCCCTAGTTCTGCTTCGAGCTCGTCCTGATGCTGTGCCTGCTATGTCTGCCTGGCTCGCTACTTTGTAACTTTGTAATTTTGTTTTGCTTCTTGATTTTCATCTGCTTCTTTGTCTTCCTCTTTGTAACTTTTCTCAACTTCTCTTTGGTTAATATATAATCAGTAGGGGCTCTCGCCCCTCCTGTTCCCTCAAAAAAAAAAAAGTTCCTTTCAATGATGGCGTCATGACATGAATCATTCATCTAAATTCAATCGCATTCATATAAGAACAACCGAGTGGTGGATGGCAATAGATAAAAAGGGGGTGCTTTTAGAAAGATACATGAACCTAACCAGAAAAGAATCGAAGCCACACATATATGCAGCAGCTTGCAATAAAAATCAGTGTGCAGAACTACAAAGAAGCACCCTTACGTAACGCGAGAGAATAAAGTTGTCAAAGAAAGAACGATGACATGGTTAGTGTGACTTAATTTGGAAGAAATGGGAAGAACCCTATGGCTTATTTTTTTTTGAATTCGATCAAACTTCAAAGAAACTTAGCATTGTTGGCTCACTCCTAAAAAAAGGGAAAAGGATGAATTTTAGATCCGCTACACCCTAACTGGTTAAAAACAAATTATTTTAGCTCATACTTGTGCTAAACATGCTTCGGTTGCTTCTCCTTTTTCTGTATGGCATAATGAGCCACCTAGCTTTCTTTTATCTTCACTTTATAGCGATTGTAACCAGATTGTGTGATTGAATGAAAGCTAAGTTTTCCCATAAAAAAAGAACAAATTATTTTTAGTTGTGCATGTACTGTTTCGGTTATGTGATATGATTGGAACACAGAGTACCCGTGTGCAAGCACAAATTGCACGATGGTGAGCTAATAAGGGACCATCCTAGCTAGAGCTAGGACGTAAGAAAAGGTGATGCAATTAAAAAGTGGTTTAACGTATAGGTCAGCTTTCTTCTTTTAAACCACAAAGTGAGAAGGTATAGAGCTATAGTGACCGCTGATAGTTCCTCCGCGTGATCAACTATGTGATGCAAAAAGGCGAAGGAATTTCTAAATACGATTCTGGTTAATTATTTGTCTTGTTTTGAGCCACACAGATTTGGAGAGCTAGATGTTTTGAACATTCGCGCAACAAAACAACTCCATGTACAAGCATGCAACCACTGGCACCCTTAACTTGCAATATAAACAAGCCTCACACTACGGAAAACTCACATTTACCATGCGTCGAATTCTTTGTCGTGCGCTTCATTTCGGTCGCATGGCAAAGGTCTTGTTTGCCGCGCATATTTTATAGAGCGCACGGCAAAGGTCTTGTTTGCCGTGCGTTTTATCCACCGCGCACGGCAAAGTATTTTTCTCCCCGTTCCACACTCCCACCAAACCAAATATTTTTTGAAAATAATTTGCCGTGCGCATAAAAGAAAGCGCACGACAAACACAATTTGTTGTGCGCTTTCTTTTATGCGCACAACAAAGTATTTTTTACCTTTGAGTATTTTTCCTTAAGTACCATATCCATTACTCCTAAAAAATTCCTAAACTTGAAATATTTTTCTACTCTATACATACAAAATGTGATGCATCATGTTAAAATTTGGTAGACTCTTGTGATCATTTGCTATATTTAACTAATTTATTGCATTTCAAGTAATTTTTTGAAAGAAGTCAGATTTGCACTACAAGTGCTTCAAATAATAGAATAAAATGAGTGGAAAAATGATATTCATGTTATTTAGCGAAATTTAAGACCTTTTCCATGACATCAAAAAAAATTTGAACATCTTGACTAGGAGACACGGCCATGATCGTGTGTCTAAATGATTTAAAAATTCTAAAAAACTCAAATAAAGTTTGAAATTTATGAGATATGTCAATATCTCATAATATCATATGTGAAGGTTATAGGAAAAATGTGAATGAGTTTTGAACATTTTTTCATGTATAATCCTTGTTTCTCGAAACACTCTGATGAAGTTTCATAGAGTTACAAAAAATATTGTTAGATTTGTAGGTGACACGACATTCAAATTGAGTTTTAACTTCAAATCTTGTTTCTATAAGTAATAGACAACATAACTTATTTTGTGTTATTTTTAAAATTTTTATAAAATTTATTTAATATTTTTTACGAATTTTATAAAATAGTAGAAAAATGCTTTGTCATGCGCCAGCGCACGACAAAGATAGGTTACCGTGCAATTTTTATAAAACACATGACAAACAAGTATCTTTGTCGTGCGTTTTCAAAGTGGCGCACGACAAACAAAAATCTTTGTTGTGAGCCCCTATCAAAAGGCACGACAAAGAGCCACATCCGGATCCCCTGTACCCTAACCCCCACTCTCCCTCACCCTCCTGCGTCGCCGTCTCCCTGCGCCTCGTTCTCTTCACGCATGTGCCTCTCCCTCACCCCCGCGCCAGCGCACCTCTACCTCACCCTCCCACGCCAGTCACACCCGATTTTACAAGGAAAACCGAATGCATCTCATATGTGCGCCAGGATCAGATTTACACACACATGATAGACAAAAGAGTGTAATACCATAACTGTAATCAAACGTACAAGAGTTTAACTGATACAATATTCATTTATTACACTCAGACGGTGGACACGAAGGTCCGAAAACAAACAATAACTAAATGAGCAACTCCTTCTTCAACTTCCACAGGCACATGACTGGGGGATTCGCATGCCTTAGAACTCCTCAAAGTCGCTCCAGTACTCCTCACCGTTGTTCTCATCTGAACAACGGTAAGCAAGGGTGAGCACTCTTACGGTTGGAGCTCAGCAAGTGGGGGAAACATGCAAGTCTACCAAGGATAGACTATGGTTTACAACGGTTAGCATTTTATAAGTTGGTCAATTTTAGTTAACAGCACCTAGTTACTAGATGTAAGTTCATACCAACCCACTTAAGCATTATAAGACATCTCAAACCAAAAACCCACAAGATCCACGATTTACATCCATCTTTAAATTTGATTATCTTGTGAGGGTACAAGCCGCTCTTGACCGTGAGCACGGCTGATCGATCAGTTTTAACTCTGCAGAGGTTGTACACTTTGCCCACAACTCATGTTCCCCATGTTGCCCGGGTTAGCTAGACACTTAAACACTCCCTAGGTGAGTGGCTAGGGGTCCACTACGAAGCCTTTACAAAGGTATGCAAAAGCACCAACAACCCACGACAGTTACAACTTAGGGCGGACCATAACCCTCCCTAATGGTCAGCACCTTAGCAAAGGCTGCTACCCCAGAAGAACCGGGCTATACCCCCGCAACTCCGAGCCCCCTGTGTTCCTTTCGGATAGGATCACTAGTACAGTCGCACACCTAATTAATTGGCTAAGCCAGAGCCATGTGGACTGTGGTTGTACTGTTATCTTGGGTGGTTCTCCATGCTCCATTTAAGTTATTTGATCTTGTCTTAAACTTAACCAACATTTCATCAACATAGAAGACTGTAAATAAAACCATTATAACAAGCCCAAGTTTAGCAACTAAGCAATCATCTACCCAAAACATTTGTTAAACGGGGTTGATCAAGATAATAGGGGTGAAACATCTAGTCATGTCCTTAAAAAGGTGTTTTCCCATCAATTAAATGCATAGCAACAAGTAAAAGTAAACATTGTGTAAACATGTAGTTATATAGGTTCAAAAAGAATATGCAGAGTATGCAGAGGGGGGAAATCCACTTGCCTTCCTCTACAAACTGATTATCTTCTTCTCGTAGACAGGTTCTTCCTGATCGTCTCCAATGGGGTGCTCAGACGAAACAGACACGATATCTACGCACAAGCATATACGAACAAACAATAAATAAAAATAGTACAGCAAACAGTACCAAAAGCTAAAAACACGCTGTCTAAAAGATTCTACTCGCTGAGATGATCATTTCGGTATATAAAACGCTAAAAACGGAGTTAAAACATGAAAGATATGATTAAAACTAGTTACAGGGACTTTTCTATAAGAAAATTAGGCCTACAGGACTTATATGAAAGAAACCAGGGACTAGAAACATAATTTCATACAAAAACAGAAGGGTTTATATGTAAAATAAATGAAAAGGACCTCTGGTGAAGGAGTATAAAAGAATCAAGGGCTAAAACATAAAAACAGGGACTTATGTGCAAGGATTCTTGATGGTGGAAGGACCGACATGTGAATAAAGAAAAAGGCAGGGGCTCTTAATAAAAAATGCCGATGCTAACCGTTACACATGGGTTTGACTCACGGCAAGGCTGTATCTGAGCTGTAGATCTTCGATCCGGCAGCTGCGGTGGCGGTGGACCGCGCTGTGGTCCTGGTCCACGGGTCCGTGGTGAACCAAACGTTTTAAACGAAGGGGTATGCGATCTGGGACGCACATCACAAGATGAACGGCCAAGAACGCAGACAAGCGAGGGGCGGCGGCGGTTCGTCGGGAACAGAGACGCGCGCGGCGGCGCGCGGTGGCGGTTCGCGGGAACGGAGACGCGCGCGGCGGCGCTTCGCCGACGCAGGCTCAGGAGAGGGTTCCTGGCCATCATTTCGTGCACACGTGGGTGCTACACGTAGCGGGGGAGCACACGCACACGTCTAGGGGTTCAGAAGAGGGGCTATGGCGACCTCGACAACCAGCACCAGAAGGGGGCGGAACGGTCTCGCCAGCGTGTGACGGCGACGACCTAAAACCTACTACGGGTCTCGGTTTGACACACTGAGAAGTTTAGCGTGACGCCTGGGCGACAAAAAACACGGCTGCGACCACAGGGGTGTGGCTTAGCCAGAGGGAAGGCAACCATGGCCGGTGGGGCGGCCGGCGGCCACTGCGTCCGTCGGGGACGCCCCTTGGGGTCCCCTTAAACAAATGGGGGAATCCCGCCTAAAGCCCGCAAAAAACCAAAGCCAAACGCATCTTGCTTAAGCGCACACACGGGGCACGGCCACGCCGCGGTGGCCCCCGCGGCCCACCAAGGCGGCCCACTCAAAAATCCCCACTACTAGAAAAGTTGCTATCTGTGACGATTTGCTCGTGACGCTGCTCACTTTCGTCACAGAATGGTATGTCTTATATGACGAATTCTCCAATTTCGTCATAGGTGGAAAGTGACGAAGATTTGGCCTGGAAAATTATGACGAAAATGAAAATAACGTCACAGAATTGTAAAAGGAGATCGTCATAAAACTTGTTTTGGGTATACCGTATTGGAATGACGAAACCTGATCGTCACAAATTAGTTTTGATATTGTCACCATTTATTGAAATTGTTTGACACACTTAATGATGAAACAAATTGGTCACAAATCAGTGGTGCACTTGACGGCGTGGGATGCGTGTTCCAAATGGGTCGCTTTGCTCCCCGTTTTTTTGGAATTGGGCCACAAAAAATGGGCCACTCTTTTGGCTTTAATCAGCGTGAAAAAGAGCGACTAGGGGGATTAGAACCCTGGTCTACACAATGGGAAGGGAGGGAGTTACCACTGAGCTATAACATGATTTCTGTCCCATTGGTGTATGTCATTCATCTTATCAACATTTTAATGGTACACCACCCACATTTAAATTTGCAAAACAAAAAAGGTGCACCCATGGGATTTGAACCCTGGTTTGCACAATGGGAAGGGAGGGAGTTACCACTAAGCTATAACATGATTTCTGTGCCATTGGTGTATGTCATTCCTCTTATCAACATTTTAATGGAACACCACCCACATTTAAATTTGAAAAACAAAAAAATGTGTACCCATGGGATTCGAACCTTGGTCTCCTTAGTGGGAAGAGAGAGACTTACCACTAAGCTATAACACGAGTTGTGTCCTTTTGGTGTATGTTGTCCTTTTATAATAGTGTTTACCAATGGATGGAGCTTCGCCAGGACCATGTGGCAGCAGGTTGGTCAAGTTGCTTCGCCGGGACCACGTGGCGCACGCTGAGCTGGTTTTCCCCTCGTTTTTTCTTTCTAATCGACAATTAAAATTTAAAACTAGTGTTTCTCAATCATATTAACTCCAAATTTATTGATTTTTTTCTGATTTTTTGTAAAATCACGATCTTTCATGTAATTTCGTTCATTTGCATATTAGTTACTATTTCATTTACCTTTTTTTATACAACTTCTTTTCTTGTAGTGAAAGATAATAAATAAAACATATTTTGTCATAGCAAATGCTAACATAACTTCATATTTTCTAATGTTATGATAAACATAAGGTTGTAACCAAGTTATCCAGGGTAGGTTATCTTGGTGACTCACAATGACATGTGTGAGACATGTATGCTTCAGTGGGGAAGTGCATCATCACTTTCTCAGAATCACTTGAAACTTTTTTGACAGCATACCGTTCCAAAAGGAGGAGCTCCAGCAAAATTTCAGATTTTTTAAGCAAGGTTACAAGTTTTTTTACATTTATTCCTTATTAAATCAACAAATATTTAAAATAGTAGGCAAACTTGGTCAGAAAATTCCGAAACTTCACCCAACATCTTAGATTGCATCCATTAGCATCCAAAAAAATTTCAAGCAACTTGTACTACACGTCCCACATAGGGATGAACATCTCTTGGTGACTCACAATGACATGTGTGAGATATGTATGCTTCGGTGGGGAAGTGCATCATCACTTTCTCGGAATCACTTGAAACTTTTTGGACAAGCATACCGTACCAAAAAAAGGAGCTCCTGCAAAATTTCAGATTTTTTAAGCAAGGTTACAAGTTTTTTTACATTTATTCCTTATTAAATCAACAAATATTTAAAATAGTAGGCAAACTTGGTCGAGAAAATCCCGAAACTTCACCCAACATCTTAGATTGCATCCATTAGCATCCAAAAAAAGTTTCACGCGATTTCAAGCAACTTGTACTACACGTCTCACATAGGGATGAACATCTCTTGGTGACTCACAATGACATGTGTGAGACATGTATGCTTCGGTGGGGAAGTGCATCATCACTTTCTCGAATCACTTGAAACTTTTTTGACAAGATACCGTACCAAAAAAAGGAGCTCCAAAGCAAAATTCCAGATTTTTTAAGCAAGGTTACAAGTTTTTTACATTTATTCCTTATTCAATCAACAAATATTTAAAATAATAGGCAAACTTGGTCGGGAAATTCCGAAACTTCACCCAACATCTTAGATTTCATCCATTAGCATCCAAAAAAAACTTTCGCACGATTTCAAGCAACTTGTACTACACGTCCCACATAGGGATGAACATGTCTTGGTGACTCACAATGACATGTGTGAGACATGTATGCTTCGGTGGGGAAGTGCATCATCGCTTTCTCGGAATCACTTGAAACTTTTTTAACAAGATACCGTTCCAAAAGGAGGAGCTCCAGCAAAATTTCAAATTTTTTAAGCAAGGTTACAAGTTTTTTTACATTTATTCCTTATTAAATCAACAAATATTTAAAATAGTAGGCAAACTTGGTCAGAAAATTCCGAAACTTCACCCAACATTTTAGATTGCATCCATTAGCATCCAAAAAAAGTTTCACACGATTTCAAGTAACTTTATGATATTATTTGAATTATGATAGTGTAAATTCGAAATGTAAGTTTGAATTATCCCTAATAAACTGCTGTCGAAGTCATTTTTCATTTGTTAAAGTTATAGATCTTGGTAGAGAATGATTTTAGAAAATTTTAGAAAAAAAATCATCCAATTTGGAGTTAGTATGAGGTAGAAAAACTAGTTACAAGTTTTAGTCAAAGATTAAAAAGAGAAAACACACTTGTTCATCTCAGTTCATAGCAAGTGCAGTTTCTGATTTTAATCTTCGGATAAAACTTGTAAACTGTTTTTCTTCCTCATACGAATTCCAGATCGGTTGATTCTTTTTCCTAATTTCTTCTAAAATCGAGATGTTTTACTCGGTGTCATTTGTTTGTATATTAATTACTATTTCTTGATTGCTTTTCATAAACATATCTTTTCCAACTAAAAAGAGAATATAAAAAACATGTTTTTTCATAATAATTGCTAATATAACTTAATATTCTCTAATGTAATGGTCAACACAAGGTTGCATCCAAATTTGAGGTGCCCATGGGTAAGAAAAGTATTTGAGTGTGTACAAACTTTGAAGTTTAAGTTGAGTTGTATGAAATAATGTGATGATCTAGCTAGTTTATGAACAATGTATACTCCAATTTTCACAAAATCTTATGAAACTTTTTTGTCAAGCTTGTACATTGATAAAATGATCCTATGCCAATTTTACATAATTTTTTGATAAGTTTTATTTATTTTTATCATTATTTTATAACAAGGTGACTAGTAGAAATTTGAAATTTCCTACAAGCCAATTGAATTTTTCGTCAATCTCCTAGATGCGGCCTAGAATGGACCATAAATGCCTAAATATAGTTTTTCTGAATTTTTTAATATTATTAGAGGTACATATATGTCAATTTGAAATTACTTTCGGTAAACATGCAGAAATTCGTTCAAATGATAGAAATTAACAAATCTATTCGAAAATCTTGAAATTCCTATATGACAACTTATATGTTGTCTTTTGTATATATATAAATTTGTGTATAAAGATAATTATTGTTATGTGTTACTTCGGAAAATAAAATGAGAAAGGTTTAATCTACGGCCCATTTCAACCCACACGACCCAATAATTTCTGGCCGTCCATCTCCGATTCAATGGCTCTGGTCGCGCTTTCATAGTAGAAAAGAAGCCGAAACCCTAGCCCCTCCTTCCTCTCTCACTCTCCCCCAGTCCGCCTTCCCTTCCCCTCGCCTCCCGGCGCGCCCTCAGATCCGCCCATCCACCGCCACCTCCACGGCTCCACCACCATCGCCACCACCACCACCCCAACGCGCGAGACCCAGCCCCTTCCTCCCGCATCGAGCCGGGCCCTGCTGCACCCTCCTCCCATCCAAACCCGCACACCTACCGCACCTGGTCTCCACCGCCGATTCACCCGACACCGCCCACGGCGGATGAGCGTAGGGAGCCAAGGCCTTCCGCGACGCCCCCTCCGTCTCCCTTGCCTCCCTCCCTCGGTCGTGGAACCCTAGTCATGCAGGGGAGGCGACGCGTGGTGGTCGGAGGCGCTGCGGATGAAGGCAAATCGCGGCTGGTGAAGCCGCAGTGGACCAAATCCTTGCGAGCAGAGTGGAGGTGATGCACCGTGCTACGCAGGAGGAGCCTGTGCCTCCTCCTATCCCTGATGTTGGAGGGATCGATCTGTTTCGGCAACGTGCTACTGATTTCGGCAAGGGTTGAGGCTAGGTCGCGAATCAGGTAGATGAACTCCAACCTTCATGGTATTCGGTTGTGTTGAGTACTTGAGTGTGCTAATTCTGATTCAATTTGATTTTTGACTTGTTCTATAATTCGATTTGTTTTGCTGTTAGATCCGTATCCAGATCAATGAAACAAGTCATTAATCCCAGCGATTCTCTTACAAGTGTGCATGTGAATAGCTTACAATTAAAATTCTTAAATCTAAATATCCTCTTAGTAGCATATAGCTCTCTCTCTCTCTGCAGTTTGAACTCTTGCGTTTTAGGTGCGGCTCGAGAGATTGTTGTGTCCGCATCATTAGCCATCATATGTGATTTTTTGCCTAAGCGATCCGTTGGATGATTTGCACGGTCCGACTATAATGGTGTGAAAGTGGACATAATGTTAAGGAGCTCACCTTGTCAAGAAGAGAGGGCCGCCGCAACATGCTTGCTGCTCACCATGTCGGGAAGAGAGGGCAAGCGCAACATGCTTGCCCTCCACCGGGTCGTCCGCTCTCCCCCTAAATGTCCTTGATGTTTTGCATCTCGTTCTCGGTGCTAGTGCTAAGGCAAGGTTTTCTGCGGGGCGGCTCCGGAGCAGCCCCCTCTTAGATGTGGCACAAGGTTTTCTGCGGGGCGGGTCGACCTTCGATGGGGCTCCCTCCAAAATGCTAAGGCAAGTTACTAACATGTACACACTAGTGGTCTTTCAATTTTTTTCGAGAGAGTTTGAGATGTTCGTGGATTCGGTGATTTATAGTCGTGGTGAGGCCGGGACGCATCGGACTATAGATTAGCGATAAGAGATTAGCTGCAACAAGTTTGAATCAATGGGTATTCGGTCTTTGTCATGTGTTGAAGGTTCTTGATATGACATTTTGACTAGGTTTTGAATGCATTTATAAAGAGAGGAGGATTAGGTGAGAAGCTCTTAAATTTGCATGTCCTTACAATATCTAGTGACATGCTTTGGATATTTTTTCTTTACAGCCAAGCAAGGATGCATAGCAAGAAGGGGATGTTGCGTCTATTTTGGATGATTTTTTCTCTTTACACCCCAAGCAAGGATGCAAGTGTCCATTGTATACAGGTTGTTGCTCATATGGGTATGGATTCTTCCATCTCTTCGCTGCGGGCTGTATGTATTTTAGCAACGTTGTGACGACGACCTAGGTAATGGCAAGCATGCAAGGGCACTGTAAATAACTGGGCAAACATTGTTGGTGGTCGGCGGTAGACTGATTTTTGTGCCAAAGTGAGAGTACCTGCTACTAGATCTAAGATGATTAATGGAACCCTGCAACTTCAAAGTTATTAATCATGGATGCTTTTTCTTCTAATTAGTTAATTTTGCATATCACTAGTAACTTCGATGTGCTTGAGAGTTTCTACAATCTTTGCATCTTGGACTGTTGCTGCCATCTGCTGCTAAATTTACTACTGTACTTACATAATTCTGTAAGCTGGTATTACCCAATCTCGTAGCATAACCTTTTATCAAATGCATCATGTACCTTTTTGTTTCTATGTTTTCCCAGACTTAATTCTGTAGAAGTATACTTGGACTTGGATTTGCTTTGCTCTTGTGCTTGGACATTCTAGCTGGTGGCTGCTTGTGTTAGACTGCTAGGTGAGTTATTTTGGTCAACATTTTTTATCAGATCGATCCTTGAGGTGTGTATGTGCAGGTATAATTCAATTATGGATATGAAAGAGATGGCATGTGTGCAGGATAATGAAAGGAAGTGTGGTTTCTATGAGAAGTACAAGATGTAAAATAAGATGTGAAATAAGATGTAACTTGTAGTTAGAATCTACTGTAATTTGTAGTTCGAATTTGTTGTAATGTTAGTAATAATATGAATTGAGTTGAGTTATGGAGTTGTATGGTCATTGGAATACTGGATCTGTTAATTTATACAAGTTTTTTGTTATTTCAGTATTATTTGTAAATTGTATTGATAATTACCATTTGCACTTTTGTGACGAAATAAAACTGATCAGATCAAGCCACGTGGCTCAATAAAGGACAACCTGTGACCAAAACAATGGCAAATTTGTGACCATTTTATATCAAAAGGTGACGATTCCAAAAAGATGACGTCAGCTGCCACGTCATTGATGACGTCGGCGCCACGTCATAGGCGACGTCGGCGCCACGTCGATGCAAACGCCTTTAACGAAAGATTATGACCAAAACATAGGAACATTTGTGACCAAATTTGATCGTCACACATCACAAACGGCGTTAACGGCGACGTCAGTTAGCCAGGAGGACGTGAAATTATGACGAAAACAGGGTATAATCTATGACCAAAACCGTTTGTCATAGAATGAATTTAAATCCATGACGACACAAAATTCGTCACATATTGGAGACACATCTATGACGGAAAAACCAATTTCGTCACCGATGAACAAATGTGATGCCACCATAGTGACCAAAACAAAATCGTCACAAAAGACTAATTGTGACCATTCGGCGTCTTCAATGACGATAATGGAACGTCATTGATGACAACATCCCTACTAGTGCCCCTCGAGCGGGCTCCGCCTCGCTCGAGGGCACACGCCTCCCTCGGGCGGGCTCCGCCCCGTTCGAGAGTACACGCTTCCCTCGAGCGGGCTCCGCCTCGCTCGAGGCCGCTCCGCACACGCATGACCATTCCCGTATGCGGGTACGACATTTAATGCTCGACAACGGCGGGGCGGCGCCATCATGCGCACGGGACTCACGCCCGGTCTGTTGCACCAACTCCCTAGGGGGAACCCATCCCCACCACCGTGGAGGGCGTGAGACGTGGCCGCCCCCGCGCGTACAACCCCACGTCGGGAGGCGTGGTAACGGCTCCGGCGCCGTGAGGCGTGCGAGGACGGGGCGCCACCACGCCTGCCGCTGTATCCCGTACGGATCGTCGTCAGCAACCCCCTCGAGCTCCCCTGGGGACATCACGGCCAACCACTGCGCTCCTACCCTCGAAGCTACCACTGTTCGGGTACAAGATACGCCATGATGGCAAGATCGCGGCAAGGACCGTCAAGGCGACCGCCTACTCTACGGCGCGGTGCACCATACTTCCCCATGTAGGCCGAATAGTGCGGCATGCTTGTAATTCGCCCTCTTCTTGGCCTATAAAAGGAAGGCGAACTCCCCCACCACAGGGGGACACAGGAGACAACGGATAACATCCGACGCACCACACATACATTCTCCCCAATTCTCCCACAACATCTTCGACCACTTCACCGGGGACTTGGAGGCCACGCCTCCTCTCCCGCCTTGCTTGTAGCCGCCCCACTACGGACACCCGGTCTTGCCGAGCAATATAGTGCCTCGAGCACACCACCGCTGCTGGATGTACGGCCCCCGGCGGGAACCGGGATAAACCTTGTGTCTTTGATTGCTTAGCATCGACCATTGAGGGATAGACCTTGGCGCTCATTGCGGTTAGTGTCAAAACCACATTCCGCAGCGACGGTTAGCGCCCATCGTGGGGCAAGCGAGCGCCTAAGGTCAATCCACCGTCAACTCCCTCCATGGTGATTCGCACCGAGTAACGCGGTACGCGCTACTCCATGGGCGACTCGGACCCCCTCCCCACCGGGTTTGAAATCCGGTTCGGGAGCACGAACTTTCGGGACACGGGGGAACGGCTACCCGATGCGCCTCACCAACCGTGAGGAGCTCCGTGCGCGGCGCCAAGCCGGGTCCGCCCCGGTCGCCGGCGCGCGCGTCGCCACGACGCAAACGCCGCCGGCACGGACGCCGCGGGTCCGTCGGCGTCACGGCGTCGCCGCCGCTCCGGTCGGCGCTCACGCCGGGCGCGGTCGGAGCGGTGGCAAGCCGAACGCGCCGCCTCCCAACGCGGCGCGCCGTCGGCACAACGGCCGCCGCCCGGCGGGGGAACGCGCGGTCTCGGGCCGCGCTTCCCCATCGGTCTGCGCGGCGCTACGACGGCCTACAACGCCAACGTCAACACCATGATGCGCAGGGTTCCCCCGGCCGTCATGTCTTCGTCGCCAGGGACCCTAGCGCCTCCGCCGACGATGAGTCGTCCCTAGGCTCTCTCGACGCATTGCCACCCGCCAACCTGCACGGGTACGCGGAATGGGACTTTTCCGGCGTGCGGGACCCAGTAATGTTCAGGCGATTTCTCGACGCCACGGACTGCGGTTCGGTTGCTCCGACGACTCCGACCGGGAGCTACGACCTGCGTGGGAATGCTTTGCGTCGTCATCGCCAACGACTCGGCAAACGCCACCGTGCGGCGGGCGCCGGCGACGGGGAAGTTACGCCCGCTCCGGGGATCGCTCCGCGCCCGGCGGCGGGACCGAGCACCCCCGCCGGGGGCCGACATCGACGCACGGTTAGCCCAAGCCCGCGAACTCGAAGCCAAGGCCGGCGGAGGAGTATCGAACGGTGCGGGCGCTCCGCGCCTCTATGGCGGGGGGAAGCCTCGCACGCGGCGAACGCGCGTGGGGAGCCGGGCATACGGGCCCGCGACCGCATCAACGCCGACTTCAACGTCGACAACCCGGACACGCCTCCGCGAGCGAGCCGAAGCTTATTGCCGCCGCGGCGCCGCCGCGGGCCATGCCGGCCCCCTCGACGCCCCGGGCGCGAAACCCGCACCGTGAGGGTGCGGGCACTCATCGAGCGGGCGGCCGTCCAACGGCCGAGAGCTCGGTGTCCCGCATCCGCCGACAAGGGGACGCACGAGGCGATGGGGGTGCGCGGGGGGGCGAACCCTCGTCTACGCGGGCGGAGCGGCGGAGCGACCCGCCAACCCGGGACGCACACCGGCCAAGGAACGGCTCCTCGACACGCGCGGGCGGGCGCGGGACAACGACGCCCGCAACGTCATCAACGCTCGGCGGACGAGCAAAGCGGATGCGCGGCGGCGGCAGCAGCTACCACCCTCGACGAGGTGGACGCTACGACGGCGTTGAAGACCGCTCGCCGACGCCGGAACCCCGGGAACCCGTGTGTTCGGGCGGGAGATCCGCGCGGCGGCCTACCCCGGCGCTTCGCCGGCCTACGACCATCGTCAAGTACAACGGGGAAACGGATCCCCGCGTGTGGCTTAACGACTACCACCTAGCATGCCGGTGGGTGGGGCCACCAGCGACGAGGTCATCATCCGCAACCTCCCCCTGCACCTCGGCGATTCAGGCCGGACGTGGCTCGAGCATCTGCCGGCCAGTCAAATCCATAATCGGGACGACTTGGTCCGCACGTTCGTGGGCAACTTCCAGGGCACGTATGTGCGCCACGGGAACTCACGGGACCCGCACTCCCGCACCCGGAAGCCCGACGAGTCGCTCGGGACTTCATACGGCGCTTCTCCAAGCGCTGCACGGAGCTCCCAAGCGTGGCGCAATCCGAGATTGTGCATGCCTTCCTCGAGGGCACCACGTGCGGGACCTCGTGCGCGAGTTGGGGGCGCAGCCCGCCGGCGGACTCGAACGAGCCGTTCGACATCGCCACCGGCTTCGCCTCGGGTGAAGAGGCCGTGGGGGGCGATCTTCAACGGCAATAAGGGCAAGCGCTCGGACGACGCGCCCGCGGAGGGCGGCAAGTCCGGGGGAGCCCCCACCGGAAGGACAAGCGGGGTAAAAAAGGGAAGAAGCCGCGCCGTGAGGCGCGCGAGCGAGGACGCGACGGCAATGACGCCGAGGCCCTTGCTGTTGACCCGGCTCGACGGGGCCCTCGACCGGCCCCTCGAGGTCCGGGGGTGTTCGACGACATGCTGAAGAAGCCATGTCCGTATCACAAGACTCCGGTGAACCACACCCTCGAGCAGTGCGACATGCTCAAGAAGTTCTACGGCCGCGCCGCCGCGAAGGACGCAGAGGCCAAGAAGGACGGAGGTGACGGCGACGCCGGCGGCTTCCCCGCCGTGGAGAACGTGTTCCTCATCTTCGGGGGGCCGACCGTCGACATGTCGAGCCGCCAGCGCAAGCGGGAGCGACACGAGGTCCTCGCCGCGGAGAAGGCGCCTCCCTCCTTCCTCGACGGTCGGAGGATGCCATCACCTTCGGCCGTGAAGATCACCCGAACCGCATCCCCAACCGGGCCGGTACCCACCGGTGGTCGACCCGGTCATTGGGAATGCGCGGTTCTCAAAGGTCCCGATGGACGGAGGCGGCGGCCTCAACATCATCTACGCGCACACGCCGTGCCTGCTGGGGATCGGGTTGGACCAGCTGCGGCCCGGCACGACGCCGTTCCATGGCGTCGCGCCGGCAAGCGCGTCCAGCCCCTCGGGCAGATCAATCTGCCTGTTTGGTTTGGCACTCCGAGCAATTTCCGCAAGGAGATGCTCACCTTCGAGGTGGTGGGGTTCCGGGGCGCTTATCACGCCGTACTTGGGCGGCCTTGCTACGCCATGTTCATGGCCGTCCCCAACTGCACCTACCTCAAGATGAAGATGCCAGGACCGAACGGCGTCATCACCGTGGGCTCGTCCATCGAGCACGCGTTCGACTGCAATGTCGAATGCGTGGAGCACGCGAAAGCACTGGCGCTGGATGAAGCACTGGTGACCACCTTGGAGAAGATGGTCAACGAGGACCTCGACTCTGCCACCGAGCACGCCGACAATTTCGAGGTCGCAGAGCAGACCAAGGAGGTGCCCCTCGACCCTGCTGCCCCCGAGGGCAAGGTGTTGAGCGTTAGTTCCACCCTAGACTCGAAATAGGAAGTGGTGCTCGTCGACTTCCTCCGCGCCAACGTTGAAATCTTCGCATGGAGCCCCTCGGACATGCCGGGCATCCCGAGGGAGGTCGCCGAGCACTCCCTTGACATCCTGCCTCACTCCCGCGCCGTGCAGCAACGGCTCCGCCGCTTCGACGAGGAGCGGCGGCGGGCGATCGGAGCGGAGCTGCGGAAGCTTCTCGAGGCCGGGTTCATCAAGGAAGTGTTCCACCCTATGTGGCTAGCCAATCCTGTACTAGTAAAGAAAAAGGACGGGAAGTGGCGGATGTGTATAGACTACACCAGTCTTAATAAAGCATATCCCAAAGTTCCTTTTCCTTTGCCACGTATCGATCAAATTGTTGATTCGACCACTGGGTGTGAGCTACTTTGCTTCGTTGATGCCTACTCCGGTACCACCAAATCAAGATGAAGGAGTTCGACCGGCTCGCGACTTCATTTATCACGCCGTTCGGGATGTTTTGCTATGTCACGATGCCGTTCGGCCTCCGGAATGCGGGTGCAATGTACCAACGCCGCATGCGGCATGTTTTCGGAGACCACATCGGGCGGACCGTCGAAGCGTACGTAGATGACATCGTCGTGAAAACCGGGGAAGGCGGGCGACCTGGTTGGCGATCTCGGCATCGCGTTCGGCCGCTCGTGGGCCAACGGGGGTAAAATTGAACCCCGAAAAATGTGTCTTTGGTGTGCCGCGGGGCATGCTCTTAGGATACATAGTCTCCCGGCAAGGCATCGAGGCCAACCCCGAAAAGGTTGCGGCCCTCGAGCGAATGGGTCCAATTTGGGACCTCAAAGGGGTACAAAAGGTGCTAGGGTGCCTTGCCGCCTTGAGCCGTTTCATCTCGCGACTCGGCGAAAAAGGCTTGCCCCTCTAACGCCTCCTCAAGAAGCACGAGCGCTTCTCCCGGATCGCCGAGGCCCGGGATGCACTCGACAAGCCGAAGGCGGCATTGACTCATGCCCCGATCCTCACACCACCGCGGGACGGCGAACCTCTCGCAACTCTACGTGGCCGCGACCACCCGGGTGGTCGGCGCCGTGATCGTGGTAGAGCGCGCGTAGGAAGGTCACGCCCCTGCCGGTTCGGCGGCGGTGTACTACATCGGCGAAGTCTTGTCCGACGCCAAGACACGCTACCCTCAAGTCCCGAAGCCGCCGTACGCAGGGGTCCTTGCGCGGCGCGAACTCCGCCACTACTTCGAGGCCCACCCCGTCACGGTGGTCTCCTCCTTCCCGCTGGGGGAGATCATCCGCAATCCGGACGCGGCGAGCGAGAATCGCTAAGTGGTCGGTGGAGCTGATGGGCGAGACACTCGCCTACGCCCCGCGCAAGGCCATCAAGTCCCGCATCCCGGCGGATTTCGTCGCTGAGTGGACGGACACGCAACTGCCGCCGCCGCAGATCCAGGCAGAGTGCTGGACTCTGTATTTCGACGGCTCGGTGATTAAGGCGGGGCGGGCGCGGGCCTCGCTCTTCGTGTCGCCCCTCGGGGAACACATGCGGTATGCAGTACGTCTCCACTTCCCCGCGTCGAACAACATGGCTGAGTACGAGGCCCTTCTCTGCGGCCTCAAGATCGCCATCGAGATAGGCGTCAAGCGCCTCGACGTGCGGGGGGATTCGCAGCTCGTGATCGACCAAGTCATGAAAAATGCGAGCTGCCACGATGATAAGATGGAAGCATACTGCAAGGCCGTGCGAGCCCTCGAAGACAAGTTCTACGGCATCGAGCTGAATCACGTGCCCCACCGGTATAACGAGGAGGCGAACGAGCTGGCAAAGATCGCGTCGGGCGGATCACTGTCCCCCCGAACGTTTTTGCCCGAGATGTTGCCCGGCCCTCTCGTCACCCTCGAGCCACACCCCTTGAATCGCACGGAACCCTCGGGGGCTCCCTCGAATCCGCGCGGGCGCGAGCCCATGGATGAGGACCCCTCAAACGAGGCGTACGTGCTCTCCCTCCTCGAGGGGTACGGCGCCGACGAGGCCGAAGTGATGGATGTCGAGCCAGCCCCCATCAGGGCGGATTGGCGCGACAAGTATGTCGCATGGATGGCCCGAGGGGAACTCCCCTCGGACCGATCCGAGGCCAGGCGCATCGCCAGGATGGCCAAGTCTTTTGCCCTCGTCGACGGCGAGCTGTACAAGCGCGCCGCTTCCGGCATCCTACAGCGATGCGTGCCCATCCCCGAGGGGCGCGAGCTCCTCCGGGACATTCACGCGGGCGTGCGCGGCCACCACGCCGCGCCCCACACCCTCGTAGGCAACGCGTTCCGCCGGGGCTTTTATCGGCCCACCGCGGTCGCGGATGCCGCCGAGATCGTACGCACCCGTGAGGGGTGCCAATTCTACGCTCGCAAATCCAACCTCCCTTCTCACGTCCTGCGGACCATCCCCATCACATGGCCTTTCGCCGTGTGGGGACCGGACATCGTCGGGCTTTTGCGAAAGGCGCCCGGGGGCTTCACCCACTTGCCTGTCGCAATTGACAAATTTTCCAAGTGGGTAGAAGTACGCCCCATTACGAATCTCAGGGCGGAACAGGCAGTGACGTTCTTCACTGACATCGTCCATCGTTTTGGAGTGCCAAACGCCATCATCACCGACAACGGGTCCCAGTTCACGGGCAGGAAATTCCTGGAGTTCTGCGACAAATTCCACATCCGTGTGGATTGGGCAGCTGTGGCACACCCACAGACCAACGGCCAAGTAGAACGTGCCAATGGCATGATCCTACAAGGCCTTAAGCCCATAATTTTCGACCGAGCCGAATAAGTCCGGTCGAAAATGGCTCCGAGAATTGTCCCGCGGTCGTGTGGAGCCTAAGGACCACCCCAAGCAGAGCCACTGGGTTCACCCCGTTTTTCCTAGTCCATGGCACGGAGGCCGTCCTCCCCACGGACTTAGAATATGGGTCACCCAGAGTACGAGGCTATGACGAGGACGCCAACCAGCGAGCCCGCGAGGACTCACTGGACCAGCTGGATGAAGCGCGCCTCGTGGCCTTAATGCACTCCGCGAGATACCAGCAGTCCCTCAGGCGCTACCAGGCACGGAAGATACGCCGGCGGGACTTCAGCGAGGGGGATTTGGTCCTAAGGCTACGCCAAGACAACCGAGGACGCCACAAGCTATCACCTCCGTGGGAGGGACCCTACGTCGTGGTGAAGGTGCTCAAGCCTGGCACATACAAGCTAGCCAACGAGGACGGCGAGGAACTCACCAACGCTTGGAACATCCAACAGCTACGTCGCTTCTATCCCTAGCTAGGATTTCCAAGTCTTTTGTTGTAAATCACGTGCCCAACACCCCAGTTGGCGACGACCATGTAAACATCACCAGTTCAATAAAAAGGGCAACTCGGCTTTCCCCTGAAACCCAAGTTACCCTCGGGGGCTACTACGGGGGGCATCCCCCCAAAAAATGGTCCCATTTTTTCGCAAAAAATCCATGCGCGCTAAGTATGCTTCGACTTTGGCCTTGAGCAAAATTCGAACAGGGCACAGGCAGCCTAGCGGAAAGGACGCGCAAGCCAGAGATAGCCTACGCCTCCGCGAGGATACGACCCTTCTCTCTTGCCTCCGGCCCAGCAGGCTGCTCGCGAAAATCGAACTCCCCTAACTCGAATTTACTCAGGAAGAAGGAGAAACAAAACAACGCAATAAAGTAAAAGACACCATTTCGCTTTCACAAATGTTCGAAGCAAAATGATCTGTTTATTTACATGGCCATGCGGCCCATATGCTAACACACAAACAAAAAGGGCTTGACGCCGGCGATCTTCGGGGCGGCGAGCATCGACGTCGGTGGCGTCGGGAACGAAAACTCCTCGAAGGCTTCGGCAAGCGCCTCGGCGGCGTCGGCGGCTAACGCGTCCACGCGCTCCATCGCCACCTCGTCCTCGACGCCCCCGGGGACGATGTAGCCCTCCGCTACGGCCTCGAAATTGATCTCGTAATGAGATCGCACCACTCCGAGGGCCTCTCGGACACCGAGATGCGGCGCCGGCGCATGCGCCGGTGATGTGCCCGCCAAGGGCACGCGGGCGGCGGCCGGCGAGCTCCCGGCCCGTGCCTCGCCCTCCTCCACGGCTTGGCGGGTCTCGAGGGCCGCGGAGCGCAGCTCCGGCGGCTCTGCTCGGAGGAGTTGTAGGAGGTCTGCAGCGCCTCGGCACGGTCGGTCGCGTGCCCCAGCGCGGTGCGCGCAGCTCGAACGTCGCCAGCAAGAGAGGAATCAGAAAAGGGGGCAAACCCTCTAAGGGAAAATCAGCAAAGCTAAAGACAAACAACGACTTACCTTCGACCTGCTTCTTCTCCGCCTCGAGAGCGCGGCGCTCGGCCTCGACCTCCTGCTGAAGGCCGTTGACGGTGTCGCTCTGCTCCTTGAGGGCCTGCTCCTGGCTCGTGCTCGTGATGCTGAGGACCACCAGCTCGCCCTCGAGCTTCGAGAACTCGACGTTCCGCTCCTCCAGCGACTTTTGCACCGCCTCGTGAGTGGTACGCTCCCGCTCGAGCGCCGATCGGGCGTCGACAAGAGCGGCCCGCTCCCCGCCGGGAGCGCCCCTCGGCCCCCCCGGCGGGAGGTACGCTCTTGCGGGAGCCGGTCCTCCGCAATCGCGAGCGCAAGCAACCTTGGCGTCGAGGGTGGCCTTCGCTCGTCGGCCTCCTTGTCCCTCCTGCGCTCGGCCGCGCGCGCCCGCTCCTCGGCCCGGGCCGTGCCGGGCCCGCGCCTCCGAAGCCACACGCGGACCCCCTGGTTCTTGGCCGGACGGTGGTCACCTCGGCCCTCCCGGTTGGTGGCCGGTGTGTGCATCCTCTCCGGATCCGCCCGCGCCGCCGCGGCGCCTCATCCTAGTCGATGAGGGCCGTGCAAACCCGCTCGAGGGTGGAGGGGCGCGCCGCGGCCCCGCCTCTCGCTCTCTTGGAGATGGTCGCGTAGGGCCACGGCCGTACGACGCCCACCGTCCGGGGTCCTCAAGGCGTCAGCGAGCGCATCGAAGGCGTCGCACCGCTCCCCGAGCTGGTGGAGCTCGGCGCTCATCTGATCGAAGGCGCCGTATTTTTCGCGGGCGCGGTGCTCGAGCTCCTGCCGCCAGCAGATCGAAACCAGTAAGCGTCGCGCCGCAAGGATCGAGCGTGAAGACGAAAAAATCAAAGAAAGTAGACGACGACGCCTCACCTGGAAGACGCGCCACGCGGGGCCGCCATGAATCCGCAGCGCCTCGTTCAACGCTCGGTTGAGCGTGGCGCCGTGGTCGCAGAGCTCTCCCCACAGCCCCTGCTCCTCCTAGGCGTCGGCGAAGGCTGACGGATCGCTAACGTGCCCCTCTCCCGTGGCGGAGCGGCCGGCGCGGGAAGAAGAGGCCTCGGCACTGTTCCCTCGGCCTCCCTCCACCATGTGGCCGTCCCACCGCCTCACAAGAGCCCCCTCCTGGGACTCGGGGGACGGCGTGGGGAAGCTCACCCACTCGTCCCACCCGGGCGGTGGGGAGTCGTCGTCCGGAATCTCCACCACCACCGCCGGGAGCCGCCGGCGGGTGTAGTCCCCTCGCCGCGCCTCCACCGACGCCTCCGCCCGCGCCTCCGTGGCCGCGAGCTCCCGCCGCGGCGCCGCGGCCACCGCCTCCGGCCGCGTCTCCACAACCGCGGGCGCCAGCCGGCCCTCCACGGCGGACACCGCCGGCGGCGCCCACCGCGACCGGCGCCGCCGGGCCGCGCCTCCACCGCGATCGGCGCCCGCCGCTCCTCGACGGCCGCCGGCCGCGGCGAGGCGGGCGGAACCACCACCGCGGCCTCGAGGCCTCGCTGCACCCCCCCGCGCTCTCGCCCGCCGCGGCCGCCGCACTCGCCCCCGCCCGCGGCGCCCTCGACGAACGCCTCCGGTGGGGACGGATGCGTCCGCCCTCAACACCTTGGCTCCGTGCGAGGGGAGGAACGGTTGGCACCACCCCGCGCAAGCATGAGCAAATCGTCGGGACCCCGCCTATCGGACACGCAACCTCTCGAAAGGACAAGTCCCTCACCTTGAGGAGGAAAAGGCACGCTTCCTCTTCCTCGAGGTCCCGGCCGACGACACGGCGCGGCCGGCGTGGTCGCCGCCGCGCCTCCGGCCATCTCCACCGCGCGTGCGGGCCCCGCCCCGCGCGCGGGCGCATCCGTCACGCGCACCTCCGGGGCTCGCGCTAGTGCCTCCGCGGCCCGCGCCTCCCCCGTTGTCGATTGCCCGGCGGCGGGCGCCTCCGCACCCGCCCCGGGCGATGCGCTCCCCGCCGCCGGGAGCCGGCTCCGGTGACGCGGGGCGCGAGCTCCCATCTATCGGGGAGAACCCCGCCCCAACCTCTTCCTCTTCTTCCTCCTCATCCGAGGACGAGTACTCCTCGGTCCCCGGTGAAGAGAGCCCGCTCGCTCGCGCGCAACCGGTACTCCTCGTTCCCCGCTCGCGACGCTCCCAATGTCGCGTCGCGCGCTCCTTCTTGCGTGCCGCCCGCTCCCGCTCTCGCTGCTGCACCGCGCGACCAAGCGCGCGAGAGCGGGGAGTGGGCGGGTCGGATTTCGCATCGCTCAACTGCACCAACTGCGAACAAAGCATCGAAGTGCGTCAACAACCCGAGGTATCAGCAAAATCGAAACGGAACCAAGAATTCCACTCACCAGCTCGCCGGTGGGTAGCATCTCAAGATCCCACAAGGACCAGTCGTTGCGCACGGACTTGGGGTCGACGGCGCTCCGCGCCCGGGTAGCCGCGTACTCCCGCAGGAGGGGGCTCTGCAGCATCCGCTACCTCGCCAGCGCGATGGGGTCCGCCGTCTCGGTCATCTCGAAGATGCGGAGCGGCCTCTCCATCAGGGGGACGACCCGTCGGTGGTGGAGGAAGGCAAGGACGGCCCCCGCGGTCAGCCCGCGGCCCGCCAGATTCCTCAGCGCGGCCAGGAGCGAATCCAACCGATCCCGTGCGGGGGTGGGGACACCCCGTGGTGCCGGGGAGTCGGGCCTCTCCCGAGCACCGGACCGGTGTAGGGGGAGACCGGGCTCGTCGTTGCCGTTGACGGATAAAAGACGTATCCCTCTACGATCCGCAAGCGTACGGACCCCACACCTTTTTTCACCACGGGATTCCCAAGGTTCTTGTCAATCCGCGGAGCAAGGTGATTACAAGCGTTCGATCAACAACGACACACTAGCTACTAAAACCCTAACTTACTATTAAACTAGAAAACACTAAACTACACTAGAGAGAATAATAAACGATCAAGATAGAAGACACTCGCCCACGGGTCTACGATACTAGAGCATGCAATCGCTTAAAGACATGAAAAACCAATCTAATCTATCGGGGTTGTGACCACGGTTTCGCCCTTTCCCTCCTCTCGTACTGTCACTACGCGAAGGTATTCATGACTAGACCTTTGATGGCCACGGCGTATTGAATGGATCCAAGGAAGCATTGAGGCCTATACTCCCTTTACGGCATGGTTGCAAGCCTTAAGCATTAAAGTATATTCAACACAAGATGATAGACAAATAAACCAACAAAGTGCGATTACATCTCACGATCGATTACAACCCATGGACGAATGAGAAGATTACCCCATCAAGGTGCCGATCATGGCACCGTTGATCATGGTTTCCCTTCCGCCGTGTCTTCCTTCTTCTCCACGAGAGGGTGCTTCCTTCGAGGTGGTTGATCTCTCGCCGGAGATCCTCCTCCTTTCTCTCTAGCTTGAGGATGGCCTTCGGTGCGAATAACTCCTCCTCCCTGTGTTGGCGGCGCGTCGGAGGTTTTAGGGTCGAAGATCCTTCGAGGGCAAGGAAGACGGGACCGAGCCGGTGCCCGAAGTGGGCCGGGCCGCCCGCCGGGCCGGCCGGCCCAGCCCAATTTCGGCCCGGTTCGGTCGCCCTTCTTGCTCCGTGGGTCCTCGTGCACTTATCTACTTTTCCCCCCTCCACTTGCATGATTTTGACGCCGTTATCCTCACGATCAAGATGGAGGCTCTCTTTGCATGAAGTTTGATCTTTTACGCTTCAATCCCCGGGGGTGTTCCTCGTAGCACTTCGGTCCTCGCCACCATTGGAAGTAATTTCAGCGAGCTCATGAACACGAACAAGACTCCATGAATGCTCCTTTGAACTTATTGCAAATCCGTCCTTTATGTCCATGTTTTCCTACATAAACACAACACTTCCAAATGCATGCACAAAGATGAACTTGTCATATGATTAGTGTGCCTAGTGGCGGGTTAGCTCCATAATCAAATCCAAACCAAAGTGTAATGAACATGCTAGGTGCACAAAAATACACCGTCAACATCTCCCCCACACTTAGCTCTTGCTCGTCCTCGAGCAAGTACTCGTAAAAGAACTTCGTCCAAGGAGTGTAATCGTGTACCACTTATCCTTCTTCACAAGTTAGTCAATCCCTTCATCTTTAATACATAAACACAAAGTAATGGTAATCAAACATAAACATGGGCGTTTAGAATTTTTACCACGTCAAGATTTACCCCACAACTCAAACTCTTCACTCGAAGTCTTCAATTTCAGCCATACTTACTTCTTTGCTTCCATCGGAGGGTTTTTATGATTTTCAAAACAAAAATTCCTGCAACAAGTATTAGACAAAAATCTTTCTCCAAGCTCTCTCAAGTCACTTATATGATGTGGCTATCCTAACCAAATTTTATAAAACTCTCACCTCCCATTAATCTCTCATATATCATGTAAAAGTGGAGCTATAGGTAGGGCTAGCGCAATCAACACAAATATTGTCAAACTAAGAACTTCCTCTAATGGTTGTCTACCTTTCAAAGCCAATGATCATGAGAATTAACCATATGTAGGGATATCAAGGATGAGAAGATTTAGAATGGTGGACATGTGCAAGGGCAAAAGAAAATTGTGACTACAAGGCACCAATGATGTCCTCGTTGTCGGATTGCACATGGTTGGAAATAGAGTAAAAGTTTCGTCTCACAATCAACGTGACATCCTTCCTTACACTTTATCTTTTTTTTCTTTTCTTTCACTTGATCCATCCCTCTCATATCTTCATTGCTAACTCATCTTTTTCTTTTTTTTTCTTTTTCTCCTTTCATTCACATATGATTTTTCTTTCTTTCTTTCTTTCTTTTCCATACACATACTTTTTCTCTTTATTTTTCTCTCTCTTGACAACTTTTCAAAGCTTTCAATTCCCTCTTTCCTCGCATGCATACAATCTGAATTTTTAAATAAATCATGCTAGAGACGAGACGAAACTTTGAAAATAGGTTGTGTTCAAGGAATACGATGTACAAAAGAGATGTATAGGGTTGGGTATGGAATCCAGTGATACTCATGACTTTCGTTGTGAAAGTCATGGACTGAATATATGACGAGGCTAGCAACAAAAGATAAGCACAAGGATATGATCATTGCTCGAAATTAAAACTCACCAAGAGAGAAGGGTCCTAGCCTAACTCATCGTGCTAATCACACTTATGGTGGAGCGAAAAAAATAAACTTGGCTTTGGATAGGAATTTTTTTTCTTACTCTCAACTTGGAAAAAGAGGTTTTGCTAACCTTTATTACAAGGGTTTTAAAATAATTTTCAGAACTGAAATCCTCCAATTTTTAGCATTGAACATAGCACAACTAGCATGTGAAGCTCAAGATCGAAGTGCAGTATGGGTACTTTAAGTAGTAGCGATTCCACTAAGCACCACGATAAACGATTTTCAAACCATATACTTGTGTTCATATATCAAGAACCGAAGATTAAACAAACAAGTAAATAGGGATAAACAATACATAAAACACAAAGATATATGTAAAGACTCTTTTTATTTGGTTTTCTTGACTCAACACTAATTTAAGACACTTGCAAAAATTTAAAAACAGACTCGAAAACTAAAGACTCATTAAAAACACTAAGACTCTCACACGAAGATTAAACCGAACCTAAACTTGAAGTTCAAAAGCTAAGGCTAGCAAGCTAGCTCTCCCCCACACTTAAAACATACGACGTCCTCGTCGTATCTTACAAAAATCCTAAGGGGAAAACTAGATCTAGTGGTACTTCAAGCAAGTTTTGCACCACTTGCCTCTCATGTTTCCAACCATGCCGAAAAGTTTGCGCACGTTACGGTTAAGGAACTTGTAGTCATCTTCAACTACGCGCTTCAAGTCCTCCATACGCCGCTTCACCGCTTCCATGGCTTGGCGACATTCGTCGGGCCGACGTGTAGAGATCCGCGATGGATTGACGGCAAAATCGACAACACACGGATGCAATCCGAAGGGGTCGTCGTCGCCATAATCTCCACCGTTGTCACCACCGTCTTCGCCACCTCCATTGTTGTTGCCTTCACCACCGTCGTTGCCGTTGCCGTTGGGGCCTTCGGGAGTCCTTTCATAGGGTTGCTCACCCCAATCATCATCATCTCTACCGGCGGCCGCCCACGAGCTCGGGCTACGATCGTCGGAGAAGTCGCTATCCCCATAATCCTTAGGCTTCGGCGACACCTCCTTGTAATCCTTGCACTTGATGCCTTGGAGGCGTGCCGACCTTCACACGGGTGTAGGGACCTTCTCTCCTTTGACGGGGTTGCGAGATGCAAGAGCTCCGGTCGGGACACGTCCTCCGCAACGGATACGTGCGGTCCTCTTGACGGGTAGCTTGAGCTCGCATCACATCGCCTCCTCCATCGATGGCTTCTTGGCTTCTTGCTTCAACTCTAAGCTTCTTGGAGGCACAATGGCTGCTACAAGGGTGCAACACATTGCTTGAAAGGTTTGATTCTCGAGCTCCCAATTCGGCCAAATATATAGTCCCGAGGGAAAAGCTGCGGAAACCTTATTTTCCTTTTTTACACTTCCCTTAAAATTTTCCGACCAAACAAGGAAGTCAAAAAGGAGCGGTTCGGGCGAAATTCGGGGTCATCGGGCGTCGAGCCACCCCCGGGCCGGTCCGCTCGGGCCGGCCGGCCCACCCCGCCTCGGGGGCGGTCCGGTCCGGTTTTTTGCACACCGCCCTATTTTTTTCGTCCTCGCCCCATGGGAAAAAGTTGGCCCAAGAAATCTTCGCGAAAAACTCCGGATAACTAAAAGAAAAATTATTTACGAAGTTGATGCCTTGTTTTTCGTCCTAGGCGGGACGTTCGGGCTCTTCCTCCATGGTAAAGACGTCAACATGATGAATGGGCACGACATCGGGTTCGTAGTAAACCTTAAGCCGCTGTCCATTCACCACAAATTGATCGCCGTTTATATCCATAATGGTTACCGCTCCGTTGGAGAACACCGAATGCACAACATAAGGTCCGTTCCACTTGCTTTGCAATTTCCCCTTTCCGAAGGTTTTAAACCTCGAATTGTAGAGGAGGACCTTATCTCCTTCTTTAAATTCTTTTTTCTTCAATCTTTTATCATACCACCTTTTGATTCTCTCTTTGTATATGCTTGCGTTTTCATAAGCTTTCAACCTCAACTCCTCTAGCTCGCTTATTTGAATCCTTCGTTTCACCACCGCGGCATCGAGATCAAGGTTCATCTCTTTAATCGCCCAATAGGCTTTATGTTCCAACTCAACCGGAAGGTGGCAAGCTTTTCCATAGACGAATTGATACGGGGTCATACCTATCGGTGTTTTAAACGCCGTTCGATAAGCCCATAAAGCTCCGTCTAATTTCTTTGACCAATCCTTGCCTCCCTTCTCTATGGTCTTGTTGAGTATGCTTTTTAATTGCCTATTTGACGTTTCCGCTTGTCCGTTGGTTTGTGGGTGATAGGTCGTGGAGACTCTATGCTCAATTCCCAACTTGGACAAGCACCTTTTGAAGTTCTTCCGGTGAAATGAGTTCCTCCATCACTTATCAAGATTCTCGGTGTACCGAAACGGGGAAAAATCACGTTCTTGATCATAGTAATGGACTCCTCCGTGGAAGCTTTACGACATGGTATAGCCTCTACCCACTTGGATACATAATCAACCATAACAAGTATATACTCGAATCCAAATGAGTTTTTAAAAGGCCCCATGAAGTCTATGCCCCATACATCGAATATGTCGATTTGCAAGTTGTATTTCAAAGGCATAGAATTTCTTTGAGAGATGTTTCCGGTTCTTTGGCATTCGGGGCATGACGCAACATATCTTTTAGTATCTTCATGCATCTCCGGCCAATAGAATCCGCTCGACCATACTTTTGCTTCGGTTCGAAAATGGCTATAGTGCCCACCGTACTCCGCCGAGTGGCACTTCCTCGAATCTCAAGCCTCTCTTCTCTTGGCACACATCTTCTCATCACTCCATCATTGCCAAGTTTGAAGAGGTATGGTGCATCCCAAAACTATTTCTTACTTTCGGAGATTATCTTCCTTTGAGTGTTTTTGTCTAGATGATCGAGGGGCATCCTTCGAATTGCTCGAATGATGTCGATCATCCAAGTGTCTTTATCAAGCACTCTATAGAGGTGGTCATCTCTCATCTTATCTTGTATGGGCTCTTTATCATCTTGTCCACGATTCATCCTAGACAAATGATCGGCCACAACATTTTCCACCCCCTTTTTATCACGAATTTCAACATCAAACTTTTGGAGGAGAAGGATCCAACGAATTAAGCGTGGTTTAGCTTCCTTCTTAGCCAAGAGATACTTGATAGCTGCGTGATCGGTGTAAACAATGACTTTCGAGTTCACGATGTAAGATCTGAATTTTTCGAAAGCGAATACTACCGCTAGCAACTCTTTTTCCGTAGTAGCGTAATTTAATTGTGCCCCACTAAGAGTTTTGCTAGCGTAGTAAACGGCGTGAACTCGGCCTTCCTTTCTTTGTCCCAAGACCGCGCCTACGGCGTAGTCACTTGCGTCACACATGATCTCGAAAGGTTGGCTCCAATGCGGGGGTTGGATGATGGGAGCACTCACCAACGCATTTTTCAAGGTCCGGAATGCCGCCGGACACTTCTCATCAAAGTCGAAAGCCACATCCTTTTGAAGAAGGTGCGTTAAAGGCTTAGTGATCTTCGAGAAGTCCTTTATAAATCTTCTATAGAATCCGGCATGGCCTAGAAAGCTCCTTAAGGACTTAACATCCGTAGGAGGTGGGAGTTGCTCAACCGTCTCTACCTTAGCCTTGTCCACTTCAATTCCTCTCTCGGATATAACATGTCCGAGCACTATGCCTTGCTTAACCATGAAGTGGCACTTTTCCCAATTTAAAACCAAATCTACCTCCGCACACCTTGTAAGGACCTTTTCTAAGTTTGCTAAGCAATCCATGAACGTCTTCCCGTAAACGGAAAAATCATCCATAAACACTTCAACAATTTCTTCGATGAATTCCGAAAACACGGCCATCATGCAACGTTGAAAAGAGGCCGGAGCGTTGCATAGGCCGAAGGGCATCCTCCTATATGCAAACGTTCCGTAAGGACACGTAAACGTTGTCTTATGTTGATCTTCCGGGTGAATAGGAATTTGCATGAACCCCGAGTATCCGTCGAGAAAGCAAAAATAAGCGTGGTTTGCTAACCTCTCGAACATCTCGTCTATGAACGGTAGGGGGAAGTGATCTTTCTTCGTCGCTTTGTTAAGCTTACGGTAATCGATACACATCCGCCACCCGGTCACGGTTCTTTGCGGTATCAACTCGTTCTTCTCATTCTTCACCACGGTCAAACCTCCTTTCTTCGGTACACAATGTCCGGGCTCACCCATTCGCTATGCGGAACCGGGTAGATGATTCCGGCATCAAGTAACTTGATAACCTCTTTCTTTACTACCTCTCGCATGGCATGAGTTAGCCTCCTTTGGTGGTCCACTACGAGGCTTACATTGGTCTTCCATTGGTATACGATGAGTGCAAAAGGTCGGGCTAATACCTTTGAGATCATTAATTGAATATCCAATCACCTTCCTATGTTTTTTTAATAAAATCAGCAACGCTTCATTTTCTTCGGGGCTCAACTCGTCGCTCACAATGACCGGATAAGTTTTGTCCGGGCCCAAAAATTCATATTTTAATCCCTTGGGCAAAGGTTTGAGGTCTACTTCGGGCACTTGCGGCTCCTCGTGTTTGATTTCTCCTATGTCTTCGAACTTCTCTTCCTCCACGCTACCGTCATGCGGCTCTAAGCCTTTTGTCGCTTCCTCTAGTTCTTCATCTTGTTGATTACTAATTTGATTTTCCATCGCTCTTTGCAGTGGGTCTCTAAGGGTTTCAACAAAACAAAGACTATCTATCTCTTCTACTTCTTCATCTTCGGGAGGAAAAGGTGTAAGGTGTTTAGAAGCACGAAGAAAGTTATATGTGTACTTTGTTCCATTAAGGTTCATTGTTACTTTTCCTTCTCCGGCATCTAACACGGCATCAACCAACTTAAGAAAAGGCCTACCTAAGATTATATGATCAGAATTACTATGGTAAGCATCAATAACAAAGAAATCGGTTGGTATATAGTTTCTAGAGATTTTTATTTTCATGTTGCAAGCAATACCTAGAGGTTTGATAGTTCTACCATCTCCCATAATTAATTTCGTTGATGTTGGAGCTAAGTCTAGGTTGTGGTATTGAACTTTATCGTAAATTTTAGAAGATAGAACACTTACTTGGGCTCCGATGTCGCATAAGGCTTTGCATTGAACTCCGTTGATCTCGCAACTCAAGTGCGGCGTCATCTTCTCTTCTTCTTCGGATCCGATCGAATAAATTTCAGCAAGGCGAGCGTATGGTGATGCTTCGGGCTTGATCCCCATGATTCTCTTCACCTCGGCAATATGTTCCGGATCCACCACGTCATCTCCAAAGAGCTTCTCAAAAATCTCACCGGTGGTTTCGAGGTCGTATGTATTTTCAGCTTTCTTCTCCGGTGGGAAATCCACTTCCAATGCTCTTGCCATCCCCTTTTGATTAGGGAACGGTCTTCTCTTGTCGAATACTTCTCCGTAATCAATAGGAACCCAATCCATTGGTTCGAACTCCCTTAGTGGCTTCGCGCTTGACATGCTTCTCTTGTTCGTCTCATTTGGTGCGGCGAAGTCGACGTTTGGTGTAGTTCTTGACTTGATGTGTTCTTGTTCAAGCTTTTCCATGATTGGCTCCTCTTTTGTGACTTCCGGGGTTGCTTCTTTAGAAAAATCAGCAAGCTTTTTATTCCTTGAATTGAATTCCGGCTCTTCCGCAAGTCTTGTTTCCCAATCTCTTCGCATGGCAGCCGCTTTACTAACTTTTTGTAGAAGTTGGGCGGCTTCCGTGAGTGTTTTCTCCATGAGATCCCCACCTGCACACATTTCGACGTGTCGCATGCAACTAGGGGTTAGGGAAAAGAAAAATGTATGCAAGAGTACGTCACCGGTGAAGCCGAGTTTTGGTCCTTGTTCGATTAATTCATTAAACCTATCCTAGGCTTGGTCTATCCCTTCCTCTTCTCCTTGCATGAAAGTGATCACTTGCCTCCTTAGATGTTGAACCTTGCTAATTGGAAAGAACTTCTCGCAAAACTTCTTTGTCAACTTGTTCCAATTGCCTTCAACTTCAAAGGACGCAACCGAATACCATGTCTTTGCTTTGCCAAGGCAAGTGAGTAGGGAAAGAGATTCCATTTGAACCATTCATCGGGAACTCCTTCTTGACGCACCGTGTTGCATATTGTCATGAAATCCCTTATGTGTCTATATGGGTTCTCCGTAACCATCCCTTCAAATGGGTTTTCCGCCACCATCTTGATGATCTTGGATTTAATTTCATACTTGGTCGCTTCGAGCTTCGAATCCGACTCTTGTACTTTTATGTCTTCACATCGAGGGCTAGCGTAATCCCTTAATGATTTCTCCGGTTCTTCCACGGGTTGATTCACGAACTCCATCTAGACAATAAGATAAAAACAAAAACAAAAAAAGAAACAAGTGTTTTTTCGATAATATATGTCGGATATAGCAAATAAAAGATAAACTAAAATATAAAACTAAGTTAGATGCAAATCAAACAATGTAAACTAACTTGCTCCCCGGCAACGGCGCCGGGAAAAGGGGCTTGTTGACGGATAAAAGACGTATCCCTCTACGATCCGCAAGCGTACGGACCCCACACCTTTTTCACCACGGGATTCCCAAGGTTCTTGTCAATCCGCGGAGCAAGGGGGATTACAAGCGTTCGATCAACAACGACACACTAGCTACTAAAACCCTAACTTACTATTAAACTAGAAAACACTAAACTACACTAGAGAGAATAATAAACGATCAAGATAGAAGACACTCGCCCACGGGTCTACGATACTAGAGCATGCAATCGCTTAAAGACATGAAAAACCAATCTAATCTATCGGGGTTGTGACCACGGTTTCGCCCTTTCCCTCCTCTCGTACTGTCACTACGCGAAGGTATTCATGACTAGACCTTTGATGGCCACGGCGTATTGAATGGATCCAAGGAAGCATTGAGGCCTATACTCCCTTTACGGCATGGTTGCAAGCCTTAAGCATTAAAGTATATTCAACACAAGATGATAGACGGATAAACCAACAAAGTGCGATTACATCTCACGATCGATTACAACCCATGGACGAATGAGAAGATTACCCCATCAAGGTGTTGATCATGGCACCGTTGATCATGGTTTCACTTCCGCCGGTGTCTTCCTTCTTCTCCACGAGAGGGTGCTTCCTTCGAGGTGGTTGATCTCTCGCCGGAGATCCTCCTCCTTTCTCTCTAGCTTGAGGATGGCCTTCGGTGCGAATAACTCCTCCTTCCCCGTGTTGGCGGCGCGTCGGGGGTTTTAGGGTCGAAGATCCTTCGAGGGCAAGGAAGACGGGACCGAACCGGTGCCCGAAGTGGGCCGGGCCGGCCCGCGCGGGCCGGCCGGCCCCGAGCCCAATTTCGGCCCGGTTCGGTCGCCCTTCTTGCTCCGTGGGTCCTCGTGCACTTATCTACTTTTCCCCCTCCACTTGCATGATTTTGACGATGTTATCCTCACGATCAAGATGGAGGCTCTCTTTGCATGAAGTTTGATCTTTTACGCTTCAATCCCCGGGGTGTTCCTCGTAGCACTTCGGTCCTCGCCACCATTGGAAGTAATTTCAGCGAGCTCATGAACACGAACAAGACTCCATGAATGCTCCTTTGAACTTATTGCAAATCCGTCCTTTATGTCCATGTTTTCCTACATAAACACAACACTTCCAAATGCATGCACAAAGATGAACTTGTCATATGATTAGTGTGCCTAGTGGCGGGTTAGCTCCATAATCAAATCCAAACCAAAGTGTAATGAACATGCTAGGTGCACCAAAATACACCGTCAACAGTTGCGAAGGTAGAACCACCCCCGCTCCTAGCCTCGCGTTGTTGGTCGTCATGGTGCGGGGGATGTAGTCGTCCTTGCGCCGACCCCCCGCAAGGCGAGCGACATTCCGCCGGCGCGCACCGCGCGGCGGGTCCTCTCGCTCCGACGTCGGCCGCGTGAACAGCTCCGCGCGAAAGAGGTGAATCCAGAGATCCCAATTCACCGGGATCCCTAGGTAGCCCTCGCAAACGCCCACGAACGTGGCCACCGTGAAATCGCGTTAGGCGCGAAGTTGTGAAGCTCCACGCCGTAGTGGTGGCAGAGCGCCCGCATGAAGCGGCTCGCCGGCGCCGTGAAGCCTCGCTCGTGGAAGCGGACGAAGCTAACCACGTAGCCGCTCGGGGGGTTGGGCGCGTGGTCCCTTGCCGGCGGCACGATCCACTCGGCCGGCCGTCCGTCCTCGTTCGCCGCCACGGGCCGGGCGGCCACCGGCGGTTCGGCGCGCCGCCGCGTTACCGTCGAGCGCTTCCACGCGTACGGGTCGACGATGACGAGAGGCCGCCGGGGCGCCATGCGAGCGGGCGAGGGAGCGAAGCACAAGGAACGAGAAGAGCTCCGAAAGGAGAAAGATGCGATGGAAAAAACGACTCGGGGGCCGGGAGCGCGAGGAGCAACAACGGCGAATGCAAAGGTAAAAGACCGCCGCTTTCCCCTCTTGTCGAATTTATAAGCCGCGGGCGTGTTCTCGGAGCGTGCGCCCCCGCGCGCATTAACCTGCGGAGGAATATTCTCTCACTAACGGGCGGGCCCCACCACGACCGCGGCGGCCACGCAACCGCTCACGGGCCATCATCACGGCGTAGAAATGGGAGGGCCGTGGCGGTGGCCACATCCGCTCGCCCACGCCGCCCACTACGCGCACGGTTACAACGCCTAAAAAGGCGCGCCCGCGGAGCGAAACCGCGGCCGCGATCGCAAGCATTAAATGGCCCGGTCCCTTACTAAGTAAGGAAGACCCTCGAGCGGCGCGAGCCCCCGGCTCGAAAAAATTCGACCCTCAAAGGGTGCAAACATCGATCTGGTAACCTTGGGGCCCGTTTGAAGTAAAAAGAGCACCACAGTACCTCCGATGCACTATTTTACCGATCGGCGTTTCGAGGGCCGACACGATCGGGGGCCCTCGAAACCCGCGGATGCAAAGATGGGAGCGCCTAGCCACCACCCCCGCTCTATTTTACCGATCACCGTTTCGAGGGCCGACACGACCGGGGGCCCTCGAAACCCGCAGATGCAAAGACGGGAGCGCCCGGCCCGCCACCCCCGCACGGCCCTACCGATCGAGGTTCGAAGCCCGACCCTCGACGGGTTCGAACGGGCGCCCCGCATCACCCGAGTCAAGGACGACGATGGCACACGCATTCGAGCCGTTCCTCGAGCCCGCCGGCTCGAGGGTACCCCACATGTCGTGTTCGAGAGCAAGCGAGGGCGCCTAGCGCGGGGGATCCCACCGAGGGAGAGCTTCCGCGCCCTCGGTCCCTAGCGAATGGGACCGAGCCTCACCTAGCAAACCCACACAAGCGCTTTAATGGACGTGTCTCTGGACCACGCAGCCTACCCTTATTGAACGGGGCATGGGCGTCCACTCGAACTACCCACTAACAGCTCAATGAGGAATCCGCAATCCGCGACCCGATCGATGGGGGTTGCGGAAACCTCACCCTCCGTCCCGCGGAAGGACGACGAGGGCGTGATAAAAACAAGTCGTAGAGCTCTACCCGATCGCCTCGAACGGGCCCAGGCTCGGGGGCTCGGCGCACGGCTACACCCCCTGGATTGCGCCGGCCGCGGATAGTGCCACCGCGCGTGCGTCACCGAGGCCGGGCCGAAACATCGCCGACGCCGGTTGGAATATGTACCACGCCCCTCGACCAAATCCCGCGGTAAAACCCCCCCGCAGAGCACTCACGCTCCTACGGGGCTTCGGGGGCTAGACCCACGGGTCCGCCGACGCGGCCCCACGAAAGCGTTTGCGAACCGGGGGGGAAGGACGTCCTATCGGTAGGCTCCGGCACCGCGGGAGCCTCGGCGGCGAACCCGCGGATGCTCGGGGGCTGCGTCGGGGACAACCCCCGGGGGTCCCCTTAAACAAATGGGGGAATCCCGCCTAAAGCCCGCAAGAAACCAAAGCCAAACGCATCTTGCTTAAGCACACAAACAAGGGGCACGGCCCACGCCGCGGTGGCCCCCGTGGCCCACCAAGGCGGCCCACTCAAAAATCCCCTCGAGCGAGGCTCCCCCTCGCTCGAGGGCACACGCCTCCCTCGGGCGGGCTCCGCCCCATTCGAGGGTACACGCCTCCCTCGAGCGGGCTCCGCCTCGCTCGAGGACGCTCCGCACACGCACGACCATTCCCATATGCGGGTACGGGCATTTAATGCTCGACAACGGCGGGGCGGCGCCATCATGCGCCCGGGACTCACGCCCGGTCCGTTGCACCAACTCCCTAGGGGGACCCATGCCCACCACCGTGGAGGGCCGTGCGACATGGCCGGTGTCAGCCCCGTGACGCCGCGCCGCCTACTCCCGTACGGCTAACGTGCCGAGCCCTCGAAGGGGGGCGACCACACCCTCGAAATGCTTTCCCGTGACTTTGCAGGGCCAGGCCGTGACGCTAGGCCGGCGGGGCGCCATCCCTGCCACCGTTAACTTGCGGGCGGCGCCCCCGCGCGTACAACCCCATGTCGGGCACTGTGGTAACAGCTCCGGCGCTGTGAGGCGTGCGAGGACGGGGCGCCACCACACCTACCACCGTATTCCGTACGGATCGTCGTCGCCAACCCCCTCGAGCCCGCCCGGGGACATCACGGCCAACCACCGCGCTCCTACCCTCGAAGCTACCACTTTGTTCGGGTACAAGATACGCCATGATGGCCAGATCGCGGCAAGGACCATCAAGGCGGCCGCCTACTCTACGGCACGGCGCACCATACTTCCCCATGTAGCTGAATAGTGCGGCATGCTTGTAATTCGCCCTCTCCTTGGCCTATAAAAGGAAGGCGAACTCCCCCACCGCAGGGGACACAGGAGACAACGGATAACATTCGACGCACCACACATACATTCTCCCCAATTCTCCCACAACATCTTCGCCCACTTCACCGGGGACTTGGAGGCCACGCCTCCTCTCCCGCCTTGCTTGTAGCCGCCCCACTACGAGCACCCGGTGCTGAGCAATATAGTGCCTCGAGCACACCACTGCTGGACGTACGGCCCTCGGCCGGAACCAGATAAACCTTGTGTCTTTGATTGCTTAGCATCGACCATTGAGGGATAGACCTTGGCGCTCATTACTGGTTAGTGTCGGGACCACATTCTCGCACCGACAGCGTCCGCGGCGGCGCATCCAAGTGCTCGGACCAGAGGAAAAGAAAGGAGGCTATGGCTTCCTCACCTTACAGTGAAGCAATGGCAGACGAGCAAGACAACGAGGAAGAAGCAACAGTGGAGATCGGTGGCGACGGCGACTCGGGCGGCGCTCTGGCAGACAGGGGCGCAGCTCCGCAATGTGATGAGGACGGGGTCCTGGAGCAAGGGAAGTTCGATGAGCGATGGCGCAACACATGAAAGAGAGAAGAGAGGGAGAAGGAGAACCCTTCACCGGCGGCGAGCTTCTCCAGCGGCGGCGGAAAACAGAGGTGGCGACCCTGGGTGGGTTTGGTGCTCGAGCGCGGGAGAGAGTGCGTGCGAGAGTGAAAGGGAGAAGATGAGGGTGATGCCCGGCTTAAATACCAACAGAGAAGGGGAAGGCGAAGCGGGGGAAGGAAAGTGGCGGCCGGCGGCCTTGCTATTGATGGCCAGTGGCTCGGTGGCGTAAAGGCAAGAGAAGGGGGAAGAAACGGCAAGAATCCGAAGGGAAATAAGCCGTGGGGTTAATTGCCTTAATTGGCTTGCTCGGAGAGAAAGGGAAGTGGAGGAGGCGGCCAGGCGTGACGGGATTCACGGCGGCGCGCGGCTGAGCAGAGGAAAGGGAGGAGGCGCGGTATGGAAGGAGGGACTGATGGGTGGGGTCGACCTGTCAGCGGCAGAAAGAAAAAGAAAAAGGGAGGAGGGAAGGCGGGCCGCTGTGGGAGAAGGGAGTTGGGCCGGTGGGCCGACCGGGCTGAAATGGAGGAAGATGAGGTCTTTCTCTTTTCTTTTTTTTCAATCCTTTTTCAAAATCAAACTTTTCAAACTGTTTTCAAATTATTTCAAACACATTTAAAACTTTTGAAACTTCAAACCTTCACACAAAACACTATGCAACCAAAATATAATGCACAAGCACTTGTTGTTTCTAAATTTAATTGAATTAAATTAAATTACTTTAGAGCTCAATTGTAATTAGCAAATTAATTAAATCCTTAAGACTATATCAACATGTTTCTTAAGTGAATTTTAGTGATGGAATTTTAGGGTGTCACAACGCCGCGCGCCTATCTCTTCGTGGCCCGCCCCCATGCGCGACCGGCTCTCCAAGGGCGGTGCGGCCCTTGCCTATGCGTGGCTGGTGTCCCATGCGCGGTGTGGCCGGCCCCAAGGGCGGCGGCCGCCACCTCATTCTCCTTCAGGCGGCGTGCCGACCTCCTGACGACGGATCTGCAGTGTCCACCATTTCCTCCTTCAGGCATCGGGCTGACCTCCCGGCGGCAGATCCGCACGGGAGGACAACCTCCTGGCTGCTGCCGCCGCCTGCCACCCCTCCCTAGATCCACTCAACCATCCAGCTGCCCCAGGTGTAGGGGCACGACGGCGGATCTGGATCCGGCCACAGGCGGTGCGGTCAGCCCCCAAGGGGCGACGCGGTTGGTGGTCGCGCCAAGGGGCGGCGCGACCGGCCCCTATGGGCGACTCTCCTCGGCTCTAGGTAGTCCCTCTCCTCTTTCTGACCTCTCTCTCACTGACATCTTCCTCCCTCTCTTACAGGTGGTGGTGGCAGTGATGGTGATGGCCGGGGCAGCTGGCTACCTACCACGACAGTATACCTGAGCATTTTCAGCCTGGCCCGGCCCGGGCCCGGTCCGCGCCGGACACCGCCCACGTGTCGGTGCGAAATGTAGTCCCGACACTAACTAGTAATAAGCGCCGTGGTCCGTCCCTCGATGGTCGGTGCTAAGCAACTAAAGACACTTGGTTTATCCCCGGTTCCGGTCGGGGCCGTACGTACAACGAGAGGTGTGCTCGAGGCACTATATTGCTTTGCACCGGGGTGCCCGTAGTGGGGCGGCTACAAGCAAGACGGGATAGGAAGCGTAGCCTCCAAGTCCCGGGTGGAGTGATTGAGGTGAATGCCAATATCATGGAGGAGCCGAGGAGCGTGTCGGTCGTCCTTCTTCCCCCCGCGGCGAGGGGGTTCACCTTCCTTTTATAGACCAAGGAGAGGGTGAATCACAAGCAAGCCGCACTGTTTAGCTACATGTGGAGGCATGGCGTGCAGCGCCGCGGAGTTGGCGGCCGTCCTGGCGGTCCTTGCTCCGGTCTTGTCGTCGTGGCGAGTCTTGTATTCGAACAGTGGCGGCTTCGAGGGTGAAGGCGTAGTGGTTGGCCGGGGCGTCTTCAGACGGGCTCGAGGAAGCCGTTGACGGTGATCCGTACGGGGTACAGTGGCAGGCGTGGCGGCGTCCCGTCCCCGCGTGCCCAACAGCGCCGGAGTTGTTATAGCAGTGCCCGCATGGCGCCGCAGCACGGGGGCGGCCGCACGGGACCAACGGTGGCGGGGATGGCGCTCCCCGCCGCCCGACGTCATGGTTTGACCCCGCATTCACGAGGGAAGGGTTCGAGGGTGCGGCGGCCCCCTTCGAGGGTGCGGCGCGTTAGCCGTACGGGAGTGGGTAGCACGGTGCCACCGGGGCGACATCGGCCATACCGCACAACTCCTGCCGGTGGCGGGGATGGGCTTCCCCCTAGGGAGTTGGCGGAACGGCCGCCGGGCATGATTCCCGCACGCATGATGGCGTGGCTCGCCGTGTCGAGAATTAAATGCCCGTACCCGCGTGCGGGAGCGGGCGTGCTTGTGGGGGAGCCTCGAGCGAGGCGGAGATGAGCCCTCGAGCGAGGCGGAATCCGCTCGAGGGAGGCGTGAGCCCTCGAGCGAGGCGGAAGCCGCTCGAGGGGAAGCGTGAGCCCTCGAGTGAGGCGGAACCCGCTCAAGGGGGCCTTTGAGCGGGCCACTCGGTGGGCCGTGGGGGGCCACCGCTGCGTGGGCCGTGCCCCGTGTGTGCGTTTAAGTAAGAGGTGTGTTTTGTTTTTGTTTTTTGCAGGTTTTAAGCAGGATGCCCCCGGTTGTTTAGGGGACCCTCGGGGCTGTCCCCGACACCATGAACCCTTCCGGACCGGGCGTGGTCAGAGATCTTGAAGACCGCGGAAAAAATGTTTTGGCCCGAGCCCGGCCCGAAATGTTGTTTTTAGTTATTTTACAATATAAAATATGCGGGCGGCCCGCCCAAGCCCGGGCCTGGCCCGAGCCCGACCCGAAAATTGAGGCCCGATGCGTCCAATGGAACGTTCATGGGCAGGATTTTCTCAGCACGAAATATCAGAGATTTTTTTCGACCCGGCCCGAACCCGGCCCAGCCCGCAAAATTCTCAGGTCTACATGGCGGTGCTGGTGGTGGCCGGAGCAGCTAGCTCCCTACTGATTTTTTTAATTTTTCTATAATGTTTGCCGTGCGTCAATTTTGGCGCACGGCAATTTTTTTAATGCATTTCAAAAATGTTTGCCGTGTGGCGGCTCTAGCGCACGACAAAGGTTTTTCGTGTGTTTTCGATAAATGGCGCACGACAAAGGTTTGTCGTGTGATTCCGTCAGTGAAATTCATTGAAAGTTATACTCCAATCCTCAAGGTTGATAATCTGATTACTATCTATAGCTTGAGCGACTTTTTTTTGTAGGACCGGATTTTGGGTACATAACTTCCTTTTCTTATTAATATTCAAATGGTAACATTGTCTAGCCTCATCTGTCATTAGGCTGGCTTCTTTTTGGAGACATGAACGACCATAATGCTCACAACAATGACATGCTCCTGCAGTCTTCATATGTTCTTGTTGTTCATTCGTCCGCAACTCTAATGCTCTATGACTTCTCTGATTATTTTAATGATTCCATACTTCTACAACTTGCTTCTTTCTCGGTCCCAGAGAAACTCCGGCTTTGGTTATTTCGTGTTATGAGGGGATGATGTGTTGATCTCTTTTTGTCTTTGTAAGACTTGAGCTTGCATGACCGATAGATTTTCTTTATCCAACGACAGAGTGGAACAAATGGAATCTGATGGTTTTACCCAAAACAAGGTTGGAATTCTTAGGATTTGATGCTTGCTCTATAATATACTGATGGATATTAACCATGGTTTGAGTCATTGCTTGTAGAGTCTGAATTTGTGTTGCCATATACTCCAGCATCTTGCGTTCAATTGCTGAGGTTGTAGATGGAATGTCGATGTTTCCTTTGTTGTCTTTATCCTCGTGATTTCTATTGGGACTCGCCTTCTGATCGTGTGATAAAGATAAGCTCAGAAGAGGTTGGAAATAAACAGACTGAAGAGCAAGGTAAAATTATTGATATCACATCCATTTCTTTTTCCTTGTGATTGTAATCACACTGTGGTAAAGAGGAGAATAACAAGGATGAAAGAAATTGACCATCTTTTGTTTCTTTAACTTCTCTCATATGTTGATGTCCGTATTCATTTGTAGATTTCTTGTTGTTGATGTTGGTGTTGCTTCTAGACTTTGGTCTTCCGACATCCTTCAACTAACTTGAATGACAGATAAGGATATCCCGATTTGAACCCAATCTATCTCTATTAACCTAACAATTTATTTCTTGTTGCATTTGTGGCCATCACTCCACAATACAACTCACTCAATCAAAATTCCAAGTCAATCATGTGTTCAAACAACAAACATCAACACAACGTTCGTCCTCACAGAAACGTTTCTATCGAAGTTGATAAGGGGTAGACAATCTAAGAATTTATATCAGAAAACCTCGGTGGTAGATCCAGCCGACAGAACAAGAACTGAACTCAGTATAGATCAAAACAAAACGATGTGTTTTAACAAGACAAGGTTAAATTAGATTTTATATGTAAAATAAGTCAATTTTGAAGGATGACAGGCTTTCTAGAACATGAATCCTTACTTTTCGACCATTTCTAACTTAAGGCTGCATCCTACGATCAAACCGGCTCGATACCACTCGTCACACCCGATTTTCCGAAGAAAACCAAATGCATCTCATATGTGCGCCAGGATCAAGTTTACACACATATGATAGACGTCATGAGTGAAATATCAATAAACAGCAATAAAAACGTACAAGAGTTAAACCATTACATTATCTCTTTATTACACTCAGACGATAGACTCGAAGGTCTTTACAACGATCAAACGATAACTATGAAGACGCAACTCCATCTTCATCTTCCACAGGCATCTGACTGGGGGCACGCAAGCCTCAGAACTCCTCGTAGTCGCTGAAGTACTCTTCTCCAGTGATCTCCTCTGAACAGCGGGTAAGCAAGGGTGAGCACACTTATGGTTGGAGCTCAGCAAGTGGGGGAAAGATGCAAGGCCGTCAAGGATAGGCTAAGAGTTTGCTGCGGTTAGCATTTTAATGTTGGTCAAGTTTTATTAGCAAGCACCTAATTACTAGGTGTAAGTTTATACCAACCCACTTAAGCATTTAGGAAAGCATCTCCTCTCAAAAACCCACAAGAAACCACGATTTAATTCCATCTTCAAGTTTATTAATCATGTGAGGGTCCAGGCCGCTCTTGACCGTGAGCACGACTGATCGATCAGTTTTACACTCTGCAGAGGTTGTACACTTTACCCACAGTTCGTGTTTCCCCATCTTGCCTGGGTTGATCAGACCCTTAAACACTTCCGAGGTGAGTGGCTAGGGGTCCACTACGAAGCCTTTACAAAGATATGCAAAAGACCAACAACCCACGACAGTTACAGCTCAGGGCGGACCATAACCCTCCCTAGTGGTCAGCACCTTAGCAAAGGCTGCTACCCCAAAAGAACCGGGCTATACCCCTGCAACCCCGAGCCCCCTGTGTTCCTTTCGGATAAGGCCACCAGTACAATCACACACCTAATTAATTGGCTAAGCCGAGCCATGTGGACCGTGGTTGCACCGTTTTCCGGGTGGTTCTCCATGTTCCGATTAAACCATATGATCTTGTTATTAACCATATCACCAAAGTTATCATGATCAACATTCATCATATTGCAAAAGATTCATTTTAACCAACCCAAGGTATAGCAACTAAGCATTTCTACCCAGAACATTTATTTAAAAGGGTTGTCCAAGGTAATAGGGATAAAATCTAGTCATGTCCTTAAAAAGGTGATTTTCCCATCAAGTTTATGCAATACAACATTTAAAAGTAAACATAGTTATCATGCAAGTTGTGTGGGACAAAATAGAATATGCGGGGGAGAAGTCCACTTGCCTTCCTTGCTTAAACACCGGAGTTCTTCTTCTTCAAACTCTTGCTCTTGATCCACTTCTATTGGTTGCTCACTTGAAACGGCACGATGTCTACGAGCACACAAGAAAGCATACAATAAACAAAACAATACACCAAGCATGAAAAGCTTAAAGAGAAGACAAGGGTTGGCTCTAGGAACGCGAACACAAAAGCACTAGGAACTATCGGAAGATTTGGATGATCACAAACAAGAGCTAGCTATGTGCTTGGTATATTTTAATTTAACAAAGATGTGCATAGGTTATTTCAAAGAAATACCCTATTTATAATTAAGCAAGTTATTTTTGTATTTAAAAGACGATGTAAGCCTTATCCCATTTTATTTCTAAATATTCAAGTTTGATTTATGCAAATTAAACATTTAATTCAATAGAAGCATGTAAAAGCATCTAGGTGTTTATCTTTATATATTTTGAGTTATTCTAATCAAATTATAACTTAAAAATACATTTATATTCATATTAATCAAATTAACAATTTAATTAAGAAAACTCGAGATAAACCTATATTGTTTTTATATAGGAAGCAAATTGCATAAACATTACTCAAGTTAAGTTTGATTCTAAAAACCGAGGTACACATCCAATTAGCTTTTAATTATAAGAAATATTTAACTAGTATTAGTCATATTAACTTTCTCATGAAAACAAGTGTTGAACTCTAGCTAGATTTTAATCAGCAAAGCATGCATAACAAGATTTAATCATATTTAACATTTAAATAGATTATAAAATAAGGAACCTGTACAACATTGGTCCTATCACGTAGTTTTAGTTGATATGAGCCTAACGCAACTTGAAACGGTGGAAACGGAGCTAAAACGCACAAGATACAGCCAAAACAAGGTTCTAAAACAGACGGGCTTGAAAAGACGGTCGCGTGGACATCAAGAATGCTTAAAACGGAGTTAGGACGGAAAAGATATGGCTAAAACAAGTTTCGGGGGCTTTTCGTGAAGAAACGGGACTTCCGGGGCTTATCCGCAAGAAACCAGGGGCTGAAGCATAATTATGCATATAAACCAAAGGTCCATAGCATAAAAGATCAATTCAAGGATCTCGGATGGGATTTCTGGAGAGATCAGGGCTTAGATATAAAAGAAAGGACCTATATGCGAGGAAACTTAAAGGTTGAAGGACCGGCATGAAATATTAGAAAACCGCAGGGGCTTTTTAGCAAAGCTGACGGCGGAGACAAGTTTGACTCGGGGCTTGGGGCGGTCTGGGCCGTCGATCCGCTGATGGATGGCCGGTGCAGCCGTGGACCGGCGGTGGACCCGGTCTATGGTCCACGGTGGACCGGGGCTAAGGGGAGTAACCCCCCGATCTAATCTGGACCGTAGGTCGCAAATCGATCGGTTGGGGTGGCCCGCACACGAGAGCGGCGGCAGGGCAGCGGCGCCGGCGCGGGACGGCGGCGGCCCGCGGGGACTCGCCGGCGTTTGCTCGAAACCATGCTAGAGAGCTCCGTTTGCATCGCGGGTGGGCTCAAAACGAAGAGGGGGAGAAGATGAACTCACTCGGGGGCTTAGGGAGGTGGCTAGGGCGGCGGAGAGGACACCGCGGCCGGCGAGGTGGGCGGCGCGGGGCCGGCGAGCCGCGGTGGGTGCTACGGCTCGGTTTGTGCGAAACAAAAGGGAGGATGAGGTTCCTTACATTGCTTTGCGATGCTCGGGATGAAGCGAGCGAGAGGCGGGAAGGTAGTGGTGGCGGAGATCGACGTCGGCGGCCGGGAGGTAGAAGACGGCGTCGGCGAACTCCGGTTCGGCAATGGAGGGGCGGTCCTGGGATAAAAGAAAGCTCGGGTGAGCTCTGAGCGTGAAGAAGAGAGAGGAAGAGATGGTCGGGGACACCCCACCGACGGTGAGAAGCTCCGACGACCAACAATGGCGCGACGGCGGATCTCTCTGCGCGGCGGCACGCACGGGCGAGGAGAGGGTGCGGGCGACTCGAGAGGAGTGCGAAAAGACAGTCGTAGGGCTCTAGGTGGCTCTTATAGGGCGAGGAGGGGAGGAGGGGCGACGGCCGGGCAACAATGGCCATTAATGGCCATGGCGGCGGCCGGTTGCCTCAAGGCAATCGGGGAGGGGGCGCTTGATTAGGGAAAACCGAATGGAGAATTGATGGGGAGGATAAAACCGGTGCATTAGTGCTCCTTGATGGCGGCTTGAAGGAGGGAAGGGGCGGGGGATGCGGAGCAAGTGGCGGCGGCGCGGCTGCGGTTGCGAGCGAGAGGAGGGGCGCCGGAGGTTAGGGGTGACCCTAATGGGTGGGCCCGCCCGTCGGTGAGAGGGTGAGAGAGAGAGAGAGGAGGCCGGCGCTTGGTGGGCCGTTGGGCGAGAAGGGAGCGGGTCGGGGGTGGAAGGAGGTGGGGGCCGGGCTCGCGGGAAGGTTAGATAGGTTTGTTGTTGTTTTTTTCTTTTTCAAATCCATTTCAAACCAATTTCGGACCCTTTTAAATTCAAATCTTTTACATCTTTTCAAATTCAAATTTTAACACAAATTTCTCCGGCTATTTTAAAGGCTTTTCACAAACCATTTTTAACAACTTTTCAAACATATTTTAAATTCAAACGTTTACACAAATTTTCACAAACTATTTCACAAGTATTTTAAGACTTTAAAAAAACACCACGACCAAAACTCATGCATTCAAATCATGATGCACAAGCACTTATTGCTTCTAAATTATTAAAATGATATTTAAATATTTTAAAGGCCAAATTTATTTGATAATTTATTTAATCCTTAGAAAATTAAAACTAAAACACCTTGTTGCTTACATTAATTTAGTGATGGAAAATTAGGGTGTCACACTCCGTCCTCCCAGCCTTCCTCCGCCGATTCCCAATCCCTCTTCCTAACCTAATCTGGCAGCCAGATCTTGTGGAGATCCCACGCCACGCAGGATCGAGGAGCCCCAACTCAATGACGGCGTGGAGGCAGCAGCACACCGGCGTTGTTGGTGGCGGGGATTGGCACCACTGATGGTGAGGAGCGAGCGGTGAGGCGACTGCAGCTGACGACCGCACAGATAGCCAGACGATCTTCACCTCGGTGAGACCACCGCTCGCTCCTCGCCTCCTCTACGCCCATTTGTGAGCATTGTAGTGATATCCACTTCAGCGTACTTGCGTGCTTCTCTTTCTCTGCTCAGCTTTGCTTCTCCACTTTCTCTTACTAGCCCACCGAACAACGCAAGGTGAAGAAAAATCCCAATAAGTCGATATCCTAGATTCAGATCCTAAGCCACCAGACTTAATCCGACACTGGAAAACGCCAAAACTAGTTCGCTCATGTGCACAGCTAGACACCCACTTCAACAACCGACCACAGTGAAATCCGTCCAACTGAGTGCGCTTATCTTCAAAATTACTCCGGCATCTAGTGATAACAAAAGACATCTTCATTTTTGTTGACGGTGAAATTCCGTCAACCTAGCCATGAGTTTACCTTCGGTGTTGGCATAACTTTTATACCTTATCCATTGGTACTAACCTCCTTGGTATAACAAGTTCATTCGTGCATGTCGGTTTTGGAGTTTAGTGTTTATGCAGGGTTTTAGCGTTGAAAGCAAGACTTTCGGGATAAGTTCATCAAGCACCTTACGACAAGACCTTGAAGCCCGGTACAAGTCATGCAATGAAGCAAACATGACTCCAAGAAGCCCAGGGACCAAACCCGAGAAGATGACAAACTCTGAGGACCTAGCCAGAAAAGTGCTGAATCTTGCGAGACAAGGAGTTTCGTCCAATTCAAGGAAAAGCGACGACAAGGGCCCACATGCGAAGGGGGAAGGATCTAGAAGACTCGAGAACCAACACCGGCAAAGCCGACCGGCCCGGCCCGTTTCGAGGCCTAGTCGGCACGTCGGAGCTCCGGAGCAAGGATCAAGATCGAGGTAGGATCCCGGTGGTGATCTTGTTCATGTAATCATTCATGGTGAAGTCTTTAAGTGAATACGATTTCTAGCGATCAAGTGTCTTCTCGATGATTTTGTTTTCTTCTTGGTTTTGCTTCTTCCCCAATCTATACTTAAGATGGATTGCATAGGGTGCTCTTGTAGCCGCGGTGGCTAGAGGTGCATACCGGACCGACCAAGTGATTTCAACTTGTTCTTATCGAACTCGCCCTAGACTACTCGCATGAATAAGAGTATGTTGTGACGAACGGGGGCTGCGAAAAGCGCGCGTTTTCGGGAATCGGACCGGAGGCCATGGTTTAAAGATGCTTTTAATGAGATTCACTTTTCTATCTTCATCTATCTAGTTTGGAGCTACAACATAAGCATGATCTAGACTCTCTAGATCGGTTATCTCTTGCTTTCTCTTGCTACCTCTTTAGTAGATTAGATTAGATTAGAGTGTTTTCCTGATGATATCTTAGATTAGATGCAATTTGGTTCATCAATAGATAGCTTTCCTTGCTTTACTGGATTGAATCCTTGCGTTGCACATTGTTCCACGGATTTGATACCTTGGGTTCACCACTAGAGGGAAGAAGGGTCCCTTGACTATGACGGGGGATTTGTCCGTTTGCAAATCCATATGAAGTTTGATACGATTATACACCGTCAACAAGCCCCCTTTTCTTGCACCATTGCTGGGGAATAAGCAATCATGATCCAATCTAGTATCACTTATTTTCAGTTTTTCTTTTGATCTTCTTTTGCGTCTCTTAAACTTTAATCATCCTCAAAAAGGAAAAAAAACCAATCTAATCTAGTTTTGATTAACCCTAATTTTTCCTTTTTAGGTTTTTGTTTTTGCTAACCCTAACCGGAGATGGTTGGCTACCTCTCCAAAAAACCCAAACTTTCTTTTGTGGATGATCCAGGAAAACTTTACAGGCAAAAGGAGACGTGCAACACAAGCTAAAGGGTTTGAAACCCTAGATCCAAAAGCCGATATCAAAGGACCGTCGAAATCTCCGAGGGAATCACCTTCTCCAAGTCCAAAGGAAGATCAACCTCAACCGCCACCCATGGGAGAACAATCGCAATCGGAGCGCAAGATGGAGCTATGCACCCCGGATGTCGTTGATCTACCTATCATAAACTTTCAAGACGGCGGAAGGCCGTTCAAGATCAAGGTGACAACTATCAACATGGTGCAACACTCGCCTTTCACCGACGTTGCGGAAGCCTTGGAGCGTTTCAATGAATACATGCGAGCCGAATTCCTTGAGTGGCATATCGGTTTACTTAAAAGGAGGATGGAGAAGATGGAGATAGAGAAAGAAGCTCAAGACCTAAAGGCTGCCAAGGCAAGATCCACATGTGAGGAGTGTGTGGAGTACGACCATGTTCAAGGTAAACTCCGATTTAATGCAAGTTCGCCCATTCAAGATTTGGATCCTCTTTGTACACAATTCAAGGACTTCATGGACGAGCAAGCTAAGATCAACAAGGACGTCGTCACTAAATTCAAGGCTATGGAGAAAATATTGGAGAATCTAGATGGCAATGTAACGGAGGTCGGAAGCTCTATCTGTGAAGTGTTCATCATGATGAAGATGCTAGAGACGCAACTGGGACAACTTGCAGGGCGCCCGATGGGTAACAAAGGAGAATTTCCGAGACACCCCCAAGGTCTCGAGAAGGCAGAGGCTAGTCAAACTCATTTGGGAGAGACAAAGGATCACACTAAGGAGACCACAAAGATCACGACCGAAGGACCAGAGTTTGAGATATTGAGCCACTACATGAAGGAGTTGTTGCATCCGTCATGACCAAAGGACAAAGCCAGCCTGTGAAGACCAAAAATATGACTAAGCCGAAGAATATGCCCGTGCCCAAGATGGTGCGTAAGTGGGTACCCAAGATTGCAACGCCCGCAAAGAGTGTTGATCCGAAGAAATCAAGTGAAGAAGTCTAGCCATGGACTATAAATGAAGCGCTAGGCGGGAGGCAACCCGTTTCGTCGAGTTAAGAATAAGCTACCGGGAGGACAACCCGAATCCAGATTTTTCGAGTCTTTCAAGTAAGTTAGTTTTGAAATTTACTATGCAAAACATTAGACTTAGAATGGTTTAATGATATTAGAGACATAATTCTTGGTTGAATATTTTATTTGGATCATAAACCCTTTACATGAACCATCTTATATGATTGTTTGCTTCTTTTCGAGAAACCTCAACCAAATAAATTCAGAACCTAACTCAACCATTCATCCTCTTTATGATGTTGTGGTTGACTTGTTTTTCATGCTAAAAACACATGAGTAGAGCCACGCCTTGTACCTAGATGTTATTTAAATTTCAGCACGTGGTAGGACTCGCGTGAACCTAGAAACTTGACTTTTGGATGGTTTAAAAATTTATATCCTTGATTTCTCTAGAGTTAGAATTTTTTCTAAACCTCATTTAATTTTATTTCATTCAAAATATCTCTCATATACCCAAAATTAGAACCTAACCTATGCCCCCATGATCAAACCGGGAAAAGTTTGCTCTCAACTAATGAAGGCAAACAATACCGGTGAGACCAACATAAAAGTAGTCGGAAATATTTTTCGACTTACATCTTGTTTTTAATGCTTTAAAAACTTCTCTAAATTTATGCTTGAGCTCTCCCATAGCTCTGAAATTATTTTCAATCTTCGAAATTAGAGGAGTGCTTAGCATTAAAACATGCTTAGAGGGAGGCAATCTAGTTAACCTAACCATGCATGCACCATGATACATCATGGGATGCCCCTCCAACATCTTTTATCAAACCACATGCAAAGGACAAGCATGGGGGACAGCCAAGGCTTTGTTTTGTAGGAATATCATGGAGGCATGTGAGGCAAGGGAGCATGGAGGTGACTCAAAGCAAAATCATCAAGTGGAAGGAGCAATAATGCAAGCAAAGGAGTGGACGAGAACGTTTAGAAGGTGCAACCTCGTGGAGCACGCGGTCACGAAGCAACAAGGCAAGCATGAGTGTACTAGGTAACTCGCTCATCCAGCTCTTTGTTCGTGTGCTCTAGTTTGTAGTCCGGAACCACCTTAGACTTAGCCATCCACCTCGTTTGTTTCGTGCAACAAAACACATCCTAATTCCACTCAAAGTCTAGAATCCAAAATAATATTTGTGTACCTTGTGACCGGTTGAAAACCCCGGATATATATTTGTGAGGGAGAGTGCTGCAACCATGGAAGAAAGCTACAATCCTTTTCACCAAGAAGAAGGGATCATCGTCGTCCAAGCCTTTATCGACAACCTCTTCGAAGAGGCACTTGGTTTCCAAGTATCCTCGGAGTATGGAGGAGGACACGGCACCGCCGAGGAGGAACTTCTCGTCGGTGGCATGAGGGCCACACGAAGCTCATCTATAAGGTTCACCGAACCTCAAGGACGTACGGAGGAGCCGCCCATCAGACCCCGCCACTTGACGCGATCATCCGCTCCACCTCCATACGCTCCGCAGTATTCCGAGGGGTTTGTCAACATGACGGAGGAGGAGGAGGAGAAGAAGCTCAGTCACCTTGAGAGGCTTGTAGCGAACGTCGACTTCGACGACCAAGCTCTCCACATATTGGGTTTTTGAAAGTGCATCTAGGCCCCTAAGTGGATTTTGGTGAATTGAATGACAAGGCGATTAAAGGACTAATGCTTTTGTCTAAGATTGTGAGCAGGTTTTCATTATATATTCATGAGCTACTTTTGAAGTATTTTAATTATGGATGTATTTTATGGCTCACATCTACAAAGACAAGTATATGGTGCAAGACTTCATGAGTTTATTGAAAGAGAACAAGATAATGAGTATACATATTATGGTTCGAAAAATGGAAGCTTGCATATCCGTTGTCAATCAAGATCAAGCATTTGAAGCGGGATTTTCAAATGAAGGTTAATTGCGTGTGAAACAAAGTGGAACTCAAAGTGGATTGGATAAGTGATGAAGAGATCAACCGAGATGGATAGGGTGAGGGACTAAGCAATCTTTGGGGCCGTAGCTAAGCCGCCATTTGTGTTTTGCTAGGGTGAAGTTCTAGCATTCGTGGGATCTTCAAGTATCATATTCAAACCTTAACCGAGGGAAGCTTTGCAAGTCACCAACTCGTTAAAGATTGGCAACATGGAGTGACCATGGATCCAAGTGTGCATTCTTATGCTATATGGAAAGATCCTAAGTCACTAGCTCAAGTATGGACGTGCTCAAGTCAAAGGCTATGTTGAAAGCCCTCAAGTGGTTATTGATCAAGTATGGCAAGAATTGAAGTTGTTCAAGCTCAAGAGGTCATCAAAGCTCTTTTACTCTTTTCTTGAGTATAGGTATGCCGTACTATCAAGAGGGATGCAACTTAGCAAGTTGACCAAGTCAAAGTGCTCTTTAGTTGACCTAAGTGAGATCTAGCCTTTGAGTGTGCTAACTAACCCTCCTAACCTAACCTGGGTCATTTAATCTTGGTGGTGAAGTGCTAGTTCCTTTAAAAGAGGTTTTGGGGGCAACTCGGGCGCCGACCGGTCCGACCGGTCGAGGCACCGGTCCGGCCCGGTGCCGCTAGCCCAACGGCTAGTTTTTCATACACCGGTCCGTCGTGTGAGGCACCGGTCTCACCGGTCTTTGCCGGGACTAACGGCTAGTTTTCTCCTTTGAGGGGTATAAATACCCAAGCCCTCTTCAGGTGAGGGTTGCTGCTTCTAGTGTGTTTGCTGAGGTCCCAAGCCATTTCTAACTAGCTCTAAGCCTTAGTGGCTCTCCCCAACCATCTCTTTGTGAGATTTGTGGATTCAAGCCATCATCTTTGTGTTGGGTTGAGGAAGTGAGCCTAGGAGTGACTTTGTGAGCTAACAAGAGCGAGGTTCCATAGCTTGAGCACTTTGGTTTCGAGTCTACAAACTTTGGTGCATTTGTTACTCTTGGAGGTTTACCTCCTAGACGGCTAGGTGTCGCCGGCTAGCTCCCAAGGTTGTGGTGAGCGGCGGGAAGTTTGTAAGGGCTGCGATCTTGCCTCTTCATGGAAAAGATCACCTTAGTGGAAAGGAGGAAAGTGGTTGAAAGAGACCGGCTTGTTGTGGGAATCGTCCCTTACAAGCTCCTCAACGGAGACGTAGCCATTCCTCAGTGGGTGGTGAACTTCGGGAAACAAATCCTTGCTTCTTCGTGTGGTTCGACTCTCTAAGTTGTTTTTCTAGCATATTTCATTTGCTTCCGCTTCGATCTACTTGGGTGTGTTACTTGTGTGTGCAGGGCTCATTACTGTGCTTGTGATCATCTACAAAAGCCACACCCTGAGTTTGGTTCGTGCTAGAAGCCAAGAGGTGCTTGAAGTTGTTTTTGCAGGTTCTCTGTGCTACACCGGTCTGACCGGTGAGGCGCACCGGTCTGACCGGTGTCACCTGTGAAGACCAGTGCTTGACCGGTCTGACCGGTCATCACCACCGGTCTGACCGGTGGAGCACTGTCAGCTCAAGTGTTTGGGGAGAAAAAGTTTAATTTGGTCGTCACGCCTATTCACCCCCCCCCTCTAGGTGACATCAAGGTCCTTTCGGTTTTCATATGGGACACCAAGGTTGGGTGCAATTCTCTAACAGAGTGTCGGCAAACACCCACAAGGAATTCGCCTTGGAAATTCTCATGACCATGACGCCTATCCTTGATGAAGGAGTGTCAAGTCTCTCATTCCGTTTGGAGGGAGCTGAACAAGTGGTTCCCTATGAGTATTAGGGAATAGCTCAGTTTTCAAAAGGGAGCCCCGGAACAAGTGGATGTGCATGGAGGCACATGGGAAGGTTTTTGGAGTATGATCGCGGGAGAAGCGTAGCCACAAAGAAATTTTATCCGGAACCCCATCATCCAAGTGTTTCACTCATGGATGTGCGAAGGATTTTGGGAGAATGAGAGAGACAAAAATAACCAACACAGAGTTGAATTGGCTTTACTTGGCTTTGATTGCCAGGCAGCCAATAGACCCCTCTCACCTTATGATCAACCGGTCGTGTTGTGAAGCAACATCGGGTTCGGGAGATATTGGTTCAGGGTGTTACCTCTCCATGTTGGCTATCTCTTTGAGACCGAGTATTACAAGGAACCCAAAGCATCTCCTAGCCGGGACCTCCCTAGGATTTGATTATATGAAGAAAGGCAAATATATAAGTGGAGATGAGAGAAGAGGCTTTAAATTGCCAAGTTGAATTTGCCCCTTCCAGACTTTTTCTTGAAGGGAAAAAAGATTGGTTAGAGGAAGAACTTCTTGTGCTGGCGAAGAAAAAAAGAGGAAGGATTATAGGAGAAGGTTCTTCCACGACCCAAGAAGGAGGTACACAACAAAATATGTGCCACCATTTGGAGGAATTCCCGCGCTGCCAAGTTACTACGGTGGTGTACCAATGCAAGCTGGGGGAGTGGTGTAGCCATACGCCCACCAAATTTTGCAGTACCCAACGTAGCCTTTGCGGCCATATGCACACCTTCCTCAACCACAACATAATGTGGCCACCATTGGAGGATACGCTGTGAGAAACATGCAAAATATCGCAGCCATCCAAACCAATGCAAACCAAATGGGTGAAGGAAATGCAAACATCACTTATGAGCTTGGACGCCTTCACTTAGCACCGCCGAGACATTTCATAGCAGGAGCAGTGCAATCCTATTATGAGCAAGGGTACAATAACAAAGACTATCAATATCAACCACCGACAGAAGATTAGAGAGAGGAGGAGCTTTAGTTATCTTTCCTTTTTCCCTTTTCTTTAATTTTCAGCTTGTATGCGCCTATGTATGCGTAGTGTTTTCAGTTTTTATTTAAATTTTCAGCATGTGTGTTAGTGTTTATTTTCATCATGAATAAAGTCAGCACCTAGTTTTTACCTTTGGTAAAGTTACAAAGTTTGTGCCATGATGATATATGATAAAAATTGCCGCTTTGTCTATCTTTGTAATTGTTTTATGCATAATTAAGCTTATGCTTTCTTAAAATACAAATCTGAAGTTATCTAAATACTAGCTTAATCTTTAGCGGAGGTTATGATAAAAATAAAGACCCATAGTGTTTTTTGTGCTCTCAAGTTTTAGATGGATTAAAGATGATTTATTTTTGTTCTTAAAAGTAATGCTAACCTTGTCATAAATACCACTTGCATGTTGCTCTACCTATCCAGAGCCATATATATTTGAGTGCAAAAACTTAGTATACAAGATTTATTTTTGGGTAAGTTATTTCAGGCCTTGATTTCTCTGGCCCGAGACTAAGAAGCTGGTCATTTCGTTTTTGCGTATCTATCTTATTGCTAGCCCCTTATCTGTGCATTGTGTATCCCCACATCGGAGATCTCACAAACATCGCCGGACATCCACCCTTAAAACCAAAAATCATCTTTTGTGATTACCTCCTTGACCACAACCTATCGTTGAGAATGAATCATCAATTCAAGGAAGATTGCAAGATGGTGCCAATATTAAAGATTTCAAGTATCTCTCCCAAGGAAAAAAATTTCTAGTACCTACCTTATCTCTATCACCTCTTTGCCTGAGGACGAGCAAACGTCTAAGCATGGGGGAGGAGGTAGGTACAATGCAATTTTAGAGTTCAAAGGGGAGCAAATAAATAAAAAAAATTTGATGAGAAAGAAAAAGAAAAGAAAGAAAAAAGCAAAAGAGAATAAAGAAAAAATGAGAAAAGAAAAAAAAATATGAGTATGTATGATTTAAAAATAAAATAAAGTGAACTCCCTGGTTCTCTAAAGTGCATTAGGAATTTCAAAGTTTCAAGGTTAAAGAGATCCAAACTCATTTTTCCAACCATGTGCAATCCGATAACGAGGACTTCATTTGTGCCTCGGAATCACTCTTTGCCATTTGCACATGTCGACCTATCTCAAGTCTGTGTATTCTTCTCTCCCCCTCCTTGATATAACATTATTTTCCAATGACCTGTTTGACGAGTCTCGGTAAGACCATGAGAAGCTTGTCTTGTTTTGACAACATCTCATTTATATTATCTTGGTAGGACCAAACTTCCCCAAAAAGCTCCATATAAAGCCTACCACATATATGAATGTTATGAGAGGGAAAGGAGTAGAATAAATAGGCTTGAGAGACAAGATGAGATGAGAGTTCATGAGCAAGATGCAAGGTGATTTAAATTTTTGAACTTGGTTTAGCTCTTTTTCATCTCGTTCTTTATTTCAAAATTTCTGAGATCTATTTAAACTTTGGGAGCATGTTAGTACTTGTGGGATAAGCTTAACTAATAATCTACCCTCCGTAGGGATGAAGGCTAGTACATTATGAAACTTTAACAAATTAAACTTTTGAAAGCATTATGTTTTCTCATGTATGATCAGGTGCAAGGTTTAAACAATGAAAGGCAACGATGATATTCATCGAAGGCTTACTCGAGGACGAGCAAGGTTTAAGCATGGGGGAGATGTTGACGGTGAAATTCCGTCAACCTAGCCATGAGTTTACCTTCGGTGTTGGCATAACTTTTATACCTTATCCATTGGTACTAACCCCCTTGGTATAACAAGTTCATTCGTGCATGTCGGTTTTGGAGTTTAGTGTTTATGCAGGGTTTTAGCGTTGAAAGCAAGACTTCCGGGATAAGTTCATCAAGCACCTTACGACAAGACCTTGAAGCCCGGTACAAGTCATGCAATGAAGCAAACATAACTCCAAGAAGCCCAGGGATCAAACCCAGGAAGATGACAAACTCCGAGGACCTAGCCAGAAAAGTGCTGAATCTTGCGAGACAAGGAGCTTCGTCCAATTCGGAGAGAAACTGACGACAAGGGCCCACATGTAGAAGGGGAAGGATCTAGAAGACTCGGGAACCAACGCCGGGCGAAGGAGACAACGAACTGGGCCGAAATGGGCCCAGGCCAGTCGGCCCAGGCCGACCGGCCCAGCCCGTTTCAAGGCCCAGTCACCCCCCTTTGACCTAGATGCATCTCGGGCTATTTATAGCCCCCTGACTGAGAGCCACACATCAACCAATTCGTCATCCACCGCGAGGAGCAGAGAAGCTTGAGGGACACCATCTCGGAGATGAGGATTGTGCTAGTTGTCTAGGGTCTCCCTAGCCGACGTGGGAACCTTGCATGCAAGACCACGTTGAAGCTCCGGAGCAAGGATCAAGATCGAGGTAGGATCCCAGTGGTGATCTTGTTCATGTAATCATTCATAGCGAAGTCTTTAAGTTAATCCGATTTCTAGCGATCAAGTGCCTTCTCGATGATTTTGTTTTCTTCTTGTTTTTGCTTCTTCCCCAATCTATACTTAAGATAGATTGCATAGGGTGCTCTTGTAGCCGCGGTGGCTAGAGGTGCATACCGGACCGGCCAAGTGATTTCAACTTGTTCTTATCGAACTCGCCCTAGACTACCCACATGAATAGGAGTACGTTGTGACAGAACAGGGGCTCTGAAAGGCGGGCGTTTTCAGAATCGGACCGGAGGCCACAGTTTAAAGATGCTTTTAATGAGATTCGCTTTTCTATCTTCATCTATCTTGTTTGGAGCTACAACATAAGCATGATCTAGACTCTCTAGATCGGTTATCTCTTGCTTTCTCTTGCTACCTCTTTAGTAGATTAGATTAGATTAGATTAGATTAGATTAGATTAGATTAGATGTGTTTTCTTGATGGTATCTTAGATTAGATGCAATTTGGTTCTTCATAAGATAGCTTTCCTTGCTTTACTAGATTGAATCCTTGTGTTGCACATTGTTCCACGGATTCGATACCTTGGGTTCACCACTCGAGGGAAGAAGGGTCCCTTGACTATGACGGGGGATTTGTGCGCTTGCAAATCCATATGAAGTTTGATACGAATATACACCGTCAACAATTTTCATTCATTTTTAATTTGTGGCACACCATATTCTCCATAATAAAAGTTTATAACCGAAACCTAGATCTGACCTCATAGTGTTTATATATTTTCTAAGTATACTGCAATGCGGCATCGTGATTAATATAATCATCCCTTGTACTAATAGTCTCAATTGAATTTCTGCACATATGTGGAAATAATGCATTTGTTGAAATCCTATGAAAATCATACTTTATTAGCACTAGAACATTGATAGGTGCACTTGTATCATTTGAGGAATCCTATGTAATTAGAATTAGTTATAGATTAATAGACTGATATATTGCAATTATCATTATTTGAATAACACTAGATTGGTGAAGGTCATTTCAATAGACCTCAACCAATTGGGATACCTTTCATAATAGTGTCCTGTAAGGCTGTAAGCTATGTAACAATGAATTATAACAAGAGATAATCTTTTCAGACAAGGAACAAGTTGTGTTACTTTTTCCATACACATTACACATTTGTGCACTAAAAACTTGATCATAGGACCCAAACTTGGAACAACCCGAATCATCCACAAACAACTTGTTTCACAATTGTACATCAGGATCGCTTCCACGATGGGAAAGCACCAACATCCATTATATTTTTACATAAATACAAGAGGTACGATTTATTACAAACCATAGATTGAAACAAAAACCTTAGATTGAAACAAACTTAAGTGCAAGTCAAGGTACTAAGAGTTTAAGAATAAACCAAGCTAGTGAGTAGGTAATTATACAACTCCAACTAGGTTTCAGCTAAACATCTAGAGACCTTATAGATGTTTAGTTCTTCAGGATCTCTTTTTCAGTAGAGAGGCTAAGCTAATGAGTCTCTGAAAAACCACAACAAGAGAACCCTGAGTACAAAGGTGCTCAACAAGACTGACCCGACTAACCAGTATAAATAGATATCATCAAGGAGTATGCTAAGCTTTTTAGTGGACTGGATGACTCAGCATTTTGCAAAAGAGCTTACTAAAGGTTCATCCTTATTTTGTGATTTTAAATTTAATTTAGTTTTCCTTAGCATCTAGGTGATAAAAATATTTTCTATACAAGTTGTACTACTCAAACAACATATATATCAAGGAAAACTTCATTTCTCAGGCATGATTAACAACGTTGCATAACAGTGATCAAGCGCATTCATAACCGAGAATTGCAGTGATCCAGACCGATTTACATACTGTAGGAGATACCTAATTACCAGCTACGCACAGCTCATGACACTGCACGCAACAACCTGGCAATCAATTGTATTCGAGGATCGGAACTGGAATTACCCGAACCCAGAGATGCACCCCGACATGGGACCCCACATCTTGCCTGATCACCAATGTGAGTTTCAGGCTACGCCCCTGCCCTTCTCTTGCTCGCCAAGCATAGGTACAGACCATTTCCAATCCATGACACAATTAACGCCAGTCTTTGCTGGTCCCATACCAAGTAAGCAACAAGGTAAAGATCACTTGATCAGCAGTTAACACCACAATAGATCCTTAAGCAAATTATAACTCAGTGGACAGAACTACTATCACTAGCTTCTGCCCACTTATCAAAAAATCAAGCCATCTCCTTGTATAATGAGCGAACCAAAATTAACCTTAGGTAAACAAGGTAGAGTTACTACTAAGTAACAACTAAGCAAGGCTAAGCATAGGATACATAGTTTAAACAGGGGCAAAGATGTCCCAAGACAAGGATTGATCATGCATAAGAAAATTGGGTTTTAATCAACTCCTAGATTCAATGCACAATCATGAAATAACTAATAAATTTGTCATGAATAGCATTTACTGAAATTAATGGGTATAGATGCTCCGGGGCTTGCCTTGAGTCCTAACTAATTTAGTGTCTTCAGAAAATCCTTCACCCACGGGAACCAATTCAACGATCTCCTCGGCCTCCTAGCAATCTTCTGGTATCTCAAAGAAATTCACTTCAGGAGCTTCAGTATCTAACAAAGGATGCGTGTTAGAGCTAGATATGCAAAATGTTAAACAAATTCTTAACTTTTATTAATCTTCTTAGGGTTCAAAAATTTTAATGCATAAACGAAAATAAAACAAACATAAACAAGGTTGGTGCTTTTCTGTAGATAGACATTGCTACAAGTTGGAAGGAAATAATTTAAAAACTGAAATTTAAATCTAATCTAAAATTTTCTAAAGATTTCTCAGAAAAAACACCTAGAAAAACTCTTATTCTCAACCAAGGTCCCCTAGGGTTACAAACAGGTCCCTGAAACTCACAACTAGACCCTCAGGTTTTACAAACAGGTTCTTGGGACCAAGATCGGTGTTCTGGCTAGCGGCGAGGTTTTTCGGCGACGACAAGCTCATGGGTGTTGATGTAAAATCAGCAAATCACGCCAAGTACACAACAAGCTGGATTAGCTGGCTTCACACACGTGGCCTGGGCGTCGAAATCCGGAAGCGTGCCAGTCAATTTTCCCTGAAACTGACAAAGGATGAAAACGGTTAGATAAAACCTGGAACTTGTCGGGTGGTACCGGACAGTTCCGTATTTACGGCTATAAAGCCAGTTAGAACGACATATAGCCACAAACAGGCTATCTGTCAGCAATTTAAACATCATTCGGGAATTGATAAAGCGTGTAAACGAGAATCGTCGAATGTATTACGTAAGCATGATGAAAAATTAGTCTTTATTTAAACAACGTTACAAAGACGTAACCAGGACCGATTATCAAGGATAAAGCATGATAAATTAAATAAAAGCGAAGCATGGTCATGAATTTGCAAGTAAACGGGCATGCATAGGCCAAAAGCACTAGTCTACCGCATGTCTAGGTACTTTCAAACCCGTCAAGCATGACATCAAACAAGTTAATCCATGATACAACTTGTTTGAAAATCACACCACCAACCAAGAATAGATCAATCCTTTGCATGATACAATCTAAACATGGAAGGCTAAAAGCATACATTATTGATCGTCGAATATGTTGTACAACCGAATTGGGTTCCGTGGAGAAGGAACAAACATTATCAAGGATGATAAATCTATCAGATTGAATCGAATTCTAGTCCACCGGATGACTAGCTCTAAAAACAATCCAAAAACCTGCATCTACCACATGATACCCGGTTCTGTCAAGATCTATGCAAAATCAACAAGCTTGAACCCGCAGACACGTGACAATCTAGATTGATTAGAATTCGGCTATAGAGAACGCATGACCCGCGTGCCATGTCAAGCCAAAGACTTGAACATGCAACACGTGGATCACAAACAAGATAGAGCCGAATCTAATCAATCTAAATTGGGAAATAAGAGTGTTACATGAATTAAACACAAAAAAGTAAAATTCAAAGCAACACATGATAACTTAATGAATTTATTAGATCTTGCCAAATCTAATAGAGCCGATAACTAGCTCCAAGCTAGATCTTAGCCTACTGCATGACTCATGATCCAACAAGGGAACCTTCTTAAACCAAGCTTAAATCCACCGCATGATACTAAGTGTTGACGGTTAATAGTTGTATCAAAGTTCGTTTATGACTTGCAAGTGGACAAGTCTCTCGTCGTAGTCTAGGGACCCTTCTTCCCTTGAGTGGTGAACCCAAGGTATCGAATTCGTGGAACAAATGTGTGACGCAAAACTTAATCTAGTAAAGCCAAGTAACTTCAATCTTCGATAAAACCCTAATGCATCTAAGTAAAAGACACGAAACTAATCTAATCTACTAAAGACCGGAGAAAACAAAGTAAGATTGGGTAGATAAACCGATCTAGAGGGATCGGGGTAAGCCTTTTGTTGAAGTTCCAAGCAAGAGAAGAAGTAGCAAATCGAATCTTATAAGAAGCGTCTTTAAATCGTGGTTTCCCGTCCAAATCCGAAAACATCCGCCTTTTGGAACCCCCGTTCTGTCACAACGTATCCCTACTCATGTGGGGAGCTTAGGGCGAGTCAAAAGACAAGTCGAGATTCTTTCGGAAGATCCGGCGTGTACCTCTAGCCACCGCGGCTACAAGAACACCCTATGTAATCTATCTTGAGAATAGAATTGGAATAAGCAAAGCCGATCGAAAAACGAAATCTTCGAGGAAACACTTGATCGCTAGGAAAAGATTCAACTTGATAATTCAACTATAACAATGATACATACACAAGATCACCACTGGGATCCTTCCTTGATCTTGCTTCTAGCTTCGGGAACTCCGATGTGGTCTTTCATGCAAGGTTCCCACGTCGGCTAGGGAAACCCTAGTCAACTAGCTCGACCCTCTCCTCTCCGAGATGGTGTCCCTCTCTTCTCTCGCTCCTCGACGGCCGATGACGAATTGTATGATGCGTGGCTCTCGGTCACGGGGCTATAAATAGCCGGATTGGCGGCTAGGGCAAAGGGGAGCCTTGCGGGCCCCGGACGGGATGGCCGGGCCGGGCCGACCGGCTCCGGGCCGGCCGGCCTGGGCCATCCGAGCCCGGCCCCCGAGGCCTCCTTTGCTCTACGTCGGTTACCTTGCTTCCCGGATGTTTCCCCCTTCTACATGTAGGTCCATGTCGTCGGTTTCTCTACGAATTGGACACAACTCCTTGTCTTGCAAGATTCAAGACTTTTTCGGTCGAGGTCCTCGGAGTCCGTCGTCTTCTCGGATCAAGTCCCCGGCTTCTTGGAGTTAAGTTTGCTTCATTGCATGACTTGTACGGGGCTTCAAGGTCTTGTCATGAGGTGCTTGATGAACTTATCCCGAAAGTCTTGCATTCAACACTAAAACCCCGCATAAACATTAAACTCCAAAACCGACATGCACACGTGAACTTGTTATACCACGGGGGTTAGTACCAATGGATAAGGTATAAAACTCATGCCAACACCGAAGGTAAACTCATGGCTAGGTTGACGGATTTTCACCGTCAACACTAAGCATGGTAACAAGACTACTTGCATCACGATCTAAATCCACCACATGATACTAGACATGATACAAGGTTGTCGGTACTTACGGAGGTTGACGGATCGATGGCTCCTCTCGAAGAACTCGACGACACGACTAGAAGGACTCGAAAGTTGGCACGGGGCCGGTTTGTTGTGAAATTGTTCGATCCCTATTACAAACACTAAGGGTTTATATTTATATCCTGATTCTAACATGACTCCTAGTCGACCACAATTACAATATTTATTACCTAAAATTAACACCATGGCGTCATGTCCGTCTCGTATCCATCATCAACTCGTCTCCTTCTTTGTATCCAATCCACGTCATGACGCACTCCCCAATGCTTCCGCTTTCATCCGTGGAACAACTTTCCTATTGAATGACGATGTACTCCCGACCACAGACGCCTCTACCGAATGCTTTGAGAAAAACCTCCTGCTGAATGGTGTTCTTCTGCCAAATTTGGTTCACATGTCAGTCTCTTCCCTGTACCAATTTTTGGTGTTAACATATGCCCCTTCAATTATGGGATAAAAGGTGATTTTATTCCGGAATTGACCATAAATACTCAACGTCCCCATGCCAAATCTGTTCAACACCCGTTCTTTCCTCCTTTAAACCGTTGGAGCCTTCGTCTAGATCCAAACCCTAGCTCATCAATTTTTCAAGCTTCAATCTTCAAATGGCGAATCAAGACCAAGCTTTCCAAGTAAATCTTATTATCCTCAAGCACATTCGGTATTACCTCTCTCGAATCCCATCTCAAATTTCTCCTTTCGCCCTCTTTTGTTCTTGGGGTCCTTGTTCTTGATAGGCTCTAGCCGCCGAAATCTTGATTCCCGTCGAGGAACAAGCAGCATCTTATTTCCTCGGGCCCGTAAAAGTTTCCAATCCCTCCGAGTTTATTGCGGCTGAATCCCAGAGGATTCCTTTCAAGATATCACTGACGAAGCCTCTCGAGTGGCAGGACATTTTCAAGAACTGGCCTCTGCCTCCAATTGCAGGTTGGAGGAATTGGTACAAGAAGGTACTTGATGACCAAAGCCCCAAAACAAAAAATTGGGACAAACTTCATATTTCTCATTGCTTAGAATTGTCCCTAGCCGAAACACCCAAAAATGAGGAGCCTTTTGATTGCAGCCTCCCACTTTTGGTCTAACGGCGCAAATGCCTTCCTTTTCGGCCATGGGCCAATGTCTTCCACCTTGGCCGATGTTTACATGATAACCGGCCTGAAGGTCACAGCAACTGTGTATCCGTATAAGTACAAGGGTTCTTCCAAGCAAACAGGAGTAAAGACAGGAGTTGGATACAAGAGATATATCCAAAACCATATCTCCGGTGGCCCTCGACTGATGTTGAATACAGAGCTTTCCTGAATATGTGGTTATGCAGATTTATCTTTTGTGGCAGAGCTAATGAGCCAACCCTGAACCATATTGTGATGGTTGAATACCTGGCTGCTGGTACACCTATTCCCCTTGGGAAGTACCTTCTAGTAAGTGTCTATCATATGCTTCATCAAACCACCTATCTGATGCACACCAGCAAAAAGATCCCCTGTGTCAATGGTCCTTGGTGGTTTGTTCAGATGGGGATGCAATTATACATGCACCAGATTGTTGCTGTTAACCTCAACAATCGACATTTCCCTTCAACCAACTACAAGGAAGGAAAAACTCGAGCACCAAAGGCTACCAAACCTATGGAGAAGTTGCTTCCACCGTGTCTATCAACAAAGACAACGGCCGCCTATTTGAGCTCTTCTTCGGAGGTTTTGCCAATCCGTTTGGTTCCCATATCCGGACAATGACAACTGAATCTTCCTTGTGAATTTAGTCTTGAAACTGGACGTGATGATATACATTCCATAGCAATTATCAATGCTTTCATCCATCCCCGTATTCGCCGGCGGAATTCGTGGAGGAAGGCCGGTTCGGAAGTACCTTTGAGTACTACCGGCCAAACATGATGGCCAGCAATTAGGATGTGGCCAAGTGCCCCCAAGGTTATTTCTCCATGAATTTCTCAAGCCCGGAGAGGATATCAATGAATCCATGGAAGCAAAAAGGATTTTTGAGTATAAATGCAAGACGACTACTTATACACCCAAGCCCTTTGTGCTAATAACATTTTCTCATCCTTCTTTCATTCTTTGGTGGCAAGAACTTCATGATCACATTTCTAACATGCCAAGTACACTCTCTCGCCTTGAATTAATGCCCGACTTCCAACCAACTTCGGAGGTAATATGTTCATCTCCCTTTCTTACATCTATTTTTAATCATACTCATACTCCTCCTCACCGATCATGATTCGTCATTTTGCGGGATACGACACTCGCCCCACTTGCCAGGACAATCCTTTATGAGATTGAAGGCCCAATCTCTGCTTTGGGATGTCGATCCCCTACTCTGGCTCAACTGATGTCTAGCCATGTCGTGCTAGATCCAACTCTTATCAGGCCAGTTTCGACAAAAGGAAAGCCCCATCTCTGATTGCTTCTTCAACTCGTCAAGAAGAAAAGAACGAGCAAAAGGCTAGTTATTCGAAGTCGAACACCTTCCCCTCCTGAACATAATGCCATTCTTCATTCTGATCATCTTTATCTTTGCATGATTTTAGACCAAAACACAGCAACCAGTGATTGTTGCAGATTCTGCCAATGCTTCATCTACTGGTAAAATTTTCACCATCTTATTCTTCAATCATTTTTCTTCATTGGCACTCACCCCCTACTTGCTAGTTGCAGAAGAAACCTTGGTGGATCAAACTGTGGGGAGTTCTTCTCCTCATCATGATTTAGTCCCAGTCTCACCAAGGATTCAACCAGCTTCTCCTCAACCAGAAGTCTCAGTTTCACCAAGAAATCATCCAAGTTTCTTCTCGGCCCGGATGTACAAGAGCCTTCCATTGAGCCCGAGAAGCCTCCTTCTCCCATTCGGGAACTAGGAATGATGTAAGCATGAGCATCCATCTTTTCTATTTTCACCTAATAGATCATCATTAATTCGGCAAGAATTTCTTTTCGAGAGAAAACCCGGTTATTCCTTTGCTTGTGGATGACTTGGTTGCCGAAAGAGGAGATGAAGCATCTTCTAGTCAAGATTTATCGAGAGGAAAATCAAGCAAAGCTGAAGGAAATCATCTCCTTGCTGCAAAGGGACGTCCAAGACCAAGTCAGGGATGCTGATCTTCTAAGAGAAGCGCTTGAATTTATCGATCAAGATCTCCCTGCTGATATCAAGGCTTCTTTAGAACCTGTTTCCCAATTGGATAATCACTTTGCCGCAGTAAAACAGGCTTTGAGGAACCAATCCTCCCAACCAGCTCTGGAACAAGGGAGAGCTACGGCCAAGCAATCTGTGAAAGATTTGCATGCTCAGATTCAGAACAATAAGGAATTGCTAGCCAAATTGCAGCTTCGCACTCTAGCCGAAGAAAACCGGAAAAGCCGCATTGGAGGTGAGCCGAGAAACTTGACAAGTGAGATTGAAGCCGACGAGAAGAAGATGGTTGAACTTCCCGAATCAACGGAGAAAATGCGAAAGGAAGCTTCGGCGAGCCCCGAATGTAGAAAGACAACTCAAGACAAAGCTCTGCTCTTCCGTCTAAAACCCAAGAGCCCGATCGAAATTGTTGGAGAATATCAACAAGATCATATCAGATGCCACCAATGTAATTTCAAAATACTTGGGTGTGTAATTGTAACAAACAATTCATAGCCGAATGCTTTGTCAACTCTGTAGTTTCGCTTTCTGTTAATCTTTATTCTCCATATTTGTTTTGCCTTATCTTGACGAGTAGCCTCTGGATGATTCATTCGGCAATTCTGACCACAACATTGCTAGACCCGAAAAACGACCCAACCACAACACAGCCGAATCTTAACCAGTCAAACCGAATATGACTCAGCATGAATCCCAAATGACCCGGCGACCGTTCGGTCGAAGGAGTCTCTCCACTTCCCAAATTTCTTGGGATATGCGCCACGATCTCCGGCCACGATCTCTTCGTCAGTTCCATAAATAAGGACCTCGGGTGCCCCTAACCTTTCACCAAATCCTCTGCCTTCTAAGCCTCTGCTAGCTCGAGCTCTTTCTCTTCAAGCACTAGTACTCCCAAGAACTTCATGGCCAACAGTGGCAACAGGCGCCCGGCCGGCGACGAGGCTGAAGGGAGCCGCGCTGGCACTCGTCAGAAGTGGTGATTGTCTGCTTCTTCACAACCTTCTTCTGGATCTTGTCTCATCCCTGACGATTTTCTTTGCGCTTTCAGGCTCATCCGATGGAACCCCGCTCCTGCTCCGGTGCCGGCTCCGGTCGCGGTGGGTGACTCCTCGGGGTCATCCAGCCGATCCTACTCCTCTAGGTCTTCTGGCTGGGACTCGCGCTATACCGACCGCGACGCCCACGAGTTCCGGAGGAACACGACCCGGTACGAACCGGAGATTATCTCTAAACAAGGTCGGGATCGGCCGACCTCGAGTGGCGGCATCGGCGCAAGGCGGCGCTCGAGGCCATCGATGGTGAGTCCTGCAACTTGCTCAATTTCAATTCAATCTTGAACAACACTAACTGCCGTTGCTCTGTGACCCCCGCAGATCGCAATGCCGAGCTCAATCGGCTAAAGGCACTGGCCGAGAAGCTGGCGAACAAGGTAAACGCTCCTAGAGACACGCCGGAAGTTCGCCTTGGCGCGGTGGCAGGCCGCGTCAACGAGGTGGTCCTGCATGGCGTCCGTCTAGGCACCGCCTTGGGCCTAGCCGCCATGTCGACGCACACCGGTGTGGACTACTCCACGCAACCGCCCGACTTCAACGGAGGCACGCCGGAGGACCTTGACGACATCGAGGCCACTGTGGAGCGCCTCGATGGCCATGGCGCCGCCATTGCCGACTCCATCCACCCCCAGTCTGTTCTGAACAGGCTGTTTGATTAGTTTGTACTAGGGGTCATGGAATTTCGGCAATGAAATGAAAATTTATCTTTTGCAGTTGTCTTGTGATAACTTTCCTAATTTGTGCATACGAATCTTCATTGTTTTGAACGCATTCGGGAACTTTTCCTCTAGCCGAATACGCACAAACTTTTGCCCCTTGGCACGAATCCGCGAGAGAAACCTCATTCGGGAATCATGAACACTATTTCGTTGAAAAAACCCTTCGCATCCAAGGAAAAACCCCTGTTGTTTGGTATTCCCATCAATGCGCGCCGGCCAGTCATCACTCTCGATGCATTTCCACGGCTAATAAAATAGCTCTCCGACGCTCTGCAAATCCACTCGTACACATTTTCATCATTTCATTCCCTCTCGTCTTCCTCCTCCAGAAAAAACCCCCAAAGCCATGGTGGACAAGGGGAAAACACCATGCGAGGAGAACAGCCTCCCACCAAAGAAGCGAACCATCCGAGAATAATCTTCTCTTCCCATTCCTTTCTCTTGATCTTGATTGCAATCTCGCGATTCATCTTTCTTTGATTTCAGCCTCAACCTGCTACCGGAGGACATTTTCGGCACTGAAGAAATTCCTGAGCACATCCGCTCTGACTGCTCGGCTGAAGAAGAAGACGCTACGCATGAGCAGAGGGCCAACCATCAACTGCGCCGTCGCATTCGGCACTTAGAGCATGATTTGCGGGACATCACCGCTCGTTGCTGTGCCGAAAGCGAACGCCGCATGAGCTTGGAGGTGGTGATAGGCGGTGAGATCTTTATCCCCCATTGAATCTCATGTTCAAGTTCAGATCTCGTGTTTGATGAGAATCTGTTCTTCTTCTTCAGATATGCCCGACATGTACAAACCTGAAGGCCGCCTGGGACAGTTTGATGGAAGCTGCAGAACACGCCAACCCCTAAGGTTTTCGTGTCGCCGTCATGGTGGTCTTGGAGCAGCTGAAGAGGGACGAGCTCAAGAGGAAAGGCGCTGAGCCAAAGAAATGAAGATACTTTCGCTTCTTCCCTGGGCCTTCTTTTGTAATCTTAAGTAGTTGTATTGTTAATAGAAGAACCTGCAAGAACGTTTGTGATGCAAAAAATATTTTTGTGCTAAGAACAATACACTTTAGTATTGGCCATTTTCCCTTTGTCAGAATTTTTGTTCTGAAGGCGGCTTCCTCCCGAATGCTGGCTATTTCCGTTTCTCTGCTGCTTGGAACAGCAATCAACGATCAACTTCAATACTAGGATAATATTTTTTCAAGTATCTCCCGTTTATAGCAGCAGTGAATTCTTCTCCCAGCAAAGTTTTCAAGATGTATGCATTTCCAGGCGTGCACCTAACCACCCGAAAGGGACCTTCCCAATTTGGAGACCACTTACCGAATGCACTGTACTTAGTCCCAATCGGCAATAATGCTTTCCAAACCAAATCTCCTTCTGCAAATTGCTTGACCTTTACCTTCTTGTTATAGTACTTTGCAACTCGCATTTTGTTTTTCCTCAAATTTTTGTATGAGGGCCGATCCAATGGTTTGAGTATAAGCCGCCACATACAACTTAAAAGGCTTGTTCAATTGTGGAGGTACCAATTTTGGTGGTTCCTTCATGTATTCCTTGATTTCATTGAAAGCCTTCTGTTGTTCGTCACCCCATACAAACTTCTGATCCTTTTTGACTCTTAACAGTGGAGAAAAAGGCAACACCTTTTGTGACAAATTTGATATGAATCTTCTCACAAAATTGATCTTGCCAAGCGATGGATCGCAATTCCTTAAGATTGGTTGGAGGAACAACTTCATTAATAGCTTTCGGGCTTTTCTTGCCAACTTCTATTCCTCCCTCATGCACCGAAATCTCAAGAACTCTCCGGCTGAAACTCCAAAAGCACATTTGTTCGGGTTCATCTTAAGCCCATGTTTCCTAGTGCATTCTAGAGTTTTCCTCACATCAGCCAAATGTGATTCATGATCCAATGACTTGATCACGACATCATCAATATATATCTCCACAATTTTGCCGATCAACTCATGAAAAATATAATTCATGGCTCTTTGATAAGTTGCACCAGTATTCTTCAACCCAAATGTCATGACAATCCACTCAAATAACCCTATATGTCCGGGACATCCGAAGGCTATCTTTGCTACATCCTCCACTTTGCCATAAAAATCCGATTGTACCCCTGCATTGCCATCCATGAAGCTAATAACTTTATGCCCGATAGCGAAGCATCAACCAACAAGTCGGCAACGGGCATTGGATATCCATCCATGGGTGTAGCCCCGTTTAGATCTCTAAAGTCTATGCAAACCCTAATCTTTCCGTTTTTCTTGTAAACGGGAACAATATTAGAGATCCACTCGCATATCTCCATGGCCGAATGAAATTTGCTTCTATTAATCTCTCAACCTCTTTTTTCACATCGGCCAATACTTCATCCTTGTAAATTTTTCGGGGAGGTTGCTTGTAAGGCCTATAACCAGGCTTGATTGGCAACCCATGCTCAACAATGGAACGATCCAAACCAGGCATCTCCGAATAATATCAAGCGAAGTAATCTTTATATTCTTTTAATAGCTTAATCAACTCTTCTCTAAAACCCGAATCTCGGTTAGTACTGATGAATGTCGGCCTTGGCTTGTCACCATCTCCAATGTCTATTTCTTCCAATTTATCGGCCGACATAAATCCACGTCCTAACTTCCCATCAGTTCCATCAATTGGATTCTCCATTAAAAATTACTATAAGAGCCGACTGCTTGAATCGGCTGTTGATCACTGCTGACTGGTTCAACAGGACCTTCACCCCAGTCCTTGCCTGAGAAGCAATCTATGCCTTGATACTCCCAGAAGGCTGGTTCCACATTAGCCACGCTTACCGAATCATCTGCTTGGACAACTTCCACGTCATCATCTACCCATTGAACAAGCTGTTGATGCATAGTAGATGGAATGCAGCAGTTCCCATGGATCCAAACCCTTCAAAGCAGCAAGCTATATGCCCCTTTGCCTTTAATGACAAAGAAGGTTGTAAGCAGAGTTTTAGATCCGATCATCAAATCTACATGTACACAGCCTTTGGAGTCTGAAGGATTTCCAACAAAATCATTCAGAACTATGCTCGTTGACGTCAAATATCCAAGGCCCATGCCAAGTTTTCTGAATGTAGTATATGGCATCGCATTGATAGTAGCTCCACCATCAACAAACATCTTAGTCAATGGCTTCCTGTTGACGTAACCTCTTAAGTACAGTGGTCTCATGTGTCGATTCTTGGCTGGCTTATCAAAAGTAGCTTGCTTGGCCAACATTAAATGTGCCATCAGTTCAAATTACTCGGCCTCATCCATATCTGGCAATATTTCCTCCTGCACAATTTGATTGGCTGGAGCCATGAATTCATTCGGCAGGAAACATACCATGCATGTATGAGCCGAACGACCAGATTCATCAGGTTTGTCTTTTGGGCGCCACACTTGTCTCTTATTGATTCCTGCCTGCTTCAGTTCCTGATTCCTCAAGCGTTGTACCCTTCTCTTCTGGCTTCTTCTTAAACCAGGTGGACACCACTGTCCCTTTTGCCAGACATACCCATGATCTTCTTCTTGTTCATGATCAACCCACCTGTGACCAGCATACCTTTTCCTCGGTTGATCATCAATCTTATTTATTTTTAGGCGCCGACCATCACTAGGATGCACCTTTCCAATTCTATTATGGATGGATCAGCGATTGGCAGTGTCTTGCCTGTATTCGGCATACCTGTCGCTGCATTCGGGACAGTTATTCCGTGTGGGAAGCTTTAAACCCTCGTTCCAACAGTGTCTGAAGAAGGCACATCCCCAATGTGCACGCTCTTGTTCTCACATATATTTCTCTTGTTCCTTCCTATACATCTCTTCTTCATATCTCCGCTTCTCCTCTTCGTACTTGTGCCTCTGGTAGCGCTCCTTTTCTTGCTGACGCTACCATTTATTGAGGAGAATACGCGAAGTCACTGCGGGTTTAGAGGATTCACCCACTTCAATTTGACTATTCTGGAAGCGAAGCTCTTTCTTGTGAATCTGTTCAAATGTGACTTGTCGAGTGGGATCAACTGAGCCATCCTGCTTTGCCTTTTCCGAAGTCAAAACTTTCACCTTTTCTTTCTCTTTAGGCTCAACAGGGTTCACCATGTTAATTGAGAACCTGATCATGTTCTGAGGGGATGGGTTACCATCCAATTTCATCTTATTATTAAACTTCAGATGTCCTTCTTGGATAGCTTTCTGAATCCTTACTCTAAAGACCCTGCATTCATTGATGGAATGAGAATTTCTGTCATGAAATCCACAATACTTCTTATCTTTCACTCCATCAGGCCGAAGCATAGAATGCACCTCTGGCAACTTGATCTGGCCTTCTTTCACGAGGAAATCGAAGAGCTTATCTGCCTTGGTTACATCAAAATCATAGGTGCCTTTAGTTTGCTTGATCCACCTCGGATTTACTGTCAATGGCTCCTTGCCCCACACTATCTCTGCTGCACCAATTTTCTCTTCATCATCATATTCATCTCCTTGATCTGCCCTTTCGAGGAATTGATTGTAAATTCCAGCTATATCATTGTGCTTGACAAATCTGGAGTCTTTCTTGAAGCCATATGCTTGATTGCTCATCAATGACAATCGTTGTGACAGCTGGCCAAGGTCGTCGAATTCCATCCCGAATAGCTTCTCCCGAATGGCTGGCAACATTCTTGCTGCAACCATACCAACTAATTGCTCATCTGGTATGTTCAGAGAGAAGCACATGCTTTTTGTCTCTCTGAATCTCCTGAGGAACTCCATTGGTGTTTCATTGTTCCTCTGCCTCAAGGTAGTCAGATCAATTAGCGTTTTCTCATTACTACCAGTGTAACAATGGGCATGGAACTTTTGCTCCAAATCTTTCCAAGAGCAGATTGAATGAGCATGTAGAGATGTGAACCATGTGAATGCAGGGCCTGTCAAGGACAGAGCGATGTATCTAATTCTGAAGGCCTCATCAGCAGAAGCTTCCCCAAGCTGCATTAGGTACCGGGCTATGTGTTCCACAGGACCAGTATTATCTTGCCCTGAAAATTTATTGAATTCTGTGTTACTTTCACCCTGTTTGGTAGTGCTACCCTTTGGTACCATTCTGGGAAGGGAGATGTATACATGTGTCCTTGATTCTTAGGCTTTAGACCAAATTGATTTTGTAGCACATCGGTCATTCTTTGCACCAGGAGATCAACATTGGTGTCTTGATTCCCTGGCCTCCCAGCAGGCATCCCTGTAGTACCACCATACCCAGGATTCGGGAAAGCATCAATAGCACTATAGTCCATGAACTCTGAATACCCATTCCCGTACATATTCCTTTGAAGCCTGTTGCTTGTTGGGGCTATCCTGTAAGTAGAGACAGGTTGAACTCCAGTAGTACCGAATGTCATCTCACCATATGTGTGTGGATTAGGTATTGCTTGATGAGGGTTCTATTTGGATCGGTGACTACCCACATGTTGAGTTGGCTGAACACTCATACTTTGCTGAGGCGGCTGAGCACTTGCATCTTGACGAGGTGGTTGGCCATTAGCAGTAGCACTTGATTCTCCTGTTTCATTAGCCATCTCATTACCATTAGGCCCCTGGGGTGGTGCTTGACTAAGCACCTGACCAGTTGGCCCTTGTCCTCGCTCAAAATGTTTGTCCACGCTTGGGCCAAAGACACCAACTGTCGGTGTTTTAGACCGGCAAACCTACCAAGGGGGTACCCGAGGTAGTAGATTGTGCGGTGAGGATCGTGATCGGGAGACCGAGAACTCGAAGGTATGCATAAGGACACGAGACACAAGATTTATACAGGTTCGGGTCGCCAAGGTGGCGAACCCTACGTCCTGTTTTGGGATCAAGTATGGCGCCCTGTGCTTGGTGTTGGTTGAGATCAGGTGCCCGGCTAGGTACCCGGCCCTCCTTTATATAGTCCAGGGGGCGGGTTCCTAGTCGGTTACAAGGCAGGAGTCCTGGTAGGATTACACGGTACAAGTCCTAGTAGGATTACAGGGGAATTCTAGTAGGAGTCCGTCTTCATCCTTCCTTGCATGGGTACCTGGGGAGTATGCCCGACAAGCCCCCGAGCACATTGTAGTCGAGTGTAGTAGTTCGAGTAGTCTTGAAGCCTCTGCGAGTAGTTCTTGAGCGTCCTCGAGTACTGCTTGGAGAAGTCTTCAATAGTACTTGAACTGCCACGAGGCTGGAAGGTGGTCCAGCTCATCTGTCTTGAAGTCGAGATTATATGGAAGTGCGATTGCAAAATCGCACTCCATATGGAGTAGCCCCCGAGCCTTAGGTTGAGTTGCAGACTCTAGCTGAGGGTCAATCTTGATTCCGAATCTTGTCTTGAAAAAATTGAATGATGGGTGTAGCATAGCAGCCCCCGAGCCTTGAAATGATTAGGTAATCAATCCAAGGGTCTTCAGTGTTCGCGAAAGCCATCATCCGAGTACTCTTGCAGCGTGTAGCCCCTGAGATAAAAGAGTCGTGTGAGCCACGTTGAGTAGTTGTTGGTGTGAAGCCCCTGAACTTGAGAGCGAACAAAGTCTGCTAGAGTTATCCTCAAGTAGTAATTTGAGTGCAGCCCTCGAGCTGGAGAGATTCCGAGTAGTAGTTTGGCTTCGAGCCGTGGAGCTTGAGAGGTAGTCGTGCCGTCAGAGCGGACTTTAGATGCGACCGAAGTCGACTTTAGATGCCGACAGAGCGGACTTTAGAATGCGACTTGAAAACCGAAGTCGACTTCGTGATGCGACTTGAAAACCAAAGTCGACTTTTGTCGGTGCGGAATATGGTCCCGACACTAACCGGTAGAAAGCGCCGAGGTCTATCCCTCAATGGTCGATGCTAAGCAATAAGAGGCACGGGATTTATCCCGGTTCCGCCGAGGGGGCCGTACGTCCGGCGGTGGTGTGCTCAAGGCACTATATTGCTCAGGACGGGGGGGTGCTCGTAGTGGGGCTGCTACAAGCAAGGCGGGAGAGGAAGCTTCGGTTTCCAAGTCCCTAGCGTAGTAACCGAAGGTGTTGTGTCTCGTGGCATTTTGTCGCGTCCCCGCGGGCCGGGGGTTCGCCCTCCTTTTATAGATCAAGGAGGAGGCGAATCACATGCGCGCCACGCTATCTAGCTACGTGAGGAAGCACGACGTGCTATGCTTTGTAGAGTGGGCGGCCGTTCGGACGATCCTTGCGGTGATCCGGCCATCATGGCCTATCTTGTACTCGAACGGTGGCGGTTCGAGGGTAGAAGGGCGGCGGATGGTGGTGATGTCTTCGATAGGCTCGGGGGAGGCTGGCCGACGTTGGCCGTACGGAGCACGGGAGCGAGTAAGGCGGCGTCCCGTTCCAATGCGTTTCACGGTCTTGGAGTTGTTGCTACAGCGCCTGGCGTGCGCCTGCACGCGCGGGGACGGCGGCTATCTTTGTTACGGCGGCGGGGGATGGCGTTCCACCGGCCTAGCGCCTCCACCTAACCCTGTAGGGTCACAAGAAAGCAAATCGAGGGTGCAACCGGCCCCCCTTCGAGGGCTCGGCGCGTTAGCCGTCTTGGAGCGGCGCACGGCGTCACGGGACTGACACCGGCCGCGGCCGCACGGTCCCCCCCCCCCCCACGGTGATGGGGATGGGCTCCTTCCCCGGGGAGTTGGTGCGGCGCACGCGGGCGCGAGCCCCGGCGCATGATGGCGCCGTCCCGCCGGTGTCGGGCGTAAATGCCCGCGTACGGGGGCCGGCGCACGCGTGAGGGGGCGCCCTCGAGCGAGGCGGGCCCCGGTCGGGGGCGGGACGGACCCTCGAGCGAGGCGGAACCTGCTCGAGGGGGGAGCGGGCCCTCGAGCGAGGCGGAGCCCGCTCGAGGGAAGCGCTCCCCCCCTCGAACGGGCGGAGCTCGCCCGAGGGGGCGCGCATCCTCGAGCGAGGCGGAGCTCCGCTCAAGGGGATCTTCAAGAGGGCCGCCTTGGTGGGCCGTCGGGGTCCCCGCGGCGTGGGCCGTATCCCGCATGGTTAGGCAAACTATGTTTTGGCTTTGTTGCGGGTTTTAAGTGAGGATTTCCCCGTTGTTTAAGGGGACCCCTAGGGTCGTCCCCGACAAGAGCCCCCGAGCATCCGCGGGTTTGCCATTGAGGCTCCCGCGGTGCCGGAAGCTACCGATAGGACGTTCTTCCCTCCTTGTCTTGTGAACGCTTTCCGTGGGGCCGCGTCGGCGGGCCCCGCGGGTCTAGCCCCGAAGCCCCGGGGAGTGTGGATGCTCTGCGAGGGGTTAACCGCGAGAACCGGTCGAGGGCGTGGCACATGTTTCAACCGGCATCGGCAATGTCTCGGCCGGCTTCGGTGACGCACGCGGCCGCGGCGGCGCCGTCTCCCGGCGGGTGCGAACCAAGGAGGTGTAGCCGTGCGTTAAGCCCCCGAGCACGGGCCCGTTCGAGGCGATCGGGTAGAGCTTTACGACTTGTTTCTTAACGCGCCCTCGCCGTCCCTCCGCGGGACGAGAGGGTGAGGTTTCCACAACCCCCATCGAGCGGGTCGCGAATTGCGGATTCCTCTTTGAGCCGCTAGTGGGTGGTTCGAGTGGACGCCCATGCCCCGTTTGATAAGGGTAGGGCCGCGTGGTCCGGAGACACGTCCATTGAAGCGCTTGCGTGGGTTTGCTAGGTGGGGCTCGGTCCCGTTCGATAGGGACCGAGGGCGCGGAAGCTCTCCCTCGGTGGGATCCCCCCGCTAGGCGCCCTCGGCGGCTCTCGAACATGACATGTGGGGCACCCTCGAGCCGACGGGCTCGAGGAACGGCTCGAATGCGCGTGCCTTCGTTGTCCCCGACTCGTGATCCGGGGCGCCGTTCGAACCCGTTGAGGGTCGGGCTTCAAACCTCGATCGGTAGGGCCGTGCGGGGCGGCGCCCGGGCGGCCCCGTCTTCTCGCGTTTGCGGCCGTCGAGGGGTCCGGGCGAGCCGGCCCTCGAGCACGGTGTGGTATGGGTCGGCGGCACGGTGTGGTATGGGTGCTTGTGGTACCGCTCTGTTTCGGGCGGACCCCGGCGACCTTCTCACGCCGTGTCGCTTTAGGGGGGTTGACATTGTTCCGAGCCGGGGGCTCGTGCCGCTCGAGGGTTTTGCGTGGCATGGGTGCTGCGGGGCCCGCTTTGCTTCGGGACGGACCCCGTGGCGACCTTCTCACGCCAATGTCCCTTCGAGGGTGGAATTTATCCCGAGCCGGGGGCTCGCTCCGTTCGAGGGTTCTCCTTGCTTTGCAAGGGACCGGGTCATTAAATGCCCCATAGTAGGGGCTGCGGTTTCGCAACGCGGCGCGCCTTTTAGGCGTTGTGGCCGCGCGCGCGCGCGCGTAGTGGGCGGCGTGGCGGTCGGACGTGACCGCCCGCCTCGGTCCTCGCTAGTCTTCACCGTGATGATGGCCCGTTCGCGGTGATGTGGCCGCCGTGGTCGTGGCGGGGCCCGTTCGTCAGCGTGAAGAGAAGATTCCCTGCGGTTAATGCGCGCGGGACATCCGCCCGGAGAGCTCGCCCGCGGCTTATAAATCCGAGGGGGAGGGGGAAGCGGCGGTTTTTTACCTTAGCGCTCCGCCATTTCGGCCTCCCCGTGCTTTCGTCTTCGCCTCGCCTTCGCCACCGTGCGGCTTTGCCATTTGAGTTCTTCTTCTTCTTCCCCGTCCTCCGCTCTCGCATTCCTTTGCCCTCTTCTCATGGCGCCGCCTCCGCACGTCACGATTCTTGACCCGTACGCACGGGAGAGGTCGTCGGTGACCCCTCCGACTCTTAACGAGCCGGTCACCGCCGGCCGGTGGCGGCAAATGAGGAGGGCCGCCGGCGGAGTGGATAGTGCCGCCGGCGGGGACCGCGCGCCCAACCCGCCGGAAGGCTACGTGGTGAGCTTTGTTCGCTTCCACGAGCGGGGCTTCAACGCGCCGGCGAGCCGCTTCATGCGGGCGTTGTGCCACTACTACGGCGTGGAGCCGCACAACTTCGCGCCCAACGCGATTTCGCGAGCGGCCACGTTCGTGGGCGTCCGCGAGGGGTATCCGGGGATCCCGCCAGGCGGGAGCTGCGGGTACACCTCTTCCGCGCGGAGCTCTTCACGCGGCCCACGACGGAGCCGAGGACCCGCGCGCGGTGCGCGCCGGCGGGATGTCGCTCGCCCTCGCGGGGGCGTTCAAGGACCACTACATCCCCCGCACCATGACGACGAACAACGCCGCCGGGAGCGGGGATGGTTCCTACCCGTGCAACGCCGAGCCCGGCCTCCCCCCCCCCCCCTACACCGGTCGGGTGTTCAAGGAGAAGCCCGGCTCTTGGGGCTACGGGGTGTCCACGCCCCGGCACGGAGGCGGCGGGACTCGGTCCCGGCCGCCCCGAGGAGCTGTCGGAGCAAGGGCCGACCGCGATGGGCGTCCTCGCCTTCCTCCATCACCGGCGGGTCGTGCCTCCGATGGAGAGGCCGCTCTACATCTTTGAGATGACGAGAGGAGGCGGACCCAATCGCGTTGGCGAGGTCGCGGATGCTCCCCGCCCCCTCGGGCGGCCGTATGCGCTCACCGGGGCGCGGAGCACCGTCGACACCCGGATGCCGACGCACCCGGACCGTACCCCTTGGGACCTCGAGATGCTCCCCACCGGCCCGCCGGTGAGTGTGATTCTTGACTCGGTTTATTTCTTGATGTCGCTTCGCCTCCCGACGCGCCTTCGACGTTCTTACATGCGGTGGTGAGCTTCACCGCCTCAAAGTCCGTTCCGCCCACCCCCCGACTCCCGCGCACTTGGTCGGGCGGCGCGGCGGCGGGGGGAGCGAGGAGCGGGCGGCGCGCGAGAGGGAGCGCGCGAGGCGGCACAACGTGCGCCGCGAGCGACGGAGCGCGGAGTGCGGCGGCGCGAGGAGCCGGGGCTCTCCTCCCGGGGACCGAGGGAGTACTCGTCCTCGGAGGAGGACGAAGAGGAAGAGGCCGAAGGGCGGGGCCCCTGCGATGGGTGGGAGCCCTCGCCCCCGTCGGCCGGAGCCGGCTCCGGCGGCAAGGGCGGCGTCGCACGGGGCGGGCGCAACGGCGCCCGCCGCCGGCAATCGACGCCAGGGACGCGCGCGCGCGCGAGGCGCCCGCGCGCACCATGGGGGCGTGCGCGGCGAGCGCGCCCGTGCGTGCGGCGAGCGCTCCCGCGCGCGGGCGGGACCCGCGCGCGCGGTGGCGACGTCGGGAGGCGCGGCGGCGGGCGTGCCGGCCGCGCCGCCCTCATCCGCCGAGGCTTCGAGGAAAAGGAAGCGCGCCTTTTCCTCTTCGAGGTAAGGGGCTCGATCCTCTACTTGGTTTGATCTTTTGATGATCGGGCGCTCTAACCCCCGTTTGTGCCCGCGCGCAGGTGGTGCCAACTGTGCCTCCCCTCGCACCGGCCAAGATGTTGAGGGCGGACGCGTCTATCCCCACCGGCGGCGCTCGTCGAGGGCGTCACGGGCGGGGGCAAGCACGGCGGCGGCGGGCCGAGCTCGCAGGCGCGGCCGGGGCCCCGAGGCCTCGACCGGTGGATCGGCACGCCATGGCGCAGCCGGTGGTTGCCGAGGAGCGGCCGGTGCCGGCCGTGGCGAGGGCGCGGCCCACGGCGGCGGTCGTGGCGGAGGTGCGGCCGATGGTGGCGCTGCGACGGGGGCGCGCCTTGTGGCGCCAACCGCGGCGGAGGCAGGCGTGTGCGGCCCGCGGTGGCACCCGTGGTCGCGGGGGCGCGGCTCGGAGGCGGTGGGCGCCGCGGAGGGCGGCCGGGCGCCCACCGCCGCGGGGGCGCGGCCGCAGGTGGTGGCCGTGGCGCCACGTCGAGCGCCCGCGGCCATGGAGGCGCAAGCGGGAGGCGGGGCCGGAGGGGCCGGCGCCCCGCCGGCGGTTTCCTGGTGGAGGTGGTGGAGGTCCCGGACGACAACTCCCCCGCCGCCCGGGTGGGACCAAGGTGGACGAGCTTCCCCACACGCTCCCCCGAGCCCCGAGGAGGGGGCCCTCGTGAGGGCGGCGCGAGGGTCACATGGTGGCGGGGGACCGAGGACACGGCGCCGAGGCCTCGTCCTCCCGCGCCGGCCACTCCGCCCAGGTAGAGGGGGGCCGTTGGCGATCCGCTGCGTTCGCCGACGCCCAGGGAGAGCAGGAGCTCTGGGGAGAGCTCCGGAGCCACGCCGCCACGCTCGACCGGCGCGCCGAACGAGGCGCCGAGGGTCCATGGCGGCCCCGCATGTCGCGTCTTCCGGTAGGGGCGTTGTTGTTCGTTTTCTTCTTTCTCTCGTTTTTGTGCGCTGTTTCGTGTCGTGGCGCTTACGGGTTTCGAGTTGTGGGTGACGAGGAGCTCGAGCGCCGCGCCCATGACAAGTACAACGCCTTCGATTGGGTGAACGCCGAGCTCCACCAGCTCCGGGAGCGATGCGGCGCTTTCGACGCGCTCGCCGATGCCCTCAGGACCCCGGACGGCTGGTTGGCGTACGGGCCGTGGTCTTGCGCGACGAACTCCTCGAGAGCACGAGGCAGACCGGCGCGCCGCTCTAGCCTCGAGCGGGTCCGCACGGCTCTCATCGATCGTGATGAGGCGCCGTGGCGGCGCGCTCGGACACGGAGAAGATGCGGACACTTGCGACCAAGCGGGAGGCGGAGGTGGCCGGCGTCCGCGGCGAGAACCGGGGGCTCCGCTCGTCGCTCGAGGGGGCGCGGGCGCGCGCGCGCCGGGGCCGAGGAGCGGGCGCGCGGCCGGAGTAGCGGGCCAAGGAGGCCGACGACTTGAAGGCCGCCCTCGACGCCAAGGCCGCGGCGCTCGTCGTCGCCGAGGGAGCGCCTCTGCGGAGAGCGCACCGCCCGCCAAGGGGCCGAGGGGCGGCTCCGGCGAGGAGCAGAGGCCGCCATCGTCGACGCCGGAGCGCCGCCGGGAGCGAGGAGCGCGTCGCTCGCGAGGCGGCACGAAGTCATTGGCGGAGCGGGACGCCAAGCTCTCTAAGACCGAGGGCGAGCTCATTGTGCTCGCATTACGAGTGCAAACCAAGAGCTAGCTCTCCGGGGAGCGAGGGTGAGGCCGTCAAGCACCTCGAGCGGCGGTCGAGGCCGAGCGTCGCGCTCTCGAGGTGGAGAGGAAATAAGTCGAAGGTGAGCCACTGTTTGACTCTTGCTTTGATGGTTTTTTTCCGTTAGAGGGCTCGCATCCCCCTTCTCGATTTCTTTCTTGTCTTGGCGATTCCAGAGCTTGCGCACGGCCCGGGGCATGCGGACCGAACGGGCCGAGGCACCGCAGCTTCCTATAACTCCTCCGAGCAGAGCCGGGGGAGCCGCGTGGTACGGCCCTCGAGACCCGCCAAGCCGTGGAGGAGGGCGAAGCACGGGCCGCAGCTCGGCCGGCCGCCGCTCGCGCGCCCTTGGCGGTCACGTCACCGAGCGGATGCGCCGGCGCCGCATCTGGGCGTCCAGAAGGCCCTCGGAGTGGTGCGGTCCCACTACGAGGTCAACTTCGAGGCGCTGGCGGAGGGCTACATTGTTCCCGAGGGCGTCGAGGACGAGGTAGCGATGGAGCGTGTGGATGCGCTCGCCGCCGACGCCGCCGGTCGCTCGCTGAAGCCTTCGAGGAGTTCCTCTTCCCGACGCCGCCGACGCCGCCGCTCCTCCCTCCCCCGAAGACAGGTTGGGCACTTGGCCCGTTTTTATTTGTGTATCGGCATTCGGCCACGCGGCCCTTGTAGATAAACAAATTAAGCGTTTGTTGATATGGAATGAAGTCCTTTGTTTATTTGCACTTTTTGTTTCTCCTTCTTCCTGAGTAGATTCTAGTTAGGGGAGTTCGATTTTCGGCGGGGGCCTGCTGGGTTGGAGGCGAGAGAGAAGGGCCGTATCCTCGCGGCGTAGGCTATCTCTGACTCGCGCGCTCCTTCCGCTAGGCCTCCTGCGCCCTGTTCGAACCGTTGCTCGGGGTTGAAGTAGAAAACAAACTTAGCGCGCGTGAGTTGCTTTATTTTTGCGCGAAAATGGGACCATTTTGGGGGGGTGCCCCCACAGTAGCCCCCGAGGGTAACTTGGGTTTCAGGGGAAAGCCGAGTTGCCCTTTCTATTTGACTTGAGGCGTTTACATAGTTGTCACCAACTGGGGCGTTGGCCATATGATTTTTACAACAAAAAAAATGCTTGGGAATCCTAGCTAGGGGTAGAAACGACGTAGCTGTTGGATGTTCCAAGCGTTGGTGAGCTCTTCACCATCCTCGTTGGCCAGCTTGTACGTGCCGGGCTTGAGTACCTTCACCACTACGTAGGGTCCCTCCCATGGGGGCGATAGCTTGTGGCGCCCTCGGTTGTCTTGGCGTAGCCTTAGGACCGCATCCCCTTCGCCGAAATCCCCCCGGCGTATCTTGCGTGCTTGGTAGCGCCCGAGGGACCGTTGGTACCTCACGAATGCATCAAGGCCACGAGGCGTGCCTCGTCCGACCGATCCAGCGAGTCCTCGCGGGCTCGCCGGTTGGCATCCTCGTCATAGCCTCGAACCCCCGGGCGATCCGTATTCTAAGTCCGTGGGGAGGACGGCCTCCACGCCATGGACTAGGAAAAACGGGGGTGAACCCGGTGGCTGCTCGGGGGTGGTCCTTAGGCTCCACACAACCGCTGGTAACTCTTGGAGCCATTTTCGCCCAGATTTGTTTAGCTGGTCGAAAATTCTGGGCTTTAGGCCTTGTAAGATCATGCCATTGGCACGCTCTACTTGGTCGTTGGTCTGTGGGTGTGCCACAGCTGCCCAATCCACACGGATGTGGAACTTGTCGCAGAACTCCAAGAACTTCCTGCCCGTGAACTGGGACCCATTGTCGGTGATGATGGAGTTTGGCACTCCAAAGCGGTAGACGATGTCGGTGAAGAATGTTACCGCCGCTCTCGCCCGAGATTCGTGATGGGGCGCACCTCCACCCACTTGGAGAACTTGTCGATCGCGACCAACAAGTGGGTGAAGCCCCCGGCGCCTTCCGCGAGGGGCCCGACGATGTCCGGCCCCCCACACGGCAAACGGCCACGTTGCGGGGATGGTCGCGAGGCATGGGCGGGCAAGTTGGACTTGCGGGCGTAGAAGCGGCACCCCTTCGCGGTGCATACGATCTCGGCCGGGCGTCGGCGACCGCGGTAGGCCGTAAAAGCCCCGGCGGAACGCGTTGCCGACGAGGGTGCGGGGCGCGGCGTGGTGGCCACGGATCTCCACGTGGATGTCCCGTAGGAGCTCGCGCCCCTCGGGGATGGGCACGCGCGGCCGCGCGGTATGCGGAGGGCGGCGCGCTTGTACAGCTCTCCGTCAACGAGGGCAAAGGACTTGGCCATCCTGGCGATGCGCCTGGCCGCGGCCCGGTCCGCAGGGAGTTCCCCTCGAGCGATCCAGGCGACATATTTGTCACGCCAGTCCGCTTGGACAGGAGCCGGCTCGATGTCCATCACGTCGGCCTCGTGGGAGCCATACCCCTCGAGGAGGGAGAGTACGTACGCCTCGTTCGAGGGGTCCTCGTCCATGGGTTCCGCACGCGCCGGATTCGAGGGAGCCCCCAAAGGTTCGTCGTGACTCGAGGGGTGGGGCTCGAAGACGACCGAGGGCCGAGCGACGTCGCGCACGAAAACGTTCGGGGGGGGGCGGTGATCCGCCCGACGCGATCTTGGCCGGCTCGTCCGCCTCCTCGTTGTACCGGCGAGGCACATGGTTGAGCTCGATGCCGTAGAACTTGTCTTCGAGGGCTCGCACGGCTTTGCGTAAGCCCCCATCTTATCGTCGTGGCAGCTCGCGTTCTTCATGACCCGATCGATTACGAGTCGCGAGTCCCCCCCGCACGTCGAGGCGCTTGACGCATAACTCAATGGCGATTTTGAGGCCGCGAGAGGAGGGCCTCGTATTCCGCCATATTGTTAGACGCGGGGAAGTGGAGGCGCACCGCGTACCGCATGTGTTCCCCGAGGGGTGACACGAAGAGCAGGCCCGCGCCCGCTCCTGTTTTCATCACTGAGCCGTCGAAGAACAGAGTCCAAGACTCCGCTTGGATTTGCGGCGGCGGTAGCTGCGTGTCCGTCCATTCAGCGACGAAATCTGCCAGGATTTGGGATTTGACGGCCTTGCGCGGGGCGTAGGCGAGCGTCTCGCCCATCAGCTCCACGGACCACTTGGCGATCCTGCCCGCAGCGTCGGGGTTGCGGATGATCTCCCCCAGTGGGAAGGAGGAAACCACCGTGACGGGGTGGGCCTCGAAGTAGTGGCGGAGCTTGCGCCGCGCAAGGACTACCGCGTACAGCAACTCCACGGACACGGGGGTAGCGCGTCTTGGTATCCGACAGACCTCGCCGATGTAATAGACCGGCCCCCGTACGAGCAAGGCGTGCCCTTCCTCCGTGCGCTCCACGACGATCACGCGCCGACCACCCGGGTGGTTGCGGCCACGTAGAGCAGCGGGGGTTCGCCATCTTGCGGCGGCGTGAGGATCGGGGCGTGCGTTAGAGATGCCTTCGGCTTGTCGAGCGCATCCCGGGCCTCGGCGGTCCGGGAGAAGTGCTCGTGCTTCTTGAGGAAGCGATAGAGGGGCGGAGGCCCTTCTCACCGAGCCGCGAGATGAAGCGGCTCAAGGCGGCAAGGCACCCCAAAGACCTTTTGCACCCCTTTGAGGTCCCGGATCGGACCCATTCGTTCGAGGGCCGCAACCTTTTCGGGGGTTGGCCTCGATTCCCCGTTGGGAGACAATGTATCCCGAGGAGCATACCTCGCGGCACTCCAAAGACACACTTTTCGGGGTTTAACTTGACCCCATTGGCCCGTAGGCGGCCGAACGCGACGCCAAGGTCGCCAACCGGGTCGTCCGCCTTCTCGATCTTTACGACGATGTCGTCCACGTAGGCCTCGACCGTCCGCCCGATGTGATCTCCAAAAACGTGTTGCATGCAATGCCGGTATGTTGCACCCATGTTTCGGAGGCCAAACGGCATCGTGACGTAGCGAACGTCCCGAACGGCGTGATGAACGAGGTCGCGAGCCGGGTCGGACTCCTTCATCTTTATTTGGTGGTACCCGGAGTAAGCATCAAGGAAGCAAAGCAATTCACACCCGCCTATTGAATCAATGATCCGATCAATGCGTGGCAAAGGAAAAGGAACTTTAGGACATGCTTTATTAAGACTAGTGTAGTCTATACACATCCGCCACTTCCCATTCTTTTTCTTTACAAGCACGGGGTTTGCTAGCCACGTTGGGTGGAACACCTCCTTGATGAATCCGGCCTCGAGAAGCTTCCGCAGCTCCGCTCCGATTGCCCGTCGCCGCTCCTCGTCGAAGCGGCGGAGCCGTTGTTGCACGGCGCGGGCGTTTGGCAAGATGTCAAGGGAGTGCTCGGCGACTTCCCTCGGGATGCCTGGCATATCCGAGGGGCTCCACGCGAAGATGTCGGCGTTGGCGCGGAGGAAGTCGACGAGCACCACTTCCTATTTGGGGTCGAGGGTGGAGCTGACCCTCAACGCCTTGCCCTCGGGGGCTGAAGGGTCGAGGGGGACCCCCTTGGTCTGCTCCGCGGCCTCGAAGGTGCCGGCGTGCTTGGCGGCGGAGTCGAGGTCTTCGTTGACCATCTTCTCCAAAGTGTTCACCGGCCGCTTCATCCGGCCGCCGGTGCCTCCGCATGCTCTACGCATTCGACGTCGCGAGTCGAATGCGTGCTCGATGGACGAGCCGACGGTGATGACGCCGTTCGGTCCCGCATCTTCATCTTCAAGTAGGTATAGTTGGGGACCGCCATGAATTTGGCGTAACGGGGTCGCCCAAGTATAGCGTGGTAGGCCCCCCTTGAACCCTACCACCTCGAAGGTGAGGATCTCCTTGCGGAAATTCTTCGGGGTGCCAAACCATGCGGGCAGTCGATCCGCCCGAGGGGCCGGACACCGCTTGCCGGCGCGATGCGGTGGAATGGCTTCGTGCTGGGCCGCAGCTGGTCCAACCCGATCCCCATCAAGCGCGGCGTATGCGCGTAGAGGATGTTGAGGCCGCCGCCTCCGTCGATCGAGGACTTTCGAGAACCGCACATTCCCGATGATGGGGTCGACCACCGGGCGGAGTGCGCCCGGTTGGGGACGCGGTTCGGGTGGTCTTCCCCGCCGAAGGTGATGGCGTCCTCCGACCAATTGAGGAAGGACGGAGGCGCCCTCTCCGCGGCGAGGACCTCGTGCCGCTCCTTCTTGCGGCGGCGGGTCGACATGTCGACGGTTGGCCCCCCAAAGATGAGGAACACGTTTTCCACGGCGGGGAAGCCGCCCGCGTCGCCATCGCCTCCGTCTTTCTTGGCCTCTCGCCTCCTTCGCGGCGTCGCGGCCATAGAACTTCTTGAGCATATCGCACTTTGCTCAAGGGTGTGGTTCACTCGGGGTCTTGTGGTAAGGACATGGCTTTTTTAGCATGTCGTCAAACACACCCGGGCCTCGAGGGGCCGGTCGAGGGCCCCGTCGAGCCGGGTCAACGGCAAGGGCCTCGGCATTACCGCCGTCGCGCCCGCGCTCGCGCGCCTCGCGGCACGGCTTCTTTCCTTTCTTGCCCCGCTTGTCGTTGCGGTGGGGCTCCTTGGACTTGCCGCCCTCCGCGGGCGCGTCCTCCAAGCGCTTGCCCTTCTTGCCGTCAAAGATCGCCCCCACGGCCTCTTCTCCAGAGGCGAAGCTGGTGGCGATGTCGAACAGCTCGTTGGAGTCCGCGGGCGGGCTACGTCCCGGCTCCCGCACGAGGTCCCGCATGTGGTGCCCTCGAGGAAGGCGTGCACGATCTCTCGACCGCGCCACGCCGGGGAGCTCGGTGCGCCGCTTGGAGAAGCGCCGTATGAAGTCCCGCGGCGACTCGCCGGCTTCGCGTGCAACCGTCGGTGCGGAATATGGTCCCGACACTAACCAAGAGAAAGCGCCGAGGTCTATCCCTCAATGGTCGATGCTAAGCAATAAGAGGCACGAGATTTATCCCGGTTCCCGCCGAGGGGGCCGTACGTCCAGGCGGTGGTGTGCTCAAGGCACTATATTGCTCGGAAGACCGGGTGCCGTAGTGGAGCCGCTACAAGCAAGGCGGGAGAGGAAGCCTCGGTTTCCAAGTCCCCGGCGTAGTAAATGAAGGTGTTGTGTCTCGTGCCCTTCTCGTCCGTCCCCGCGGGGGGGGGTTCGCCCTCCTTTTATAGATCAAGGAGGAGGCGAATCACATGCGCGCCGCGCTATCTAGCTACGTGAGGAAGCACGACGCGCTATGCTGTAGAGTGGGCGGCCGTTCGGACGATCCTTGCAGTGATCTGGCCATCATGGCCTATCTTGTACCCGAACAGTGGCAGTTCGAGGGTAGAAGGGCGGCGGATGGTGGTGATGTCTTCGATAGGCTCCGGGGAGCCGGGCCGACGTTGGCCCGTACGGAGCACAGGAGCAGGTAAGGCGGCGTCCCGTTCCAATGCATTTCACGGTCGGGAGTTGTTGCTACAGCGCCTGGCGTGCGCCCGCACGCGAGGGGACCGGCGGCTATCTTCGTTGCGGTGGCGGGGATGGCGTTCCACCGCCTAGCGCCTCCACCTAACCCTGTAGGGTCACAAGAAAGCAAATCGAGGGTGCAACCGGCCCCCCTTCGAGGGCTCGGCGCGTTAGCCGCATCTTGGAGCGGGCGCACGGCGTCACGGGACCGACACCGGCCGCGCCGCACGGTCCCCCCCCCCCCCACAAGGGATGTGGATGGGCTCCTTCCCCGGGGAGTTGGTGCGGCGCACCGGGCGCGAGCCCCCGGCGCATGATGGCGCCGTCCCCGCCGGTGTCGGGGCGTAAATGCCGCGCGTACGGGGGGCCGGCGCACGCGTGAGGGGCGCCCTCGAGCGAGGCGGGCCCGGTCGGGGGCGGGACGGACCCTCGAGCGAGGCGAACCCGCTCGAGGGGGAGCGGGCCCTCGAGCGAGGCGGAGCCCGCTCGAGGGGAAGCACTCCCCCCTCGAACGGGACCGGAGCTCGCCCGAGGGGGCGCGCATCCTCGAGCGAGGCGGAGCCGCTCGAGGGGATCTTCAAGAGGGCCGCCTTGGTGGGCCGTCGGGGTCCCCGCGGCGTGGGCCGTATCCCGCATGGTTAGGCAAACTATGTTTTGGCTTTGTTGCGGGTTTTAAGTGAGGATTTCCCCGTTGTTTAAGGGGACCCCTAGGGCTATCCCCGACAATTTTAGTTGCCGTGTGAAGCGGACTTTGGAATGCAACCGAAGAAGTCGACTTTAGATTGCCGTGTGAAACGGATTTTAGATGCGACTACGGTAGTCGACTTTGTGCCACACGGGGCGGACTTAAGATGCAAAAAAGAAAAGCACTTTCCGGAAAGTCGAGCGAAAAAAATCAGAGAAAACGAGTAGTTTTGCCTCCGGAGCAGGCTTAAGATTGCGACCAAAGTCGGCTTGTGCCACCGGAGTGGGCTTAGATGCGTCCGTTAGCGTCGACTTGTGCCACCGAGTGGGCTTGGGTGCGACCGCTAGCGTCGACTTGTGCCACCGGAGTGGGCTTGGGTGCGACCGTTAGCGTCGACCGTGCCACCGGAGTGGGCTTGAATGCGACCGTTAGCATCGACTTGTGCCACCGGAGTGGGCTTGAGTACCTGAGCCATGGATTTCAGACCCAAGGTATGATTGCCGCCGAGTGGGCTTGAAGGTGCGACCAAAGTCAACGTATGTATCCGGGCCATGGATTTCGGACCCAAGGTACGGGTGCCACCGTAGTGGACTTGAAGGTGCGACCGGAGTCGACTTGTGTACCGGGCCATGGATTTCGAGTACTTAGGGTACTTGGACCCATGGTACAGAGCGCGAAGACCACGTGCGGCTAGGTTCCATCGTCACTAGGACCCGAGGGCCACTTACGCCTAGGTTCCATCGAAGCTTACACACGTAATATGCCACCGAAGCTGGGCGAAGATGTAACCGAGTCGACTTTAAGTTGCCGTACGGAGCGGACTTTAGAATGCGACTTTAGAAGTCGGCTTTAGATTGCCGCGCGTAGCGTACTTTAGAAGTTGCCTCCTAGGGATAGCCCCCGAGTTGATGAAGTAGACTCGTGGTGACTTGATTGATATACCCCAAGAGTAGTCGCGAGTGTAGCTCCCGTGAAAACTCGTCGAGAAGCGTACACAAATGAGTAGCCGACATGTTATCCTACATGATGAGGAAAAAAAACCAAGAAAGAAAAAAAGTAATCATTTAAATAAATAACTTAGCCGTTGTCTTTGCTCGGCGGACTATTGCTGAAGCCATGGCGGTCGGTGATGGAGCCACGACGGTTGTTGCTGAAGTTCACTAGTTAGAGTTGATTCTGACTAGTTGTTGGGGGCGTGACTGCAGTTCTCGACTAGTTTTCCAAACTAGTCGAGATGAATGGTCGACGCGATGCGGCCGGAAGACGATGTCGTGGCGGCGCGCGGCGTACTCGAAGTAGAGCCAGTGTTGCCGCAAGAAAAGCAGTCACGATGCACGGCGTGGCCTGGAAGAGAGCCGGCGTGGCCGCACGACGAAGTCGCGGCGCACGGAATAGTCGACGATGAGCCGCGTGACGGGCCATGCAACGTGCCGAGACACGCGGACGCGCGGCATAGGTGAAGTAGTCGACGACGAGCGGCGCAACGAGCCGCACGACGAGCCGCACGATGTGCCGAGGCACCCGAACACGCGGCGTAGTTGAAGTAGTCGACGACGAGCCTGCGCGAGGCGGAGTAGTTGATGACGAGCGGCGAGATGAGCCACGCGACGTGCCGAGGCACCCGGACGCGCGGCGTAGGCGAAGTAGTCGACGACGAGCCTGCGCGAGGCGAGTAGTCGACGCCAGGCGGCGCTACGAGCCGCGTGGACGAGCCGCGCGACGTGCCGAGGCACCCGGACGCGCGGCGGAGGCGCGTAGTCGATGACGAGCCCGCGCGAGGCGGAGTAGTCGACGACGAGCGGCCGTGACGAGCGGCGTGACAAGCCGCGCGACGTGCCGAGGCACCCGGACGTGCGGCGTAGGCAAAGTAGTCGACGACGAGCCTACGCGAGGCAGAGTAGTCGACGACGAGCGGCGCGACGAGCCGCACGACGTGCCGAGGCACCGGACGCGCGGCGTAGGCGAGTAGTCGACGACGAGCCTCGCGCGAGGCGGAGTAGTCGACGACGAGAGGTGTGATGAGCCGCGTGACGAGACACGTGACGTGCCGAGGCACCCGGACGCGCGGCGGAGGCGTAGTAGTCAACGACGAGCTCGCGCGAGGCGGAGTAGTCGACGACGAGCCGCGTGACGAGCCTCGTGATGAGCCGCGCGACATGCCGAGGCACCCGGATGTGCGGCGGAGGCGAAGTAGTCGACGACAAGCCGCGCAAGGCGCAGTAGTCGACGATGAGCGGCGCGACGAGCCGCGTGACGCGGAGTAGTCGACGATGAGCGGTGTGACGAGCCGCGTGACGAGCCACGCGACGTGCCGAGGCACCCGGGACACGCGCGCGGAGGCGAAGTAGTCGACGACAAGCCTCGCGCGAGACGGAGTAGTCGACGACGAGTGGCGCAACGAGCCGCGTGACGTGCCGAGGCACTCGGACGCGCGGCCGGGAGGCGAAGTTTTCAACGACGACCCTCGCGCGAGGCGGAGTAGTCGACGACGGGCGCGCGACGAGCCGCATGACGAGTCGCGCGACGCGGAGTAGTCGATGACGAGCGGCGCGACGAGCCGCGTGACGAGCCGCGCGACGAGCCGAGGCACCCGGACGTGCGGCGTAGGCGAAGTAGCCGCCGCCGAGCCTCGCGCGAGGCGCAGTAGTCGACAACGAGCGGCACGACGAGCCGCGTGACCGCCGCGCAACGATCCGAGGCAACCGGACGCGTGGTGTTGTCGAAGTAGTCGACGACGGGCCTGCGCGAGGCGAAGTAGTCGACGACGAGCGGCGCGACAAGCCGCTTGACAAGCCGCGTGTCGTGCCGAGGCACCCGGACGCGTGGCGTAGGCGAAGTAGTCAACGACGAGCCTGCGCGAGGCGGAGTAGTCGACGACGAGCGGCACGACGAGCCGCGGGACGAGCCGCGTGACACGAAGTAGTCGACGACGAGCAACGCGACGAGCCGCGTGACGAGCCGCGCGACGTGCCGAGCCACCCGGGACGTGCGGCGGAGGCGAAGTAGTCGACGACGAGCCTACGCGAGGCGGAGTAGTCGACGACGAGCGGCGCGACGAGCCGCGTGGCGAGCCGCACGACGTGCCGAGGCACCCCGGACGCGCGGCGGAGGCGAGGTAGTCGACGACGAGCCTGCGCGAGGCGGAGTTGTCGACGACGAGCCCCGCGCGAGGCGGGGTAGTCGACGACGAGCGGCGCGACGAGCCGCGTGACGAGCCACGCGACGAGCCGAGGCACCCGGGACACGCGGAGTAGTCGACGACGAGCGGCGTTGTCGAAGTAGTCGACGACGGGCGGCACGACGAGCCGCGTGACGAGCCGCGCGACGCGTAGTAGTTGATGACGAGCAGCGCGATGAGCCGCGTGACGAACCGCCCCGATGAGCCGAGGCACCTGGACGCGCGGCGTAGGCGAAGTAGTCCACGACGAACCTGCACGAGGCGGAGTAGTCGACGACGAGCCTGCGCGACGCGAAGTAGTCGACGATGAGTCACGCGACAAGCCGCGCGACGTGCCGAAGCAACCAGACGCGCGACGTAGGAAACTTGATCCCGCTTTTGACAGGAGCAAGGCGACTTGCTTCAATGGATCTCGGCGAGTCGACGAGTAGATTGATCTTGTTGACGAGGGTCCTTCGAACTCGCCCGGTGGTGATGATCACCCCTACCCGGCGCACCAGCTGTCGGTGTTTTAGACCGGCAAACCTACCAAGGGGGTACCCGAGGTAGTAGATTGTGTGGTGAGGATCGTGATCGGGAGACCGAGAACTCGAAGGTATGAACAAGGACATGAGACACAAGATTTATACGGGTTCGGGTCGCCAAGGTGGCGAACCCTACGTCCCGTTTTGGGATCAAGTGTGGCGCCCGCGCTTGGTGTTGGTTGAGATCGTGTGCCGGCTAGGTACCCGACCCTCCTTTTGAAGGACCGATACGGCGAACCGAGAGGGGGGGGAGTGAATGGGAGCCCATAAAAATTCTTCTCGAAGGAGATGAAAACTCCAACAAGGCAAACGCGGCTTCCAACACACGTCTCCAACTCACTACCAAGGTTGGTGAAGCCCACGTAGCCACCGGAGTGCCACCGGACGTAGGGAACCAACACACCACCTTCCGACCCGAGAAACGCAGCGGAAAAACCAAACCTCGAGTCTACGAGACCCACACCGGTCGGACCGGTGAGCACCACCGGTCGACCGGTCCCCGCTGGTGAAACCGAGCAACTTCCACTAAGTGGCTCTACACCGGTCGACCGGTGAGACGCACGGGTCGACCGATGGCAGCCCGGAAAGCCCCCCAAGGCACCAAACAGGCCAACCGACCACCAAACGGACCCAAACCCGAACCGGCAGCAACACGAGACAACAAGGAACTCACCAAGACGTTCACCCGAGCAAAAACCCACAAGGGCTCGCACCGGTCGGACCGGTCAAGAGCACCGGTCGACCGGTGTGAGCTCGGGCGCTCGGGATGAACAAGACCCGCGGGTCAACTCCCCCAAATCCAAATCTCGATCTCCCGAATCGCTCCACGGACTTGAACAAGACTTTGGGGATATCAGGAACACCTCATAAGGAGTCCATAGCCAAGTTTAATCCCACCAAATCTCGTCCAAAAAGGAGGAATCGAAGAAATCCCGCCGGAAGCACTTCCAACCCAAGAACTCAAGAAACCCCAAAATCGAGCACTTTTACTCACGGATTTGGGAGAGGAATCACGGCCCAAAGAACCACGAAGGGTTCCCACAAATTTCTCCCATCAAATCCCCAAGAGAAAAGTCCCGAAAACAACCCAAAGAAATCACCGAGAGAGGGCTCCGAAAATCACCACCAAGAACAACCGGGGAAAACATATCCAAACCTTGAGGAACCACGCCGAATCATCTATATATGAAACAAAGGTTCGTACAAGGTCTAGCAAGCCGCCCGATCATCCATCCCTCTCTACAAGATCTCTCCGTGAAGCTCTCTTGCTAGTCCTAGAGAAAACCTAAGGAAAATAGGTGGAAAATAGGAAAACTAATGAGCTAGGGTTCCAAGAGTTGGCTGCCATCCTCTCACCTCTTGGGTTATATGGAGGCAACCGAATGTCTAAAACGCCCTTCTCTACTAACTAGGGATACAAGCCCCTCAAGGGCGGATTTGGAATTCTTGATGTCTACACCATCGGACGGATGCCCGGCGACCGCACCTCGCGTAACCTCGACGCAAGCCATGCGATCCCGACGCGTGTCCTCCACTTCGAAGATTCCGGATCGCGTCCTCGCACACCGGTCACACCGGTGCTCCTCACCGTCGGACCGGTCCCCACCGGCCGACCGGTCCCCACCGGCCGACCGGTCGACCCACCGGTCGGACCGTTACGAGTGCCTTCGCAGCCTCCGTCTTCGGTTCTCCGGTCTTGGCTTTGTGGATCAACCAAGGAACCCGGTGGTTTTCCTCGGTGAACCACCGGAAACCCCGCGAACTCGGTGTAGCCTCCGCCAATCTCACTCATGACTTGGCTCCCACGTAGTCCCGGCTCGACCTTGGTTTTGAGGCTCAACCAAGAAACCGTCCACGACTTCATCTTGCTGTTCATGCCACCATGCGGCCCGCACTTGACCCCCGCTGGCCACCGGGTCCCTCGAACGAAGCCTACTTGTCTTCTCCACACCTGGAGGCCTCACCGGCGACGACCTTTCGCGCTTGTTCTTCACCCGCACCAACACCGGTCAAGCCGCAACCCGCACCCGCAATACTTAGCCAAGAATCGGTCCACACAACGTTGTCAATCACTCATCACACAAGGAAGCGACCATCCACCGGTCCTCGAACCACACATGGTCTTCAATCTCCCCCTTGATGAGTGCATTGACAACACCCACACGAAAGTAACAAGAGAGAAAAGAAAAGAAAAAGAAACGAACAAAAAGAAACTTCAACAAGCGATCGAAAGCCAAACAAAGGCAAAGAGCAAGATCACTTGAAGATAACAAGTCTCGGACCCCTTAGGCAAGGGCAACGGCTCGACACATCCGAGACAAAGCAAAGCTCAAGCAAAGAGCGCAAACCATCAAAACAAAGCTCGAACACCACAAAGAGCTCCCCCTGCACACATGCAAGCTCCCCCTGAACCACTACACCTTCCCCCGGACGAATGCATGCAAGACACCACTTGAAACAGGGCGAACCGCAACAAAACAGCCCCGACCGGTCGACCGGTCCACACCACCGGTCGGACCGGTGTGCAACATGTGTACGGAACCAGCACTCACACCGGTCGGACGGTGACCCCGACCGGTCGGACCGTGCACAACGAGCCCGAAGTGGCTCGAAACCACCCGAAAACCTTCTAAACACGTCCAGCAAGCCATTTCAAGCTCAAACTTCTCCCCCTTGTTGGCAATGCATGAATCAAGCCAAAAATGCAAAACTTTCAACCTAGAGCTTCACAAATAGACAAAATTCAACAAAGAATGCTACACATGTCCAAATGAGCAAGTTAGATACTCTGCGGCTTCGTATCGATTTCAACTACATGATCACCAAGTTTCACAACCATTGGACGAAGCTAAGATGGATTTTGGCAATTTTGCGAAAAACTTGCCTCTCATGAGCAAAGTCCTAAACATGATCAAAGCATATCAAAATGGCAAAGCCACACAAACTTCATGCTAGGACAGCCATTCTAATCATAAGACCATCACAAACACCCACAAGCACCTCATGTCATGTCAAAGCCACCGAGCCATGTGCCTACTTCTATATATGAGACTTCTCTCGAGACCGCGTCTTCTTCTCATGTCCATGATCCTTCTTCCGGACTTCTTCTTCTTGTCCTTGAACTTGTGCTTGCCGTGGCTGTTCACCTTTGGACACTCGGCGAAATAGTGTCCAATCTTGCCGCACTTGAAGCATGTCCTCGTGTTCCTCCTCATGTTCACTCGGTTCTCGTGCAGCCTCTCGAACCGCCTCGTCGGGAGCGCCGGCTCGTCCTCTCCAAGCACGTCGAACTCCTCATCTGGCATAGACATCAAATAGGACAAAGAGAACATCCTGGTGGATGGGTTAGTGTTAGCCTTTCCTTTCGAACCACCAACGAGGGCAAGACTATGAGAGTCAGTCGGGCCCTCGATCTTGGTCGTCATGCCCCTATCCACCTCGACCGACTTGAGCTTCGAGAACAAGCTCATTCACCGTCAGAGTGTCATACTTCTCTGACTCCACAATGGCCTCGAACTTTCCGCCCCAAATCGTATGATCCAAAGAGTGTAAGAGCTTGACCGCTCTATCATGATCATCGTACGGGAGCACGTCCACATTGGCCCTCATGTTGTTCACAACCACCGTGAACCTGCGAAACAAGGCATCGATGGACTCACCGGGGAGATGAGTGAAGTTCTCGTACTCTCTCCGTAGGTCGCATACATCCGTGCCTGAACCTGGGCGTTCCCAACATGAGCCTCCTTCAACACCGCCCAAATCCTACAAGCCAAGTGCTCGGTGTGCACCCGATCGAACTCAGGCTGACACAAAGCACGAAACAAGTAGTCGACCGCCTTATTGTTGGCGTCGAAGCTGTCCCTCGATCCTGGAGCGAGGAAATCAACCGGCTGGACATAGCCTGTGTCCACCGTGACATCCCAAAGGATCTGACCCTTTCCGCGGAGAAACGCACCCATCCGCTTGCTCCACATCTGGTAGTTCTTGCCATCGAAGTGTGGAGGACCCGAACCCCGTTCCTGGTACGCCATCCTTGGATCTTAGACTGGTTAGAGTCAACAAAGACCCGAACCGGCTCTGATACCACTTGAAGGACCGATACGGCGAACCAGAGAGGGGGGGAGTGAATGGGAGCCGGTAAAAATTCTTCTCGAAGGACATTAAAACTCCAACAAGACGAACGCGGCTTCCAACACACGTCTCCGACTCACTACCAAGGTTGGTCAAGCCCACGTAGCCAATGGAGTGCCACTGGACCTAGGAACCAACACACCACCTTCCGACCCGAGAAACGCGCGGCGGAAAAACCAAACCTCGAGTCTACGGACCCACACCGGTCGGACGGGTGAGCACCACCGGTCGACCGGTCCCTACCGGTGATACCGAGCAACTTCCACTAAGTGGCTCTACACCGGCGGACCGGTGAGACGCACCGGTCCGACCGATGGCGACGGGAAAGCCCCCCAAGGCACCAAATAGGCCAACCGACCACCAAACGGACCCAAACCCGAACCAGCGGCAACACGAGACAACAAGGAACTCACCAAGATGTTCACCCGAGCAAAAACCCACAAGGGCTCGCACCGGTCGGACCGGTCAAGAGCACCGGTCGACCGTGTAGCATGGGCGGCTCGGGATGAACAAGACCCGCGGGGTCAACTCCCCCAAATCCAAATCTCGATCTCCCGAATCGCTCCACGGACTTGAACAAGACTTTGGGGATATCAGGAACACCTCATGAGGAGTCCATAGCCAAGTTTAATCCCACCAAATCTCATCCAAAAAGGAGGAATCGAAGAAATCCCGCCGGAAGCACTTCCAACCCAAGAACTCAAGAAACCCCAAAATCGAGCACTTTTACTCACGGATTTGGGAGGGGAATCACAGCCCAAAGAACCACGAAGGGTTCCCACAAATTTCCCCCATCAAATCCCCAAGAGAAAAGTCCCGAAAACAACCCAAAGAAATCACCGAGAGAGGGCTCCGAAAATCACCACCAAGAACAACCGGGGAAAACACATCCAAACCTTGAGGAACCACGCCGAATCATCTATACATGAAACAAAGGTTCGTACAAGGTCTAGCAAGCCGCCCGATCATCCATCCCTCTCTACAAGATCTCTCCGTGAAGCTCTCTTGCTAGTCCTAGAGAAAACCTAAGGAAAATAGGTGGAAAATAGGAAAACTAATGAGCTAGGGTTCCAAGAGTTGGCTGCCATCCTCTCACCTCTTGGGTTATATGGAGGCAACCGAATGTCTAAAACTCACTTCTCTACTAACTAGGGATACAAGCCCGTCAAGGGCGGATTTGGAATTCTTGATGTCTTCACCATCGGACGGATGCCCGGCGACCGCACCCTGCGTAGCCTCGACGCAAGCCATGTGATCCCGACGCGTGTCCTCCGCTTCGAAGATTACGGACCGCGTCGTCGCACACGGCCGGTCGGACCGGTGCTCCTCACCGGCCGACCGGTCCCCACCGGTCGACCGGTCGGACCCACCGGTCGGACCGGTCCAGGCCGCCGCAGCTTCTTGCGGCTCCGTCTTCGGTTCTCCGGTCTTGGCTTTGTGGATCAACCAAGGAACCAAGTGGTTTTCACGGTGAACCACCGGAAACCCCGCGAACTCGGTGTAGCCTCCGCCAATCTCACTCATGACTTGGCTCCCACGTAGTCCCGGCTCGACCTTGGTTTTGAGGCTCAACCAAGAAACCGTCCACGACTTCATCTTCTCGTTCATGCCACCATGCGGCCCGCACTTGACCCCGCCGGCCACCGGGTCCCTCGAACGAAGCCTACTTGTCTTCTCCACACACCGGAGGCCTCACCGGCGACGACCTTTCGCGCTTGTTCTTCACCCGCACCAACACCGGTCAAGCCGCAACCCGCACCCGCAATACTTAGCCAAGAATCGGTCCACACAACGTTGTCAATCACTCATCACACAAGGAAGCGACCATCCACCGGTCCTCGAACCACACATGGTCCTCACCTTTATATAGTCCAGGGGGCGGGTTCCTAGTCGGTTACAAGGAAGGAGTCCTGGTAGGATTACACGGTACAAGTCCTAGTAGGATTACAGGGGAGTTCTAGTAGGAGTCCGTCTTCATCCTTCCTTGCATGGGTACCCGGGGAGTATGCCCGACACCAACCATCATCTGTCGGAAGCTATTTAAAAATGCAGTGTTGTGTCTGGTCATTATTTCTTCCATAGCTTGTCGCACCATAGCAAAAGCTTCTTGTTTCTCTGCAGTAGTAGTGGCATCAGTCTCTCTTGGCATCAGAACTCTTGGCATCTCTGTCCTGAGGAATGGCACACCACTCCTATTCTTGGAAAAAGACAACAGACACTTCGCCGGAACTCGCTCCATAGCCTCTTTCGGTATCGGTTGATGTTCGAAGACGACTCATTTAAGTTGACATATAGGACGGCTCCGATTTCGGGCATCTTGATCAACTTGAGGGTCCCACCGAGCATGCCAAAAAGTGTGTTGACGTAAAATCAGCACCTCACACCAAGCACACAAAGCAAGCCGGATTAGTCGGCTTCACACATGTGGCCCGGCGTCGAAATCCGGAAGCGTGCCGATCAATTTTCCCCGAAACCGACAAAGGATGAAAACGGTTAGATAAAACCCGAAACTTGTCGGGTGGTACCGGATAGTTCCGTATTTACGACTATAAAGCCGGTTAGAACGACATATAGCCACAAACAAAGCTATCCGTCATCAATTTAAACATCATTCGGGAATTGGTAAAGCGTGTAAACGAGTAATCGTCGAATGTATTACATAAGCATGATGAAAAATCGGTCTTTATTTAAACAACGTTACAAAGACGTAACCATGACCGATTATCAAGGATAAAGCATGATAAATTAAATAAAAGCGAAGCATGATCATGAATTTGCAGTAAACAAGCATACATAGGCCAAAAGCACTAGTCTACCGCGTGTCTAGGTACTTTCAAACCCGTCAAGCATGACATCAAACAAGTTAATCCATGATACAACTTGTTTGAAAATCACACCACCAACCAAGAATAGATCAATCCACCGCATGATACAATCTAAACATGGAAGGCTAAAAGCATACATTATTTAAAGCAAACACATGAACATATTTCATTCGTGAGGGGATCGCCGAATACGGTACTGCATGTACCGAATCGGGTTCCGTGGAAAAGGGACAAACATTGCCAAGGATGATAAATCTATCGGATTGAATCGAATTCTAGTCCACTGGATGACTAGCTCTAAGACAATCCAAAAACCTCGCATCTACCGCATGATACCTCGATTCCGTCAAGATCTAAGCAAGATCAACGAGCTTGAACCCGCAACACGTGACAATCTAGATTGACTCGAATTCGGCTATAGAGAATGCATGACCCGCTTGCCATGTCAAGCCAAAGACTTGAGCGTGCAACACGTGGATCACAAACAAGATAGAGCCGAATCTAATCGGTCTAAATTGGGCAATAAGAGTGTTACATGAATTAAACACAAAAAAGTAAAATTCAAAGCAACACATGGTAACTTAATGAATCTATTAGATCTTGCCAAATCTAATAGAGCCGATAACTAGCTCCAAGCTAGATCTTAGCCTACCGCATGACTCATGATCCAACAAGGAAACCTTCTTGAACTAAGCTTAAATCCACCGCATGATACTAAGCATGGTAACAAGACTACTTGCATCATGATCAAAATCCACCGCATGATACTAGACATGATACAAGGTTGCCGGTACTTACGGAGGTCGACGGATCGATGACTCCTCTCGAAGAACTCGACGACACGACTAGGAGGACTCAAGAGTTGGCACGGGGCCGGTTTTTGTGAAATTGTTCGATCCCTATTACAAACACTAAGGGTTTATATTTATACCCTGATTCTAACATGACTCCTAGTCGACCACGATTACAATATTTATTACCTAAAATTAACATTATGGCGTCATGTCCGTCTCGTATCCATCATCGACTCGCCTTCTTCTTTGTATTCAATCTACGTCATCACGTACTCCCGAATGCTTCCGCTCTCATCTGTGGAACAGCTCTCCTGCCGAATGACGATGTACTCCCGACCGCAGCGCCTCCCGCCGAATGACGATGTACTCTTCGCCAAATTCGGCTCACATGTCAGTCTCTTCCCTGTACCAATTTTTGGTGTTAACAATGGGTCAACTCAACTCAACAAGAGAAACCTACCAGTGGTGTTGGTTGGCTGGTTTACGTCACAAACAATCGGGAACGACGACAGTGACGAGGAACAACATCGCTACTATTAGCGGCGGTGCGTGGCTCAACGGCGGTGAACTGACAATAACCGGCAACACAAGGAGCTTTGCCATGTCCAATAACACGCGGACCAAAGCTTTCCATGCCCGGAGCTACGAGCTCCATGGCGACGGTCATGGCGAGAGCACACATGGCAACAACGCTCAAGCTCTGGCCGACTCTGACCACTATGGCAACAACAAGAACCACTAGAGCAGTAGCACACGTACGACCTTCCGCAACACTCCAACAACTGCAGGGACTTCGTCAACATAAAGCTCCACAGACGACGGCGCTCACCAAGAACAGAGGTGACGAATTGAGGTTGAAGATGACGGTGGCTTGGTGCTTAGGGTTGAGGGATGGGTGGAGGGATCTTAGGCAGAGGTCTTGGCAAAGCGGCTAGGTCGGGGGCGGACGGACAGCGGCGGTGCACACTAGCGACCGAGACGAGGCTGAGGAGCAGCATCGGTGGCAAAAGGGGTGAAACGGATGTCGAACACCGTATTTATTTGAATACTTACCACCTCGGTCGCCACCTCCTGCTTGTGTGTGTGCCTTGTCATTCATGCGTCCTCACGACGCGTGGCACGGTCCAGCTGTTTCTGTCCATCGACGGCAAGCTGCTGCGTGGCGGCTCTACCCCGAGCTCCCCTCCCCTTTTTCATCCTTTCCTCGTAATTTGATCCAAAATTGTGTCAAATTTGAATCTAAACTCTGTGAAATCCTTTAACCAAAAATGTTGCCAAACCATAGGGCTTCAATCTATAGATTTGAACTTTTCCCATTAGAGCAACACAACTCAAGATTCGAGCCTCCAAAATCTTGCCTGCGGTCTGCCCCTGCAAAATTGAATGGTTGAGGCCATTCAGTTTCGTCATATACCTCAGTGAACCAGTGACAAAGTTCCATTTTCCAACCTTGATTAAAAATAGTAACTTTCCTTTACTTTTCCAACAAATGCGACCATATTAAATCTTGACCTTCAAACTTTATTTATCATCAACAGAATTGACTGTCTTTCATAGTAAATCTCTCACAAAATAATTACCAACTTCCATGAACATTTATGTTGTCAGGTAGCCCAGACTTAGAATTTTTGTAAGTCTGGCGCCTAGGTTTAACAGACCTGAGTTCACATCCTGGAACCTTCCCAAAAATTAGTTATCTCTAATATCTAGTGGAACCAATGTGAGTACAAGTTCATCAATGTACCAAGAACCCATTTTCTTAAGAAACATTTCTCTGTAATTGATTTCGAAGATAGCTACTTAAAATTGTTTTTCAGACTTGGTTAATTTCAGCTGTAATTGAAAACAACATTACCTCACAACTTTAGGCCTCAAAATACATTAGGATTCTTTAACATTCTCCACAACCCACTGGACCAAGGTAATTCTTGAAACTCAAACTTTATTTCTATTCCATAAACTTTCAGACCTTATATAGAAATTTCTCCAAAACGTGGTTTCACACTTAGCTAAGCATTGCTGTTTCAGACTTGTGCATTTTTCAGCTTTGAGAATGACAGCAGCAGATTCAACTTTTGTTGCCTTGAACAAAATAGCTTAGGATTTCATTGATCCACAATTGAACCAAAATGTACCACAAACATCCGAGTTTGATTACAACTCAAAAGAATCCAAAGTTTGTATATGAAAAATTCTAGAATACAGTTCCAAATGAACATTTATCACTATGGAGATTTTTATATAATGCATAACACTCACATGGCTGAAACTTTGTCTATTTAATCGAGGTACCTAAACCACAAATTTGTCTCCAAACAAGTTGCCACCAAGTTCTAAATGTTTTAAAGTGGTATTTCCATATTTTTTGTCGATTTTTCTGAATTTGAATTTTAATTGTTGACTTTGGTCAAACTTTCTTCAAATTTGATTTGTTGCTCATAATGATTCATTAGTCTCCAAATTTCTTTCTCATCAACTTAATGATCATTTCTGGATATTAAACACCCTGGGTGTTACACTGCATTTGTGGTTGCTGCTGGTATGGAGCTATACCGGCAGTGATGTACTACCATAGATGTTTCCTCTGATTATTTTATATCGATATTGTTTATTGAACCCTGTTAGGTAAATATTGTCATAGATCTGGGTGCATATATGATGAAACTAAAATATGTCATAAACAAACTATTTGAACCAACCAGTAAACAATAATCACCGGTCGTTACTGGCTGTATGTGATATAAACAATACATATATTACGTGGGGATGACAATGAAGAAGCCTTTTGTGTTACACAACGCTAAAAAAAAGAGATGCAACATCTATCAAGAATGGAACTTGTTTATTCAATTTATAACTATTATTAACCATCAATTCCAATTATATTGTCTGCCAACACTTATGTAATTTGATGCATCAGTTTATGTGTTATCAACCAAAATGATCAAGGGAAATCAAAATTAATAACTATTAATGCTTTAAATTGATGGGATTTTTTTATTACTGCATTATACAAAATGCTCCTGCTGTGCATGTAAGCTGGCCTCACTCCAACGAGGGTGCGACAATGTCGCGCCTGGTGTTTCTAGTGGAAACTAAATAGGGAGAAGAGGGAGAGGGTAAAAAGAAGAAGGAAACATGAGGCTAAACAGAGCCGTTTCATCAGATATTTTTTTCAACTCAACACGATGAAGCTAGAAAGATCACAGCTGGAACTATTTCAACCACAAATCCAACCAAAGGAGTCCTTAAGAGTTTGAGAAGATATTTGAAGCTACGATGGTGCGTAGTGGTGTTTGAAAACACCCAGCTGCAATATAGAATCCGTGTTGCAGAAAGAAATGAGCCATGTGCAGACGAATCGATCTTTATTATCTATCTGTGTGTACTCACGGAACCCTCTGTTCTCTTCCAAGCGTTTGGATCCCCATCTAGAAGTAGGTTGCTAGCTGGAAAAAAATGCACGCCGCAAGTGGGAATCGAACAAGCCGAAGTCCCTTTCTTACATGGCCCAGTTCGAGCATGCATCATCGCAGCCCACTCGTCGTGCAAGGCATAGATACATACAGCCCACAGGGTGGCAGGGCCCACAAGGGAACAAGAGCATCAGGAGCCAACAGCAGAGTGTCCCTTTCAGCTCAGTTGACTGACACGACACGACGTGGTACGAACTCGCTCGGCAGATAGTAGTATCTTCAAAGGAGAAGCAAGCAAGCAAAGCAAGCAACAACCAACCGGTGTCGTGATTAACAATTTTGCATTAGAATAATGAGTTTGACGAGATAACAACCAATCATTGGGCGACAATTCGGCGGCAGATACATGCGAATGAGACGCAATGGCCAATGGCTCTCCTGGAGCTTCAGTTTCAAGCGGAGCCGTTGACGGCGACGGCGGCGGCGGCGTCTCCTCCGGCAGCATCTCTGGCGGCGGCGGCGGCCTCGGCTTCCTCGATCCTCTTGGCGATGACCTTGACCCCGGCGTCGAGGTAGCCGCGGAGCCCGTCGAGGCTCCACCCCGCCACGGGGTCGCACTCGAACGCCCACACCAGCCTGCACCCCGCCCCCGCCGCCGGCGCCGAGCCACCAACCACCTCGTCGGCGGCGACGGTCATGGTGGCGACGTAGCGTCCGAACCCCATGCTGCTGCCGACGACGGCGTACGCGAGGCGGCGGGCGGCGGCGTCGGCCTCCAGCAGCTCCTCGCGTGCCCAGTTGGCCACCTCCCCGCCCGCGCCCAGGGAGGCCGTGTAGCGGACGCACCCCGGCACGCCGTCCTCCCCCGCCGCCAGCTCGCACACGTCGATGCCCGGCAGGTACCGGTCCAGCGCGCAGAAGCTGGCGATGTGCGGCCACGCCGCCGACGCCGGGGTCGACGGCAGCGGGGCCTCCACCACGCCACGCCACTGCTCCTGCTCCTTCTCCTTCTCCGGCTGCTGCTGCTGCAGCTGCTGCTGCTCCGCCGGCGCCGCCTTCGTCGTCTCCATCGCGCGCTCTCTCTTGGATGTGCTCGATCAGGATGCTGCTGCTGCTGCTGCTTCTGGTTGCGACGCCACCGGCGGGTAGCCCCCGATGCTTGATATGGTGGTGGACTTGGTGGTGTGTGGTGGGTGGGCTGCGCGTCGTCGCTAGCTAGCTGTGTTGTGGAGTGGAGTGTGGGAGGAATCGGGTGCGGGAGAAGGACGTGTCGCACGTGTGTGACTTGGGCTTGCAGGTTGGGCGGTTTGTCCTGGCTCCACCTCCTTGTGTGGTGTGCGCACTGGACTGGAGGTCTGTGCCCGCTGTCATTTAGTAATCTCCATTTTGGACGCATCTCGCTTGCTCTTTGGACAGCGCGCAGACTACGATTTTTTCAGTCAGAAACGGCCAGACGGGCATCATCCATGACTTCTGTGTTTAATTTAATCCATCTCCGCATCTCGCAACCACCAAGCTTACGAATTACGGTTTCTCTCGCATTGTCGGTCTCCTCCGATCCAATGCGCTGTCTTATAAGAGATATCAAAAGGATATATTACTTCTCCACTGCGTTGTCTTACAGCACATTGTTGAAAACATCCTACTATATCTTATTACTATCTCTCACATCAATAAAATACGAAGCCAATTTCTCTCTATAAGCTATCTCTCGAAAAAGAGATAGCACATATTCTCTCCTCACATTCTCTCGCTACCATGCAAGCAAAATAATAAGGCGGATCCTTATGAGCTATCTAAGGCGGTGGCATTGTTGGAGGAAGTCTCATGCATCGATCTGCAACACTGCCACCCTCCATCATCGTCGACACGAACCGTCGAAATGGTTGGACCTCAACGGCCCGGTATCCACCACCCCATCTGTGGGTCCATCGCCACCTCCGCGAGGTGGGGTGGCCCCTGCCCCACCTCGCCGTCGTCTCTCCCATCACCACCACCACCCGGAGCTTCCTTTAGGTTTGTCGTACACCGGTGCTTCGATCCCTTTATACCCCAACCCTAATATAAAGGCTCATCAAAAATAGCGAAGAAGGTGAAGATATGGGTAGGTAAAAAGTCGAATGTGAAGATGAGATGACACACTCGAGTGCGATTTAACTTTTTCCCTTAGAACCAGGGACGGAGGCAGCGAGGGGGCGGAGGGGCTCCAGCCCCCCCTACTGCCTGCCTAATAAAGGAACTCCTCTTCAACCTTCTTTGAATTTTTCTGCTATAAATGAGTGTTTAGGGGTAGAAGAAGGTGTTCATACCCTTGCTTGCACAACAATGGGTCCCTCTTTCACTCTCCTCTAAATTTTTTTTGCTATAAATGAAGTTTTTCTAGTGTCTAGAGGTAGAAGAAGATGTTCAGCCCCCTACATCTGAATCCTAGATCCGTCACTGCTCAGAACAATAGCCTCTACGAAGAAATAGACATAGGCACAAGACGATAGACAAAAATCAAGTTGATCATGAAGACAGAAACAACATGCAAGTTGAGAGTGGGTTAGCAAAGTATAGGTACAAGGGCATCTGAGCAAGTATTGGGTTAGCAAGCCCCTTCGGGTGCTCTTAAGCAACCTTCACCGAAGGAAAGGGACATCGTGAGGGGCGAGTGCATGCATTAAAAAAACAAAAGTGATGACATTAGCCACATGCATCATTGATTGAAACTAAAAAAATCTATAAATCACAAATTGAACATCAAAATTAAATTCTGATCGCACCATTGGATTTCTGACAATAAGAACTTCAAAACAAGATCTCACTTGACTATATTTTGACAAACTTTTTTTATTCGTATTTTTTAGTTACGGTTATATATTCTGTTATTGTTAGAACAAAACGAATGAAGTGCAGAACAAACGAGAACAAATGTCAGAACATGTTTATATATCATCCCGAACAACAAATGTGGTGTCAGAACAAATCAGAACACGAGCCAGACACGTGTTATTATTATAGACAGAACAATCTATTACTATAGCCAGAACAAGTTCGTATGTCATCTCGAACAAAAAAAAAGTGTCAGAACGAATGAAAATAACTGTTAGAACAAAATCCGATTATAGCCAGAACAATTTTGTGTGTCATCTCGAACGGAAACAAATGTAATGTTAGAACAAATCAGAACAAGTTGTTATTATAGCCCGAACAAGATACTTATAGCCAGAACAACTTATTACTCTAGCGAGAACAATAAAAATATTAATAAAAGAAAAATATTAAAAAGGAAAGAATATAAAAATGGAAACAGAAACAAAAAAGCTAGAAAGTAAAAAAATGAATAAAGAAAAAGAAAAGAGAAATAAAAGTGAAATAGGAAATAGAAGAAAAAATGAAACAAAAAAATGAAACAGAAAAAAAATAATATTAGAAAGGAAATATAAGTAAAAAGTAAAAAAAAGAACATAAATCGAAGGGAAAAGAAACGATGAAAAAACGGCAACGAAGCGCATACCAACCGAAGGAAAGAAAAAAAACCGACAAGCGCGGGTGGCAAAACAATCCGAAGGAAAGGGGAAAAAAAGAGACGCAGGCCGCGGAGCCCCACTTCTATGGTTCTACCATCGAAGCCTTTCATGAAACCTTACAGATTTTATGAGAAAGGAGGTAAATATTGTCAAAAATTTTAAAAATATTGTCAATTTTTTTAAATATGTCGGACAACATTTTCAAAAAAAAAATGTAGCATAGCAAATAAAATACATGTATCAGACTTGAGCTCATTTCAGCCCATTTTTCTGAGAAGGTGTTTGTTTCAGCCCATTTCCGAATGAGTGGAGGAGTAAGGATGTAAATGGGCTGAAATGATCCCAAGGTTGATAGACAGATTTTTTTGCCTTTTCATTTAAAATATTTACTGAAATGATCTTTGTATGTTTTAAATTTTAATAATGATTTGAAATGAGCTACGCATATAGTCATTACGCACAATTATTTGCCTAATTTAATCTTTTGTTTAGGTTAGTTTCATATTAATATAAATCCTAATTTATTAAGTAATTTATGAGACAATATATTTGTGTGTAACTAATTATGAGGTGCTATCGACTATATGTGTTTCTGGAAGGCATACAAAGAAATTATTACAAAATGCATATGGGGACACACTAGCTAACCAGCTGACGTTTTTTTTGTTCGGTCTGATATGACAAAAGAACCTTTTCACAATACGGTATCGGGCCAGTTTATGATTATTTATTTGGCATCATAATGCTACACTCTAGGAATTAGTATTTCTAATTTGTGATGATCACTGAGCCACGCAATATTCTACCCTTGCTGGCGTCTGTCCCCAGAAGGCTGAAGCAGCATCGCAACAAGCAGGGACATTTAGGGTGTGTTTTGTTCACTGTTCATGGGCCAACTAGACCAACGGGGTGCAGGCGAGCGGCGTTTGATTACCTGCAACGCCCCTTGAGCCAAACACCCGAATCGGTCGTTTCTGCCACTAATGATGTATTATTGTATAATTAGTAATTATCAAGTGATATTAATATGTTTTATGGATAATTAAGATATGGTTAGATAAAATAAGTCCTTTAAAACTGTATTTGTATAAAATAAAAATTATAATCATATTTTTTCTTCTTCTTCCTTCTTGCACCCCAGCAGGCCTCCACCCTGCCGCCTCATCCTCCACCTTGGTTGTCGGGGTTCTCTGCCACCGGCAAGTAAATTTATAAGATCGTGTGTCGGATCCAGATGGTTGACATAGGAGACACAAGGGATTATACTGGTTCGGGCCTCCGAAGAATAATACCCTACGTACAGTTCGAGCTGCTCGTGCTCTTATGCCTGGATGTTTGCTGTAGGGGGTACAAACTGGTCGGGAGAGTGATTCGAGACCCAAGTCCCCCTGGTGTGGGCGAATTGTGTAGCCTGAAGGCGTACGTGTGCTTCGGTGTTGGGTGTTCGCGTGCATTGTAACATGCGTAAAATTGACCCCCTCCTCCCGTTTTATAGTCACAAGGGAGAGGGGTAAAAGGGGTATACAAAGTTGTGCTAGAGTGCTATAGTGTCGAGCGTCCTTCCCCACGTCGGGCGTCCGTTAGCAGACGTGGTGAATAGCCATGGACCGTTGTAGTGTTGTTGATGACCGTATGGGCGTCCTGGAGCAGTTGGCTCCGGGTAGTGGATGCTGCCGACTCCTTGGGTGCTCCTCCGTTCGGCACTATGGAGTGTTGACCCCGTGCGCCCGCTTCCGGTAGCGTAGTAGGTATACGTCTTTCAGGGAGTGGTTGGGTCCCTGTTCGATTGAATGGCGTACGCTGTGTCAGACGGGACAACATGTACTATGTCGTGTCTGGCTTGCACTATGCCGTTCGTGGCACCAGTATGTCAACAATGGCCGCCCATGCCGTCTGATATCAAGTGTGCCCTGACAGTACGACCCGACATGGGGAAAAGGCGCCCTATCGTGGGAGAGGGTGTGCGCAGAGGGCCTGCCACGTCAGCGGTGGGTCCCACCCACGGCTTGACTTCTGCACGATGGCTTGGCCTAGTCGGAGGCGGAGAACTACTCGTGCGAACGGGTAGTCGTGGCCGAGGCGGAAACTTGACGTGTGAATGGGTCGTCGCATCAGAGGTTGGAGACGGAGAGGTAGTCATGCGAATCGCCAAGTACTCGGAGACAGAGCGCTCTCGTCGTGCGAACCGCCAAGTACTCAGGGGCTATCTTGTTGTACGGACCGTCAGGTACTCGGACGGTCAGCCGTACGCCCCCTGCTCCAAGCCCTCATCACTGGTGCTGCTTATACATGGCCATTTGGCCCGCCCAGCCCAGCCCGACACGAGCACGAACTGGCACAGGCACGATGCGGCCCGACGCAGTTCGTGCTTGTGCCGTGCCGGCACTACGTGCCGAGCTCGCGGCACAGCACGGACACGAGGCCATTTTTTCGTGTCGTGCCGGCACGAGGCACGGCTACGAGCACGACGGGCCGTCTGTGCCGTGCCAGCCCGCGGGCCGGCACCACTGTTGCACCTCATTCAAGAGCAAATTTCACAAGGATGTCAATAACATAATCAAAGTGAAAAACTGATGAATTAAAATCCTACCAAACTGAAAAGAAATCACAAACATATAAAGTTCAAAAGATCAAAATATCAAATAATATTTGAGCTGTTCTTATTGTGTTGCCTCATTAAAAACCTTTGTAGGTAAAAACTCACACCTCGTGAGAAAACCCTACAAAGAAAAAAAAAAGAGTACAGCCAGCTCTACTACTACCTAATTAAGTTCAGATACAAGTTCTCAAAAGCATTACAACATCAACTCTCAATCAAGATAAAGGTTCTCAAATGCATCTTCAAGCTCAGGGTCTTCAATGTCATGTTGCAGTCTTGCATCAGCCTGCTCCCAGTCCTTCACCAGAGTCAGCATCTCCACCATGTCCGGGGTCAGCCGCCGACGCCGCTCCTCAATTATCCTGCCAGTGGTACTAAATGCATATTCAGAGGATATAGTTGAGACATGAACAGTCATAACATCTCTAGCTAGTACAGAAAGAACAGGATATGTTAGCTTATGCTCATGCCACCAAGCCAACACACTGAAATCATCTTCAAACTGGGTGACAGTGTCACTGTCCAGGTAGGAAGTGATTTCAGTAGTAGGAGGAACAAGAGGAGCACCAGAACAAGCACCATGCAATAAAGAAGTAGCAGATGTTCTCCTAGATAGGTTGGATGAAGCACTAGCAGAGGACAAATTACCATGTGTAGCAACAAAACCAACAGTACTACCAGAAGAAGAAGGTTGAGAAGAAAAGACCTTACTCCAGCTTGTCTTCCTCTTACCAGCAGTAGGGCCAGGCTAAGAAGGCCTTTGCATCCTCATTTGATGCCCAAATTTTGCCTCATACTTACCATAGAGACCATTTAGTTCATCCTTTACTTCAGTTAAGTACATGGAGTAATCCTTACCATTGAAATGAGACAAATGGTTGAGAACATTTGCAAAACCCTTCATCTCAGCCCTAGGATCTAATATGAATGCAAAGGCATACAAATATGGTATGTTACTCCAATACTCAAGGAATTTCTGCTTCATAGGAGAAACAATGCGTCTGAAATCAGCCTCAAATTCAGGATCAGACTCATAACTATTAAGATGCTCAGCTATATCAAGAACATGATGCAAAACCAATGGAGATGTTGGATAGTAAACACCAGATAAAACAACAGTAGAATCATAGAACTGTTCAAGAAATTCAAGGAGTTTTTCAACAGCATACCAGTGGTGATCTGTCAGCAGGGGTTGTCCATCAACTAAAGGATAATTTGTTGCAATAAAAATACCAAATGTATGTCTATGAGGAATGAGATGCTTCAACATGAGGTAGGTAGCATTCCATCTAACATCCATGTCTAACCCAAACTTACGAGGCCGAACATTACAAGAAATGCAATATGACTTGTATGCAGCAATGCGTTGGTTAGATGCATTGATAAATGAAATAACACTTCTACATGAAGATAGAAAAGGCTTGAAAACCTGGAGGCCAGCCTTCACAATTAGATTAATGATATGACAAGCACATCGCTGATGCATGCACAAGCTACCAACATAACCACAAATCAAAGGAGTCAAGTTCTCAATTGCCTTTGTGTTGGCAGAAGCATTATCCAGTGTAACAACAATGATCTTATCAGTCAAGCCATACTCAACAACAACAGATTCAATGCGCTCAGCAATATTATCAGCATTATGAGAAACATCAATCAAACGCATACCAATTATCCTCTTTTCTAACTGCCAATCAACATTCACATGATGAGCAACCAAGAAAATCTTCCTTAGCATTTCCTGACCAGATATCAGATGTAAGAGAAACAGAGGAAACAGATTTAAAAGACTCAATAAGTTGAGCACACCGAGACATGAAATACTTGCTAAAGTCTCTAGTTGTGGTTTGCCTAGATACACGAGTGAACTTAGGGTTATGAGAAATCCTAATGTACTCCTCAAAAGCATCACTTTCACCATGAGACAGAGGCAAATCAAGTCTAGCAAGCAACCTACAAAGCTGAGTACGAGCTACCTCTTCATTGTACTGCCAAAGATGCATATTACCATCAGAGCTAAAGCCAAGCTGGGACTGGGAAGACTTGCGGGTGCGAGCAAGAAGAACAGAGCACTTGGGGATGTGACAAATCAAATGGCCAGTACCACCAGTGGACAAACCTGAGTATACCTTGCCGCAGTGCTTGCAGGTGGCCTGTACACGTACCTTCTTGCCGTTCCTCATCTCGAACACCTCATCGAACTCGTCCCACACTTTAGACCTCTTCCCCGACTTCTTCGTGGCGGCTGTGCTGGCGGTAGGAGACTCAGAGTCAGGAGCTGCAGGTTCAGGTGCAGGAGCAGCTGCGGCAGCTGCAGGTGCAGGTGCACGTGCACGTGCACGGGCACGGGTAGCACAGGTAGCTGGAGGTGGAGAGAAGCTTCCACCTACAGAAAGCAGACAACCAATTAGATATGAAAGAACAGAGAAGAAATAGAACAAAGAAGACTAGAGAAGAACAAAGAAGAGAGTAGAGCAACTCACTTCTGCGACTTCCAGTAGCAAAGTTGGCGCCCAAGAGTTCCTCTCCACCCAAGTCGTCCTCATCATCTCCTGGGAGACCCATCATCCTAAGCTCGTCGTTGTAGGTGTGGTCCATCTGTAGAAAAACAAGAGGATCAAATAGAGGAGGAGGAGACAGAGAAACATAGAACATAGGAGCAGACGAGCACCAGAGAAAACAGAGATGGAGGAGAGAGCAGATCTTACCAGTTAGCGGTGCCCGCCGACATAGATCTGGTCGGCAACGGAGCAGAGGCGGTACCGAGTGACGTAGATCTGGCCGGCGGAAGTGCAGAGGAGGTGGCCGCCGGCGTAGATCTGGCAGTTGCGGGGAGAGAAGAGGTGTCCGGCCGCCGGCGTAGATCTGGTCAGCGAGGGTTCACAAGTGGTGGCCAGCGAAGGTGAGGACGAGGTGGCCGGCGAGGGTGAGGATGGGGTGGCCGGCGAGGTGAGGACGAGAGGCGGGCGGAGGCGGAGGGGTGCGGCGGTTCCGCGCATCCGCGTGGCGCGGACGCGCGCGGCGCGCGGGGGCCGGGGCGAATGGGGAGGGGAGGGGGCTAGGGTTCCTGTGAGCCGTCGGGGGCTTATATACCCACGACACCGGCGCCGGCTAAGGTTTGTTGGTGGGCTGGCGGGCTGCATCATGATGGTGGGCTTATAGCCGTTGGGGATGACGGGCCAGCTGGGCCAAGTGGGCCACTGGGCCTCGTGCCGGCACACGGGCCGCATCGTGCCCAGCTATTTCGTGTCGTGCTGGGCCGACACTATGGGCTGGAGTTGCAGCCCAGCACAGCCCGACGTCGTGCTCGTGTCGGCCCAGGCCCGAAAAAATAGTGCTGGGCCCGTGCTCGTGTCGGGCCGAATTGTCGTGCTATGGGCCGGCCCATGGGCCTCGTGCTTTTTGGCCAACTATAGTGCTGCTTGGTCCTCACCATTGTGCCGCCCGCCAGCACTCCACCACCGCCCTCCACCTCGCCCTTCCTAACCCGAACGCCTCCTCACACCCCCGCCACCGGTCACCGGCCCACCGGTCATCCTACTGCAACGGTGGCGGGGTGAGGGCGGGGTGGGCGGGCAGGGGGCCATGCCCCCCCCCCAACAAAATAAAAAGTTTCTATAAGAACGGCTTCGATACACCTCTTTTTAATTTTGATACGAGTTCTGAAACAGTCCACTAACTAATTATCTATTTTCTTAATTAAAGTTCCACATAGGTTTATGATGCCTGGCGGCGCAAGTACGATGCCATTGCTGTAGTAGACGACCACGGCTACCCGTGTGACCGCGACCTCGCAATTGTGGGCAACAACAACGGCAAACATGCAAGAATCCTTGACGACTCTGCTTTCGATGTTCCTCCTCGAACTCAAACCAATGTATCGTTATCTTCCAAACTATTTTCAATTTTGTTTCTTGTCTCATAATAGCATATGATTGTGTGATGGAATTAGACCAACTTCTTGTAGGAAAACAAGGCAAAAATCATAATCATGATTAGCTATTGTATGCTTGAAAAACTTGAATAAATTACCAAATAATTGAGCTGATGAATATTTGTATGCCCCTCCTTCCTAATTTTCTCTCAGTTCGGCCGCTGCACCGCAGTGGACCAAATCCAGCGTTTCAACTTTGCAAAACACCAACGGGGAAAAGCGCCCTCCAACTAAGCTCGCTGGTTGCCCTCTTCATCAGCTTTTCCCCCCTCTCTTTTTCCAAAGCTGCCTCTCGCCACCTTTGGTGCTTTCCATTGGCGCGCCCAAATCACTCAAATCATTAGGCCCGGCCAGCCGCGTCCGCGTCTCTCAGCTCCCGTCCCTTTCAAACCACCAGCAGCCACAGAGGTCGAGCTCCATGGCCATGGCGCCCGTCTAGTCCTTATCCCCGTGACCTAGCTCGCTCGGCTGCAGCTTTCCTTCCTTTTCCCCTGCCACGGGTGAATCCCCTTCCCATCGATCGACCCTCCACGCACGGAGCCCAGGCATGAGCGAGGCCATGACAGCCAAGTGTCACCCAGATTCAGACTCCTTTTTTCGTGAACATTATTGGGCGCTGCTGATTGGTGCAGAAATTGGGCAGCTTGCTTTGGAGCTGTGTGGTATCCTTTTCGCCTAATGTTCCACTCATGCATGTCACTCGCCAGCATCGATCGTCTTCTCTCCTAGATCTTTAGTTCTCCTGCATGCATGAATGGTAGCTTGACACGTACTTATATAGACCGATCCTTACGAACAACTGGTAACAAATTTCTTGAATTGACTAGTCTTTTTCAGTGATTCGAGGTCAATGGATACTAACTACTGGCTCCTAGATGCTGTCAAGTGCTCGTATGTATAAAGAGAGATTAAGTGGTGGTGCCATGAATTCTTGCAACGTACTCTAGTATGATTCCACTGCACCTTTCTTTTGACAAATGGTTTTAACAAACTTTATTTAAAAAATGTTAGATGACAAGTGAAACTTTATAATTTGTAAACATTATGTTCTGGTAATAATAGTGATGGCTTGATGGCATTTTTATTTTTTATTTACCCGTGTGAATCATGCACAAGCTACTGGAGCCAGAAAGATTCAGGGATGGATTTGGCCTATAGCCCTGAAAAAAGCCAGAAAAGATACCAGGGGAGGGGGCACACGGGTCCTTTCCCTGTTCAATCCTCCTCCACGTATTTGCTGCCCCCTTTTGCCATTTAATCTCCTTTTCAGTGCAGGGACTGCAAACCACATCAACATTAAAAGACAAGGTTTGTGGACCAATTCACTTGCCTACGTTTGATGATGGACCAAATGCTAGCTTCTTTCTGGGACCTTGGTAGTGCATAATGACGATGACGCAAAAATAAAAATCTTATATATACTCTAAAGCATGTAAATCTTGAACGGTGACTGTTAATTCTCGTATTGTAAAAAAAAAAGAAAAAGGTCGTTGTTGCTTTTGTTTTACCTTTTTGTTTTGCTCCTACCATATGAGCCGCGTGGTTAATCTGATACCAAAGTTAAAATAGTAACCACAATGTTTTGTTATGAGCAATAATAATCTACGTGCATCGTGCAGATCTTGGAAACAAAAACTATGAAAACTAGTATTTGTAATTAATAAGGATTGTTGCATCTTTTCTGTACGATATAAACAATTACGAAAGTATATTCACGAATCTGTAAGCTAAGTGCCCACTATCTCGTTGCCAAGAAAGAGGAAACTGTTAAAAGAAGCTTAAAGGGCATGATCTATGTGTGTATGAATTAAAGATGGCAGCCTTTCTCTTCCACTTTCACTACTAGTGGAGACCCCAAGAGCTAGGGAGAACAGGCGCAAGGCTGGTGAGAGCAAGCTAGTGACAGTGTCCCATTACCTGAGGAGTTCCATCTCTTGTGTGGCCTTACTGATTCTCTTCGCAGCTTTAATTAGTTCCCACTACATGACATGCAAACCAGAGGCTTAGAGATGATAATGTTTATATTTTGCTAATGGCAACAAAACTTGCATATGATGAAAAGGCAAAGCCCGACCAAACCCACCTCAGAAGAGCTAGGCTTTAGTGGGAGTAATTTAATCTCAAATGGGGAAAAGCAGGACAGAAAGCAAAGTGCACCAGAATATACTTGCATAAAGAGAAAAAGATCTCCTTGTTATTTTACTGTCAAATTATTAGCAAAGTGAAGCTTGTGGATAAGCTCAATCCACAACAGCTAACAGCGCATGCCATTCATATCTTTACTGTATACAATTATTTGAGTTTTGAACGAAATTTTATATACGATCATACAGATATCAAGCATGTGTGTTTAACCACTTTGTTAGCTACATACTTAATAAAGTTCTGGACGGAAATTTTATATAGAATTATTTAAGTTTTGGCCCAAATAACATAACAACATATATAGCTGTACACATGCATATCTTAGGACTTTAGACCTGTGGGCAATATGTCAAATAAGCTGCCTAACTGTTGAAAGTTGTATATCAATATCTTTGTGGCATTGTTCAAATATATATATAGATATATATATATAGACACACACACATATATATCTTGTTTTGCTATAATGCACTGCAGGTGCATTCTCGTATAGAGAATGCACCCACCCTTGTTGCAACTAGGTCTTGTCCAGTTGCAATCGGAGCTCATTCTGGTTGCAATTTGTTCACGTCGGGTTGCAATTAGGAGTCTAGTTGCAATTGGTTCGTGTCCAATTGCAACGGAGTCGATTTGTTATAATTAGTTCCGTCGAGTTGCAATTAGTGTAGTGTCACGATTGCGGTCGGTTACTCTCTTTGTTGCAATCGGTTCGCGCCCGGTTGCGGCTCGCCCTAGGTCTAGTTGCAATTGGTTCTCGTTGAGTTGCAATTGGTCCGTCAAGTTGCAATTGGTTCACGTCGAGTTGCAATTGGTCCGTCAAGTTGCAATTGGTTAAGCTGCGAAGTTGCAACCGCAGGGTCTGTGCATTTGTTATACAGAATGCACCTGGGTGCATTTTAGTATCACCCTATATATATATATATATATATATATATATATATATATATATATATATATATATATATATATATATATATATATATATATATATATATATATATAGATATATATATCCTTGTGGCAAAGCTACCACTCATATCCATTTTACAAAGTTGTTGCTGCTTGATATCACTAAGCTTGTTCCGTGTGCATGGTTTGGCATTCTCTGTGGAAAGCTTAGAGCTACAAATAATTGCCATAGGAAAAACAGAAAAATTATTACTGTTCCTTTCAACCTTGTAGCGTTTCTGCCTTCTTGATCCCTTTCGGAAAGGCCAAAGCAAGAGAAGGTGCACTACTTTGGGCAACATTTTGCTTGAATTTGTCAACAGCTGAATAAATGCTATCTTCAACATATTGTGTGTATTAACTCAAGTAATAAACTTATATGTTACCGTTGCACAAGAAGTTCCAATGACAAGATACTAAAACAGCTCACTAGGGCTGAAACCCCTTTTCAATTATTGATGAACTGGAACATACCACTCACTCCAGAAAACTACCATATACTGGCCGAGCAACGTAACACATATGTCTTAGTTAATTCTCAGTGTTGGAGGGTTTTGACAAAATCACACAAAATGTAATTGAACACCCGTAACATTTACCCTTTTACGCAAACGACGAAATTCTGGTACCAAACTGTATAGCTATAAAACAGGGGCTGGCCACAATGGGAGGAAAGCAAAGGGGCCTGGTTTGGCAAAAGTTCATAAACGTAGAGATCGTGGATTGCCTTTTGTTTGTGTGCTGCCTTTCTTCTAATTTCTACCACCATCAGAGGGGACATCATGTTTGGGGAGAGCACCAGCCCACTTGCGCACCTGACCTACTCACAATCTGATCTGGCCAATTGGCGATCCAACTCTGCATATAATAAATCTTGGTCTTTCCAACAGATAAGATGGATCAGATATGTTAATATAAATCTCGATGAAATCTGATGTGACAGATCGATTTGGTTGAGTTGATTTCTGGTACAGAGCAAGCTGTGTACATGTATATGTAAAGCACGCTGCAATGCAATCAGTTTGTAAAGTCAGTTTATATTGATATATGAAAATGAATTTTCTTGCACTGCGTATTTGCTTCTTCTTTTACTTCTGGTTTTGTTGCATTGGGATACATTTCATTCCATCTTGTGGCCCACATGTATACTTGTCACACCCTGAAATTTCCAATTTCGGAATGCGAATAGAAAGAATAATTAAATAAAGATTTTCTCACAATTTTAAAATTTTTCCAACATTTATTTTCTTTACGGGGAATATAGTATAGGAAAAATCATTTGATTGATTTTCTAAATTAAATAAAAGTTGAGAGTGTTGCATTCATGCCGATGCACCTAGTGGTTCTTGAGTGCAAAAAGGTTTCAAAAATGCGTGTAGAAGCTGTCCAAAACCTTCCGAGAATTTTCCGAATTTTCCGGAATTTATTCTCATTTTCCTTGAGCTATTTCTATTTATTAGAAGGCTCTAAAATCTTTTTCATGAACACCAAATGCTTTATTTGGGTTGTTCGTGTCTTAATCTATCTCTAGGAATTTTCCTGGAATTTTTTTGTGATTTTCGGAGTATTTTTCGTGCCTTTAAACAATTTACGGATGTTTTCCGAATTGTTTTTGCACCGGAAATAAATTCTGAAAAAAAAAAAAAAAAAACATTACCCTAGCTGTTTGGGCCGAGCCGTGGGCTCGACCCGCCCGCGCGCGCGCCCGCGCCCGCGCCCGCTCCGCCGCACCGGCCCGGCCCGCGCCCGCGCAAGGCCCATCCGCCACCGGCCGAGGCCCGGCCGCGCCGCCGCCATCCCCGGTGCGCGAGCCCCTATAAAGGGAGCCGCCGCCCCCCCGTGCGCCGCCTAGCCGCGTCCCGGCGCCCCCGCCGCACCGCCGCCCCCGCCCGCCACCGCACCCCGCCGCCGCCCGCCGGAGTACCGAGCCCGAGCGCGCCGCCGCCGGCCGAGCGGCCGTCGTCGATTCGCCGATTGGAGGCATCCCCCGGGCGAACCGATCCCACCGGGAGCTCCGACCCCATCGAGACCTACCCGTTCCACCGCTTCCCGTCGCCGGAGATGCACCGAGCACCACCGCCGTGTGAAGCCGCCGCCGCCGCCGCCGTTGAGGTTCGCCGCCGGCCACCTTGCGGTCCGCCCCCGCCGAGGGTGAGCAGCCACACATGTCCTCCTCCCTCTCCTCCCCCTTTTCCCCACCTCAGCCCAGCTCTAGGGTCGCCGGAGCGCCCCAATCCCGCCGGCGATTTGAGCCGCCGTCCGCCCCTGTTCTGGCAGCGAACAGAGGTAGGAGATGAGCCTCTGCCTGTTTTGCGGTTAAGCCCCTACAAGATTCCGAAACTTACATGTTAGTTTAGGACTTTGCATCTTTTATAAGGTAAACCCTAGATCTATTAGATCCCTGCAACCAGATCCAACCAGAGCACCTTTTCAGATCTAACCCTGAGTTTTATCAATTTCACGAGCACTCGTTTCCCGTGTCTCGGAAATCTTTTCAGCTACTCCCTCGAAATCTACGGTTAATCGCGACTAGGTCCCCCGTAACCTTGTTTTGCCCATAAAATCTTCGTTTTAGCTCCGATTTAATCCGTTCAAGTTGCGTTAGGTCCATAATGATGTAAAGCACGCATTAGTGGTGTGTTTTCACCATGTTTTGTTTCCGAAAATAAAATTAGTATTAATTCTGATTAATATCTAGTATACATGTCTTTTATAAATAAAAGCAATATAGATCTATATATCGTTTTTCATAATTAAATTTAATTTGATTAATGATTACTTTACATGCTTTTATGAATAAAAATCTAATTAGATCTTTTACTCGGTTTTCCATAAGTCAGATATTAATTTTCTTAATGATTAATTAACTTTTATAATTAAAAGTTGATTAGGCTTTTACTCCGGCTTTATAAATAAATGTTAATCTTGATTAATACCAATTTAATACTGTTTTTGATAATAATATGATGAACTCGAATTACAAAGCTCCGTTTAGATTGTTCATATAGTTTAGTTCTTCTAAATTAAATGTTTAATCGGTTAATTCCTATATGAATCTTTATTAATAAAACTTGACTAGTTCTTTACACCGGTTTCATAAATAAAGTTTAATATTGCATTAATGTCAACACAGGGTATTTTATTTCTGAAATATCCTTTATATTTGTTTTGTTAATTAAAATGAACCTAGCTCATAGCCTTGCTCTCTCATAAATGCAAATGGTTCGTTAGACGTTCTTTATCAAGCTTTATCTAAGTGTGATCTTTCCGGTTCTTGTTCAATCTTCCATAACCATCTCTTTAAAGCTAACCAAGCCTTTCCCTTCCAAGCACACTTTGTGTTCTTTAGTGATCCATCTAATCGAGCTTATCCTTTAGTGCGTTCTTTTAAAGTTTTCTTATGATTGGTGCTATGTTCTTAGTATATGTGTTTGTTTGCTTTGTGTATGTTTGTGCCCGATGATTGATGCGCTTAGAGTGAACGCCGTTCGAGAAGTTTGGAAGAGCTTGAAGTTGAAGATATTCTGAGCAACGACATTACTTTGGCTAAAGGCAAGTGTGTCCTTGATTTTGTCCTAAGAATTATATTTAATCACTCATTGCATTGCTTGCATTAATTTTGATGGGTTCCTATTAAGGATTACCTAGTCTTTGATTGCCATTCCTTGTTAACCTGGGTTTACATTTATGTTGGGTAGCTATGCTTAGTTGCTATACCTGGGTTATGGTGGTTTTAATGAATATTAATGATGAATCATGTTATACCTTCATGCTATATCTTTGGATGTTAATACAAGACCATATGTTTAATCGGAACATGGAGAACCACCCAGGACAACAGTGCAACCACAAGGACTATATGGCTCTGGTCTTGGCTGAGTAATTAGGGAAGTCTTTGTGTGGTTATTACTCGCATAGTAGGTTGGGGACGGAAGAATGCTTTTATGGCTCTTCTATTCCGGAGCGGTGATGGAACGGAAGACTCTATGGCTTACCGTCCGTAATAGAAGTGTGGTACGAAAGATAGCCTCTATGACATACTACTATGGACTAATACGCACGGGAGGACTCTTTGTAAAGGCCTCGTAGCGTCCCTATGCAATCACACCTCGGTAGTGTGGTATGATGCTCGCGCAAAGCATCGCATGGTTGGGTTTAAAGTTCTTCGGGACTTTTACGCGACTTGTGGGTAAAGATGTACAACCTCTGCAGAGTGTAAAACTAATCGATTAGCCGTGCTCACGGTCAAGAGCGGCCTGGACCCTCACATGATAATTGAACTTGAAGATGGACTTAAATCGTTCTCTTTGGTTATGCTTGCCATATGCTTATGACGTATCTCTTGTCTTATGCTTAATGTGGGTTGGTATGAACTTATACTTTATTAGTAATCATGTGCTAATAAAACTTGATCAACCGAAATTGCTTAAATGCTTATAGCCCAGTCCACTATAAAGCCTTTGCATTCGTTCTTTTTCCCACACTTGCCGAGTACGACAAGTGCTCACCCTTGCTATAACCATTGTTGCTCGTAAAGAGGATGCTACTTTGAAGTCTTGTGAAGATGTTGCTGGTGCTAGGCGTACGCAACCCCCGCCGATTGCCCGTGATGTTTGGAGCCTTCGTTTCCGGGATTAAGCGTAAATCTCCGATAATCTTTCTTTTTCATACGTGATATCGTTTTCGTATTCACTTTTATGTCACTATATGCATGAAACTTGATCCCGGCATGCATATAGGTATGCACTTGGTTTTCTTCGGAAAGTCGGGTGTGACAATACTTTTACATTTAGAGCAACTCCAACAGACTAGCTATCTTGGCTTAACTAGCTAAAAAATAGAAAAGTTGTCGAAAAACTCAATCCAACAGACTAGCTAAACTTGTCCTAGCTATCCTCCACTAGCTAAACCGGGGATTTCGCTAGCCATCTTTGACTAGCCAATCCCGCTAGCTATCCCGTTGTCATGAGTATGGCATGCGGGACCCATTAGCGGTGGAGCATATGAAGAGTTCATTTTAACTAGTCTGTTGGATTTCATCAACTTTTTACTAGCTATTTTATTTTACATACTAGTCAAATCAGTAATTTAGCTAGTGATATTTAGAGAGACTCTTGGGATTGTTAAATTTATTACTTGATGTTGGGCTATAAGTTATTTTAGTATGACTAATATGATCATACATCCGCACTAACTTTTGTACCAGTTTCATATAAAATCTTCATATATAGACCCTTTTTCCTTCAAAAACATGATATATTCCTCTGAAATTTTGTTATGAGAAAAAGGATGAATAATTGTATTGTAACTCTGCTTTAGCAGCAAGAATGTTCCAAATACTTTGTAGAACTCCTCCATTCAAAATGGTGCTTCACTGATGTAACTTGATACTGAAATCGACGTCAGCATCTATTGAAGGTTGTGGCCTTGAGAGAATCTAGCGGATCCAGAATGTCATGATGATAGGAATTAACAATCCAATTGGTTCATAACAAAAGAAAAAGAAAAAAGATGCGTAAGGAACACATAAATTAGTTTAGGAAAATATCCTGCAAATTATTTTTCATGCTCAACACATATAATCTCTAGATCGAGCCTCGAGCTCCTATATATCGCTTGAGAGAAAATCCTGCTAGCAGCTTCACTACTAATCACGATGTTGTTCAAAAGAAAAGGTTAAGGCGTCTGCTTGAAGTTTGTTCTGGTCCCTGCAGCTGGCTAGCAGTATGTACACAGGCACATTATTCCCTATACCAAAAGTGACCTCGTTCAGCATTGCCTCTGTGGAAAAGCCATGGTCTTTGTCTCTTTGAGTCTTGAGCTCCGAGCGGATCGATGACCAGCTTTAGACAAAGCCAAGAACACAAGTGCAATAATCAACAAGGAAAAGAAACTAAATTAAAGGACGGGAAGGGAGGAGAGAAAATTCCTCACTTGCTCACTAAGGAATATGGTTAGCTTTTAGTGAGCATTGGGTCACAAAACAGGCGTCATGTATGTCCTCTTTTTGACCAGTTGTATGTACTGTATTTGGATCTTGCCCAAGGTATGATGGAATATATATATATGCTTGTCAATCTTTGTTTCCTTGGGTAAGCAACAATTTGTCTCTCCTCGATTATGTACACCAAAGTTGGAGCATTTCTGCTTCAGATCATAGCCCTCAAAATGATCTTCAATCCTTCAGGCGTCGTTAAGAAGATATATGAATAATTAATGCAACTAGTATTTGTTTGTACAAATAATGCATAGGGCATATAAGTATATAACACATGCGTGGACTCTTTTTTATTTGCATATCTTATTTGTAGATGCTTGTGCAATTGTTTAATTACTATTCATAGGTCTTCTCCTGATTTTTTTCGGAAACTAGGTCTTTTTTTTTCCTTATTACAAGCACGACCCTAAACACATGTTTTTAAAAATTTGGTCTTTTCTTTTGTCGGTCTAGTCTGTCTTATTACGTTGTCGTTAATTTGTTTCCGCCACCATTTCACATGAACTTCCAGTGACTTGCATTGGTTGTGGACATATCTATTCTCCAAGGTGATGCTTTTGTGACTTGCGTTGATTGACTTGCGAGGCTTTGGAAAATAACCGCTCCACCAACCGACTTACGCAAATTTCTGTCAACTTCACACACCACAGAATTAAAGCAGCAGCCTTTATATATTTAGCATTTTAGCTGTTCATACTCTGCAGCAATCAGTGTCAATTCTACCAATTCAAACCACAAAGCCAACTGAACAATCATCATTAAAGTTAACTTTGATATAGTCTTGGTATTACATATCACTATTATTCCATTGTTGAGCGAGAACTCAAAATGGGAACTGACGGAGGAGGATTGGAGGCAGTGTTAATAGTAACAGATCTGTCACTATTAACACTGCCTCCAATCAGTGTTAGACTAACAGTGGTGGCCAATCAGAAACTCTCAAATCCAAGCAGGGATAATTGCACAAACTAACCCTTCCTTCCAAATTAAGTTGTGTTTTTTTGTGGGGCCATTGCCACCTTTCCCTCCCTTAAATACCTCCCCCTCCCCCCATCCTACGCATTCCATTCCATCAACCCAATGCAAGGTGGCGGCTAAGATCATCTACCTAGCTAATCAACTCCTCCCATCAAGCTCCAAGAAGAACTCAATATAAATCTAGCTTGGTTGATCTGTCCAATTGTAGTGCAGCCACCTCGCCGTCGATCCTCGGAATTACTATTCGATCTGCTTCCCATAGACATACAGAGAGGTATCTGGTAAAATGGATCTCGCGACGACGCCGGCGCGGCGGCCCATGGAGCCCGGGCTGGGGCGGCGGCTGTGGCACGTGGTGCTCGCTGTGTGCCACATGCTCCGCCGCGGCTTCTCCCGCAAGCGCATCATGATGGACGTCCACCTCCTCCTCGGCCGCGGCAAGGTCGCCGGCAGGGCGCTGCGCGGCCTCCTCGCCCACCCGGCGGGCCACGGCCACGGCCACCTCACCTCGCGCGGCGCGTCCAGGGTGTCCTCGTCCTCGCTGGCCTCGTTCTACGGCCACCCCCGGGAGGTGGAGTTCAGCTGCACCACCACGCCGTCGTACCCGCAGCACTACGGTCTCTTCCCCTTCAAGGGCCGCGGCGGGGGCGGCCGGGGCGGCGGCGCGCGCGGCGAGTACGGCGGCCTTGACGCGGCGGCCGTGGCGCGGGCGTTCGAGATGCTCAGCGCCGAAGTGGAGGCCGGCGGCGGTGCCACCCCCGGGCCCGTGCCGTCGAGCGGGGTGGCCACCGCGACGCCGTCGCCGATGGTGGCGTGGATCCTGGGCCGCAGCCCCGCCGGGGTCCGGCCGCTGCGCGTCACCGACTCGCCGTTCCCCGCCGTGCCGGAGGACGGGTGCTGCAACGAGCGCGTGGACGCCGACGCCGACGACTTCATCCGCAAGTTCTACGAGCAGCTCAGGCTCCAGCCGTCCGCCGCCACGCCGGACTACTGCGGCCACATGCGCCGCCGCGGCTAGTGCTTAATTTGCTTGGGAAATGGGAAGTCGGGATCCGTGACGTGCGCGTGTCGCGTCGCGTCGCGTCGCGTCTCGTGTTGTCCGCGGCCGCGTGCATGCATGGTGGTGGTGGGACGATGGTGACGACAACATGCTTGGCCGGTTGGTTGCCCCGGAGCGCGAAAATTTGGGTTGTTGTGGGTTTAGTTTGGTCATCGATTTGAGGTAAATTTATGGTATAATTTGAGCGGCCATGGCGAAGCGCGATCGATCGTTCAATGTTCATGAAATTGTTGATATATGGTGCGCTGTTGTTTCGTAGTTTCTCTCTTTTCAAGCAAGACCTAGCAAACCTAAGTATATATGACGTACTTGCAGTTGGCTGCCAAAAATTCGAATGTTCGTTTATTCCTTGGCCCTGGATCTGGATAGATCCGGGCACAAGGCAAGCGAGCACCGACGCGGACTACTACGTTTGGGTCACCTGCCAGCCGTGTGATTCTTATCTTGAGATCTGGACAAGGGTTGTGTGTTCAGGTTCACACTTCACACCACGCCACGCCTAGAAAGCAGGAGATGCGCCATGCCATTGCGAGCATTGTCTGTCGTCTCCGATGCTAAGCAAACGCTGCCTTCGGCTCCCGACAACCTACCTGGGGCAAACCAAACCCTTTGGCTTCTGCTTGACTTGCCACTACTCCTATACTGAAACCTGCAGAAATCACTACACTATAGATATATATGCTGCCATGCCATCATGCGTTTGCATTTTTACAAATATTATTAGCATCATATTTTCCCGATTAATCTAGTGGTTTTGATCCTTAAGTTCCGGGTTTCGTTTTTGTGCCATAACTTTTGGAGTCACTTTGCACTATAACTATGTGAAATTTGATCTATCATTATTTTTTTTCTCTCCTTGAAGAATACAGAATTGAGATACACCTTCAAATCAACACTTCTTTAAATCACCACCTTAATTGTGCGTGCATAAAGCATACGGAATTGAAATTTTTGAACATCTCTAAATTCAAACTGATTTTTAATTTTCAAAATCCAAAATGGGGGGTAAAAAGCATCGCTGTTAAGGTACTACTACAAGCTTCAGGTGTTGGAAAGACAAAAAGGTTTTGATCGAATAGGGTTTTCAATTTTGGTTTCAGAATTATTATAAACAAAAAACAACACGCTGATCTGATAGTCCAGTTTCAACGTCAATTTGGTTCGTTCCAAAACTTTGAGATTCCTTTTCAGCTTTGGGTGGTGGCAAGTTCAGAACTCAACTAACAGAAAGCCAGGCGACGACAAAAAGCACGCCCCCCACTATCTTATTATCTCTTGCTATTATACGGTAACTTTGGTGGCATGTGGAAAATAATCCACCTTTAGCTTTAGTTTTTTTCCCACCCAAGACACTGCACAAAGCCGAATAATAAACAGGCCCAAGCTTCACGTGATCGAACCTGCCGTATGCTACTCCTACAATGCTATGCTACTCCTACAATGCAAGGAGAAAATATACAACGCAGGTGATTCAATATAACTCCGGTAATCATTAATCATGTTGGGTTTAGTCCCACATCGGAAATTGATGGTGGGGGAGCATAACATATAGGTGGGGGCAGTCCTCACCCATCAGGCTAGTCTTTTGGGTTGAGTTAGGCCCAGGGCCTGTTGTTGTGGGCTCCGGTGGACCTAAGGTCTGGTTGGGTGCTGGCTCGTGAGTATAGCGGGCCGGGCCGGATTCCGCTGCGCCACTCTAACAAGTGGTATCAGAGCCGAAGGTCGGAAAAACCTGGGAAAACATCTCCGGTGGACCCCAGGCAACAAACCTTGTCACCAGACATCTCTTTTCCTCCATCCATTTTCTTTTTTCATTTCCTCTCCTCTCTCCAGAGACGGAGCACCCAAGGTGACGGCAGAAGCTCTCCCTCGGTCATGGCGGCGCGAGGATGCCGGCGGCCGAGCGGCACACGCCGGCTCGCGACGGAGCAGCTCCAGGGACGGCGCAGGCACGACGACGATGGGAGAAGCTCCAACCCCAAGTTGTCCCTCGCAGGTGTGTGGCGTCTTGCAGCTCAGCAGAGCGGTGCGGGGGGAAGTGCTAGTACACAACGACGAGGGCCCCCTCCCGGTGCAGGAGCCCTGCTGGTCACGGAGCTCGCCGCTGATGCGAGCTGCTCCTCCCCGCAGCCAGGGGCGACACGACCGAGGGGTGTACCCCAGGCAACAAACCTTGTCACCAGACATCTCTTTTCCTCCATCCATTTTCTTTTTTCATTTCCTCTCCTCTCTCCAGAGACGGAGCACCCAAGGTGACGGCAGAAGCTCTCCCTCGGTCATGGCGGCGCGAGGATGCTGAAGCAGCGGCGGCGCACCCCCTGACAGCTCGCGACGGAGCAACTCCAGGGACGGCGCAGGCACGACGACGATGGGAGAAGCTCCAACCCCAAGTTGTCCCTCGCAGGTGTGTGGCGTCTTGCAGCTCAGCAGAGCGGTGCGGGGGGAAGTGCTAGTACACAATGACGAGGGCCCCCTCCCGGTGCAGGAGCCCTGCTGGTCACGGAGCTCGCCGCTGATGCGAGCTGCTCCTCCCCGCAGCCAGGGGCGACACGACCGAGGGGGCTGTAAAGCTCGCCGACGACGTAGGAAGAGGAGGTCGTGAACTACTCCCCCACGGTCTGGGACGAGCTACGTCGGCTGCCAGGGTGTCGCGGAGCGCAGAAGAGGGCGCACAGGCTGCATGCCACCGAGCACGGAGGAGGGGTGTTGGGCGCGGCCGGGGGTGAGCTGTGCAGGCCGCGCGCTCCCCAGCGGCTGTGGAGGCGAGACGCGCCGCGCCGCAAACTGCTCCGAAGTGAGGATGTCAGGTTTGACACCTATGTTGCAAGCGAATGTCTGACGTGTTTCAGTTGTTTCGAAAAAACGTTGCAAGTATTTCATGATGATGTTGCAAAAGTAGATCTTGATGTTGCGATGTTGCATATGTGTCTCGTGTGCGTTGCAAGTGTGTTATATGAATGTTGGATTTTTCATAAAGACATTAGCTCGCCATCAGCAGGCCGCCCCCCTGGCCAAGGCCGCAGTCGGATGCGAGGCATCCGAGCTCGCCGGCCGGCCACCACTTCCCCACGCTGGCTGCGAAGAACCTGCCTCCTTCTATTTTTTGATATTTTTATGTTGCAAATGTTGTATATCGATGTTGTAACAATGTTCTTGACATGTTGTAATCGGTCGTCTTCATGATATAATCGTTTCTTGTTATATTGCAAATCATTGCGCACATGTTGCATCCGTGTTCTTGACATATTGCAAGTGTCTCATGCGAATGTTTCAAAATTAGGTCTAATTTTGTTGATGTTGCAACCATTAATTTTTGATGTTGCAGATGCTGAGTGTCGATGTTGTAGACATGTGTTGTTGGGTGTTGCAAACATTATTTTTCAATATTGCAGACGCTGTGTTTCGATGTTGCATACATGTGGTGATGGGTGTTGTTTTGAGGAGAAGTGAGAAGAGGCTCCTAATGTTGGATGTTGCACGCAACACGGGTCGCAACATGGCCGCAATATAGTCGCAACATGTGGGAGGAGAGAAAAAAGACTCCTGACGTTGGATGTTGCAAGCAACCGCGTTCGCAACATTTTCATAACACGTTCGCAACACGCTCGCAACATTTACCCGGTAGTCTTTAGATCTAACGGCTGGCGATTGAGGATCCTAAGATCTAACGGCCACGGACCCGTCCGACGCTAGCGCCCGGATCGGACGTCCGGGCGCTAGCAGTGCCGCTTCGGGAGATCACACAGATGGTTGTGATGGAAGAGTTGGGCCCAATGTGTGACGGGGGAGATTGTTGGGTTTAGTCCCACATCGGAAATTGATGGTGGGGGAGCACAACATATAGGTGGGGGCAGTCCTCACCCATCAGGCTAGTCTTTTGGGTTGAGTTAGGCCCAGGGCCTGTTGTTGTGGGCTCCGGTGGACCTAAGGTCTGGTTGGGCGCCGGCTCGTGAGTATAGCGGACCGGGCCGGATTCCGTTGCGCCATTCTAACAAATCAGTCGTTGATCTCCTGCTTTCAGAAAAGTTCACCCAATTATCGTCGTTACTATGGTTTTTACTCCATGTCACTCCCTCGCTTTGACTATCATCTAGGTCTCGCCAGTATCCACCTCACTATCATCGCCGTCGCTGCTCAACTCACGGTCCATAGATGGCCAAATGGGCCCGGCTAAACGGGCAGCACGAGGCCCGGCCTGTTTTGGCCCGACCCAAGCACGGCTTGGCACGAAACAACTGCAGGCTGGGTCGGCACGGCTTGATGTTGCAGGCGGCCTGTATAAGGGGCGCCTGTTTACCGGCCCACATAAAACACAACCCACCCTCCCTCTCCCAAATCTCACCACCCGACCTAACCCTAATGGCCTTATCCCATTCCCTTTCCCTTTCCCCTGACCACTCTACCTTGCACAGCCGCGCAGGCATCGCCACCCGTTCGGCCTCCTCGCCTCGCGACCCTGACCTCCCCAACGTGCGCCATCTCTCTCTGTTATCCCTTCCGTGCTCCACTACTCCATGGTTGGTGGTTCCATCTCCCTGTCTCCCCCGACCTCGCACGCTCACTAGCGGGCGACGGCTCTGGCCTTGGGGCTCGGGCGCTCGGCTCACCTCCGCCGCACTCCACCGGATTTGGTCGCCGGCTCGCCTTCCCCAGTCCTCACCTAGCCGCCTCGGTGCTTCGCCGCCCGTCCTCCTTGGCTCCTTGCCGTCCTAGGTCACCGGCGCGGCAGCGGCGCCTCTGCCTGTTCGGTTTTCGCTGATGGGCCGCCCGACCTATTTAACCTGGCATGCTAATGGGTCGGTCCGACCTGCATAGGAAACATGGAGGTCGAGCCTGGGTCGAAATGTCAGCCTGCTGGGCGGCCCGACCTGGCACGATAATTATGCCGGGCCAGGGCAGGCCTGGGTCGGGCCGGGCCAGGGCCAGGCCGGTCCGCCCGTTTGGCCATGTATATCACGGTCTCACGTGAAACGGACAGAGGAAGGGAGCACTGAGCTACTGGAAGATAGATAAGAGTTAAAACTTTCAACCTGTCAAAGCTCATCTAAATTAATTCTTTTTCTTTTTTAACCCTTCCATCTCATCATTGTCATTTAGAAAACTGTTACGACATTTTTCTTAAAAAAAAAGTTGAACAATATTTCTTTAAAGATAAAGTTAGATCCAACATTTGTCAACGCGCAGCATCAACATTTTTCGTGAAAATGTTGCTCGACATTTTTAAAATTTCCAACATTTTTCTTTTAAAAAATTCAACATTTTTTCTTCTTTTCCAATTCTTCTTACTAGGGATAGATTGTTCTTACTAGCGATGGACAGGGCACTAGTTGTTGCACGTGGTATATTTTTATGCACCATCAATATGATTATCTTATGTGTGTCCGCAGTTTGGACCAACTTCATAGATATAAGGAGAAATTGGTTCATCACAAGTTAGCAAACCATAAACGATAGGGGGGCTCGAGCCCCCTCCCCCCCCACCCCACCCCACCCCATCCGCCACTGCCTGACCGCGCCCATTACATCTTTGGACGAAGGTCATCTTGTTGGGTAGGTGTTTTTTAACCTTCAAATCCAGCAATTTCTGATAGTTGAGGACTTACTTGTTGGGTGGCTGTTTTTTAGCCTTCAAGACCAGTAATTTCTGATAGTCGAGGACTTAAAGATCATCTTGTTGGGCGGGTCCAGTGATTTCTAATAGTTGAGGACTTAATTTGCTCTCCCAAAAACATGCGGACGATAGAGATGTTATCGTCACTTTTTTTATTGTCTTGTTTACGTTGTCTTTTTTTAAGTTACACATTACATCGGAGACACTCACAACGCGCACACACTCATACTTATGAACACACGCGCGCAAACACTACCCCTAGGAGCATCTTCGAAGACTAGGCCGGTAAATCCTCAAGATCGACAATGTTATCGTCACTTTTTTTTTCTGTTGTCTTGTTTTTCGAATTACACATTACATCGGAGACACTCACAACACACACTGACACACCCAACCCTTTGAACACACGCGTGCAAACCCTACCCCTAGGAGCATCTTCGAAGACCGGGCTGGTAAATCGAAGATCGATGAAGTCACGACGGGAACGTCACCTACCATTGAAAGCACAAACGCTGTTAAATCCTGAGAAATTCGCTCTTATGGGGAGTCGAACCCAGAACCTGAGGTGCTACCGGGGGCTCTGGTAACCACTAGGCTACAGACTCTTTCGCTAGGTTGTTTTTTTTTGCTGGTCATGGTTCGTTGTAACGAAAAATGTGTTATGCAGTCTTCTGAGAAAAGGAATTTGAACTGTTGTAGAATTCTGCGGCATACACGAACACGAACGCGTACGCCCTAAAAACGCCTTGTTCGCTTGGCTTATCGCCACTGCCAAATAGTAAGATTTTCTCTCGGAACAAACCAACCAACATCAATCGCCAACAAGATTTTCTCTCGAACAAATCAAGACTACCATCGCCCACAAAGTAAACGAATGCGCTTTAAAAGAGAGACATAGGCGCATCGATAGATCACATGATATGCCTCATGCTGGGCCCTGCAGGTTCGTGAGCCCTTTGCAGTCATTTTTCTCTCGTGTCATCATCAGCTCATCACGCTGCTCGGGCGATCGAAGTTGGCGCATGCACGAGCTGGCCAGACAGAGTAGTTTGTACGGGGAGTGTCGCATGTCTGGGTCTGGGTGTATGCTAGCTGCATGCCATGGCTGCTGCTGCTGCTGCTGCTTTGTTATGGCTGATGAGCAGCATTGGCCATGCATGGGCTGATGAGCATGACAAAGCGCCGCCCCACCCGCGGCTTTGGTTTGCTTTCGCCTTTTGGAGCTGAGCTTTTTGTTGGGCGCCTGCTCCTCCGAAAGCAGTATAGCGTCCTCTGCCTAATTTTCATTCAGTATAAATCCAACTTTACTTCATCAGTTAGAGATTTTGTACGAATTATATCACGATTCACAGCAATTGCCACTAGAACATGCACACAACCAGTCGCAATTAGGTAAGGAACAGTAACTTGTGAATTGACTCTATATATAAATCCACTGGAAAATGTAATGTTGTAGAGATAGTCAGTCAACCTGATAGGGAAGCCTTTCTTAACTGAAACCAGAAACGAAGGGTTCAAATTTTCAGACAATCATCTCCCCCTCTACCACAAATTCAAAGCGGCTTTAATCATTTCACAGATGAAAAGAGGTATAAAAAAGAACTTTTTGGATCGGACCATGTCTTTTCTGGCAGTTGGTGGCATTCCAGAGTTACAATTTCAAAGATTCCTCTGCTGCAGTTTTTACTCGGTCCAGCTTGTGTTTACTTCGTCAGGGGTTCCCATGGCCAAGTCCAATTCACGCGACGATAATCAAAAGCATATGGCTCAGCAAGCGATGCCGTTCGCTTTCCCCTTTTGGAAAAAAAAGAGGCAATTGAATTGCCGACAAAACCATTTGGGTATGCATCTTCAGATATATTCACCGAATATTATTCGAGGACAGGGTCAAAAGGGCATCAGTGATGCAGCAAAAGGATAGTTCTGCTGAACTAATAGGCTACGACCACAAAAGATATGCTATGGCATGGGGTGGTTGCCCCAGTTTCCAATGTGACCATTAACTTAAGGTAGGCGTAGCCCTAAGAAAACTAAGCCCAGGTAGACTCAGCCCACCGAATCGACTCGAGCTTGTTGGCTTAGGTGTATTCATGGTAGCCTCAGTTGAAGGCGACATGATATGGGAGGAACCTTCCCTGCTTGTAGACCATGTTCGGCTGTCAACACCCTTTTGCTCCTGCAAGTGTCGAGCACTGGTTAAAATCATCCAAAGCAGCTGACACGATCATCAGCCAAATAGAGACTTGAACTAAACCAAACCAAACCAAACCAAACTTGCAATACCTCTGATCTAGAGGATTCGGGTGCAGCTGAAACCTGGGGTGACTCTGCTCTAGGCGATTCAGCTACAAGTGACGTTTCTTCCAGAGCTAGGCGTGGAGCAGGACGAGGCAAACAAGTAGCCTGTTGTAAACGCAGAAAAATGTAGTCCACATACATGACTACACAAAGTTCAAATAACAATTGCAACAAAACACGAAGGTCTCAAAGTCCTTACCCTCACAATTCGCTCTGAAGAATACCCGATGCTTGCAGGAATGGATGATGGAACCTGAAATCCAAAACACCTTTCAGAATGAGTGGTGCAAGCATGCCATTAAAGAGTAACACAGGCTGTGCGACTTGCCTGGATAACATTGCCATTCTTCGCAGGTTCCAATTTTCGGGTGAACTCACACAAGTTATGTATTCCATCTACCGTTTGATCCTGGCGGGATTTAACTAATAACATTAGTTACATGCTCAATCTGTTGAGGGAATACAATACAAATGGCCATGCCATGGCTTCTCCTTACCTGAGAGAACTCAAGGCGCCCCATCTTCGACTCCTGCATAAGATACAAGGAGCATGAGTGCACCTGTGTATGATAACAATGATCAACAAGGTAAACTTAAATGTCCCAGTGCAAGGTGTGTACCAGAGTTTGAACAACAAGATTAACTGATTGTAAATCCTCCTGGAAAGCACTTAGATCCATATTTATGACTGCAACCTACAAATCAAATAAGTTTTGTATTCAGTATCCAACTTCAAAATGCATCAAAACCAGATGGTATGCTGCAACAGGGTCCCAACCTGATCCCTTGTGCCTTCGATGATCTGCTTGTTTTCATCTAAACTACTATCCACAAGGTCAATCCTCCCAGCTAGATGTTTCTTTGTAACCTGAACAGTGATAACCAGAGACAATTATATATTGGCTGAAACACAGTCTGTAACTCTGTATGCAGCAGAGGTGAAAACAGAAATAAGTTACGATAAAACTTACAATAACAGCATCTGAAACTTGATCCAACTGGCTTCCAACAACATTGCAAGCTTCAGATAAGCCACGCTTTGTCACAAACATCATATCAGAGAGTTTCCAGCCCTGTGATGCAAAAACTTTAGATGTTAGCATGGTTGTTTGAGTTATTGGTGTAATAAACTAATGCTGAAACTAAATTCATCTCAGATGGTATTGATCTTCATTGTTGGTAGATTTTGATAAAAAAAACTAAATTTATTTTACCTTCCGCTTTATGTATGCATAACCAACAACCCCAGCAATGATGACTGCTGTTACAGTACATGCACCAGATCCTACAGAAGAAGGTAAGATAACAATTATTCAAAGACTGTTACTGGATCCTGGGTTTACTGGGTATAAAAAAATCAATCCCAATAAAGACATTTCAAATAATCAGGAAGCACGAGTGGAATAAAAAAACTGTCAGAATGTAATCTCATATAACGCTCGCATGCTTTGGACACATACAAACAAGGGCTATGTAAGGTTAACTTGAATCTGTGATTCTAATCATAAGAATAGCCAGGTGCACATCACTGCCAGAAACCATAAACAAGCACTGACCTGATTTTGCAGCAGATGTCACCACCACAGTTGGTGTGATTGATTGTATCTCCTCCCTGAGAATGCGGACCTGAAATATCAAGAGCCTTTTAATAACCACAGCACATTTCAAAGTCTCTATCCTGTGCCATTCCAGAAAAAAGGGGGAAACTCTGCATCCTGTGAACTAGACAAAAAAAAAATAGCACATGCACGGACAAACCTGAGACAACAGTAGAGCATTATCTTGGCCGCTGCTAGACTTGGTGCCCCCACCACCTTCCCCGTGTTTCTTCACAAACTAAGATAGGAAAGCACATGCAAAGGTGTAAAAGGTATGTCCTAGCATATAAATATGAGTGCTATGTTGAGAGTTAATCTGGCATTAAGGTAACAATACATCGAGTCCACCAGATAATACATCCCCAAGTTTCGTGTAGGTCGTAAGAACTGATCCAGCAATGCCTGCAACCAAAATTGGACACCATTACTTGCTAGAAAACTGCAACCCCATACTCTATAAAGGATGCAAGCACACAGTGCATAAATACTACAGTAGAAGTGAAAGAATTGTTAGTTGCTCTAGCAAAAGCCACGTCTTATCTAGGGGGTCTAGATCATCGGTACAGATCGGCAAGTTTCTGCAATACAATATAACTGCCCTCCGATCCAGGCACAACAAAGTGTACACAAAAATATTACACTTTCACGCCTGCATCAGGAACTAGGAACAGAGCAGCAGTTGAGCTAATTCAATGTAGCTGGAAAGAAAAGTTGACACCAAGCCCAAACCTATATAGCCCCAAAGCCAATCCAATCTATGGAACAGGAACCGTCCAAACCCCGACTCGACGACTATAGCCGCTACATCCAACGCAGACCGCGAGGCCGGAATCGAACGAGCATCCCAGTCGATAAACCCTAGCAGGTACAGTATACTCGCTAAACCCCCGGGAGGGTTCGATCCGTTGCACTGCTATACGCTGTGGGACAGAGGGGGGGTTTTGAGGGCAGCGGGGGGAACGAACCGGAGCCGAGCATGATGGCCACGTTGGCCAGCGGAGCCATGGCGGGGAGGCGGGGAGGTCTTCTGCCCCCGTCAGCCGGAGCCCGGAGGCGGCGGAAGCGAGATCAGTTAGGAAGGATGATGGAGACGCCGAGACGGCGAGGGGCTCTCTGCAGCCTGCTGCTCTGTTCCCGTCGTTTCGGTTTCCAAGTCTGCCGATTATTTCCTTTTTTTTGCTTGTATTTATTTGCATGGGTTACGACTCTGACAGGTGGGGCTTGACGGACCCTTTGATTTTCCTAATCCATCGCGGATGGGGCTCTGCCTGAGCCGAGCTCGAGCCAGCCAGCCAGCCGCCAGGGTCGACTCGGTCAGGCTAGGCGGGCCCTTTGATCTTCTTTCCCTCTATTGATTTTTTTTAGATTGTGCATGCCCGTGTGTTACTACGGGCCAAATATATATAATACAATACATATAACTTTTAATAAATTAAACTGTGTAATACAAAAGTAATGCCAATAAATCATAATACTGAATTTCAATATACATGTTGTTGACGCAAAACGTGCACCTAGCGCCAAACACACAGCAAGCCGAACAAGCTGGCTTCACACGCGCGAAGAATCACGAGACTTGCCAGTCAATTTTTCCTGAAAATTAACAAAAGATAAAGTAGTTAGATACCAAAGCTTGGAACATGCCGGGCGGTACCAGACAGTTCCATATTTACGGCTAAAAAGCCAGACGGGATGACACATAGCTATAGGAAGCTATATGCCAATAAACTGAAACCAATCGGGAACTTGCAAAAGGAAAAAGTAACATTGCCGAATGGATGACGTAAGCATGACAGCGATCGGTCTTTGTTTGAACAGAGATGCACATGCACAAAGCCGTGACCGATCCCCATGATAATTAACATTAAATAAATGAATAAAGTAAAGCACGAACATAAACATGTAATAAACAAGTATGCATAGATCCAAAGCACTAGTCTACCGCATGTCTAGGTACTTTAAAACCCGTCGGGTACGATGTCAAGCAAATCTATCCACCGCATGATACAACTTGCATGAAAACCATACCACTTTCCACAAATAGATCTATCCACCGCATGATACAATCTAAATATGGAAAGCTAAAAGCATACATTATTTAAAGCATGAATAACGCACGTGTTCTACTCGTGAAGAAACATAACCGAATACGGCTAGACAGCCGATTCGAGGTCCATGGAGAAGGAACGAACATTACCAAGTGAATAAATCTATCAGATTGATTTGAAATCTAGTCCACCGGATGACTAGCTCCAAGGCAACCCAAAAACCTGCATCTATCGCATGATACCCAGCTCTTTCAAGATTTATACCAACATTGGCAAGCTTGAACCCGCAACATGTAACAACCTAGATCGATTCGGTTTCGGCTATTCGGAAAGCACAAGATCCACGTATTAAAACACGAACCTGACTCGTACAAGGATCACAAAAGGATAAAGCCGATCCAAACCTATCTAGATTGGGCAAAAGTGTGTTACATGAATTTAAACATAAAGTAAAACTTCAAAGCAACACGGGATAACTTAATGAATCTATTGGATCTTGCCAAGATTCAATAGAGCCGATAACTAGCTTCAAGCTAGATCTTAGCCTACCGCATGGCTCATGACCTAACAAGAAACCCTCCTGAACCAAGCTTGAATCTACCGCATGACAAGAAGCATGGTAACAAGACTACTTGCATAAGATCTAAATCCACCACATGATACTAGACATGATACAAGGTTGCCGGTACTCACGGAGGTCGACGGATCGATGAACCCTCTCGAAGAACTCGACGACACGACAAAAGGACTCTAGGGTTTGGCGTAAGGCCGGTTTGTATTGAAGAATGATCGTGTTTTCTACATACATTCAGGGGTCATATTTATACCCTGTCAAGTACAACTTCGAATGGATTCGTTGCCTAACTTATCTCTAAACTTGATTGCCTATCCATCCATTCGTTCTCCCTGATTGAGCCACGTCACCGTCCAATCCCGCAAAATCAGCTCTATTGTTCCTTTACCGAACTGGAGCAGATAGCCGACCGCAGATCTCTTCGCCGAATATCTCGGAAAAGATCCTTCCTTCCACCAGACGGACTCTACATCGAGCCGGACCCACAAGTCAGACTCCTTACCAAATTTTGGTGTTAACACATGTATATTGGCATCTACCCACATCATTCAATATAACAATAACAATACGATAACGATAATTTCCCTACATCATCTCGCCTATCTATCATATTTTTCTTCCTATTATGCGTGGTAGATAATATTTAACGATGTTAGGTAGGTTTTTTCTCCAAGCATTTGCTTCATGCGCCAAAAGATTGATGAAGAAATGACGTCGCATCTTAATAGCATCATGTATGTAAGACGACATTGAATTTATCATATATTTTGGTAATCATAATGGAACATGCAGAAAGTACATTTACTTACACATTTGTAGCATTATCCCATCCCGCCATGTATTGCATAATAAGCCATGGACTCAAAGATCTGTGTTACAAAAATTCTCAGCTATATCGAAGTATGACATATATTTTAAGATCTGTATTATACTATTATGCAAAGTTTAGGTTTGAGGTGGTCTTACCCATCAGTGTCTTCTGCAATCCCTTTTGCACGCTCAAATTTGAATGTATGAACATCCACCCATGCATTAGGATTAAGTTGTCTAAATGCAGACTGAAAATGTAGACGAAACCCTACAATCGGTATTGCATAGGCTTTATAGGGAACATCTAAAGCATATTCAGGAATAGGCTTAGGGTCAATGACAACAAGTTTCTTCTGCTCCATGTCGAGTATATAAAGCACATATGACGCGGCGTCTCTCCATGGCAAGAGAAACTGCAAATCACACAGTATTAGGACCACAAAAGGTAATTACATATGCAAGGAAAAAATAAAAGCCAAATTAGTACTTACGTATCTGCAACCTACTACATCATATTGTACAATTTCCCATCCTCCAATCGCTTTACCCAACTCTTTAGCAGTGAATCGTTTACGGTACTTTTCTCCACGTAGTAGATCCAACGTTTGCTGATGTGCAGTACCACAAGATCAATTTGATCAAAATGCTTACAAATAGACAATATATGTGTTTGTGAGAGACTTTAATCATGAGAATATAACTTACACAGAAGCGCAGATCCATGTTGTGTTTGACAACTTTTTTGTTGTGTCATTTCATTCCTTTAGCCTCTCTGTATGCGAGAAACCGAACACCAAGGTTGAAAAAGCTTTCGGGCATGGATGCACCTCGTTTCAACAATGTTTGTAGTTCGCTAAGTTTATGCACAATTTTGTATGGGCAATCACTTCTTACCCAGACCATACTGCAAACAATAAATGAAGATGATGCATACATAAGAAACGTAATAAAGGGCAACTGCAATATACCCCCTGCAACCCAATTCTCATATACCCTCTTACTTCCAACTAATTTTCCTTTTCAATTTCTTTTTTACGTGTGGACCCCACCTGTCAGCAACTGTTTTCTTTTTTTTAAGTAAAGTCAGCAACTGTTTTCAACCACACACACCCCCTTCCTCTCCTCCTGACCCCACCCTCAGTCTCTGTCTCTCTCAGTCTCTCGTCGTCGCCCGGTCGCCCCCATCCTCCACCCTCCCCGTCGATGGTCTCCACGGGCGCAGCCTCCGGGCGAACCGCCGCCCGCCATGAGTGCGCCTCCTGGGCGGACCGCCGCCTACCATGGGCGCGCCTCCGAGGCGGACCGCCGGCGGCCACGGCCACGGGCGCGGCGGTGAGGCAGGGATCCGGCCGACCTCGGGCGCGGCTGTAAAGCTGGGTGGAGAGGTCACCAGCGGTGCGGGGACGAGAAGGCCGCTATCCGGCCCCATGGAGGCGGCCGTGGGGACGTGGCGTCGCCGTCCCCCATTTCCACGGCCAGGTGGAGCTAGGAAGTAACCCTAACGCATGGGCATGAGCCGCCGACCGATGTAGAAGGTACGACCTCCACCTCTCTCTCCCTTGACTGTATTACCTCTCCCCGGATTTAGCTATAGGGGGGCATGACATGCTTAGAGCAACTCCAGCAATGACCCCTATTCCAGGGCCCCTACTTCCTGAATAGGGGCTCCCCAACTTTTTTTGGGGCTTGTTTTTTCACCCAACTCCAGCAAAGACACCTATTTGGAAGCCCCTACTCTTATATGACAAGTGGGACCGGTCCAACAGTCACTCATATATTTTCCCCCCACACAGCCTCATCTCTCTTCCCGGCGTCTTCCTCCCACGCCCCTCTCATTTTATCTCCCAATCCTGATCCCCCGACCCCAGCACAAGCGATGGCGACGGCGAGCCCCAGGCGGCGTCTGCGCCAGCGGCGGCCCCGAGTCGCCGCACGTCCGCCCGGCTCCATCCCTAGGAAGCCGCGGCACCGGTGCCGACGCGCCCGAGCTCCAACCCCGGGGGAGCGCGCCGGGCGTCGGCGGATCCACGCCGACGGCGCGGCGAGGCGGGTCCGGCAAGGCGGTGGAGCGCGGGGGTGGTGCGGCGGCGGCGGAGTAAGGTGGTGGCGCGCATGGTGGTGCGGCGACGGCGGAGCAAGGGGGCGGCGCGGTGGTGCGGCGACCTTGAGCAAGGGGGCGGTGCAGCACCGGAGGAGCTTGGAGTCGCCGATGGGGGAGCTCGCCGGCGCTGGAGGAGCTTGGATTCGCCGATGGGGGAGCTCGCCGACGCACCGGATCTCGCGGGCCCCCGTCGACCTTGAGTTGATGTTTTAGACCGGCAACCTACTAAGGGGAGTACCCGAAGTAGATGAATGTGGCCTCGCCGAGATCGGTAACTCAAAGGAAGAGACACGTGGCACACAATTTAGACAGGTTTGGGCCGCGAAGTGCGTAATACCCTACGTCATGTATGCTGCGTAGCTCTGGATTGATTGGGCACGATTACAAGATGGTGTAATTGTACGTCGTGAGATGAGATTGGATGCTAGAGAGAGGTCCCTGCCTCGCCTTATATAGTCCGGGAGGCAGGGTTACAAGTCGGAGTAGGGAGAGAGTACTAGTCGAGTACGTCTAGGAGTCTTCCATACAGTGCGGGACATGTACAGCTTCCTAACCGAGTACTTCTCCACCGTAGTCCTTGTCCTCCACGCCATCAGGTGCCGTGTAGCGCAAGCCGGGTAGTCCCAGGGGCCCACCGAGTAGTCGGTCCTGGTACCCACTGAGGTAGTGGGCCCAGGGAAGTCCATACGACAAGCCCCCGAGTACTTTGTAGTCGAGAAGGATAGCTTTAAGTAATCTTGACGGCCTTAACGAGTAGTCCTCAAGCGTCCCCGAGTACTACAAGTCAAAAGTTCTCAAGAGTAGTCGAAGCATCCCGAGGCTGGAATGTACTCCAGCTGATGTCTAAACAATCTCGAAGTCTTCTCGAGTAGTCCCAAGCGTCCCCGAGTGCCACCTTCGAAGGTCTTCAACAAAGCCCGTATTGTCTTGAAGCCGAAGCTGATATGGAAGTGCGATTGCAAAATCGCACTCCATATGGAGTAGCCCCCGAGCCTTAGGTTGAGCCGCAGGCTCTGGCTGAGGGTCCATCTGAAGTCTTGGCAAGAATCCCGAAAAATCCGGAGAGAAAAAACCGAAGGACACGTGGCACAGAGCCCCCGAGCCTTGAGTCAAGTACTTCCTCTCGAATTGAAGGTTCATCTTGTAGAATATGTCCTGAGATGCTCCTGAGTCTTGTCGCTTCCCAGGTAGTCGAGTAGAAGTAGCCGAGCCCCCAAGGTGAGGCGCGTCGACTAGTAGAATACGAAGAGTCACGCGCGGCCGCTGAGTCAGCCGAGCGCAGGCTTATCCATCTGGCCGTTGGAGGGCCGTTTTGACTTATAAATAGAAGCCAAAACCCTTAGGGTTTTTCACCCATCGCTGCTGTAGCCATTTTGAATAGATCTTGGCCAGAATCACCTCCAGCGCACGCTGCCGCCGCTATAGATATGAGCGCACCGCCACCCAGATCTACCAGAGTAGCCCCCGAGCGAATGCGCGTGAAGACGCCATGCACTTGGAGAATGAAGCCGTCGCCGTCCAAGACCGCGAAGACCGCCGGGAAGAAGAGGGGTCGTGACGAGGCCGCCGGTCCGCCGGGGGGCGCACCGCCGATGTCTCCACCGCGGCCAGATCCGAACCGCGAGTGGAAAAAGTCGAAGACGAAGACCAAAGATTTGCTGGCCCTCCTCAACAGTGGATTCATCCGTGAGAAGGAGATGGACATGTGGAGGGCCGCCGCCGGGGATCCGTACCCAATGGAGAAGAGCGAAGACGAGATCCCAATGTTCGCGCGCTTCGCGGAGCGCAGACTCGCGCTTCCGGCGAGCGACTTCTTCAAAGGCCTCATGGGGTACTACGGCGTCGAGTACCTCAACCTCAACTCCAACAGTATTTTCCATACCGCTGTCTTCGTCCACTTCTGTGAAGCGTTTCTGGGGATTGTTGACGGTGAAAATCCGTCAACCTAGCCATGAGTTTACCTTCGGTGTTGGCATGAGTTTTATACCTTATCCATTGGTAATAACCCCCGTGGTATAACAAGTTCACGTGTGCATGTCGGTTTTGGAGTTTAATGTTTATGCAGGGTTTTAGTGTTGAATGCAAGACTTTTGGGATAAGTTCATCAAGCACCTCATGACAAGACCTTGAAGCCCCGTACAAGTCATGCAACGAAGCAAACTTAACTCCAAGAAGCCAGGGACTTGATCCGAGAAGACGACGAGACTCCGAGGACCGACCGAAAAAAGTCTTCGAATCTTGCAAGACAAGGAGTTGAGTCCAATTCGGAGAGAAACTAACGACATGGACCTACATGCGGAAGGGGGAAACATCCGGGAAGCAAGGGAACCGACGTAGAGCAAAGGAGGCCTCGGGGCCGGGCCCGAATGGGCCCGGGCCGGCCGGCCCGGGCCCGGTCGGCCCGGGCCCATCCGGGGCCCATTTGCCCCTCCTTTGCCCTAGCCGCCAATCGGGCTATTTATAGCCCCCCGACCGAGAGCCACGGGGGAGAAGAATTCGTCATCGGCCGCCGAGGAGCGAGAGAAGAGAGGGACACCATCTCGGAGAGGAGAGGGTCGAGCTAGTTGACTAGGGTTCCCCTAGCCGACGTGGGAACCTTGCACGGAAGACCACGTCGGAGTTCCCGGAGCTAGAAGCAAGATCAAGGAAGGATCCTGGTGGTGATCTTGTGTATGTATCATTGTTATAGTTGAATTATCAAGTTGAATCTTTTCTTAGCGAACAAGTGTTTCCTCGAAGATTTCGTTTTTCGATCGGCTTTGCTTATTCCAATTCTATTCTCGAGATAGATTACATAGGGTGTTCTTGTAGCCGCGGTGGCTAGAGGTACACGCCGGATCTTCCGAAAGAATCTCGACTTGTCTTTTGACTCGCCCTAAGCTCCCCGCATGAATAGGGATACGTTGTGACAGAACGGGGGTTCCGAAAGGCGGATGTTTTCGGATTTGGACGGGAAACCACGATTTAAAGAGGCTTCTATTAAGATTCGATTTGCTACTTCTTCTCTTGCTTGGAACTTCAACAAAAGGCTTACCCCGATCCCTCTAGATCGGTTTATCTACCCAATCTTACTTTGTTTTCTCTGGTCTTTAGTAGATTAGATTCGTTTCATGTCTTTTACTTAGATGCATTAGGGTTTCTTTTATCGAAGATTGGAGTTACTTGGCTTTATTAGATTAAGTTTTGTGTCACACATTTGTTCCACGGATTCGATACCTTGGGTTCACCACTCGAGGGAAGAAGGGTCCCTTGACTACGACGGGAGACTTGTACGCTTGCAAGTCACAAACGAACTTTGATATAACTATTAACCGTCAACAAGCCCCTTTTTCTGGCGCCGTTGCCGGGGAACAAGTGGTCAAGATTTGATTTTTTATTGCCTTTTTGTAATTTTCAGTTTTCTTTTTGTTTTTATTTTTGCATCTACTAAATTTTGATCATCCTCAAAATACATCTAATCTACTTTGTCTAACCCTAGTTTTTATAGATTTGTTTTTACTTTCTAGTTTTTGCATACTTTGTTTATTGCTAACCCTAACAGGAGATGGACGGCTACCTCTCCAACAAACCCAATAATTTTGTGGATGATCCGAGAAAAACTTTACGGAGCTAAGGAGACGCGAAGCACATCATGCTAAAAAATTTGGCCGGATTTTGTAGATTCGGAGTCGGAAGACAAAGGATCGCAGGAATCTCCGAAGAATTCACCACCTCAAAGTCCTCGGGAGAATCGACTTCCACCAATGGGTGGCCAACCACCGCAAGAACGCAAGATTGGGGAGCTATGCACCCCAGACATCATCGACCTACCAATCTTGAACCTTGAGGAGATCGGAAGACCGTTCGAGATCAAGACCTCAACAATCCGCATGGTGCAACATTCACCCTTCACCGGTAAAGAGGATCCGAACCTTCACCTCCAAGCATTCATTCAACTATGTCAGACTTTCAACATGGATGGGGTGACTCAAGACCAAATGAGGGCAAGGCTTTTTCCGTTCTCACTACTCGGGAAGGCTTTGCAATGGTTCCACTCTCAACCGGCGGAGACGGTGCAAAATTGGAACACGTTGATGAAGGATTTCATGAAGGAATACTACTCACCGGGTAAAACTCAAAGCTTGCATAATAAGATTGCCACCTTTGTTCAATATCCTACAGAAACTATCTCGGAGGCATTCGAGAGCTTCAACGAGTACACCCGGGCGGTTCCACATCACAAGTTCCCAAAGGAAGACCTCGTGCAAAAGTTCTATCAAGGACTCACCATGGCGTCAAGAACAATCATCGATGCATCGGCGGGAGGATCCATCATCGAACTTACACCGACAGAAGCTTTCACTCTATTCAAGAAGGTCGCGGACAATGACACGTGGGCGTCGTTTGGGCGCCTACATCCGGTTCAACCCACGGGGAACGTCAAAGGAGTCTTGCAAGTGGAGAAGGAGAACATACTTGAAGGCAAGATCGACTCACACATGAGGAGGTTGGAGAAGATGGAGATGGAAAAGAAAGAGGCTCAAGACTTGAAGGCCGCCGAAGTAAGGTCCACATGCGAAGAATGTGGAGAGTATGGCCATGTCTGCAAAGATTGTCCGGAGGAAGCCAAAGTGCTCGACTACATGAGGAAGGGAGAATTGCCAAACTTCCGCTACGGGCAAGGTAGGCCTCAATTTAATGCAAGCTCATCTATTCCTAACGCGGTTCCGCTTCGTATACAATTGAAGGAGTTCATGGATGAGCAAGCTAAGATCAACAAGGACACCGTCACCAAGTTCAAGACCATAGACAAGGTGTTGGAGAACATCGATAGCAAAGTGACGGAGGTCGGAAGTTCCAATCATCAAGTGCTCAACATGATGAAGATGCTCGAGACGCAAGTTGGACAACTTGCGGGGCGCCTCACTAATGATGAAGGGAAGCTTCCGGGACAACCCAAATGTCCCGAATCAGCGAAGACCATTCAAACACGTTCGGGGAAGGAGACCGAAGATCCGGAACGTTCCGCGGGAGCAAGGAAGCTTAAACCATCCACCGAGGTGGAAAGAATTGCTAAAGAGAAGGTTACGGGGATCGTCACCGAGGAACCCGAATCTGAGATGCCGGAGGAAGACACGAGGATACCGCAACTCAAGCCACGCTACTTCCGAGGTAAACTTGACAACCACTTTGAGAAGTTTGTGGAAGTTGTGCGTAGACTTAGCATCAACATGCCATTACTAGATGCCCTACAAGTACCTACATATTCTCGTTACTTTAAAGACATACTTGCAAATAAATATGAGATAGCAACACTCGGGGTAGATCATGTCAAGATGTCCGAGGAGTGTAGTGTCGCTATTGCTAATGGGCTAGAGAAGCAAAAGGACCCCGGGTGCCCTACAATTCCATGTTCGGTTGGTTCTTTCAACTTCGAGAAGGTGTTATGCGACCTTGGAGCTAGTGTGAGCGTCATGCCGAGGGATGTGTTCGAGAAGCTACGGCTACCAATGGAGCCTACGGGAATATGTTTGGAGTTGGGAGACAACTCCATTCGCTATCCCTTGGGCATTGCTGAAGATGTACCCGTGAAGATCGGACACCACTTCATCCCCGTCGACTTAGTTGTGCTCGAGATGGGAGAGAGGGAGAAGCCGCCGCTCATCCTTGGGAGGCCTTTCCTCAAGACCGTGGGAGCTACTATTGATGTTGGCAAGAGGGAGATCATGTTTGATATCAACAGAGAAAGGAGTTCCTTCAAGTTCCGTCCAAGAATCGAGGCATGAAACATGATTGGAGTAAAGGGAGAACCAAAACAAACGGAGGGGCTGAAAAAGAAGAAGGAGCCAAAAAAATGAACGTAAAGAAAATCAAAGAAGGTGTTGCATCCGTCAAGACAAAGGAAGAGAAGCAGCCTGTGAAGACCAAAAAAATGACTAAGCCGGAAGACAAGCCCGTGCCCAAGATGGTGCGGAAGTGGGTACCCAAGATTGCAACGCCCGTAAAGAGCGTTGATCCGGAGTAATCAAGTGAAGAAGTCTAGCTATAGACTATAAACGAAGCGCTAGGTGGGAGGCAACCCGTTTCGTCGAGTCAAGAATAAGCTACCGAGAGGACAACCCGATTCCAGGTTTTTCGAGTATTTTTAATAATTTAGTTTTTGAGTTTTATTACGCAAAGACATTAGACTTAGAAGTGGTTGAACAATATTAGAGACATAATTCTTGATTGAATGTTTGCTTTATCATAAACTCTTTGCATGAACCCTCCTATGTGCTTGTTTGTTCTTTTCTTTTCGAGAAACCTCAACCAAATAATTTCAGAACCTAACTCAACCTTTCACCCTCATTATGGTGCTGAGGTTGACTTATTTTTCATGCTAAAACCACACGAGTAGAGCCACGATTTATATTTAGGTATTAATAAAATTCAGCACGTGGTAGAACTCGCGTGAACCTAGAAATCAAAACTTTTGGTTGGTTTAAAAATCAATATCCTTGGTTTCTCTAGGATAAGAATTTTTCTAAGCCTCATCTAATTTTGTTTTATTCAAAATCTTTCTTATTTAGCCAAAATTAGAACCTAAACCTATGCCCCCATGATCAAGCCGGGAAAAGTTTGCTCTCAACCGATGAAGGCAAACTATACCGGTGAGACCGAAATCGACGTAGTCGAAAAATACTTTCGACTTACATTTGTTTTTAATGGTTTAAAAACTTCTCTAAAATTATGTTTGAGCTCTTGCATGGCTCTGAAAAATATTTTAAATTTCGAATTAGAGGAGTGCTTAACCTTAAACACACCTTAATGGAGGCAATCTAGTTTGAATTAATCATGCATGCACCATTGGATTCCCTTTTATCAACTTTCACCAATTCCACATGCAAAGGACAAGCATGGTGGGCAGCAAGCATCAACTTTGCAGGAATTTCATGGTGGCATGTGAAGCAAGTGGAGCTAGGGAGCATGGACATGACCCAAAGCATGGAGCATCAAGTGGAAGGACCAATAATGCAAGAAAAGGAGTGGACGAGAGCGTTTGGGCGGTGCAACTCGTGGAGCACGCGGGCAGGAAAGTTGCAGAGGCGAAATGATCGTGCTGGAAGAAAGACGAGGCGGGGAGGAGCCAGAAGGACCCCAGGCCGGCCTCACCTACTTAAGGAGCCCCCCGGCTCCCGTTTTCTGCAGGCAAGCTTCCCTCTCCTTCCTTTGTTTGTGTGTTCAAGTTTGTGTGCTCAAAATCTCCGTAGACATAGCCAACCTTCCCAAGCTTGATAGCTCAAGAAAAAAATCCACATCCTTAATCCACTCAAAGTCCACATCCGAAGCAAAGAGTTTAAGTGCCTAGTTACCGGTTGCAACCCGGAGTTTTAGTTGAAGAAAAGAGTGCAGCAACCATGTGGAAGAAAACCACAAGTCTCTTCTCCAAGAAGAAGAGTTCGTCGTCGTCCAAGCCGTCATCAACCACGTCTTTGAGGAGGCACTCGGTTTCCGAGTCTCCCTGGAGCATGGAGACGGATACGGCACCACCGAGGAGGAACGATGCTCTCCTCCTTGGTGGTATGAGGGCTGCAAGAAGCACGTCCATGAGGTTTACCGAACCTCGTGGGCACACGGAGGAGCAGCCCGCGCCACCACGACGATCGACCCGTTCAACCGCGCCACCTCCTTACACTCCGACATACTCTTCGTACGGCTTCATCATCTTGTCGGCGGAGGAGGAGGAGAGGCTGCTCTCTAATCTTGAGAAGAGGCTTGTGCCCAACGTCGAGTTCGACGACCAAGCACTCTACACCTTGGGTTTTGGCACCGACATATACTATATGTTGGGGCACCTTGGATGGGTGTCGTTCTCCAACGGAGTATCGGTGGACACCCACTTGGGGTTCGCCTTGGAAATTTTAATGACTATTGCACCCATCCTTGATGATGATGGGGTGCAAAGCTTGTCATTCCGTTTGGAGGGAGTCCAACAAGTGGTTCCCTACGAGCACGTTAGGGAGCTGCTTGGATTCCACAAGGGAGCTCCGGAGAAAGTTGACGTGCCACCGGCATGTTAGCGGGATTTTGGAACATGATCTCCGGAGAAGCCCATCAACAACGCAATTGCATCCGCAACCCCATTATCCGGATATTTCACTCTTGGATGTGCAAGAGGGTATTGGGGAGGATGAAGGAGACAAAGGTGACCGACACGGAGTTGAATTGGGTATACTCGGCTTTAATTGCCAGGCAGCCAATAGACCCCTCTTACCTTATGATCAACCGTTGGTGTTGTGAAGCAACATCGGGGGCGGGTAATATTGGTTCGGGGTGCTACCTCTCCATGTTGGCCTTCTCCTTACGGCCGGGGATCGCAAGAAACCCCGACCATCTTTTGCGTGGTACCTCTCTCGGCATTGAGTATTTGCGGCAAGGCAAATACATTAGTGGAGATGAGAGAGGAGGTTATCGGTTGGCCATAGTGAACCTACCCCTTTCCAATGAGAGGCTTAGGCTTTTCATCGAAGGGAGAGAAGATTGGTTGGAAGAGGGACTACTTGTCCCTGCAAGGAAAAACAAAAGAGGAAGAATCGTAGAGGAGGGAACATCCTGCGCACAAGCGAGTGGAGCACAACCCAATGTGCAACCATTCGGCGGGGTCCCTCCTCCGCCAAGTTATTACGGAGGGCCACAAGAGCAAGCATGGGGGGTGGTGCACCGGTACCCCCACCAAATTATGTTGTGCCCAACGCTAACTTCGCGAAATCCTACGCTCATCATCCCCAACCACAACAAAGCATGGCCATAATTGGAGGGTATGCTGCAAAAAACGCCCAAAACATCGCAGCCATCCAAGCTAACACAGCTCAACTTGGTGAAGGCAACGCAAATATTGCCTTTGAGCTTGGACGCCTTCACCTTGTGGAGCCAAATCAATTCGTCGGAGGAAATGTCCAATCATATTATGAGCAAGGGTATTATTATCAAGATCATCAACATCAACCACCGGCGGAGGACTAGAAGATTTAGGAACTTTAGTTTTCTTTTCTTTTCTTTTTCTCTGTAGTTTTCAGTTTTTGCTTATGTGTGTTTGCGTAGTATTTTCTGTTTTTATTTAAATTTCAGCAAGCATGTTTGTTTATTTTCAGTTTGTATTTCAACTTGATGTCATTATTAATAAAGACACCACCTTGATTATATCATTGGAAAAGTTACAAAATTCGTGCCATGATGATATATGATTAAAATTGCAGCTTTGTTCATCTTTGTAATTGATCTATGCATGTTTAAGCTAGTGCTCTCTTAAAAATACAAATCTGAATTTATTTAAATGCTAGCTTAATTTTCAGCGGAGGTTATGATTAAAATAAAGACCCATAGTGTTTTATGTGCTCTCAAGTTATGAATAGATTAAAGATGTCTTTTATGCTCAAAAATATCGCTAACCTTGTCATAAATATCACTTGTGTGTTGCTCAACCTATCCAAAGCCTTATATATATTTGAGTGCATAAACCTTAGTGTACAAGATTTATTTTTGAGTGAGTTATTGCAGGCCATGATTTCCCTGGCCCGATACTAAGAAGCTGGTCATTCCATTTTTGCATATCTATCTTTTTGCTAGCCTTTTATCCGTGCATTGTGTATCCCCGCATTGGAGATTTCACAAACCTCGCCGGATATCCTCCCTTAAACCAAATATCATCTTTTGTGATTACCTCCTTGACCACAACCTATCGTTGAGAATGGATCATCAATTCAAGGAAGATTGCAAGACGGTGCCGACATTGAAGATTTCAAGTATCTCTCCAAGGAAATATACCCCGGTACCTACCTTATTTTTCGCCTCTTTGCTCGAGGACGAGCAACGTCTAAGCATGGGGGAGGAGGTAGGTACGGTGCAGTTTTAGAGTTCAAAAGGGAGTATTTTAAAAAATATATATATAATGATGAAAGAAAAAAAATTCGGCGACGATCGTGACTTCCAAGGTGAAGGTCTCACAAGAAGAAAGAAGAGAAAAAATATATATATAATGAATGAATGAAAGAAGGAAAGAAAGAAAGAAAAGAATGAGAAATATGAGAAAGAGAAAAAATATATGCGTAAAGTGAACTCCCCGTTTCTCTAAGAGTGCATTCAAGGCTTCAAGTTAAAAAGATCCATTCTCATTTTCCAACCATGTGCAATCCGATAACGAGGACTTTCTTTGTGCCTTGGGATCACTCTTTGCCATTTGCACATGTCCACTTATCTAAAGTGTGTGTATTTTTCTCTTTCCCCTCCTTGATTTAACATTATTTTCCAATGACCTTTTTGACGAGTCTCGGTAAGACCATGAGAAGCTTGTCTTGTTTTGACAACACCTCATTTATAAAATCTTGTTAGGACTAAACTTTCCCAAAGCTCCATATAAAGCATACCGCATATATATGTTATGAGAGGGAAATGAGTAGAATATATAGGCTTGAGAGACAAGCGAGATGAGAGTTCATGAGCAATATGCAAGATGATTTAAATTTGTGAACTTGGTTTAGCTTTTCTTTATCTCGTTCTTTATTTCAAAAATTCTGAGATCTATTTAAACTTTGTGAGCATGTTAATACTTGTGGGATAAGCTTAATAAGAATCTACCCTCCGTAGAGATGAAGGCTAGTACATTATGGAACTTTAATGAATTAAAATTTTGAGAGCATTATGTTTTCTCATGTATGATCAAGTGCAAGGTTTAACATTGATTGGCAATGATGATATCCATCGAAGGCTTACTCGAGGACGAGCAAGGTTTAAGCATGGGGGAGATGTTGACGGTGAAAACCCGTCAACCTAGCCATGAGTTTACCTTCGGTGTTGGCATGAGTTTTATACCTTATCCATTGGTACTAACCCCCGTGGTATAACAAGTTCATGTGTGCATGTCGGTTTTGGAGTTAAATGTTTATGCAGGGTTTTAGTGTTGAATGCAAGACTTTCGGGATAAGTTCATCAAGCACCTTAGGACAAGACCTTGAAGCCCCGTACAAGTCATGCAACGAAGCAAACTTAACTCCAAGAAGCCAGGGACTTGATCCGAGAAGACGACAGACTCCGAGGACACGACCGAAAAAGTCGTCGAATCTTGCAAGACAAGGAGTTGAGTCCAATTCGGAGAGAAAGCGACGACATGGACCTACATGCGAAGGGGGAAACATCCGGGAAGCAAGGGAACCGACGTAGAGCAAAGGAGGCCTCGGGGCCGGGCCGAATGGGCCCGGGCCGGCCGGCCCGGTCCGGTCGGCCCGGGCCCATCCGGGGCCCATTTGCCCCCCTCCTTTGCCCTAGCCGCCAATCGGGCTATTTATAGCCCCCTGACCGAGAGCCACGGGGAGAAGAATTCGTCATCGGCCGCCGAGGAGCAGAGAAGAGAGGGACACCATCTCGGAGAGGAGAGGGTCGAGATAGTTGACTAGGGTTCCCCTAGCCGACATGGGAACCTTGCACGGAAGACCACGTCGGAGTTCCCGGAGCTAGAATCAAGATCAAGGAAGGATCCTGGTGGTGATCTTGTGTATGTATCATTGTTATAGTTGAATTATCAAGTTGAATCTTTTCTCAGCGATCAAGTGTTTCCTCGAAGATTTCGTTTTTCGATCGGCTTTGCTTATTCCAATTCTATTCTCGAGATAGATTACATAGGGTGTTCTTGTAGCCGCGGTGGCTAGAGGTACACGCCGGATCTTCCGAAAGAATCTCGACTTGTCTTTTGACTCGCCCTAAGCTCCCCGCATGAATAGGGATACGTTGTGACGAACGGGGGTTCCGAAAGGCGGATGTTTTCGGATTTGGACGGGAAACCACGATTTAAAGAGGCTTCTATTAAGATTCGATTTGCTACTTCTTCTCTTGCTTGGAACTTCAACAAAAGGCTTACCCCGATCCCTCTAGATCGGTTTATCTACCCAATCTTACTTTGTTTTCTCCAGTCTTTAGTAGATTAGATTCGTTTCATGTCTTTTACTTAGATGCATTAGGGTTTCTTTTATCGAAGATTGGAGTTACTTGGCTTTATTAGATTAAGTTTTGCGTCACACATTTGTTCCACGGATTCGATACCATGGGTTCACCACTCGAGGGAAGAAGGGTCCCTTGACTACGACGGGAGACTTGTACGCTTGCAAGTCACAAACGAACTTTGATATAACTATTAACCGTCAACAGGGATCAAGCCCCACTGGATCTTGTTCCAAAAGTTCTTCCGGGTGAAGCCGCAGCCGAGCGCTAGCAACCCGCGAGTAGTTTGTGGAGCAGGAATCCAGATGCGGGAGGATGCCGCCGAGCAGTACCTATCATACAAGCTTATCGACTCCAACCAGGACTGGAAAGCGAAATGGTTCTGCATCATGAACCACCACCCAGGGTTGCCGAAGCCGAGCGGGAAGCAGCCCAAACATCGCGCGTGGTGGAACACGGAGCCCACGATGCAGGAGGGGATCCAGCTCCCCGAGCTGTTGGCGCGCATCAAGGTGCTGAGAGAAGCCGGGCTGAGGGCCGAGCACGTGGCCTTTAGCTTCATGAAGCGCAGGGTGCAACCACTGATGGCCCGCGACACCCTGGGCTTCGAGTACACCGGCGACGACGACACGTCGCGGATGCCTGGAGGCGAAGTCGACGACGACGACATTGTCGATAGGCTGAAGCGCATCTTCAAGGACATGCCACCGTACACAGCGTGCCCTGTCCCAGAGTACTTCGCCGCGCGCCCGCCAAAGGAGGTAAGTAGCCGTAGCCCATGTCGAGTACCCAGTCCTTCTGAGTAGTCGCGCTGATGAGTTGTGTCTTGCAGGACGACTTGAAGAGGTTCGTCTCCGAGCCGCCGCCGCCCCTCAGGAAGTCGAGATCCCAGAGGAGGGAAAAACCAAGGCCAAGGAGCGGCGGGAGGTCGGCGAAGGAGACGACACCGTCGTCGTGGAGGACACATCCGACGAGGACGACGACGAGGAGACGCTGCAGGACCGCTTCCAGCTGCGGTCGAGGTTCAGCCGTCCCGGCCTACCTCACGTGCCCCTCGTACAAGATCCACCGGCTAGCATGGAGGCTAGTCTGGCTGCGCCGCCACGGAAGCCGCGCAACCCCGCCCGCAAGCGGGTGACGTAGAAGTTGAAGGTCTCTGAGACCACGCCCCAAGAGGTAAGACGTCTTGAGTAGTGTAGTCGAGTACTAGTCTCTCGAGTTCACTTGCTGATGACTGAGCTTCCTTGCTTGCAAAAGATACCGCCTGCGGAACCCGCTGATCAGGGCAACGATGGCGAGTGGGACACGGTGGGGGAACCCGCTGGGAGTCGTAGCCCAGTCCCCACTGTTGAAGAGCTCTTGGCGCAGCTGGAGCGCCAGCCCCCTGCTCCTCAAGGGAGCACGGAGTCCGCAGCCGCTGCTACTGAAGAAGTGGTGGCCGCGGGGAGAGCGCGGAGAGGGCGCCGCACCGCCGCCGCCGTCGCTGCAGAAGAGGCAGCGGCCGCAGAGCCGCAAGAGGAGGCGCCCGCCGAGGCTGGACTGTAGACATTGCCAGTATCCTTGGCGCCCCGACTGTGACGATAGTCCGGTCAAGCTTGTAAGTGTCGAGCCTTCCCGAGTAGTACTTGATGTAGTAGTCGAACTTGATTGACAACCAACTTGTGTACTCTACAGGAAATCAACGGATCTGTCTTGGGAGAGGGATGAACCCTCTACAGCGGTGGCGGACGAAGAAGCCGCGCCGCCCGCCGAGGAGTCCACTCCTGCCCCTCAGGCGGAGTCCAAAGCGCCGGCTGCTGGAGCTACATTACCCAAGGCCAGTGTGATCGAAGGTACGTACTCTGCTGAGGCTATAGTACTCCCAAAGAGTAGTCGTAGTTACTGATGCACTTGTCTTCATGTTGACAGGTGCCGAGGCCGAAGGGAGTGACATCCCGGCGGCGGTGCCCATGCAGAATTTGACACCACAAGTGCCGAAAGCTGCTGAAGGAGCCCCCGAGCCGATGGAGGAGGCCGCCGAGGAGGCCGCCGTGGCGACCGGAGGAGAGGAGGCCACCGTGCCTCCAGAGGCTACTCTGAAGGTGGTTGTCCGCTCCCCGGAGATCCAAGACGCGGAGCCCATCCGCTCTGCCCCGATGACTGAAGCTGCCACGAGTAGTCGTGGCGGGGTGGAGTTGCTGGCAGACGACTTGGTTGACCCGGCAACGGTGGCCAGGCACCTGGAGGCGGTCTGCCAGGCTGAGCAATGGGTGAAGGTGAGTAGTCTTGACTCCTGAGTAGTCAATCCGTAATCGTTGAGTACTCATTTGACATGTGTTGTCTGTGCAGGATGTCGTGGAAAGGTCCCGCGAGAAGTCTAGCATGCTGCAAGGCTTCGGCGACGCGGTGCTCCGGGCTGAAGCGCTGGAGGATCAACTCTTGAAGTCGCGGAAGCACGCGGCCACCATGCAATCCAAGCTTGATACCGCCTTCACCAAATATCACAACGATATCCAGGAGATGCAGGCGAAGAGCGACGACTTGGTGCGGAAGAACACATCACTCCGCAACAAGAACAAAGGTACACCGCTTGACTTGTTGAGTAGTTGTTGGAGGTCGAGAGGTAGTCTAACCCGCCGCGCCTTGTTGTTTTGTAGAGCTTGAGACCCAGGTGGAGCAGTTGAGGACTTCAGAGATAGACATGAAGAACCTCTTCTACCGGGAGCAGGAGGCCCGCCAGGTACTCGAGCTTGACTATAAGGAGCTTGCCTTCGAGTGCGACAAGCACATGGAGCTTCGTATTGCTTCCGATCGTGACCTCGTCAACTTCTACAAATCGTTGCAGAAGCTGAACGAGGACTGCAAGGCGCTGCGGGCCCAGCTGAAGGAACTTGAAGAAGCCGCGCTTCCCATCGCGAGAGTCTTGGTACCTCATCCTGGCGGCCCAAAGATAGCACCGCTCGTGGATCGGCTCAAGGAAGCCCCCAGACGGCTGGCGGCGTATGTGAAGCATCTGGCGAGGTCGATCCCGAACCAGGTGATGGCCTTCATGAAGTCCTACTTCCCGAAGGCACCCGTAGATGTAGTCGCTGGCCAGGTTGGCGGTATGGTGACTAGCTTGTAGGCTGGGACGTGTTGCTGCTTGGCGAAGTATTGGCATCCTTGGCACCTTCTGACGAGTTCTTCAGCGTCGCCCGTGGCCGTGGGCCGCAGAAAGCTCGCCGGAAGGCCTTGCTGACCAGCGTGCGGGAAGACGCGTGGTTGCCGCAGACGCCCTTGTGGATCTCCTCCAAGATGTCCTTGCCTTCTTGCCTGGGGACGCACTTCATGAGTAGTCCAGAAGATGCGCCCCGCTTGTAAAGCTTGTCTCCGACGAGGACGTAGGACTTGGCGCGGCGGATGAGCTGCTCGGCCAAGTTCTTGTCCGAGGGAACCTTCTGCTCGCTGAGGTAGTCGATGAAGGGTTGGCTCCAGTCCACGTCGATCATCATGACTTCCTGTCCAGCCGGTGGATGCGCTGGGACAGTGGTCGGTGGCGCCGGCTCCGGGATTGATGGCGCATGAAGCTCGTGAACGAAGACACCTGCTGGTACTTGAGCGCGGGTAGATCCAAGCTTCGACAGGACGTCCGCTGCAACGTTGTTGTCGCGAGCGATGTGGTGGAACTTGAGACCGTAGAACTTGTTCTCGAGCTTACGGACTTCTAGGCAGTAGGCGTCCATGTTCTCCTTGTTGCGGTCCCAGGACTTGTTGACTTGGTTGATGACCACTGCGGAGTCGCCGTAGACTAGTAGCCGCTTGATGCCTAGTGAGGCCGCGAGGTGGAGCCCGTGTAGGAGAGCTTCGTACTCGGCTTCGTTGTTTGAGACCTTCCAAAAGATCTGCAGGACGTACTTGAGTTGTTCGCCCGTTGGAGAGATCAGGACTACTCCTGCACCTGCGCCCTCGAGGTTGAGTGAGCCGTCGAAGTACATCACCCAATGCTCTGGTCGCACGGTTGGAGTAGGTAGGCCGGTTCTCCCGCCACTCCGCCATGAAGTCGACTAGCGCCTGCGACTTGATGGTTGTGCGTGGCTTGAAGTCGATGGTGAGGGCGCTGAGCTCGACTGCCCACTTGGAGATTCTTCCAGTAGCATCTTGGTTCCGCAGGATGTCGCCGAACGGGTAGTCGGTGACGACGGGATCGAGTACTCCTGGAAGTAGTGTCGTAGCTTCCGCGAGGTGATGAGTACTGCGTACAGGAGCTTCTGCACAGGCTGATAGCGTGCCTTGGACTCTGATAGGACCTCGCTGACGAAGTAGACTAGGCGCTGGACTGGGTAGGCGTGGCCGTCTTCCTGCCGCTCGACGACGATGGCAGTACTGACCACATGAGTAGTCGTAGCAAGGTAGAGCAGTAGCTGCTCGCCTTTGCGAGGAGCCGTGAGGACCGGTGGCTTCGATAGGAAGTCCTTGAGCTGGGCAAGGGCTTGATCCGCCTCTGGAGTCCACACGAACTTCTCTTGGTGCTTGAGTAGTTTGAAGAAGGGGAGCCCCCGTTCTCCAAGCTTCGAGATGAATCTGTTCAAGGCCGCCATGCACCGGTCGGCTTACGGATGTCTTTGATGCACGTGGGAGCTTTCATGCTGGTGATGGCGGAGATCTTCTCGGGGTTGGCTTCGATGCCGCGTTGGCTGATGATGAAGTCGAGTAGTTTGCCCGAAGGTACGCCGAAGACGCACTTGTTCGGGTTGAGCTTCCAGCGGTACTCGCGCAGGGATGCGAAAGTCTCTTCAAGGTCGTCGATGAGGGTACTGGAGTTTCTGGTCTTGACGACCACGTCATCCACGTAGGCTTCGACGTTCTTGTTGAGTTGCTTCTTGAAGCATGCCTGGATAGCTCGTTGGTAGGTGGCACCGGCGTTCTTCAACCCGAAGGACATGGTCGTGTAGCCGTACGCGCCAAATGGGTTGATGAGCGCGGTCTTCTCCTGGTCTTCTTCCTTGATCGCGATCTGGTGGTACCCGGAGTAGCAGTCGAGGAAGCAGAGCAGGTCGCAGTCCACCATGGAGTCGATGACTTGATCAATCCGCGGCAACCCGAAGGGGTCCTTGGGGCAGTGTTTATTGAGGTCGGTGTAGTCGATGCACATCCTCCACTCGTTTGAGTTCTTCTTGCGGACGAGGACAGGGTTGGCGAGCCACTCAGGATGGAAGACTTCTCTGATGAAGCCAGCCGCAAGTAGTTTGGCGAGTTCCTTCTTGATGGCATCCCGTCTGTCGTCGGCAAAGCGTCAGAGGTGTTGTCGCTTGGGGGTGGCCTTAGGATCGACATTGAGGCAGTGCTCAATCAACTCCCTGGGCACTCCTGGCATGTCCGCTGGCTTCCACGCGAAGATGTCGCGGTTAGCCCGGAGGAAGTTGATGAGCGCGTCTTCCTATTTGGGGTCGAGGCCGGCCCCGATGGTGGTGGTCTTGCTGGAGTCGCCTGTTCCGAGGTCAATCGCCTTGACTAGAACCTCCTCGGCACCGGGCCGAGGCTTGTTGGCGTTTGTCGGACTTCTCGGGATGTCGAGTTCACTTGTAGCAAGCTTCTTCGACGCAGCGTAGACCTCCATCATAGCGTTGGGTACTTGATTCGTAGAGGCAATCTCCACGGCTTCTGTGTCGTAGTCATGGGAGATCCTCAAGTCCCCTTGAAGAGAGAGTACACCCGCTGGGCTTGGCATCTTGAGTACCAAGTAGGTGTAGTGGGGCACCGCCATGAATTTGGCGATGGACGGTCTGCCGAGGATGGCATGGTAGGAAGTCTCGAAGTCTGCGACCTCGAACTTGATGTACTCGGTACGGTAGTTCTCCCGAGATTCCCCGAAGGTAACTGGCAGGACCACTGAGCCCAGTGGGATAGCCGCGTTACCGGGGACGATGCCGTAGAAGGGCGTGTTGCTCTTGGTGAGCATGTGGGTGATGTGGAGCTTCATCTTCTTCAAGGTCTTGGTGAAAAGGACGTTGAGCCCGCTTCCACCATCGATGAGGACCTTGTTGAGCTTGGAGCCCGCGACCACCGGCTTCAGGACGAGGGGGAACCGTCCTGGTTCGGAGAAGCTGGTCCATTGATCCGCGCGGGAGAAGGTAATGGGTACCTCCGACCACCTGAGAGGGGTCGGGACCGCTGGTTCAATGCTCATGACTTCTCGACGGGTAGCCTTTTGCTCCCGCCCTGTCGGGTAGTCCGCCGAAGAGGACGTTGACGGTCTTGTCGGGTTCCGGAAGTCATTGTTATCTCTCGTCGTTCTTCTTCTTGCCCTTTTTGTCGTGAGGGTGCGGTGGCTCTGGAGTACTCTTGAGTGCATGCCTGAGTTGGTAGCACTGCTCGGTGGTGTGGTTGCCGTTCAGATGCCACGGGCACTTCTCCTTTAGCAAGTCTTTGAAGCCGCCGGAGTTCTTCTTCGAGTTCTCCTTCGCAGGGCGCTGGATAGCCGCGACAGTGTTGTCTGGCTTGCGCTTGCGGTTGGGACCCGAGTAGTTGTTGTTGTTGTTGCGACCACCTTGGTTACCATTGTTGCCGCTGCCGCCGCCCGCATTCTGCTTGTTCTTGCCACGGATGGCGTCGTACTTGGCGTTGGCCTTGTCTTCTTCATCCGCCCAGGACGTGATCATGTCCTTGAGGTGGGGGGTGGACTTGGGGCGGCGACGACCGAAGTCTTCAAAGGTGCGGTGGTGGTAGAGGCCGTCTTGGAAGAGGTCGATGACCTCCTGTCGGTGACGTCGACTACGGTAGCGCGCTTGTCGAAGAAGCGGCGCATGTACTTGCGGAGGGTCTCGCCTTGTTTCTGTTTGACCATGGCCAGGTCCATGCGAATACCCGATCGGCCCATGGCGCCCGCGAAGTTGCTGGTGAACTGCTCCTTCAGCTGGTCCCACTTGTCGATCGAGTGCTTGTCCAACGACTCGAGCCATGTGAGTGGAGCTTGGTCCGGCGAGAAGGGGAAGTAGAGGCACTTGGTGTCGTTGTTGCCGCCGGCGTTCTCGATGGAGAGGGCGTAGCACCGAGCCACCGGATGGTGTCTCGCTCGCGTCGTACTTGGTGATCCCCAATGGCTTGAACTTGTCGGGGAGGAGCAAGTTGCGAAGTCGAGGTGAGAAGGTGGGGAAGCCGTCGTTGTCACCTACGGTGGTTGACTTCCTCCGCCGCAGCTCCTCAATCTTCTGACGGGCGTCGTAGCCGCCCTGTGAGGCACCAGAGGCGTGGCTGTTCGCGTGGCCTCAACCGCCGCGGTTGCCGCCGCCGCCGGCCCTCCTGTTGGCTCTGTGGTTGGAGCTCCCGTCGTCGGCCGCCGCCGCCGTCGGGGTCGCGGCCGCCGCCGTCATGGGCGCGGTGAGGGACAACCTCGCGGTTGCTGTTGCCACCCTGTGGAGGTCCGCCGGCGTTTGAGTGAGTACGGTTGGGCTGAGCTGGAAGCTCAGCTCGAGTACGGTTGGGGCCGAGGTTGGCGCTGCGACTTGTGGCTTCGTTGTCGCGGTTCCTGGCGGGAGGAGGCTGGTTGACCCTGTTGTCGACCCACATGAAGTAGGCGTCTTCAGCGAGCTTGGCGATGACCTCCCCGGTGCGAATTCCCTGGGCCTAGCGTGCGATCGCTGTGATCGACATGAGGCATTTCTCAGGGGTAGTGTGTACTCTGCTCTCGACCGCCTCGAGAGCTTCCGCGAGGTTGCGGATGGGGAGGTTGTCTCGGAGACGCCAGCGCCGTTCGCTGCGCTTCCTGTTACGCTCACGTCGAGCGTGTCTGTTGGCGGAGGTCTCGTCTGCTGGTGCATCGGTAGACAACTCGTCGGAGGAGATGTCTTCAAGGTACTTGTCTTGAGCCGTCCCTGAAGGTCCTGGGGTGTCGCCGGCAGCCATGAAGACTTGGCGATCAGGAGTGCCAAGGCTGGACTCAGAAGCCGCCACCTCAGTTGGGGTGTTCGAGTCAGCTCGGGCAAGTGGTGTTCCCTCCTGGAACGGGAGTGAGTCGATGTAGGCGACGTAGCGTGAGTCTCCGCTTATCAGGTCAGCGGGCTTGCGGTCTGGCCAGTAGACGAATCTCCCGGCCGGTGTGGAGGTTATAACCAGCCCAGAGGCCGGCCCTGATAAGGGATGCTCGATAGAGTTGTCCTCGGACTCGGGATCCTCTGGGTCCGACCCGAAGTCGAACTCGTATGCAGAATCCGAGTAGAACCCGGAGAGGGGGTTGGAGTCCGAAGCGTGCCGTGGGCGGTGTCGGAGTCCGAGTTGTACTCGGGTACGGGTTCCTTGCCGGCCCGGCGCGAAGAAGGAGCCTCTGTGCGGGCCCGGCTGAGGATGCGGGGACCACGCGCGGAGCGCTCACGGGGTGAGGGGACCACATGCGATGGCTGAGCAGCCGGCTCGCATGCGATAGCCCATGGAGACGTCGAGTTCGAGTTGGAAGCAGACTCGAGCTCGAAGTCGGCGTGGTGGTTGAAGAGCGAAATTTCGCCAAACTTGCCGGCGAGTTCGCCTGTGACAACTTCAGGAAGTGTCACGAAGCCGGTCTTCGGGTTGGGCGGCATGGTGAGGCGGCGCTGGAAAGATACCACGCCGTCAGCAGTGCAGACCCAAGCGCCGAACACGAAGGCGTCGCCGCGGTTGAAGGCGACGGTTGGCTTGAAGTAGACAGGAGCCGTCGAGTTCGCCATGTGATCTCGGGCGAGATCCCCTACCTGGCACGCCAGCTGTCGGTGTTTTAGACCGGCAACCTACTAAGGGGAGTACCCGAAGTAGATGAATGTGGCCTCGCCGAAATCGGTAACTCGAAGGAAGAGACACGTGGCACACAATTTAGACAGGTTCGGGCCGCGAAGTGCGTAATACCCTACGTCCTGTATGCTGTGTAGCTCTGGATTGATTGGGCACGATTACAAGATGGTGTAATTGTACGCCGTGAGATGATATTGGATGCTAGAGAGAGGTCCCTGCCTCGCCTTATATAGTCCGGGAGGCAGGGTTACAAGTCGGAGTAGGGAGAGAGTACTAGTCGAGTACGTCTAGGAGTCTTCCATACAGTGCGGGACATGTACAGCTTCCTAACCGAGTACTTCTCCTCCGTAGTCCTTGTGCTCCACGCCATCAGGTGCCGTGTAGCGCAACCGGGTAGTCCCAGGGGCCCACCGAGTAGTCGGTCCTGGTACCCACCGAGGTAGTGGGCCCAGGGAAGTCCATACGACACGGTGCGGCACAATGACGGCGCGGAGGAGCACGGGCTCGAGTGGCGGTGCAAAGGAGCGGGTGGATCTCGCGGCAAGGTGAGTCCTCCTACTCCAGCAGCCCGAGCTCGGAGCGGGGGCGGGAGGGGGAACGACTGCAACCACCGAATGGGGGATCCTCTCTCCACCAGTGGGAGAAGGGGGCGGAGGGGTGGATTTGGGTGCCGCAACAGTGATGGGTGGCGGAGTTGGGGCTCTGCTGGAGCTCGATTTTTTGCTCTTGGCCCCTAAATCTCGAGTAGGGGGTGGGATTGGGGGTCTGCTGGAGTTGCTCTTACATACTCTAGTAGCATCGGTGTACTTATCTCTTGATTATTTACATTTTCGCTCCATATTGTGTTTTATTATTATTATAGGTTGAGGTGCTTGGAGTTGATCCAAGAGATGTCAGTGTTCTCGTTGTTGGTGGGCATGCGGGGGTAACTATATTACCCCTCCTCTCCCAGTGCGATCATGTTCGATGCAATCACACGGGCAATGTTAATAATAACTAATAATATTGTCCATTAAGGAAACATTATCTAGCTTCTGAATATTGTGTGTTGTTTGAAACCTATTTATCTGCAGGTCACCCCTCCAAGCTCATTCACTCAGGAAGAAATCAAATATTTGACTAACCGCATACAGAATGCTGGCACAGAAGTTGTGGAGGTACAATGATATTTCAACTTTTTACCAAATGTCCAAGAAGTTCATTGTTTGTTCTCTGCGTTGAAACAGAAATATTTTCTTTCAAACATTCAGTAACATTGCATTTATTTTTATTTTAAACATTTGGTCCGTGCGTTTGTGACTGATTGATATAATATACTGCACATCACGTGTGCATGTTATTTTTTTCTAAATAAAGCCTGCATAGTGATGTTTTCTAGCAGGGAGATATGTGGTGCAAACACATCTTGAAAACACTTGTTTCATTTGGCCATGCTTGAGTTGTGAGGTTTAGCTCTGGTTCCAACCATGATACACAATGGAAATCTTCTGGCTGAAAGCATACCTTTTTGCATGCCTTCTATGTGTTAGATATTAATTGTAACAATTTTTCAATAGTTACTATGAACTTGCAAGAAAGTATATTTCAGTATCTTTGTTTCATCAACCACGGATGAAGTTCCTGGTGCCATTAAACAACCGGCATTGCATAGCCATATTCGCATATCATGAAGCCATCTGTGGCATTGCCCCAACTTCAGTTTTATGGTTTCTTGAAGTATTTATTTTTTGGATTAATTCAAAATTCTGTGATTAAAGCTGTTTTCATTTGACATCCAGGCAAAGGCTGGAGCAGGGTCTGCAACACTGTTGATGGTAGGTCATATATGTCCGCTTACTTCAGATACCTGATATTCAATACTTTACTAACAGAAAAAAAACACCTCAGGCTTTTGCTACTGCGAAATTTGGTGATGCATGCTTGCGAGCAATGCGCGGTGATGCTGGCATCATTGAATGTTCATATGTTGCCTCTGAGATATCCTTGCCCTGAATCTGTGACTCTCTACTTGCTTTGCTGAATGTTCTGAATAGTTCGCAGAGCTGTGCTTATCTTAGTCCTATAGTGATTCTATTTTGCCTATATTTGCTTTTTTTAAGGTGGGGAAGTGAAATTTAGAAGCCTTCCAATACCTATTGTGGATGATCTTGTAAATATTTTTACCTTATGCAGAATTGATGGCAACACCTTAAGACTTTATACATCTCACTGTGCACCAGAGTGATGGCAGGAGTATGCCCATTGGAACTCCACGTGAGGTAATGCATAACTGATTTTTCACATACCCCCTAGCAAATTGTATGTGATTCAGGCATAATTGACTAATCATTAATATTGTTTGTTTATACTTCTGAAATGTTGACTGTTGACACCGTAAAATTGTAATAACTTTAAATTGATTTACATTGTTCCAATGGGCAGTTTTTTTCTTTTGCCGTGTATTCTAACTTGCCTGCTTAAGCACCTCTGTCACATGCTTTTTCCCACTTCCATAGTAAATGTCAAGGTCCTAAAGACTTTAGTCAGAATGGACCGCTCTAATATTAATATTTTATAACCCGTAGTAACACACGGGCATGATACAAGTCTTCTAAAAAAACAGGACCATTGGGGGGGGGGCAGGCCTCTGCGTGCCCCCCTTTAGCTCCGCTCCTGGGGCCTCCCACAAGTGAGAGTCTGAAGGGTGAAAATGGGAGCTCCTCATTGTTCGGGGTAGGATGAGAGGTCCGGTAGGGGCTCGGTTGGAGTTGCCCTAAGCATAAACTAACAAGCAGTAAGCATACGAGTAACAGTAACAAACTAACAAGCTTACTCTTCATTCATTAAAACAGTAAGCTTACTCAAATTGTGTAGGGTAATAAAATAACAAGCAGTAAGCTTACTCTAATTGTTTAGTGGTGAACAATAAGCTTACTCTTCATACTACAAATTATTTAGTGGTAAACAGTAATAAAGTAACAAGCAGTAAGCTTACTCTAATTGTGCAGGGTTGTCAATTGATAAGATGTAATCACAGAAAATCTCGATTAAATCATCTGTGTTCAAGGGCCAGTCCTTGTAGTATTCAAGAACATTTTGCTCTTCGTGGTCAGTATCTGTATTGATTTTCATCGTTTTTAGTGAAGTTTCAAGGCAGCTCATGGCTTTCCTCTTTTCTCTGGACTGTTGAATCTCTCTGGGGTCTACTATTTGACAGTCACTCTCAGATCCCATGTTCTCATCGCCAGGTATGAACGGTTTATCTAACCGTTCGTCAAAAAAGGTTGAGAGCAACATGGCTGCCATTTTAGTCCTGAATAATTGCATATTCTCCTGTACATTAGTAGTAAGGGTACGGTGTTATTATCAAAATAAGAAAGTACGTACGAAGATTTATTATCAAAAAAACTTATATTAAAATAAAGTATGTACCTGATTCACAACTTCGCTTAGATGGTGTCCAGTCCAATATTTTATGAAAGCTACCATGAATAAGCCACACGAGCAACTACAAAATAATTATTTTTACATAGGAAAAAAGTAAGATTGTCGCCACATTTACAAAATTATATCATTTAGGTGAAATCAGTGTGATACTCATACATACCCATCAAACTGTATTTTGTTGGTGATAACCTCCTTCTTCTCCCACATGTCAACATTGATGTCCTTCCACTTGTGCTCTTTATTGACATCATCAAATTTCAAACAATATTCCAAACGCAACTGCAATCCCTTTAACTGTATGACAACATGTGTTGGTCAAATCAGTCGGTCCTATTAGTAGAAAAAACAGCAAACATAGCAAAAACTCACTGTATTGTTAAGTTCTTCGCGGCCAAACAGGGATCCATATGAGTCTAGTACTTGTATGATATGCTCGCATTCACCACAGCAAGATACCAGTGTGTGTCTTTGATATTTATAGGTAAGAACAACTGTCAAATAACAAGAGGTAATTTTGATGTACAGGAGCTAACAACGTAAATCCCTAATCTCAAAGGGGAAGGTTGAGTTGTCCAAAATTATAAACTTATAAATGCATATTTGACCCGCACAAGCCCAGATTTGCATATTTTGACATCTGGTAACTGTAGTAAATACAACAAAAAATTATAGATATATAGTAGTTACCATTTCATGATCTAAGTAGGCCACTACCCTGTTTGCTATGCGTGGAACCCCAGTTCCATCTTTGGGGGGATAGCGTTGGCCATTAGTGTTGGTGATGTCCCCAAGCGGCACCCTCTGGCGGCTGTTACCTCCATTAGTTGCCATGTTCACAATGTCCTCGTAACGCTGGGAGTAGAGATTATCTGTTAAAACAATCTAATTTTGTTACTCAACATGAACGGAACGATGTGCCCTGACAGGACCTTCGGATATATGGCATTGGCTGAATTAAAAGAAAACAAGTACATGAGCCATAAACCAAGAGCCATGTGAAATTTATCAATAGGATTTTACACGGAACCGCCTGGAATAAAAATTACATTTAAGTATGGTCCATATGCATATACATGCACGTCTGGGTATTTGCCAAAGAGCTGGTCAACCACAAAAAAATTACACGTCTGATTAAATACAGTAGTATGGCCTCAATTGACTCCAGGTTGAAGAACAATTGAGGAACTGAATGCCCGCTAGGATTGAGCAATTGTGGCACTGACCGATGTGTTAAACGGCTGCAGATGGAGGATGAGTCCAGCGGTGGTAGTTCGTGGGCGGTGGCGGCGGCTCGCGTTGGGATCCGGCGGCTGGCGCGCCCGTCGATTGGAGGACAACGGTGGGGATCGTGTGCTCGACGATGACGACGACGGCAACGCTGTCTGGGAGGGTGACGACGAGACGTATTGCGTCCGGAGGAGCGGTATCCCGGATGACGGCATCAGGCCGGGCCGCCCGTTGCCGCGTAGCGCTGAAGACAGAGGGAGAGAGGGTGGCCACCGGATGTCTCACACGCGCACATGTGATGTAAAAGCTTTTTTGGTAGCGAATTGGAGGTAGCGATTACAAGATAGCGATTTGGAGGTAGCGATTAGAAGATTTTGTTGTGCGTACCATGTGATGTAAAAGCTCTGGAGGTAGCGATGCGTACGGCGAATAGGAATCAGGCCGTAGCGAATCAGGCCGGAGCGAATCAGGCCGGAGCGATTAGAAGATTTTGCTGTGTGCCGGCGTCTAGGGTTCGAGGGGATGGAGCCGAGGGTGGAGTTGCGAGGCGCGTGAGGAAGGAAGGCGCGGGTGGAGTTGCGAGCCGCGGATGGAAGGCTGAGCCGCGGGTGGACGGCAGACCCGTGCGAGCGGATGGAAAGGAGGACGTGATTTTTTTCTCCTCTTCATTCTTTTTAGTAGTAGAGATAAAAGAACAAAAGTTTCGGCCTCAACAGTTCAGGGAACTGTCTGCAGCCAAACATATAACTCACACACTCATAACAGCACGTAGGCCGCACAGTTCACACCGACTCAAGCATGCACTCATACAATGCACGACAACAATCAAAGTACGCAGATTACATCACAAAGCAACACTTCCAATACGTTTAAGAGCATTCCACCCAGACTTATGAAATATCTCCAAAGCCGCAGCCTCTAATGCACAGCAATCATCCTTCAAAATTGTTCTCCCAACTTGTTTAGAAAGGACAGACCAACTCCTGATCCAGAAATGTTCCTCTAAAAATCACCTGCAAAATAGACTTATATTGTGAGTTTTGAAATACCAAATCATTCCTACTGATCCACAAAGCCCAGCATATCGCAGCCAAACCGATCATCACAAGGTTCCTTTGCTTACTCGAAAAACTTCTAAGCCAAGGACCAAACAGATGTTCCACTCCCTCCACTTTTTAACCCCAAAAGTAAAACACACACTTCTCCACGTAAGTTGAGCTATGGGACAATTAAAAAAGAGGTGTTGAATTGTTTCCTGTTCCCCACAAAAGTAGAATTTTGTACACCCCTTCCAATGTCTTTTAACTAAATTGTCCTTAGTTAACACAACCCCATTTCTAAGAAACCAAAGGAAGATTTTAATCTTCAAAGGGATTTTAGCTTTCCGCGCCCAACAATTGACCGGAGTCCCTTCTCTCAGAACTATGTCATTGTACATATTCTTCACCGAAAAATTCTTATTGGCCGTCCAAATGAAGGAGTCCTTGCAATCATTAAGGTTCACCATTAGAACATTCCCCACTAGCTCGAGCCACTTGTCCCAACTGTCCCCCACTAAGGCACGTCTAAATGATACATTCAATGGGGTAGTACTTAGCACTTGGGCAACTGACATATTTTTCTTTCTCACTATTTTGTAGAGACTTAGATATTTTACCATCAAAGGATCTTTCCCTAACCACAAATCCTCCCAGAATCTAGTCTGGGAGCCATCTTGAACTCTAAACCTACCTCTTTGTAGCACAAGATCTTTGACCTCCATTAGACCTGCCCAGAAATGAGAGTCCCCCTTCTTTTTCGCTACCTGTGATAGCGTCCTTCCCTTAAGGTACTTTTTCTAGAGCATTTGCTGCCACATTCCATCCTTATTAAGTAACTTGACAATCCACTTACTCAACAAGCATTTGTTTTGGGTATCCAAATCAATAATACCCATCCCCCCGACACTCTTTGGCTTATGCAAAATGCTCCACTTGGCCAACCGATATTTCTTTTTGTACTCATCACATTGCCAAAAGAATCTGGATCTATAATAGTCCAGCTTCTCCAAAACACCTTTAGGTATTCTGAAGAAGGACATCATAAACATTGGTAAGCTTGACAAGACCGAGTTGGTAAGGACAAGCCTCTCTCTCGATGATAACAGCTTACCCTTCCAACTACTAAGCTTTTTTTGAAATCTCTCTTCAACTGCCCTCCAATCCCTATTGAGAAGTCTACTAGGACTCATAGGGATACCTAAGTATCTAAAAGGGAACTCACCCTCTTTGCATCCAAAAAGCCTCACGTATTTTGCAACCCTCTTCTTTGTATCCCCAAAGCAGAATAATTCACTTTTATGGAAGTTGATCTTAAGACCAGATAACTTTTCAAAGGCTCTTAGTACTACTCTCAAGCCTTTGGCCTTCTCTAGATCATCATCCAAAAAAAAGAATCGTATCATCTGCATATTACAATATTGAGAGATCATCCTCCACTAAGTGAGGAGCCAACCCGTCAAAGAACCCCATGCCTTTTGACCTCTCAATCAAAGCTGCCAACATATCTGCGACAAAATTGAAAAGAATGGGGGACAAAGGATCGCCCTGCCTTAAACCTTTCTTGGTTTGAAAGAAGTGACCCAAGTCGTCATTCACTTGCACACATACACTTCCCTTTGAAACCACTCTCTCCATCAATTAATACCACACATTAGGGAAACCCTTCATCCTAAGGACTTGCTGCAAGAAGTCCCAGTTAACCTTATCATAGGTCTTCTCAAAATCTACCTTGAGAATAAGACCTTTCTACTTTTTTCTTTTCAGCTCATGGATGGTCTCATGCAAAACTACCACTCCTTCCAAAATATATCTTCCAGGCAGGAAAGCGGATTGAGAAGGTTTAGTAGACTACATGCCACCGACGTGAGCTTGTTTGCCAAGACCTTTGTAAAGATCTTAAAGCTAACATTAAGCATGCAGATGGGCCTATATTGCTGAATTCTCTTGACCTCCTTCTCCTTTGGAAGTAACGTAATTGTTCCAAAATTGAGACAAAAAGAGGTAGATTTCATGTATGGAAGTCTCGGAACATGGTCATGAGGTCATCCTTTATCAGACTCCAAAACACCCGGTAGAATTCAGCCGGAAAACCATTAGGTCTCGGAGCCTTATTATGCTTCATTTGAAAATTAGCCTCTCGGATTTCCTTTTCAGAAAATTCAGCCACTAGCACCTCACTCTCCGTATCGGTGACTTGAGGAATATCCTCCACCAAAGACTCAATGAGTGATAATCTGCCAACCTCTAAACTTCCAAAAAGATTCTTATAATATTTAGTGATATAACTATTAATTTGTTCCTCCCCTTCAATAACTCCTTCATCTTGTTCGATTTCCGTTTGCCACCATATGGAAATAATTTGTATTGTTATCCCTTTTTAAAATTTTGGTTGTCTTAGCTCTTTGAAACCACTTTATCTCTTCTTCCCTGAGTAATTGCGTAACTCTTTCATGAATACTCTGTTTTAAGTCCCATTCACGCTGACTTAGCAGCTGGGACTCCGCTTTCATATCTAGCTCCTCAGCTCTTCTCAACAATTCTTGATTTTCTTTCCTATAAGCTCCATTCATATTCTTTTTCCTCTATTAATACATGTTCAGTAAGTTCTTGCCGAATGCTTTAGAAAATGATTAACGAACTTGTGCCTCCAGCTCGTCTTTAGTCGCATTTGGTTTGAGATGGGCTTGAGAGGGTGTTTGGATCCAGCAAAGTAGAGGTGACTAGACTAATTTTAGTCACCTAGAGTGACTAATTTGCCAAACACCCCTGACTAAAGGGTGACTAATTTTAGTCAAGCCTCTAGTCACCAATGACCCAACTAAAAGGGACTAAAACCCATCTCTCTCTGCAATTATTGCGAAGGGCCCACCCGCGGGCGCCTCATCCTCTCCCTCCCTCCCTCCCGCGGGCGCCGCTCCTCCCCATCCCGCCGCGCGTCGTCCTCCGCCCGACTCCCTCCCCCGCCACCGGCCCCCTCCCCCGCCCCTCCCCCGCCACCGCCCCCCTCCCCGCCACCGAGCCCCTCCCCGCCACGGCGAGCGCGCACCTCCTCCCCGCCGGTCGCCGGTGGCCGCGGCGCATCCCGCCGCGGCCGCCAACACCGGTCCTAGCGGCGGCCAACGCCGGCCCCCGCCGCCCCCTGCGGCATTGCTTCCTCTCCCACCGCGCTCCCTCCTCCACCACGGACGGCGTCCGGTTCTCGGGGGGGTGGATCTCCGCCACCCCCTTGCCCCGGTCGCTCGCCGCACGTCGAGGTACGGCTCGCGGCGGCCCGAAGGCGGCGGCGCCGCCCGGCGTGTTTCATGGGGGGCCGCGCCGCGGGCCGAGGAGCGGGTGGGCATCACCGCCGTGGCCGGGGAGGATGGGAGCCGAGCGGAGCGGCCGGCCGGTGCCGAGGGAGGACGGGCACCGAGAGAAGGGTGCGGATGCGGGCCGCGCCTCGCCGCGCCTTGCTCCCCCGCTCGATGCTGCGCCGCCGGCGGCCATGACGTCCCTTGCTCGCCGTCGATCCGCCGTGGAGGGAGCAGGGCGGAGCGGCACCTGAAGGGGCGCCGGCGGGGAGATGGCGTCCAGGAGCAAGAGAGGACAGGAGAGGAGGAGATAGCGGAAGGCAGGGTGGAGAGAGAAAGGGGAGGGAGAAAGAACTTTAATACTGACTAATTTTAGTCACCCTCCAAACAAGGTGTGACTAAAATTTTTTAGTCTACTAATTTTAGTCATGTGACTAAAATTGGATCAAAACACCCTCTGAGTCTTGCAAAAACTGAACCGTAGTAGCGACGACACGGCCATGATCTAGGAGAACTGGAAAGACACATGACGCTGCATGGAACAAAGGAATTACTCCAAATGGAAAACTTGATTAGACGGGTCGTCGTCTTTCCTATTTGCATCTCCTTCAACCAACCTGAACCGTTTGGCTGATTCGTTATGAAAGAAAAGTATTTAATTTGATGACTGATGTTGATTAGTTGTGTGAGAAAAATATTGCTGAATAGCTGGTGTTAAGTGGCTCGTGCTAATTTATTGTGAGAAAAAATATTTGCTGGCTCATGTACATTGCATCACTCCATCACGTGAAACCATTTTACTGACATACGGCGGATACATATATATACATCATTCCATCTGTTCCTGATGTTTACCGTGTCGTGCGCATCGATCATGCCTAATTGTATATGTGCCTCGTCCCGGTAACTAGGAAGACTCGTGCAACATGCCACAACAAAAATATAGACGATCAAATTAATCGTGTTTCATGGACACAAGCGTGATGGCTGCCGACATTGCCATCGCCTCCTCCTCCTCCTCGTCCTCCTCCTCGTTGACAATGGAGGGAAGATGATGATGGTAGCCTGTGGAGGAGGAGAACAACTCCACCGTCATCTGGGCTTCCTCCTCCTTGGTGTAATGGAGGAGCACGAGGCCTAGCTTGGCGCCGTCCCACGCCGGCGAGCGGAACGCCCAGACCTCGACCACGTCGCCGACGTGCCTGTCGTCGTCCTGCCGCACGCCGGCGTTGCGGAGGAACCTGCCCCAATCGGCGCGGAGCCGGTAGGTCTTCTTTAGGTGGGCGAGCACCATGCGGTACTGGACGCCGCGGCGGTCCAGCGCCCGCACCGGCAGCCCTCCGTCGGCGCGCACGCCGACGTGCTCGTCGGCTGTGAGCAGCCCGGGCCGGCGGAAGCAGCGGTCGTACTCGCCCCGCGTGATGCCCAGGTAGTTCTGCTGCCGGCGCAGGTAGGACATGACCAGCGGCTTGCGGAGGACCAGCGCCGGCCGGCACACCTGCAGCCTCTGCACCAGCGTGTACAGCAGGCCGTCGCGGACGCTGCTGGCTTCCTCGCCGCCGTTCATCTCCTGCTCGTCCTTCCTCTTCGACGATCTCATTACTCGATCTCTACTAGCTGTAGCGCAGCTCTTACTACGAAGTTGATTGCGAACTCGATCGAGGTTTCCTTTTTTCCAATCTGTGATGCTCCGATTGGATGATCATGTCGGATCATCCATCCTGGAGTACATCTGTAATCTCTCGCTCCCTTTTTTTCCCCTTGAACGGAAAGATATATATTTTCGGAGTTGTGAGAAAGCTACGAGTCCTTTTTCTAGAATGCCAAACTCTAACATAACAGGATACGAGTCCCTGTATATTTAAATTTAAAAGATCGCCTTTCTAAAAGAAAAAAAATAGAGATAGAGGAGATTTATAATTTTGCCATTCTAGTGGCCCATCGGAACATTATTTCTAAGTAAGCCCAATTTTGGCCCAATAGGATGCCTAGAGAGAGGGTGTTTTGCATAGATGACTGGCCCAAAAAGGTTTGTCCTGTACATATAGCAACAGATATGCAGTGAAAAAATGTGTGGCCACCACAAACAAGTCCAAATGTACAATCATCCATCCAAGCAAATTGGTTCATGTATCATGTATGGCATACTAGTATCTGTTTAGAAAAATCCAGACATTGCAACCATAACTTGCAAATTTATGGTTCACCTATATCTATCCATGCCATTTACTAGTATCGTCGTCAAGGAAATTTGAGACATGAAACCACTACTTGGAATGAAAACAAATTACATACAGCTTTCATCAAAGCAGAAGCTTGACCTATCTAATGGCAGCACTACCCAATAATTATTACATAGAAGCATGGTCTTGGGTGAACTTAACTGTCATGTAAGCACATCCAAGTCTGGTACACAGAAGAAAGGGTGCAGAGTCTGAAGCATGTTTTCAGGATTCTGCACTAGAGGAGTTTCCTGCATCCTTCTTCTTCATCTCCTCAAACTTGTCGATTGCGACCTGCAGCTCATCCGTGCCTCCCACTGCTCTCATGGTGTAGTAGTAGACCCCGAGGACGAAAGCAGACAGTCCCCCAGCCACCACCAGGTTCCTGGTCTTGGGTGCAAGGCTTCTGAATCCCGCCATCCGTACTGTAGGAGATGAACGCACACAGGGCTGTTACCAAGTGCCATGGCAATATCATTCAGCCAGAAATAACAGTTTACAGCATGGTATTTGGAACTGGACATCTGGTTAATGCTAGATACATATGGCAATGTAAGATCTATTACATGGAATCCTTCTCAAACAGACTCCACTAGCAGCTAAACAGATTTGCTTTAACTGGTAACAGCTTCAAAGCAAAGGTAAAATCCCGCAATAAAAGTATCAAACATTGGGTCACTGTATAATACAAAAGGGAGCAGCATCCGAGAATACAAAATGGAGAATGGTGATGATCATATAGCTTCTTGCGCGCAAAGTAATAGGCAACTCTTTGAACAATATACAAGGAGTTGTCCAGCAGCATAATTGATGTTGCCTAAAATGATTTTAGGCAATCATGCTGCAATTGACTAATCATCACTACATCAAGCAAAGATTCAGGTTTGCAGCTTTGGCCTTATACATATTAAGTTAACTAAAGTCCACACAATTTTCTCCTCCAAAGGTAGTTTTTTTTTTTTAAAAAAAACAAACAATCGTAGTCGTAGTAAATATAAGGGGATGTGCAGCATGATTGGGATTTCCTAGGGAAAATTTAGTTAACTGAGCCAGCAATTCCCGACTAGGCACTAATTGCCAGCGAACTGGCAATCAGAGTATCGGCAATATGAATATATTAGAATTCTAGTTGCAGCCTACAGCTCGCATTCAAATATTGCCCGTGTTTTAACCAAATCTCCGGAGCAGCAGGCGTCAGCGAATCCCAATTGTTCTCCCATAGTGGTGACGCGATGGGCCTCATCTAGTTGCTATGATCTACCAACGCAAAGCGCTGATCATCATCATCAGGTGATCGGGCAAAATGAAACGAAACGAAAGAACGACGAAGGGGGAGAGCGAGCAACGGAGTACGCTGGGCAAGAAAAGACTTACTCCCCACGAAGCCGACGGCAATCACCGGGTCCACTCCGCCGTGCCGCACGATCGTCCGAGTCCCTCCTTGCCGCCGCCGCCGCCGCCGTCTAGTAGGGTTTGCTTGCAATGGAGGTGCTGCCGATCTAGCTTGCTAGCTGGGAATGGGCCACCAATGAGTAATGGGCCAGGTTGGGCTAGGTTGGGCTGTCAATGCACTCAGGGAGGGAGGGAAATGATGATTATTTTTTATACAGTACATCGGCCCAAATAATTATTCACTCGTGTACAAAAGAATTACTACATATGATTCCCGTTTTAGAAGAGGACAAGAGGTAGCTAGCCAATTCTCTGCGGAAAGGTGAAGAATACAATAAAATCAAGGGGAGGTGAAACAAGAAAAAAGAAAAGAACACTAGCACCTTTGCTGGAATCATGCATGGGTGGATTGGCCCTTGTTGGTCTTTTTTCATGGAATCATGGCCAACGCAAAAAGGTATGCAAATGAGTTCCCTTTACTTATTAATATTAGAAATAAATAGAGATGGACAAAATGTTTTGTACAGAGAGCATATTGCTGGTTCACCAAAGGGATGGCAAAGGGAGGAGAGTGGAGTGGACATGGGGACTCCGGAGTAGGAGTATGATGATGGTAGTGTAAAGCGCTTCCCGCCAAAAACAGCTGCGTCCCTCAGAGAATCCCAAGAGAGCAAAAAAAACCTTTACCTATGTGTCTGTCGGTGTCACTCTCACTCTTCTCCGCTCCACTGTCGCAACATTTTCGAAATATATAAACATGCACGAATCGTCCGATCATAACATAATTATAAATTTATTTAATTCATCTCTAATTTTGAGTCAGGAGTTATGGGATGAATTTTGCCATTAATTCACAAATAATATTCTTAGTGTCGCAAGTGTCACGTGGCGGGTGGACTAAGAATTTTTTTAAGCTAATAGAGCCTTATTAGTCGATTGCTTTAAGCATGTGCGCAGTAGAGGTTTTTCAACGAAACTTTGCAATTATTCAAAATCGGCCTGTTCGTTTGGTGGTACACGATGCCCAATCTTTGGTTTGTTCGGAGAAAATCTTCTTTGGCATTTTTACAGTTCTTTGATGGTAGTTTGATACGAGAGAAAATCTTGCTTGTTGGTGGTGATAAGCCAAGCGAACAGGGCGAATGGAACTTTGTAATGTTTACAGTAAACAATTTATATTTTTTTAGTTAATGGAGAGTATTTCGGCTTCAAACCTCTCAAAAGGAGGCATTAGAGCAACTTTAGCAGCTCCCATTTCCCATCCCCAATAAAAAACAGTGATATAGGGGATCAGATAAAAAAAACCTCTCCAGCAGCCTCCCTATCCCCTTCCTTTTTTCTCCATGGACTAAAACTCTCTCCACCCCCTTTATAAAGGGAACATCTCCTCCACCCCCTATCAATGGGACCCACTCGATTCTCCCTCACACCGCTACAGATGCAAGATTTGGGGAGGGGAGGAGAAGATCATGTGGCATCGTGGGACCCACGAGTTGGGAAGGAAAATAGGGAAACTGCTGGAGGGTAAGTTGTGTTTTAGGGATGAAAATATTTTTACTCCACCCCCCATAACTACATATAGGGGATGAAATTTACTCCATCTGATGGAGTTGCTCTTAGACCAACAAAATTATAAGCACTCACAAGTTTAGCACACACTGTGTTTACATTATTGATCAATTCGCAAAAAGAAAAGGCCATGCATGGGAAGCCAAGAACTGCACAGCTCTAGACTCCATGGGTTGATACGTCTCGACAAACTGTAACCTTCGGTCATCAGTGTGCTGCAAGCCTGCAATAGAGCCAAAAATCGTAGCCAACACGTCCCTGGATAGAACATGCAAAAAGTTTTTATCTACAACGATTGAACATACTCCTAGTATCATTTCTTGTGAACCAACTTGTCCAACATTAAATTATATTTGCAGCCCCACTGGTTAGACCAACTATTAATATGTACTATTAATATGGAAAATACTAAAGCAAGCATCGCGTCATATCAGCTTGTTCGTTTGGTTGGTGGGCGATGGTAGTCTTTGGTTTGTTTTGAGAGAAAATCTTTTGATCACTTGCTTAATGACTTTTGTTCTTGGGAGAAAAGTATTGTTGGCTGGTGGCTGATAAGGCGAACAGAGCGGATATTTCTGTCCAGCACTGCCCCACCTGGCAGGATATATAGAATAAAAAACGCACTGCCCCACCTGGCAGGATATATATATATATAATAAAAAAAATCCGTCGGAAAGAGCAAGCCAGCCAGTAGAAAGAAAGGAAAAAGGCATTTGAACTCCGGTAAAAAAGGCTGTTTGTGGCTTGTGGGCAGTAAAAGGGCACCGAATTTCGAAAAAAAAAGGGGCCCCATGCCTCGGACCTTCACACTACCCCGTGTGTGGCCGTGTGGCCGTGTCTCGTGTCCTCTTCCCCGTTCCCACCTCCCTCCCTCTCTCTCTCTCTCTCCCGGTTCCCGAGACAAAACCCCAGAGGCAGCCAACCAGCGGCAGAGCGCCCTGTCCTGCACCACTCCACTCCGCTCCACCACCATCTCCGCCTTCAAGCGCCTAGCAGCTAGCTGTAGCGCAGAATCATCACTGCGTCTGCGTGCACACGCCAAAACCCAGACCACCTCCCAGCCTGCTCCCGCTGTTTGCGCCCCCCCCCCCCCCCCCCCCCGGCCGCCGCCCAAGAAAGCTCCCCTTTCCTCTCTCTCTCCACCCTTCAGCCGCCGGCGCAGGCGGCCGGATCGCGGCGCGCAATGCCGCCGCCTCGCGCCTGCCTCCTCCTCCACCCCCTGCTGCTGCTGCTGCTGCTCCCCGCCGCTACCATCTGCTCCACCGCCCAGCCGACCGACCCGCTCCCGCCTGCGCCGCCGCCCCCGCCGGCGGCACCGCGCCCTCCCCATCGCCACCGCCACATCGCGCCTCCTCGCCCCCCTCTCACGCCGCCGACCGGCACCCCCCCTCCCGCTCCCCCTCCTCCGCGACGCCACAAATCCACGCCGGCGACGCCCACTCCCGTCGCCGTGCCGCCGGCGCAGGCGCAGGCGCCGCCCCCCACGCCCACGTCCACGTCCACGCCTGCCCCGCCGGTCACCACATCTCCGACGCCCGCGCCGCCGGTCGTCACATCCCCGACGACGCCCAAGTATCCGTCCTCCTCCGCGAACCCCTCCACCGACCCATATCCCTTCACCAACAACCCCTTCTTCCCCGCCGTCGCCACGCCGCCTCCTCCCGCCGCCGAGGCTCAGCCCGCCCCCTCCGGCGACGGCGGCCTCCCGACGTTCCCGGCCAACATCTCCACCCTCGTCGCCCCGACCCCGCGCGCATCCGGCTCCCGCCACTTCCCCGTGCTCCAGGCGCTGCTCCTCTCCTTGCTCTCGCTCTGCCTCCTCCTTCTCTCCGCGCTCCTATCCATCCACCTCGTCCGCCGCCTCCGCCACCGCGGCCGCTCCGGGGCCGCGTCGTCCTCCGCTGCCGCGGCGCACCGCAGCAACGCAGACGACGACGATGACGGGGATGAGGAGGGCCGCCGCCTCAAGCCGCCGCCAATGCCCACCTCCTCGTCCAACCCAAGCACCGAGTTCCTCTACCTCGGCACCCTAGCCACCCCGCCGCCGGCACCGCAGGCCCCCGGGACGAGTTCCAGTCTCCGACCTGGCTCGCCGGAGCTCCGCCCCTTGCCTCCGCTCCCGCGTGTCGGCCCGCCCTCCGGCGAGTTCGCCTCTCGTAGCTCCGCCTCCGACCCCAGCACCGTGCCTCCCGCCGCTGCCGCCGACGCGTCCTCCTCGTCGCTCTCTCCCTCGTCGCCGTCGGCCTCCTCGCCCACGCTCGGCTCCAGCCCCGTCCATTTCCGCCCGCCGTCGATCCCGCAGCCTCGTGGCCGAGCCCCGAATCCGTCGCCCCCTAAACGGAGGCCATCGCCGCCCAAGGGTGCTGCGGAGCCCGTGGCGGCGCACGCGTGGAACCCCTTCGTGCCCGTGCCTCCTCGAGCAGCAGTTGCTTCGTCAGATGATGGCGACTCCTATGACAAGGACGTGCGCAAGTCGCGGCCTTTGCACTCGGACAAGCTCAAGCCCAGCTCTTTGCAGTAGGGCCAAATCTCCTCTTTCCCTCTTTTACTTGCAGTTGCGGATTGGATTTGATTTCTCAGACTGCCTGCCCTGCATGTATACAGCATGAAGGATGAGGTGATTCAGCTATACCTCAACAATTCGGCGGCAGTGGCGGCGCCGAGGGAGGTGTGTTTGCTCGGAGCTCCCAGGTGCCATGGCATTGGCATGGTTGTGGGGTCATTGGGAGTTTCCAAGGAGCAACTGAGGGACGCCCTCTTGGAAGGTACACATAGATTGCTCTTTCCGCTATCAGGCAAACCATGTTGAGCTTTCTCTGAATAATGCTGCCAAAGGTGTAATCTTTCATGGATGAAAGATTGAAAGTACCCTAGTGTTTATACTTGTGGGGGTACCTTCAAATTGATGGTACCAATGGCAATATGCGCAACAACACATGGTGCCTTGTTGATTAGAGTTACATGAATGATTGCCTTTAATAAACATTGGGGCCCTTACCAACGGCTACATGGTCATGCCCTTCCACTGACATACATTTTGAGAAAAAAGTTATACAACCTGCCTTTTATTTTAGGTGCATTGTCAATTTCCTAGTAATAGATTACGTTTAGGGTATTGATGGAGCATTCTGTCAGCCATTGAATTTCTTCATATGCAGTTCCATATTCGCCTTTTCAAACAAAGTTGTCTGTTTAAGACACCGCTCTTTCTTTTATTTCATAGCAAAATTCTGGTTCCTTAAGCCGATCAATTACAGCTTTCTCTGATTTTCTATGGTAGTTTTCAGTTTGGATCCATGGACTAGAGAAGATCCGAATATTATTCTACTGTATCAGTAATTCAGTATGTTTCATTTGCTGGGTACAGGTTTATTTGTCTGCAATTTAATGTCTCCTTTCTGGGTACAGGCAATGCACATGATTTGGGAGTAGAAGCACTGCGAATGCTCGCTCAGATGGTCCTCAGCAATGAAGAAGAGCTTAAGCTGAAATATTTCAAGGATGATTCGCTGAACAGGCTTTGCCCTATTGAGTCTTTTGTGAAGGCAATGCTGGATGTGCCATTTGCATTCAAAAGGGTGGATGCCATGCTTTACATTGCCAATTTCTATTTGGAGGTCAATCAGCTGAGGCTGTCATATGCTACACTTGAGGTAACACATGTTCTTTAGGAAATACAACGTGATTATGCTGGCTAGATTTTTGCCATTAGCATGTATACTGCCTGTATAAATTCTGTTGCATGGGTAGACATACCACATATGTTTTTTGGGGATTATATGTGCACAAATGATATTAGCTTCTTGTGATGTTTCCTTTTGACTATCATGTCTTAGTGTCTGAATGTCATATTCATTGCATTCATCCAGGGGGCTTGTCAGGAGATGAGAAGCAGCAGGCTGCTTCACAAAGTGCGTGAGGCTGTTATGAATTTCGGCAACTTCATGAGCATCAATGCAGGATCTCCAAGTTCACATGGCTTGGAGCCAAACACTGTTCTGAAGATTGTTGATGTGAAAGGCGCTGATGGGAAGGCTGCACTTGTGCAGTTCATTGTCCAGGAAATTTTGAAACCTGAAGGATATGATTTGATGCAGCATCAATGCAGGAAGCACGGTCTTGAGGTTGTCTCCAAACTTGCATCTGAGCTGAGCAACACAAAGAAAGCTGCATCCATCGACATAGTGATGCTCAGCAGAAGCGTGTCAGAGCTTGGAGTGGGGCTTGGGAAGGTTCATGACGTGCTGAGGCTGAACAGCATGGTCACGTCAGCCGAGAGCGCTCGTCGTTTCCACAACAGCATGAGCACGTTCCTGAGGCAAGCTGAGGAGGAGATCCTGAAGCTCCAGTCCCAGGAGAGCATATGCCTGTCTTCGGTGAAGGAGTTGGTTGAGTACTTCCATGGTGGTTCGGCCAATGACGAAGCTCACATGCTGAGAATTTTCGCCGGAGTGAGGGAGTTCCTAGCTATGCTGGATCGGATCTGCAGGGAAGCCGGGGAGAACAGTGGCACCAGTTGGGTTGGTGCGACAACCGCAAGCTGGACGGCTGCGCCCATGGGAATGACGCCTTAAGCTGCAGGAGCTGTTAAGGCGAAATCTGCAGCCGCCCTCTTTTTGTAGAATATCGTATCAAGCTATTTGGACAATTATCGTTCCTAGTGTTAGCAGTAGATGAGAACAATGTTATGCTGTGTTAAGCGAGGTCGCCCTATATATAATGTAATGCTGAACATGCTGGCTTGTATAAAGTTTATACTGGTAATGGTATCGTCATGTCGTCTCTGAATGATGCTACGGTCCTGCCAAGGAAGCTGGTAAATGGATATTGGCTGCTCTTCTGAGAGTTTTGCTCCTGTGCTTCTTGCGTCGTTTTGTACTGTTGTGCCCCCAGTCGTCTCGTCAATTCAGGATTTAGTGCTCTTTCTTTGGTTTGGATTACAGATGCAGATTCTAATTATATCGAAGGATGGATTCTCAGTTCAGCAACTCGGATGATGCCTCGAGATTTTTTTTAATGTTTTGGCGTGGTTTTCTCCTTTTCTATTTTTGAAAGATTTTAGCGTGTTTTCTCCTCTGTCAGATGTACAAGTCTGGACTCTGATGGAGTAGTCGTCTTCCTCCTTGGCCTTGGTCCTTCGACTCCAAGCAAGCAGCAGTTTTGACTGGCCGACCGATCCGACTAGTAAGCTAGTATCCATGGCGACCCGCCTTCTATAGCCCTAACCCAACCAATTCTCATGGGATCCCAGCAGCCGGGCTCCCGCGCGGCGCTCGAGGCCCTCGCCACGCTCGACCCCGCTGCGCTCGCCGGCGTCCCCGTCTCCTCCCCCCTGACCGTCCGCGCTGCCGCCCTCTCCGCCCACCTGCTCTACCTCGGCACCGGCGGTGGCAAGCTCCTCCTCTTCTCCCTCCAGGATCCCTCCACTCCGGAGTTCCTCCGCCTCCTCCCCATCGGCGCCACCCTCCCCGTTTCCGCGATCCTCCCGCTCCCCTCCGTCGCCCGCCTCCTCGTCCTTGCCGACGGCCTCCTCCTCCTCGCCGACCCGCTCCTCTCCCGCCCCGTCCGCCGCCTCGGCTCCCTACGGAACGTCGCCGCCGTCGCCGCCCGCCGCGGTTATTCCGCCGACCCGGCCTCCGCGTCATGTTCCATCGCAGTCTCCGTCGGCAAGAAGCTGCTCCGCGTGGACCTCACGCTGCAGGATGGCGACGAGCTGGATGTGCAGACGCGCGAGATCGCCGCCGTCGAGGGTGTCAAGGCGCTAGCTTGGGTCGATGATTCCATCTTCGTCGCCACCGCCACTGGGTACTCACTCTTATCTAGCACCGCCGGCCAGGGTGTGGACATATTCACGCTCCCAGAGTCCTCAGGGCACCCGAGGATGAAGCCACTCTCCGGCGGTGACGAGGTGATGCTCCTGGTGGACAATGTTGGGGTGGTCGTCGACAGATTTGGCCAGCCAGTTGGAAGCAGCTTGGTGTTCAGCACCACACCTGACTGTATAGCCGAGGTGTATCCCTATGTGATTGTTGCTGGGGATGCCAAGGTGGATGTGTACAGAAGGAGAAACGGGGCACATCTACAGACAATTCCTGTTGCCAGGACTGGTCAAGGTGTTTTGATTGTGGCTAGCGATGATGATGGGATCGGCGCGGAGCTAGTTGTGATCGCTACAGCTTATAAGGTAACGTAGGTACGTTAACTCATCCATTATTCATCTATATTCCAATCCTCTTTAATTTTAATTTGAACTTTTGTATCCAAATTCTAGTAGTGTTGTGCTTGTGCAGTACCACAACTGACGAATGCTAGTATAACTTTGCATTACAAGCATCCTAAGTAGCTACATTCAACCAAGCACACCAGACTAAGCGTGCAGGAAAGGCTACCTATATCAATATGGCATGGGTTGATATCTAAAAGGTGCATACAACTGTGGTTGAACTAGTGTTACAAGTACCGAAGTACGGCAGCTGGCTTTTACCTGTGTCGTATAATTTTAGTACCATATGTAGTTATCTAAGGTTCTAGGAAAGGTTTATGGTTGTGGAAACTGAAACATTTCATCCATTGGTGTGCAAAATGAATTTATAAGTGTGCAAATGTAAAAAAGATTAGCTCGGACCTGATTTATGCAGATTATATTCATGAACAGTACTGATGTAGGAATCAACTGGCTTATCCAGGTCTTTTGCTACCGTAAAGTATCTGCAGTGGAGCAGATTAAGGCATCCCTACGAAGAAAGAACTACAAGGAAGCTATTTCTCTGTTAGAAGAGTTTCAGTCAGATGGTGAAATATTAAAAGATATGGTCTCCTTTGTCCATGCACAACTTGGATTTTTGTTGCTCTTCGACTTGCGCTTTGAGGAAGCTGTAAATCATTTCTTGCTCTCGGAGACTATGCAGCCATCAGAAATGTTTCCGTTTATCATGCCGGATCCTAACCGTTGGTCAGATCTGGTATGTTACACTGCCACTTGGTGGTTGGGATATTGCATATGAGATAACTGAGTTAGTTCTGTTTCTAAACTAATTTGTGTCATACATCATGAGTTGAATTGCACAAGTACTGCCTTATCAAGTTATCTTAAGTCTCAACCTATTTCTGTGCATGCTGAAATTTCAGATTTAATGCTTACATTGAGCTCTTAAAAATATCCAATAAATCTGAATGAACTAATAGTTTCTCTGTATGGACCAGCTTGACCACATTTTAGCACAACAGTTGTATATAAGAACTTGTTGAGCCATAGTCAGCTAGACTATTTAGGATTACTCAACTCTTCCTTTCAGGTTATGTTTACTTTTCAATTTTTCCTTCAGGGTTCTACTACAATTAACATTAAAATGAACCCTACGTCCATACCTACTGATTGTAAGTTAATGAGAAACCAAACAATCTTCATTGATACCTAATACCTTCTACATTTAGCTATTTGTTTCTAATGGTAACCATTGACGATGATATTATGTATATGTTAGGTGCCAAGAAAGCGTTATTGGGGTTTGCATCCTCCCCCTAAGCCCCTTGAAGAAGTTATTGATGATGGACTGGTAACAGTTCAACAGGCATTGTTTCTGAAAAAAGCAGGTGTGGATACAGTTGTGGATGAACATTTCCTTTCAAACCCACCAAGTAGAGCTGATCTTTTAGAACAAGCGATCAGAAATATTATCAGGTATGGTATATGCACAGTTTACATTCGTCATGAATCACTGGGAAGCCACATCCAACCGCAAAGATGCTAAATGAAACTAGGTACCTATGTGCATCGCGGATGAAGAATCTGTCTTCTCCGGAGACGGAAGGAGTTGATACTTTTCTGATGTATCTTTATAGAGCACTTGATCTTGTTGATGACATGGAGAAGCTTGCGTCATCTCAGAATAGCTGTGTTGTGGTATGTACCTGCTCTTTAAACATCTGCATCCAATGTACTTTTGTGTGTTGAAATATTGAATCACACGTTGTGGTCTCATCCTAATATCACATATTAGTGAACACTAAGAAGGCTGCTTGCTGCATTTTCAGGATGAACTAGAATCCCTTTTGGACGACTCTGGACATTTGCGGACACTTGCTTTCTTGTATGGCAGTAAAGGAATGTGCCCCAAAGCTCTTGCTATATGGCGTATTTTGGCAAGGAATTATAGTTCTGGTTTGTGGAAGGATATGTCTGAAAGTGGTTCTTGTGGAAGTTTGGTTGACAAAAGACCTGGCGAGGAAATTGCCGCTGTAGAAGCAGCCAAGATCCTCAAAACATCATCTGATGAGGAGCTTGTTCTGGAACATCTTGGATGGGTATGCATTTCAAGCTAAGGACTTGTTTATCTTATATCGGGTGTTTTATTACCCAATGTTTACTTTCAGGTGGCAGACATTGATCAAGAGCTGGCGATTGCAGTTTTAACATCAGAGATGAGGGAAAATCAACTCTCACCAGGTAATTATTTATTCCAGATAAACAAATGTATCAGTATGCTTTTACTACATGGACAAACACAATTTCCAATTCCTGAGCATGTGTTCCATAGAGTGGTGATAGGAACAGAGGGGTGGACTGTTTTAGAATAAATTGTTTCAAGGTTATAGCTGATTGTATGACATTCAGGAATATGGTTTCTTTTAGTAATCGAGGATCTTAAAATGGCTATTCTGTGTAATAAACTTCGTAATCATTTATTTGAATAATGCTATTTTGCAGAGAAGGTTATCGCTGCTATTGATACAGAGAAGGTTGCAATCCATCAAAGGTATATATGACTGTCCATGAACTTTTTAATTTCATATTATACTCGAAATGTATGTGAAGAAAATACATTTCATATTTATACTCGAAATGTATATTATACTTGAAATGAATGTGAAGAAAATACATCTCATATTATACATTTCATGAAGGTTGTAATGCAAACATAATATTTTAATTTCATATTATACTCAAAATGTATGTGACGAAAATATGAGGGATAGATGTAGTGATAGCTTGTTGGTTTTATGTTTTTGCAACTTTCAGCAAAGAACCCTACTACTACTATGCAACATCCTTTTAACTTTAGTTGCCAAGAGTTTACTGGACTATTTTTTGTCCATGCTCTTAATGATTTCCTGATATAATTATGAGATAGCGTTATTCCTGTCATGTTCTTTAAAGCGATTTGTCTACCTCGTCTCTTTTCATCTTTTGTTCTCTTGCACCACCTTCATCATTTACCATTCATCAGCAGAGAATACTCTGTATGTTTGTCTTACACATCCCTTCTGTTATCAAGAAATCTGAACCAGCCAAATTATACAGATATTTGCAGTGGTTGATTGAGGATCAAGGTTGTGATAATCCTCACTATCACACATCATATGCTCTTTCGCTGGCCAAATCTGCAATCGAAGCAGTTCATATGGAATCTAAGTATAGAGGGAAAGATGATAGAGAAATTGATTCTGACGCACAATTCATTTACTTGTTAAGAGAGAAGTTGCAGTTGTTTCTGCAAGCTTCAGACCTATATGATCCAGAAGACGTGCTCGATGTGATAGAAGAATCTGAGCTATGGCTGGAAAAGGTGGTATTATTTGGACTTTAGACTTCCTAGTTTGCCCGGTTAAATATCTTTCCATTTAAGTCTCCTGCTTGCCTGATTGTTCTGTCATAATTCCTTTGTCAGGCAATATTGTATAGGAAGATGGGCCAAGAAAATATTGTACTTCAGATACTAGCATTGTAAGATCCTGTTTTGTTGGGTTATCTTTACTATATGCTGCTTTTCATATGTATTGGTTTGTTGTGGCTTATAAACTGCACCTTTGACTTTGTGCTGCTTGTTATGAAGGAAACTGGAGGATAGTGAAGCTGCTGAACAGTATTGTGCAGAGATTGGTCGAGATGATGCCTATATTCAGTATGTTTCTTTTAGCTACACAATATATGAAATAATCTCTGGTCAATAGTTCATGTTGCCTCCATCTTTTTTTGATCTCAGGCTTTTGGGTTTGTATTTGGATCCTCAAAATGGGAAAGAGCCTATGTTTACAGCAGCTGTACGACTTCTTCATAACCATGGGAAATCTTTGGATCCAATGCAAGTATTGGAGGTACTAGTTCATTATTTGCATCAATACTCGCAGATCAATACAGGATTGACAACCAGTAATCACTGTGCACAGCTCTAATGCTTTATTTGCATCAATACTCGCAGATTCTTTGATAATCTTTTTGCATGCATGCTAGTTTGCAAGAGGTCATTGTTCTGGCAGTATTCTAGGATCGTATCAGTCACTTTAGGAGAGGACAGAATAAATATCTTAAAACTAGTTAGATCTGGAAAGGTGGTCTTCCGTGTGTTCTTGCTCTCGTGAAAAGTGAGTGGTGAAAACAAAATAGGTCACAGATTGTTCCCTCTTCAAAATAGGACTCTTCCATCAATATCTGAACACTTTTGTTTACCTGTTTTATTGCCCAAGTCTTGCTGTCGGTCATTCCAGTGTCTGTGTAATAACACGATCCTTTAAACAGGGCTTGTAATTGTATAGGTAAATATGATGGCCTATAATCTCCTAGTACTGGTATTATAATAAAACATGTGCAAAACTGATACCCATCCCTTTTTCTTGTATTGTTATCTTCCACACGAGCCTTGAAGATGTGAGAAGTCTCGAAAAGGTTACCGCATTGTTGATACCTAAGTACAAGGTACTCAATGCATCATTACATGTTGTAATTGCTGTGATGCTGCCACCTGCATTCTTGCCCTTATGTGCTGTGATTACCCTGTTGTACGCTAGTTTCTTTGGAAAAAGAATCTGAACCATAATGTTGTGCCAGAGATTATCCCCCGATATGCCTCTTCAGCTGGCATCAGATACAATTTTGCGAATGCTGAGAGCCCGAGTGCACCATCATCGTCAAGGACAGGTGAACATTATTCTTTTCCTATTTTTAGGTGGATTTTTTATATTGCCCATTTGAGAAACCATCTGCTTCAACTTTGGCCTAGTTCAGTTGACTCTCTGGTTTAAGGCTTATGTGATGCGTCCTACCAGTTTAATTTCAATTCTTCCCCCCTCCTTCGTGTATTTTAGATTGTTCACAATTTATCACGTGCGACCAACCTCGATGCACGGTTGACGAGATTGGAGGAGAGATCAAGGCATGTGCAGCTGACTGATGAGAGTATCTGTGATTCCTGTCGAGCTCGACTCGGCACCAAGCTATTTGTGATGTACCCAGATGACTCAGTTGTCTGCTACAGGGTATGTCTGTCTAGAAACTTGAGGTGTTGAGTTTGGAGACAGTAGTTCGTTTGTCATGGACTCATGGAGGTTTCACCCTTTCTGTGCAACTTTGATTTTGCAGTGCTACCGGAACCAGCAAGGTGATTCCTCCTCAGGGCGTGGCCGTAGCTCGAGGAAAGATGTTATATTCAAGCAGAGCTGGCTTGTCAGTAGATAGATACCGATGGATGAAGAATTGAAGATTGCTGATTGGTGTGCATCAGTAGAGAATGAGGCTAGCATTCGGCGGCAGTTGCTCACGTGTTTTTTTTCACATCTTGAAACTTGAAAGCCGAGGTCGGGAAGAGGCACTTGCATTCCAGGCCTGAAGGATGTAACATATGTTTGTCCATAGTGTTGTTTCTTCCGGAGGTTGAATGAATACGATAGAGGTGTAGCTGCTCTAGTACTTTGTACACTGTTTGGTAGAACAGATAATAGTACACTGCTGCGAGATATGGTAAAGGAAAGGGAGTTGAACTCAGTTTTCACTCTTTTTTTTAATCAAAAGAAGAAATGTATTATATCAAAGCTGAGTGTCATCAGGTTGCACACAACACTTTCAAAGTCACGACTGCACTTGTCACGCACGGTGAGAATTTATTATGAGAAATTTCTGGAGACCATAAACACTGTTCCAATAAAAAAGAAAAAGAAAATATAAAGGAAAAAAATTCAGAAAAGAACTAAATAAAAATCTTCATGCTGATTGCAGATTTGCATTGTTCTTGTTTATTAGCACCAGCTAGCAGTACTTTTCTCTCACAACAAATCAGCACCAGCCAGCAGTCCACCGATCACCGGCCAATCGAACAAAGTTTTCAAATCATGACACTGCAAGATATCTCATTTCTCAAGAGGTCCAAGCATCAGGCGCAGATATTGTAGTGTTTGTGCAAGAGGTTCATGACCTGATTGATTCACATACTGAGACCATTCTTTTACATCGAGTGCCCTTCAATCCTTCGTCTTACCTACAAAGTAGTTTGCCCGGTCCTTTTCACTATCTCCCCCACAGTGTTGCCCAAGAGTTTGCACAATTGGCAAAGCTAACAAACTAGTGTGGAGTTTTGCTGCACGATATGTGTGGGTCGAGCACATTATTACTCGTGATTGTAAATTAAGGGCCGTTTGGTACGAACTTCATGAAGCGAGCCTTCACGGCGGTAGCCTTCACAACTTCAATAGCCAAAAACGATCAACTCTCTGCCCAGCTCTGCGGTCGACCTTCTCCGAAAACTCACTCTCACGAGTTAAGCACGTGGTGAAGCTGCCAAAACATGGCTCTCTCCCCGCTCATGAAGTTGCTCATGGAGTTGTTTTTACGAAAAACATTTCTACGGGTGGCGAGCTATGCCAAACGGGCCCTAACTGACGAGTAATAAAATAGCTCTCTTGTCCTTTTGATCTTTCAAAAAGAAAAAAAAGACTAGAAACAAAAACAAAAATTGGTACAGCCAATTAACCAAAAAAAAGGTGTCTAACCTTTGTTTTTAGTTATGCAACATTTTCTTGTTTATTTGAATTGCAAAGAAAATATTTCCAAATGATACTAAAATCCTTCCAAATCCTCGGATATATATAACATAATGGTCGGATTGAATTATTTGGAGCTCTTTGGAAGAGCATTGAGACTGAGGTGGCTATGGTACGAGTGGACCGAACCTGATCGGCCTTGGGTGGGTACGGAGCTCCCGTGCAATGAAGTCGATAGGCAGTTGTTCAGAGCGAGTACTGAAGTGACCTTAGGAAATGGCTGCAAGGCCAAGTTTTGGGATTCGAGTTGGCTATCTGGACAGGCGCCCAGGGACCTTGCCCCTAACCTGTACAAGTTAGCATTGAGGAAGAGACAATCGGTTCAGGATGATTTGCAGAACTGTAACTGGACTAGAGGCCTTTGGCGCATGACAACGGCAACAGAAATGGCGGAATTTGTTTCATTGTGGGCTTTGGTGAATGAAGTGGAACTAACTGAAACAGAGGATGCTGTTCGTTGGAAATGGACAGCAAATGGACACTACTCGTCAAAGTCTGCATACAGAGCTCAACTGATCGGATCTTACTGCACCTTTGACGCTTTGGCGATTTGGAAGGCTAAAACCGAAGGAAAGCACAGGTTCTTTACCTGGCTACTCGTGCAAAGGAAAATACTTACTGCAGACAAACTGTTAGCACGGAATTGGCCATGTAACTCAGTGTGCCCACTTTGTGATCAGGAGGCCGAAACTGCAGAGCACCTATGCCTGCAGTGTGTATTTGCTCAGGAGGTGTGGCTTTTGGTGGCAGCATGGAGTGAAAATGCAGTGCAAGTACCTGGGCGCCTTCATACTTTGGAGTGCTGGTGGAACACAAGCTTGGCAGCAGTAACCGGTGTTGCAAAAAGCAGGCGTGCGGCAATTATGATGTACACGGCATGGAACATATGGAAGGAGCGAAATAGGAGGATTTTCGATGCAAAGTCTACAACACCACGCCGAGTACTCTAGCTTATTCAGAATGAAATAGCCATGAGAGCTAGTGCTTGTGAGTCAGCAGTGCAGCAAGTAGTTTCATAATGTTACACTAGTTTATGAGAGTTGAGAGTTTCTCTTATCTATGTAATACACAACCTGTAACATACCGCATGATTCCTTCTCTTAAATGACAGAGTAGTGCTTCTGCTTTTTTAAAAAAAATATTTGAACCACCGTACCGACGAGAACACGGATTGAAATTTGGCTTGTTGTTCAGTTATGCGTGAACGTACGAACAAAAACTTGGATCCGTGTCCGACTCGTATACGCGACCGAGTACGTACAGTCATACTGATCAGATCCGTGTAAATCGTCCACATGTCTACATATACAGGGCAGATGATCGGATCGTGTTCCGGTTCCAGTCAAAAACACTATCCATCCATGGCGACGACCGCAACAGAGGCCGCAGCGTACTGCCTAGACGAGGCGAAGCTTACGTCACCGAGGGAGCTGGTGCAGCAGGACGGCGCCGCCGCCGAGGTCGATCGAGGTCTGGAGGAGGGTTTCAGGGCCTTGCTGTCCATGGCGGCGGCTCTGCAGGACGCCGAGCGTCTCTCTCCGGAGTCGTGGGATTGGGCGGAGAGGCTGGAGGCCAAGGCACGGTGGGCGGCGGAGGCTGGACGCAGACGACATCCGGCGGGCCGTGGCGGTGCTGTCGCTCCGGCCCGGCGAGGAGGCCGAGTTCGTCGAGGCGCTGCGGCGGCAGGTCGCGTTCTCCGACGCGCGCCGCGCCGAGGCGGAGGAGCTGTTCGCCACCGCGCGCCACCTGCAGCAGAAGGAGCTCAGGCGGCTGGCGGGCCTGGAGCACCTCGTCGACCCCGACATGCCGGGCTTCCTGGAGTACGTGGCGGAGGAGACGGACTCGTCGATCGAGGGCGGCTACGTCCCGACGGCCGAGGAGATGGCCTTGGCCGTTGAGGTGGAGGAGGCGGCCGCGCGCAAGGAGGAGAGCTTGGCGAGGATGGCCGACAGGCTCAGGCGCGGCGCGGCGGCGGCGGACGAGGAGGCGCTCGTGGCGGCGCTGCGGAGGCAGGCTGCCAACGCGGACGCGGCGCGCTCTACGGTCGAGGCGTTCGCCGCGTCTGTGCGACGCTTCCGGGCTGCCGGCAGCTCGCGTGGTCCGGCCACAGCAGGGGCACCTACCAACGAAGTCTTCTTGACCGTCTACATCATCCTCGTCCGCCGTGAGAGCCACGGGCCAGGCTCACGGCACAGGGCTTCTTTGCTGAGAGCCTAGCTTCGTGCCTCTCAGCGCCGACGAGACACACGGCACAATAAGCCTTTGCCAAGAGTAGGAAGCTGCACCTCTCGGCAAAAAGCCGAGCTCACGGCGCAGAAGGCCCGCCATGACCGCCGTTGGCCCTGTCGTCGGATTTGCCAAGAGCAGAAGTCGGAGGCTCTCCGCAAAGGGGCAGCACACACCGCATGGGCCTCTCTGCCATGAGCAACGGCTCTTTGTCGAGTGCTTTGCCCCCCACTCTCGACAAAGAATTTTTTTAAAAAAATCACCTTCTACCCTCTAAAATTTTTCCTTCATCAACATACGCTCATGCAAAGTATATGTTCAAAGTTGACGTAATTTCCAGCTATGCCGAGAGAACTTTGCCGAGGGTTTCCTCTCGGCTGTGCCGAGAGGATACCGGCTTTTGCTGAGAGCATCGGGCTCTCAGCAAAGGCTGCGAATCCTAATGTGTGCAGTTTCGGAAGGCTGCGAATCATATTCGTGTCAGTAGCTGATTTCAGGAAATGTGGTTTAGCACCTCTTTGGTGCATGTTTTTCATTGTCGTATCATGAGTCCCGCATGTCAGTCAGAGAAAAAAAGTGAAGAAAATTTGCTTATGGCACCTGATGGAGAAAACACCTGACGAGTAGAAATATCTACAAGGGTTTCGCTTTATTTCATCCGCCACAAAAAAAATGAATTTTGAAAAATCAGCGAAAATTTGATACTTTAATCATGTGCACTCAGTCTATTCATTTGCCGTTGATCAAAGTGATAAAAGCAAACCCATAATTTCCTTTGAGATATTCATCATCGATCAGGTCGTGAGAAGACAGTGAGATCGATGAATGAGTAGGACTGTGAGCTCTGACGGGTACTGCATTGCAGTGCTGGTGGTGGAGTGGTGGTGTGAAACACATTTTCGTGGAGAATGGATTGGGGTGGTCGTGATCTGAAATAAAGTTGATAGATTGCACCAAAATCAGGGTAAGAGCTAGCCTTTCTGTTTGGAAAGGTGATCTTACGTATTCCTTAAAAAAGTGATGTTAACGTACACAAGGTTTTGGAGGTCCTCATGGGGACACGAGAAGTAAATTGTAATGAAGGTTGGAATAGTTTGCATCAATTCAATAATATTCTAGTGATTATTGCTAATAGCATATGTTCTACTTTCTAAAAAAATCTCGCACCTTTATCATTGTATAATATTTATTTATCAGATGAATGAATTATACCATTTTATGCCACAAAAATCAAGAATTGTATCGTGAGTCGTGACACCAGCAGAAAGGCCATGACTGCAATATATTGGCCGTCAGCCTCTCTCATGTCCATACATCAACGGAAAGGCCAAAAGCGATTATCGAAGGGAGCAACACACAGGAGATGGAGCAGCAGGCATGCGAGGATCCACTCATCACCCTATCCGGCCGTATCATATTGCGTTAGGCTAGCTTGATATAGTTTTATCGATACATCATGTCATCAGGGAGCGAGAGAAAGAGTCATGCTAATGCTGATCCATGTCACACAATTAAGTTAGGTTAGGTTTACATTCTCTCCTACTAGCCCATGAATGAAATATCTGATGCATGAGCGTGCGATCAGCGATGCATCAATCTACTAATAAGTGACCGTCGCTGGCATAATGGCATTGTATATATGCTCATCATGTCATCTCTCACACGATCGATCCAGGCGTGCAGTGCAGACGATGCAGTGCAATGCATACAAGGTCGATCGATCGATGTGCATGTCCGCATCCCTGTCCTCCACTGCTCTGCACTTTCCCAATGTTTAATCCCAGTGGCTAGTGCAGGTGCTCCCAACCTGCACTTTTGAGAGCCCTATAAATCTGCATGCATGCCATGGTCTCTCCATCGCAACCAAACAGCAGGCAACAGATCACAACAAGCATCACTGCAGCTAGAGAGAGCTAGCTGATCACGATTCAAGAGATCAAGCAGCAGGTGATCGATCGACCGATCATGGCCATGGCCGCCGCCGCATCGTACTCTTCCTCGCAGCAGCAGCAGCAACCACACGGCCGCCTGCTAGCGGTCCTGCTGCTGCTCGGCTGCCTCGTCGGCGCCGCCACGTCGTCGGGCTCCACGATGCAATGCCACGACGCGGACCAGGCGGCGCTGCTGGCCATCAACGACGCCCTCGGCAGCCCCTACCACTTCGCGTCGTGGACGCCCGACACCTTCTGCTGCGACTGGTACGACGTCGACTGCGACAACGCCACGGGCCGCGTCGCCGGCCTCACCGTCATCGGCGACGGCAACGTCACGGCCGCCATCCCGGACGCCATCGCCAACCTCACCGGTCTCCGCACGCTCGTCCTGCGCCACCTCCCGGGTCTCACCGGCGTCATCCCGGAGTCCCTCGCCGAGCTCTCCGGCCTCGCCCAGCTCACCATCTCCTACACCGGCGTCTCCGGCACCGTCCCGGCGTTCCTCTCCCAGCTCACCGAGCTAGCGCTCCTCGACCTCTCCTTCAACTCCCTCACCGGCGCCATCCCGGCGGAGCTCGCCGACCTCCCCGCGCTCGCCAGCCTCGACCTCAGCCGCAACCGACTCGAGGGCCCCGTCCCGGCGCTGCTCCTCAGCAAGTTCGCCGGCGACTCCGAGCTCTCGCTCTCGCTCTCGCACAACAACCTCTCCGGCTCCATCCCCGCCGGCTTCGCCGCCGTCAACTTCACGCACCTCGACCTCTCGCGCAACTCCCTCTCCGGCGACGCCTCCCCCGTCCTCGGCCGGGGGAAGCCGCTGCAGCACCTCGACCTGTCCCGCAACGACTTCCGCTTCAGCCTCACGGCCGTCGAGCTGCCGGAGGGGCTCACGTACCTGGACCTGAGCCACAACGCCATCCGCGGCCGCGTCCCGGCGCAGGTCGCCGACCTCGCCGGCCTCCAGCTCTTCAACGTCAGCTACAACAAGCTCTGCGGCGTGCTGCCCACCGGCGGGGTCATGGCCAAGTTCGACGCCTACAGCTACCAGCACAACAAGTGCCTCTGCGGATCCCCGCTCCAGGCCTGCCACCGTTACGGCCTGTTCTAATTTCTCGTGCATTCCAGAACAATTCTCCTACGAGAGGGTCGAGGAAGCTAATAAGCTCATTAAGCCAATAATTCCGATAAGAAGAGTGAAGTGAGTTAAATTAAAAGATGAGTGAGATATATGCACGTTATCTAGCTAGTCCCTGCAGGACTGAAGAAAAAGAACATCAAGGCGAGAGGTAACTATATATATACAGGAAAAAAAGAAGGTAATGTATAGTAATGGTTTATGGTTGTGTGTTTTGGGTTTGTGTAACACCTTAGAGACAGATTAAGAACAATGCATAATGTACGCGCGCGTCTCTCCTTAATTTGAAGTGCCAATGCAATATATATACTGTTGCTTGACAATGTTTGCAATTCAATTAGTTCTAGTACCATGGCACGAAGTGTAGTTTGCAGTGATGTATAATATTTTTTCTCATTTTTGTTATGGAGTCCTTTTCTTTTATTATCTTCGTCGTTTAACGGTCACCACTACCAAATTGGCAGAGGTATTTTCTTTACTTTCAATTAAAAAAAAAAGACCACATCGCCTAATAAAACTAAACAAAATAGAAATGGGGCAATTTGGGTCTTGATAATTCAGTTTTAAAACAGTCCATCGTGGTATATGAGGAACTAGAAAATAAAAAAGAAGTTAAACTCTTAATCCTAGCCGCACGCTGTTTTGGTTAGCCAGTCTCAGTGCAAAGTTTCATTGCACAATTACCTAAGACTGTGAACTAGGTAATTGTGTCACAGGAGTTTCATGGTGATGAGACACTCCTCTCACGTATGATCAAACTCTTCATTCTCCATTCTCATAAATATCTTACCACATAAGCAAAATTGGTGACGTGGCATGACAATTAATGCCCATGAAATCCTTCATGAAACTCTCATTGAGACTGACCTTATATATACTGCACTTTGAGCACAGTTCTTTACGCGAATCATGCGTCAGAAAGCTGATTAGGGTTTGTAAATTTCTCGTAAGACTCGTCACATCGATGGTTCAAACCGCGAGACTAATATAACGAGCCTAATTATGTTACGTTTAGACAACGTCATGCTAAGTAAAAGATCTCTAATGTTATATTAATTAAGTTCAATGGATTTGTCTCGTGACTTTTTATCATCAGTGCAATTAATTTTGTAATTAGTATATATTTAGTCCTCATAATAGGGTGTTTTAGTTTTACAAAATTTGACCCATAAATTTTTAGGAACACCCCCTAACCGCTCCTACGAAATTACCTTGACCTTGCAATTTTGCAAACAAACAATGGAAATCGATAGTCCATCTTTATTTATATATTTTTATATATTTATATTGTTATTTATTTATCTATCAGAGGGAATAGTATTTGGGAGTTGGTGAGGAAAGGAAATCGGGGCCTGATATGAATAGTTGAATACGAGTAGGCTGCTAGCGTTTCCATCAGACAAGTCGCTGACATGGATAGCAGAGTCAGAGCATGGCTTGATATGTTTGACCAACCGTCTCCGTCCTGGCAAGTGGACATTGGACAACACTGCGCTGCGCGCGCTGAGGTGGCCTCGCCAGCCTCAGCGCTCAGCATATAGACAGCTAGCTGCAGCCTGCAGAGCAATTCAAGCTGGAGTGCGTGTGCGCTGCTGTGCTACTGCTACAGCTACTCAGCTAGCCCACCCGCCGCCGACATGACGACGACGGCGATGCACGCCTTCTTCGTCCTCCTCATCGCCGCTCCAGCCGCAGCCACCGGCTCCACCCGCCGCTGCCACTCCGGCGACAAGCCGGCGCTGCTGGCCATCAAGGCGGCGCTCGGCGGCTCCTCCGCCAACCACTTCGCGTCCTGGACGCCCGACACGCCCTGCTGCGACTGGTTCGGCGTCGAGTGCAACTCCTCCACCGGCCGCGTCGTCGCGCTCTCCGTCTTCCAGGACCCCAACGTCACCGGCGCCATCCCCGACGCCATCGTCGGCCTCACACACCTCCAGAAGATCAACTGGCACCACCTCCCCGCCCTGTCCGGCCCCATCCCGCGGGCCATCGCCAAGCTCTCCAGCCTCTCGGAGCTCATCGTGTGCTACACCGGCGTCTCCGGGCCCGTGCCGTCGTTCCTCGGCGCGCTCACCCAGCTCACCTTCCTCGACCTCTCCTTCAACTCCCTTACAGGCACCATCCCCGCGTCACTCGCCGCCCTCCCCAACCTCTCCGGCATCAACCTCGGCGGCAACCGCCTCACCGGCGCCATCCCTCCGCTGCTCTTCAGCAAGGTCGCCGCCGCCGGCAACAAGTCCCACGCCTACCTCGTGCTCTTGGACAACAACCTCTCCGGCACCATCCCCTCCGAATTCGCCGCCGTGAACTTCCAGCTCGTCGACCTGTCGGGCAACGCCCTCACGGGCAACGCGGCGGGCCTGCTTGGCGGAGCAAACGACGTGCAGTGGCTGGACCTATCGCGCAACGCGTTGAGCTTCAACTTCTCCGTCGTAGAGCTGCCGGAATACCTGTACTTCATGAACATAAGCCACAATGACATCTACGGCGGCATCCCGGCGCAGGTGGCCAAGCTCACCAGCCTCAACTTCTTCAACGTGAGCTACAACCGGCTGTGCGGCCCGGTGCCCACCGGCGGCAACATGGCGCGGTTCGATGTCTACAACTACCAGCACAACAAGTGCTTGTGTGGAGCTCCGCTTACGACGCCGTGCACCTGATGATCCATCCGTATATCATCGGCCGTTTTCAATCCTATCTATAACCTTTTGTTCGAACAAGTGAAATAATCCTTCTTGTCGTCATCAGCTCTATGACGCTACCGGAGTATATGCTAATAAGTGACTTTTTGTCCACCAAATATATTTTTTAACGGTAATGCTTCATAATCTTAAAATAATCAAGATACATTTCAATAGTTGATTGATGTTGCAACTATTGTTTTCCCCATGTTTCACGATGAATCACTTACTATAAAAATGCTTTGTAGGAGAGGTCTTGGATTCAAATTTCCAGGTGTGAGCACGAAACCCGCTCTTAGCCGATTTTGGAAATAGATGTTTCCAGAAGCGGGTAAACCGCCCGCACCTGGAAATCCATTTGCAGGTCACCCGCATCTGGAAACACCATTTCCATGTGCGGGTGACGGGGTGGCCGCACCTGCTAATCGAATAAAAATAAAAAAAACTTGACTGCGTTAAAAAGCTCAAAATAAATAGCAAGTCGCACCATTTTTCGAGCAAGGTCGCGATGCTACGGGTTCAAGCTTGTGACCTCTCCCTCTCGCGAAGCCTCCTCTACCACTACACTACACTACACTACACACTCATATGCATCCATATCCAGTTTTCATTCTACTCATATTATACTACACCGAGTGTAAATTCCCTCTTTAGACTTTAAACGTATTCAAATTAAAAACTTGTCAACTACAAAGTTCCAGAACTTTCTAAGATCTGTAACTTTCATGTTGAGACTTTCTTTATTTGAGATCGTTTACAAAATTTGAATTTCAAAGTTGAAAGATTCAAACCTAGTTTTCGTTGACAATACGATTTCAAATAAAAAAAGTTGTAAACGACAAAGTTCCATAACGTTTGAAGATGGACAACTTTTATTTTGGTCATTTACTCATTCGGTACAGTGATAGTAACATTCTTCACAAATCTTATACACCTCTCAGATTGTTTCATGAAACTATACAATAGATATAGGTTTTTGCAAACAATTTGATAGTACTTGAATGGATATTTTGAAATATTAAACAATCTCAAATGAAAAACTTGTCAACTACAAAATTTTAGATCTCGTCGACCTATACAATTTTGATGTAAAGGTTGTCTTCATCCGAGACATACGAAGAAGTTATGAAATTTTTTCCACGAGACCATTTCCAGGAACGGGTCATGGCGTCACCCGCACCTGAAAATGATTTCCGATATATCATATAACCCCTTATTTGCAAAAAATGACCCTTTCAATATTTTAATGAACATTTGAATGTTTTAATGAACATGGTGTAATATTCATATTGTCCTTTGATAAAAATTATTTTTTAAAAAAAATATTTGATCATCTCTTTCTCAACTTAGCAAGTTGAAGTATCAATCTTATATTCAAGATACCAACCTTAACATTAAAAATGTAAAAAGACTCAATAATATTTAATTAAGTGGTCAGTTTGGTTTATGCATGATAAAATTAACTTTGATCTTGGTTATTTCAGAAAGTTTGGGTTGATCTTGGTTATTTTTGGAACTTTGGTTACCTGCATGGGACGAACAAGCGAGGGTGTGGAAGTATTTTCATGCTATCAATAATATGTCCGAAAAAAAAGTTAGGATTTTACCTTGTTTTGACTGGTGGGGTAATTTTGAAGTCAGAAAGTAGTAGTGATTTCTTACCCTACTCGCTGTAAATCTGTAATAAAGCAGCCGGTCGATAGGCATCTGCCATTAGTGCGCGAGATGTTTGACCAGTCTTCTTCCCTTGGCAGTGGCGCGATGCCAAACCGTGCTGTGGCCGTCGTCTTCTCCGTGGACTCGCTGGTCTGTTACTCTGTTGGCAGTAAGCTAGTACACAGTATATATATAGATAGCTGCAGCTTCAGCGACCCCGGCCAGCAGAGTCCTGTGCTGTCGTAGTACAGTACATGTCATGAGCAAGATGAAGAGAGCGATGCGGACAATGCGCGCCATCCTTGTCGTCCTCCTCGTCGCCGCTTCACCCGCCGCCGCCTCGCCCATACGCTGCCATCACGACGACATAGCCGCCCTGGCGGCCATCGGCGCGGCGTTCGGCGGCTACTGCTCGGCATGGACGCAGCGCGACCCCGAGTGCTGCGGCGGGGGAATCCACTGCGACCCTTTCACCGGCCGCGTCACCGACCTCGCCGTGTTCCAGGACGCAAACATCACCGGCACCATCCCCGACGCCGTCGCCCGCCTCGTCCACCTCAGGACGCTCAAGTTGCACCACCTCCCGGCGATCTCCGGGCCCATCCCGCCGGCCATCGCCAAGCTCTCCAACCTCACCATGCTGATCATCTCCTGGACCGGCGTCTCCGGGCCCGTGCCGTCGTTCCTCGGCGCGCTCACCAAGCTCACCTTCCTCGACCTCTCCTTCAACTCGCTCACCGGCGTCATCCCCGCGTCGCTCGCCGCCCTCCCCAACCTCAACGGCATCAACCTCAGCCGCAACCGCCTCACCGGCGTCATCCCGCCGCTGCTCTTTAGCAAGTCTCCTGACCAGGCATCCCTAGTGCTGTCGCACAACATCCTCAACGGCAGCATCCCCGCCGAGTTCTCCGCCGTGGGGTTTTCGCAGATCGACCTGTCGCGTAACGCCTTCACCGGCGACGCGTCAGCCCTCTTCGGCCGGGGAAAGGAGCTGCAGATCCTTGACCTGTCGCGCAACGCCTTCAGCTTCAACCTCTCCGACGTGGAGCTGCCGGAGAGGCTCACCTGGCTAGACTTGAGCCACAACGCCATCTACGGCGGCATCCCAGCGCAGGTGGCCAACATGAGCTTCCAGACGCAGCTCTTCAACGTGAGCTACAACCAGCTGTGCGGCGCCGTGCCCACCGGCGGTATCATGGGCAAGTTCGATGCCTACAGCTTCCAGCACAACAAGTGCTTGTGCGGAGCTCCGCTTGCTAATCTCTGCAAGTGATAGTGAACAAGTGCTTATGTATCCATCCTGCAGCAGATTTCAATTGTAATCTTCATCAATTCCAAAGGAATAAATAATATGGTTATCAAATACTTGCCCGGTAAAAAAAAATCAGGAGTTGGTGCTATATCAGTATATATGGAGGATTTGGGCACTCTTGGAATAAATAATATGTTTATTAAATCGACAATTCGAGTACAAAAATTCAGTACAAAAATCGACAATTTTTTCAAACAAATTCAGGTTGGTGTGTGGGTCGAGGGGGTCTCTACCTACTTTTTCACTGATCGAAGTGACTCCAAAAGGGGCCATTTACAATGAACCTAAAGAGATCATCTCAACAAGCTGAGGAGAAAAAACATAAAGTCCACAAAGACGAAATAGAGAAAATTAGAACAAATGAGAAACAAGAAGGGGTCTAGCACATATCCAAGACCAACCTTGAGAGTGAAGTATGAGAAAGCCCAAATACCAAGCAACAATTCTATCGAACACCTGGTATTTGTTTTGTTAGTGAACAGTTTTGTAAGGGGAAATCTAATCTTTGTAACACCTTACCTTCTCACCGCTGCTCTTGGTAGAATCACGTCTTCATGGCGGGCATGGGCTGCCGCCACCGCCAAATTTTTTAAATTTGTAGATACTAGTCCATCAACTTGTATCCACAAGGCTAGTACTCTTTTTTTAGCAACACGATTAGTACTTTTAGACGACACTAGTCCATCAACTCGTGCATTCGCACATGTTAGTACTTTTAAATGACATGTAATAAACATTAAAAGTTATTAAGGCGAACAATCAAAAATATTTTTTACTTAATAATGTATAATACATTAATGAGGATAGACAAATGATATATTATTTTTATGATTTAAATATTGGATATAGATTAAGCAATATATTGCTTGTGTCACGCATGACAGCAGGACAAGATAGTTAGATGATTTTTATTTTATTTGATTATATATGATGTGACCGATGGATTATTTAGATTTAAAATTTTTATAGATATATATGGGTAATTTAGACATACATATAGGGTTATTTTTAATTCTTCGTAATGGCATAGCTGGGTAATTTTGTTAGAAGCAAAATTGTTTTTTTGCGTAAAACATGACCAGCAGGACATGATAGTTAGATGATTTTATTTTATTTGATTATGTATGTTGTGACTGGTGGATTGTTTAGATTTAAATTTTTTATAGAGACATGTGGGTAATTTAAACATAAATATAGGGTTTATTTTTAATTCTTTATAATTGTCTAGGTGGGTAATTTTATTAGAAACAAAATTGAATTTTTGAGAATTTCTCGGATTTCTTTTTACATTGTCCACAGGGTTCATGTGTGGCTTGATGTGAAGGATTCATGAATTTTCTCTTTTATTAATATGTAAGATATAATAAATATTATAAGTTATTATTTAGATTAGAGAGAAAAATCAAAAAACTTAAATAATACATTAATGAGCATTGACTAAACATCTTATAACAATATATTTTTTATAATTTAAATATTGGAAATAGATTAAGGACAAGAGATTAGTTGTGTCATACATGACCAGTAGAGTAGGATAGTTAGATAATTTTTATTTTATTTGATTATGTATGATGTGACCAGTGGATCGTTTAGATTTAAATTTATTATAGAGACATATGTGGTTAATTTAGACATATATAGGGGTTATTTTAATTTCTTCGTAATGATATAGGTGGGTAATTTTTTTAGAAACAAAATTGATTTTTTGAGAATTTTTAGGATCTCTCTTTTTTTAGAGTGTCCACCTGGATTCCTATGTGGCTTCATGTGGAGGCTTCCATGAGTTTTATCTCCTTTTAGAGTGTGCACCTAAGATTCCTATGTGACTTCATGTGGAGGCTTCAGAAGGAGTTTCCAATTAGTGATAGTAAGATACTTTTCTTTTCAATTTAATAAATGTAATTAAAGGGTTTTGCTACAGCACTCCAAAATTATTGCATTGTTAGACATTCATATTGATATATTAAGAAGTTGGATTTTAATATTCAAAGTAAACATGGAAACAAAAGTAACACACTGTCGTATGGACCTCCCTGGGCCCACTACCTCGGTGGGTACCAGGACCGACTACTCGGTGGGCCCCTGGGACTACCCGGGTTGCGCTACACGGCACCTGAAGGCGTGGAGCACAAGGACTACACAAGAGCAGTACTCGGTTAGGGAGCTGTACATGTTCCGCACTGTATAGAGGACTCCTAGACGTACTCGACTAGTACTCTCTCCCTACTCCGACTTGTAACCCTGCCTCCCGGACTATATAAGGCGAGGCAGGGACCGATCCCCTCATCCAATCTCCTCTCATACAACTCACGGCGCACCATTGCACCATCTTGTAATCGTGCCCTATCAATCCGAGCTACGCGGCATACGGGACGTAGGGTATTACGCACCTCGCGGCCCGAACTCTGTCTAAATTGTGTGCCACGTGTCTCTTCCTTCGAGTTACCGATCTCGGCGAGTCACAATCATCTACTTCGGGTACTCCCCGTAGTAGGTTGCCGGTCTAAAACACCGACAGCTGGCGCGCCAGGTAGGGGCTCTCGCTCGAGATCACATGGCGAACTCGACGGCTTCCGTCTACTTCAAGCCAACTGTCGCCTTCAACCGTGGCGACACCTTCGTCTTCGGCGCCTGGGTCTGCACCGCTGATGGCGCGGGCTCCTTCCAGCGCCGCCTAATCATGCAGCCCAACTCGAAGACAGAGCCTTGTGACGCTTCCCGAAGTTGTCACGGGCGAACTCGCCGCAAGTTCGGCGAAATTTCGCTCTCCAACCTCCACGCCGACTTCGAGCTCGAGTCGCGTCTCCAACTCGAACCCGACGTCGCCATGGGCCATCGCTTGCGAGCCGGGCCGCACACCCATCGCAAGCGGCCCCTTCACCACGCGGGCGCTCCGCGCGTGGCCCCCGCATCCTCGGCCCGGGCCCGCACGGGGGCTCCCACCTCCGCGCCGGGCCGCAAGGAGCCCGTACCCGAGTACAACTCGGACTCCGACGCCGTCCCCGACCACGCTCCGACTCCGGCCCTCTCTCCGAGTTCTACTCGAACCGGACTACGAGTTCGACTTCGGGTCGGATCCCGAGGAGCCCGAGTCCGAAGACGACTCCACCGAGCTTCCCTTGTCGGGGCCGGCCCTCGGGGCCGGTTATAAAATCAACGCCACGGCGGGAGATACGTCTACTGGCCAGACCGCAAGCCCGCTGACCTGGCAAAGGGAGACTCACGCTACGTCGCCTACATCGACTCGCTACCATCCCAGGAGGGAACACCGCTAGCCCGGGCTGACTCTAACACACCAACTGAGGTGGCACCCTCTGAGTCTAGCCTTGGCACCCCCGATCGCCAAGTCTTCATGGCTGCCGGCGACACCCCGGGACCTTCAGGCACGGCTGAAGACAGATACCTGGAGGACATCTCCGCAGACGAGCTGTCTGCCAATGCACCCGCAGATGAGACCGTTGCCAACAGGGACGCCCGACGCGAACGCAACAGGAAGCGCAGCGAACGACGCCGGCGGCTCAGAGACAACCTCCCCATCCGCAACCTTGCGGAAGCTCTCGAGGCGGTCGAGAGCAGAGTACACACCACCCCTGAGCAATGCCTCATGTCGATCACAACGATCGCACGCCAGGCCCAGAGCATACGCGCTGGAGAGGTCATCGCCAAGTTTGCTGAAGAAGCCTACTTCATGCGGGTCGACAACAGAGTCAACCAACCTCCTCCGGCCAAACCCCGCGACAACGAAGCTACTAGTCGCAGCGCCAATGCTGGCCCCAACCGTACTCGAGCTGACCTTCCAGCCGAGCCAAACTGTCGCCGCTCCAACGCCGGCGGGCCTTCACAGCAAGATCAAGGCAACCGAGAAGTCGTTCCCCACCGCGCTCCGGCCGGTGGCGGCGGCAACGATCCCGACGGCGGCGGCGGCCGACGGCGGCGGCTCCAACCACGGGGCCAACGAGAAGAGCCGGAGGCGGCGGCGGCCGCGGCGGCCGAGGCCACGCGAACGACCACGCCTCCGGCGCCTCACACGGCGGGTACGACGATCGCCAGAAGATCGAGGAGCTGCGTCGGAAGAAGTCGACCACTGCCGCTGAGGGCGACGGCTTCCCCGCCTTCTCACCTCGACTTCGCAACCTGCTCCTCCCCGACAAGTTCAAACCTTTGGGGATCACCAAGTACGACGCGAGCGGATCGTATCCGGTGGCTCCGATGCTACGCCCTCTCCATCGAGAACGGCGGCGGCAACGGCCGACACCAAATGCCTCTACTTCCCCTTCGCCGGACCAAGCACCACTCACATGGCTCGAGTCGCCGGACAAGCACTCGATCGACAAGTGGGACCACCGAAGGAGCGGTTCACGAGCAACTTCGCGGGCGCCATGGGCCGTTCGGGTACTCGCATGGACCTGGCCATGATCAAGCAGGAACAGGGCGAGACCCTCCGCAAGTACATGCGCCGCTTTTTTGACAAACGCGCTACCGTCGTCGACGTCACCGACAAGGAGGTCATCGACCTCTTCCAGGACGGCCTCTACCATCGCCGCACCTTCGAGGACTTCGGTCGTCGCCGCCCCAGGTCCATCCCTCACCTCAAGGACATGATCACATCCTGGGCGGATGAAGAGGACAAGGCCAACGCCAAGTACGACGCCATCCGCGGCAGGTCCAAGCAGAACCAGGGCGGCGGCGGCGCAGCAATGCAAACCAGGGCGACCGCAACAACAACAACAACAACAACAACAGCAACTACTCGGGTCCCAACCGCAAGCGCAAGCCAGACAACACCGTCGCGGCTATCCGGCGCCTGCGAAAGGGAACTCGAAGAAGAACTACGGCGGGTTCAAAGACACTGCTAAAGGAGAAGTGCCCGTGGCATCCAAACGGCAACCACACTACCGAGCAGTGCTACCAGCTCAGGCACGCACTCAAGGATACGCCGAAGCCACCGCACCCTCACGACCAAAAGGGCAAGAAGAAGGACGGCGACAACGACGACTTCCAAGAACCCGAGAAGACCGTCAACGTCCTCTTCGGCGGACGCCGGCGGCGGGAGCAGAAGGCTACCCGTCGTGAAGTGATGTCCATTGAGCCAGCGGTCCCGACCCCTCTCAGATGGTCGGAGGTACCCATCACCTTCTCCCGCGCGGACCAATGGACCAGCTTCTCCGAACCAGGACGGTTCCCCCTCGTCCTGAAACCAACGGTGGTGGGCTCCAAGCTCAACAAGGTGCTCATCGACGGTGGAAGCGGGCTCAACGTCCTCTTCACCAAAACCTTGAAGAAAATGAAGCTCGACGTCACCCCCATGCTCACCAAGAGCAGCACGCCCTTCTACGGCATCGTCCCAGGCAACGCGGCTATCCCACTGGGCCCAGTGGTACTGCCAGTTACCTTCGGAGCGTCTCGGGACAACTACCGCACCGAGTACATCAAATTCGAGGTCGCGGATTTCGAGACCTCTTACCACGCCATCCTCGGCAGGCCGGCCATCGCCAAGTTCATGGCGGTGCCCCACTACACCTACTTGGTACTCAAGATGCCAAGTCCAGCCGGCGTACTCTCCCTCCAAGGGGACTTGAAGATCTCCCACGACTGCGACACAGAGGCCGTGGCGATCGCTTCCACGAATCAAGTACCCAACGCGATGATGGAGGTCTTCGCCGCGTCGAAGAAGCTCGCTACGAGCGAACTCGACATCCCTGAGAAGTCTGACAGCGCCAACAAGCCTCAGCCACCTGAGGAGGTACTCGTCAGGACGGTCGACCTCGGAACAGGCGACCCCAGCAAGACCACCACCATCGGGGCCGGCCTCGACCCCAAATAGGAAGACGCGCTCATCAGCTTCCTTCGAGCTAACCGCGACATCTTCGCGTGGAAGCCAGCGGACATGCCAGGAGTGCCCAGGGAGCTGATTGAGCACTGCCTTAACGTCGACCCAAAGGCCACTCCTAAGCGACAACACCACCGACGCTTCGCCGACGACAGACGGGACGCCATCAAGAAGGAGCTCGCCAAGCTACTCGCAGCCGGCTTCATCAGAGAAGTCTTCCATCCTGAGTGGCTCGCCAACCCCGTCCTCATCCGCAAGAAGAACTCGAACGAGTGGAGGATGTGTGTCGACTACACCGACCTCAACAAGCACTGCCCCAAAGACCCCTTCGGGTTGCCGCGGATTGATCAAGTCATCGACTCCACGGCGGGCCGCGACACCGCTCTGCTTCCTCGACCGCTACTCCGGTACCACCGGATCGCAATCAAGGAGGAAGACCGGGGAAAAGACCGCGTTCATCACCCCGTTTGGCGCGTCGCTACACGACCATGTCATTCGGGTTAAAGAACGCCGGCGCTACCTACCAACGGGCCATCCAGGCCTGCTTCAAACGGCAACTCAACAAGAACGTCGAGGCTTACGTGGATGACGTGGTTGTCAAAACCAGGGACTCCAGTACCCTCATCGACGACCTTGAAGAGACCTTCGCATCGCTACGCGAGTACCGCTGGAAACTCAACCCGAACAAGTGCGTCTTCGGCGTCCCTTCGGGCAAACTACTCGGCTTCATCATCAGCCAGCGCGGCATTGAAGCCAACCCCGAGAAGATCTCCGCCATGACCAGCATGAAAGCTCCCACGAGCATCAAAGACGTCCGAAGCCGACGGGGTGCATGGCGGCATTGAACGATTCATCTCGAGGCTAGGAGAACGGGGCCTCCCCTTCTTCAAAATACTCAAGCATCACGAGAAGTTCGTGTGGACTCCGAGAGGCGGATCAAGCCCTTGCCCGGCTCAAGGACTTCTGTCAAAGCCTCCAATCCTCACGGCTCCTCACAAGGGCGAGCGCCTCTTGCTCTACCTAGCTGCGACTACTCACGTGGTCGATCTTGCCATCGTTGTCGAGCGGCAAGAAGACGGCCACGCCTACCGGTCCCGGGCGCCCGGTCTACTTCGTCGGCGAGGTTCTATCGAGTCCAAGGCTCGCTACCGGCCGTGCGAAGCTCCCGTACGCTCTACTCATTACCTCGCGGATGCTACGACACTACTTCCGGGAGTACTCGGTCTCCGTCGTCACCGACTACCCGCTCGGCGACATCCCGAGGAACCAAGACGCCACGGAAGAATCTCCAAGTGGGCCGTCGAGCTCGGCGCCTTCACCATCGACTTCAAGCCACGCACGACCATCAAGTCGCAAGCACTAGTCGACTTCATGGCGAGTGGCGGGGAGAACCATCGCCCACTCCCCCACCGTGCGACCGAGCATTGGGTGATGTACTTTGATGGCTCACTCAACCTCGAGGGCGCGGGCGCGGGGGTACTCCCCGATCTCTCCAACGGGCGAACAACTCAAGTACGTCCTGGGATCTTCCGGAAGGTCTCAAACAACGAAGCCGAGTACGAAGCTCTCCTACACGGGCTCCGCCTCGCGGCCTTCACCGGGCATCAAGCGGCTACTAGTCTACGGCGACTCCGCAGTGGTCATCAACCAAGTCAACAAGTCCTGGGACCGCAACAAGGAGAACATGGACGCCTACTGCCTAGAAGTCCGCAAGCTCGAGAACAAATTCTATGGTCTCGAGTTCCATCACATCGTCCGCGACAACAACGTCGCAGCGGACGTCCTTTCGAAGCTCGGATCCACCCGCGCTCAAGTACCCGTGGGCGTCTTCGTCCATGAGCTTCACACGCCATCCATCCCGGAGCCGGCGCCATCGACCACTGTTCCAGCCCATCCACCAGCTGGGCAGGAGGTCATGATGATCGACGTAGACTGGAGGCAACCCTTCATCGACTACCTCAGCGAACAGAAGGTCCCCTCCGACAAGAACGCAGCCGAACAACTCGTCCGCCGCGCCAAGTCCTACGTCCTCGTCGGAGACAAGCTTTACAAGCGGGGCGCATCTTCTGGAGTACTCATGAAGTGCGTACCTCGCGAAGAAGGCAAGGACATCTTGCAGGAGATCCACAAGGGCGTCTGCGGCAACCACGCATCCTCACGCACGCTGGTCAGCAAGGCCTTCCGGCGAGCTTTCTACTGCCCACAGCCTTGGGCGACGCTGAAGAACTCGTCAGAAGGTGCCAAGGATGTCAGTACTTCGCCAAGCAGCAACATGTCCCAGCCTACAAGCTAGTCACCATACCGCCAACCTGGCCCTTCGCCTGCTGGGGGCTCGACATGATTGGGCCACCGCCAACCGCGCCGGGAGGATTCAACGAGTGCGGTGGCTATCGACAAGTTCACCAAGTGGATCGAGGTCAAGCCGGTCACATGCCCCAAGGGCCGACAGAGTACTCGACTTCCGGATGAACTCGTACACCGCTATGGGCTACCCCACCGCATCATCACGGACACGGGGGTCCAACTTCAACAACCACCGGCCCGGGAGTACCGCGAGAACGGCGGAATAGACGTCCGTACGTCTCGGCCGCCCATCCACGGGCCAACGGACAAGTCGAGCGCGCCAATGGGATGGTGCTCGACGCCCTCAAGAAGCGGCTACATGACGCCGCTAACTCCAAAGGGGGCAAGTGGATCAAGGAACTACCCAACGCACTGCGGGGGCCGCGGACTCAACCATCCAAGCCAACGGGGCAATCCCCCTACTTCTCGGTCTACGGCTCCGAAGCCATCCTCCCCGCCGACGTCATATGGAACTCGCCGGCGGTGGAGCACTACGACGAAGGCGTCTCGGAAGACGACGAGACGAGTTGACATCGACGGCCCTCGAAGAAGCTCGCCGCGCCGCCCTCGTCCAATCGGCAAGGTACCCGGAGGGTATCCGACACTACCATGATCGCAACGTCAAGGAACGCTCCTTCAACGTTGGAGATCTTGTCCTCCGCCGTATCCGAGAACACGGAAGGACTTCACAAGCTCGGCTCCCCCACGGGAAGGCCCCTTCACCGTGGCTAAGGTGACCGGGCCGGGCTCCTACCGCCTCCAAACACTTGAGTGCGAAGACGTCAACAACTCGTGGAACGTCGACCAACTCTGTCGATTCTACGCCTAGTCTACACGACTACTCCGGGGTTCAAGTCCAGCCGACTACATCAACACCCCTCGCCGCAAGCGACCCTCCGGGTCCCGGCTCCAGTCTCCGGACTACTCTTCTCCAAGGTCCAGCCCGCGCGGCTACCTACGGACCATGGGCTGCGACGAGCGTCAAGGACTCTAGCAGCGGTCTACCAAGAGACCACACTCCAAGATCCAGCCCGCGCGGCTACCTACGGATCCGCGATCCGGCCTACACGGCTACCTACGGATCACTTGCCGCAAGCGGCTACCCGCTCCCGGCGCCACTTAGCGTAGAGCGGCCTCCGGTCCAGGCGACTACTCCGTAACTACGGCCCTGGCCACCCAGGTGTACTTCTTCAGTAATAAAGATTGATCGTTCATCAACTTATTTACTGCCTACTCCCTACGACGGGACTACTGAAGTCGAGTACCGCTACTCGCACCTACTCCACAATGGGCGCTCCGCACTCTAAGATCGCGACTACGAGTACTCATTGCTGGAAAAGTTCATTTCATTGATACTTGAACAATTCATTACAATTGTTTTCCTGTACAACTATGGCTACTAGCTACCTATGCAGGGCTACTGGAGGTTCAGCTTCTCGGCTACCTGCCCCGCGATGGGAGCCATCTGCTCCAGCAGCTCTGCATACTGCTCATCAGAGCAGTTAGCGGCTACCCCGCCGGCGACCACCTCCACTGGAGCCTTCGGGAAGTACGACTTCATGAAGGCCAAGACTTGTCTTGGGATCGACTTGGCCATATGCTTGACGTAGGCGGCCAGCCGGCTTGGTGCTTCACGGAGTCGATCCACCAGAGGAGCGATCTTGGGGCCGCCCGGGTGCGGCACCAGGAGCCTCGCGATCGGGACAGCGGCTTCCTCCAACTCCCTCAACTGGGCTCGCAGCGCCTCGCAATCTTCATTCAACTTCTGCAAAGATTTGTAGCAGTTGACGAGATCTCTGTCAGAGGCAATCCGCAGCTCCATGTGCTTCTCGCACTCGAAGGCGAGTTCCTTGTAGTCGAGCTCGAGTACCTGGCGGGCTTCTTGCTCCCGGTAGAAGAGGTTCTTCATGCTCACTTCCGAGGCCTTCAGCTGCTCCACCTGGCCCTCAAGCTCTGCAACACAGCAACGCAACAGCGGGTCAGATGCTTCTCGGCTTCCAACAAGTACTCGACAAGTCGAAGGATATACCTTTATTCTTGTTGCGGAGGCCCTTGTTCTTCCGAACCAGGTCGTCACCCTTCGCCTGCAACTCCATCACGTCGTTGTGGTACTTGGCGAAGGCAGCGTCGAGCTTCGACTGCATGGCAGCCGCGTGTTTCCGCAACTTCACGAGCTGCTCCTCCAAGGCCTCTGCTCGTAGTACGGTGTCGCCGTAACCCTGCAGTAGGTTCGACTTCTCGCGGGACCGTTCAGCAACGTCCTGCACAAGACAACTCAAGTCATGACGAGTACTCAACGGCAAAGGATTGACTACTCGGGAGGCTACGGCTACGTACCTTCATCCATTGCTCGGCTTGACGGATTGCCTCCAGGTGCTTGGCTACCGTCGCCGGCTCGACGAGATCGTCTGCCAGAAGTTCTATCCCGCCGCGGCTACTCGAGGTAGCCTCCGTCATTGGTGCAGAGCGGATGGGCTCCGCGTCTTGCATCTCAGGGGAGCGGATAGCCACCTCCAGAGCAATCTCTGGCGACGTGGTGACCACCTCTCCCCCGGTGGACTTCTCGACGACTTCCCCCACGGGCTCGGGGGCTCCTTCTGCAGCCTCTGGGGCCTCTGGTGTCAACTCCTGCATTGGCACCCCCGCAGGGATGTCAACACCTTCAGCGCCTGCCAACAAGACAACACGCGCATCAGTGCCTACGGCTACTCATCCTGGAGCTCTGCAGCTTCCAGAAGGGTACTCACCTTCGACTACACACGCCTCCGGCAGCGGTGCTTCGGTAGCCGGGGGCTCAGTTGTGGCTTGGGCATCGGGAGCGGCCTCCTCGACGGGCGGCGCGATTTCTTCCGCCACCGTTGCTGAGGGCTCGTCCCCGTCCCAGCTCAGATCTGTGGATTTTCTGCAGATGTATTCACAGAGGGTCGTCAGACAAAGATCGACTACTGTCAACAAGTACTACTCGCAAGGGCATGGTACTTACAAATTCGACCGGACGATGGTCACGGCCGGAGCACTGAGGATGCTGGCAATATCAACCAATCCACCCTCGGCGGGCGTCTCTTCCTCTGCCCCCGCGGCTACCGCCTCCTCCACGGCGGCGGCGGCCGGCGCAGACGTCTCCTGCACTCCTGAGGCCACCACCTCTCCAACGGCGGCGGCCACAGGTCCTCTGCTCTCTTCTGGAGTAGGGGGCTGGCGCTCCAGTTGCGCCAGAAGTTCTTCGACAGTGGGGGCTGGACTACGACTTCCAGCCGGTTCCCCCACCGGGTCCCACACGCCCTCGTCGCCCTCTTCAACGGGCTCCGCTGGCGGCACCTCCTGCACACAAGGAACACTACTCGTCAGCAATGTACTCGAACAACGGGTACTCGACTACTCTGCTCAAGACGACTTACCTCCTGAGGCGTGGTCTCCGAGACCTTTAGCTTCTTCGTCACCCGCTTCCTGGCGGGGTTGCGCGGCTTTCGTGGCGGCGCTGCAAGGCTAGCCTCCAGGCTAGCCGGAGGGTCTTGAACCAGAGGCACGTGAGGCAAGCCCGGGCGGCTAAACCTCGACCGCAGCTGGAAGCGGTCCTGCAACGTTTCTTCGTCTTCGTCGTCCTAATCGGAGGTATTTTCCACGATGACGGGGTCGTCGCCTTCATCGACTTCGCGGCGCTCCTTCACCTTCCCCTCCACCGGGATCTCGATCTCGCTCGGTGGCGGCTGCGGCTCGGAGACGAATCGCTTCACATCATCCTGCGCAAAGACACAAGACGTCTGCAACTCTACTACAAGTACTCACTACTCGATGAGGGGAGTACGACTACTCACCTCCTTGGGCGGGCGCGCGGCGGAGTACTCCTTGACTGGGCACGCCGTGTACGGCGGCATGTCCTTGAAGATCCGCGACAACCTCTCGACGATGTCGTTGTCGTCCAGCTCGCCCCCCGGCATCCGCGACGTGTCATCGTCGCCGGTGTACTCGAAGCCCAGGGTCTCCCGAGCCATCAGTGGCTGGATCCTGCGCTTCATGAAACTGAAGGCCACGTGCTCGGCCCTCAGTCCCGCCTCCCTGAGCACCTTGATGCGTGCTAGCAGCTCGGGGAGCTGGATCCCTTCTTTCATGGTGGGCTCCGTGTTCCACCAATCACGGTGCCTGGGCTGCCGTCCGCTCAGCTTCGGCAGGCCAGGGTGGTGGTTCGTGATGTAGAATCATCTGGTCTTCCAGTCCGTGTTGGAGTCCACGAGCTTGTACGCCGAGTCGCTCCGCGGCGTCCTCCCCTCCGGCGGATGTCGGCCCCTCCGACTACTGCGGGGTTGGAGGCACCGGGGCCGCGGCTGACGCGGAAGAACTTGCCGAAGAGCACCCGGTGCGGCTTGATTCCGAGGAAGGCTTCGCGGGAAGTGGACGAAGACCGACGTGTGGAAGACGCCGTTAGGGTTCAGGTTCAGGTACTCGATCCCGTAGTACCTGAGCAGCCCCTTGAAGAAGTCGCTGGCTGGGAGCGCAAGACCGCGCTCCACGAAACGCGAGAACATCGGGATCTCGTCTTCGGCTTTCTCCATCGAATATGGATCTCCCGCGGCGGATCTCCACAAGTCGACTTCCTTCTCCCTGATGAATCCACTGTTCACCAGGGTCAGCAGGTCCTCCGTCTTCACCTTCGATTTCTTCCACTCGCGGCTAGGATCAGCCCGCGGTGGAGACATGGGCGGCGCCGCTCCGGTGGCAGCCGCGGCGGCCTCTGCACGGCCTCTCTTCTTCCCGGCGGTCTTGGATGCCTTGGACGGCGACGGCTTCATCCTCCAAGTACAAGGTGTCTTCACTCGCATTCGCTCGGGGGCTACCCTAAAGGCTTCGGGTGGCGGCGCGCTTAGATCTCCTACGGCGGCAGTAGGCGCTGGGAGTGGATTTGCTTCAAGATTCAAACTGGAACGACTGCGGCTCGAATGGGTGAAAAACCCTAAGGGCTTTGGCTTCTATTTATAAGCCAAATCGACCCCGCAACGGGCGGCTGGTTATGTCCACGCGCGGCTGACTCAGCGGCTGCGCGTGACTCTTCGTATTCTACTAGTTGACGCGCCTCACCTCGGGGGCTCGGCTACTTCTACTCGACTACCTGGGAAGCGGCTACTCTCAAGAGCATCTCAGGACACATTCTCCAAGAAGACCCTTCAATTCGAGAGGAAGTACTCGACTCAAGGCTCGAGGGCTCCGTGCCACGTGTCCTTCGGTTTTTTCTCTCTGGATTTTTCGGGATTTTCTTGCCAAGACTTCAGATGGACCCTCAGCCAGAGCCCGCGGTTTAAGGCTCGGGGGCTACTCCATGTGGATTGCGGTTCTGCAAATCGCACTTCCATACCAGCTTCGGCTTCAAGACAAGACAGGCAGTTTTTGAAGACCTTCGAAGGCAGTTTTCGAGGACGCTTGGGACTACTCGAGAAGACTTCAAGATTGCTCAAACATCAGCCGGAGTACATTCCAGCCTTGGGATGCTTCGACTACTCTTGAGGACCTTGACTTGCGGCACTCGGGGACGCTTGAGGACTGCTTGTTAGGGCCGTCAAGACTACTTGAAGCTATCCTTCTCGACTACAAAGTACTCGGGGGCTTGTCGTATGGACCTCCCTGGGCCCACTACCTCGGTGGGTACCGGGACCGACTACTCGGTGGGCCCCCGGGACTACCGGCTTGCGCTACACGGCACCGAAGGCGTGGAGCACAAGGACTACACGGGAGTAGTACTCGGTTACGGAGCCGTACATGTTCCGCACCGTATAGAGGACTCCTAGACGTACTCGACTAGTACTCTCTCCCTACTCCGACTTGTAACCCCGCCTCCCGACTATATAAGGCGAGGCGGGGACCGATCCCCTCATCCAATCTCCTCTCATACAACTCACGGCGCACCATTGCACCATCTTGTAATCGTGCCCTATCAATCCGAGCTACGCAAAGCATACGAGACGTAGGGTATTACGCACCTCGCGGTCCGAACCTGTCTAAATTGTGTGCCACGTGTCTCTTCCTTCGAGTTACCGATCTCGGCGAGTCACAATCATCTACTTCGGGTACTCCCCGTAGTAGGTTGCTGGTCTAAAACACCGACACACACCCAAATATTATCTTCAATTCATCCTGCTGAAATGAGGTCTTTTACGATGGACAATACTACTATGTACTATCGTTTGAAAAGAATTTGTATGGAACAAAAAAAGAACTTATGAAAAGGATCTGACAATTGAGATTAATTGTATACTACTAGAACTCTGAGCTGCAGTATGGATAGTATGCATAGATAGTATGGTTAGTATAGGGATATGGTTGAAAATATTGAAAATGACATTGTTATAATATACCAAAATAGGGTGTGGGAGTGTTGTGCGGGAGAATGGGAGCAGCAAAAAAATTCCAAATAATATATTGCGTGTTAGTTACCATTTTAACTATAGAAAAATCGATTATAGTACATACTACCACATGGTAGTATTGTACACCATAAAAAATCTCGCTGAAATTCTCTTGGAACAATCCTTCTCGAGTTGCCACAAAGTGTCACCAGGCCAGAAACGATTTTGTCCTGGCTCTAGCAAATTAGCGTGCTGGTGGGTGCAACTATCAACCACTAGCAAAGTGGGGCGCAGGGGCGCCGGGACAGCAACCGCCAGCATTGAAGCATCACTACTGGCGGGCGACATAAGCCACCCGCCAGCACAAATGGTACCATTTATGCTGGTGGACGAGTTATGTTGACCGCCAGCATAGAAGGTTTAGTGGGGGCGGCCTACATAAGCCAACCGCCAGCACAAATGGTCCCATTTCTGTTGGCGGATGGCTTATATCGACCGCCATTTCATATGCACCCGCCAACACATTGAAGCTGAAAATAGCTTGAAATTGATACAAGTCACTAATATTTCAACATGGACAGCAACAATAAGTAAAATTCAAATTGAAATACCAACACAAACAACACCTTAGAAAGGTTTATTTCACACAAACAACATGCATGATGACAAATGTTTCAAAGCACACTTAAACCAACACAAATTAAAGTACACTACAATAGGGGCCTCACTCTCAATCAACACAACTTTGCCTCACTCAAATTTCTTAGACAGTCCGGCTGTGATATAGCTACCAATCACTAAACCTATTATCAAGACCACAACAACGAGGATGGTGCCCTGCATGCAGAATCCTTGATTTTTCTTGTGCTTCTTCAGATAGCCAATTTCCGCGATAATGTCATTAAGTTGCCCTCTATGGTCTGCAAGTTCAAGCCTCGTTTAATTACTCGCTATCTTCAAATCACTCATCCCCGCCTTCATATCATAAATGACACACTTCATCTGATTCCATTGATCCAAAATTTCTGAAATTGCTTGTGGTGCCAGTGGTGGCTCCTGCACCTGCCCCGACAGATACACAACACTAAACGGTTGTGCCGCTCCTGGTGCCGCTTCTGGCGGTGCACCAACCAAACTGCTGAACGTCTAATAGGTTGGTGGCACCAGATGAGGGTGAAATTTTTTCAAATGGTTGAGGTATTGATTTTCCCAATAAACTTCCTGGCATGATTTAGGGTCCTCCTAAAAGAATAAACAACAAATGTGGCTTCCATCAATAAATTGGATAATTCTATAGACATAAAATTATAGCAACCAAATCATTAATAATCAACAAATGTGGATAATTCTATATCAACTGAATCACTAATAATCAACAAATCTTACTAATATTATATCAACCGAATCAATAATAGTCAACAAATCCTACTAATATTATATCAACTGAATCAATAATAATCAACAAATCCTACTAATATTATATCAACTAATAATCAACTAATAATCACTAATATTATATCAACCGAATCAGTACTAATCAAATGAATTAGGGAATGATATGAAAAACAAACCACGTGGTTGTTCGGGCACTTGTAGATGACGCCATTTGACTTCGTCCTGAACCAAACAAATTGGAGCCGACACGCCGTGCAGGTCAGCAGGGGGAGAGGCACGAATTGTCTAAGGTTCGGCGCCACGGAGCTGCTCGCCATGCGATGGCGGTGAACCTGCTCGACGTCGGTCGAGGAACTGGAGGTTGAAGAGTGGGTCGACAGTTTGCCGACGGCGGCTGAGGCGACGACATGCGGGCGAAGCTCACGAGCGGCGGTGGCGGGGGGGGGGGGGGCGGGGGTCGGTTGCGGTCGCGGTGGGGCTCGCGGTGCTTGTGGCGGCGGCTAGGGTTGGGAGCGAGTGTGTGTGTGTGTGTGTGTGTGTGTGTGTGTAAGTGAGTAGTTGAGTTAAACCGCGTTCCGACCGAAGATATTCAGACAAGTGTGCTGGCGGTTGGCTTAAGAGCCCGCCGGAGAGAGGTATCGGTCTTTGGCGGGTGGCTTAAGCTGACCGCCAGCATAAATGGACACAGTACTGGCGGTCAACATAAGGCACCGCCAGCGCAGAGATTACTGCTGGCGGTTGCCTTATGCCAACCGCCAGCACTGTGTCTTCTATAAATATAGATCAGCCCCTTCTTCCCAGCAACCTTCCAATGGCGCTGTGCCCGAGAGGAGCTCGGGAAAAGCTCCAAAAACACCAAATCTAGGGGGGAAGGTTTTGCTCTTGATTTTCTTGGAGGAGGTGGCTATATAAGGTGAGTTTGTGCTATTTTAACCTTAGTTTTCTCCTTTTATTAATGATTTCTATGTAGATAGAGATCTAGATCTAGACCTAGGGTTAGCTAGGAGAGAGAGGGGAGTGAAGAGAGATATTGATTTAGAGATTTATTTTTAAATAGCTTTAGATTTAAATTATTAGTTTGTCGATGCAAAATATTTAAATGTTCATAATATAGAAGCAAGTTATATTAAATTATATAAGTTATTAGTTTGTCATTAATAGCAAGATAGAAGCAATTATATTAAATTATATTGCAATTATAGAAGCAAGTTTACATATTAAATTATTAGCTTCATTAATTAAAATTGTAGAATTTAGTGTTGTTTCTGTTTTTTACATATTAAATGAAGCATAGAGCATACGGAGTTTATAATAGAATTACTTTTATAGGTTATTTAAGATGGAACATAGAGGATGGATGTATAGCATACAGAGAAATTCGTCTATATTCTTGACAGAGTTAACAAACTTTCTTGATGTTGCGCAGAAGCATGCCCAAATTTCTAGGACAAAGCAAATACATTGTCCATGTTGTGATTGTTGCAACAAAATTGTGTGGGAAGATATTAATGCCATCAAGATGCATTTGATAAAGCGTGGTTTTGTGAAAGGATACAAAACTTGGTCCCACCATGGTGAAGCAGAAAGTACTTTCAACAATGCAGACATCGGCACCAGGTATGATGAAGTGGGTGATGAAGATGCAGATGAAAATGATCATGTCATGATGGATGATGCTTTTGGCTGTGAAGATCAAACAGATGCACCACAAGTGGACGAGGAATGTGATGTTGATATGGAAGAAATGTTGCGCCACATTGAACCGGAGGTGTTGCTAGGGAGTGCTAAAGGGTTAGAAAATTTTGAGACACTAAAGAAGGCAGCAAAGGACCATATGTATGAGGGTTGTGGGAAGGAGTGGATCATGTTGCGTTTCATGCTCCATCTTCTGATTGTGAAGGCAAAATTTGTATGGTCGGACAATAGTTTTAACGAACTCCTTACTTTGTTGGCCAATCCCGAAGCCTAACTTGGTCCCAAGAAACACATATGAAGCAAAGAAGATTATCAACCCATTGAAGATGCGAGTGCAAAGAATACACGTGTGTAGGAACCATTGCATATTGTACCGCGGTGACTATGCAGAACTGGAAAAGTGTCCAAATTGCGATGCTAATCGTTACAAAAGTAATGCCGATTTTGCTGTGGAATGGGTCATTGCATCTAAAGGCGCGAAGAGGAAGGTGGGTGGAAAGAAAAGTGTATTTTCTCAAGTTGAGGAGGAGTATAGTATTGGTACTGAGATTGCTACTCAACGTAAAGTCCCTGCATTGGTGATGTGGTACTTGCCGGTGGAGGATTGTCTAAAGCGATTGTTCTCGAACTCAAAGACCGCTGAACTAATGACTTGGCACGCAGATCGCCCAGAGAAGTCTGATGGGAAGCTTCGACATCCTTCTGATGCTCGGTAGTGGAGGACCTTTGATTCCAAGCACAAAGAGTTTAGAGAAGAAAAAAGAAATATATGGTTCGCGTTAAGTACATATGGTATGAATCCATTGTGTGAAAGAAGCAGCACGCATAGCACATGGCCAGTGTTGATGACCATATACAACCTTCCCCTGGTTATGTCATAAGAGAAAGTTCCTTTTGCTTACCATTCTAATCCAAGGACCGAAGCAACCTGGTATTGGTATAGATGTCTTCCTGGAGCCATTGATGGAAGAAATGGAGAAGTTTTGGAAACATGGGGTTGAGATGTGGGATGAGTACAGAAGGGAGACATTCACACTTAAGGCAATTATATTTGTTACCATTAATGATTACCCTGCCCTATTTTCTTTGTCTGGTCAGAAAAAAGGAAATACCGGTTGTGTAGTTTGTTTGAATGGTACAATATTGGTGTACCTGAAAGGATCTCAGAAGACAGTGTATATGGGACACAGACGCTGGCTACTAAGGACTCACAAGTACCGTAAGATGGCAGACTCTTTCGATGGAAAGATTGAGAAAGACTCTTTTGCCCCACAACCGGCCACCGGTAGAACCGTATTTGAAATGTGTCAGAAGGTCAAGTTTAAACTTGGTAAGAAATCAAAAGGTGATGTTGATGATAATTCAAAAAGGGGAAGGAAGGAGGCTAAAACTACAAAAAACATTGACGTGCCTTTCAAGAAGATGTCTATATTTTCTAAGTACATGCCATACTGGGAAGATTTGACAGTGCGCCATGCCATCGGTGGGATGCATCTTCAGAAGAATGTGTTTGAAAGCACAATGGGATTCTTAGGCTTAACAGGAAAGGTAAAGGACGGACTGAAGTCGCGTAAGGATCTTGTTGACCTAAAAATTAGGCAAGAACTCCACCCACAATCACGTCCTAATGGTAAGCAGTACCTTCCACCTGCTAGCTACAACTTAACACAACATGAGAGGTTGGCTATCTGCAAATACTTGCGCGGGCTGAAAGTGCCAACCGGATTCTCATCCAACATCCGATCATTGGTCTCGTTGAAGGACATGACGCTTACTGGTTGTAACTCTCATGACTGTCATGTGATGATTACTGTTTTTCTCGCGATTGCGATCCGAGCTGTCAAACCAGTATTCCTTAAGATGGTCATCACAGGAATGTGCTACTTTTTCAACATTATTTTGCAGAAAGTGGTAGATTGTGTAGAGTTGGCAAGGCTTCAGCTGTTTATGTCAGAAACTCAAGCATAGCTCGAGATGTGCTTCCCTCCGTCATTTTTTGATATCATGGAACATCTAATGATCCACATGGTCGAGAAAATTACTGAACTAGGACCTATGTACTTTCATTAGATGTGGACGTACAAAGGGTTCATGTCGATTCTCAATGGATATATAAGAAACAAGGCATTTCCAGAGGGAAGCATGATTGAGAGCTACCATACAGAAGAGAGCGATTGGTTTACCGGAATCTCGACACAAAGGAAGATTGTCAGGGAAAGGGACCATTGGAAGGAAAAGATTCATTGACGAGGACAACCAACAACTGGAGAAAGCACATGCTAGTGTTCTGCAACAACTTGCAATAGTGGAGCCATTTATCGTGCAACACGAAAATGAGATTCGTGAGGAAAATGATAGTCGGACCGAGGATTGGGTCATCAAAGAGCAAAAGCGTCATTTCCCATCATGGTTAAAGGAACATGGGCATCTATTTCAAGGAAATTCCATAGATGACACAACGTTGACCAGGTTGGCGGCTGGTCCATCAAGCAATGTTACCTCATGGCAAGCATACGAAATTAATGGGTATACATACTATACGAAGGCGAAAGACAACAAGAGTGTTGCGTATCAAAATAGTGGTGTTCGCATAGATGTGATTGATAAATCCGGAAACAACATCACTTATTACAGGTTTAAAGAGGAAATATGGGAACTTGACTATGGAGAGAATATCAGGTTCCCCGTGTTTTGGTGCCAATGGGTCAAACACCCGAATGGCGTCAGAGATGACAATTATGGGTTGACACTTGTAGACCTTGCCAATATAGGTTACAAAGATGATCCATGGGTACTCGCCGAGCGTGTTGCACAAGTTTTCTACATAGCTGATCCTATGAATGTGAAGAAGCACATTGCTGTCTCCGGAAAATAAAGAATTCTAGGAGTAGAAGGTGTAATTGATGTTGAGGATTACAATCAGTTCAAGGAACTAGTCTTGTTCAAAGATCATGAGAAGAGAATAAAAACAATTGAATCCAGCATTCCTAAATCGGAGAAGCCATGGTTACGTACAGACTGTGAAGGGAGAATTGTTAAAGGATAAACTTGCACTTCTTATTAGTCAGGCTTGATGTATCACTTGTACGACTTTATATAATTAGTGTTGTTGTAAGAGTTTCAATCAATTTAGGAGAGTTTTGGAAGTTTTGATGAAATGAGACTCTCCTCCTATACTTAAATTCAAATTATGGAAATTATGGTTTCAATTAGTGCTTGAATATTTGAATTTATGTATATGAGGTGTTTTGTCATAAGAAAAGGTTTGCATTTAAAAAGGTTATTTCAAATGAGACTCTAGGGTTAAACAACCTATAACTCATTAGGTGTACGAACCTAGAGTCCTATTTGAACTAACCTTTTCTAACTAGGACTTCTTTTTAAAAAACACACCCCCTATACTTAAATTCAAATATTTTATGATACCTTGGGAAGTTTCAATGAAATTTGAACAATTTAATCCCCTGTTTCAAATCTTGCAAATTATGGAAAAACACTATGCTGACGGGCATCTTAAGAAACCGCCAGCGGTGTGTCTCACCGTTGGCGGTTATCATAAGTCAACCGCCAACATAGTGGATTGCCAAAATTTGAAATTTTGAAATCCTGGCCTGAAAATGTTCAAAATTCTTTGAAACTTCCAAAAATTATCATAAAATATTTGAATTTATGTATATGAGGTGTTTTGTTATAAGAAAAGGTTTGCATTTGAAAAGGTTAGTTCAAATGAGACTCTAGGGTCAAACAACCTATGACTCATTAGGTGTATGAACCTAGAGTCCTATTTGAACTAACCTTTTCTAACTAGGACTTATTTTAAAAAAACATACTCCCTATACTTAAATTGAAATATTTTATGATACCTTCGGAAGTTTAAATGAAATTTGAACAATTTAAGCCCATGTTTCAAATTTTGCAAATTATGGAAAAACACTATACTCGCGGTTATTATAAGTCAACCGCTAGCATAGTGGTTTGCCAAAATTTGAAAATTTGAAATCCTGGCATGAAAATGTTCAAATTTTTTGGAACTTCCAAAACTTATCATAAAATATTTGAATTTATTTATAGGAGGTGTTTTGTCATTTGAATTTGAAAAGGTTTGCATTTGAAAAGTTAAGTTCAAATTCTTTCAAATCACAGCGCTGGCGGGCGCTTATGATAACCGCCAGCGGGAATTCTCACCACTGGCGGTTGCTTAATTCACCCGCCTGTAGTAAGGATCACCGCTGGGGGTTGTCTTATGTGACCCGCCAGTGGTGGTCTATCACTGGCGGTTGCCTTATGTGGCCCGCCAGTGGTGATTCCATCTATATATACACGAGACGCGCTCTCGAAAATTTTCTAAGTCTGGGGCGAAACGATACGACGCCATCAGGCTGCCAAATTTCCCCACCGAGCGCCGCCGTCGTCCCCGACCGCCGCCGCCCCTCTGACCACCCCGCCGTCCTCCAGGAGGGCCCGACCGACCTCCACGGGCGCTCCGCCGTCGTCCGCGAGGGCCCCGCCCTATCTCCCCTTGGACCGCCGCCGTCTTCCGCTAGGGCGCCGCCCCTTCTCCCGTGGACCGCCGCCGTGCCGTCGTCCGCGGTGCCCCCGCCGACCGACGACCTCCTTCCCGAGCGCCACCGCCCCTCTTCCCTACCGGGATGATGTCCTCCTCCCCCGCGGGCCGCTTCCCCCAACCGCCGGCCGCAACCGCCGCCGACTACTGCCGCCGCCGCCGGCCGGCCGCCGCCTCCGCCGACAGCTCCGCCGCCCCAGCTCGCCACCGACACCTCATCTCCTCACCGTTCGCCACACATGGAGGCCAGGGATGGGGCCGGCGGCGCAGCAACGACAGCCCCGGCTTGGTTGGTTTTTTTCTTTTTTTTCAAAATGCAATTACATGTGTTAAAAATGTGGATAAATTGATTGTGGATAAATGCAATTACATGGATTGTGGATAAATATATTTAAAAATGTTACAAATGGACTATAGATTTAATTTTATTAGTTTTGTTGTATAAATAATTAAATATGGACTATGGATTGTGGATAAATAAATTTATTTTATAAAAATGGATTATGCATTGTGTATAAATAGATGTATTATAAGTATGGACTATGGATTGTGTCTATTTTTTAAATAGATTTATTATATAAACATGGACTATGGATTTAATTTTATAAGTTTTGTTGTATAAATAATTAAATATGGACTATGGATTGTTGTATAAGCATGGACTATGGATTGTTGTATAAATATGGACTATGGATTATTGTATAAATATGGACTATGAACTTGTAAATTATCTATGATCAATTGTAAAAAATATGGAGGAATTGTAAATTATCTATGATCAAATGTTAACAGTGAACAATCCAGTGAGGAGGAATCCAGTGATAATGGTATAATTCGAGACTATGAAACTCCCTCTAAGTACGAACCAAGCCAACCACGACCTCGTAGGTGTCTCGAAGACGATGATGTTGATTACGAACCGAGAGATAATGAGGTCTGCATGCACATTCACTCAAATTAATGTTTGTTTTTGAAATTAAGATATATTTTAAATAGTGTTTTATGTGTAGAACAATGACCGATCCCCGCGACGACGTCGTAGAGCATCTAACATTCGTGCCCAAGAGGCAGAAGTCATTTCAGAACCACAACCTTCGGGTACTACTAGTTCTAGTAACCTGAAAAGGAAACGTGGTCATAGAAGAAGAAACCAGATCCCTGAAAGAGGACAACTTGTGATAGAACGGTTGGGTGACAAAGGTGAGCCCGTCGAACCTAAGGGGATAGCTGCTAGGTTTCGGAACATCGTCGGTGCAATTGTCAGAGACCAATTGGCGTCTTGGATCACAACTAGTAATTGGAAGACAGTCCCTAAGGCTACAAAGGATGTATTATGGGCCAAAGTAAAAGAAAAGTTTGTTTATCCGGAAGGTACAGAAAATGCAGGTAGAAATTTTGCCGAGGGCCTTTGTGGAAGAGATCTTAGGAATTGGAGGCCTGCACTTAATACTGAATTTTTCCAGAAAGGCAAGGATGCTAGGGATGTGTATGATAACATTCTGCTAGCAGTCTGGGAAGAATTCGTAGATCAGAAAGCAGTAGCTATGAGTGTCCAACAAAAGGAGAAGGCTATGAAAGTTGTTGAAGACCCCCATCGCTTGGGTTCGGGAGTATATGCTGCCAAAATGGCAAAATGGAGGAAGGAGGAAGAAGAAAGGAGGGTAGCTGGTTTACCAACTATTTTTGAAGGCATGGATGAGCGTAGCAGGAATTGGATCCTTGCTCGAGTTCTGACTATAGCACCTGACGGCAATGTTTCATTCCAGAAGCCCTCAACAGAACAAATTTATCAAGGAGAAAGATATGCTAACCGCCGCGATCAGAACACCTGAGCACCCTAGCCGTGTTCGAGGGATTTCTTGTACCTTGCCCTGGGGTAAAGCACTTCGTGAACACCGATCAAGTTATAAAAAGCAATACCGTTATAAGAAGAAGCTTGAAGACAAGATGAGAGAAATCGCCAAGCAAGAATTGATAGGCTTCTTCATACAACAACAACAAGCTTCTGTTGGGCCTAGTGTAGAGAATCTAATATCTGGTGGTTCTGGACAGGTTCCTCCAAACTTGATACTTGCCCAGATCGGAGCCATCCCGACTCCAAGTAGTGTTGGTTCTATTGCTAACGCCAAGCATCCTGTGGATGACATTGTAGAGGATACACCATGCAAGTTGGTTATTTCATATGGAAGAAAACTAGATAAGTTTCGAGAAGTTGGGACAGCCATGGCACTAACGGGTCGTGTGTTTCCGAATCCACCACCGCCAGAGTACGCATGGGTTCAAGTTGTTTCGGTTTCTGATGAGTCGTGCGAGATTGATATCCCTACTGAGGATGGGATCGAGCTTCTCGGTGATGCGAGGAACCAATACATACTATGGCATCATCGAGATATCATACTTAATGCGCAACCTAGCCAAGAACGAGTACCCCCAGGATCTAGATGCTGCAATGGTCGAGTACACGATGGGTGGGGAACATGGAGGCGATAACAATGACAGCAACATGACCTTCCAAGATGTTGCAGACGTCGGGAACACGGAAAAACCAATGATGGTTGTGGAGCAGGGAGTTAACAATGATGACAACAACATGCCACAAACTCCTCCAGCATCAGGGGCAGGGACATCATCATCTCCGAAATCTGTTCCAAGACCACAAACTCCTCCGACATCAGGGGCAGGGGCAGGGACATCATCTCCGAAATCCGATCCAAGACCACAAATCCTCCGACATCAGAGGCAGGGGAAGGGGCAGGGGCACCACCATCTCCTCTGCCATGTCCAAGACCACCATCTCTTCCTCCAGCAACCAAGACGCCAACAACAATACACCAGATGATAAACTCATGTGAACCAAAGACGAAATCATATGTTGACTTGTTCTTGAAAGTACTAAAGAATAAACCTAAACAGGCTCCAACATCTGGTAAAGAATCACCTAATGTTCAAGTACTCAAGAAGGCACCAGATGAAAAGTCTTTATCCCGCACCTCTTTACAAAAACAAAAGGAGGAGCACATAAGTATGTTTTCGTCGGATGAGGTGGCCGACAAGTATGAGCATGGCAGACCATTCTTGTTTAGGTGGCAACTGAACGAAGGGCTGTCAGAATTGATGAGGCTGCATACTTGGATCATGCACGCCATGCAGCAAGGCATTCACACTAGCACCGCCAATCTCCCGAAATGGGTGTTCAGTAGCTCTTTTGACCGGAAGGTTGCAATCGATTTCCCCGATTTGCATGCGATATTCCGTCGTGAAAAACTCGACATCAATCTCGTCACCATTTGGTCCATGTAAGTCAACATCCCTATACGACATCCAAATCTATTCAATTCCATATGTATTGTGATTACCATCCTAAGTAAACTTTTTTGCAGGATGCAAGCGTCTGATGAAATGAAAACAAATGGGAGGTGGAAGGTAGCATATATTAACCTGCAACAAGTAACCAAATCACAACACACATTCATAATGAGGGATCAACTAAGAAAGAAAATAGAGGAAGAAGCAAAGACACCGGAAGAGAAAGAAGAATTAATAAAGAATTACCAGAAAGCTAAACTTTACGAGGTGTCTGTATACATTGCAAGGGTCATGAGGATAAACCAACATAAGGATTCTATCAAGTTTGCTTACAATTTTGAGTAAGATCCTTTAAATAACTATTTCATCATTTGCCTTCATTTTTTAGTCTATTTATATTAATTATTTTAATTTTATGCTGTGATCATTTCATTTGCTTTCACATGTGTCCGAAGTTGGGAACTATGGGGGTCTTCGACTCATTACACTATTCAGCGGCTTCTTACAAGACAATCATTGATATTATAAGAAAGTAAGACAACTAAGTGAAATATATAATCACTAATGCGTGTATCAGCTATATTTCAAATTGTATTACTAACTTATGTTTTTATATCCTTAAAGTGCGTATAGACTATACATACTCAATGGCGGGGAGCACAAGAAGAAAAAAATGGTGATACGCCATGCCAAATGGGTAAGAACACTTCTGTTAATAAGTACCAATCATTTTTATCAGAGTTGGTACACTTCTGTTAATTAGTACCGATCATTTTTTATTTGGTTGCAGTGCTACAAACAACCTCCTGGCAGTGTGCTATGTGGATATTATGTGTGTGAGGTTTTGAGAAATAATGGGAGGTACCGGACAAATCCTAAAGACGTAAGCCTCTTATTTGTACACAACTATGTATGTGCTAATTATGGTCCTGATGGTAATGCATAACAATCTTCATTTATTGTGTTTACGTGCAGATGCCTACCATTGAGAAATCATGGGGGCAACTTGGTGACAATCAAATCACCAACATTTGTGCGGACATGGCGAGAATCATCCTACGTGAGATTTGCCACAAGGATGGAGAATTCTTCGATAAAGAAGGAGTTTTGTCATTAGACGATGTAGAAAGGTTACAAAGATCGGTGTCTTAGGGTTATCTATTATGCACAATGTTTTGTAATGTGACTTATGTATACATTTTTATTTTAGTTTGGATTATGTGTTTGTGAGACGTATATTTGGATTTGGCGGTTAAATACAAATTAAATTACAGTAAATTAAGGTGAATTTAGCATACAAATGCCAATGTGAAAAAAATAATAGACGAAAATGACAAATTATATACAAATAATAAACAATTATGGGGAATTATATAGGAAATGGGAAAAATGCTTTATGTGGCGGGCGGTCTAAGCAACCGCCAAAGAAAGATGAATTTTGTCTTTGGCGGGCGTCCTAAGAAACCGCCGAAGACCGATGGCATTTGTCTTTGCGGCGGGTCGCTTAAGTAACCGCGCGCGATGACATTTGTGCCGGCGGTCGTTTAAGTGACCCGCCAAAGACAAATGGCTCGCCGGCCAAAGACAAAGGGCCATTTCTACTGGCTCAAAGTTGCTGGCGGGTGCCGCGCCCGCCAGCAAAAACCGGTTTTAGCCGCCAGGACAAATCGTTTGTGGCCTTTGCCTTTGCTACCAGTTCCATGTTGGAATTTCAATAGTTTAAAGATAATCCATAGAAAACAAGTCACTTGATTACATCTGAAAATCTCCTTTGCTTGGTGATGTAAGGTATACTTTGGTTACCTGCATCGTGTCTTGATTAATGCACTGAGATACACATTCAAGTAAATATTTTGTGGATTTGCTCTTACCATGACTTGCATATGATGGACCTCTTTGAACGTTCAATCGTCTAAACTGCAGCAAGTATGCTCGGTAGTGTCCATCTTGTCTTGAGATAGTTTTAAAATGTTGGAGATGGAAAAATTGAGTAAATCCGGGCATCATTTGAACTCATATTTTCTTGAAAGTTCTCCATTTGAAGTCAAATGGAAAAAAAATGATAATGTGATCACCGATTCACCGTTGACCATCAAGGCGGCAGGCAGCCACCCCTGCCGCCATGCTCTGCTCTGATCCATCAAGTCAGAGTCAAAGTCAGAGTGTAGCTTGACATGTTTGACCACCTGTCTCTTTCTCTTGACAGTGCGCGCGCTGCCAAACACGGCGGCGCGCGGCCTCGCCGGTCGGTGTATATATACAGCTGCGGCAATTTCCGGTAGGAGCCAGCTCCGTCACTGCCGTCTGCCGTGCACGTGCAGTAGTCTACCCGCCGCCCACACGATGCGGACGACGCCAGCGACGCGGATGGGCGCCCTCCTGGTCCTCCTCATCGCCGCTTCACCCGCCGCCGCCGCCGCCGCCGCCTCCAGCCGCTGCCACTCCGGCGACAAGGCGGCGCTGCTGGCCATCAAGGCGGCGCTCGGCAACCCCTACCACTTCGCGTCCTGGACGCCCGGCACGCCCTGCTGCGACTGGTACGACGTCGAATGCGACGACGCCACCGGCCGCGTCGTCGGCCTCGCCGTGTTCCAGGACGCCAACCTCACGGGCGCCATCCCCGACGCCCTCGCCGGCCTCTCCCACCTCCAGAACCTCCGGCTGCACCACCTCCCGGGCATCTCCGGCCCCATCCCGCCGGCGATCGCTAAGCTCTCCAACCTCTCCTTCCTCACCATCTCCTGGACGGGCGTCTCCGGCCCCGTGCCGTCGTTCCTCGGCGCGCTCACCAGGCTCGCCCAGCTCGACCTCTCCTTCAACTCGCTCGCCGGCGCCGTCCCGGCCTCACTCGCCGCGCTCCCCAACCTCTACAGCATCGACATCAGCCGCAACCGCCTCACGGGATCCCTGCCGCCGCTGCTCTTCAGCAGGACGCCGCAGGTGGCCTACCTCCGCCTGTCGCACAACAACCTCACCGGCACCGTCCCCGCCGAGTTCGCCGCCGTGAACTTCGCGCGGATCGACCTATCCCGCAACGGCTTCACCGGCGACGCGTCGCCCTTGTTCGGCCGGGCAAAGCCGGCGCAGCAGATGGACCTGTCGCGCAACGCCTTCAGCTTCAACCTCTCCGGCGTGGAGCTGCCGGAGCAGCTCATCTTGCTGGACGTGAGCCACAACGCCATCTATGGCGGAATCCCAGCGCAGGTGGCTAACCTGACCAACCTGAACTTCTTCAACGTGAGCTACAACCGGCTGTGCGGCGCGGTGCCCGCCGGCGGCAACATGGCGAGCTTCGATGCCTACAGCTACCAGCACAACAGGTGCCTGTGCGGAGCTTCGCTTGCTAATCCGTGCAAGTGATGGATCGATCGATCCACCAGCAGATTCCAATCGTAATCTCGATCAACAATTCCAAAGGAATAGAATACAAATAGACCATCTATTATATCATCAATAATATGATTCCAAAGCCGGTCCATCCATATTATAACATTAATAAAGCAACGGGCGGTGCTTCCACCGATTTTTTTAAAAATCATTATTAGACTAGCCCACCAACCTGTGGTAAGCACGTGGTTATTATTTTGAGCAGTCTTAACCATTATATTTTGGACCCGGCTAAATTACAGCCGGCTGTAATATAGCCTAGGTACCAGCCGGCTGTTTTGCTGTTTTTTTGGGTTGCCTTGCTCTCCAGGCCCGCGATTTTTCTGGAGGCCCGTTCTCGAGGCCCGTTCTCGAGGATCGAGTTTCTCCAGGCCCACGTTTTCTACCGGGCCTGTTTTCTGGTTGCAAGACCCAATTTTTTTGGCGCCAAAAAGGCCACATAGGCTGCTGCGCGGGGGTAAAAAGAAGGCGGCAAAACCTAACCTAGGGGTCCGACCCGACGCGCTCTTCGTCAGGTCGCTGTTCGGCGGCGCGTTGGGCAGGGCGCCGCAGGAACAGCCCCCGGAGAAGCAGAAGCACATCGGAGGAACCTCCAGGTAAAAAAAATCGTCAGATCGATAAAAACAGGTATGTTTCACAGGGAAAAACAGATCCACACAAAAAAATCCATCCAACTTTACACCACACGTTCTAGATCTGGTTTCTTTGCACAAAACTCATCCACATGGTGAGGACATCGCCCCCCAGAAAACTCGATCTAGATCTGGCTGGAAATCCCAACAAAGTTATCAATTTGTTTAGCCGGACTAGATATGGGACATGATGTTTTCGATTGCCACATACATCACATAAGCGTTGTTTTTTTTGCCTGGATGTTTTCGATTAGTTGTATCTGAACTTGTTTATGACTAGTAGCATGTACTTGTCAAATTTGCACGTCATATACAAAAAAGGTCTTGTTGTCCCCCAGAAAACACCATCCTTAGTTTGCCAGCCCTGCGAAAAAATGGAATGAATAACATAGTTATATAATTGATACAAAAGCCAGGGAGATTCATAGTTGGCAAAAAAGGAATACTAATATGCATCCATGTTTTTGTTTTACTGGCTACACAAATGATTTAAGTTGCGTGACAATGTGGATGCTTGTTACATTACAGTTGGCCTACTTGTTTTTAATTTCTCTGATTGTTTTAATTGAATCAGGTTTCATAACATCTATCAAAAAAACTTGTTTGTTTTCAGTGTGCGGAAATATGGACCTCAACCAGTTGCCGCCAGACTGTGATTATGACATCATTGATGTGGAGGCTGCCAATCCTACCTTCTGTACTCAGGTAGGGTTGGCAGAGTCTACCAATCAGCTTCAGCTCCCGGATTGCGACAGTTCGCTTGCTGCTAATGTTGCAAACACTTTAATCCATAGTGACCAGAACAATGAAATCACCCCAGGCTATGTTGCTAATGGTGTATTTGAGGCTCATGGCATGTCTCCAGGTGGTGGAGGCCCTGCTATTTTGGATGACGATGTTGAAGAAGTATGGTGCACGCCTCCGATCCCATACACTGGCCAGAGTTTTGCATCTAAGCAGGAGGCAAAATGCTACTACAATGCTTATGCAAAAAGGATTGGTTTCTCAATTCGCATTAGTGCCACACGTCTGTCAGGTACGACTAGGGAGCAGCGCAAGGTGACATATGTGTGCAATAAGGAGGGCCGTGGTAGGAAAGCTAGAGAAGATCTGGTAAATATTGAATCTGGTGATGATGGCAACTCTTCTGGGACAGAATCAGAACCTGAACAGAACGATGCCGAGCAAAGGGTTAAGAAGAAAAAACTTGATGGTGGGAAGAAGAGGAAAAGAGAGAAAATGATTCATACAGGGTGCAAAGCAAGGATGGTTGTGAACCTGATGGATGAGAGGTGGCATGTCACTTACTTTATGGCTGACCACAACCATGACTTAGTTGCGAAACCATCTCTAAAGAAATTCCTAAGATCTCACAAGGGCATCCCTCAACAAGAGAAGCGAGTTTATTACTCTCTCGCATGGTTGCAACTCGACAACAGGGCGTATAATGCAACTTATGAATGAGTTGTATGGTTCTGCACAAATTGTACCATATATAGGGAAGGACATCAGCAACTTTAGGTCAACCATTAGGAGGACGAGAGAAGTTCAAAGACATGCAAGAAGCGGTAGACCGTTTCGAGAGATATACGACGAGAAGATCCTAACTTCTTCTCGCACGGAAAAATTGGATGACGGGGACGGGGTGGAGAGCCGTTTTGGGTTGACGGTGCGGCAAGACAAGCTTACATTGATCTTTACCATGATTGTGTCTCTTTTGATGCTACCTACATGACCAACATGTATGATATGCCATTTGCTCCATTCATTGGAATAAATAAGCACGGGCGATCGATTCAATTGGGTTGTGCCTTCCTACGTGATGAAAAAACACCTAGCTATGTGTGGTTGTTCCAATCATTCCTGCAAGCGATGAAAGGAAAAGCTCCCATGAACATTATAACGGACCGGGATGGTGCTATGAGGTCCGCGATTGCCCGGGTTTTCCCCAATTCAACTCACGAGAACTGTCGCTTCCACATTATGGACAAGTACTCGGGTACAATAGGTCCAGGTGCTTGATGAGAGTGAGGAGTTAGAGGAGGACTTCAAAGAATGCATGAATCACACGGTGACTCGGATGAGTTTGACACACAGTGGGCTGCGATGTTGCACAAACATGGCTTGCGGGGCAATGTCCATTTTCAAAACCTCTATGCCCTTAGAGGCAGTTTTGCCCCTGCGTTCTACATGCACTCCTTCTTCCCATTCCTGCAATCAACCCAGCGTAGCGAGGGCTTCAATGCAGTGTTGAAGAAATATGTGAACCCTAACATGTCGATACTGCATTTTGTGGAACAAGTACCGAGAAAATACAAGATAAGTGCCTTGTTGCTCAGGAGGGGCAAGAGTTTGATACTGAAGATAAAGAGAGGAGGAGATGGTCTAAATTCCCCCTAGAAAGACATGCTTGCCGCAATCTACACCAAGGGGCTCTTCTATAGGTTTTCAAAAGAGTTTGAGAAGACAGTGAGTATGATGTGAAGCGGGAAAGTGACATCATATACAAGATTGTGCCTAATAATGTACGTGTGTATGGCTATGGGAAAAGAGAGTACATTGTGACTGTGATTGATGAAGATGAGAGTTACTATTGTGAGTGCAGCAAGTTTGACAGGGATGGGATCCTATGTTGCCATATTATGAAAGTCATGGTCAGGTTGGGTGTGAGAACTATACCGGATAAATATATTCTTGAGCGATGGGTTCAGGAGCCGCTTTTGCCGCCAGCAGTGGTTGATGCCTGCAACTAAAGCGTTTGCTCAGCCAGACTTGGTGGCCCGTGGCATGCCTTTGAGTGGGCGAAGGACTCTGTGGTTCACAAATCTGTCTACAGCTTTTGCGGGTTTGGCATCAGATGGGTGTATGTCGAATGAAGCCTATACTACCATGCATAATCATATTAAGCGAGATGAGATCTGAAATTATTGAACTAAAAAAGAGAAAGAAATCTCGACGGAAGCAAGTAGACAAAGTGGGGCGGTTGCGCATCCGCACCATGTGCCTCTCGCTCCAACTCCCGACGCAAATGCAACTGCTCGTTGTCCGGATTGGTTCGAAATTACATCCGGTGCTTCTCCTAACGAGCGGAGGTAGAATGCTTGTACCGATGTATAATCTGTTTTTGAATTACTTGTTTTATATCTAATTTCGCATTTCCCTTGTAAGGTGCTATTGAGGGTGATGGTGGCTTACCACTACAGGTTGGGAACCCGCCCAGGTCAATAGTTAAAGGGCGCAAAAAAGAAAAAAGGCTAAAGAAAGGTATGAATGCAAAGGCTAAAAGGAAGAACAGGTGCAGCAAGTGCAAGTCTACAGAGCATAACATTCAACGTTGTCCGGGGATGGCAGAAGAAAAAAAACTTGGCTTGGGGTTACTCCCCCGATCGGAGAGTTGGTTTTGTAAAATATTTAAAGTGATGGTTGTTCAATGCTAAATTGGTTTTACACTGGTGTCTGTAGAACACTAAATTGCGCTCTACGTACAAAAAGATAGACATATATACTTCTGTAACTAGTTTCTATATACTACTGGTACTACTTGATGTGCACAAAAAATGATGGGGGTGCCCTTTTTTGACCAAACATACCTCCTTGTGGCGTGAATTTGTGCTTCCACGCTGTGTCGTTCTCTGGGTGCGTGAACCATTTGTAGGTGAGAAGCTTCCGGATGTTTGGCATGTCTTTTTCATTGAAATTGCAAACTGTGCGTCCATCCCAGTGTTCAGCATGCATTAGCATGTGGAACCCGCAGTCGTGGCTGTAAACAAAAAATCAATGGAAAGACATTTGAAAAAAAATGGTTATTGCAATAAATGAGTGTGGTCGAATAAAAACAAAAAGTTGTGTCTGATGTTACTTACACATTGCTCTGTACTGGGGCGTTGATAGAAACAGTCTTGTAGTTTTGAATGACAACACCAGAATCTGAGTAATATTGGCTCCAGAGTTGCTTGATTGCTTCTGTAAGTTGGTCGCAGTAGGTCTTTAGATTGACATCTTCCAATGATCTCATGGAGTCGATCACTTCAAACCCCTGGTTGCGAATGTTGAGCACTAGAAGAAAATAATTGCCACAACTACCCAGGTCCTTGGTCTTAATAACTTGTAGTACAGGGAACATCACCTGCATTTTTTTTGCAAAAAAAAACAAAAGAAAAAAAAGACTGTTTTTCAGTAAAAAAAAGGAGGGAGAAGGCTGCGGGAAAAAAGAGAGAAGAAATACCATGAAAAGAGAGAGAAATACCATGACAAGAAATACAAGGAAACTATGTGGGATGAAAAAAAGTGTACCATCTGTCTATGGTCGAGGTTGTTTGTTCCTTTCTTAAATTGACGCTTGACATCTACCCTATCAAAATCTCCATGCAGCAAGAATCCCTGTGTGTGAAAAAAATTCAATATATTCTGATCATATTTTGCTGAAGTTAAAAAAGAAAAAAATTGATCATAGCATGACTGTTATAATTTCAAATATATTCTGATCATATTGTACCCAGCCAGACTGGAAAAAAAGTGCAAAAAAAATGTGATCTGGTAAGTGCGACATTTAAAGGACACGACGTAAAATGCTAAGTTGAGTTGATATGTATATGAGTTGAGTTGATTTTTGCAATCAGCTAAACTGGTGGCCGAATGATGTTAATTTGAGTTCTCAAGAATGTTAAGCGGGGGGGGGGGGGGGAATCACCTCGCTAAACTAGATGTACCCCCCCCAACCAGACTGGAAAGAAAGAAAAAATGTGATCTGGTATGTGTAGTATTAAAAGTACACGATACTAAGTTGAATTGATATGTATATGGGTTGAATTGGTTTTTACAACCAGCTAAACTGGCAGCCTGAATGGTGCTAATTTGAGGTCTCAAGAATGTTAAGTTGTAGTTCAATCTGGGGGACTGGGAAGTCATAAAAAAATGCACCAAATTCACATGACTAGTGTCGTAAAAAAAATTTCGCATGACTAGTACATGTTCCTTGCTTACTTTTCAGACATGTATCTGCAAGAACTTTTCAACACATATATATTTTTGTAATATATGCAGGAACTTGATCATATCATGACTGGGAAAAGAAAAAAAGGACCTGCCATCATGAATCGCATCATAGCGTAACCGACATTCCGTATCATATTTAAATCACATTCATCTTATTTTTGCGTTTTTGGCAAAAAAAAGAAGAAGAAAATAGTTGCCTTAGGCTGGGACAAAAAAATACTCACAGATAGGCGTACTGGCATAATCCGCTTCAAAGCGCCCCTGCCCTTGGGATTAATTGCATAAATGCCAATATCTGCAACAGTGTTGATGAGATCTCCTCCGGGCTTCACTGAATTTGCGAGCTCGTCCAAGTATATGAATAGATGCCCGAAATTGATGATTATGATGCTACACAAGAAAAAAGAAAAAGTTAGTTGAACTCAAAAAAATTGGAAAAACACATATTCTTTGGGTTACATCTTGGAAAAAACAGTTAAAATGGTAGCTAATTGCTGCTAATTTGAGTAATGTGGAATGTTAATTTGATGTTTCAGAGTGTATGATAGGGGGGGATGAGCATATACTCTTTGCTGGTTAAGTCCCTGTTCCTTGGTGGATGCAGGTGAGTTTTCAGAATCATGTCGTATACGTGGCGCACTTCTTTGCTGCACTTGAATCCTTTCCTGGGTGCAGCAGCAGTGTACGGGGACTTCAGAGCTCTGGTTTTCCTAATGACCCTCCTAGGAGCAAGATGGAAAGCAGGTGGAACTGATGAATTGACTGATGATGGTTCAACATCAGTTGTTGTACGTGGTTCAACATCTGCTGGAGGAGTTAACTTCTCAACTTCTTTACTGCCAACTTCTGGGTTTCCCTGACTTGACGTTGCAGCAGCATCCTGGTTGACTTGTGATTTCTTCAATTGAAATTGCTTCAGAGCGTTTTCTTCTATTTCCCTCAACGCATCTTCATCAAAACCGTCCCAGTAGTCATACCCTGGCTCTGTCATGTGATCGGTCTTCGAAATCTGTTCTGCAGCAGGTGGTTTTTCTTCCTCCTCTACCCACTTCATTATGTTTATTTCTGGTGGTGTGAAATCCATTGAATTTCTCCTTGCAATTGGCTCTGGTTCCTCTCGTCCCTGGCAAGAATCATCGGCCGACTTGCTCCTCTTGTGGCTGCTTGTTGCTGCTGAACTGCTTTTCATTTGGGGGGAGGGGGGCTGGCTGGGCTCCTTTGGTGTTTCTGGAAACCTTAACCTAGCCTTTCTATCCTTGGCTGTAGGTGGGAGGATGACCTCTAGGGGAGCGAGGCTCGATTACTTCCTTCACCGCCTCAACCTTACACTCAATGGTGTATTGTCGACCGCGTCATGATCGTCCCAAGGTGTGCATAGCCGCCGGGCTCGTCCCGGTCGAATGCCCTGCATCTTCCTCACTACCCTCTGATATGGAGTGCAATGCAGTCCTGCTACTGCCAACATTCTGGTTCTCCGTCTTGCAACGCTTTGGGCTTGGTTCCTTGGCTGGTCCCTCTTCCACTTTTTCTCCATCTTCCTCATCTTCCTCGTCTTCATCATCTCCCCCATGTGCCTCATCTTCTTCTCCTGACCCATCTTCATCTTCTTCCTCGTCTTCAAGCTCTGTCTCTTCGTCATCGTCACCCAATTCATCCTCTGTTTCAGCGTAGTCGTTGTCTTCATCCTCTTGTGTTTCTTCATGTGCAGTGCTCCTTCTTCTCTTGGATCTCCTTAACCCAAATGATGATGGTGTTGCATCGATTGTGTGTGGGGGTGTGGGGGCATTCGGGTTCGTATTGCACCAACTTCCTGCACAAAGTTGCCGACTGCATCTGTGATTCCGCACATCATTTTCCCTACAGCGTCTGAAAGCAATTTCTTTTCCTAAAAAACATATAAAATGACCGACACAAACCATCAGCCGCGCATAAAAAAAAGGTGGATGAAAAAATCAGGGGGGGGGGGCTGATTGGTGCTGCATGGTTTTTACCTCAGCTGACATTCCTCTGGCCTTAGAACATACAAACTGAAAAATATCATTCATATTGAATAGTGATTCTTGTACTCTTGTGTGAACTGAATGCTTGAGCTGAACAAAGCAATCAATAATATAAGAACAAAAAAACAATGGAGCAGAAAAAAAAATAGATTTACAGAAAATAAAAAAGGTGATCTTTCTTGTCCAAATACCTTTAGTTTCCCAAATGATCCATCCCGATTGGTATCTAGGCTCATAAGCTTATCCAAAGAATTTCCTCGACCATGCTGCTACCCTTGGCGTTATATCTGGGATATGCAAGCTAGGAGCTTCTAATGAATCTGCGTATAATATCTGCGTACAATAACAACAGAAATAGGGGGGGTCAATGTGCGTGTAATGTGCAACAAAAATTACTCTGATTAATTTTTGGTAGGCTTATTTGCTTTGACAGACTACTGAATTGAGGGACAATAATATACTAATTTGCGTACCAAACAACGTTAAGTTGCTGCCCCTATCCAACCCCACACGAAAAAAATGTTGTCTTTGGAAAAAAAAGTATATGGAGCGTATAAAGTGCTTACAACAAGGACGAAGACGCATCCCTTGACTGATCCCTTTGTGTTGAGTTTGGAACCAGCGTCCTTAAGATGCTTCACAACAAACTTGGACCAATTCAAATCCTTGACACGATCCAGGTCCATGATATCGGGGTAACATCTGGGGCTTATGTGCGGACTTGTTGTGGGGCACGGGAATGTTGAAGCTGCGAGCATCGGCCATGACCTTAGAAAATCTTCGTTTGCAACCTTGCTATTCTTCACCCTTTGGAAAATTTCTTCGACCCTTGGAGCCGTGCCTTGGTCAATGCTGTACTTTGTCTTGATGAACTTGATTGCTTCAGCTTGGAGATCGTACGCTACTTCGCCTCCTTTGTTTGGCGGCCCCCGGGATATATGATACGACTTCTTCGTAACAGGTATCCTGCCCCTGCCAGGTAGCACAAGCTCCATTGCTTTGGGTCAAAACATTCAGTAAGCAGCCATTTCGCGAGATCTGCAGGGATGGTATGGCATGAGATCTGAAGTAGCCCTCCAAAGTTGATATCTTCAATCATCTTGCGCTGTTCTGGTGTCATGCTGCTGTTCAGCTTTACAAGCCTGGCAGGTGATGCCCTGTTCCTCACACCCTGAAAAAAAAAGCTAGTAAGAAACAGAAAATAATGGAATGGTAGTCAAAGTAGATCCATCCTACTACTATTCCTTCGCTATTCAAATCACATAGAAAAAAAAGCAGCGCGTACCGCATTTGTCACTGGTGGCGGTCTCGGGGCACTCCTCTTCCTCCTTGCCATTGTATCAGTTCCTCAGAAGAAAAAACCTTCCACAGCAAACAGTTGTTGTGGCAGTTACATGTGTATGAAAAAAAGGGATTAGAATGCATCTGAAAAAATGTGATTGCAAAAAAAAACAGAAAAAAACCCTAGATCTCTAACATTCCTTGGCCTACTAACTGGGTCAAGCCATGTAGTGCCACCACACCGGGGTTACAGCGCACAAGCGATATGGAAAAAAATCACTCTGCCCAATCCACTCTGGTGGATTTTTGTCGGCTATGCTTACATGGTTCAACCTAATCATTTAGGCCAAGGGGCAAAAGAAGGGTGAAAAAAAGACTACTACTACACACATGCAAGCCGCGTCCGTAATTACACACATGGAGAATGTTGACACTAGGAAAAAAAGAAAAAGGAAATGTGCAGCAACTTAGCACTAGCCACTATGCAGTATAATAGTGATTGCAAAACAATTTGGTTAGTCGCCAGAAGCAAAAAGATTTTGACTGTTCGAAAAAGTAGATGCATACAGCGTTACATATTCAGTATGCGTGTCAAATTTTTAGCATACGCGTATTCAGTAATCTAGAGCTACTTGAAAAAAAGGTCAATAAAGCCACACGCAAAAAAAAATAAAAACAAAATTACTTACATCGAAGGTTGAATTTTGAGAGAACAAACCTTATGAATGATTGTCACAGCTCCCCCCCTTGTTCACACAGGGATCTCTCGACCCTTGCAGACAGCACGTTACATGTGTAGGAAAAAAAAGAGGGGATTAGAACGGATCTGAAAAATGTGATTGCAAAAAACAGAAAAAAAACTAGACTCTAATTCCTTGGCCTACTAATTGGGTCAACCCATGTAGTGCCACCACACCGGGGTTACAGCGCACAAGCGATATGGAAAAAATCGCTCTGCCCAATCCACTCTGGTGGATTTTTGTCGGCTATGCTTACATGGTTCAACCTAATCGTTTGGGCCAAGGAAAAAAAGGAAAAAAACTACTACTACACACATGCACAGCTGCATACTGTATTACACACATGAAGAATGTTGACACTAGGGGAAAAAAGAAGAAAGAAATGTACAGCAACTTAGCACTAGCCGGTATGCGATATAGTAGTGGTTGCAAATCAATTTGGTTAGTCGCCAGAAGCAAAAAATAATCCAACCAGCAATGAACACATATTAGATGAGCGAAAAAATACTAGCTACATGCACAGCCGAGTGCTGTGTTGCACCACATAGAATCCATGATTGCAAACATACGCATATAGAAAACTAGTTGCCAGAAGCAAAATAAAATCAACAGTAGTATCAACAACTAGTGTTACTAACAGAATTGTATAACTGCCTATATATAACCATGTAATTACCAAAAATCATAACAAAAAATTTTTGAATGAATTATACTACATTGTTGCATAGACACATTACGCCCCCCCCACTAATTACCTGGAAAAAAAGCAGGGCTAATTTGCGAAATGACTATCACTATAACATGACATTCACTGGACTGGTAATGCAAAAAAAAAGTGTCCAGCATGCTATAGGTTCTACTCATCGCAAAAAAAGACCGAACAATGGATTGCACTGAAAACATTCAGATAACCATTTTTGCAGATACATCATGCATCGTATATTTTTGGGGTTTTGGACACTAGTTCACTAATCAGACGTCGTATGTACCTATCTGAGTGGTCAAACAGACATCATGCATATATCGGGCCTGTCGTCAAAAAAATCCTATACACCATAAAATCTAAAAAAATATCGAATCAGTGGGCAACCCCCCCCCCACCCCCCGTGACCATCTCTATGAGAACAAGGTGGAAATAATGAAAAAATCAGGCATCATGCGTGTGTCCTTAGGAAAAACCATGGGGAGCATGAACCCTAAAAAAAACCGAATCAGTGCTCACCCCCCCCATCCCCCCCTGACCACCTCTATTGGAAAAGGGTGAAAAGGTAGCGAATCAAAATCAGGCATCATGCGTGTTCTTAGGAACATGGGGGTCATGAACCCTAAAAAAAACAGGATCAGTGTTCACCCCCCATCCCCCCCCCCTGAAAACACATCGAAGCGGACATCATAGCACTGAGGGATGTTCGAATTAGACATTACCCTATAAGCGTACACAAAAAACAACCACAGGGCAAAAAACATTCATAAAAGGCATATCAGCAGGGGCACCGGGGTTCTCGAAAACGACCGGAAATGGAGTGGATCTGGACTGGACTAACCTCCTTCCTCGCCTCGCACGCGCACCAGTAGTCGTACAACGAACTCGCCAACGCAGCAGTACCAAAAATCCCCCCAGCCGACGAGAAGAACCAGAGGGGGACCCCCCGAGCACCAGATCCGCCGCGCGGCGCTCGTGCTACGGCACCAGATCCAGAACTCCAACCGCCGCGAGATTCATCTCCCCCCCCCCCCCCCCCCCCCCCCCCCGAACAACAATCCTCGATGCGAGTCCTGTCAAACAAGTCGGCGAAAATGTTCATCATCAGATCCGCGAAACAAAAAAATGGCAGGACGTCGCTGAATCTCTGATAGAGACCTCACCTCTGTTAGGTTCGCCGCGAGGGGGTCGCCGGCGGCGGCGCGAGGAGGAGCGCGAATCGCCTCGGAATCGCCGGTCGCCGCGCGAGAGAGAGAAACCCTAGGTTCGCCGCGCGAGAGGAGAGGATAGAAATGAACGGGCTGGGAATGCGAGTGGGTAGAAATGAACGGGCGCGGTTCCCAGAATTTGAACAGTTGCTTCTGACAAAGTGGGCCCCGCGACTGAGTGAACGCGCGCGCGGCGCGTCCCGAGCGGAGTGGGGCGCGCGTCGGTCCGCCCGCCGCACGTGTGCGGCCCGGCCGGGCGCGGGGCGCTTCGTCTTCGTGTCAGCCGTCTGTGATAAAGTCTTTACCTTATATTTTTTAGCAGCTTTTATGATTTTTTCCTACCATGCCTTGTGGAAAGTGGGAAGTAATATCGGAGTCTCCTATGGAAAAAAAAATAGAGCTACGTAGCTACAAAACTATTACCTTAAACTAACTATCTTAAGTATTCGAGCAAAATATTCATATGAAATATATACTTATTATATTCACCCATTGATGCATTTTAGTTAGAATTTACTCTACAACATTTTCATCCACATTTAAATCGTTAACGGTAATAATATATTTAAATTTAAGAGGTTAATTTAAGTTATTTTTAAGTATTACTTGTAGGTAATTTAGTTGCAAATTTAGAGGATTATTTTGAATTATTTTTAAATGACAAAGGTGGCTAATTTAGATATAGATTTAGGGGGTTATTTTAGGTTATTTCATAATGGCACGATGGGTAATTTTTAAAAAATATAATTGATCTAATGGTTATGGTGATTTGATCCTGCTGATTGATAACTAGGTATTTTGCTTTTTTTAGAATTTCTAAAACTCTGATTTTTCAAGTGTCCACCTAAGATCTTAAGTGGCTTCACCTGGAGGCTTCAAAAGGAGTCTATACAATTAGTAATAATAAGATTGCTAGCATCCCACGCATCCATCAGGAACGAGAATGACCATCACCACGCTCTCACCAAGCGCCTGGCGCGGCGGCGCCCCTTCTCGATCTGGGTACACAGGTTCAGGATGCAGTGCATGTCCATGATGGGTCCCTTCTTCACTAGGATGGGAGCACTCTCCAGGTATTTGGTGTTGTTTGAGCCGCCTTCTGCTGCAAGGTACACACTTGCATCATTTGGTGTTGTTTGATGAAAATGTTATGTATGAAGGTGGACATGTATGATACGGACACGTGTACTATATAATCGGGAAGTGGCACATGGGCAAAAGAAAAATTGAAATGTGTACAATATTAGAAACTGACATGTGGACATATTGGATATTGACACACCGGAAAAAATGGAAATAATAAAGTATCACATGGGCTACCAATACGAAGGCACGTTGACTAAAAGAAAAATGGCACGTTGACACACCGGGAAAAGGACGTGTGGACAAACGGCAAAAATGATATGTAGACAAACCGGGGCACGACACATAGATAGACGGGAAGATGACACGTGTGCACGTAAGAAAAGGACACATATGGACCTATAGACAAGGCGACTGTTGGGGAATTCAGGAAAATACATCACCCTCGAAACGTCGAAGTCTAACGGCATTCTCAAAGTATGTTTTTCAGGGGCAGGAAATTCGCGAATACAGGAAGTCTGGGACCTGCGAAGTCGCGAGTTCGCGGATGTGCAGAGTTCGGGAAACTTGGTTCGGCGAAGAGACGGAGTCATGAACATGCGGAAGCCCGGAATCTCAACTGTTGGCGGCCCGAATGTCGGAAATTTTCCGATTCGGGAATCCAGTGAAGACTCTGTTCGGGACTCAGGCGCTGGGACACACGCGAACCTGCGGAGAAGCGGAAGCCGCTTCGGAAATCTGTTAAATACCTGATTCAGGAATTTCGGGTGAAGACATCCACGAATCACGAGAGAAGCAAAGTCAAAGTTGTAGTCCCAAAAAGTCCGGGTTTAGAGTGTGAACTAGTGGCAGACTTGTAAATATGTAAGGAGTGAAAAGACGTTCTTATGTGTGTTCACATTAGGAATATTCTCCGAGCCTAAGGGTGATATCGGAATGTAAAAGTCCCTTCATCTCCCTATAAAAGGGGGCGCGAGGGCACGTGTAAACGGATTCAGACTTTTTTGGGACTTGTGCTACTTGCGGAGAGCATCACTGTCTCTTTGCGCTCTAACTGTGAACTTGAACGTGTTGAGAACTCCACTCGTGTTTGGGTAGTTATCCGAATTTTTCGGGTATCCCCCCAACATTGGCGCCCACCGTGTCTTAGCCGAAAAAGAAACTCACGATGCCACCTCAAAAGAAATCCAAGAAGAATGCCCCAGTACAGGTGAACCAGGATGATCACCTTCCCACCCAAGGAAATGAAACTTCGTTTGTTCCTGAATCCTCGAACGTAACAGACCAGCAGCGAAAAGAGAAGCTCGAAGCCCTCATGAAGGCCGGAGGGAGGAAAAAAAACGACTCACATCCAAGAACAACCCACCGAACGAAGCAAGAGCACGAGAATGTTGATGCCGATGATGATGCCATAGACGGACGACTAGAAATGGTCCACCAAAAGATTCAAGGCAATTACAAAGGGATAAAGAAAAGTTCGCGGCTCGGTTGCGGGCGAAGAGAAAAATCTACGAAAAACTAGAGCGATTTGAACAAAGCAAAAGAACAAATACGGGCAATCCAGAGAGAAATCGACGAAATGAAAGTGCAAGAAAACAGCTCCCGGTGGCAAGAAACACCGCAACAGAACACCGCACCTGCAAGAGAATCCCCGAAGGACAACTTCTTCGCGGGAAACGGAGTCTCACACTTCGTGGATTCCGAGTCACCATCGTCAATAGGGCCGCAAACAAGCACCTTGGCCGCCGAAGTTCAAGCCAGTCTCTCTTCCAAACTACAACGGTTACGGAAACTCCAGGCAATTTCTCATGAGATACGAGTCAGCTGTGAATTCGGCAGGAGGAGATGATGTTGCACTTGCCAAATCCTTCATCATAGCTTGCGAAGGACCAGTACTGAATTGGTACTCACTGCTGCCTCCACACTCGATCTACAGCTGGGTAGATCTCAAAACAAAGTTCATGCAAGCGTTTCAGATGTTCCATGACACAACAGCCGAAGCTTCAGATTTGTATAACTGCAAGCAGAAGGACAGGGAACCACTAAGAAATTTCGTGAGAAGATTCATGCAACAGAGGTCTCAGATCCCCGATGCTGATGACAAGACAACGATCAAGGCACTGATCAAGGGTCTCACCCCAGGGCCAACGGCTTCCCACCTCACAAGAAAGAAGCCTGAGACAGTTGAAGAATTATTTCGGGAATTGGAGGATTACATCCGTCCGATGATGACCACCGCAAGAGAGTAGCCGAACGAAACGAGGCAAGACAGGCGGCGAGAGATATGACCCGGAGGGCACCACCCCGAAGCATCGGCGAAATGTGAACAATGTTGGAAATCCTCGGCAACAAGCAAGAAAGCAGGCCAAGTGCCAGGGGAGGATTCAGTCAAAGAGGAAGGGGGAGAGGAAGAGGAACCCCAAACCTTCCGAACCACAACCCAAGAGATCCCCACTTCTATTGCCAGTATCATGGAAGAGGCCACAGCACCGAAGGGTGCCCTGAGACAAAAAAGAACATGGCACGAATCCAACAAGAGAAGGCGTTGATGAGCATCGCATCCTCGATGCCAACCCAGTTTCGGCCGAACTTTTGGCCGCCGCAGTTCGCGAGTCCGCAGCCAAGCTCTGTACCAGTTCAGCAATTTCCACAATCGCAATCAACATGGCAGCCTTCACAAGCAATTCTTCCCTCGGTCACAAGCAATACGATCAATCCGGCGGCCACAACCCATTCGGGAAATCTTGCCACCGCCACCGAGAAAGCTCTTCAAGGCCTCGGTCAAGTTCGGGACCTCGAATTCCAAAGCACCGCCATCATTCGGGACTATCATGCCAATCACAGGGCGGATCCGCCATGGAGTTTGAAACAAAGAAGCGACGAAGCAACTACTTCGGATCCGTGAATACCATCATCAATGATGGTCCGGTGCCCGCCCGCCCGAGTGGGCGAAGGTGCCAATCACCTTTACAGAAGAAGATTTCAGGCTGAAATCCGCGATCCACAATGATGCTATGGTTATTGAAGTCAACATTGCTGGATGGGTCATAGGAAAAATCTTGGTGGACAACGGGAGTTCGGCGGACATCTTATTCCTGAAAACATTCGAGAAAATGAATCTGAGCCAGCACATGTTGGACCCACCAGAGTACCCATTACAGGGGTTCGGCGGGAAGCCCATCAAACCAGTTGGAAAAATATCTCTCCCAGTTTCTTTCGGGGATCTCGAGAATGCCAGAACTGAGAACCTCACCTTTGATGTGGTTGACATATATCACCCGTATCTTGCGATCTTCGGCAGGGGTTTCATGAACAAGTTCGATGCTGTCATAAGGCAACAGTTCCTTTGCATGAAGATGCCTGCGCCCAAAGGGGTTATCACAGTGTTCGGCAATCAACAAGAGGCCAGAAACATAGAAAAGGGCCACACCCGGGTCAAACGAATGTATATCAGCTAAAAGCAGCTGAAGAGAAAAGGCAAATCTGTGAAGAGCCGAAGCGAGACAAAGAGAAAAACAATATAGCCGCAGAGGATGAAACAAAGAGAGTGTATCTGGACGACATGCCCGACAGAGCAGTCATAATAGGGGCGAACCTTAGCGCCGAAGAGGATGATGAACTCATGCGATTTCTGAACAGAAACAAGGATGTTTTTGCATGGTCAGCCAAAGATTTGCAAGGCGTTGACAGAGACATAATCGAGCATGTCCTCGAAACAGATGACAAGATACCACCCAAAAAGCAAAAACTCCGGAAAATGTCTGACGAAAAAGTCAAGGCAGTGGAAGCAGAAGTTCAGAGATTGCAGGATGCCCAAGTGATCAGAGAAGTCAAGTACCCAGTTTGGTTAGCCAATACTGTGCCAGTCAAGAAGAAAAATGGCAAATGGAGGATGTGTATTGACTTCACCGATTTGAACAAGGCGTGCAAAAAGGACGATTTTCCCTTGGAAAGGGTAGACAAAATCGTAGATGATGCAGCCAACAGTGAGATGCTTTCGCTCCTGGACATGTTCTCTGGATATCATCAAATCAGAGTTCGCAAAGAGGACGAAGAGAAGACAAGCTTCATCACTCCTTTCGGAACATTTTGTTTCGTAAGAATGCCAGAGGGGCTGAAAAATGCGGGGTGCACGTTTTCAAGAATGATAGCAATAGTGCTGCACCAGCAGATTCGGAGAAATATCTTGGCATATGTGGATGACATAGTTGTCAAAAGTGTTCAGAGAAAAGACCATATCAGTGATTTGGCTGAAACGTTCGCGAACTTGAGGACAGCGAACTTGAAACTGAACCCAGAAAAATGTGTATTCGGGATTCATAAGGGGAAAGTTCTCGGATGCCTAGTGTCAACAAAGGGCATTGAGGCAAACCCTGACAAGATCAAGGCTTTGATGGAAATGCAAGAGCCGGCCTCAGTGAAAGATGTTCAGAAGTTGACAGGGAGAGTGGCTGCCCTTAACAGATTCATTCCCAGAGCTGCAGAAAGAAGTCTGCCATTCTTCCAAGTTCTCAGAAGTGCCAAGAAATTCCAGTGGGCCGAACCTCAGAAGCAAGCTTTTCGCGAATTGAAAGACTACCTGTCCAGAATGACCAAGCTCGTCCTCCCGAGCCAAAATCGCCGCTTCTGCTGTATGTGTCCGCATCAAATTCGGCGAAGAAGCGCGGTCTTTGGTACGGGGAGAAGCAAGAAGAAGGAAAGCCGAGGCAAATCCGTATATTTCGCCTCCGAGGCATTGTCCGGTTCCAAGGTTTTCTATTCCGAACCGGAAAAAATCGCGTATGCGGTCATCATGGCAAGACAAGAAAGCTAAGGCACTACTTCGAGGGCCACGAGAATAAGAGTTATCACCAACCAACCGTTAAGTGACCCGTTCGCAAACGGGGAGGCATCTACTCGAATCATTAAGTGGGGTGCCGAACTCTCCGAGTATGTAGTGGATTTTGAAAGAAGGAGTGCAATAAAATCACAAGTATCGCGGACTTCGTCGTGGACCGGACCTCACCTACTCAGAATATGGAGGAAAACATGCCCGAACCTTGGGTAGTGCAGTGCGATGGAGCATGGTGTTACAAGGGGGTTGGAATTTCGTATGTTGTAACATCACCGACGGGCGTGGTTATAAGATATGCAGCACGGCTCGTATTCGCGAACAATGAATACTCCACGAACAATACAACGGAGTACGAAGCTCTACTGCTGGCACTGAGAAAAATGAAAGCCTTGGGGCAACAGACCTTCATAATCAGAACGGATTCGAAAGTAATCCAAGAACACATCGAGAAGGAAAGCGAGGCCAGGAATCCAGTTCTCATGAAGTATCTTGAAAAAGTCAGAGAAATGGAAAGACACTTCAGAGGATATTCAGTTCAGCATATCCCAAGGGATGATAACAATGAAGCAGATAAGCTCGCGAAGGCAGCAGCCAGAAATCAAGAGCTACCACCAGATGTGTTCTTTGAAATCATAAGAGAGCCATCCATCAAAGATTCACGAACTCAAATCGTGAACATGGTGGAAATTCCAGACTGGAGAGCAGAAATAATGGCCTACTTGAGGGGACATTACGAACCACAAGACGAAATGGAAGAGAAAAGATTGAGGCAAAGGGCTCGGGGCTACACTGTGGTAAATGGAGAATTGTACAAATCAGGAGTCACTGAACCTTGGCTACGCTGCATCACCTCCGAAAAAGGTCGCGAACTCTTGAAAGAAATTCACAGTGGATTTTGTGGGGCACACATAGGCACCAGGGCTTTGGCTGGCAAGGCAATAAAACAAGGATTCTATTGGCCAACCATCAACATCGACGCCAAGATGTTGGTTCGGCAATGTGAAGCATGCCAGAAGACGGCAAATCAGCAGAATCTGCCTTCAATGCCAGTTCATTTGATTCCTCCAACCTGGCCTTTGCAAAGATGGGGCATGGACCTAGTAGGACCGTTGCCAACAGCTCAGGGTAATTGCCGATTTGCGGCTGTAGCGGTCGACTATTTCACGAAGTGGGTAGAAGCAAAACCACTCGCGAACATCACGGCAGCAACAGTTCAGAAATTCTTTTGGCAGAACATAGTCTGCAGGTTCGGAGTTCCTAGAGAACTGACGGTTGATAATGGCAAACAGTTTGACTGCTACACCTTCAAAGAGTATTGCAGAACCCTGGGCACACAAGTAAAATTTTCGTCAGTTTATCATCCACAGTCCAACGGAGCAGTTGAAAGAGCCAATGGCCTGATTTTTTCGGGAATCAAGAAATGCTTGTTTGATCAGAAAAAGGGAAAATGGGTGGATGAACTTCCAAAGGTGATCCGGTCTCACAACACCACGGTTTCAAGGGCAACGGGTTTCACACCTTTTCGCCTACTCTTCGGGACCGAGGCTATGACACCGAGAGGAGATCAAGAATGAAAGCATGAGGGTCTTGAAAGGAAAGGAGATAGAGGAAATTGACAAGAAGGTGGAGAAAGACATGATAGAGCTGACAATCCTCGAAGCAGCAGAAAACATTGAGAAATACCAGAGAGAGACAAGAGCATGGAGGGACAAAAAGGTGGTCCGGAAGGACATCAAAACCGGTGATCTTGTCTTGAAAAGAAAGAAAAATTGGGAGAACCCAGGAAAGCTTCATGAGTCATGGGAAGGGCCTTACATAGCTAAGGAAACAAGTATGCCAGGGGCTTTTCGCCTGATGGAGCAAACTGGCGAAGAGTTGCCGTATTCATGGAATGCCGACAGCTTAAAGAGGTATTATCCATGAAGATCTTAGTTGTACATAAGTGTAGTAGATAGCAGTTTTTCAAATTTCGTAAGTTTGCACCGTAAGAAAATAAAAGCCCGAGTCACGTGTTTATAAGTGACTTCGGAAAAAATTAGTTCTATATCTTAATCGTAGTTCTAGAATAAGAAGGACCGTACTCTTTTCCTTGCAAAGGGGGCTCTAAATCAAGAGGCAAGGTTTTTAACGAGGCGGATCCCGTGTAAATACTCTTTCCGATATATATATGAAAAGAGTCTTCCCCCAAATTGCATGTTTCGTATTTTCTGTCTCGAGAATTCCATCGTGAAAAAAAAGAAAAAGTTCGTGAGAAAGGCTTCGTGACAGCCAGAATTCCATCGTGAAAAAAAGAAAAAGTTCGTGAGAAAGGCTTCGTGACAGCCAGAATTCCATCGTGAAAAAAGAAAAAGTTCGTGAGAAAGGCTTCGTGACAGCCAGAATTCCATCGTGAAAAAAAATAAAAAGTTCGTGAGAAAGGCTTCGTGATAGCCAGAATTCCATCGTGAAAAAAGAAAAAGTTCGTGAGAAAGGCTTCGTGATAGCCAAAATTCCATCGTGAAAAAAGAAAAAAGTTCGTAAGAAGGGCTTCCTGATAGCCGAAATCCCATCCATCGAGGGATTCCCACTGAAAAGTCCTGAGACAACAACAAGTTGTGGCCTAGAAAAATCCCATCCATCGAGGGATTCCCATCAAAAAGGCCTGAGACAACAACAAGTTGTGGCCTAGAAAAACCCCATCCACGAGGGGATTCCCATCAGGAAATTCGCATGATGATTTCAAAAAAGTGAATGTCTAAGGATTTGCTTGTGTTTTCTCACTTGGTATAGGTTGTTTAAAATTTTTTCAGGTATCATCATTGTAAAAAAGGGGCAAGGGGCTCAGTCAGGTGATCGCAGAAAAACCTTGGTTGAAGCAACCGAGGGTTGTTTGTATCAACCGAGGCAAGTCCCCAGTTCGGTCAAGTCCACAAAATTCGGAACAAATTTTGTCGACTTGCACATCAGCAATCGAGATTCGCAAAAACTAAGGAAGACTACTCTCAGAAAAATGCGCTACAAATTCGAGAATAGTAGGGTTCGCGAGTCTGCAACCTAGTTTTCATGCGAAACGGCAAGCTGGGGGAGGGTGACGTTTTTTCAAAGAAAAAACATATTCATTGCCTTATTCGCATAAAAACTCCCGAATAGTTCCTCAACATTTACAACAATCAACACGAAACTTAGAATGACAGTTCTACTACATGTCCGGGTTTAAAAACGTTGTTGTCAGTGACATCGCTAGCATAGGCGAACTCAGATGAACCGGCTAAGGGGCTAAGGGGCTCCGTCTTCGGAGCTTTCGTGGATCGCGAAGTAGAGGATGCAGAACGGCTCTTCTTATGAAGCAAGAAAAACGAAGTGAGATCAAAACAACCTATCAAAAATTTAAGCGAGGCCTCAAGCCAAAAGTCGGAAAAATCTTGCTCAGGACGTGCTTGTTTGAATAAACGCCATGCTTCACCACTAACAAACATTCTATCTCGATGAATTCGTAGTGGTAGCACGTCCTGCGCGAGGCCCAGCTTGCAGGACTGCGCGAGGTTAAAATATAAAAAACATCTGTTCAGAAATGTTTGACGAATTTACACAAACGTACGTACCGACCCCCCAAACCACATAAAAGTTCAAACATGTCGTTTAATTCATGACATCCACCTTCGGTGAGTCTTCTTCTGGTTCGGGGACTTGTCCACGATCGTTGCCACCGTCGCTGCTGCTGCTGCTGCTGCTGCCCGAGCCGTCCTCACCGGATTCTCCCGAACTCTCCCCGGAGGACGATTTCTCGGGAGATGCGGCGGCATGTTCTCGCTCCTCCTTTTCTCTTAGCTGCGAAACGAAGAGAAAAGTAAAGAAATCTTAAGAAACTGGAATACATACGACGAACATAAGTCACGAAATAGGCCAAAGAATTACCTCGTCAAGCTTTGCCCGCGCAACAGTCTTAGCCATTTCCGCCCCGCCAACCATCCAGAATTCCTTTGCGAACTTTAGCTTTATAGCAATAATGTCAGGATTGTCTTGAAGTATAGTTTCGCTGGTAACGCCTGGGAACTGAGAAAGGTTCGCGCGAAACTTTGCCAAGTCAGCACAGCCGTAGTCGTGAAGGACCTTCAGAATGCTTTCCACAGAAAAGGATACGGCAAAATTGCCGGCGCCAGAGATGACTTCGGGGAGAGCCTTGAATTCTTCCTCGAGCCAGTCCATAAAGTCAGAGATATCAATATCAACTGGAAGAGGAGCTGGACGAACACCATACTCATTCAAGGACTTCTGGTATTCGGCATAAAGCAACTTTAATCTTCCCAAAATTTCCGAAATTTGTTTCTTCGAAGATTCACCTTCGCCATCGGCCGCTTTCTCAAGATCTACGATTTTTCGATCCTTCGAGCTCAGTGACTTGGCAAGGCTGGCGTTGTTGGTACGGAGATCTTCAGCAATCTTGGTAGCACGCTCTTGTTGTTGCCGAAGTTTCTCAATCATACTCAGGTCATCTTCGTGAGATTTTCGAACCTTCTCCAGTTCTTTTTTGGAATCCTCGAGCGCGGCTTCGGCGAACTTCTTCTCGTCCTGACTTCTTTTCAAAGCCTCGGCCCGGCTCGGATACCTTCTTTTCCAGCTCTAGGTTCGTGGATTCCGCGAGACCAAACTTGCGCTCCAACTCCTTGGACTTCCGAGAAAGTTCCTCATTAATCTTCTCCTGCGCAGAAAGCCGCTCTATGGCAACTTTCCCGAGCATAGAATACTTGAGAGTGTAGTCTTCATGGAAGCGCGCAAGCTTTGAAGGAGAATAGGAATGCAACAGATCCTTGAACTCTGAGAAATTCAAGAATAAATCTCAGATGAAGATTCTACAATCAAGAATCGCGCAAAGGGGCACTAAGAATCAACGAACCTTGCTTACTGAAGTGCTGCATAGTGACCTGCTTAGTCGAACCTGAGGAGGCCTTCCCCTGAGGTGAAGGGGTAGCGTCGGAGATAGATAGAGGCCTCTTTTCGGAGCCTTGAGCGGCTTCTTCGAGGTTGTTCCGAGGCACCCTCTCTGTTTCATCAACAATCGTGGACGATTTCCATAGAGTTAAAAACTTGGACGCCTTGCCCCCGACGCCAATTGTCTCGAAACCAACACGCAACAGTTTGCCGCGATAAGACGTACCAAAATTTTTGTTAAAGGCGGCCAAAGAAGGAGAAGGCGCTTGGTCTTCGGGGACGACCTCCCGAACTTCGACCAAGGGAATGTTTTCGGAAGAATGGCCGTCCCTTTGAATGGTTCGTTCGAGATCACGGGCAAAATCGGAGGAGACTTGATCAGCGGCAGTAACATCAGCAGCAGGAAGTTCGCAGCAGCGGGAGACTCAGCACGAACGGCAACATCGGCAACAACGGGCGACTTCTCGACGAACGAAGGGGATGCCTCTCGTCGAACTTCGGGGGCAATATCCGAAAAGGAATCGATGTCGACGAACTCATTTTCGGAACCGGCGGGACAAATGTCTCGAAAGTTAAATAATGGCCGAGGAAAACACCTTTGGGGCTATCCGGCTTCGCGGGAATGTCGTCGTCAAAGGCGGACGGGACCCGCCGAACTCCGGAGGAGGAAACCTTCTTCACGGCTTTTTTTCGGTTTCTTGCGGCTCATCCGGGCAAGTCCCGAAGCGGCACGGGAGTTCGGCTTCGAAGTTTGAGGTTCGGAGGTTCGCCGTTTACGCTTCGACGACTCGAGTGACCTGGTCCTCGAAGGCTTCACTCCTGAAGATGTTCCCTCGGTGGCAGGTGCCAAGTTTCGCTTCGACGATCTAATTCGAGGAGCGTTGATTGGAGCGACCGAGCGGCGTACCGGCCACGGCGACGGCAGGAAGCTTCAGTTTCGGACCAGGGCTTCGAGAGCTGAAAAACTTGTCACCACAGATCTCCGAAAAGACGCGGTTGATCTTCTTCTTGTGCTTCACCAGGGCCTTGTATGCTTTGTATTCGTTCATGGTATACTCGCCTACCATGACATTGACCTTCTTCTCAACTTCATCCATAAAATCCTTAGCGCTTTGGCCCTCGCGAAGTTTAATCCCGAACTTCGGGAAAGGAACTTGCCGACCGCCCGATTGACGTTGTAGTCCACGATTTCGGCAGGGGACCAGCCCCTCGAGATAGGCCAGATTCGCGCGGCGACGAATTCTTCGATAATGTCGCGGCCGCCAAGTATCGTGCTGGCCAGATGGAATGCACTCTCACAATTCCGAATGCCTAGGGCTCGCTGGTTGTACTTCCCCACATTCATTGCGGTGAGGGGCGCGATCGAACACGACAACTTCGGCACATTGACCTTAAGGTAAAACTAGTAGGACTTCCAATCATCGGAGAGGTTGGTCTTGCAGCAGGGAGAAATGCGGGTCGGGTAATCCCTTGTCGGGTATTCGGCGTCGGGTATTGAAAGTACGGCACGCGTGCGGCTATGATAGAATTGCCCGTCTTCGCCTTTCACAACTTCCGGAATAATCACCAGTTCGTAGAACCTGGTGAAGGCATCGATGGTAGGACTGCACCCGAAAGTCTTCAGAATTCAAATGAACTTTGATACTTCGAGGAAAGACGTCGGGGTAAGCTGGTGGATCTTCACTGAGAATGCATCAAGAATAGCCGGCAACACAGGATCACAAGGTAATCGCAGCCCGCAGATGAAGAAGTCCCGAAAAACCACAATTTCACCAGGCTTGGGAGTAGGAATCGTTTCATCGAGTGGGGCGCGCCCGGCCCCAGGTGAGAAGAATCCGGCCTTCTCGTACTCACGAATGGTATCGCTCGTCACTTTCGACTCTCCGAAGTCAAGCGAGGGCGGCGAGGGGGCCGAGGTCCTCGGCATAACAAGATCCTCCACCCCAAAGCATCCACATCCCCGACGTCTTCGCCGCCATCGGACCCAACCTCTCCGTCTTCGCGACTTCGGGAGCCGCTAGGTGATCCAAAGCATCTTCGGCGGCGCAGCACGATCTGCACTTTCGGCAGGTTGGTCGAGTGGGAGACCGGCAGCGATCAATTCTTCAGTAGTCATAGGTCTAGCTGTATTTCTGATGCGAGCCACCTAGCAAACATAAGCAGTCAGATAGTTTAGGCTAATAGTCGAAAAAGAGCTACGAAAATCGTAACATTACTACACCAAAGTTAAACGAACTAACGAGACAACATAGCAAACATAAAGGAACACTTTAGAAAAGGAATACCTTAGAAAATCGCGAGCAAGGCCTGGAGTTCGCAAGTCTTCTAGCACAGAAAGCTAATCCCGCGAAGGAAGAAAAATGTGAAAATCACGAAAGGCGCGAGAGCAGTAAAAAATTTTTTAACAGCGCCGGCCCGCTATTTATAGGGCCGGGGAGGGGCAGTTTCGCGAAGTGTGCCTCGATTCAACCGCCTTTTGCTCCCTGGGCGACGCGTGTCCCCTCCGACGTTCCGAGGGTGACGTTTTTTACTAAATTTCCGAAAAGTTCGTGGAATCGGATCGTCGGAGTCAACCCGCTTCCCCGAGGGGCTAGTGTTGGGGAATTCAGGAAAATACATCACCCTCGAAACGTCGAAGTCTAACGGCATTCTCAAAGTATGTTTTTCAGGGGCAGGAAATTCGCGAATACAGGAAGTCTGGGACCTGCGAAGTCGCGAGTTCGCGGATGTGCAGAGTTCGGGAAACTTGGTTCGGCGAAGAGACGGAGTCATGAACATGCGGAAGCCCGGAATCTCAACTGTTGGCGGCCCGAATGTCGGAAATTTTCCGATTCGGGAATCCAGTGAAGACTCTGTTCGGGACTCAGGCGCTGGGACACACGCGAACCTGCGGAGAAGCGGAAGCCGCTTCGGAAATCTGTTAAATACCTGATTCAGGAATTTCGGGTGAAGACATCCACGAATCACGAGAGAAGCAAAGTCAAAGTTGTAGTCCCAAAAAGTCCGGGTTTAGAGTGTGAACTAGTGGCAGACTTGTAAATATGTAAGGAGTGAAAAGACGTTCTTATGTGTGTTCACATTAGGAATATTCTCCGAGCCTAAGGGTGATATCGGAATGTAAAAGTCCCTTCGTCTCCCTATAAAAGGGGGCGCGAGGGCACGTGTAAACGGATTCAGACTTTTTTGGGACTTGTGCTACTTGCGGAGAGCATCACTGTCTCTTTGCGCTCTAACTGTGAACTTGAACGTGTTGAGAACTCCACTCGTGTTTGGGTAGTTATCCGAATTTTTCGGGTATCCCCCCAACAGCGACACATGTTGATACAAGACAGATACATGTGGGTCACTTAGAATAACGACACAGGGACTTACAACATGTCGGCACGTGCCCTTGTGCTACCTTTGCCTCGTTGCCTTCCTCTTTGCGACATGTGCTACCCGACATGTCAGCTTCCAGCAGCGTGGACGGGACACCACATTAGCTGCCAGCGTGGGCCGAGGCATGTGGATCGGGATGTTTTGTGATAAATTTATAGAGTTATAAATCAAAAATGGTTATGTGATGAAAGATTTTTCGTCAAAAAAATACGTTTGTGATGTTTTTTACCAATTCGTTATGAAAGCTTGATGTTAGCTTGATGACATTTGAAATTCATCGCAAATTCGTCACAAAACTCCCTTTGTGACGAATTTCACGTTCACTGTGATGAAACCCATTCATTACCGATGCAACTGTTTCCACTAGTGAGATGACCGAAAGAGTAGGAAGTGGTGAGGCTGTTTTTAGCGGTAAGTGACTCATTCGTCTCGAAGGGAGAGCCTTGGTGGCGAGCCCATCTTAGTGGTTGGGAGCATATCCTTTATGGAGCTCCAACATGGATTAGGGATCACATTTGCTTACCGTTAGCATGGGATAAATTGTCATACCGAGTTTGCATCCTTACTAATCCCCGCCTTATGCTTTCACGTTACTTGCAACTTGAGCGTTTTTACTTTTCAGAGCAGTATCTTGATTGGATTGGCTATATAGGTTGTATTAACTAGATCAACCTTAATTGCCATAGATAGCATGATTTAGTTTATGTTTTGAAGCAAATAGTGGGAACCGATACTTAACGTTTTAAGTTTTGTCTAACTAGCCCATCAACCTGTGCATCCGCACGGTCTAATACTTTTAGATGGCATATAATAATATTATAAGTAATTATTTAGATTAGGGAGAACAATCAATAATTAATTTTTATTTAAATACTTTATAATACATTAATGAGCATCGGCTAAAGATCCTATAATGATAGAGTCTTGTTATATATGGTTTAAATATTGGAGAGTGATTAAGGGCAAGGGATTAGTTGCATCACACATGACCAACAGGGAAGGAAAGTTATTCGAAGCAAAATTATTTATTATGTATGATGTGACTGGTGGATCATTTAGATTTTTTATAGAGGTATATGTGGGTAATTTAGACATAAATATAGAAGGTTGTTTTTAATTGTTCATAATGGCATAGGTGTGTAATTTTAGAAATAAAGTTGATTTAAAAAAATCTAAGATTTCTCTACCTTTTTAGAATGTCCACTTGGGATTCCTACGTGGCTTCATGTCACAGCTTTCATGAGTTTTCTCTCTTTTTAAAGCGTCCACCTAGGATTCCTAGGTGGCTTCATGTGAAGTGTCACACCCGAATTTGAAGGCAAACTCGAATGCATAAATTATATGTGCGCTAGAATCAAGTTACACACATGTAATGACTCAGTGAATACCAAATACAGTGTCAAAGCATAGTAAAAGAGAGTACTATAACCATTACATGATCGGAAGTCTTATAAACGTATCATCAGAGCGAACAACTAGCAACGGATCTTCCAAAAGAAACTCCATAGGCAGTTGACTAGTGGCACGTACGCCTAGAACTCATAAACAATCTTCAAGTCTGAGCAGCAGTCTGGGTTGTGTAGATGCAATAAATAAACAAGTGTGAGCACATGTCGTACTCAGCAAGGGGAGAATATCATAATAAACATGCAAGGTTGTATAAGTGGATGGCCAAAGGGTTTAAGCATTGTAGCATTTTAGTTGGTCAAATTTTATTAAGCAACTTACTTACTAGCAAATATAAGTGTATACCATCCCACAATTAATGTGTAGCATTATCATCATAAACATAAAGTAAATAACAATTTAAATTCATCTTCCGACAGATTAATCATGTGAAGGTCCAGGGTGCTCTTGACCGTGAGCATGACTAATCGATTAGTTTTAAACACTCTGCAGAGGTTGTACATCTTTACCCACAAGTCGCGTAACAGTTCAAAACAACTTTAGATCCAACCACACGATGCTGATCAGACATCATACCACACCGTAGAGGTGTGATAGCATAGGACGCTCAAAGATCCCCTAATGTGCAGCACCCCCCTAGGTTTCAGGATGAAGTAGGACATAAAGCTCTCTAGCAGGTACCATGTCTTAGCAAAGTCCAACTCCCCGCCAGAGCAGGTCTATAACCCATCAATGCCTCCCCATTGGCCCCTTTCAGGTAAGATCACTACAACATCAAGGTCTCTAATTATTCAGTCAAGCCAGAGCCATATAGCCTTGTGGTTGTACTGTTATCTTGGGTGGTTCTCCATGTTCCAATTAAATATGTGGTCATGTAATTAACTTACCATTAATGAACATAGAGTATAACGAGTATCATGTTGTTTAACACCAACTGAGCAACTAAGCAACATCTACCATCAAGATTAATTAATCAACCCAGTTACAAGGCAATGGTCAAAACAAACTAGGCATAATTCTTAATAGGAACCCATCAAAATTAATGCAAAGCATTTAAATAAACACAATGATTAAATGCATGTTTATATAGGATAAAGCGGGTATGACCAATGACACTTTCCTTCCACAAGATAACTTCGGTGAAAAACGCAAAAGATATGAGCTATACAAGGTTGAAGGGCTTAACTGCAGGAAAACTAAACTTCTAAGGGCCTAACAGAAAGAACCCAAGGGCTAAAACAAGATTATATGCTTATAATTTTATAAACACAATGTCTATGGCGCAAAACTACCAGGGATGGACTTCGGGCGCAAAACCAAGAAAAGATAGGGTCTAAAGCATAAAGAAAAGGACCTACATCTAAAGGTTTTTGAACTGACTTGCTTGCAGTTGCAAAAAGGAGAACCGCAGGGGCTCTTTTGCAAAATGGACACGACTGGCCGGTGTTGACTGGTATCTGACTTGGTTGACTCCGGTTCAGATGTGATCTAGAGCGTTGATGGCGAAACGGACGGCTAGCAGCGCTTGCTGTGGGACGAGCGGCGCATGGGCGACGGCGGACACGCCGGCGAGCGGCGACGCACGGATAACTCCGGTGAGCTAGCTCTATCCTCGATATAGGGGCTCAGTTTGCGACATGGTTGGGACTGGGGTGAAGATCGTGATGCAGTAAACTCATGCGGACCATCGGGGTTGACGGAAGCACGACAGCCACGGTGTGCGATGCGGCGAGGCGGAGCAACAAGGTGTGGTAACTCCGGCGAGCTCCCACGGACGAAGCAAGGCCCGAGGACGGCTACATGCGGCACGGTGTCTTCGTCACCTCCACACGGGTCTCTAGAGCTACTGCATGTTGAAGGGGAGGCAGCACATCGCGAGATCGACAGTGGCGGCGCGAGAGCTAGGGTTTGGAGCTCGAGGCTGCACCAGTGCTTGCGGTGCAGGCGAAACAAGCATGCGGAGGCGGTGGCGAGGCTTATGTAGGAGGCCAGGGGAGGCCTCGGTGTGGGCCCAAGGCCGAGGCAACGTGCAGGCTCGGCCGGACTTGAGCTCGGGCTCGGGAGCGACGCGAGGAGAGGGATGACGTGCAGGACCCGCTTGTTAGCGGCTGGGAGCGGGGAAGGCAGACGTGGGTCGGTGGGCTGTGCTGGGCTAACTGGGTCGCAACGAAGAGCTGGGCCGAAGGGTTGGCCGGGCTGCGGGACTGAGGGATGCCGCACAACACAGGGAAGTTCGGGGTGCTTCACCAGACTCCGGCTAACAGGCCATGCAAAACAGAATAGAAAAAGGGAGGGAGAAAGAGAAAATTTTTAACATTTTTGAAGAATACTCTAGCCAAATGAATTCAACTATAAATTCGAATTAAACCAATCAAAAATAATGCACCAGCATGAATGCAACAATAAAATCCTATGATTATTGTTGGAGTATAAGTGAATTGCCCACCTTTCCCTATCAGCTTAAGCTTTTGGGTGGAACTGGTTGGTGCATGCAAATCAATATAGTACCAGAGCCAGAGGTCTCGAGTTCGAATCCTGGCGGACGCATTAATTAAAATAATTACAGTCCACTTCAATATTCCACGTATGCGGCCTGGGGGAGCCTGCACGTGAGGGGGAGTGTTGGAGTATAAGTGAATTTGCCCACCTTAAGCATTTGGGTTGAACTGGTTGGTGCATGCAACTCAATAATTATTAATTTAATTAAGAAAATAATTAAATGCCTAGGGAAATTAAATAAAACCTCAAAAATCCTTAAACATAAGCATTGTTGCTAACAGAATTTTAATAAAAGGCATAATGTGAAATTTAGGGTGTTACATGAAGGCTTCAAAAGAAGTCTCCGATTAATACTAAGATTCACCCCTCTTCTCCTTAGGCTTTGAGCATCAATCCATTACATTTTTATTAACCTCCATGCGGGGGCGATTTCACTCGCTAGCACAGTTGGGCATGACTTCACACACAAGCTCTTCAACCAAATGTTTAGTGTTCCACACAACTGGAAGCTTTGTTGATTTCTTATACATGAAAACTAAGAGCAAGATCTGATTCCAAGGTGAAGGGTAGCAGCAATGGCAAGGAATATATATGGGGGCCCGGTAGGTGTAGGCCAGCATTTGAGGAGATTGATGCCATACTCTAAAGACCAGCCAAGAATTTTATATTTCCTCTCAGCATGAGCAAAAAATGGGTTGGATATTAGACGATATTTGCATCCATGTCTGAATCAGTTCAAGATAAAGTACTTCTACGCTGAGCAAATAATGTCTAAACTGCAATAACATGCATAAACTTCATTTGTGGGCAAATCTGTAAAACTTATATAGGTGAGACCCACTACAAGTCATGGTTGGATTTCTCTCAACATGCAAGCATTCCACGTCATCATCCACTATGCGTCATGTCACCATCCACGGTACGCCATGTCATCACCCACCAAATCACATATTTATGTCTTCAATCGATTTTCTGTGGCTTATAGTATATCACACCACAAAATTCCTGCTGACAATTTTAGAATGATTCACTCTCAACAAAATAACATGCTTTCATATATAATGAGTTTATATTTGGTGTCACTACTTTCACATTTCACCTTAAAATTTTGTTTAAAAAATTCTCGCAGCAACGCGCGGGGTATCACCTAGTAATATTTGTAAATTGGAAACATACACGCTGGTGAGAGGATGAAGATGTGGCCGCGTGCAGTGTTTTGGATAGCACTACCGAGACATTTGCCCCAACTGATGGTAACTATATGAAGTAACAGATTCTGTCTTGCTGATACGATTTTATCAGGCGTCAAATTTGCATGCATGCCTCTATTTTTTTCTCTATTGATCAATATACTTTTTATATGTATCATTCGATGAATGATCTTATCTCGCATTTAATTAGTAATATTATTCGTAGGCAGTTTACTTGGTAATTTTATTTGTCATATATATAATCTATATGCAGTTTTCATGCTTACTTGTATGAACACTCGCTCTTTATCGACGAAAAGCATATATCTTATTACTTTCTTGAAGACACATGTGAACACTTTCTCTTTATTGAAGCAAGCATATCCAAAAGTACAAATTTGAAGTTCACTCCACCGCTAGAAGGATACTATTTAAATCCAAGTGCAGGAAACCAACACTTGCATGTGTTGTGCTTTGTGCATCCCCTGATTGAAATGAGGCAACTAAAGATAAACGGAGAGGAAGTTGGCGGGGGCATTCTGACAATGAACAATAGGTAAGACAAGATGCAACTTCCTGCTTTTAATTAGGTTTTTTTCTGACAACATGCTTTTAATAGTTATATGTATAAACGCTATAGGCTATAGCATATACTCTGGGGCTATTGAGTTCCATATTTCTTTTAGTATGCAAGTTCATTGCAATTTAAAATTACCATATCCCCAATCATTGTTCTGTATACTTTGTATATTTGCAAGTTCATTGGGATTCAGCTTAGGGTATATTCCTTCTATTATGGCTCATGCATCCTGGGGCATGACTTTTACATTGTTGTATGCTTTCAATTGGAGAGTAAAATATATGTACATGTGTAGTAAGCCCACTCGTGTGTCTATAGAAAGCATAGTATTTGATATGATCCCACCACCTTTCACTGTTTTTAGAGTGATGATTGATGCCTAGTTTCACTTTTCAATCCGAAATCTGTTTTCAATTTTATTCTACACTTCCAACTCTAAAAAAGTAGGTCCGATGGTATTAAGCTTGCTTATAATTTTCTCAAAAAGCAAAAGGATTGTTATCCTGGTTGGGACATATTCGTCACTGAATTATCTACTTAAGGACCAATTTCGTTGGACTTATTGATTTGGGGATTCCTTTATTGTTAATTATTTTTCATCCTAGGGGATTGTCTAAAACAAATTACAAACCCCATCCACTTCAGAAAAATGTATGAAGAACAGTACTACTGATGAACACATTCATCACTGCTGATTCATAACCCATGTTTCTATTTTGTGAACCACCGGTCAATAATACCAACTGAAAGGGATATAGTCGGACAAAGGGTAAAATATATATACCCTTGTGGCCGGGGGAGAATCTCTTTACCATCCAAACTATTCCAGGTCAACCGCCAAACTCACATCTATATCTATATAGCCTATATAGATGCACCCCACTAAAATGCATTGATCGCTAATTCTCTTGCATATGCAGCCACATCACCTTTATTGCTTGCACCGTTCGATCTAAAAAGCTTCATATCCTTACCGTCTACAATCCACTAATCAACATTCTTAATTAATAACTTACTTTCGTTAGTGTCTCATAAATAGTTTTTTAATAGAAAAATAACAAATAGTACAAATACTATCACTATTATCCATCCGTTAGCTAGTTAATCAAAGAGTAACTCAAATATTTGTGATTTTATAAAGAGGCCGATCACATAACTTTTAATGTAATCTCTACAAGCACACCATTTATATGAGCAATTAGACAACCACATTGATTTATATATAGTTTATTAAAAAAACTCACTCAAATCTCGCAGCAACACGTGAAAAATCACCTAGTATTCTGATATTGTCACAGGCTACCCACCTGCATGGGACATGTCGTGCTTGAAGCCTACTTGCCACATCCTACTTTAATTCGAAAGAAGTTGCCATCACACTTAACACCGAGGGCTGATAGTGATGCAATAGATTTCATCATTTCACTTTATTATATTATTGAAAACTTTATGAAATTATTTGGTCATCCAAACGCCATTAAATAAAAGAACAACTAGATAGAAAGTTATAGATCTTGTGAAAAGCTACCCTTTTGTGGAAAACTCGCCACCATTTGATTTCATAGGAAAAAAGTTATGAAATTATGAACTTTCAAGACATGAGTCGTTTTTTTGAACGTACATATAGGTATGAGATTGTACGCTATTTCATTGGTAAAGACGAGAGTTTTACAACTTGCTAGCCTGTGGTAACAAGTCATATTTATTATGAATATAGAAAATTAAACTATCCTTACGTACTTAGGTCAATTTTATTAGGGAGTTTCATGGCATTAAATTCAATATCACATCAACAATATTGAAAAATTGGCAAGATAATTAATAGATGAAGTATCATCACATGAGAGTGGAGTTTCATCCTATAATACTCATCTGGCACAATTATTATCTGGTTCTTAGTCTGAGTAACTGTGCAATGAAACCGCATTGAGATACTGAGTAGTAGTAATATGAACAACCATATATATACCTCTACGAGTATATATACATATATGCCTGTGTGTTTGTCTCAATGTTATTTTTTGTTGCGTTGCTTCTTGGAGCTTACCAACTTAATCAACGCGTGTTGAACTTCACTCAGCTTGGTGCCCGCGGTGCAAGAGCTCTGGAACACGTGGGAGATCCACTGCCTGATCCTCGTCAGCCTCTTCCTGCAAGTATTCCTCTTCCTCTTTGCCGGCATGCGGAGGCACAACTCATCACACGTCCTAAGCATAGCCCTTTGGTTGGCCTACCTATCAGCGGACTCTGTGGCAATATTCGTGCTCGGTCACCTCGCTGTTCGCGCGGGCGAGCCGGGGCACCAGCTCACGTCCTTCTGGGCAGCGTTCGTGCTCGTCCACCTGGGTGGGCAAGACACGATCACTGCCTTCTCCAAGCAGGACAACGAGCTGTGGGTGCGTCACCTATTGATTCTAGTCACCCAGGTCACAGTTGCCGGGTACATCGTGGCCAAGGCGTCTTGGACGGACGCCAGGCTCAAGGCTGCCATGGTGCTCATGTTCCTCTCTGGGTGCTTCAAGTACGCCGAGCGTACCTTGTGCCTATACATGGCGAGCCCAACCAGGCTCAGATCAGGTGCCCAAGATAGTTTGTCAGCGTTGGTAAAGTCACTACACGAGTTGCAAGAACACCAACTAATCATCACGGATGACGATGACTTTCGACGAGCTTCCATGGAACATAGGTTTGATTTGATGCTCAAAGGCTCTGCACAAAAGGATGATTCTTATCCCCTTGCTGATGACATGGTATCCGTGGATGCACCTTTGAATAAAGTGGTGACCATTTTAGCTGCGAACTATCTACCGGAAGTGCTCCATAATAAGTTCCCATCTAGTAGTCCTGGCCGCTACAAGGTCTATGAGTCCGTGGGAGCAACTCTGGTAAATCTCTACAACAGCCTCTACACCAAAATCCCACTTCGAAGATTTATGTTCATCGAAATATGTTGTGACACTTACAAGATATGCTGCTCAAAACATACACGTATCTCTCTTTATGGTAGTCACATTTTTGCCTATAGTGTATTAAGCCTTTTCACGTTATACATCTTGTTCCAATTTGTTTCAACCCCCATAGCCATGGTGCTCTTCTGGGCTGCTGAAAAGGGGTGGCTTTCTCCTGATCTCCATACTAGTACCTCAGCCGATACCATCGTGTCATACATACTGCTTGCAGGAGCATTAGTCCTAGATGTGTCTTCGCTCCTTATCTTCATTTATGGCAACATGAGGCCTAGTCATGGATGGTCCGAGGAGATAGCACAGTACAGCATGATCAAGAGGCACATCATGCAGCAAGACACTTCAGGCATGGCATCCATATGGCAATGGATGGGTAGGCACTTGGGTGCCTGGGGTGTCGGGTTGCTCGACTCAACACGCGTACCCATCGCCCAAGATCACAAGTCACCCATCAAGGAATTCATCCTTGACAGTCTGTTGCACTATGGAATAGAAAGCGAGTGGAACATTGCCAGCACCCGTGGTGCACTGGCACTGCAGGAGCGTGGACCTGGTTCAGATTCTGCTTGGCCAGGAAGGGAAGTAATACTGAAAATCAGCATAAATGATGCGGATTTCCCAACAAGTGTCCTCATCTGGCACATCGCAACCGACATATGCTACTACACTGCAGATGGCGGCACCGTTGATTCTGATCAAGTGAAGAAGCATAAGCAGATGAGCAGAGAACTATCAAACTACATCATGTACCTTCTCTTCAAGTGCAATGTCATTGTCACTACCAACTCTCAGCATGTGCACGAAAAAGTTCATGGTGAAATAGAAAAAGTGCTGGGTCCTAATCAGGTTACCCTAGGTGAGGAGGCAGCTGTCATGAAGCTATTAGGAACTAATACTACCGCAGAAGAAGAAAAGCAAACAGACTCAACTCTTGAAACCCAAAAGCATGAAGAATTAGGCAATGAACAACAAGGCCCAGCATCCATGACAAACAAAGACGGAAATGCTACCAACAACAGTCATATTCAGAAGCTCGTGCGTAGCACGGTTGAAGCTCTTGATACTCCAGTATTGCCCCGTGCACGTAAGGTGGCCAATGCGCTCATTAGCATCAAGGATGAAACAAAGCGTTGGGACCTCATTGCCTCGATCTGGACGGAGATGCTTTTCTACACTGCGCCTCGTTGCGGAGCTTCTTTCCACTACGAGCATCTAAGCACCGGTGGGGAGTTCGCCACCCATGTACTCCTTCTCATGCGTTCGCTGGGCCCTTTTCTACCACCCCCTGTTGCTTAAGCTTGGCGAGCCATGCCATATATTGTCACAGCCTCTCAGCTCATGTGAATATTGTATCGCCCATAAGAATCAAGAACAACTAGTATGTACAGTGTAGCCACCATGTGTAATAAGTTTCAAAATTCCATCCCACTCTGGTAGTAGGATGGAATAGGCATGCATGGAACAATTGTGTCTGTGTTGTACATGTGTGCTATATTTAATTAAGTTACGGTTACGTGTGCTGTTATGAGCTTATGATTTTACTGTTAATGCAAACTAGCAGGTTGGCTCGCGCTAATAGCGCGGCTAGAGATTTGATAAACTATATTTTAAAAATATTATGTTAGCAATGGATTTTTTATCCCTCTTAATTCGTTATTTATCATTTGAAATCACTAACACCAATGTAGATATTGGAGCTAGAAATTCAAAAGTGGTATTAATACACTCGAATTTTGCTATTTGGATAGTGTTTGGATTGGCAGATGTAAAATAACCCAATAACTAATGTAATTTGACGCTCCACTTCACTCCCACATAGAATGCGAAGCTCTACAACTCTGTATTGGACTGAAGTTGTTGTTCACTATCTCGTCATTTAGTCCCCGCTTCAACCGACAACGCCTCTCGCTCTCCCACTCTCGATGGTCGAACTCTGTCTCGCTGATTCCGTGGTTCTAAGTTTGGCTCTGGTGTTGACATGACGCAGAGTGGGTGCTCCACTTCCCGATGCCAAGATCCAACTCCTCCGACGAACTCGTCGTACCTGGTGGCAGCACTCAACCTACATGCATTGTCCATCAAGTTTATCCTATCTTATCAACTCGCGTGGCATCTGATTTTTTTGTCCCATCACAGAAGTAGGTTGTGCATTCCATAATCAAGTATTTTCTCTCAGTGGCCTTCTGCCCATGTGTATCTTTTACCGTCTATATCAAAAAAAATCTAAGATATTTAGGGTGTACTTGGTACGCTTGCTGCCTCTTCCTTGCCTCGTATGATTGCCTCACCTTTCCGGGCAAAGCAAGGCGAGCTTCGATGGGAGTGTTTGCTTTATCCTTGCCCTACTCACCATGTAGCTCGATCTAGCAGTGTCATCATAGCTAGCTCGATTGGTAGCAGCGGAGGTCCATCTAGTCATAGTGGAGGTCAATCTGATAGTGGTGGTCGAATAGATGATAATGTAGGTCAAATCCACAATTGCGAAGGTTGATTCAGTGAATGAAGAGTTTGATAAATCGAGGGCAGAGCTTGATTCGACGAAGCTCATGTGTCGCAAGAAGCTTATTTTGGCAGATGTGGTGTTAATTCGACAGTCTTTGTGTCGCAAGGATTTTGCAGCATGATCCACCAACATCGTAGCTCGATTCAGCAGCAATGAAGATTGATCCGGTCGCAATGGAGGACAATCCGACAATAGTGGAGGTCGATGCAATGGCTAAAGAGTTGGATTTCGCGAAGGCATAGCATGATTTAGTTCTGGTGTGCCTAGATTTGACGATGACAGAGCTCGTTTCGAAAGTTACAGCGTAGATTCAGCAATCTCCTACACCTCAAAGGATTTTCTTGCTTAGATGTGCAAGCTCGTCGGGCAAATCGGTGAGGCGAGCCGCTGGCAAAGAACATCCCTATCATTTCTCAAAAAAATATACGTTGTTCGTTAATTGAAGTTAGAGTTGCATTTATGCATATATTCTATAAATGTATAACTTCGTCTAGAGATTCATGGGAATTTTAAAGTTAAACTCACGTACTATATTCCTACTATATATCTTTCCTTTTTAATTCCAACATTTTCTTACAACATAGAGAGGGTGAGTTGGATTTTGGTTTGGACTCATGACACTCCGTCCGTATATTAGTGTTTTCTTTTTAATTCTGAATTTGTCTTTTTTTTAAATGTAGATTCTTTCGAAAAATGTGTTACCTTCTTTAAACTATGTTGTAATAATATAATAAATATATTAATTTATATAAATAGCTTGCCTAAGGCAATTAGCATACTCCGTATGGGCGCATGACTAATTAAGCAAGTATGTCGTGGTTTGCGAGGTGTATTGCGAGATGTGGAATCACACAAGGTGACAATGAGTCACAAAATTAATTTGTACCATGGGTTTCAACATACTTTTTTCTATTTTGATTAGATATTAATTAAATTTGGCATGGACTCTTTATGTTTTTATAGACCGTTAGATGTTCATATTAATTATCTGACGGTGCATATCTTTTTCTTTTTAGATTAATGTGAGAATTTTAAGTCATTAGATCTTCACTAAAATCTAACAGTGCATATCCTTCTCTTTTTTGATTAACAGTGCATTTTTTTGCTCTTCCGATCTGTGTAAAAATTAACTACTATTTTTCTTATTTTTAATTCTGAATTTATGTATTTATTAATTGTATTTGTATTGAATATGGACTCTTTGGATTTCCTTATTTTAATTATGAATTTATGTATTCTTTGGATTAATCTAGACCGTCAGATCTTCATAAAATCCAACGGTGTATGTTCTTCTCTTTTTTGGATTAACGTGGGAATTTATAGACCCTCTCAGCGAATGTGGTGGCTTCTTTTAACACTCAAGTATAAAGATAATAATAGATATGAAACTAAAATTATTGAGTCGTACCTATATGATTTGTTTACACTAGAACGTAGGCACCAGAAAGCAAATATCAATAATTAAGTATAAAGAACCTTGAAATGTGGCCATCAGAAGCTTTTTTAGGAATATTTGACCATCGGAATTCAGAAGCAACACTAAGGGTAGTCCCAATGGGGATTTCTAGTTGTAGAATCCAAGAGAGGAAAAAGTAATTAATATGCACAAGAAACCATCTCTTCCAACCCACAGTTTCTAAAGAAAAGGTTAATACAAAAGATTAATTAAATGCAACACAAAATGAGATAGATCAATTGTGCAATCAGACGTGTAGTCGTTGCTGCTGTGAAAAACGACAGTGAAAAATCCGTTTGCCAGGGAGCTCGCGGTGGGCGAAGGATGCCCGACGTGGATCGACAAGGAGATCTAGAATCATCGGCGGTGCAGGATTGGGGGAGGGTGGTCGGGAGATGGCCGCCGGGGGAGCAGAGGAGAGGGAGATGGCCGCCGGGGGAGCAGAGGAGAAGAAGATGGTCGCCGGAGGAGCAGAGGTGAGGGAGATGGAGGAGATGCTAAGGACTGTCGGTGGACGGAACTGTGTGCTCGTTGAGCGCCACCTGATTCGTCCCTCTCAACGCATGCACCAGAACTCAGGCGAGGTGCCGCCCGAGGAGCTGTTGGTGTGCCATGTGTTGGTCTGTTGGTCCACCGTATCGCCTCGATGCAATCCCCGCTCCTCCCCTACTCCGACATTCCCTGGACGCGGGCCGCCCTCCCACCACTTGGTCTGTCGGAGGGAGTGCCAGACCTGGCCTCGTCCGTGTGTGGGCTCGATGCGCCAGCCGCCTAGCTCGCCGCATGGCAGGGAGGAGGGAGGTGCGCCTACGCCGCCATGTAAGGAATCGCATGCTCGTTAGCCTAAGAGGGGAAGGGGTGAATTAGGCAAATTAAAACCTTAACCTATGGCTTCACTAATTTTAACAAAGGTAAACTAGAACATACTATCTAGATGTGCAACTAGGGTTGTTCTAGTGTGAAACTCCCATCCCAAAACAAGGTTTGCATCCTATAGCCAATCCTAGCATGATACTACTCTAGTAAAGTTAAGGCAAGCAAATATTGCAATAGAGTAAATGCGGAAACGTAAAGGGGATCAGTATTTATAATCGGGCTTCCGGAGACTTTGAAGGATCTTGCGGTTGATGTTCAAGTCCCTCATGTCCTTCACACCTAAAGCATTGATCTCATTGACAAGCACATTTAGGCGTGAGCACATAGATTCGGCATTTTCATTTGCAAGTTGCTTAAAGCTATTGAATTCCTCAAGGAGACAATTGTAGCATTCATTAGCAACTTCTTTTGAACCCTCATTTTGCTCCTTGATGGTTTTCCATAGCTCATGAGCATTTTCGCAAGTAAAAACTCTATTGAAAACACCTACATCTAGTGAGGACAAAATGATACTCTTAGCAATCATATCAAATTGTTTTTCCTTCTTAGTACCATTTCTCATGCCCTCATCGGTGACTCTCCAGATATCAAGGTCCTTTGCTTGGAGATAGGCCTCCATGAGAACCTTCCACCGAGGATAGCCCGTGCCATCGAAATGTGCAGACAAACCTAAGGTATCCATCCCTTTCATTCCTCTATAGAGCAACTCACTAGGCGGTGAAGCCTAACTGTTCCAATGAGCCGGTTTTCACAATTTAGCAATCGAATTGGCGTATCCTTGTGAAGGAAGTGAGTCCCGGCTCTGATACCACTTGCAAGGAATCGGATGCTCGTTAGCCTAAGAGGGGGAGGGGGTGAATTATGCAAATTAAAACCTTAATGTATGGCTTCACTAATTTTAATAAAGGTAAACTAGAACATACTATATAGATGTGCAACTAGGGCTGTTCTAGTGTGAAACTCCCATCCCAAAACAAGGTTTGCAACCTATAGCCAATCATAGCATCATACTACTCTAGGAAAGTAAAGGCAAGCAAAGATTGCAATAGAGTAAATGCGGAAACATAAAGGGGATGAGAGGAAGCAAACTCTTGACACGCGATTTATCCCGTGGTATCGGTAGGCACTAAGCCACCCCTAGTCCACGTTGTTGAAGCACTCACACAAGAGTATTGCTTCCCGGTCACCAAGTCTCTCCCAAGAGCACCACTTGACTCGCCACAAAGGCTAGCCACTTAGGCACTTGCCAAGCTCCCTTGGTCACCTTGATGCCGCCTCCACTAAGGAGCTTCTCCACTTAGGAAGGGGGTCTCCACGTCCCTCGCACAAAGTGTCCTCGCCGCTCCACACCAAGCCGGAGGGTAGATGACGATTGTTGGTGAGACACTTAGGCCCCAAGGCTTCTGGCGAACCTTGTACAACTTGATCCACTCAAGAATCACCTCACAAGGTTGGCACAACCTTGCACTCACTCAGCTCTAAGCTAAGCTTAGCACTAAGCATATACACAAAGCATATGCAAGTCTAAAGATGAGCAATTAAGCACTTGGATGGATTGGACGTGATCTTCAATGTGTCTTGAACTCCTCTGCATTTCCACACAATCCAGCAACCTTAAATGGGTGAGTGGAGGGGGTATAAATAGCCCAAGGCAACCAAAGAGCCGTTGGCTAACGGCCACTGAAAAAGTAAGCGTCGGATGAACTGATGCTAAATTTTCCAGGGCGTCGGTTCATCCGGTGCCCCTCCCACGTCACATAGCCGTTGAGATTCTCTGACACAACTGCTCCGACGCTATACACCGACGGTGCGTCGGATCATCCGGTGCTGAAGACTCCGCGACCAAGTCGTCTCTGTCAGCTTCCACGCGACCATCGGATAGACCGACGCTTCCCCCTTGACCAAGGCGTCAGATCATCCGGTGCTGAAGACTTCATCTTGGCACGTCTCTGTCTTGATTCAAACTGAGCGTCGGATAGACCGACGGTGTCCACTCTCAAGCCGTCGGATCATCCGGTGCTGCTGTCTTTGCTGCTCTTCCTCTGCAACTCGTCCGACGCTACTAGAAAATGGACCGTCGGTTCATCATACGGTGCCTAGGGTTTCACCCAGTGTACCAACTCGTCCGACGATTGCACCGACGCTTGCTATATTGGTACCGTCGGTTCATCCGATGGTGTCTTTTATTTTCCTTTCTTGCTCGGTTTTGACCCTTGAAAAATAGACTATCTTCTCAATTTGGCATGTGGTATTTTGGCATCCTTGGGACCTAGAAGTGTATACAAAGACATGTTATACAATATGGTTAGTCTCATTGATCGTGTTGTCATGAATCACCAAAATCAAACTCGAACTAATGGCATGTGAGGCCATGTTCGCTACAATCTCCCCCTTTTTGGTGATTTATGACAACACCACCAAAGCAAGCATAAATTTGCAAAAATTGACAGAATTAGAACCACTTACACTTGCTTGGATGCTTACCATCATCCAAAACCCCCCCTAGATCAAACTTCCCCCTTTTTGATCTTCTCTTCCTATGCTCACACATTGCTTTGGTCACACATTCTCCCCCTTTGGAATAAAATCTCCAAAAAGTCCAAAACAAAAGGGGTCCAAAGAAACTAGCAAGACCTAGCAAGCATAGCTCAAAGAGAAATGTTAAATACAAGGGAGAAAGCCGCATGAACCATGATCCAATGAAGATACCACATGTAAGAATGACTAAGGTGGATCACAAGCTCATAAGACTAGCATGATACAAACTAAGCTCCCCCTAAGTGTGTGCACAAGATGATAGTGTGAAAAATAGGTGCACAACTACAAACTTGTAAGACAAGGAAGCTTAGAGCATATCATGCAAGGAGGTAGCTTAAAGAACAATAGATAAGACAACTGGTTCTCATTACATTACCATTTGTAGATATCACTTGTAGTCTTTTGATCATTGCATACCTCCGGGGGATGATCCTCTCTACCTTGTTGGCACCACATTGAGACGAGCCACTTGGAAATGATATCACTAGGTGACACCACTTGAAAGAAGCTTGCATAGAAGACACTTGGGGTGCCACAAGGATTAGGAATGTATGAGTACATTACCTTTGAACTTATATAGAGACATAAGCTCGCAAGGACATGACTCAATAGCATGAAGCTCATATTGCTATATTCACTCTTTTAGAGATTTTATATCACATTGAGAGTGAAATAGCATTCTCTTAGAATGAAGTACCACACCGGAACGCGTCGCTAAGGGACTACATAAGATAAGCTTGAAACAATGTTAGTCCCATAACCAAACCATAGGATGACCTCCCCCTAAATGTGTGCATTTAGTGTTTGAATTACCAACCAAATGTATGCACAATGTTTATGACAACAAAAGGGAAGCTAACCCTATAGCTTACTCATGATGCAAAGAGATATATATGAAAACATGCAGCATGAAAGAACAAGTGTAGCTTTCCTACACACTAATCAAACCATGTAAGTTGCTCATGGGTTAGCACATGACACAAGAAACCTACCATATGTAAATATTGCAAAAAATGCAACCTAAACAAGGCAATGGAGCTACAAAGATACTTGAGGTGAGTTCTAGTTTCCATTACCTCAACCGAGGAACTTGGGCAACACAAGTCCAACTTGCAAGCTTGGCTTCTAGGCTTGAACATTCACATCTTCTTTGTGCCAGGCCTCCCAAGTCCCCGCCCTCAAGGCCTTCAAGTGGCCTTCGGAATCCAAACCATTTGAGGCCCCTTCATGTTGGTGATGACTTCCTTAGGCACCCAAATGGGTTGGTTCCAACCCCGCTCCTCCTTCATCTTCCCAACCTTGTGTGCAACCACCTTGCCATTAGCCTTCTTCTTGATGACGTAGATGTTGCTCTTGGTCTTGTTCTTGCGGTTGGGCTTGGTGTAGATGAGGGAGCTCTTGATGGTGGGGTTCAACTTCTTTTTTGCGCCCTTGTCCATCTTCTTGACAAATTGAGGGCATTTGTAGAACTTGTGCCCTTATCCATGACACTTGTAGCAAGTCATGGTTGCACCCTTCTCAAGCTTCTTCACCATGGGATCACGGTTATCTTGAGAAGGTTGGACTTTGCTCTTCATGTCTTGAGAGATGTCCACTTGTTCTTCATCGTTCTTGCCCTTGCCCATCAAACTTGCCAACCTCTCTCAGAGCCATTTCACTTCTTGCTTGAGCTCATCATTTTTCTTGCCTATGAGACAATCACATTTTTCTACAACAACATTCTCATTGCAAGATGGTGAGCAAGATTCATCAATTAAATCAATGCAAAAAGTTGAAGCATGTACCTTGGAGATAGGAATTACACAAGGGATATATGATTCACCAAGCTCAAAGGAATTACTTGTTTTAGTCTCATTGCTCTCAAGCTTAGATTTTAGCTCATCACACTCCTTGCTAAGCAATTTGAATTTGCACAACAAATGTTCATAATTTGTAGCAAGGGTTGCACTAAGATCATTGAGAGCATTGAGTTCTTTAATTTCATTAGCTTGTTTCTTAAGCATTTCTTTTTGCTCATGGACTAGCTCAACAAGATCATCGAGAGAGGTGGTGTCGGATTCGTCATCACTTACATTTCTCTCCATACCTTTGGCCATAAGGCACATGTGTAGTGATGATGAAGGACCTTGCATGAAGCGGGTGGTGAAGTTCTTTCTTGATTCATCACTTGAGCTAGAAGAACTTGATTCTCCACCACTTGTCCACTCATGGACGGCGATCGTTGCTTCTTGCCTTGGTCTCCTCTCCTTGACCACCTTCTTGTTGGGCTTGTGCTCAATCTTGGTGAACTTGATGTGTTGATGATGACGCCCTTCTCTCAATGGACGTTGTAGCCGTACATGTTGACTTTCTTCACATACTTGAAAATCTTCTTCACGTACTCGACCACTATGGATTCAACCTCTTCATCACTTGAGGAATCTCCATCGTCACCATCATCACCATCATCCTTGCTTGAGCTTCCATGAGTAGCCATCCTACTCGACATCTTCTCTTGTTGGCTTGAGAGAGCATGGCTTGTAGTTGGAGAGGATGGTTCTTGGGGCGCCTTCTTTGACTTGGGCATGAGTTGAAGCTCATGTGCCATGATCTTACTCAAGATATGAGATGGCCTCAAATCTTCGAGCTTCTTCTCGTAGATGATTGCCTTCACCAAGTCATAATCGGGCTTCCGGAGACTTTGAAGGATCTTGCGGTTGATGTTCAAGTCCCTGATGTCCTTCACACCTAAAGCATTGATCTCATTGACAAGCACATTTAGGCGTGAGTACATAGATTCGGCATTTTCATTTGCAAGTTGCTTAAAGCTATTGAACTCCTCAAGGAGACAACTGTAGCATTAATTAGCAACTTCTTTTGAACCCTCATTTTGCTCCTTGATGGTTTTCCATAGCTCATGAGCATTTTCGCAAGTAAAAACTCTATTGAAAACACCTACATCTAGTGAGGACAAAATGATACTCTTAGCAATCACATCAAATTGCTTTTCCTTCTTAGTACCATTTCTCATGCCCTCATCGGTGACTCTCCAGACATCAAGGTCCTTTGCTTGGAGATAGGCCTCCATGAGAACCTTCCACCGAGGATAGCCCATGCCATCGAAATGTGGAGACAAACCTAAGGTATCCATCCCTTTCATTCCTCTATAGAGCAACTCACTAGGCAGTGAAGCCTAACCGTTCCAATGAGCTGGTTTTCACAATTTAGCAATCGAATTGGCGTATCCTTGTGAAGGAAGTGAGTCCCGGCTCTGATACAACTTGCAAGGAATCGGATGCTCGTTAGCCTAAGAGGGGGAGGGGGTGAATTATGCAAATTAAAACCTTAACGTATGGCTTCACTAATTTTAACAAAGGTAAACTAGAACATACTATATAGATGTGCAACTAGGGCTGTTCTAGTGTGGAACTCCCATCCCAAAACAAGGTTTGCAACCTATAGCCGATCATAGCATGATACTACTATAGGAAAGTAAAGGCAAGCAAAGATTGCAATAGAGTAAACGCGGAAACGTAAAGGGGATGAGAGGAAGCAAACTCTTGACACGCGATTTATCCCGTGGTATCGGTAGGCACTAAGCCACCCATAGTCCACGTTGTTGAAGGACTCACACAAGAGTATTGCTTCCCGGTCACCAAGTCTCTCCCAAGGGCACCACTTGACTCGCCACAAAGGCTAGCCACTTAGGCACTTGCCAAGCTCCCTTGGTCACCTTGATGCCGCCTCCACTAAGGAGCTTCTCCACTTAGGAAGGGGGTCTCCACGTCCCTCGCACAAAGTGTCCTCGCCGCTCCACACCAAGCCGGAGGGTAGATGACGATTTCCGATGAGCCACTTAGGCCCCAAGGCTTCCAGCGAACCTTGTACAACTTGATCCACTCAAGAATCACCTCACAAGGTTGGCACAACCTTGCACTCACTCAGCTCTAAGTTAAGCCTAGCACTAAGCATATACACAAAGCATATGCAAGTCTAAAGATGAGCAATTAAGCACTTGGATGGATTGGACGTGATCTTCAATGTGTCTTGAACTCCTCTGCACTTCCACACAATCCAGAAACCTCAAATGGGTGAGTGGAGGGGGTATAAATAGCCCAAGGAAACCAAAGAGCCGTTGGCTAACGGCCACTTAAAAAGTAAGCGTCAGATGAACCGGTGCTAAATTTTCCAGGGCGTCGGTTCATCCGGTGCCCCTCCCACATCACATAGTCGTTGAGATTCTCTTACACAACTGCTCCGATGCTATACACTGACAGTGCATAGGATCATCCGGTGCTGAAGACTCCGCGACCAAGTCGTCTCTGTTACCTTCTACGCGACCGTCGGATAGACCAACGCTTCCCCCTTGACCAAGGCGTCAGATCATCCGGTGTTGAAGACTTCGTCTTGGCGCGTCTCTGTCTTGATTCAAACTGAGCGTCGGATAGACCGACGGTGTCCACACTCAAGCCGTCAGATCACCCGGTGCTACTGTCTTTGCTGCTCTTCCTCTGCAACTCGTCCGACGCTACTAGAAAATGGATCGTCGGTTCATCCGACGGTGCCTAGGGTTTCACCTAGTGTACCAACTCGTCCGACGATTGCACCGACGCTTGCTATATTGGTACCGTCGATTCATCCGATGGTGTCTTTGCTTTTCCTTTCTTGCTCGGTTTTGACTCTTGAAAAATAGACTATCTTCTCAATTTGTCATGTGCTATTTTGGCATCCTTGGGACCTAGAAGTGTCTACAAAGACATACTAAACAATATGGTTAGTGCCATTGATCATGTTGTCATGAATCACCAAAATCAAACTCGAACTAATGGCATATGAGGCCATGTTCGCTACACGCCACTGGGAGGAACAGCGGCCCTCTGGGACGGCCGACGGGAGGGGTTCCAGTGCTGTTTTCAGAGGTGCAACAACTGACGAAGGGAGCTCACATTGAGGACCGTCGCACACACGGGAAGGAGGCGGTGGTGTGTGGGGAGCCGTGGCGGATCCGGCTGGAGGGGGCAAGAAACGAGTAGTTCCCCCAAACGTGGATCCGCTAGTTTCTTGGTGCCTCGAATCTAGGGTAGACGTCGTTTCTCCAAGTAGAAATTGTTTCTCATTTTTTCCTTCTCTTTCTTCATTAATACTAGTGTCACATCACCAAAATGCTAAGGTGTCAAGGTAATTAACAAAGATAGAAAGTGCAATAAATCCCCCATTGGGACTGCCCTAACCCTATATTCATGTTTATGACACCACGATAACATACGTCAATCAAGTACCCCCTCTGTTCTAATTTGATTTGCGTATAACAAAATAAAAGTTGTCCATGAATGATATGTGTATTCCCAGTTGGAGCCAATGATGCCACGAATTGCTTGGCTGGCTGGCTCGTTTGTTGATGCATCACAGAGGGGAATTAAAGTTTTTCTTGGTCGTCTTTGCGTTACATAGTTAGGCACATATCAAACCTGGACGAAGGGAGTATTTTTTTAATCCTCGTAAAGAAATGATGTATTAGTGCCATTAATGAATTGTTGTAGGCTTGTAGCTCACCCTACTAATTTTGGTATGTTGCTATATTTAATTTCTTTAAACCTTTGTGGTGCAAATTTGACGTCAACACACAAGAGCACTAAAGTGTACGGATCGTGAATAGACCTGATGATAGTGACACGGTCTAGATCAGTCTTGTAATCTAGTTACACCGGTTTCTTAGGGTTTGCCTTCATCGATCATTCGAGAGAATAACTACCACATTTTACGTGGTGACGGAGGGTGGAAAGGTTTGAGAGCAAATCAACGGAAGGATAACCAACACACTTATGTAACAAATAATACCAAACTAAGAAAGATTGTCGAAGCTCTAGTTTTGGAGGAACCCCGTCAGGGTGTGGATGTCGTCAGGGTGTGCTCTAAGTTGACCTGCAAACCTTACACTACAAGAAACTATTTAATTTGTGATAATTTTTTGATGAATTCAAATAACGTCATTAATAGTGCACCATTTATGATGATTTGCGAATTTTCGTCATACATCTACAAATAGCCCTTCCTAGCTCAAATTTGAGCTCAGTTTCTGTTGACGCATCTTAACGTATACTTTTACTTGTCAACTAAATAAAGAAAAGGCATAAAATGAATATCAATATAGACTTAGGGGTTTGATACTAATGAATTCCATGAGTCTTGGTGGAGTTATAATTTGCATGGACTAAACAGGAAAACAACGAGAATTATCAAGTCATACGACTCCAAGACATGTCCCAATCGTACTCCGATCCAACTCCTACACAAGAGCAACCTACAAGTATCTTAAATGAAGAATTGAAGTGCAACATTGTGAAGGCCTTGTCGAGATGATCGAAACGGATATATCATTTGCCATATTCGGAGTTCAGAATCAGAAGATATCCGTCGCAGAGCGGGTTCGGTAAAACGGGCATAACTCTCTCATGCGTATTCCGTTTGACGTGAATTAATACTTTTTGGAAATGGAACAATGACACGCATGCATCCGTCAAAGATGAGCCCAAGTGGGGCCCACCAGGGATCGATCGGCCTCATGTGGAGACCGATCGACCTCCCCCTGCCGCCGTTGACGCTCCGCTTCGCGTATGTTCCAGAAGGTTCCCCAACCGACCTAGAAAACCACATCTTGGTCGTAGATCAAGGTTGGTTGGATCATATGGTGGCGAGGCACCCCCTCAGGACTATATAAGTAGCCCCCCTGACCCCAGGGCAGGCATCCAATTCATTCTAATCACCAATGCCAGCCTGAGATAGAAGCTCTAGATTAGAATTAGAGTTGGAGAGAGTTGTATCAAGTTGAGAGATTAGAGCCATGGTCTAATTAGACCTAGATAATATTGTTCGAGAGGATTAGAGAGTGGTAGAGGTGAAGCTGAAGGAAGGCCCGAACATGTCGGTGTCTCTTCATCTTCTACCTCTGGGATCAACTCCATTGGAGCTTGATCATGATAACTCTTTTGAGTACTTTAATTCCTGTAGCTCTTGAGTTAAAGTTGCATGTTTAGTGTAAGCGTGGTTCTTAGACTAGCTAGCTTATGAATGCCTTCTATATTCCGGATCGTGTGGTAGATCGTGGTGATGACAACACCAATGAGTCCTTCATAGTCCACCTCCCGTCTATAGAAACCATAGGACTCCCCCATAGATTCTCGGGAGGTTCCCTTTACTAAGTGTGCCTTCAGACAATCACCCCATAAGAACAATATAGACATAGCTTTTGAGAATAAGAACCAGACATCCTTAGGTTCTCCTTATCTCTCTTTCTGTCACATCCTTGATAGCTTCTCAGGGATTAGTCTTTTACTCCAGGCCTTTCTCTCTACCTTTCTCCATGTGGATTTGATATTTAAAACCCTCTCTCGGGTGGCCAGTATTCGTGCACTTGCAGATTATCCATCATAATATTTCTGTAGGCTTAACAAATACCAACAAGCATTTCTGGCGCCATTGCCGGGGAGAAACGGTTAAGAGAGAACTCTTGAGTATAGCTGATGTTGTACCATACTTTAGTTTAGATTTTTCCTATCTTCTCACTTGTTGCTATTCTTGTGGGATCACTTGGTTCCACTTTTATCTATCTTAAGTTGCACCCTAAAGCAGAAGCTCTAGCAACTACAAACTTTAGATCTTATCCTTACATATGGCCATGAGCTACACCTACGGTTGGTTGAAATGATCATGAAACAATCCTTCTTAGGAGCGACAGACAAAAACTCTAGTCTTCATCTTTGATGGACCGGTACTGAAGAGATGAAGCAAGAAAGAGCCTGGGAAACCATATGTTCTACCTTAGTGTAGACCTTTACCCCATAGTCCACCGCAGGAGCCAGGATCATATCCTTAATAGGGTAAGGAATCTTTGTATCATTATCCTCTAAGGGTAGTGAATCTTTGGCCCCATTCTATGAATGTTGTGAGCATGACCATCATGCAGTATCTAGAGGAGCTTTTCTCTTCTTTTCTAAGGCAAGGTGTGTCTTTGACAAACTCAGCGGGTGGAACCCTTACACTAGCATTCTTTATAACCACCCAAAGGAAGAAAAGAAATCATCCTCTAGCCACAAAAGGGGAGTTCTGATAGCTATATCACCATCACTCCAATCCCAAGGCTTAGCTATCAAACCCAAACCATCAACATCCTGAAAACCTTAAAGGGAAGAAGAAATTCAACCCTTGTAGATGATGAGTTTGGGAAGTTCGTGAAACTTCAAGCTTCACAAGAGACTTCTGAGCATGCAATTTCCGTAAGGAGATAGTCTCTTAGAAAGCACCCTTTTTGCTACACAAGGACATTGGAGAAACCTCGAGGATAACATATCTAATCGTGCCATAAGAAGAGAGAAAAGCCATCAAGAAGCCATTTCTATCTCTCTCTTTCAATGTTCAAATTAGATAACTTTTCGAACCCATCTTTAACTTCATCCTTAAGCCCAATGAATCCTCTTGTGCCATTTTTCTTGTGTCCCCTCACGATCCTAAAATTTTATGAAGGATCTTGTAACATCTTGGATGTTTGGGCAATAGTAATCATCACCATTAGGAGCACTAAACATTGTTTGCCTTGGTCAAACCCCCACTTATGGGTCAACCCCTCTAAACCCTAAGTCAAACCCTTGGAGATCTATACCTCTACTTAAAAGACTAGCTCGTTCTCAAAATTTTTCTTAAGTACTCAAAATTATGCCAATATGAAAGTTGTCCAGATTTGCATGGAACACATTTCATCCAATTGGTGGCATTTGAGATTTGGAGTAGAAAAACCTCAAAAACTCAGTCAACCCTCAGATTCAGCAGTTTGACCAGGCTGAGAAAACAACATCTTGGAGTTAAATTTTTGGCTAATTCATGGAAAATTTCATAGGGCAACCTTTGTGAAAGTTGGAACTGGCTAGGTGGACTACAACTTTTTTTGGCGAATTCGAAGTTTAGTTCAAAATTTTATTGTTTGAGCCGGTCGAATAGGCCTTCGGTGAAACGAAAAGGGCCCGACGCTCCTGAGCACGCGCGCCGCGCGCGATGTCACGCCGCCGACACGTCCCAGCGTCCGTGCCCGGCCGTCAACTCAGTAGGCCCCGCGTCACGCCGTCAGCTCCACTTGCCACATCGATCTCTAGAAACCGCGCGCCGCCCCCGGTTTTCCCTCCTCTCTCCTCTCCCCTCCGCGAAGCCCGTCGACACGCGCCGACTGTCGCCGCCGCGGGAGCTCGATGCGGTGCGCGCCGGGAGGGAGAAGTCAACGACGCCGTCGACCCGTCGCATTACCGTTGTCGTCATCTACTCGTGTCGCGCCGCCTCCCGAGCTAGGCCCTCGAGCACCTACGCCGCTAGCCGCCTGGGCGCCACGCGTCGCGCCGCCATGCGCCGTTGTCGCGGACGCCGAGGCCGGCGCTGGCCCACTACCGCACGGGCGAGTCTATCCATCCCAGAGGGAGCTTGGACCCTCCTCCAAGCCGTGCCGCCTATAAAAGGAAACCCCGGTGCACCCGCACGCCTCCCCCTTTCCGTCGTCCGCCATTGCGCCGCCGCCATGGAGCTCACTCGCCCGAGCTTCGTCGTTGCCGGCTGACCCACCTAGCACCGTCCCTAGACCCTGTAGAAGCTTCCCCGAGACCCACATTGCTCTTTTGCACCGTGCATTCACCGGAGTCTGAGCCGCCGCGGTTGCAGCATCGCCCCCTTCGCCGTCGACGATCACCGGAGCTTCCCCCGTCGACCCCGTCACCCCCAGTCGATCTCTGGTGAGCATGCACTCCACCCTAGCTACTCACCCGGCCAAGTCCGGCCGTCGGCGAGCCGCCGGAGAGCTCCCCTGAGCCGCCAAGGGTATATTTGTGAACATCAGGATCTTTAGAAGGACCTGGCTGTAAGACTGCAGGGGCTGTTTTGTAAACTGGATCTATAGATGTAGGTTTGAACCCTGTGATCTTGTAAAATCCACCATAAATCACAAAAAAATGATAAAATTGCAAACTCAATTTTGTTGTGCTCATCATGAGCAAGACCAACTTTTATACAAAAGGAGTTTTCAAATTTATGAGTAGTTTTTAAACTAATTCAAATTGATCAGTTTGGCTAGATTTGAAATAATTCAAATTCTATAAATGATCTGTGACCAAATTTTGGATATGTTGCTATTTTTGGCATGTGTGAGCTCTGGTAGAAAGATGGCACTTAGTTATCATGTGTAGCTTTACTTATGATTTATTTTTCATGTATGCTAGAGCCTCTGTTTTTGAGTTTTATAAATTAATCTATTGGTCATTTGATGTCAATCGTTTGGCCATAGCTCTATTTCATGTTTATGTACCTCTGTTAAACAGTATGCATGTTTTTGACATGTTTTGCTTAGCCAAATAATTCGCCATGGTTTATTAGTGTTTTATGCATGAGTATAGCTCCTTTAGGTTTCTTGGCTGAGTAAGTGCATATCTATTGTTTTTATGATGTATTCTAGCTCTGTGTGAAGTTTCAGCTCTTAAGGATGTACCTTTATTTATGCGTGATTTATTCTTCTTATGTTAGTTATAGTTTTGTGTGATTGTCCAAGCTAATCTTTTTTTAGTTGATGCTATAAGTTGTTTTTGGGCAGTGGCTTGCTCCCTGTATCCAATTCAGGGTTGAGGTGTATTTTGTTCAGTTTATGTTTGTGTTCATGGAAATAAACTTTCGGAAGCAATTCACACTCCATAAATGGAAATAAATGGAAAACTCACCATCACTTTCATGCAATGCAAGTTTAAATGATTGAATTTCATTAAATTAAATTCTGAGGCAGCAACATGTCCTTGGTGAAGTACATTTAATTTAATGATAATAAATATGCACACAATCACTATCTAGAAAGGAAATTTAATAAGTTTCAACACATCGATAAAATGCGGAAGAGTATGCTGAATGTATTAACCCTCTTGTGGATTGTGGTCCATCAAAACACCTCGTGGTTGTCACTAAAATCAGAACTAAAATTATTTTATTTTGAACACACCAATCTCATGCATATGCATATCGTGTAGAGCTTCCAGACGGAAATTACGAACTAGTGTCGGAAGCTGACGAGGACCTCGCTAACGCCGGAGTGAACGCTGTGGAAGTGCAACAAGGCCCGGACCAAAGTTCGGAGGATTTCACCACTGACTGTGCTAGTGAAGGGAAGCACTGAAGCATTTTTCCCATTTTCTAACTTATGCAACTTTATATATGGATGCTTGTGCATTTACGTTCAGGAGTTGAATTGAAACCTTAGTTGCATGATCCTAGGTTCCTATGCTCTTATACTAGTATGTTAGGACGATAGTTGCCATGCTCTAAGGACCCGGTAAAAGTTGAGTGAAATCTTTCACTCGCGAGCTATAGGTCCTGATGTTGGAATCATGAGATTTTAATCTGCTTTGATCATGTGGTAAGAGCTTGGGATCGGCTCCGGTCAGTGGGTGTCACTGGTCAAGCTTTTGAACGTACTAAACATTTGTCGGGAATGGGACCGGTAAGCTTAGTACCTTCGGGAATCGGCTAGGGAGCTTGGACCACTACTCTTGGGGAAGGCCCCCGTATTCTAGGCCACACGGTACATGTGCTTGGTTGGGCGGCGGAGTCTGTGACCTTCCCGCCTTGTATCAAGATTGTGAGCTTTGCTCCTGAACCGAGGATTGTTGGGAACTGCCTGGTTGGTGTATGCCCCACCCCCTTGGTTTCTTTGTCGTTTTGGGGTGTGCACCTCCCGTGTGTTTAGGTCACCTTGCAAGGTTATTAATCGATCGATCGTCAGCCTCTCACCGTTATCCGGGACTGCTTAACTATACAACCCATTTCCCTTTATGATGAAATTGAGAATTAATTTGGATATTGCTTAATTGTATTGCTCAACATTGCTTGAGTAGTTGCCAACCTAGTAATGATTAAACAACTAGAATTATGAGCTTTCAGGTGAAGTTGCTTGGCGTGGTGAGATTCCACCCGGCTGGGAGCTGGAATGGGTGGATGATGACACCGAGTGATTGCATCACGAATGGCCTCCTGTGATGTCTTATTGTATCGCTATTAGTATTTCCGCTGTTTAAAACTCTGAACCTTTACTTATCATGCTATGAACAATGGTTAGTAATAATGAAACCCCTAAGGGTGAATTTGGATTTAATCTGTGTAATGCACTCTGGACTCTCCTTCGTGGGAGTTTTAATGCATATGTTCGATCTTCTCTGTGTTTTCAAGTGATTTACCGGGCGTAAACCCGGAAACACTCAATGGGATGATTCTTTATTATCACTTAATGACCAAATGGAGTGGTTTGGGTGATAGTACGGAATTATCTCGGATGGGGTTGTCACAGTCACCTTGATGCCACCTCCACTAAGGAGCTTCTCCACCAAGGAAGGGGGTCTCCACGTCCCCCGCACAAAGTGTCCTCGCCACTCCACACCAAGACGGAGGGTCGATGACGATTACCGGTGAGCCACTTAGGCCCCAAGGCTTCTGACGAACCTTGTTGATTCACTCAAGAATCACCTCACAAGGTTGGCACAACCTTGCACTCACTCAGCTCTAAGCTAAGCCTAGCACTAAGCACATACATTAAGCATATGCAAGTCTATAGACGAGCAATTAAGCACTTGGATGGATTAGATATGATCTTCTAAGTGTCTTGCACTCCTCTGCACTTCCACACAATCCAACACCTTCAAATGGGCGAGTGGAGGAGGTATAAATAGGCCAAGGCATCCAAAGAGCCTGACCATTGAAAAAGGTTACGTCGGATGAACCGATGTTATGCTTTTTCTAGGCGTCGATTCATCTGGTGCCCTCTACGTCACTTAGCCGTTGAAGATCTGCTGACACAACTGCTCCAACGCTATACACCGACGGTGCGTCGGATCATCCGGTGCTGAAGGACTTGTCGCCAAAACGTCAATGTCTATTTCTTCGTGACCGTCGGATAGACCGACGCTTCCCCTTGACCAAGGCGTCGGTTCATCCGGTGCTGAAGAGGTTGTCTTGGCGCGTCTCTGTCTTGATTCAAACTGAGCGTCGGATAGATTGACGGTGTCCTCACTCAGACCGTTGGATCATCTGGTGCTACTGTCTTCGCTGCTCTTCCTCTACAATTCATCCGACACATCTAGAAACTGGACCATCGGATCATCTGATGGTGTCATCTTCATTTTGCCCGCTACATAGTGTACCAAGTGTACTGAAGCTTGAACCGATGGTACCGTCGGTTCATCCGACGGTGCCCTTTTGCGTCTTCAACTTGACATTGCTTCAACTTAACGTACTTAACATGCCCCAAAATATATACTAAGTCCTCATTTTTGCTATAAGTCACCTAACATGTCCATGGTGGTATGTTTACTTGGGGTATTACGTGTTAACTTGGGCATGGTATGTTAACTTGTGCATGGTATGTTAACATGTAGTAACATCCATGGGACCTAGGAAAGCCTACAAAGACAAGCTAGACAATGTGGTTAGTCCCATTGCTTGTGTTAGCATGAATCACCAAAATCAACTCGAACAAATGGCAAATGGGGCATGTTCACTACAAGGCAGCGCGCAGGCGTGGGCGCTAGCTCGGTCAGAGTCGAGCTCGGGCTCGGGAGCGATGCGAGGGGAGGGATGACGCGCAGGACCCGCTTGTTAGCGGCTGGGAGCGGGGAAGGCAGACGTGGGTCGGCGGGCTGTGCTGGGCTAATTGGGCCGCAGCGAAGAGCTGGGCCGAAGGGTTGGCCGGGCTGCGGGACTGAGGGGGTGTCGGGCGCACAGCGCAGGGAAGTCCGGGGTGCTTCACCAGACTCCGGCTACCAGGCCGCGCAAAACAGAAAAGAAAAAGGGAGGGAGAAAGAGAAAATTTTTAACATTTTTGAAGAAGACTCAACTAAATGAATTCAAATATAAATTCGAATTCAAGCAACCAAAAACAATGCACCAGCATGAATACAACAATAAAATCCTATGATTCATTAATTTAATTAAGAAAATAATTAAATGCCTAGGAAAATTAAATAAAACCTTAAAAATCCTTAAACATAAGCATTGTTGCTAACAAAATTTTAATAAAAGGGATAATGTGAATTTAGGGTGTTACATGAAGGCTTCAAAAGGAGTCTCCAATTAGTAATAATAAGATTCACCCTTCTTCTCTTTAGGCTTTGAGCACCAATCCATTACATTGGCCATGTTTGGATGGAGGTGTTAGTGTTAGTGTTAGTTTGTAGCAAACTAACACCAAAACTAACACTTTGGAGCCAAACACATGTGTTAGTTTGGTGTTAGTTGGAACTAACACCCTCCAAAAAACTAACACCTCCAAGAGGTGGTAATTGGTGTTAGTTTGGTGGACCCCACCCCTTTTCTCTCCCCTCTCTTTTTTCAAATGATTGGAAAAGTTACTTTAAATGCAAACTAACACCTCCATCCAAACATCCAAGGTGTTAGTTTTTTATGTGTTAATTTGAAGGTGTTAAAAACTATCACTAACACTAAAATCTACCATCCAAACATGACCATTTTTATTAACCTCCATGTACGGGGCGATTTCGCTCGCTAGCACAGTTGGGCATTGACTTCACACACAAGCTCTTCAACCAAATGTTTAGTGTTCCACACAACTGGAAGCTTTGTTGATTTCTTATACATGAAAACTAAGAGCGAGATCTGATTCCAAGGTGAAGGGCAGCAGCAATGGCAAAGAATATATATGGGGGCCCGGTAGGTGTAGGCCAGCATTTGAGGAGATTGATGCCATACTCTAAAGACCAGCCAAGAATTTTATATTTCCTCTCAGCATGAGCAAAAAATGGGTTGGATATTAGACGATATTTGCATCCATGTCTGAATCAGTTCAAGATGAAGTACTTCTACGCTGAGCAAATAATGTCTAAACTGGGCAAATAATATTTGTAAATTGGAAACATACACGCTGGTGAGAGGATGAAGAGGTGGCCGCGTGCAGTGTTTTCGATAGCACCCCCAAGTGATGGTAACTATATCAAGTAACAGATTCTGTCTTGCTGATACGATTTTATCAGGCGTCAAATTTGCATGCATGCCTTTATTTTTTTCTCTATTGATCAATATACTTTTTATATGGATCATTCAGCTGCGCAGAAACTACCAGTATCTTCGATGAATGATCTTATCTCGCATTTAATTAGTAATATTATTCGTAGACAGTTTACTTGGTAATTTTATTTGTCATATATATAATCTATATGCAGTTTTCATGCTTACTTGTATGAACACTCGCTCTTTATCGACGAAAAGCATATATCTTATTACTTTCTTGAAGGCACATGTGAACACTTTCTCTTTATCGAAGCAAGCATATCCAAAAGTACAAATTTGAAGTTACTCCACCGCTAGAAGCATACTATTTCAATCCAAGTGCAGGAAACCAACACTTGCATGTGTTGTGCTTTGTGCATCCCCTGATTGAAATGAGGCCACTAAAGATAAACGGAGAGGAAGTTGGCGGGGGCATTCTGACAATGAACAATAGGTAAGACAAGATGCAACTTCCTGCTTTTAATTAGTTTTTTTTCTGACAACATGCTTTTAATAGTTATATGTATAAACGCTATAGGTTATAGCATATACTCTGGGGCTATTGAGTTCCATATTTCTTTTAGTATACAAGTTCATTGCAATTTAAAATTGCCATATCCCCAATCATTGTTCTGTATACTTTGTATATTTGCAAGTTCATTGGGATCCAGCTTAGGGTATATTCCTTCTATTATGGCTCATGCATCCTGGGGCATGACTTTTACATTGTTGTATGCTTTCAATTGTAGAGTAAAATATATGTACATGTGTAGTAAGCCCACTCGTGTGTCTATAGAAAGCATAGTATTTGATATGATCCCACCACCTTTCACTGTTTTTAGAGTGATGATCGATGCCTAATTTCACTTTTCAATCCGAAATCTGTTTTTAATTTTATTTTACACTTCCAACTCTAAAAAAGTAGGTGCGCCTTCAACTTTCAGCTTGTGAGTTATGGAAACTTTGCGAATAACCGATGTTATTAAGCTTGCTTATAATTTTCTCAAAAAGCAAAAGGATTATTATCCTGGTTGAGACATATTCGTCACTGAATTATCTACTTGAGGACAAATTTCGTTGGACTTATTGATTTGGGGATTCCTTTATTGTTAATTCTTTTTCATCCTAGGGGATTGTCTAAAACAAATTACAAACCCCATCCACTTCAGAAAAATGTATGAAGAACAGTACTACCGATGAACACATTCATCACTGCTGATTTATAACCCATGTCTGTTTCCATTTTGTGAACCACCGGTCAATAATACCAACTGAAAGGGATATAGTCGGACAAAGGGTAAAATATATATACCCTTGTGGCCGGGGGAGAATCTCTTTACCATCCAAACTATTCCAGGTCAACCGCCAAACTCACATCTATATCTATATAGCCTATATAGATGCACTCCACTGAAATGCATTGATCGTTAATTCTCTTGCATATGCAGCCACATCACCTTTATTGCCTGCACCGTTCGATCTAAAAAGCTTTATATCCTTACCGTCTACAATCCACTAATCAACATTCTTAGTTAGTAACTTACTTTCGTTAGTGTCTCATAAATAGGTTTTTAATAGAAAAATAACAAATAGTACAAATACTATCACTATTATCCATCCGTTAGCTAGTTAATCAAAGAGTAACTCAAATATTTGTGATTTTATAAGGAGGCCGATCACATAACTTTTAATGTAATCTCTACAAGCACACCATTTATATGAGCAATTAGACAACCACATTGATTTATATATAGTTTATTAAAAAAAACTCACTCAAATCTCGCAGCAACACGGGAAAAATCACCTAGTATTCTGATATTGTCACAGGCTACCCACCTGCATGGGACATGTCGTGCTTGAAGCCTACTTGCCACATCCTACTTTAATCCGAAAGAACTTGCCATCACACTTAACACGAGGGCTGATAGTGATGCAATAGATTTCATCATTTCACTTTATTATATTATTGAAAACTTTATGAAATTATTTGGTCATCCAAACGCCATTAAATAAAAGAACAACTAGATAGAAAGTTATAGATCTTGTGAAAAGCTACCCTTTTTGTGCAAAACTCGCCACCATTTGATTTCATAGGAAAAAAAGTAATGAAATTATGAACTTTCAAGACATGAGTCGTTTTTTTGAACGTACATATAGGTATGAGATTGTACGCTATTTCATTGGTAGAGACGAGAGTTTTACAACTTGCTAGCCTGTGGTAACAAGTCATATTTATTATGAATATAGAAAATTAAACTATCCTTACGTACTTAGGTCAATTTTATTAGGGAGTTTCATGGCATTAAATTCAATATCACATCAACAATATTGAAAAATTGGCAAGATAATTAATAGATGAAGTTTCATCACATGAGAGTGGAGTTTCATCCTATAATACTCATCTGGCACAATTATTATCTGGTTCTTAGTCTGAGTAACTGTGCAATGAAACCGCATTGAGATGCTGAGTAGTAATATGAGCAACCATATATATACCTCTACGAGTATATACATATATGTCTGTGTGTTTGTCTCAATGTTATTTTTTGTTGCGTTGCTGCTTGTAGCTTACCAACTTAATCAACGCGTGTTGAACTTCACTCAGCTTGGTGCCCACGGTGCAAGAGCTCTGGAACACGTGGGAGATCCACTGCCTGATCCTCGTCAGCCTCTTCCTGCAAGTATTCCTCTTCCTCTTTGCCGGCATGCGGAGGCACAACTCATCACGCGTCCTAAGCACAGCCCTCTGGTTGGCCTACCTATCAGCGGACTCCGTGGCAATCTTCGTGCTCGGTCACCTCGCTGTTCGCGCGGGCGAGCCGGGGCACCAGCTCACGTCCTTCTGGGCAGCGTTCGTGCTCGTCCACCTGGGTGGGCAAGACACGATCACCGCCTTCTCCAAGCAGGACAACGAGCTGTGGGTGCGTCACCTATTGATTCTAGTCACCCAGGTCACTATTGCTGGGTACACCGTGGCCAAGACGTCTTGGACGGACGGCCGGCTCAAGGCTGCCATGGTGCTCGTGTTCCTCTCCGGGTGCTTCAAGTATGTTGAGCGTACCTTTTGCCTTTACATGGAGAGCCCAACCAGGCTTAGGTCAGGTGCACAAGCTTTGTTGTCGTCATTGGTATACCAGTTGCACAGCCGACAACAACTATTCGGCAAGGACGACAATGAGTATGCTCAAGTTTGCATGGAAAAAAGTTTCGATTTGATGCTCAAAGGCTATGCGCACCTGAATTATGGTTACAGGGGAGATGATGACATGGTTTCAGTGGATGCTCCTTTGAATGAATTGATGACCATTTTAGCTGCAAATCATCTACCGGACATGCTCCGTAATAAGTTCTCGTCCAGTAGTGCTGACCGCTACAAGGTCTATGAGTTCGTGGGAGCAACTCTGGTAAATCTCTACAATAGACTCTACACCAAAACCTCACTTCGAATATTGTTCATCGATATATGTCGTGGTATTTACAAGGCATGGTGCTCAAAAGATGTAGATGTCCATCTTTCTGGTAGTCGATTTATTGTTGGCAATTGTGCATTAATCCTTATCATGCTATACACCCTTTTCCAATTTGTTTCAACCCCGATAGCCATGGTGCTCTTCTGGGGTGCCGAAAAGGGGTTGGCTTCTCCTGATATCCATACTACTAGTAGCTCATCAGCCGATACCACCGTGACATACATATTGCTTTCAGGAGCATTAGCCCTAGATGTGTCTTCACTCCTTATCTTCATTTATGGCAACATGAGGCCTAGTCATAAATGGTCCGAGGAGATAGCACAGTATAGCATGATCAAGAGGCACATCATGCAGCGAGACACTTCAGGCATGGCATCCATACGACAATGGATGGGTAGGCACTTGGGTGCCTGGGGTGTCGGGTTGCTCGACTCAACACGCGTACCCATCACCCAAGATCACAAGTCACCCATCAAGGAATTCATCCTTGACAGGTTGTTGCACTATGGAATAGAAAGAGAGTGGAACATTGCCAGCACCCGTGGTGCACTGGCACTGCAGGAGCGTGGACCTGGTTCAGATTCTGCTTGGCCAGGAAGGGAAGTAATACTGAAAATCAGCATAAATGATGCGGATTTCCCAACAAGTGTCCTCATCTGGCACATCGCAACCGACATATGCTACTACACCGAGGATGGCGGCACCGTTGATTCTGATCAAGTGAAGAAGCATCAGCAGATGAGCAGAGAACTATCAAACTACATCATGTACCTTCTCTTCAAGTGTGGTGTCATTGTTACTACCAACTCCCAGCATGTACACGGAAAAGTACATGATGAAATAGTGGAAGTGCTGGGTCCTAATCAGGTTACCCTAGGTGAGAAGGCAGCTGTCATGAAGCTATTAGAAGCTACTCCCGTTGAAGAAGAAGAAAAGCAAACGGACTCAACTATTGAAACCCAGAAGCATGAAGAATTGGGCAATGAACAAGAAGGCCCAGCACCCATGACAGACAAAGACGGAATTGCTACCAACAACAGTCATATTCAGAAGCTCGTGCGTAGCACGGTTGAAGCTCTTGATACTCCAGTATTGCCCCGTGCACGCAAGGTGGCCAATGCGCTCATTAGCATCAAGGATGAAACAGAGCGCTGGGACCTCATTGCCTTGGTCTGGACGGAGATGCTTTTCTACACTGCACCTCATTGCGGAGCTGCTTTCCACTACGAGCATCTGAGCACCGGTGGGGAGTTCGCCACCCATGTGCTCCTTCTCATGCGTTCGCTGGGCCCTTTTCTACCACCACCTGTTGCTTGAGCTTGGCAAGCCATGCCATATATTGTCACAGCGTCTCAGCTCATGTGAATATTGTATCGTTCATAAGAATCAAGAACAACTAGTATGTACAGTGTAGCCACCATGTTTGATAAGTTTCAAAATTCCATCCACTCCGGTAGTAGGATGGAATAGGCATGCATGGAACAATTGTGTCTGTGTTGTACATGTGTGCTATATTTAATTAAGTTACGGTTACTTGTGCTATTGTGAGCTTATGATTTTATTGTTAATGCAAATATGGAACTAAAATTCGTACCTATCTGATTTGTTTGCACTAGAACGTAGGCACCAGAAAGCAAAGATCAGCTACAGATAATTAAGTATAAAAAACCCTGAAATTTTGCCATCAAGCTTTTTTTAGGGAATATCTGACTATCAGAAGCAACACTAAGGGCAGTCTCAATGGGGATCTCTAGTTGTAGAATCCAAGAGAGAAAAAAGAAAATTAATATGCACTAGAAACCATCTCTGCTTCCAACCCACAATTTCTAAAGATAGAGTTCATATAAAAGATTAATTAAATGCAACACAAAATGAGATAGATTAATTGTGCAATCAGACGACGTATAGCCGTTGCTGTTGTGAAAAAACGACGGTGAAAATTCATCTGCCAGGGAGCTCGCGGTGGCGAAGGATGCCCGACGCGGATTGACGGGGAGATCCGGAATCTTCGGCGTAGGATTGGGCGAGGGTGGCCGGGAGATGGTCGCCCGGGGGGAGCAGAGGAGAGGGAGATGACCGCCAGGGGAGCAGAGGAGAACAAGATGACCGCTAAGGATGTAAGTAGGCGCGGGCCTGCCTGCAAACCCGCGACACCCGCCTGCTAAATTTTGCTTTGCGGCTGTCCACAGGCACCTGCATTTGCTATGCAGGATCACGCAGTTGGCGCCTGCAAAACCTGTTGGGCTACACGGGTGAGCCTCCGGTATCCGTAAAACAGCCTGCAGAGCCTGCAGGTTCCGCGTGACATCTTAGGCTCTCGGCTAGGGGCAGCATGGGTTAGAATATGGGGTAGTGCCCCGCCTTCGAACCGTCGTGGTAGTCTTCCGTCGCAATCCATCCAACACCTCACCACCGGCGTCCATCGGCGAGCGCTTGTTGGCCTGTGGCTGCCTCTTTGCTTAGTTCTTACTTCTCATGTAGCCCATCACGTCACTGCTGATGATTCTCCAAGCAAGCATCCGCTGCTTCCCTGCTTACTCGGCAACCCTCGCTAATTGCTAGTTGCTACCCTTCCATCTTCTCCGATGGAGTTTTCTTGAGTAATCGAGGTTAGCTTGCTTTGCGCAAGGTTGAACGAGTTAAACGTACGCGAGCACTCCGGGCATCCGCAGGCCGCCCATCTTTCCCCTGCAAAGCCTAGCAGGATGTTGCACTACTACAAACAAGTGCCGGCAGGCGCAGGCTCCCGCAGAGATAGCTTATGTATCTAGCAGGCTGATGCAGGCAGTCCGCAAACACCGGCAGAGAGGCCTGCTTGCATGCTTAACGGACACAAGGAAGGGGAAGGGAAAACAGGGGCGCTGACGGCTGGGCCCCATACGTCGGTGAAAGAAGGGAGAGGAAGGAGGCCAGCAGCTTGCGCGGCTGACTTGGGCCGCGAGGTGAGCTGCTCTGGTGGGCTTGCCAGTTATAGGTAGAGGGCCGGCCCGATAAGGTTAGCGGACTGGGCTGGTTAGGAGTTAGAGTTAGATAGGATTTGAGAATAGGTTTGGTTTTATTCAAAATAAGTTTAATTTATATTTAAGTTTGAATTTGAATACATTTCAAATTCAAACCTCACTCAATTGAAGATCCAAATTAAAATCTTAAAAGGAATTCCAAATTGAAGAGCCAATCATGCCAGGAATTGCTTGACTGGCTGGCTCGTTTGTCGATGTATCACGGAGGGGAATTAAAGTTCTCCTTGGTCTCTTTGCGTTACACAATTAGGCACATATCAAACCTGGATGGAGGGAGTATTTTTTAATCCTGGTAAAGAAATGATGTATTAGTGCCATTAATGAATTGTTGTAGGCTTGTAGCTCAGCCTAATAATTTTGGTTTGCTGATATATTTAATTTATTTAAATCTTTTTGGTGCAAATTTGAGGTCTAAGACACAAGAGCACTAGAGTGTGCGGATCGCGAACAGACCTAATGATAGTGACACGGTCTAGATCGGTCTAGTAATCTAGTTACACCGGTTTCTTAGGGTTTGCCCCGTCAATCATTCAAGAGAATAACTACCACACTTTACCTGGTGATGGAGGGTGGCAAGGTTTGAGAGCAAATCAACGGAAGGATAACCAACACACTTATGTAACAAATAATAGCAAACTAAGAAAGATTGTCGAAGCTGTAGTTTTGGAGGAACCCCGTCAGTGTGTGGACGCCGTCGGTGTATGCTTTAAGTTGACATGCAAACCTTACGCTACAAGAAACTTTTTGATTTGTGAAATTTTTGGTGATGAATTCAGATAACGTCATTAATAGTGCACCATTTATGACGATTTGCGAGTTTCTTCATACATCTACAAATAGCCCTTCCTGGCTCAAATTTTAGCTCAGTTTCTATGACGAACCTCAATAATAAACCATCATATATTGAAAATGAAATTATCACATATTGGACATTGTACTCAATCAAAAAATTGACAAAACAAATACATCACTAAATACAAGAATTAGTAAACTTATCGGTACATTGTGTGTTATCGGCCGACCGCGCCACGTGACCGTGAACTTACAGCTACCCCCCCCCCCCAGCCCTCGTGACGAGGACCCATTAGGCTGGGGGCCCAAGAGTCTACCCATGTGGCTAGTTCGTTTCCACGGGATTGGATCCGGCCGAAATTGATAAATATAACAAGAAAATCATGATAGCTGCTATAAGGGATCCGGATTTATTCCGGGTTGGAAACCAATTTACTCATGGTATGGATATCAAGAGACTCAGAATTAATCCACTAGTCAAGAGGTGTGGATTCAATCGGCTCTTTGGTTCATTGTTATGCTTATCATGATGAGTAAATTAGTTCTCGAACCGGAATAAATCCGGGTCTCTATATTATCTATATTGATTTTTCTATAGTATTTGTCATTTCCGTCCGGATTGAATCCCGTGGAAACGAACTAGCCCTAACGCGACATACCTCCTATATCGCTTCGGATTTTTAAAAAAAACCTGCATCGCTTGGAGTTTCATATTTGCAATTGAGGTGGTGGCGCGACAGAGCGCTGGGAGATTGTGCAACCGTCCGGCAAGGTGACAAGCCGGTGAGTCTCTTCACTGTTTTTCGTCTATTCGCCATTAGTTAATCTTATCGTCAAATCGTTGATTATGCAACATCTTGTTCCCAGAATGATTCATCTTGAACAGCGGCGACTGGGGTGATTGATTTTCTTAATTGTGGCACCGGTCCACCGCACGGTAAAGTTCAGACTATGATTGCAGTTTAGTGTACATAGTAGTAGAGTAGTTTATCAACTATAGTTCAAGAAATTAATTTCCAATCTAATGTTTGTTTTGAACATGTTACATATTGCCAAAGAAGCATTTGTCTGGTGCTCAAAAAAAGAAAAAAAAGAAACAAGAAAATCAATTGAAAGAATCACCGAAAGAAGCTTCTCCAAATTGAAGCTATTGAAAAATTGTTTGAGATAAGTTATGCTACAAGATAGATTAAATGGTTTGGCTATGTGCGGCATTATGAACGATAAGATTTTGCATCAAGAAGTGCTCGAGGAGGTTTCTTAACTGAAGCACTGTAGTTATATTTGAGATATCCATAATAATTATTTTGCCGTTCTTTTAGCTTCTTTGATGTACTTACTTTTTTTAATAAACTAAATATATGTTGTAAATTATCTCTACTCCTAAAAAGAATGAAGTGGAGATCAAAAATCTCTTCACTTTCCACGCCTCAGCCCCGTCGCCCCACACTCCGCCCACGCGCCCCAACCCTCGCAAATGATTCTCGTGGTCCGATCTCTCACCTCGATCTACCACCGTCCACAGTACTCTGCCCACCAACACCCTGTCCTGCAGTCCATCGCGATCTCTCCTCTCCGCATGCCGCCGTCTCCCTCGCGATCGGTTCCCTCCGTCGGTCTCCGGTGAAAACGACATGAACGACGTCCTCCGCTCGCACAACGACGCTCGCCCCCTCGCCATTGGTTCCCCAAGTCCTCCCCTCGCGACCCTCACGTTACGGCCTTACAGCCCTAAGAGCAACTCCAGCAGATGGAGTAAATTTTTCATCCCCTGTATGAAGTTATTGGGGTGGAGTAAAAATATTTTCATCCCTAAAACACAACTTGCTCCAGCAGTTTCCCTATTTTCCTTCCCAACTCGTGGGTCCCACAATGCCACATCATCTTCTCCTCCCCTCCCCCAAATCTTGCATCTGTAGCGGTGTGGAGGCGGGGAGGGGGAATCGAGTGGGTCCCCGCGATAGGGGGTGGAGGAGAGGTTCCCTTTATAAAGGGGATGGAGAGGAAGTTTTAGTCCATGGAGAAAAAGAGGGAAGGGGATAGGGGAGGGCTATTTGGAGAGGTTTTTTTAGCATCTGATCCCCTATATCACTGTTTTTTTGGTATTGGGGATGGGAAAGGGGAGCTGCTAAAGTTGCTCTAAACCCCGCAATTGACTTTTTATCTGCAGTGATCGGAGCCATCATCATCGAGTTCCTAAGAGCAACTCCAGCAGATGGAGTAAATTTCATCCCCTATATGAAGTTATTGGGGGTGGAGTAAAAATATTTTCATCCCTGAAACACAACTTGCTACAGCAGTTTCCCTATTTTCCTTCCCAACTCGTGGGTCCCACAATGCCACATCATCTTCTCCTCCCCTCCCCCAAATCTTGCATCTGTAGCGGTGTGGAGGCAGGAGGGGGAATCGAGTGGGTCCCACTGATAGGGGGTGGAGGAGAGGTTCCCTTTATAAAGGGGATGGAGAAGGAGTTTTAGTCCATGGAGAAAAAGAGGGAAGGGGGTAGAGAGACTGCTGGAGAGGTTTTTAGCATCTAATCTCCTATATCACCGTTTTTTTATTGGGGATGGGAAAGGAGAGCTGGTAAAGTTGCTCTAAATGCCGCCGCCGTCAACGTCGATCCAGAGTGTCACTGCCAGGTCATCATCATCGTCCGAGGGCGCACGTCGATCCATAATGCCGTAGTCGTCATCCGCCGTCATCGTCGAACACGAAACCCCTAACGACGCCACCGTCAACGTCGATCCCGGGCGCCGCTGTCGATGTTGATTCGTACCCTGCGGACTACTCCGATCTCCACCCGTGCGACCCTCTACCTGCGCGGCCTCAGGTCATTGGGTGTCGTGGTTGGCGACCTGACCACTGCGCAGCTATCTGGGGACGCGTGGACGCCGGACCAGGAGCAGCCGGCGTGCCTTGCATCGTGGGAGGGAGCTGATGCGAGGAAGCTCGTGGCAGCCATTGCTCTTTGGCCTGCGAGTAATGAAAAGGCCGACCTACATCAATCGTAGAGGCATGAATATCTAATTAATCTTTTATTCTGTGTTTACAAACTTTACTCGAATACTGATGCCAGATACCCCGAGCACGGTCTCAAGCTCCTCCTACTACTGACAACGAGGTGTGTGCCCTGCATTAACGTAATCAACGATTCAGGTCCTGAAAGATGAAATTTGTATGGAATATCACCAGCGCATGGATTTACTGTCAGTCGGTGTCTTTGCTCTGAATCTAGAGCATATCTGGTCCATCACAATTCACAATGCATAGCTCTTCTGCAGTGCTTAATTTTTCAGTGTGAAAGGTGCCCCTTCAGTTCTTTGTGTTACCAAATAACAGCAAGCACTTGAAGTCTTGAGCTGATATATTTACTCTTATACATCATGATATTGTTTTGCTTTAGTTTCTGCATGTTCTTATTAATCTTGAAAAGTCAATTTAGTTTAACATGTGTGTATTTGTGATCCCAATGTGCCAAGAATGCTTGGTATAAGCTTGGTGCTATGCCTACACAAGAATACATGCTGGAGTACATCACATTTGTTCCTGAGCTGCTCCCTAACCGGGTTGAGAAAGTGAGAAGTAGTATTTTTGGGCCCATACTTCATTTGCAAGTTCTTTTTGTAGAAATTTATTTGGGATGGAGAAGAAATCAGTTAGCAGGAGAGTGAGATTGTTGCAACCACTGAGCTCAAGGGGTAACCATCGACCTGCACCTTTTCTTTTCCCTTGTCATCCTAATTTAGTATCAAGCTAAATATAGATATTTAGAGTACAAATGAAAGAGGTATTAGCTACTTTGACTAGAGCTAGAGGTGTGAGCCTGCCTGATAGCTACATCACATGCTCTTGTGTTTTCAGGAACACAAGAGCACAAATCAGGCATACATTCTGAGTTCTGTCATGTGCCTGCCCTGGTTGCCTGCGGTAGTGTATTTTTCTGATCACAAGGCATGCGGTGTGTTGAGTATTAATGTTAATCTGTGAACAATCAGTAGGCAGCCGTTACATATTTATGGGCACATCGTTTGCATCAATGCCTTTGATGATCTAATTTGCATGAGCATTAGGTTAACCATTTCGTGCTCCTGACATGTCTGGTGCATTCACACAAATTATTAATGTATTGTGGGAGCTATGTGCCTGTTTAGTTCCTAAATTTTTTTCCCAACTACCCATCACATCAATCTTCGGACACTGATTAGGAGTATTAAATGTGGATTAATAACAAAACCCATTCTATAACTCCTACCTAATTTTTCGATACGAATCTAACGAGCCTAATTATGCCATGATTAGACAACGTCGTTCTACAGTATACAATCTCTAATGATGGATTAATTAGGCTTAATGGATTTATCTCGTGATTTCCCGTCCATTCATGTAATTAATTTTGTAATTAGTCTATATTTAATCCTCCTAATAGGCCTCCAAAGAGACCTCAATTTTTTTAATCCTGTGCTCTGGCAGGTTTCAGTAGCAGTCTCTCCAAGGGCAATCTTGGAAGGAAGTAAGCTTTCTTGTTATCTCATTACTGCTATAATTATTTTTAAGAATGAATGTGTGCAATGTGTGCGCTTTTACAATAAGTTAGTGTAACATTTGGCTCTCAGCTCTGCTCTAACTTCACAATTAAATTAAACCCTGAAAATCAACTGCAGTCACAAACATAAGAATGGTGATGTAATATTATTGCAGATGACAGTCACCTGGACAACTAAGTGACATTACAGAAGCAGTTCTGTTTGTTGAATGGGGTGAGAAAGGAGGACACTGATTTTTTGCACCAGCTGGTCCATTAATTCTTGATGAAAATAGCATGTGGGGTGAGCTGTTCTGCTATTTCTCACTCTATCTTTCTCTTGTATTGATTCATCATTAAGCTTCCCTTTAACTTCTTACAAACTTGTATATGTTGATCATTGGAGAGCCGAACACTGCAGGTGGAAGTAAAAATGTTTATTTTGTTCGATCTTCACATTACGGAGAAAAGTTTATTTTTCTCTTTCAAAAGAGGAGCACTGACATCCATCACTTTTGTACATGTGTGATTTTTATTTCTACCGAGTCAATCGTATGTACATTGCTGCTTGCAAAAGGATTATGAACTCTATTAAAAAATTTGGGGTATTCAAATTATTTCTTATTAGAGTTAGAATCTATCCGCTTGCTGGAGTTCTGGGGAGAAGTTCAATAGCCCATTGGAGATCAGGCATCTTTCGCTATTTATTTGATAAAAGAGTTAGCTTTAGTTTGCAAATAGAAAATGCAATGGAAAGTTCATGAAATGTGATACTTTGTGTTCGAGACAGTTTGTTGGTTTGACTTACGTAAACTGTGAGCAAATGTTGTCTTGTTGTAACTTGCTAATATATCAATATTATTTGTTATATACATGAGTATTCTATTTGGATTATGTTAAGCATAGTCTCTATCTGTTGTTGTACAATAACAAACGGGTTAAAAGTTTTTATCCCTACATGATTACATTACGATGTTAATTTTATGCTTATTTTCATGTTGCTATTTTTTTATATAGTGGTTTTGTATTATAGATATTTAAATGCCCGTAGCAACGCACGGTCACTTTCCTTTTATTAAAAAATTATGATGATATCTTCAAATACTATTTAAGTAATGTAAGAGCTTTGTTACAATACTTTTCTTTTTATCTTTATTATAAAAACCAATAAATTTACACACATAATTAAAAGAGTATCATAATAATTTCTCATTTTTTTTACTTCTCTTTAGGTACTTCTTGATATTTCTTCACACTTTCACTGTTATAGATTTCGTCATATGGACGGTTCTAATTGATTTCAAACACTCTAAGATTTTACTTTAGAATTTTCTATAGTAATAATTTAAGTGAAAGGCGTGTGGCTGCCATTTTAATTTATCCTTTTTTATCATTTTGATTTATCCCTTTTTATCTTCTAAGATTATTCATTTAATGTTTCTCTATGCTTTGCTTCACTGTTATAGATTTCGTCATATGGACGGTTCTAATTAATTTCAAACACTCTAAGATTTTATTAGAACTTTCTGTAGTAATAATTTATAATAATTTAAGTGAAAGGTGTGTGGCCGCCATTTTGATTTATCCATTTTTATCATTTTGATTTATCCCCTTTTATCTTCTAAGATTATTCATTAACGTTTCTCTATGCTTTGCAAGTTTGCATCTCTGATCATCATACAAAACTATATAAGTGGTACCATTCTCTCAACTCCTAGAGTGCCACGTCATCTGTCCACTCAATCCGACCCCCCCCCACCCCGTCTTCTTTACTCACCAGCACAATTCAAGCGGTTCAATAATGAGCACTGCGCAGCACTATATTTTATTTACTCACCACCATGGTTCCAACGTTCACTAATGATCGGTTCTTCTTTAATCAGCAACGTACAGCACTACGGCCGGCAGCTCAAACGACTGAGGCAGCTCAAACGACTGACTAAGCCTTTTTAACTCTAGCGAAGAGGTGGTCAAGAGAGACGAACCAATTGAGTGCCGTGCGGCTGGAAACTCCGTTGGAAGTTGCGGTGGGTGCTGCAACCGTGGTAGCCGTGGCCCAGGTGGTGGTCGTGATAGCCCTGCTGGAGGTCGCTCTGGTGCCGGCCGTGGTGCCCCTGCTGCTGGTTGCATTGCTGCCGGCCGTGGTGACAATGTTGCGCCGCTCCGTTTTTTATGGCACCTCACCGGAACAAGAAGACTGTGTCGACGAGGTTGTTGGCCATGGAAATCAGGTACGACATTGTTCATGGTTGATAATTGTTTGTGTGTTAATGGGTAATTGCTTCTGTTCGACAAATAATAGTGCCTCCCAGATGTTTAGCAACTGACTAAGCCTTTAGTTGATAGATTGTTTTTGTGTGTTTTGTGTGTTAATTTGTTTGACTTTTCAATAAGTTCACAGTTGTTTCCCTTCGGTCTTCACAAATAGTCACTCGAACAATACTTTAATTAACCATGAATTATAATATCAAGCACATTAAAAATATAACAAAATATAACCCGAACAATACGTTTTACATGAAACAGTAGTGATAGATGAAATGAACCGTCAATTTTTCTTTTTGCCACTGGTCTTCTCATGTCTACTACACTAATCCATCCACGAGTAGCAACTCTTTTTTATTAAACTTTAGACATCTGTGTGTCATTGAAAAACTCTCTCAAATTCCGCAGCAACGCGCGGGGAATCACCTTATATGTTGTACTTACTTTGATGTACTTACTTTTTTAATACACTAAATATATGCTGTAAATTATACCTTATTAGTAGTACTCTATATACTTCAATCATCATATTAGAGTATTAGATTGCCGGACCCTTAGTGACTTGTGTCTTGCTGGCCCAAAGGCTCTTGAAATTTGTGAGACGGCACTACTTACCAACGAACCGCATATTTGTTTGCGACTAATTTTGAGATTTGGTTCTATACATTTCTGATTTGCATATTCAGTGGAGGCCGCTTCGTCTATGGGCGCCCGTCCGGTTCGTAGACCATGACCTCACGGATGGATTCAACAAGCATTATCACTATAGTGTTTGTGTAAAAAAATTGGCATTACAATTAATTTCTACAATACCGTTCCACATGGATTGGCACGAAGAACACATGTAAAGTTCATTTTTTCTTTATAATTCGGAATTGAAATTTATAATTATTTATCCCTCGTGAGAACTCTAATTTTAATGGTTTCTTTTCCTATTTTTTAAAATCACGATATTTCATCTAGTGGCAGCGACAATGTTTCGGTGACCGTTTGAGCAACAACTAGTTTTGGGCTCTATAAATAGCCCATTGCCGGCCATTTGAGTGTTGTTGGAGCTTGAGGAAGCTATTGGTGACACACACATGCTCTAGCCACCAAAATGCTAAAGAGAAGATTAGGAGAATGAGCATAAGGATTAGGAGAATGAGCATAAGGTTTAGCTTCTGAAAAGTTAAAACTTAAGCTAGCCCACATGAGAAAACAGCCCATGACCGTGCCCGCGGTCCATATAAACAACTAATGGCCTGTGGCCTATCGACCGCATGGGCCAATAGCCTAGCACCAACCATCGGGCCATCTATTTTCGAGAGATAGCCAAAAAACGGCCCGCGGCCTACTTGCACACGTCTGGATGGGCTCGCGGCCCACAAACCGACGAGCAGGCCGTCAAACCAGCCCGCACACTCTTCCCACCTGGGCCAAATCTAGCCCGATATTTGTCAGCTGCTCCTAGCCGTCCATCTAGATGGACAGTCGAGCGCCCTTCTCGGAAGACCAAAATCGGCGGCACCCTAAAACCCTAGGGCATTTCCTTCTTCCCCTCCGCCTCCCTTTGCTCTACACTGGCCGCACAGCGGCGGCGGCGTGGAGACTGGCCTACCGCCGGCGTCTGGCCGGCGAGGATGGGGCAAGCGCCGCTGGCACAAGGCCGCGGACGGCTCCCCTTTTCTCCTCTGATCCTCCTTTGCCTTCCCCTTCGTCCTCCTACCCGCACTCACAAGGTTCAGAGAGAGCTCTGCCCATGGCTGCTCGGAGAAAAGTGGCAGTCTTGCCCGTGGCCGGCGGCTTCGCCGGCGACGGTGATGGGCTGCGCCGCCAGCCTGTAGCCGCGACCCTCTCCCCTTACTCTTTTTCTTTCACCCGCTCCCCCACCGCCATCTGTGGCGCCGCACAGCTGCGATGGCCGCGGGTTCGGCTATGCCCATGGCCGGTAGCTCACCAGCGAGAGTGAGAGGAAGCAGCGCTGGCTCGTGGCCGCGGCCGCCTCCCCTTTCTTTCTTGCTTCTTTCCCCTCCCCACTTCTCTAGCCTCGGTGAGATCCAGAGATGTGAGCCACTTACGGTGACTGATGGAGGAGGGTGGCGGCGCCGTCGTGGGGCCCTTCGGCCGGCGCGCGCGTCCACCCGAGGGTGGGCGCGCCGCCGTCGAACGGCCTTGCAGCGGCACCCTTGTCCCCGAGCCCGAGGCGGAGACCGCGCAACGGCGTGGCCTCCTCTCCGGTGGTTCGGGTACTTCTTCCCGCACGGCGTGCGGGGTGACTGGTGGCGAGGTAAACTCCACAGAGGTAGGTCCTCCCCCCATCCTTTGGGATTTCGGGATCTAGGATTTCGGGGTGTTCTTCCCCTAACCTGAGCAAATCTAGGGTTAGGGTTGGGTTCCTTCATGATTGCGTCGTCACGGCGACCATTCTTCCTTCTCCCCCTCGCCGTGGCGACAGAGAAATGCTTTCTGATTCATTTTTGAATCTTTCATTCCCCAACCCGATCTACTCGCTAGAGTAGGGCTCTGATACCATTGTTAGATCCAGAGGATCAACTAGATGTAGATCGGTGGGTCTTCTCTTTGACAATTGAGATAAAGGATGGATCTTGAGGTTAACCGAGAGAGAGAGAGAGGAGAGGCAGAGAGAGAATTACAGTGGGGTATAGGTAGTAGAGGATGAACTCGTCGGTGCAGATGGAGTCCAGCGATGCTGTGCAGTGCCGTGGAGGTCGTCGGTGCAGCGCAGTGACGACTGGCGGCGGTGGTGGCGGTGGCGCTTCCCGTCGCTCACAGCTCCCCCTGATCGGTGGGTAGGGAGATGGGGCGAGTGGGACTCTCCGGTTACTGTTCCTCGTGGCCCCCACCTCCCATATATGGTGCTGCGCGACGGGGGCCCGCAACCCCAGTGGGTGGGCTCCCCCGATCAGGGTGCTGACTCAAGGGCCCAGTTGGCCCACCCTTTGGGCCAACTGGTGGAGATCAACACTAACAAGTGCTAGTTTAGCTCCATTAGCGTATTGCTTTACCAAATTGACGAGAAGCAGCGAGGAGTCCGGGAGAGGCTAGGCGTAGACCCTGCACTTAAGCGTGGAGAAGGCTCGTCGGCTAACCTACGAACCCAGGGAGTTGATGCCCTTGCGCGGGTTAGTGGGACTGGGACTCCTACAATTAATGAGGATTAGTGGGAAGCTTGGCTTTTGGATACCTTGGAGATAAATCGTCATATCATCACGGCAGTTTGCTTCTCTCTACCCTTTACGGAGTACTTCCGTGTTTACTTTGTGCCTTTACCTTGTGTAGTTCATAGGATTGGAAGAACCTAGGGTGGAAAACTCTTTTACGGGTAGAGATGGAAACACACATCTGGATAGAACTGAAAATAGGCTTTTTATATATATGCTTGGAGTGTTAGTTTTTGAACACCCAATTCAACCTCCTCTTAGGATGTCATGATCCTCTCAGCCTACAGCTAGCACCGCTTGCTAATCCGTGAAAGTGATCGATTCGATCGATCCACCAGCAGATTTCAGTTGCAATCTCGATCAACAATTCCAAAGGAATAGACCATCTATATCATCAATCAATAATTCGAAATCCTGTCCATTACATTAATAAAGCCAAAGGCGATACGGTGCTTCCACCGATTTTTTTCAACCATTATTAGCTACAGATTTGCTAGCGTTCCACACGCATCCAGCAGGAAAGAGAGGGACCATGCATGACGACCAGCTGGATCGGAGGATGACGACGACCAGCAGGAGGGGGTTCATGACGAGGATCCGGCGTGCCCCAGAGGCCAGAGCGAGCAGTGGCCTTTTAGGGCGTGTTTGTGAAGGTGGCTGCGGTCGGCTCGGCTAGCCCGTGAGAGCTAGGCCAATTCAGGCCAGTCTCAACTGGTGCAATTGCTCTTGTTTGTGTCCATGTACCAAACGAACCAGGCTGCGCTCAGATCGTGTTTGCGTGCTTGTACCAAAGAAGTGTGGCTACCTTGCACTGTGATGTGGTAGCCTTACCACAAGAGAAGCCTCACAGGCATTTCATCAAGCACTTGGTGGACACGGAGACGCGGTGATAGCGCGACGCGAGCTCGGCCGTTCGGCCATGGCGACGCTGGGCGAGCTCGGCCCTACGGCCATGGGGACGCGGGCCGAGGCCGGCCCGGTCGGCCATGGCGACGTGGGGCGACTTTGCCCCTCCGGCCATGGCGAAGCGGGCGAGGCCGGTCGTCCGGCCATGGCGACGCGGGGCGACCTCGCCCCCTCCGGCCATGGCGACGCGGGCCGAGGTCGGTCGGCCGGCCATGGCGACCTCGCCATGGATCTGAGCACCGCTGCTTGGCATGGGTTCGATGGTGGCTGCGAGGCTGGAGGGGGCGCCGCGGGTGGAGGAAGCTCGGGCCGTCGCAGTCCCCGGAGCCGCGCAACAACCCGTCGCTCGCGGACGTGTTTAGCATCTCCGTCTTCATGGCCGTCTTCTTCCCCCTCTTCGTTGTGCTCCTCACCTTCGCCTGCCTCCACCTCGTCCTCGCCCCGCGACGACCGCCGCGCCGCACCGGACGACGACGACGACTCCGTGTCGGCGTCGGAGGCTGCCCCGCCGCGGGCCGGCCGCAAGGACGGGCTCGACGCGGGCCGAGGTGGGTCCGCCGGCCATGGCGACCTCGCCATGGATCCGAGCACCGGCGAGGCCGGTCTCAAGCGGCATGGGTTCGATGGTGGGCCGCGAGGGCCGAGGGGGCGCCGCGGGTGGAGGAAGCTCGGGCCGTCGCCGGCGCCCACGTCCGCGCCGTTCGCGGTGAAGGTCGGCCGCGAGGAAGAAGAGCGGCGGTGGCCGGTGGGTGAGAGAGACGAGGGAGGTGAAGGCATCACCTCGGCGAGCGCACAAGTGCGCAACCGGCGGGCCGAAAAGAAACGGAGAAAATTGGCGTTCCTTGGGGGCCGGCTGCGGGTGCTTTAAAGTTCGTGCGAGCGGGGCTCTTGGGTTGGCCGACAGAAGCGAAACGGGGAGAAGTTGCAGCCCGAGAGCGCAGCCGGGCCCTCGGGCCACCTCCGCAAACGCGCCCTTAACTTGAGGAGGCTGTCTGTCACCATGCGCCCCTTCTCGGCCAGGGTACACAGGTTCAGGATGCAGCGCATGTCCATGTCGGGCACCCTCTTCACGGAGTTGCAGCAGCGAGTGGTGTACCATGGGGGCACGCCCTTACGGAGATGGGGACCCTCCAGGTATAGCCAGCAGTTTGTGAGGATCTCCGACTTCTGATGAATGGTGCACACTGCATCTGCTCTGTGGTTACTGACGATCGCACACAGTACGACTACCAGCACAACGGCGACGGCTTTCGTCCCGGAAGACATCGTGATGGTGCTAGTTGAATGTTGATTGCGACTATCGAGTGAGTGGTCGTCTACGTATATACTCGCTCCGTCCTGAAATACGATGCACCTAGATTAATGGCAATAGACATAGCTCGAGATTGATAGATATCTCATCCTCACGCTAGAGGCTCCGAGATTATATGGCTACATTAAGAATGGTTGCAGAGTAGAGTATATTGTAGCTTGAGGTAGAGATGCATATTTCGTCCTCACGCTAGAGAATCTGCGATTGATTCGTCTACTTCTTGCTTATTGAGCACAATTTTGCAGCCAGAGTCCATCCTAACAGACTACTCACTGAGATATCTCTAAAAAATATATGTTTAAAGTTATAATTAACTAGCTGGACATAATACATATATATATAAAGTTTATATAGTAGTTGCTAACCAAAGTATTTTAAAGCCGGATAATCAAAATAAATGTGTCTATACGATTGGAGGGTTTTTTTTTTACGGTGCACAATACTATGTGATAGTATAGAGTATAACCAAATCTTTTGGTATGAGTAAAATTGTAGCTTGCATAAATTATATTATTTCGATTTAAAAGATTTGTTGTATTTTTACAATGTCATGTTACGTATTTCCAACCTTTAGTACATACTCCCTCGAGTTCGTTAAGCCAAGTCGTCCTGGGCACTCGCGCGATTGCGAAAATGAAGTCGTTCCGCGGCGCACGACGAGTTATGGACGCCTTTGCCCCTGCTTAATTGCGTTGCGCCCTGTTTTCCTCGCCGCATGCCGAGTCGCTTCGTTCTCTCGTGTCATAACACCGCACGCGTCGCACGCCTCCCTTCCTTCCTCGTCGCCGCGCCTGCTCGCATCATCGCCGCGTCGTGCCTGCTCGCCGCCGCGCCTGCTCCCTGCATCGCGCTCGCCTTCTGCTTGCTGTGCACCATGGATGCGGCGGTGAACTCCTTGGCGCCAAGGAACTCACGCCGGACTCCATGGAGCTCACGATGGAGGAACCACTCGAACTCTGTCGCGTGGGACTTCTTGACGCCAGACTCCTTGGTGTCGGCGTTGGAGGGGATCACGATGGAGTCAAAACGTGCGCGCCCAGTTTGCGATACGTCAAAAATACGAGTGCTAAACGTGAAAATACGGGCGCTATACATGCCATGCAGCAACACACGGTAAAAAACAAACTGATGCGTTAAAAAAAATTTGAGGCCGCGGGAGTCGATACAGCAACCTCTGCCCTCAAGCGTCCGGGGGATAAGTTGGGCTAACCAGAAGCTGCAACACATAGTTATACTAACAACCTTGTCCTAAATGACTTGATTTAACAAACCGGAGGGAGCACGCTTCCAATCTACACTACAGCTTAAGGCTTTAGTAATATACGATTAATAATAGTTGTTGGATCCTTTCACACGAGTAAACCCTAATATTGTGCACCATAAAATACCTCTATCGATGTTAGAATATTGAAAAATGAGTGTGTGAGAAAGAATTTAACAAATGATTTGGAATCACAATTTCATTCCCTCTCTTCTCCATGTGGGATGTGGCATCCGAGCAAACATGGTCTTTATTTTTTTAAAAAAAACGGCCTACATGGCCTCGCTATCAAAATAAAAAAGAGCCCAATTGTATGAGCTAGCACTAGCTCTAAGCTGATGAATTTAAACGAGAAAAGAGTGCAACAACTAGCTTTGAATATTGTGCAGTGAGAGAACAGTGTATTGAGAATTGAACGAGGCTCTTCTCTCCTAGTTAGTCTCTTGTCTTTTGCAATGTTTCATGATTAAAAAATTAGTTTCACTAGCTCTAAGCTAGATTGTTGGAGACGCCGTCAGGAGGACTGATTTGAGGAGTGAGGGTCATAAACTTATCATAGCATAACAGTCGGCAGTCGCCACTCTAGCTTGGCTGTGCTCATTGACCAACAGCATACTCCGTCGGTAAAGGTTAGCAGGCAAGAACCCACTACCGTCTTTTGGCGCGCATGGTGCTTAGTTACCAATACAAATTGTAAAGAGATCACAGCTAAAATTTTGCTTCAAATTAACTTATAAAAATCCCACTCCTCCTCTGCACCATTCTTATCCATTTCATCCGAGCCGACTAGGCCGTAGCAAGATGGAGACGCGCGGCGCCTTCCAACACGCCGTGCTGCTGCTAACGGTAGCCTCCCTCGTCTCCGTCGTCGTCGCCGCCGCCAGCAAGGCCCGCTGCCATTCCGGAGACAACGCGGCGCTGCTTGCCATCAAGGCTGCGCTGGGCAACCCCTACAACTTCGCGTCGTGGACGCCCGACTACCCGTGCTGCGACTGGTACGACGTCGACTGCGACGACGCCACCGGCCGCGTCATCGGCCTCTCCGTGCTCCAGGACGACAACATCACGGGCACCATCCCCGACGCCGTCGCCGGCCTCGTCCACCTCCAGAGCCTCACGTGGCACCACCTCCCGGGCATCTCGGGCCCCATCCCGCCGGCCATCGCCAAGCTCCCCAACCTCTCCTCCCTCACCATCTCCTGGACCTCCGTCTCCGGGCCCGTGCCGTCCTTCCTCGGCGCGCTCACCAAGCTCACCTTCCTCGACCTCTCCTTCAACTCCCTCACGGGCACCATCCCCGCGTCGCTCGCCGCCGCCCCCAACCTCTCCGGCATCAACCTCAGCCGCAACCGCCTCACCGGCGCCATCCCCGCGCCGCTCCTCAGCAAGTCCGCCGACCAGATCTACCTCTGGCTGTCGCACAACAACCTGTCCGGCAGCCTCCCCGCCGAGTTCGCCGCCGCCAATTTCGCGCACCTCGACCTGTCGCGCAACCGCTTCACCGGCGACGCGTCGGGCCTCTTCGGCCGGGGCAAGGAGCTCCAGTACCTGGACCTGTCGCGGAACGCCTTCAGCTTCGACCTCTCCGGCGTGGGCCTGCCGGAGCAGCTCTACTTCGTCGACGTGAGCCACAACGCCGTCACCGGAGGCATCCCGGCGGAGGTGGCCAACCTCACCAACCTCCAGTTCTTCAACGTCAGCTACAACCGGCTCTGCGGCGCCGTGCCCACCGGCGGCAACATGGGGAGATTCGACCTCTTCAACTTCCAGCACAACAAGTGCTTGTGTGGAACTCCGCTTGCTAATCCCTGCAAGTGACAATACATTATTCACCAGTCTATAATCTGTATCCTCGAGCAAGAAATAAAAGGGAAATAAAATGATTGAAATTATCATCAGTTCGGTGATGCTAATGCAAGATGTTCAACCTTAGCATCATCCAAAATCGGCAAGCAGAAGCAGAGCAGCCGAAATTTTTTGTTCAGAGCAGGAAAAAGCACAGCAGAGACCAAGTTGTGGGCATCGGCGTGGGCTTTTTGGGCACTTCTGCTTTTGGGCAATGTGGCTCATGTCCTCCCATTTTGTTCTTTTCTTCCAATTCTCAAAAAAAAAATCTTTTCTTCCTCCTCCGGACGCCATCGCACAACCTGCTTCGAGTCAGGCGATGGTGCAGTGCCGCTGGGGGCAGGGCCCAGATGAGGGGGCATTGCCGCCGGCGGATAGCTGCGGTGCTCCGCCCATGGTCTCGAGGGCGGAGGACGGCGGCAGCGGCGGCGGCTGCTGCAGGCGACGCCGGACGCCGGACCCGACCCGAACCCAGGGTCTATTTGATAAATATCAGGGGGCATTTTGAAAATAGTCACGATCCGAATTAGGGGCTACATGGAAATAACCTAAGGGCAATATGGAAAACGATCGGATCGCGATTAATAGTCGCGATCCCAACTAGGGGGCTATGTGAAAAATAAACGGGGGCACTTTAAAATAAACGGAGATCGCGATCTGCCTCCGCCGCGACTCGCCGGAGCGCCGCCTTACGCCAAGGTCTTCTCCTTGGAGCACCTCTTCTTTCCCCCTGCCTAACTCGCAGTAGCCTCAGCTTGCGTGGAGCAGGAGGATCACTGGCCGAACAATTCAAGGCGCTTCGGTGCTTCACAGACGTAAACACGCAATGCCAACGCTGCCATGGCGACCGCAGACGAGGCGCGCGCAGACGAAGACGATGAAGGTGGCACGGTGCCGCGGTCATCCGGAAGCCGATCGCCGACGCCGTGGACCGTGGTCTCCGCGGCCCTTCTCCCAGCACCGCCGTGAGGGGATGCAACCTGCCTTTAGGCGACGGCGGCGGCGGCTCGTGCAACGAGCATACAGGTTGGCTTGGAAGTTGGAACTGGATGCAGCGGCTAATACACTGCATGTGTGTGTGCAGCTCTACAAATAAAAAGTAGCTTAGCCTTACCCCTCGGAGCTGTTTTCCATCGAATCGGCCTAATAACCCATTTTTACAGCGGCAAAACTCCCATATCACTGTATTGAATCGGCCTAATAACCCATTTTTACAGCAGCAAAGCACCCATCTACTGTCTACTGATCCTGCTCTATTCAATTTTATATAGGAGTCATTCATGGACTGCCCTTTCCATTGTGCATTTCGCCCCGCCAAACTTTGCAACTTGCCAAGCATGTGCCTATATATGTGTGCACAAGGATTCAAGCTATCCAGAATTGCCCACAAAGAGGAGAGGCAGCAAATTCTCAGCTCAGCAACCAGCACGGCAGCACATCAGCACTTGCCAGATATGGTCGGGTGCGTCACACTCCCACGGCCACACGCCGTCCTGCTCGCGCTCCTGCTCCTCGCCGCCGCCGCCGCGGAGGCGTTGGCGCCAACCACCAAGCAGCAGTGCCACTCCGGCGACAAGGCGGCGCTGCTCGCCGTTAAGACGGCCTTCGGAAACGCCTCCTACTTCCAGTCATGGACGGCCGACGTCCCGTGCTGCCACTGGTTCGGCGTCCGCTGCGACGACGACGCGGCAGAACCCTCCTCCTCGACAACCACGACGGGCGGCCGCCGCGTCGTCAGCCTGGCCATCACGCGCGACGCCAACATCATCGGCCCCGTCCCCGGCGCCGCCGTCGCACGTCTCGCCGCCCTCCGGGAGCTCACGTTCCTCCACGTGCCCGGCGTGTCGGGCGCCATCCCCCGCCCCCTCGCGCGCCTGTCCGCCCTCATGGACCTCACCATCTCCCGCACCGGCGTGTCGGGCCCTGTCCCGTCGTTCCTCGGCGACCTCCGCGCGCTCAGGTCCCTGGACCTCTCCTTCAACGCGCTCACGGGCGCCATCCCGCCGTCCCTCGCCGCGCTCCCGCGCCTCGCCAGCGTCGACCTCGGCCGCAACCGCCTCACGGGCGCCATCCCGCCGCTGCTCCTCAGCAGCAGCAGCAGCAGCAGCAACGACGACTCCGGCGCGGCGGAGGCGTTCCTCACCCTGTCGCACAACAACCTCTCCGGGACCGTCCCCGCCGAGTTCGCCGCCGTCAGCTTCGTCCAGGTGGACCTGTCACGCAACGCGCTCGCCGGGGACGCGTCCGTCCTGTTCGGCCGCGGGAAGACGCTGCTGGTCAGCGTCAACCTGTCGCGCAACGCCTTCAGCTTCGACATGTCCACGCTGGAGCTCCCGGAGAGGCTGGCGTCGCTGGACGTGAGCCACAACGGGATCCGCGGAGCCGTCCCGGCGGCCGCCGGGAACCTGAGCCAGCTCATGTTCTTCAACGTCAGCTACAACCAGCTCTGCGGCGAGCTGCCGGGGGGATTCGCCGGATTCGAGGTCTACAGCTTCGGGCACAACAAGTGCCTCTGCGGCGCGCCCCTTCCGGCTTGCCAAGCCCAAGCGTAATACTCCACTGGGTCGCTGGGTCGCTGAGAAGCTGCTGATACTAGCGTCATTCTGATCACTAGTACTAGATGGTAGTGGATGCTGGTATTACTCATCACTAGTCTGCTGTCAACTGTGGATTTAGAAACTAAGGTGTGCAAGTGCATATGACGAATTAACTCCATCATATATCTATCCCAATAATAAACTACTAAATTACTGTACTAATGTGTTGCTAATAATGCTCCAATATTGGATTGCTGGTCTGTCTCTCTGATAGTGATACTGGTACCCAATGATCGATCAGCTGCTCCGCTTCATGTGAAGCCGGAACGGGTTATTCAACTAGACTAGATTTTGTCTTTGGATCATGTTTGTGAAGATCTATCAGGTGAATCACCCAATGTGGAGAATGGATGGATGGGCTGGCCCAACAGTTGTATCAGACGAACCATAACTATTGATACATCTGAAGGTGGAAGCAATGCAGATAGAGTGACGATGTTCTGTACCGTCAGGACAGATTCAAACATTTATGCAGATAATAACCCGTAAAAGGATGTAATAATAAGTCTGAAACAAAATTATGTTCGTCATTACATGGTGCGGGGAACAGATTTTATCCAAAATAACCATTACGGATTGTATTTTGAGTTTTCACAGTTTATTATCCTCAAATATTCAGATTTTATCCAAAATAGCCATTACGGATTGTAATTTGAGTTTTCATAGTTTATTATCCTCAAATATTTACTCGAGGACTATAGTAGATTTACTGTAGTTCAGACATGCAAACAGCATGTGACAAAAGAATGTCACCATTTGCAATGTGAACAAACTCACTGTTCAAATACAGTTTGCAAGAGAAAAGGATAGGTGGCATCTCCCGTCAGAGTGATGAGCGCAAAGTTCAGCAAATATGGCACTGCAGATCTCAGCTACAGTAGCTGACAACACATCAGCCACCAAGTTCGGCACATGCAGATACATCATCAGTCCGGATCCACTACACATAAGGAGATTGTGCAGCAAATCTCTTGATCACATTGGCGTTCAACACTGTCATTTAACTGTGTCGCCACACAAAATCAACAAGCATTACAAATATTCAACTAAAGCAGAATACTATCCAATTCGAAATGTCTCGGCCTGCGCCACTCTACTAGGCTATGGGGTCTCATCATGATTGATTCATTCCTTCTGATCTCATTTAACAAGAACAAAAATTGAATTTCTGCCACCAGACTGGACACATGCCCAAAACATCATAAATTGCATCAATTCATCCACACCACCGAAATTACAGTACTTGAGCAGCAGTGTTCAACTTCTCAGCTATGCTGATTTGTGTCCTTGTGATGCTTGACAGGTATACCAGAGCAAGGTTATCCTGTGACAGAGATACCGCGCAACTCATCAGCAAACAAAGAATAGTCACCATTTTAAACTAGCAGAGATGAAAAAGTAGAAAACCGCTTACCTGAATCTTGTCATTGAAAAGTTTATCAAAAGCAGCTGGAGACAACTTTGGCATCGAAGCAACAGATTCAGAGATGAACCTCCCAATTCTGTTGTCAGGAGCCACACGTCCTTCCTGCAGTGTCATACAGAGATAATTAACAGTGATATCCAAATGGAATTAGTGAAATTCTGCATGAGAAATTCCTACCACAACATCATCAACGTATTTGTATATCTCATCAATAAGAATGTAAAGCTTTTCCATTGAAGACTCCATTCCTTCCAGGTCATTGGGAAGCTTCTCCACCAGTGTAGATTTCAGGATCTCAACTGTTATAAAACCAATAAGGATGATACAATTTTAGAAGTCTAGTAAAGACCAACTAATAGACCATAAAGTCCATTACAACTGTCAAGCTACAGCTGTACTATTTGCGAGAAAATCAACAAAGCCTACTAAAGACCAACTAATAAACCATAAAGTCCACAGTTTTTTATTCTCCACTAACTAGAACAATACAAAACAAATGAATTTCAGTCAACCAGTACACATATTCATGATAAATTCAAACAAAGCAAATATTAAGACAAACCAGTACAACTGCAAATAAATTCCCCTCAAATTGTAGGCAAGTGTTTATAATACTCAGTACCAAAAAAAAAGCAAAGGTGGATTCACTTTTCAAAGTTAGTGAGTTCATAGTTTTAACTTCTAAGAAATGCATATGTATGTATTACTAGATGAGGAGTTTCAGTTCTGCAAAGTTCACTGGCCGTAAATTAAAACAGCACATATATAACATGAGATGAAATTAGTAATCAGAAAAATGACACATACATCCAGCTTTCTCCGCCTCAATCATCCTTAGATCCAGAGGGATTTCCTGGAATTGCGCAGCAAGGTGCCTATCTCCAAGTGACAGGTTGGATGAGATGTAGGCTTTGATGGAAGCCTCCCCTCTAGTGAAGCCAGTGTCAACTGTAAGATGGATGGGGTTTTGTACTTCCCTTGAATAGAATTCATGGATAAGTGTACTTCCCCCTGAAACACCAAAGCCAGTCGAGAACCTACGCACAGATAACAAGGTTGGAAAGTTTAGTAAGGATACTTGGTAAATAAATTCATAGACTTTGCAAAACAACCTTTTCTAGTGCATGTTAATATGCTTCTGAGCCACCAATCAAAGAGTCACTGAAAAAATAATTCTAAAACTCCAGTGCATGAAAGATAGTTACACACAGATTAAACTACATGTAGAGTGGTCTTGTCTGCAGCTTCTCAATAGGTGATAGGTGTAGGTACTATCAGGAATGTCATAAAAACAAAACCATAGCAACAAGGATGTGCTGTGCATTTTTATGATATAACTCATACACTAATTCAGCAAACAAAAACAGGTAACATACAATGGAAAAACAAGAGAATTCAGCTGTTGTGAATAAATGTGGTTTGCAAAAACGCCTAATTCCAACCATTTAAATTCATGAACCCTTAGAGCAAGGGCATTACGAATCTTGACGGGTGGGTTGCTTACCATCCAACGATAACTTCCTTGGGGTTGACCTTTTGGTGCGAGGCGTACATGTTATGGTGGTACTCGATGTCGATGGCGACCTGCATCATCATCCAGCATCAGCAACCAACGGACGGACGCCAATGAGTCAGCGAAGGAATCGGAGATGTGATGCGAAACCGACCTGGTCGGCGGACTCGCTGTGCGGGACGACGTAGGAGTTGCGGACGTGGACGGTGCCATCGGGGAGGAGGGAGCCGAGGAGGGTGCCGATGACGCGGTCCGCCTGGTCGGGGCGGCGCACGTAGCTGTCGCAGATGTTGAAGAGCACCACCGCCTCCACCCGCGCCGAGGACGGGGAGGAGGACGAAGAGGTCGAAGGGAAGAGGAGAGCGGGGGAGGTCGCCATGGCCTCGACGGAGAGCGAGCGAATCGGAGGAGGCTGGCTTCTGCTGCTGCGGGGGGCGGCGGCGCGACGTAGAGAGAAGGGGGGGTCTCGTCTCCGTTGGGTGTGACGCTGGGCTAGGGTTTCCTTTCTCTCTCGTCTCCTCTTTTTCTTCTTCTACTGACAAGGGCTTTCTATGGGCCTGCAGTTGCCGAAGGTCCGGCCCAATACATTTGCGAAGGCCTTCGATTACTCGGGCAGCCGCCCGCCCGTGACTGAAACTGGACCTGATTGATATGGCGAGACTTTCTGCATAACAGATTATACAAAGAAAACTGCCGAATAGTATCCATCAATAAATATTTTTCCCCTACAAAAAATCAATAAATCTTTTTTTTAAAACTGTTCAGCAATAAATCTGAAGGGGCAAAAGATATAAAAGAAGAAGAAAAGGTGAGTTTCACTATCACAATGCTGAATGTTGGTTAAGTGAAGAAAATAGCTGTTCTACCTTCAATGCTTATGTACATTGGCTCCAATCAGTCAATGTCTGCAGTTACAACTCAACATGCCCAATAATGAAGTGAATCGAGCAATCTAACCTCAACCGGACGCACATGGACAGATGATTATAGCTACAAGCAGCAACCCTAGGACGACCATTCATCAGCAGCAGTCAGTTCAGCCTGTAAGCCCGGTGTACACCACCAGTACTACCAACAGCATCTAACAGTCAGTTCAGCCTGTAAGCCCAGCTGTGCTCTTTCAGGTAGGCCTGCACGGCTTCCTTGATGGCCAGGTTTGGAACCAGCTGATGCCCCTTTAGAGGCTCTCGTGTCACCGGGTCGAAATTGCCAACCTGAAACACCAAGAGAAAGAGGTTAGCTGTAGGCTGTAGCCTGTATGGATTGTTACCCACATCCACCTTAGAATTGTCTTTCTTGTGTAGAGAATGACTCTACTAGATACCCAACTGAAACTGTAGGCAAAAGTGGATAAAATGAACTAATTCTAGAATAACAAATTGTGCAAGCAGCAATATTTTAATCATAAAACATAATATAATATACATGAATATCGAATGGTTGACCTTCAAGATAAACAGAGAGATAAACTGGACGCAAACTGAAGGCGGAAAGTGGCACCTTGTCTAGATGTTCAAGAAGTACAGCCCTCTCATATGTCACACCACTGGGTGTGATCACTGGATCTCTGAATATCTCGAATGTTATCTGACAGCAAAGGTAATCGGGCACCTAGGTTTTCATCATGGTATCAGCAGCTTTAAGATCACAGATGGAGAAAGGGAGAAAAAAGGTTCCAAATCAAAGTTTATTATGAGTACTGATTTTACATCTACTGGTGTATCGGCAACTGTCGCTTTGCTGAAGACCTCTGATAACATTTTAATTTGTTCCGAATACTCATTGTTTGATCCATCTGAGTCTTCTACAAGTGTACCGCTAAGAAAGTGATGCTCCTGCAGAGCACTTTCACAAGCTTCCCTGCATGTATATATACTTTTTGTTAGGAGACTTGAACAATCAGAAAGGTAAAATGAGTATCCATAGATGGCATTGCACTTGATCTAAAACAAAAGGAAAGTGCTATATTATATTAGGTTTAACAAATAGCATACTTCAAACTTTGTATCCTCCAAACTCGTTCAGTGGAATGTTTTTCCCAATCTAGGTATTTCGCCTTCCCAAGGACCTGCCAAATGTCCTCGGCCATTTTATCCGTTGAATTCACAGACTTCAAGAGATTCAGAGCCTGTCTCCAAAATAATGGGCAAGAGATTAGCAATAATGGCAAGACATCAACACCTGAACCAAAACAAGGTACTACGGTAGGATATGAATATACATAGCTATAGTGTGCAGTGACATGCGGGTGAAGTATGAAGACATAGCCTTAGCCGCATGATAACCTTAGTAGCACATATACATAGGTTGTTACAGCTCCTTTTTTTAGGGACCTGGTTGTTACAGCTCCTCGATCAGTGGAAGTCACACATTTGCATCACTGTACCACTTCTCAAGAGTTCATAAGGCAGAGTGATCAACAAGGTGCAGTTACAATGTTATTAGGAAGTCCTCAATTTCATGACATGATGGTTAATTGGTTACCAATAATGAAAGAGATGGGCAAAGCACAACATATAGCTGTTGACAAATCACAAATGTGAGTTAATGAAGAGGTATAGTTATGGTATAGTAACTTAGATGCATGAAAAATCCACATACTTGTACATGTCTAGAACCATTATGGTAGTTAATGATCAGAACCATTTTTAGATATGTTATGGGAGTAATTGGGTGTTCTAAAATTTCAAATGTACCAACAATTTGTGGGTGGGTGGGTGGGTGGGTGTTCTAATGCACCCTTGCCCCTGCCCGCTCAGGTTTGGAGTTGGATGGCTTATCCAAAAGGAGACCCCATCCTGACAATTTAATAAACTTGAGCACGATTTTTAACCCTAATAAGGCCAGCGGCAAGGAACCAAATGCATACACAAAGGAACTTGTTGAGAATTGACGTGAAGCTTACAAGGGACAACCACAAACCTTTTCAAATTCCTTGATAGCAAGTGCGAATTCCTCCTTGTCGAGCAGCGCACATCCCAGCAGATAGTGCCCCTACATCACACAAGAAACAGAGAAATTATGTATGTTTGTATCAAACAGTTATCTAAGGGTCGTGACAAGGTAGTAGTTGCAGTTGAATTTGGCACACTGGAAGAAGAAGAAACAGGAAGAAGTTGTCACCTTGACTAGAGTGTCATCAAGCGCAAGAGCCCTCCTGCTATCCTCTTCGACCTTGGCCCACTCCCTGTGCGGAATGTCTCAGATTCTTCATTTTCCATGCCAAAGCACAAACTGGCCCAAGAGGGGAGAACAGGGGAGGGGGGAGGTGGGAGTTAGAGCTCACTTGCGCCTGAAATGGCATAGGGCCCGATTCATCCAGTAGACGGCGACGTCGGGGCAGAGCGCGATTGCCTATCAGGGTTTCATCGCGAAGGGAAACATTCTTAATCTGATGCCACAGCCAAAGTCGCGGAAAAAATATATATTTGTTTTGTGTACTGTCAAGGGGACATGAAAAATGGACGCGGGGCGAGGAGAGCTTGCCTCGGTGTAGCAGTCGATGGCGGCGCCGAGGCGGGCCTTCTTGAAGCAGGCGTTGCCCTCGATCCGCCGGAGCTCCGCCTGCTGAGCCACGCCGTCCCCGCCCGCCGCCATGGCTTCGCCTTGGTTGGGCAGCACACAAGGAAAGTGAAGGGACGATGGAGACGCCAAATCGCAGTACGTATTCAAAAGAGGAAAGCCGCTTAAGGAAAAGGCGCCACAGAAGCTAGTGCTGTGAATTGGATTGTTGGAAGCTTGTGACAAAATAAACAAAGAGATAATTCCGTCAATGACACCGTAAGATGACTCAATTCCTTCTATGACTTTCAAAAAAATTGGTACCTTATATGACACCGAGTTTAAGTTTTTGTTACTTCTGGCACACTTTATGGGCTTTATATGACACTGTCACGCTAAACGGTCATATAGGGAATTGTCTCATAACCAAACGATCTCCAAAATTGGCCGTGTCAAAGTTTGGCAAAAGCTGGACTTCATTCAAAAGAAAAGGTTTGGAAAAACTTTAATTACAAGCTAAACGTTTCTTTTTTATTAGCTTCGGATGGAAATAAAGGAAGCGTGTGGCCCTAGGGTGAACCTGTACGATTTTATTATAGTATATACCTCCGAGCGCTAACTCGTTGGAGAAGCCTGAACTCATCAGAGAGGGAGGTGTATACCTTGCTAAATTCGGAGAAAATAGCGTAGGTTGAGTAAATTCAGGTGTGCTTACCACGGTCAATGGCACAGTATAGCAAATTCCTACAAGACAAATCCATCTCTTCACTAAATTACCACCAACATTAGTGGCCCAAAAGGTAATGTTGTGCACAATATCGGCAGGGCACAGAAAAACATTTCCCCCAGCACTGATTTCCGAAGAACATTAGAAACGACTGACTGACTGACTGATTTCCTCTAATACACATACACTAAACACATGTGACTGTATAATATCAATTGAAGCTGTAATCGCAGGTGTCAACTGGTAGCGGCATTTTGGCACCAAGGGCTCTACTCAATGTCTTGTCTTCTCTGCCAATGGGAACTCAACATAAGGACAGCTCCTGAACTTGATCAGCTGTAGAGAGGAAGAGAATCAAGTGATCAGGCCCGCATTTCCACTCTATTTGTGTCTAGCAATTCACAGGCGAGTTCATCGCAGCAGTTTCGTACCTGCAAGTCCGACTGCAAGGTTTGCTTGAACGTCAGCATCCGAGTTGAATTCCTGTATAACAAACGAATGAGTAACAGTGGATTGAAGTATTAGTTGCCAGCAAGTCCTGGAGACATGTTATGACCAAATTCAAGCGCAAATCTGAAGTCAGTTCCAAGCATCAAGCTATATATGTGGCTGTCCATACCTACAGATCAAATCTATAGAGTCCAACTTATTCAGGGAGCTGCTGAAATGAACTACTTTGTCTCAACTGCTAAATTAACAACTACGCACATCTATAGAGCCATAAACCTGTTCGTTTGGCTTATCAGCCACCAGCCAACAGTACTTTTCTCTCAGAACAAACCAGCCACCAGCAACCAGCCAGCAGTACTTTTCTCTCAGAACAAATCAGCACCAGCCACCAGCCAAACGGACAGATTGACAAAATTACTGGAATAAATATTTTAAATAGCACTTGGTAATGAGCAATCGGGTATGACGACCTTGTAGGTCACTTGTCACTCATTCCACTCGGAATATCTAGTATTATGGTAATGTGCATTAAATAGTTATATGCAAAACAATATCAGGTTATGCCTATTATCTGTGACATGATTGACCAATAAGATATTCATGACCAAAGTACATAAGTTGTCTCTGGGCCACATCGTTAAAAACAGAATAACAAAAACTCATTGGTACACCATAAAGCTGGAATACGAAAGGTAAAATGACAATGGAAAACGCAGGACGTACCCTCAGAACATGGTTGATTTGAAATGTAAGAAACGTCCCCTTGAGTTCCTTAGCTTTCTTGCACAAGACAGCCATATTATCACTCCTACACCGCCATAGATCTTCAACCTGCTCCAGAAATCCTAACTTATTATTTTGTTAAGAAAGGGTTGGACGTTGCTAGAGCCACCAACAGCTAGAAAAGGTACTCCAAGTGCTCCAGCCTCCAGCACCTAGAAACATAGCTTTTTCTATGCTGTAGAGAAGAAGGTCCATTTATTCAATGAGACCTAATTGTATTATTATGCCATGTACTTGGACCATGTATTTTAAGTGATTCAACAAAAGAAGTCCTTTCGTGAAGAAAAACTGAAGAATTGTGATAGTTAAAATCAAAGTCCATGTGGCAGATAAAGGACAAATGAAAAAAATCATTTGAATTTCCCATCATTCGAAAAATTTAGTGTTTCTGTGAAATTTGAAGAGTCACAAAGAACTGCACATCATTCATTGTCTGCTGACGGTTCAATGTCAAACACAAATAGCAAAGAAAGAACAACTCACCTGTTTACAGACAAGCTTAGAGTCACCTTGAGCACGAATATGCTTGAATCCCTTCTTGGCAGCATAATCTAGCCCCAGGATCAATGCACGGTATTCAGCAGCATTGTTGGTTGTAATACCTAAACCCTCACGCAGTAGAGCAATCTGCAGTAGAAGAGGGTGGCACAGTAACCAGATAGGCATGATAAATGAAGTTAATAAAACACATCAGCTTAGCCAAGGGTTGGTCTCCATACCACAGATCCATCTAACCTCCGAATTATAACTCCAGCACCTGATTTGCCAGGATTTCCTTTACAAGCACCATCGAATTCAAGAATACAAGAGAGCTGTAATAGACAGTGTGATGGTGAGGAGGAAGTCAAATTTCCAAGATAGTGAAGTTATGCTGCAGATATACATGCTAACATCAAATTATACCTACATAAGACAGAACGAATCAGGAAAGAAACAGAAGCACATATAGTTAGCATTTAGCACATTGCATATTCATACATACTCACATCACTATCAGGTAACAATTCCTGTTCAGAAACTTTTTGATGGTTTGATGGTCCGGTTTCCTTCAGAAAATGGTTATGAGTATGAGTAAACAAGATAAATAGCAAAGTCAACAAATATTGTAGAGAACACTATTCAAGAGACCATATCTTCACACTTATCATGAAGGGAAAAACAATTACCATATCCTCTGACCTTTTCAATGTAGACTGCACAGATTCATCAGGTTGCTGAAATCAAACATCCATATATCAGAACTCTACAAGAAATGATACAGAAAAAATGCAAAATCCAGAAGCAATACAGGACCGCCTGAAGATGTAACTTAAAAAGATCAGCTTAATAATCAAGGTATGGCCCTTGGAACTGTGTGAGATAAAGTAAGGCCCTGGAATAGGGGGCTTTTGCCAACTGGCATCATGTATATAATATAAACATAAAACTATTTTTGTGATGATAATGTGTGGCTTTATATTACTATGGATGGATACCATGTCTAGAAATGACCAGAGCAGGTTCAGAAAATATAGTAGGCCATAGGAATCAGATCAACATGTAGTGTAAAACACAGGCAAGTGATGGAAGCATAGAGCATTGCCCCGTTTACCTGAAAAGGGCAGGGAACAAGATCATTAAACAATTCATCTCTTGCATCTGCTGCATCAATGCAATAGATAGCGTCTTTTAACCCACGTGCAGCAAGATATTCCTCAGTTTCTTTACTCAGAGAATAGCCTTTGTAGACAGTGACAGAAGGGTCACATACCTAGTAGCAGGGAATCATTAACAGATGTTATCTCTGCACATGGTAAGGTAAGGGAAGCGAAGAGAAGGGAAGCATTATGTTGTATTTGTATACCCTTACCGAATTACCAACTTGAGCTTGGCAGTCACTGAGGGTCTTATAGATGGCGATGACACCCCCCTTACGGATGACATAGAAGGGCTCTCTGACAGAGTCCACTGGAACCTTTGCGGAAGATCTCTTGGTAGATCGTCGAGGGGAGGAGGAGAACGAATGGGTCAGAAGCGGTACAGGAGACCTAGGAGACAAGAGTGGGTAGTGGATCCTCCACGCAGATCTGGAAATGAATCCACGGAGACAAGAAGAGCAACTCCAAATCACCATTATAGGAGGACAGGATGGAGGGGGTCTGCAACTGTTGGGGCCTGCCTACAAGCAATGGTGACCTAGGATCTAGAGAGTTAGTGTGTAGAGTTAGCAATGGATAGCTAAAAAAATATTTACAGCAGGAAAATTAAAGCACAGATAGTTAGGCGCAAGAGCGAATATCAAACTAGTTAGGATTCATATAGAATATATATAAAACTCCAATAAATTAGAAAACAAGTAAGAAGAATTATCCAAGGTTTGGCTTCGATGAGGCTTCACCTTTTTTAAAAGGAGACAATATAGCATAATGACTACCACTTGTTGTACTGATTGAGCTCTACCCCGACCTCTAATTCTAAAAGCTATACATTACACACTGGCATTCAGAAAAATGGGAATTAGTAGCATGTGTTATGACTGCTTGGAAATGTATCACTAGATCGATTATGGTATCGATTAATGAAACCATTATGGTGTTCCAGATCAACTAATTTGGATTGCCAATAGACAGAATAGCTTTATTCCACACAAAGAGAGAGAGAGAGAATAGCTTTGGAGAAATCAAGTAGGTATTGAGCTAGGATAGGGCTTAAATTCGACGACCATGCTCCTGGGCACGCGGAGAGCGAGATATACTTTATTTCCCAAGAAGATAAGTACCTCTACATACAATGCAAACAATTTCATACTTCCGGTGGTGGCAAACGATTCGTAATTTCAAGATTGAATACCTAATTACAAAGTTACCTCGCTGTGCGACCGGAGACGAGGACCAAGAGGAAGTGCAGGGCAAGCTGCCAAGCTGGCTGCGGGCACTGGAGCGAGGGAGGCGGAGCCGCACGCGGAGTCGCCGGCGCCTGCCTGCGCGGGTCGACGACGAGGGAGGAGGGAGGCTAGGCCTAGCGCCTAGCCGCGGTGGCGAGCGAGTTACTGGGCTCTGGGCTGCTCGCTGCTGCTTTAGGCCCACGTTATCTACGGAAGTCTAGCCGGGGAGGAATAGATTCGTTGCAGGAGATGGGGGAAAAATGCAGTCATTAATTTTCAGAATATCGACTCATGATGTTGCGAAAGCGCCTGCAGCCTAGCGCTTGCAATGGCCCCGGTAGCACCTCGGGTCCTGGGTTCGACTCCCCGTGAGAGCGAATTTCTCATGATTTAACGGCGTTTGTGCTTTCAGTGGTAGGCGACGTTCCCCTCGACAGCGAGTGTGCGTGCGTTGTGAGTGTCTCCGATGTATTGTGTAATTCGAAAAAAAGAATATCGACTCATGTTGCTTTGCCAATGAAACATATGGGGTGATTGGTAGGGTGCATAACCCCTATCCAGGCTTGTGTAGTGCAACTTACTGGTGTTTGTAGACCGCACAGGGTGTTAACCAGGCTTCGGTTGTGCAAAAAGGAAGGTCCAGACTGCATAGTGGGAAACGCTCCCGGTGGTCGTTTCCGCTTATGCAGGCTTGCATAAGCCGCTGTTGCGCTTCCCCTCACCTCCTTTACCCACCAGACCACCACCACCGCGAGCAGCCGGGCTCTGGCCGCACAGAGGAGAGTTCGCAGCTCCGCGCCCGGGCTCCGGACGGAAACGACGACCCCGCGTTAAGGACGGCGGTCGGAGACGGCGGCCCCGTGTGGCGGCACACGAGCGGAGCTCGCAACTCCCGCGGTCGGGCTCGCGGAGCTCGCGTCGGGGGTTCGTCCGCACGTCCGTGGACGACGCATGGTCGGGGACGGAGCTACCGGCCGCCGGGAAGGAGGAGGCTGAGACACCGCGCTGCTAGATCTAGGGAGAATGCGCAGGCGGCTGCTTCTTGAGCGGGAGAGGGAGAGAAGGAGTCGCACGCCATCGAGCCATGGAGGCCGCACCGCCGCGCGGCCATGAGCGCACTGGAGGGGCGGCGGCGCACAGTGGAGAGGGCGGCGGCCGCGAGGATGAAGGGAGAGAAGATGGGGAAGGGTAACCTCACCTGGGCTATACAATAGGTTAGCCCACTCAACATATGCAGGCTGCCAATCACAAAATTATCTAGGCCAAAAGTTGCTATGCAAGCAGCCAAACAGGGGTCAAATGCGTGGAAATAGCCTAGGCCATAGCCTAGGTTAGGCTGGCCTAGGCTACCTTTCTAACCAGGCCAGGCCTATGCAAGCTGCCAATCACACCCATACTCACAGCAGTGCTATTTATTTCTAAATATAAATAGCTATTTATTCTAAATATATAGGATCTGCGAATTAAAAAAAAACCTTGTCTGGAGTTACCCCGATCTAATGGAAATACATATACAGATAGAAAAGGTTGCATGATGCACACGTATAGGTTAAGAAAGTATAATTTGAGTTTAACTTGACAGAGCAAGAGAATGCGCAAGCTGGACGGGGCAAACTTCAGATATAACGTGTAGCCACTAACGGGGCAAACTTCGATTCACAGCAGGCATTTCTTGCTGCTGTTATTCCTTTACATACATATTTGGACAATGTTACTACTTCATAGCACTAAAGGTTTGGTTTTCAAACAATGGATGGATTGCCTCCCAAACGGTATTGGGGTGGAGGCGATCGATCAATCACCAGACTGCTTCATCAGTTTCCATTCGTCTGAGCCTGAACATTGCCCCCCAGAACCAACTCCTTGAACCGAGTTATGCATCCCATTGCGCGCTCAAATTCGTCGCTCTCCAGCGCAAAGCTGAACCGGCAGTAGTCGGGTATCCCAGTCCAGGAGCTGCTGTTTATGCAGAGTCCCGTGGCTCTGAGGATGGCTTCCCTGATGTTGCTCGCATCCAGCTTGCCCTCAAAGCCATCAGTTTTGAAGGGCTTCCCGATGTAGGCAGTCGGTTTCGCCAGCATCGATATGCCAGCACAACCGCTGGCAACGTCCCAGCCGCAGCTCTGCAACGTCTGTTCATTGTGCAACGGTGACACAAGAGAAAATGTCAAGCATGGCTTGAAAGCATAGAAACCACAGAAGAATGATCATCAGCATACACAGCAAACTAACCTTAATTAATTGGTTGGCACGATTTTTCAGCTCGTTCTTCTGCTCCGTCATTAGATCAGAGAAATGCTGATCCTTCTGGTTCTTCAGGCCGAGTAGCTTTTTGAAAGTGTACTTCAATGTGCTGTGCGGCCGACTCAAGCTAGGGAAACTATGGAACGCATCAACCAAGGATGGGTCATTCAAAATGACAAAGCCAAAGTCATGTCCTGCTGCAATCAGCTCAAAAGACAGCTCTCCCAGCAGGACTACAGAGAATGATGGCTTTGAACATTTTAAAGAAGAAAGGCATCCTTCCAGATTCCACCGACTCCAGCCATCCGTCTGGTACTCAAGGCCTGAGAAGGAGGTATCTATTACTACCCTAGCTCCATATTCAGCGCAGACGGAGAGCAGCTCTTGAATATCACTGTCACTGTACAGAAAACCAGTAGGGTTGATCGTGGGGCCACAAATATACACCCATGGCCGAGATACATTCTTAAGAGTGTCAGCTAGAACCTTTGGCTCAATCTTGAATCCTGAACTGAAGGCTGTAGGTATAATCAAGGTGCTTGCGTTCACAAACTTTGCTGCGGAGATGTAATGGCCATTGCTGCCCAAGGGGAAAAGGATGGTGCCCTGTTCTTGCATGCAACAGAGAACAAGCTTATTGAAGAGTGCAAGAGAGGCATTGCCATAGATAATTTCAGAACAACCATCTACCGATAAACCATAGCTATCTTTCACCAGCTGCTGGATGCTGGAATGAACATCAGTTTCAGAATCAGTGATGTTTTGCCTGACAAAACTTTCAAAGACAGAGGCATTCACTGCAGAAGGTACTGGCAGAAAGCTGCGATCTAAATCCATATGAATGACACTGGATTCATTTGAATCATGAATGAAAAATTCAGCTGCCTTTAGGGTAGACGTAGCTGGATCAGAAAATCCTATCATCTGCTGAGGTATCACTTCTGCGGGTTGCCTCTGAAAAAGAGCAAGAGATAAATAAGATAGCAAGTTAAGGATACTAATAAGGCCACCAAATATCCTTGTGCATTATTACCCTTACTCACAATTATACAAAATCATTGAAAAACACAATAAAGCATCCTACCACACAATATTAGGTACTATCCAACTAGATGAAGATTTAAGAACTACCTTATTTACGTTAAGGAAACAAGGGAATGTTCATTAATCATTACAAAGAGTTAGTATGGATGGGTTATGGATGAGGCAGATTTGGACCTAAGCCATGTTTACCTCCTGCTGTGGATGCCGGTCAGCAATTTGAAATGCTAGAAGCTCGTGGAAAAGGCAACCATAATAGTGTTGGCTGATCAAAGACGTGTGGCCTTCTAATAGCTCAATAGTTTGTGACAATGCTTTATATACAGCTGCATCTTCAGATATGGCAAAAGCAACTTCCAGATCAGAATAAACCTACAACCAGAATCAGAAAGCAATTACGAATGGAACATACAATTTTAATTCATAGCAGTACTGTGCACCAATGGAATTAAATGCTGTGTTGTTATATGCACCTGATTCTTTACTAAACCACACAATATAGCTGCATGGGAAGGTAGGGTCTTCCCAGCAAGATATTTCAATACACCATTAGAGCTTGGCAGACTAGACAACTCTAGATGCTCTGAAATATCCAGGAATAACCGGGAACCAACATCTTTTGTTGCATTTAGTAAGTTCTCAAAAGCAGCACTTGTGATAGCCTCAAATTGAGCCATCCCGGTAACAACAACTTGAGGCTTCAGCTTCCTGGTCAACTCAATCAGTAAATCTGACTGGCGTGGTGCCTCGATCACAGTAACTGTACCTTCAGCATGGTTACAATCTGCTCTACCCTGAAGTTTCCCAAAAAGCATGCGAGTATAAGAGAACAACCAGATCCATGATCATAAACAAAGATATAGAACAAAAGTAAGTTACCTCAATTGCTAAAGATGTTAACCACTGCTTGGGCAAGTGTCTGGTCAAATGTTCATCGACAATCGCGAGCGCTGGTGAGAACAATTGAAGAGCATTTTCTATCGCCACAGCACGAGAAGGGAACACAACAACATTCTAGTGACCAGGAGAAAAAAATAGCATCATGTGAATCATAGGTCAGAAGCATAGGCATATAAATAAATATATATACAGTAGAGTTCAAAGAGAATCTTGACAAGTCTTACATCAGGAGTTAAAGGAATGTGGTGGTAGCTCTTCATAAATCCAGCAACAAGTTTCCGAAAGTTTAAACATCCAGCTGGTGGCTCACAGGGATTGGACTTATTCTCTTTCAAAAAACTAGCTAGGTATGCTAGGAAGGGAATTTTTTCATCAGCAACGGAGTCATCATCAAAAGATAAATCAAGGGAACTGCTGACTTCATGAAATCCATCTTTAAGAAACTCAAATATTTTCTTCACCTGAAAAGTTCTATAGTTAATACCATTTCCGTTGTCATATTACTGCTTTTAGAAATCAATACAGAGCAGAAAGGAACCTGGTTGGGCTGGCGAAGTTGACAACTATACACAGATAAAGCATGTGAAATGCGGCCACCTGATTTCATATATGCCCAGGCAGTGCGAGCACAGATAGGCTGATCCCCAACAAGATCCATGAAGAACTCAAAGCGATGTCTGCTATTTTTCTCAATTTCAACTAAGGCTGAAATATCTGTGTCAGCAGCCTGCAAACAAGGCAATTGATTAGTAATGAAACTGAAAAAAATTGTGTTGCAATATAAAGTATCAAGAAATAGATGAAACTATAGGCCCTAGCAAACCAAAACCAGAACATATTGCTGGCACACATAATATATCTCTAGAATGGTAGTGCCCAACAGCCTTAATACCTGCATGATTTTGGTTTGCCAGAGCTTTGTAATGCGAAATCCTCGGCGTTCAAATAGACGTTGACAAACACCTTGTCCTGGTCGACCTCCCATGTTGAATACCATAATACCTGAAGGCTTTATGACAGATATCCCTTCTTCAACTGCCCGAGCAATCAACCCAAGGCCAAATTGGTCCTCGACAAAACCCTGTATGCAGAAAGATATGAAGTGTTCATAAACATAGAAAAGGAGAAAAGGAAATAACAATCCTGAAAATAGAAAGTAAGAATAGTCCTTGTAATAGTTTAAGTGATATATATTGATATGAGTAAAATTATTTTGACTATATTTTTTTTATTATGAAACCCTATGTACAACATTTTTTCCCAGCATGTTTAGAAAATAATACTGCAACCCTGATAGAAGATTCGATAAGTCCAAAGTTCTATAAGTATTCAATTGGTGTTTCAACAACAACTGTTTAACGGGCACACCAAGCTACATAAAAAAGCAATGCATAAATAGATTTAGTACGGATCCTCGGATCAAGAAAAAACTTGAAGACAAATCAATTTAATTAAATGGCTTGGTTTAAGTTTCATGAATGCGACTGCATTTTGATTGAGTGAAGAATATATGCAAGGCACCCTTAAACTAACCTGAAGTGCGCAGTAGTTACTCAATGAGTACAAAAATTCCTCACTTGAATTTTCAGTTACAATCTTTGACATTGCCTCTGGATTAGGGTTAAGAATCTGAAACAAAGACATGTGATTGAGTAAGCATTTTTTTTCCTTCTTTCATTTTATTTCAACAAACAAGGGGGGCAATTGCCTGCACCTGTGGTATGCATCCAACAATGCGATCAAGCTCTATCTTGTTGTCTCTACAGTAAGAAAGAAGATCAGATTCATAGAATTCAACTCTATCAAGCAATGTTTTCCCCTCCCCATCATAGATTGGGAGACCATCGTCATCTAGTGCATTCAAGTACAGGTTTATCCATGCAATTTTCACAGCTCTTGGGTTTATATCCAGACCATAGACCTTCAAAAAAATAAAAGAGAAATGGTTAGACTGGATTCCAACAACAATGGGTCATGTCAAGCTGAATGCAAACAAAATTTCAATTCACTATTTAGAACCTCATGTTACATATTGTAACATTACTAAATGTTTAAGATATGCCAGATTAGCTTATGCACCACTGAAATAAGCTTAAGATAAAATGGCAACAGGAAAAAAGAAGCCAACCTTCGAAGGAGACCACTTTTCTGCAAGAGCAATGGATATCCAACCGTTGCCACATCCCAGCTCTGCCACAGTCTTATCCCTGAAAATGGAATCTGGATGCCGATTGAGGCCCTCGTAAAAAGTGAAGGACCAATCTTCAGGAATAAAGATACTAGGTATCTCCATCATCGTCAGCTTCTTCCTTTGTTGGAAACCTAGAGGCAGTTTATAAATTTGTTATATCAAAAACCAGGTGATGGGTCCTTGATAGAATTTGTTCACTAGTGCTTTTGTCACTGAGCCAAAACCAACAAGAGACAGACAGCAGTTTATACTTCATATACCCACAACAAGAGAACACCTAACACAAGATAGGGTAAGGGTCTCATACGTTATAGTTGTTCCAATGCAATGACTCCATTCTCAAGCCAATGCAAACAAACAAGGTAAAAAAATGTGGTGCCCATATGTCCTGTTTTTTCTATTAGGACGATATACCAGTCCATGATTTTTAATGTGACAGTAAGTAGGCAAGGATCTTGCTATTATCCCCGAAATTCAAGCCCACACAGGGGAATGTTTAGAAGAACTCAACTGTGCACAGGGAAGTGTGAACTAGTAGAAATCAAACATTTCTAATTCAATGTTTTCTGAGTGGGACAATCCACACAACATGATTTTCACGATGAGGCATGTCGGTGCGGAATATGGTCCCGACACTAACCAGTAGATAACGCCTAGGTCTATCCCTCGATGGTCGATGCTAAGCAACAAATGACACAAGGATTTATCCCGGTTCCGGCCGAGGGGGCCGTACGTCCGGCGGTGGTGTGCTCGTGGCACTATATTGCTCAGCACCGGGGGTGCTTGTAGTGGGGCAAATACAAGCAAGGCGGGAGAGGAAGCGTGGCTCCCAAGTCCCTGGTGAGTAGCTGAAGATATTGTGGGAGAATAAGAGAGTGAGTGCACGGTGCGGCGCCGTGTTCTTCGGGTTCGTCCGAACTCGTCCCTCCTCCGCCTCCCCCGCGGCCGGGGGCTCGCCTCCCCTTTTATAGGCCAAGGGGGCGGCGAGTTACATGCACGCCGCGCCGCCTAGCTACGTGAGGGAGCACGTCGCGCTATGGTGTAGAGTGGGCGGCCGTCCGGTCGATCTTCGCTGCGATCCGGCCATGATGGCCTACCTTGTACCCGAACGGTGGCGGTTCGAGGGTAGGAGGCGGCGGATGGCGATGGCGCCCCCGATAGGCTTCGAGGGAGATGCGATGATGGGCGGTACGGGGTACGGGGAGCGGGCGAACGGCGTTCCTTCCCAATGAGCTCGCGGTGGTGGAGTGGTTGCTTTGCGGTGTTCGGGCGTGCGCCTGCGGAGTCGGGCGTGCGCCGCGCGCGTGGGTACGGCGGCCGCGCCGCGCGGTGGCGGGATGGCCGCCCACCGGCCTAGCGCCCTTCACCCAACTCGCGGGGTCACGGGAAAGTGGGATCGAGGGTGCGCCGGCCCCCTTTCGAGGGTCGGGCGCGTTAGTCGTACGGTAGCGTGCGCGCGGTGTTATGGGACCGACACCGGCCGTACCGCACGGTCCACCCCACGGTGGCGGGGATGGGCTCCTCCACGGGGAGTTGGTGCGGCGGCACGGGGCGTGAGCCCCGGCGCATGATGGCGCCGTCCCCGCGGCGTCGGGGCGTTAAATGCCCAGGTACGGGGCCGGCGCACGCGTGCGGGGCGCCCGTGAGCGTGGCGGGCCCCGGCCGAGGGTGGAGCGAACCCTCGAGCGAGGCGAGGGCTCGCTCGAGGGGGAGCGGGCCCTCGAGCCGGGCGGGACCGCTCGAGGGAAGGGTCGCCCCTCGAACGGGGCGGAACTCGTTCGAGGAGGGGGGTTGCCCCTCGAGCGGGGCGGAGCCCGTTCGAGGAGGAGCGTACCCTCGGGCGAGGCGGGGCCTGCTCGAGGGGTCTCGCGGTCGGGCTATCTTGGCGGGGCCTCCGAAGTCTGCTGCGTGGGCCACGTCCGCATGGTTAGTTCCCCGCATGGTTAGGCCCGTTCATTTGATGCGGGAATTTAAGTGAGGGTTCCCCCATCGTTTGAGGGGACCCCTAGGGCGGTCCCCGACGCAGCCCCAGAGCATCCGCGGGTTTGCCATTGAGGCTCCCGCGGATGCCGGAACCTACCGATAGGACGTTCTTCCCTCCTTGTTTGCGAACGCTTTCCGTGGGGCCGCGCTAGCGACCCGCGGGTCTAGCCCTCGAAGCCTGCGCAGAGTGTGGGCTCTCTGCCGAGGGGTTAACCGCGAGCAATTCGGTCGAAAGGCGTGGCACATATGCCAACCGGCATCGGCGGTATTTCAGCCGGCATCGGGGGGTGCACGCTCCCCCGTCCTTTGTCTCGGGCGGGTGCAATTCCAAGGAGGTGTAGCCGTGCGTCAAGCCCCCGAGCCTTGGCCTCGTTCGAGGCGATCGGGTCGAGCTCGACGACTTGTTTTTATCACGCCCTCGCCGTCCCTCCGCGGGTCGGGAGGTGAGGTTTCCACGACTCCCATCGAGCGGGTCGCGAATCGCGGATTCCTCTTCGAGCCGCTAGCGGGTGGTTCAAGTGGACGTCCATGCCCCGTTCGATAAGGGTAGGCCGCGCGGTCGGAGACACGTCCATGGAAGCGCTTGCGTGGGTTTGCTAGGTGGGGCTCGGTCCCGTTCGCTAGGGGACCGAGGGCGCGGAAGCTCTCCCTCGGTGGGATCCCCCCGCTAGTCGCCCTCGGCCGGCTCTCGAACACGACATGTGGGGCACCCTCGAGCCGACGGGCTCGAGGAACGGCTCGAATGCGCGTGCCCTCGTCGTCCCTAACTGCGCGATCCGGGGCGCCTGTTCGAACCCGTCGAGGGTCAGGCTTCGAACCTCTGATCAGTAAGGCCGTGCGGGGCCGTGCCTAGGCCAGCCCCGTCTTTTTCGCGTTTGCGGCCGTCGAGGGGTGCGGGGCGTGCCGACCCTCGAGGTCTTGGTTGGTGGCATGGCGCGGTATGAGTGCTTTCGGTGTCGCTCTATTTCAAGCGTGACACGGGCGATCCTCTTATGCGCGTGCCTTCTTTAGGGGGTCGACATCGTCTCGAGTTGGGGGTCATGCCGCTCGAGGGTCCTACGTGGCATGGGTGCCCGCGGCTGCCTCGCTCTACACCGAGCAGGTCCCGGCGACCTTCTCACGCCGATATCCCATCGAGGGTCGCCTTGTTTCGAGTTGGGGGTCATGCCGCTCGAGGGTCCTACGTGGCATGGGTGCCGCGGTGGCTCGCTCTACATCGAGCGGGTCCGGGCGACCTTCTCACGCCGATATCCCATCGAGGGTCACCCCTGTCTCGAGCCGAGGATTCGCCTCGCTCGAGGGCTCTCCTTGCTTGGCAAGGGGCCGGGCATTTAATTGCCTTGCGGGCGTGGCCGCGGGTTTTGCGGCGGCGCGCTTTTTTAGGCGGCCGCGCCGCGCGCGCGCGTAGTGGGCGACGTGGCCGGCGGACGTGACGGTTTTGCCTCGGTCGCCGCCGGTCTCGCCGTAATGATGACCCGCCTGCAAGGTGTTAGAGTTCTTGCGGTCGTGGTGGGGCCCGCCCGTCGACGCGATGGAAAGATTCCTGCCGATTCTTGTTGGCGAGGCGTGCGCTCCGGAGAACTCGCCGGTTGCCTATAAAACTGCGGTGAGGAAGGGATGGTGGTTTTTTACCTTGGCTCCTCACCGTTTTCAGTCCTCCGTCCCTTCGCCTTCGTTCTGCTCTCGCCACCGCGCGGTTTCGCTGCTTAGAGCTTTTCTTTCTCGCTTCCTTGTCCTCCGACCTCGCACTTTGTTCGTCCTCCCTTATGGCGCCGCCTCGGCTTCCGATTAGGGTCCCGGAGCCGTACGCATGGGAGAGGTCGACCGTGACCCGCTCGCCCGGGCGGCCGGTCGCCGCCGGCCGCTCTCGGCCAACGAAGAAGGGCGCCGGCGGAGTGGATCGTGCCGCCATCGTCGCACCTTGAGCCCAATCCGCCGGGAGGGCTACGTGGTGAGCTTCCGCGGTACCACGAGCGCGGCTTCAACTCCTGCGAGCAGAGCCGGCAGAGGCGGCGGGACGCGGCCCTCGAGACCCGTCGCGTCGTCGAGGAAGGCGATGCCCGGGCGGCGGCTCGGCCGGCCGGCCCGCCTACGCGCCCTTGGCGGCCACGTCACGGGGCGGGTGCGTCGGCGCCGCACCCGGGCGTGCGGGAAGGCCCTCGGAGTGGTGCGATCCCACTACGAGGTCAACCTCGAGGCGGTAGCGGAAGGCTACATCGTGCCCGAGGGCGTCGAGGACGAGGTGGCCATGGAGCGTGCGGACGCGCTTGCCGCCGACGCCGCCGAGTCGCTCGCCGAGGCCTTCGAAGAATTCCTCTTCCCGACGCCGCCGACGGCCGCCGCTCCGCCCGCCCGACAGCACATGGGCGCTAGGCCCGTTTTTTGTTTATGTGTATCAGAATTCTGGCCTCGTGGCCTCTTGTAAACAAACAAGTAGTTTCGTGAACATGGTCAGTTTGTAAATGAAATCACTTGCTTATTGCGCTTTTTGCTTCTTCTTCTTCCTGAGTAGATTCTAGTTAGGGGAGTCCGCCTTTCGCAGGGGCCCGCTGGGTTGGAGGCGAGAGAGACGGGCCATAGCCGCGCGGCGTAGGCTGTCTCTGGCTCGCGCGCTCCTTCCGCTGTGCCGCCTACGCCCTGTTCGAATCATGGCTCGAGGTTGAAGTGGGGAACAAACTTAGCGCGTGTTGTTACGTTTTTTGCGCGAAAAAAATGGGACCATTTGGGGGGGGTGCCCCCCCGCAGTAGCCCCCGAGGGTAACTTGGGTTTCAGGGGAAAGCCGAGTTGCCCTTTTATTGGATTCGGAGTATTTACATAGGTGACGCCAACTGGGGCGTTGGCCGTGCGTTTTTACAACGGAAAATACTTGGAAATCCTAGCTAAGGGTAGAAGCGACGTAGCCGTTGGATGTTCCAAGCGTTGGTGAGTTCTTCGCCGTCCTCGTTGGCAAGCTTGTACGTGCCGGTTTGAGCACCTTCACCACGACGTAGGGTCCCTCCCATGGGGGCGATAGCTTGTGGCGCCCTCGGTTGTCTTGGCGTAGCCTTAGGACCAAATCCCCCTCGCCGAAATCCCCGCGACGTATCTTGCGCGCTTGGTAGCGTCGTAGGGACCGTTGATACCTTGCGGAGTGCATCAACGCCACGAGGCGTACTTCGTCCCTGGGGCGATCCAAGGTGAGTCCTCGCGGGCTCGGCCGGTTAGCGTCCTCGTTGTAGCCCCGAACTTTGGGTGAACCGTATTCCGCATCCGTGGGGAGGATGGCCTCCGCGCCATGGACTAGGAAAAACGGGGTGAACCGGTGGCTCTCGCTGGGGGTAGTCCTTAGGCTCCACACGACCGCGGGCAGTTCTTGGAGCCATTTTCGGCCGCATTTGTTGAGCCGGTCGAAAATTCGGGTTTGAGGCCTTGTAGAATCATGCCGTTGGCACGTTCCACTTGGCCGTTAGTACGCGGGTGCGCCACGGTGCCCGGTCCACTCGGATGTGGAACTTGTCGCGAACTCCAAGAACTTCCGCCCGTGAAGCGGGACCCGTTGTCCGTGATGATGGAGTTTGGCACTCCGAAGCGGTAGACGATGTCGGTGAAGAACGTAATCGCTGCTCGGCCCTCAAATTCGTAATGGGGGCGCACCTCCACCCACTTGGAGAACTTGTCGATTGCGACGAGCGGTGGGTGAAGCCCCCGGGCGCCTTCCGCAGGGGCCCGACGATGTCCAACCCCCACACGGCGAACGGCCATGTGACGGGGATTGTTTGTAGGGCGTGAGCGGGCAGGTTGGTCTTGCGGGCGTAGAACTGGCACCCTTCGCAGGTGCGCACGATTTCGTTGGCGTCCGCGACCGCGGTAGGCCAATAGAAGCCCTGGCGGAACGCGTTGCCAACGAGAGTGCGTGGCGCGGCGTGGTGGCCACAGATTCCCGCGTGTATGTCCCGCAGGAGCTCGCGCCCCTCGGGGATTGGTATACACCGCTGGAGGATGCCCGACGCGGCGCGCTTGTACAGCTCGCCGTCGACGAAGGTGAATGACTTGGCCATCCCGGCGACACGCCCGGGCGTGGCCCGGTCGCGGGGAGCTCCCCTCGAGCAATCCGGGCGATGTACTTCTCCCGCCGGTCCGCCCGGAGCGGGGAGCCGCTCGATGTCCATTGCGACGGCCCTCGTGGGAGCCGTACCCCTCGAGAAGGGAGAGTACGTACGCCTCGTTCGAGGGGTCCTCTTCCATGGGGTCCGCACCCGCCGGATTCGAGGGAGCCCCCCGAGGGTCCGTCGTCGCTCGAGGGGTAAGGCTCGAAGGTTACCGAGGGGCGCGCGACGTCGCGCGCGAAAACGTTCGGGGGGGAACGGTGATCCGCCCGGACGCTATCTTTGCCGGCTCGTTCGCTTCTTCGTTGTACCGGCGGGGGTACATGATTAAGCTCGATGCCGTAAAATTTGTCCTCGAGGGCCCGCACGGCTTTACGGTAGGCCTCCATCTTGTCGTCGTGGCGCTCGCGTTCTTCATGACTTGGTCGATCACGAGGCCGCGAATCCCCTCGCACGTCGAGGCGCTTGATGCCCAACTCGATGGCGATCTTGAGGCCGCGAGAGGAGGGCCTCGTATTCCGCCATATTGTTGGATGCGGGGAAATGGAGACGCACCGCGTAGCGCATGTGCTCCCCGAGGGGTGACACGAAGAGCAGGCCCGCGCCCGCTCCCCTGTCTTCATCACCGAGCCGTCGAAGAACGAGAGTCCGGCACTCTGCTTGGATGCGAGGGGGCGGCGGTCGCGTGTCCGTCCACTCCGCGACGAAATCGGCAAGGATTTGTGATTTGATGGCCTTGCGCGGGGCGTAGGCGAGCGTTTCGCCCATCAACTCCACGGACCACTTGGCACCCCCGCCCGCCGCGTCGGGGTTGCGAATGATCTCTCCTAACGGGAAGGAAGAGACCACCGCATGCGGGTGGGCCTCGAAGTAGTGGCGGAGCTTGCGCCGCGCGAGGACTACCGCATACAACGCCTTCTCGGACCCGGGGGTAGCGCGTCTTCGTGTCCGACGGGACCTCGCCGATATAGTAGACCGGCCTCTCGCACGGGCAAGGCATGCCCTTCTTCCGTGCGCTCCACGACGATCACGGCGGCCGACCACCCGGGTGGTCGCGGCCACGTAGAGTTGGAGGGGTTCGCCGTCTTGCGGCGGCGTGAGGATTGGAGCGTGCGTCGGCGATGCCTTCGGCTTGTCGAGCGCTTCCGGGCCTCGGCGGTCCAAGAGAAGCGCTCGTGCTTCTTGAGCGGCGGTAGAGAGGGCGAGGCCCTTCTCACCGAGCCTCGAGACGAAGCGGCTCAAGGCGGCGAGGCACCCCAACACTTTCTCGCACTCCTTTGAGGTCCCGAATTGGACCCATTCGCTCGAGGGCCGCGACCTTTTCGGGGTTGGCCTCGATTCCCCGCCGGGAGACGATGTATCCTAGGAGCATGCCCCGCGGCACTCCAAAGACACATTTTTCGGGGTTGAGCTTGACCCCCGTTGGCCCGCAGAGCGGCCGAATGCGATGCCAAGATTGCCGACCGGGTCGTCCGCCTTCCTCGGTTTTGACGACGATGTCGTCTACGTAAGCCTCGACCGTCCGCCCGATATGGTCCCCAAAAACGTGCCGCATGCGCGCCGATATGTTGCGCCCGCGTTTACGAGGCCAAAAGGCATCGTGACGTAACGAACGTCCCGAACGGTGTGATGAACGAAGTCGCGAGCTGGTCGGACTCCTTCATTTTTATTTGATGATATCCCGAATAGGCATCAAGGAAACGAGTAGTTCACACCCGGCGGTGGAATCAATGATCCGATCTATGCGCGGCAAAGGAAAAGGAACTTTTGGACATGCTTTATTGAGGCCGGTGTAGTCAATACACATCCTCCACTTCCCATTTTTCTTTTTTACAAGCACGGGATTGGCTAACCACGTAGGGTGGAACACTTCCTTGATGAATCCGGCCTCGAGGAGCTTCGCAGCCTCCACTCCGATCGCCCGTCGCCGTTCTTCGTCGAAACGGCGTAGCCGCTGCTGAACAGCGCGAGCGTTAGGCAGGATATCAAGGGAGTGCTCGGCGACCTCCCTCGGAATGCCTGGCATGTCCGAGGGGCTCCACGCGAAAACGTCGGCGTTGGCGCGGAGGAAGTCGACGAGCACTGCTTCCTATTTAGGATCGAGGGTCGTGCTGACCCTCAATGCTTTGCCCTCGGGGGCCGATGGGTCGAGAGGGACCCCTTTGGTTTGCTCGGCGGCCTCGAACGTGCCGACGTGCTTGGTGGCGGAGGCCGAGGTCGTCGTTGACCATCTTCTCCGGCGCGTTTACCGGCGCTTCATCCGGCGCTAGCGCCTCCGCATGTTCCACGCACTCGACATCGCGAGCCGAATGCATGCTCGATCGATGACCCGACGGTGATGACGCCGTTTGGACCGGCATCTTCATCTTCAGGTACGTGTAGTTGGGGACCGCCATGAACTTGGCATAGCATGGTCGCCCAAGGATGGCATGGTAGGCCCCTTTGAATCCCACCACCTCGAAGGTGAGGGTTTCCTTGCGGAAATTCTTGGGGGTCCCGAACCAGACGGGCAGATCGATCTGCCCAAGGGGTTGAACCTGCTTTCCGGGCGCGATGCCGTGAAACGGCTTCGTGCTGGGCCGCAGCTGGTCCAGCCCAATCCCCATCAGGCGCAATGTGTGCGCGAAGAGGATATTGAGGCTACTGCCTCCGTCCATAAGGACCTTCGAAAACCGGGCGTTCCCAATGATGGGATCGACCACCGTGGGGGTACCGGCCGGGTTCGGGATGCGGTTTGGGTGATCATCCCGGCTAAAGGTGATGGCATCCTTCGACCGATTGAGAAAGGCCGGAGGTGCCCTCTCTCGCGGCGAGGACTTCGTGCCGCTCCTTCTTGCGCTAGGGTTGACATGTCGACGGTGGGTCCCCCAAAAATGAGGAACACATTTTCGACGGCGGGGAAGCCACCGCGTCGCCGTCGCCCCCATCCTTCTTGGCCTCGGCCTCCTTCGCGGCGGCACGGCCATAGAACTTCTTGAGCATGTCGCCTTGCTCAAGAGTGTGATTCACGGGGGTCTTGTGGTAGGGGCATGGCTTCTTCATCATGTCGTCGAACACCCCCGGGCCTCGAGGAGCCGGTCGAGGGCCCCGCCGGCCGGGTCAACGGCGAGGGCCTCGGCGTTGCCGCCGTTGCGCCCCGCTCGCGCGCCTCGCGGCGCGGCTTCTTCCCCTTCTTGCCCCGCTTGTCGTTGCGGCGCGGCTCCTTGGACCCGCCGCCCTCCGCGGGCGTGTCCTCGGAGCGCTTGCCCTTCTTGCCATCGAAAATTGCCCCCACGGCCTCCTCTCCGGAGGCGAAGGCGGTGGCAATGTCGAACGGCTCGTTCGAGTCCGTGGGCGGGCTGCGTCCCGGCTCGCGCACAAGGTCCCGCACGTGGTGCCCTCGAGGAACGCGTGCACGATCTCGGATTGTGCCACGGCCGGGGAGCTCGTGCGGCGCTTGGAGAAGCGCCGTATGAAGTCCCGCGGCGAGTCGCCCGGCTTCGCGTGCGGGGAGCGCGGATCCCGAGGAGTTCCGGGGGCGCACGTATGTGCCCACGGAAGTTGCCCACAAAGGTGTGGACCGGATCGTCCCGGTTGTGGATGCGGGTGGCGGGCAAGTGCTCGAGCCATGTCGGGCCGCGTCGCCCGGATGCGGGGGGCAAGTTGCGGATGATTACTTCGTCGTTGGTGGCCCCGCCCGAGCCGACGAGCCGGGCGGTAATCGTTGAGCCAAACACGAGGGTCCGTCTCCCCGTTGTATTTGATGATCGTCGAGGGCCGACGGAAGCGGCCGGGGGGAACGCCGCCGTGCGGATCTCCCGGCCGAACACGCGGGTGCCGGGGGGCTCCGGCGTTGGGGAGCGATCCTCACCGCCGTCGTAGCGTCCACCCCTTCGAGGGTGGTAGCCCCCGGCCGCTCGCGCGTCCGCCTTGCCGGTGCGCCCGGCGTTGATGACGTTGCGGGCGTCACCATCCGGCGCCCGCGTGTGTCGAGGAGGCGTTCCTTGGCCGGCGTGCGTCCCGGTCGGCGGGTCGACCCGCATGCACCGAGGGTTCGCCCCCGGTGCGGATCATCACCCCCGCGCGTCCCCTGTTGGCGGATGCGTGAGGCCGAGCTTTCGGCTTGGCCGGACGGCCGCTTGCTCAAGGAGGGTCCGCACTTCGCGGTGCATGTCTCGAGCCTCGGGGGTCGAGGGTGCCGGCATGGCGCGCAGCAGTGTTGCGGCGGCGATTAGCTTTTGGCTCGCCCGCGGCGGAGTATCCGCGTTGTCGACGTTGGGGACGGGGGTTGAGGCGGTCTCGGACCGTCGGCCCGGCTCCCGCGCGCGTTCGCCGCGCGCGCGAGGCCTCTCCCGCCATCGAGGCGCGGAGCGCCCGCACGGTCCGTACTCCTCGCCGGCTTGGCCTCGAGCTCGCGAGCTTGGGCCGGCCCGCGCATCGACGTCGGCCCCGGCGGGAGCGCTTGGCCCCGCGGCCGGGCGCGTGGCGATCCGGGGGCCGGCGTGACCTCCCCATCTCCGGCGCCGTCGCACCGGCGGCGTTGGCCGGGTCGTTGGTGATGACGGCGCGGCATTCCCGCGTGGGGTCGTAGCTCCCGGTGCTTGGAGTCGTCGGAGCGGCCGAACCGGTAGTCCGTGGCGTCGAGGAAGCGCCCGAACGCGGCCCGGGTCCGGCACACCGCAGAAGTCCCACTCCGCGTACCCATGGCGGGGCCGGCGGGTGGCATCGTGTCGACGGAGCCCGGGGACGACTCGTCCGTCGCCGAAGTGCCGGGATCCCCGGCGACGAAGATGTGCGCGACCGGGCGGAACCCCGCGCATTGTAGTGTTGACGTTGGCGTTGTAGGCCGTAGTGGTGCCACGCAACCCGATGGGGACGCGTGGTCGGAGACCGCACGCGGTCCCGCCGGGGCGGTGGCGGTCGTCGTGGCGGTGGACGCTCCGCGTTGGGCGGCGGTGCGCTCGGCCGCCGCCGCTCGGACCGTGCCCGTCGCGAGCGCGGCCCGGAGCGACGACGACGTCGCGGTGTCGACGGTCCCGCGCATCCGTGCTGCGGTGCCCGCGCCGTGTCGTGCGTGCGGCGGTGACCGGTGGCGGACCCGGCCTCCCGCCGCGCGCGTAGCTCCTCACGGTTGGTGAGGCGCATGAGATAGCCATTCCCCGTGGCCCGGAAGTTCAAGTCCCCGAAGCGGATCTCGAACCGGCCGGAAGGGGGTCCGAGCTACCCATGTTGTAGCGGGTGCTACGGTACTCGGTGCGAATCACCATGGAGGGAGTTAGCGAAATGACCTTAGGCGCTCGTTTGCCCCACGGTGGGCGCCAACCGTCGGTGCGGAATATGGTCCCGACACTAACCGGTAGATAACGCCTAGGTCTATCCCTCGATGGTCGATGCTAAGCAACAAATGACACAAGGATTTATCCTGGTTCCCGCCGAGGGGGCCGTACGTCCCGGCGGTGGTGTGCTCGTGGCACTATATTGCTCGGCACGGGGTGCTTGTAGTGGGGCAAATACAAGCAAGGCGGGAGAGGAAGCGTGGCTCCCAAGTCCCCGGTGAGTAGGCGAAGATATTGTGGGAGAATAAGAGAGTGAGTGCACAGTGCGCTGTGTTCTTCCGGGTTCGTCCGAACTCGTCCTCCTCCGCCTCCCCCCGCGGCCGGGGGCTCGCCTCCCCTTTTATAGGCCAAGGGGGCGGCGAGTTACATGCACGCCGCGCTGCCTAGCTACGTGAGGGAGCACGTCGCGCTATGGTGTAGAGTGGGCGGCCGTCCGGTCGATCTTCGCTGCGATCCGGCCATGATGGCCTACCTTGTACCCGAACAGTGGCGGTTCGAGGGTAGGAGGCGGCAGATGGCGATGGCGCCCCCCTGATAGGCTTCGAGGGAGATGTCGATGATGGCCGGTACGGGGGTACGGGAGCGGGCGAACGGCGTTCCTTCCCAATGAGCTGCGGTGGTGGAGTGGTTGCTTTGCGGTGTTCGGGCGTGCGCCGCGGAGTCGGGCGTGCGCCGCGCGCGTGGGTACGGCGGCCGCGCGCGTTACGGTGGCCGGGATGGCCGCCCACCGGCCTAGCGCCCTTCACCCAACCTGCGGGGGGTCACGGGAAAGTGGGATCGAGGGTGCGCCGGCCCCCTTTCGAGGGTCGGGCGCGTTAGTCGTACGGTAGCGTGCGCGCGGTGTTATGGGATCGACACCGGCCGTACCGCACGGTCCACCCCACGGTGGCGGGGATGGGCTCCTCCCCGGGGAGTTGGTGCGGCGGCACGGGGCGTGAGCCCGGGCGCATGATGGCGCGCGTCCGCGGCGTCGGGCGTGGCGCAATGCCCGGGTACGGGGCGGCGCACGCGTGCGGGCGCCCGTGAGCGTGGCGGGCCCCGGCCGAGGGTGGAGCGAACCCTCGAGCGAGGCGAGGCCTCGCTCGAGGGGGAGCGGGCCCTCGAGCGGGGCGGGACCGCTCGAGGGAAGGGTCGCCCCTCGAACGGGGCGGAACACGTTCGAGGAGGGGGGTTGCCCCTCGAGCGGGGGCGGAGCCGTTCGAGGAGGAGCGTACCCTCGGGCGAGGGCGGGGGCTGCTCGAGGGGTCTCGCGGTCGGGCTATCTTGGCGGGGCCTCCGAAGTCCGCTGCGTGGGCCACGTCCCGCATGGTTAGTTCCCTGCATGGTTAGGCCGGTTCATTTGATGCGGGAATTTAAGTGAGGGTTCATCGTTTGAGGGACCCCTAGGGGCGGTCCCCGACAAGGCACATAATTTTAAAGTAGGAAACTCTGAAGCAAGGCGGATGTCATAACATAAGCAATCATTTTTTTAAAAAAAAAAAAAAGTGGCAGACAGATGAAGCAAATCAGCCCTTTTCTCCCTATAAAAGACAGAGAGGGAGTATACATTACTCAACAACCAAGGCATAGTGTATTCTCAAAAAAAAACCAAGGCATAGTGTCCCCTGGGTCACAATCACATGGGAACCAAACTTCCCAAAAGTATACATCCTTGTAGCACTATGTAATGCTGATAACAGCATTACGCATGGGCCACATGGTTGGTACCCGGCACAGTGCAGCTACCGCGAATCTAGAGGGGAGTGTGGAGTCAGAAGCAACAAGATCATTGTCGCACTGACTAGAGTACTATATAGATATAATCACGATCTTTGTTTTTCTTTGTTTCCTCATGATGAAAACACATGGGTGCCTGCTATGTCATACCACTCTCACCTTGGGTACTAATTACCACTATATTACTGGAACTACCGCTGACCAATCAGATCAGGAGATTTAACTATCAGACTACCGATGACAGGCTGTGAAATTATCCATCACAAGATTTGACCGCGACTGGCATCAGTCATCAGATTTAACCATCAGAGAACATGACAAATTGACAAGGGCACATTTTGCTAAAAAAGAAAGTAGATCGCGGAGAGCCGGATTTTATCAAGATTTATCAACACGAGATAAACCCCCCGATACGAGACAATAGATCGGTGGCCGCGAGGGATGTGGATGCACAAGAGGCAGCACCTTGCACGTGCGGGTCGAGGACGACGTCGTGGATGCGGAAGTGGAAGGTCCGGAAGCAATCCTCCCCCGCGGCGGGGTCGGCGGCGAATCTCCGGCGGACGGCGCCGAGCAGGCGGCGCGCGGCGGGGCGGGTGGCGGGGGCGTGGAGGCGCTCGAGCACGGCCTTGGCGGCGCCGTACGCGGCGTCGCCCGAGGCCGTGCAGTCCGCCAGGAAGGCGTCGACGTCCTTGTCCTCGTCCGCTGGCGCCGCCATTGGTCCCCGGCCTGGATTGGTTGTTGGTGGGCTGGGTCTGGAACTCAGTGGAAGGTATGATGGTTCGGGTGGGCGGTGGTGGAAGGATGGAGGGGGAGAAGAAAATGGCGGGGAGGGTGCCTGCTCTGGTTTTATAGGCGGTGGCGGTGGCGGTGGCGACTGGCTAGCCGTGCCGACGAGGCGACACCGCCGTGGGCGAAGGAGGGGGCACAGGGGCAAACACGTAAATTCTTCCTTGAAACTTGTTACCTTAATTTTATCGCAGGTTAAAGATACCACAGACCAACATGCCCAGTCCACACTCCACACTTGGTTAAACTTGATTGATGTGTGCTGACCTGCATTTTCACGTCGGGTGTGATATAATTTTGGAATGGATGTAGACATTTTTTTCGTACAAAAAAATCTTCTGGCCCTTCTACACGTTCTAGGCTTGAATAAGTTCGGCCAAATAAATAAATAAATAAATAATGCAACTGCACATAATTGTTTTCGCGTTTGCGAGGAATGGCACACACGTGTCTGTGTGTTCTCTGTGATGAAACTCGAGACACAAAAATTCATTGGTTTGTGCCCCGCAATTTATATTTATAATAAAAATAAGGGAAAACGAGGAGTGACAGTCAGAGGCATACTACTACGTGGGTTAGGTGAGTTGGCAAAGTCACTAGCCATCTTTCTTTTTCACCCGGGGTCCATATCTAGCTTTTTGTTAAAAAAATAATCTTTTTTTTCTTCCTCCCACACGTCTTTTGACATCGCGTGGATCACGAAGGCAATAAATGAATAAGTGGGCAAAAAAATAAAAAAAATCCAATCCCCCGTTTCTTTTCTAGTGGTAATACTCCCTCCGGTTTGGTAGAAGAAGACGTTTTGGACAAGATTTGAGTCAAACATTGGGAATATAAATCATGAATAACTTTTAAGTTGTTGATTTTGGAAATGTGAAAATTACATGAGTAGATTTGTCTTGTAAAATACTTTCATAAAAGTATACATATGTTAGTTTTTAATTATTATTTTTGTAAAAATAGGAAGTCAAAGTTGCACATTGCAGACCGTGTCGCTGTCCTAAACGTCTTCCTTTACCAAACCGGAGGGAGTACACCATTTTTCCGAGTAGAATTATTTGGTAAAATGGTACTCAAATATTAGTTTCTCTATGTGTGCACGTGCCTCGGCAATGTTCCGCCCTTTATATCCTCGAAAGGACATTTGTTCATCGTCAATTCGTCATGTCTAAGGTTTGTCAAAATCATGATCCTAAATCGGATCGTAACTCCATTAGCAAAGTAGCAAACTGTACTATCAGTGCTACTCCCTCCGCATCGAAATACTTGTCGATATTAACTTTGAAATCATCACAAATGTGGAATAAGTAAAGTTTAAAATACCTACAATAATAAAGCATGTAGTAAACAAAATACACGGTACTTGTATATTTTTTTTTAAATAGACGGATGATCAAAGTTGTGAAAAAAATCAATAGCAATAAATATTTCGCTGCGTACGTAGGGCTTACTAGATTTGTAGACTCTTCTTAGTAGAATCGCACTTCCCCCATTAAAAAAAAGGATACAACTCACTTTTGGTTCTCTGCTGGTTTTCATTTCTCCAAACAACAACAGCATCGACAGTGACAAGGGAAGAAAACGCTTTAATTTGTTGGATCCACTTAATTTTAATAACCTCTTGTTTCGAGTAGGGATTTTTTATGCAAGGGGCAGCTATATTCTTTCTCCATAGTCCGACTTTGATCATCAGGTCATCACTTGCATTTTTTTAAAAAAATTGGACCAGGCACTTGAGACCTGCATCTTGAAGCGAGATGCTGCTGGTGAATGGACGGTAGTAGCAGTCTAGCACCATTTTTCAGCCCTCTACTTTTCTTTAATTTGAGCTACTGTATTCAGCTTGTCGTCGCAATCAAAAGAAAATTAAGCGTCGTACAGGCACCGGCTCTGGCAAAAGAGAACAAAAGCGCGAATGCGATCGATGTGCCAGGTCAAGGGACACACTCCAAATTGGTGTGATAGATGCACATGCACCGGCAGTCTATCCCGCGCTATGCATGGTGACTGAATTTTCTCCGGTCACCGTCGGTCTCGCTCTCATGATCTCATCTGCTGTAGCTAGCGATATAGTATATATGTGCATGCATGTGTGATCCATGTGTTGTATATGGATGCAGCTATACTGTGCGTGTCGACCGATCTCTGTCGTCGTCGACAGCTAGCGTCCCTCCCTTGTTGCTTGCTTTCTTGTGTGTTGACAGTTCGCCTGCCTGCCTGCCAGCTGGTTTGATTGAATTTTGTATGCATATATGCAGGGAAACGGTACTTGAGTTGTGTGTTAGTAACTAATTCATTCATCATTAATTGAAAATAACCTTTGTACTATGCATTCTGCTTGCAAGATTTGTTTACTTTTGATGACACTGACATCCGACAGCCCAGTTTGTGTTTGTCCTTTTCCAAGAAATTGAAGTAGTACTAATTAAGATATTTTTGAATTATTAGCGTATGCGCAGAACAAGGAAACGTGTGCGTGTGCTCATCTTCCTTCCGGTCGATCTCTATAGATGTAGACCGTGCAGTTGACTCTGCCTCGGTGCCTCTTGGCTCAAAAAAAAAAATAGATGGAGGATATTTGGCAGAGCTAGCTAGTATAGTAGCTCTCACAATGTCGTTTCAGTCGGAGATATCATAATAACCAAACAACGATTTGTAACGTTCAAGTGGGGTTCTTTTTTTAGATGATCTAACTACTCCATCCCGGCCTCCGTCATCATTCATGCATCGACCTCCTTTTTAAAAATATATATTCTGGTGGAAAAATCATCAGCTAGCTCTCCTTTTTGGGTAGCAAGTTGCAAATGGCCGGTCGGCGTAGCGCGTGCTGATTGGCCAACGACGACGACGACGGTGATGGCGGCCGTGTGCACGTACTGGCAGCTAGTGGATGGATATGATGATGGGGGGATGGGCATGGACATGGACATGGACATGGATGGATTACCTGGAGACGACGACAGGGAGAGGAAGGCGGAGGCGGAGGCGGTGGCGGTGGCGGGGTTGCCGTGCAGGAGCAGCTCCTGGATGCGGAAGCCGAACCGCCGGAAGAAGTCGCCGCCGCCGTCGGACTGCTGCCGGCGGCGGAGCTCGGCGAGGAAGACGCGAGCCTGGCGCCTGGTGGCGGGGTCGTGGAGGCGCGCGAGCAGGGCCCTGAGCTCGCCGTAGGCGGCGTCGCCGGAGGGCGCGCACCGCTCCAGGAAGGCCTCCACGGCGGCCTTATTGACGGCGGCGGCGCCGGCATCCTCCTCAACGCCGACGCTGCCCATGACGACGACGTTGCGTTGCTTTGGAGTTGGATTATATTGGAGAGAGGCAGCCTTGCGCTCGGCTTGGGCTAGCTGCTGCGTGCCTCGATTTATATGGCTTGGCAATTGGCATCCACCACCGGCCACCACCGCCCATGGCGACTTTTATTATACATGTAAATATATATACATGGACGTGTTTTTTTCTTATTTCCTGTCACTGTTTAGGAATCGACCGCTGTGCCGAGAGCGCGATCCTCTCGGCACGGGGCTGTTTGCTCTCGGCGCCGCTGCCGAGAGGGAGCTCTCGACGAGCGCTCCCGCACCGCCGGGCGGCACGGGCGGCTCGCCGAGAGCCACGGGCCAAACTCTCGGCACGGCCGTGCCGAGGGCCCATTTAGCTCTCGTCACGGGCCCGTCCGCAACCGACGGCGTGAACCGCGGGCCCCACCCCGTGCCGAGAGCCACGCGAAAGCTCACGGCACGGAAGAGCTCTCGCCGAGAGCCCGTGGGCGGCTCTCGGCACGGGAGTGGTGTCGGGGGTCCGCGGCGGCGGGGTGGGCCCCACCTCTTTGCCGAGAGCCTTCCGGCCGGCTCTCGGCACGCGCCGACAAGTGGGCCCGCGTTTGGCTCCCCGTGCCGAGAGCCGGGCCCGCGGGCTCTCGGCACGCAGCCTATCCGGGCCGCCGGCCCGGTCCCTCCGTGCCGAGAGCTAAAGCCATTGCTCTCGGCACGAGCCCGCTTGCCGAGAGCCCGGGCTTTGGCTCTCGGCACGGATTGCTTTTTTTTTTTCCGGCAAGCTTATGGTTACCCTCGTCACTTATACATCATCACAATCAATTAATATTCATCGCAGCAGTTAATATTCATCACAGGCAGTTAATATTCATCACAGGCAGTTAATACTCATCACAGGCAATTAATATTATCCATCACAAGCACATAAAACATAACCACCACATGGCAATTATCGAAGGTCCAAATGCACGTACAATTATCGAAGGTACATAGTCATCACATGGCACAGGCAAGTTTGGCTGTCGAAATGCAAATAAAAGTTCGGTAGTCCAAAGCAACTCACCGCGGTGGCCGATGCCGTGGCCACGACCCCCACCCGGACCCCGGTGGGCCGTGGCACCCCGTGCCAAGAGGACGGGCCACGCGGCATCCCCCACGAGTCCGCCGAGCCGGCGGCGACATGTCGTGTCCCGGCGACGGCCAAGCGGCATCCCCCACCGAGTCCGCGGAGCCGGCGGCGACATGTGTCCCGCAGCCCGTCATTTGATGCCGCCGACGGATTTCGCATATGATTGAAAATCGAAATGATAATACAAGATTATGAGCATGTATACCAAGTCATTTTCAATTTCTACGTCATTCTAGGTTTGGCTAACATTATAAGTTATATACAACAATAAGAAAGAAATGAAAGTACAAGGTTTTCTAGCTCACCACGAGTAATTCTAGGTCATTCTAGTTTTTAAGCATCTATATCAAGTCGTTCTAGCTCAATACGAGAAACAAAAGAGCAAGCTAGGTTCGAAAGCAACTCACGGGAGAAAGAGCGGCCGGTCGAGGAGGTGGAGCGACCAACACCGCGGTGGTGGAGGGAGCCGCACCGTGGCGCTACCACGTGGCCAAGGTTCCGCATGTACTGGAGCATGGCGGCCATCTCGCTGATTTTGGGACTCTTGCATCGCATCTAACCGCCTCTCGGTAATTCACGTGCAAATCATGCACTGCCTCGCGACTCTTCCGCTCGCCTCTCCCGCTCCGCCTCTCTCTCGCCGCAAGTTGGGCCTACAATATTTGATCCAAAAATTAGAATACAAGGAAACATATGTAAACATCAATGAAGTACGAATAAAAAGAAATAACCCGGAAGGTAGCATTTAAGGTCTCCGTAACACCGGGTCGTCGTTCTATGGGCGGGGCCGAGCTCGTGCCCCCGTCTCGAGATCGAACTCGCGAGAGAGTCGGAACATCGCGCGGGACCGGGGAGAGAGTCGCCAACGAAGTACCGTCCATGTTTCCTCGCCTTCTCCAATCCCGACGACGGTTTCGGATCCGAGGCTCTCTCACCGGATCGAAGTCCGGCCCACGAACCTGCCTTGCCACCATGGTGTACCTTGCGATGCGGGGCTGGATTGTCGGGTTGGTGTACGCCTCGGGCGGGTCGTCGGGGTTGAAGGTGACGTCGGACGTCGCCCTGCCCTTGTGTGCCATACCATATGCCTCGAGCTCAGAGCAAGCTTGATTCTCATGTGACTTAGACTGCAGGAAAACAATCGAGAGTTAGAAAACAGTAAATTATGCAGTACTGAGAGTTAGAATAAAGAAATAGATTAACATACCCATCTACGAGCATACTCGCGGATGTTAAGGGGGCCTTGATGGTGTGGCGGTCCTGCCATCTTCAAACGTCTCTCCCGACGCTCGAGGTGTTTTGCCTCCCAATCGGGCGCAAACCACAAGTCCACAATCGCACTCCAAGCCCGAGGCATCTCGACGAGCCACCACGGAGGCACCTGCACGTCATCAAGTGGATACCATACAAGAACATAAAGGTTGGCATATCTAATCTGAGAAGAATGAATAATAGTAATTTTCTCGCATTTACCTCCATGTATTGTTCTCGAGTGAGGCGCGAGGTTTCGGACGTCCCTTTTTTTAACTTTCTCACCATACTTAGCCTTGTAGGCAACATTTTGCGAGATACGTGACTCGTACATCATATCCGTCACAAGCTTCCGACACGTATACATCGCACACTCGACCGCTCGGTCCTCATATCCCTCAAGGACTCTATAGAAATCCCGCATGTAGAAGCAATGTTAATACTTGAAGGATATCCAATTAATTCAATTTATTGAGAAATACAATTTGTTGCAAGGAAGACTCACCCAAAACTCGCCAACCACCCGACGGGCCTTATTCTGGAACGTCCTCTGTGTCGGATCAGGCAAATCGATCATGAGGGCGTAGTGGTCAAACGTCGTCACCAACTGCTCTCGAGCGTCTTCTCCCTCCCCAACCGTCACGAACCGGGGGTAGTGCCGCTCGCACAAAACGCCCAAGATGCCATTGGGAAGACGATTATGAGAGCCCGGAGTCACGACCTCCCACCCCCCGCCAAAATGATTTCACGCAAATTATTAGTTTCAATCGTGAGTTTGAACGAACGGATGAAAAAAGTTGTGATAAGTTACCGTAGTCCCTCTCGGTTTAATAACCGGTCGGTTGGCAAGCGGTATGGGTCGATCCGAAGCCGAGCGGGGCCTCGGATATAGACCTTCGCACACGCCCCCCCCGCCCCGCACCCCGGCTCCTCATCCTCCTCCTCGGGCTCATACGCCTCCTCATCCCGATGGGCCTCCCCCCTCATCCCGCGCCTCCTCCCCCCTCATCCCGATCCGCACCCCCGCCCCCCTCATCACTCTCCCCGCCGCAACTCTTCCTCCTCATCACTCTCATCCCGCACCGCATCCTCCTCATCCCCGTCATCCGACAACGACGGCACCGAAGTGGGTGCACCTTTCCGAGCCCCGGATCCGGACGACGAGGTGGGTGCCTCGGACGGGGACCTCGTCACCCTCCTAACGGCCGCCACCCCCGCCCGGTACAACTCATTGATGCTCCTCACCGTAGTGGCGCGACGAGTAGGCTTCTTTGGCATCTTTGATCAATCACCCGAAATAGACAAGATTAAACCGGTTAGTATATAATTAAATGTAAATACCAATTAGTAAATAAGAAAACAAATGTCGTAGTAAAGAAGAAACAATTTATCCTACAAAATTAGAAAACACAATTATCCTAGTAAATAAAAAACAAATTATCGTAGTAAATAAGAAACGAAATATCGTAGTAAATAAGATTCCTAGAAAGTTAGAAGCATAATTTCAATTAATACGGACCTTACATGTTTTAGAAATATTCATCACGATCCGGCATATCAGGATCATAAGTCTCGTCATCACTATCACGCATCTCCAAAGACTCAACGCCGTGCTCCAAAGGAGGATCAATGTCATCATCATCACTGACAATGCCTAATTGTAATCGCTCAAGTAATTGTAAGTCCTCTTCATTATCAACCTCTTCGCATCATCGACGTTGACGTCCATTTCATTGTCTACTTCCATTTCGATCTCTTCGTTAAGTTTATCTCAAAACACCCTTCTAGCCCATCTTCTTGGAAGAACTCTCCGGCATATGTGTTTGGATCTAGTAGGTGGTAATCGTCATCGTTTGGGGTAGGTAGTTTACCGTGTGGCGATACCTTGTACACAACATCCCAACCCCTGAGACGCTTGTCCTTTTTGCAAGGGTATGAGAGGTAATATACTTGCGTGGTTTGTTGGGCCACAATATAGACATCGTGTCCAGGGTACACGGATGATTGTTTAATTTCGACTAGCCCAAGATTCTTGTTTCGTCTCACAACATTTGGATCAAACCAATGACACTTGAATATGACGAGTTTAAGAGGTTTGCAACCACGATACTCGAGTTCATATATTTCTTCAAGTCTTCCATAGTAATCTAGCCCATCGGTTTGGCCATGTGTACAAACTCCATTATTTGTGGTTTTTCGATTGGGCCTTTTCTCGCTCATGTCGTGTCGTGTGAAAGCGATATCCATTCACGTCATAAGCAAGATATGACTTGACCCTTAAGGAGAAACCATCGGCAACTCTGTCTCAACTCGGGACTCATAGACGCATCGGTTTGGCTCGCAAGTTCAGGCATGATTGCAGTTAATGTGATATTGAATGCGAGCTCAATTACTTTTAATATTAGAGTACGACCTATATTACCTTCTTTTTGAACCAAGAAATGAAATCGGCATTTAGAAGAACGTTTTCCTCATCGTGGTCGGTAGGGGGCCTTGACCGACGCGGAAGTGACCCAATAAATTCACCGCACCAAATCAAATCAAAGTTGGATGCGGATGAGGCAAGATACAAGAAAGGAAATGAGGACCTCTATTGACAACTTACTTTATGTATGGTCGTACTTCCTCAAGGTTGCGCAGAATATATATCGTCATAGTGCGCCACTCTTCAAGAGATAAGGTCTTGAACGTCGAACCACTTGCACTTCCGAGCTGCCCCCGGAAAAGGCTGAGTTTCGATTCATTTGCGCCAGCATTGTACCGAGGAGGTGGATTATGCACGCTGGGAAGGTGCTCAGCATAGTATTTAGTTGTAAAGTTTGTCACCTCCTGCAAAATAGCTGCCTCTGCAATGCAAGCTTCAACTTTGTTTTTATTTTTACATGTACTTAAATGAACCTTTCGAACCCTCTCAATTGGATAGCACCAACAGTTCTGCACGGGCCCCCAATTGTGCCTCACGCGGGAGGTGCAAAGTCATATGTTGCATCGGATTGAAGAAGCCGGGTGGAAAGATCTTCTCTAGCTTATAGAGCAATACATGTGCATCTTTTTCTAGTTTGTTAATCGCAACCTTAGATAACTCCTTGGCACAAAGCCGACGGAAGAAATAACTCAATTCCGCAGGCACTTGCCACACATGCTCGAGTACATAGCCTCGAACCATCACCGGAAGAAGTCGTTCGATCCATATGTGGTAGTCATGACTTTTCAACCCCTTTATTCGAAGAGTAACTAAGTTGACTCCCCTTCTCAGATTCGCGGCATATCCATCAGGGAACATTAATTTTTGCATCCATTCTAGTACTTCCTTCCTTTGTACCCTATTAAGGATGAAATCGCCTTAGGCCTATTCCATGTCTTTCCGTACGGCCTTCGGGATGACTTGCTTTGGCTCGTCGCATAACATTTCTAGATCGAGTCTAGCCTTAACATTGTCCTTGCTCTTCTCTTTTATATCCATCATTGTAGCCCATAGTGCCTCGGCAACATTCTTTTCGGTGTGCATCACATCAATGTTATGTGGAAGAAGAAGATCTTTCATATAGGGTAGCCTCCACAAACCCGCCTTTTGAGACCAAGCATGTTTCTCACCATATCCCTCAAAACGACGTTGTTCTTCTTTGAGCACGAGATCGTCTACCTCGGCTTGAATCTCAAAGACTCGTCATCATGTACGGTGGTGGATCTCTAACTACAACACCTTTCGTGAAGTTCTTGGTATCTAGTCCGAATGGATGGTCGGCAGCAGAATTGTCGATGTTTGTCAAACGAAGAATACTTGCCACCCCTCTTCAACCAAATGAACCTCGAGCTGCCTTGCATACTGGGCAAGGGAACTTCCCGTGGACACACCAGCCACAAAATAACCCATAAGCCGGCATGTCATGGAGGGAGTACATGTACCACACGTGCATTTTGAAGTTTGTCTTCGTAGCTCGGTCGTATGTCGTCACCCCTTCATTCCAGGCCTTGAGCAAATCATCAATCGAGGCTCCATGTACACACACATATTATCTCCCGGGTATCCAGGAATTATCAACGACACGAATATGTATTGTCGTTGAAAGACGATGCCGGGGGTAGATTGAGGGGGATAACAAACACGGGCCAACTCGTGTGCGGGGCAGCCGTCATTCCAAATGGATTGAACCCATCTGTCGCTAGCGCAACACGTACATTTCGAGCCTCTAACGCTTTGTCAGCATGTTTCTCATCAAACTTTGTCCATGCTAGGGCATCAGATGGATGTGTCAGGTTATCACTGTATCGACGACCCGTTTTGTGCCATTTCATTTGCTTCGCAGTTTCTTCGGTCATGTACATCCGTTGGAGCCGTTGTATGGGCGGGAGGTACCGTAGGACACTTACTGGGATCGTGAGTTGCATTTTTTTACCCTCAGCAGAGTCTACCTCCATGAACCGAGATGCTTTACATTTCGGACAGTGCGTCGCATTCTCATGTGCTTTCCTGAATAAGACGCATCCGTTCGGACAGGCATGTATCTTCTCGTATGGCATCTTAAGTGCACGAAGGACTTTTTGTGCTTCATACATGTTCTTCGGCAAAATGTGACCTTTGGGAAGCATGTCGTCGAAAACGGTCAGCAAAGCATCAAAGCATTCTCGACTCATGTTAGTGCGAGACTTTACGGCCATCGGGCGGCCGATGGAATCTAATTGAGATAGTTTAGTGTGCTGGTGAAGAGGTTTTTGTGCTTGCAGCCAACATATCATAATACGCCTTCGCACTTGGCTCGGTTCCTCCTCTCGACTTTCTTCTTGAAAATGTGCCTCATGAAAGTCATCTATCATGTGTGGTACTCAAAGCATCACCATCAAGCTCTCCGATGCGTTGCCTCACAACCTCGTCTCTCATTCGACCGGTTTCACCGTGGTGGGTCAACTTTGAATAGTCTCTCGTAAATCCATTCCTATAGAGATGTGATGCCATCTCCACCTTTGTAATGCGACGTGAGTTTCCACGGCGGTGCGGGGGCACCATGTGGTTTTCCTATCTTTAGGCCCTTTAACCTTGCTAAATGCTTCATCAAGAAAAGCTTGAGCATTTTTAATCCATTCCTGTGTCATACGACCAAGCACTTGCCCATCCATTGTACATCCACTGACGGTCACCCATTCTCTATCATATCAACGAGTTATATAAAAAACATTGCATCACCTACACATTGTCTAGACATTCTAATAGGTAAAGATAGGTCCTAATCCCACCCGTCGATGCGTAGATGGGGTTAGTTTCTATGGTCTACTCGATCCGAGACGAATTTCGGCAAGCACCTCCCCGCCGTTCTCCAAATACACGTCCCGTTAGGGAGATTGTGTATCCGGAGAACAACGGGGAGGGTGCCGCCGAAACTCGTCTCGGATCGTAGTAGACCATAGAAACTAACCCCATCTACGCATCCACGGCCGTCCAAAAAACGTGGACAATTCGAAACAGATACTGACCATAAATATGCAAAGTTTTGCATATTTCGAATCGTATCTCTTCCGAACGGGAGACGCCTAACTAGGTTTCGCGATCTACGACATCTATTAACTCGATGGCGAGGAAGGGGCGTGCTCACCTAGTGACTCGATGGTGAGGCGGAGGTCGGCAAAGAAGACCGGGGTCGACCGGGCCTCCGAGACAATGTGAGTGCCCTACTCCTCCTTCGCCGGTGGCGACCGGGCCTCCTTCCCCGCAAAAATAGATCAATGATGGGTGTTTAGTTAAAATTTCGGCAACACCTCCCCCGTACGGTGAGGTTTCCAAAACCCGCAACAAAAGGCACGACACGAAGGTCGGGCTACACACGGGCACGGCCTCCAACGGCTCGATGGCCGGACAAATCACGTGTGCCGCCCCCAAGCTAGCCACGAGTCTCACCTAGGAGATCGACAAATCACCCATCTTCCTCAAAAAAAAAAGCCTCCGGTGGTCTGTGCGGCAAATCAAGGCATCTCTTCCTATAAAAATGAATTGCATTAGATGTATGAAAACAAAAATTAGAGACACGATAAATTTGCTAATTGCTAACTAGCAAGAATTCTATCTATAAATTGCACACTAAATCTTCTAGTCTTACCTTCCTTAATATTGCTAGGAAACTAAAATTTCTAATAATCCTAACTAACTTGAATTTTAAATTATAATTAAAATAATTAGCTAACCAAGACACCTAAAATTTGATAACTGAAATTTCTAACTTAAATTTTCTATCTAAATTTGAAAACTACAACTAAATTTCTATCTAAATTTCTATCCTAACTTGAATTTCAAACCTATAACTAAAATTACTCACTATTGACTGATGAGGAGGAGGACTGGAGGAGGCCGCGGCCTCCCCACCGGCAAGGCCGCGAGGGGGCGCAGCCGGGGGGGGGGGCGGCCCGGCGGACGAGCCGCGCGCGCGGTGCCGGCGGGGCGGGGCGGGGCAAGCGGGGCGGTGCGGCGCGCGGGCGGGCGGGGGCGGGCGGGCGGGCGGGCGCGCGGTGCGCGGGGCGGGCGGCGGCGGGGGCGGGCGGAGGCGCGGGCGGGCGAGGAGTGGCGGGCGGGGCGGCGCGGCGGGCGGGCGAGCTGCGGCGAGCCGGGGCGCGCGCGGCGGGCGGCGCGGTGTGCGTGTGTGTGTTGCGTGTGTGTATCGCGGGCGGGATAAGTGTTGTGTGTGTTGTGTGTGTTGTGTGGCACCGTGAAGTGGGCCTCGTTCTCCATCCGTGCCGAGAGCCGCATCCATTGCTCTCGGCACGAGAGGGAGGGTGGGGCCCACCGGCGCCGCCCGTAACCATCCGTGCCGAGAGCTTTGGATCTAGCTCTCGGCACACAGGAGAGCGGAGCCCACATGGCGGCGCACCGCGTAGCTACCGTGCCGAGAGCTTTAGATCTAGCTCTCGGCACGAGGGAGAGCGGGGCCCATATGGCGTGGCGCGAGCACTTGGCACGTTATCCCATCCGTGCCGAGAGCAAGATAGTCTAGCTCTCGGCACGGATTCTCGATGGTCCCACTGCGGCTTCTTTGCCGAGAGCATTGCTCTCGCACGGAACTATTTATTCAAAATTATTTTAAAAAAAGCAAACGGTCACGAAAATTTTCCAAAACTCAATATGTCACCACCGATGATGTGTATTACTTATAAAAATGTTCTTGTACTCAAAGTCAATTTTGAATTTCCCTTAGATTGCAAACCTAGTGACATTAGTTTAAATTCCTATAAACTCCCCGTGAGATGTTCGAGTTTCTAAACAACGTACGTGCCCGGTGTTCAAAATGTTGTCAATTTTTTTTCTCCACTTCCTTGGATGATATCATTAGTGCTCGACAAAAGTCGTGATTTTCAAACTTTATTTGAATTTTATAAAAATTTTAAATTGTTCTAGCTCACGATGTTCAACGTCATGAGAGAGTCAAATGTCGAAAATTTAGCGTCATTTCGTGTGATTGGTCTTAAAGATGCTTCACGAACATAAATATCATTTTTTGACTAACTTTACTTCGTGATTTCATGCACCTCCAGTTCATATCGGAGCTCTACGGAGAAACTAGCTAGACTGAAATAAAATTGTTAAATACAAAATAAATATATATTTTTATGTGAAATTTGAGCATATGATTTGTAGGAGTGTGTGTTGATCCAGGAAAACTTTGGAAACCTAAAAATGATTTTTTTTTTTTAATATTTGCCGAGAGCTAAGGCGAAGCACTCGGCAAGACAGACTTTTTGCCGAGAGCAATGCTCTCGGCACGTAAAAATTATTTATTCAAAATTATTTTAGAGACTAGCAAACGGACACGAAAATTTTCCAAAACTCAATATGTCACCACTGATGATGTGTATTACTATAAAAGGGTTCTTGTACTCAAAGTCAATTTCGAATTTCCCTTAGATTATTCCAAACCTATTGACATTAGTTTAAATTCGTTGAAACTCTCCGTGCGTGTTTCTAAACAACGTACGTGTCCCGTTGTTCAAAATGCGCGTACGGTGGCCACCCGGCCGAGGCAAACACGGCGTGACGAAGCCGCGACACATTGCGTTGGGAACTCACGACACGGCCGGCGCGCCGCACCGCCTCGATTGCGCCTCGCCGCGCTCGCAACTCGAGCACTCTGACCATTGGCCAGTCTGACACCACAGCGTCACTGTGGAGGCAGTTCGTTTGGTTGGTGTTGATAGAGGAGGAGGCCTAATATGGTGTTGGATGAGAGGACGAAGGAGCTAGCTCAGGCAGATGTGCTTCAAGGAGAGGTTCAAGAGGAGGCAGCTGATCATGGCCCATGCATGGCACCTAGCTAGTGAAAGATGACCGCTTGCGCATTCGGTCTCTCTTGGATTTTGTTCAAATTTGCGGGTTTCGTGATGAGAGAGTCAAATGTCGAAAATTTAGCGTCATTTCATGTAATTGGTCTTGAAGATGCCTCATGAACATGAATATCATTTTTCACTAACTTTACATCATGATTTCATGTACTTCCAGCTTTCTTTCTCACTCGATCTAGCTCTCTCACTACCGGCTCAAAGAGGAAGCGTGGTTCTAAGCTCGGTGTTTCCCTCGCCATTTCATGTTCAAAGAGAAGCTCCTCTCAAGGTACCGGCAGATATCTTTCCCTACTAATACAAAAATTTCGGAATTAATTCATGTTCTCGCTTACTTTCTCATGTAAATGCGGACGTGCTTGGTCGTCTCTTTGAGGTCGACTTCGCGAGTTTTTTGGCTCATGTGGAGGAGGAGGAAGCGCGCCGCAAGAGCAAGGACAACGACTGTGAGAAGGACCTCGGGAAGCTGACCGAGCAAGAGGACGGAAATCTAACGAGGATGGTGGTGGAAAGCCTGAAGCACGAGAAAGAGATGATAGGGGAGAGGCCTAATATGGTGTTGGATGAGAGGACGAAGGAGCTCGTGAAGATGTGCTTCAAGGAGAGGTTCAAGAGGAGGAAGCTGATCATGGCCCATTGCATGGCACCTAGCTAGTGAAAGATAACCGCTTGCGCATTCTCGGTCTCTTGGATTTTGTTCAATTACAGTTTGGTCATAGGAATTTTGTGTGATGGCCAAGTGTCAACTGTCTCAAAGCTTAATTAGCGGTGGTGTGTTAAGTTGTTAACCCTTACTAATCGGTTGTAGAGTCTATCGTCTAGGCTTGTCACTAGCGGTGAGTTAACCGGAGAGTAGAGCAAGAACCATTTTGTTACCGTATGTAACTCGTCCTTGGCTCCTTTGGCCCTTGCCGACCTCCCATTTTGATGCTCTTGATTCGTGTCCGTAAAGACTTTCGTTGCCAAACTTGTTTTTCGTTAGAAGCAATTTGACGGTTTCATTTATTTAAATTCTATACAATTTTTAAATTGTTCTAGCTCACAATGTTCATCGTGATGAGAGAGTCAAATGTCGAAAATTTAGCGTCATTTCATGTAATTGGTATTGAAGATGCCTCATGAACATGAATATCATTTTTCACTAACTTTACTTCATGATTTCATGTACTTCCGTTGTCTTTCGCACTCGATCTAGCTCTCTCACTACCGGCTCGAAGAGGAAGCGTGGTTCTAAGCTCGGTGTTTCCCTCGCCATTTCATGTTCAAAGAGAAGCTCCTCTCAAGGTGCGGTCACATATCGGTGTTGCTAATATCAAAAGTGCATAGCTGGTCCTTCAAATCAAAATGCATACTCGTAACCCCTAGCCTTCTCACATATAGCATTTATGTTTCGTACTCTTGAAGTGCATATTTACAAATTTAGTTTGAAAATACATAATCTTGAAGTGTGTATTTACAAATTTATTACTTACACTATCAATAATGCAGCAATTATCACTTGGTTCCATAAACTCTTAAGATGCAGTAGCATCCTCAGAAATACGGAGTAGTCAATCAAATCTTTCACTTCCGAGCGGGTCATTAGTTTTAATGGCACATTTTCTAACTTGTTGTCTTGCTTCTTTAGCTTCTCCCATTATTTCATCATGTAATTTATAAATTCTTAATTGTAGTTTGCCTCCCCCGCCCCCGTACGGAGTACACAACTCGACGGGAGTGACTTGCCATTAATAATGGGATGTGATGAGGCCGGGCGGGGGCGAAACTCGCGCGCCCGTCCTTTGCTTTGTCCGCATCGCTTCAATCGAAAGACTTAGTCCATCTCATGTCCCTATCGCCACGACGCCATCTCTCGATCTTTCTCCCCGCACCGCAAATGCCCGTCTCCTCCGTCCCCGTTGCCCGGTGGAGCGAGCGCCGCAAGCCGAGCACAACATCGCATCCCGCTTCGCGACTAGACCGTGGCCTCAACCTCATGTGTCTTGCACGGCGCGTGCTTCCTCCCCGCTCCGTCCATGTCCATAGCCCGAGGGAGAGGCCGCCGGGACCGGGAGCATCCCTTGGCCGCCGTAGGCATCGCCCGTCGAACGCCGGGGTCCGAGAATCCACGGCGCGCGGTCGAACGAACCGAGGCGCGCTGGCCATTGGCCGCTCGACACCAAAACGTCGCTGTGGAGGCAGTTCGTTTGGTTGGTGTTGATAGAGGAGAGGCCTAATATGGTGTTGGATGAGAGGATGAAGGAGCTCAGGCGGATGTGCTTCAAGGAGAGGTTCAAGAGGAGGCAGCTGATCATGGCCCATGCATGCATGGCCCATTTTGATGCTCTCGATTCGTGTCTGTAAAGACTTTTGTTGCCAAACTTGTTTTCTGTTAGAAGCAATTTGACGGTTTCATTTATTTAAATTCTATAAAATTTTTAAATTATTCTAGCTCACGATGTTCATCGTGATGAGAGAGTCAAATGTCGAAAATTTAGCGTCATTTCATGTAATTGGTATTGAAGATGCCTCATGAACATGAATATCATTTTTCACTAACTTTACTTCATGATTTCATGTACTTCCGGTTTCTTTCGCACTCGATCTAGCTCTCTCACTACCGGCTCGAAGAGGAAGCGTGGTTCTAAGCTCGGTGTTTCCCGCCATTTCATGTTCAAAGAGAAGCTCCTCTCAAGGTACCGGCAGATATCTTTCCCTACTAATACAAAAATTTCTCGGAATTAATTCATGTTCTCGGTTACTTTCTCATGTAAATGCGTACGAGCTTGGCTGCCTCTTTGAGGTCGACTTCGCGAGTTTTTTTGGGAGGAGGAAGCGCGCCGCAAGAGCAAGGACGACGACTATGAGAAGGACCTCGGGAAGCTGACCGAGCAAGAGGACGGAAATCTAACGAGGATGGTGGTGGAAAGCCTGAAGCACGACAAATAGATGATAGAGGAGAGGCCTAATATGGTGTTGGATGAGAGGACGAAGGAGCTCGGTGCGGATGTGCTTCAAGGAGAGGTTCAAGAGGAGGCACTCGGCCCATGCACGGCCCCTAGCTAGTGAAAGATGACCGCTTGCGATTCTTGTCTCTTGGATTTTGTTCACCGCAGATTTGGTCATGTAATTGGTCTTGAAGATGCCTCATGAACATGAATATCATTTTTCACTAACTTTACATCATGATTTCATGCACCTCGAGTTCATATCGGAGCTCTACTCTACGGTGAAAAACTAGCTAGCTAGCTAGAACGAAATAAAATTATTAAATACAAAATAAATATCTATTAAATACAAACTAGCCTGTAGGGGTGTAGGTTGATGAAGAAAAGATTTGAATGTGTGAATTTGATTTTTTTTTTTTAATTCTTTGCCGAGAGCCTTTGGCAGGCTCTCGGCACAGGTGCTCTGTGCCGAGAGCCAGAAGCGGGCTCTCGGCACATCTGACGGCTGGGCAAACGGCCGTGACGGCCGTTACGTTGCGCCGTGAGGTGGCTGCTGTGCCGAGAGCCCGCTTCTGTAGCTCTCGGCACAGAGCACCTGTGCCGTGAGTGGGCGCCTGTGCCGAGAGGCGGCACTGTTCCCTCTCGGCACAGGAACTCTGTACCGCGGGTTCTTTCTGTGCCGAGAGCTGAGCCCTTTGCTCTCGGCAAATCGTCTCTGTGCCGAGAGCTTGGGATCTGGCTCTCGGCACAGAAGCGAGCTCTCGGTAGAGGCCGCGTTTCCGGTAGTGTGAGTTGTGTGTTAGTAACTAATTCATTCATCATTAATTGAAAATAACCTTTGTACTATGCATTCTGCTTGCAAGATTTGTTTACTTTTGATGACACTGACATCCGACAGCCCAGTTTGTGTTTGTCCTTTTCCAAGAAATTGAAGTAGTACTAATTAAGATATTTTTGAATTATTAGCGTATGCGCAGAACAAGGAAACGTGTGCGTGTGCTCATCTTCCTTCCGGTCGATCTCTATAGATGTAGACCGTGCAGTTGACTCTGCCTCGGTGCCTCTTGGCTCAAAAAAAAAAATAGATGGAGGATATTTGGCAGAGCTAGCTAGTATAGTAGCTCTCACAATGTCGTTTCAGTCGGAGATATCATAATAACCAAACAACGATTTGTAACGTTCAAGTGGGGTTCTTTTTTTAGATGATCTAACTACTCCATCCCGGCCTCCGTCATCATTCATGCATCGACCTCCTTTTTAAAAATATATATTCTGGTGGAAAAATCATCAGCTAGCTCTCCTTTTTGGGTAGCAAGTTGCAAATGGCCGGTCGGCGTAGCGCGTGCTGATTGGCCAACGACGACGACGACGGTGATGGCGGCCGTGTGCACGTACTGGCAGCTAGTGGATGGATATGATGATGGGGGGATGGGCATGGACATGGACATGGACATGGATGGATTACCTGGAGACGACGACAGGGAGAGGAAGGCGGAGGCGGAGGCGGTGGCGGTGGCGGGGTTGCCGTGCAGGAGCAGCTCCTGGATGCGGAAGCCGAACCGCCGGAAGAAGTCTCCGCTGTCGCCGCCGCCGTCGGACTGCTGCCGGCGGCGGAGCTCGGCGAGGAAGACGCGAGCCTGGCGCCTGGTGGCGGGGTCGTGGAGGCGCGCGAGCAGGGCCCTGAGCTCGCCGTAGGCGGCGTCGCCGGAGGGCGCGCACCGCTCCAGGAAGGCCTCCACGGCGGCCTTATTGACGGCGGCGGCGCCGGCATCCTCCTCAACGCCGACGCTGCCCATGACGACGACGTTGCGTTGCTTTGGAGTTGGATTATATTGGAGAGAGGCAGCCTTGCGCTCGGCTTGGGCTAGCTGCTGCGTGCCTCGATTTATATGGCTTGGCAATTGGCATCCACCACCGGCCACCACCGCCCATGGCGACTTTTATTATACATGTAAATATATATACATGGACGTGTTTTTTTCTTATTTCCTGTCACTGTTTAGCCCTCTGTTTCCATCCATCAGTTGATGTAGATATCTTGCAATAATATACCAAGCAATAACTGCATATCCATCCTGAATAATATGATTTTGATGTTTCCAGATTCGTATTTTTTGCTTATGCATCTAGACTAATGTATATCAAGATGAATGTATAGTGAAATCAATGAATCTATAAAAGTCTAAACAGAGTTGTGTATATTCATGAGAGCTAAATTTCAATTTTTGGTGCTCGATCTGTCTCTTTCTTGCTCCCGGCCTGTCGCTCCGTCCGTGGTGACCGCAGATATGCGTGCGTGCGTGACATCAACCAACGAAGCAACCAAAATTAAGCAAGCGACCGGTGACCCTAACCAAGAGCCATTAACTTCTTCCACGGTACAAAACCAATCCTGTATCTCCTTGGATTTTTTTACCAATCCTATCTCCTTGGATTTTTTTCTCTCTCTTAAACTTTGATGAAGATGATGATGATGATGCATCAACACAACACACATGCCCTATATATACTACATATATACCGCCGTTGCAAGTTGCCTTTGTATATCTAGAGATTCCTGCTTGTTGGCAGGTAGCCTAGTCAGGGGGTGCAGTGAAAAGATGCCGTTAGAATGAATGCATTATATATTGCACACATATATATAATCCCTCCACCATTTGGTAGTATTTATTTGGTCTGTATACCTACATAGCTAGATGGCGTGATACCTTATATTATAATAACAGAACTAATTTGAATTTTCAAATCTACACTCATTGGTAGATTAAGAGTGATATAGTAGTTTCATAAAAAGTTTACACATACAGTGCCCATGAAACACAGTATAATGGAGTGTGTGCGCGCGCGCGTACTTTGTTATATTAGCTATCTTTGCATAATTGCATGCATATCCTCATCACGGGAACAGTGATGGATAGAGAAACACACAAAGAGCCCCCTAGCTCCGATCCGGAATCTCTATCTAGTAATATTTACAAGTCCAAATTAGTACTGGCTCTGGCTGGCCGGGCCACTTGTCGCAACCTGGTTGAGCCAATTCGCAGGCGTTCGTCCATAGTAGTATGAGTCTAGTATTTATTTAACTACTACTGGCACATTAATTTTGTGTAAAACATGCTACTACTAACTAGTAAATAAAATTGCAGTAGTACACCTTTTCTTGTTCAAAAACATATCGTCCATGTGCAAATTACATTAATCAATCCCCAATATAACTACAATGACAAGCAAAACTACTTGTATATTATAATAATATTTCTTAGGCTAAAAAATTTAAAATCAAGACAATAATATTTATAAATTTAACAAAATTTTTCTTGCTGGAAGTAAGGGGAAACAAGATACTTCATTTTCTTGAACATTTGCCAATTTGATGGAGAATCCTACTACATTGCACAGACGAGCTTTATCCAGACAGTCAACTACATGAAGGAAAACTTGTGGGCCTTTACTTTGTACTGCCTCAATCACCCATAGCTTGGAGAAACACCACAGTCCTATACAGATTAAAATTTTCAGGCACATGAAAAAGGAAGGCACAAAAAAAGTAAAATATTGATAGATGATAACCAAGAAAATCACCTCTTCTGTAGTAGAATAGCTTGGATGTGGATTAGATGACAAAGTCTCAGCAGGAATAATGTCATCAGCTGTCCTTGACTTAAACTATTTCAAATACAATATATGAGTAAGTCAATAAAAACAATGCATTATAAGCTAAGCTAAAAGCATATTCCCGCTAAGCTAAAAGCAAGCTGCAACGATTTTCATCAATCTTGTGTATTTCAAACAATGCATTGAGTGAAACTGTATACCTGCGATGGCATCTCGTAACCAATCTTGTGTACACATTAATGCTTCAACAGTTTTTGGTAGCAAGCTGCAACGATTTTTATCAACAACCATTCCTGCTAAGCTAAAGGCAGATTCCGAAGCCACAGTAGCACTGGAACACTTAAGATGTCTAGTGCCATGAGAGAGATTATAGGATACTTTGGACCATGTAACTTCCACCATGCAATGATGTCAAATGAATCATTGTCCGATTTAGGGTGGGAAGGGTCATCAAGATACATTTCCAGTTCTGACCTCTTGTGTTTGCTTGAGTAACTCTCATGAATAAACCTTGATAAACCTTGTCTGGTAGCTGATAAGCTCATGGAGGACTCTTCAGAATCAACTTCAACATCAAAACTTCTCGGTGGGTTGACAGTAGGTGAAGAATGTGTTACTTGACTTGCATACTCATCAAACAATTCACCAAAACTTTTCTTAATACCTTCAACCTTGACTTCAGATAGAAACTCACCATATAGTAATTTGTAGTAATATTCAATGGACTTCAATTTGTACCGAGGATCTAAGATGGTAGCAAATGTTAATAGTTTGTTCGCAATTCCCCAATATTTCTCAATTTTTTCTAGAATTGGCTTTGCCATTTCAGCAACAAAGTTGTTCTCTTTGTGCTCCCATCTCCTCAAAAGAAGATAAATACCACAAAAATCGTTGAAATATAGACTCGCTGTTGGATATTTTGTGTCGGACACTCTCTTTGTGACGTCATAGAAGACTTTCAAGCATTGCCTCATGATGCATACATTGCTCCAATCATCATCAGAGCGTGCAATATTGTAAGCAACATCACGATCTTGCATTCTGTTAAAAGCTTCACGAAATTTTTGAGCGGTTTCATGAATGTTGTAGGTCGAGTTCCATCTCATCGGAGTGTCAGACACAAGTGATGTGTTTGGTGCATTCACTTGATTTGCATAAAACTTGAATTTTTCTTTTCTTAAAGTGTAGCCTTTGACATACTTGACAATCTCACGCACATTCTTTATGACACTTTGAATGGACTTCAAGCCGTCTTGGACAATTAAATTCAAGATGTGTGCAGCACAACGAACATGAAAAAGATCTCCATTGAGGTGCAAAACTTTCTTGGGCAACAGAGCAGCTAGTAGATCCCGAACTACCACATCATTAACACTGCTGTTATCAAGAACAAAGGAAAACAACTTTCTGTCCAGATTCCAATAATATAACCTCTTGGTAAGCTCATGACCAACATTCTCACCATTATGATGGCCCTCAATGTGTACAAACCCAATTATCTTCTTGTGAAGTTTCCAATCAGAATCAATGTAATGAGCCGTCATGCTCATATAGCATGACATTTCCGCTGATGTCCACAAAACTGATGTTATGCTGACCCGACTTGCATTTGCACTGATAATTTCATACAATTTGCTCTTTTCCAACTCGTACAGCTTATGACAGTCCTCTGTGGCACTAGTTCTGTGACCTAGTTTGAAGAAGGGCTGCAGGCGGGTAATGAAGACTCTTATATAATAATGTTCTGCCATATTAAATGGATAAATTGTGGCAAACAATCATACGAGAGAAGTTCTCACGACTTTGTTCCTGCTCAAACTTTGGAATATCTGCCTTGGGTGTACCACCAGTCCTTTTCCTCTTTGAAGAGCGAAAAACATCACATGCCTTAAGATGGTATGTCAAGTGATCGGTTCCCATTCTGTTTCCAGCCACTAATGAAGATTTGCAATGCTTGCATATATCCTTCACCGAACTTTCCACTAGTTTAAGATCGAATTCATTCCAAACTTTTGACCTAAGCTTTTTGTTAGCAAACCATTTTTCTCGACACTTTCACCATCTAAAACAATCACATACCTATAAAATCAAATAGATGTGAAATATTAGCATTTCTGGAAATGTATCCCCTGACTTAGCAATAGTTAATTAACAAGTAAATGAAAAGAGAAAACTTACTCAACAATATTGCTTTCCTCACATTGTTTAGTGTCGTGAATCCTATCTGAGCTTTCACTAATGCCAAGCGTTCCACTGGAGCTCCTAGCACTGTTTGTACCGGGATTACCTTGACTATCATGCATCCTACTACTGTTTCTGCTTGGGGGAGAAAGGAACAATTATTAGACAGCCATGACAATAATATTGTTGCTAAAGCATCAATCAAAGCTAAGCATTAAAGGATACATCAAGCAGATAAAATGAGGAGGCTAAATCAACTCTCATAATCTTGAAAAAAATGTTTCATGACCCTTTCATCAGTATTTGGTTACAGCCATGTATGGAGTCCAACAAGAGCAACAATGTAACAGACTCAATTATGACGGACACAACCGGATACATAGCTGCAATGCAACTAGACCCGTCATGCTGCACACATCAACTCCATTACACCTCTTTTCTCTTAGTGGTGTCACATCAACATTCACTGAATATTTTTCTTTAGCAAAGGAAAATACCCCTGAGCAACCTGGAAAGTGGAAACTCACCACTTCACTTACTACTGGGTGTTTGGTAATTAGATAGCTCTTGCAAATACTGAGATGGGGTATCTGTTGTGTGACATATTTGCTCTTGCAACTATTAGTTTTAGTTAAAATTTCTTCAGAAAGTAGTAAGCAGCAGCCACATATTTGTTGAATTTGATCAGTGGAAATGATGAAATGACTGTTTTTGGAGGGGATTCTCCTTAGGAGGAACCCCACAATTCAGAAAAACAAATGTTTGTTTGACCACATTTAATTATCAGGGGAAATGATTGGAAAAAAGATGGTTTGTGCACTATTGAATTTGCACGACTTTGCTCTAAAAATTGCATAGCAAATGGCTTAACTCCAAAGGCAAAGGAAGCTCTTACACAGAACAAAAAAACAACACTCAGTGTTGTTGGTACTGTACTGTTGTAATTACACCACATTTGATGACCTAATCAAAGGCTCATTCACAAACATACTTGACTTTCCCAAAAGACTAGTCCTAGTCCTAGAATCCAACCCAATTCTATTTCGATGGTCAAATATTCCCTGGCATATTTACCTCTGCAACGCTAGTGCCAACCAAGTGGTATGAAGTCTAAACGACATGAGCAAAATTACTGTCCATCGAAAATTTCAAGTCTGAATGAAGAAGTCATCTCCGAGGCTTCCAAGAAAATAATACGAAGTCCGTAGCACGCAAAGACGACATGCTCGCTACCCTCCCCCAACTTCCCCAACAAGCACATGGCGCAAGAATTCAACCTCACCCCTCAGAATCCAAATCTAGCGCAACAAATCGCAGTACACTACTAGAATCTACAAAATCTGCGAAGGGGTCAATTGGATTCGAGAAATCTTATTGATTGTTTCTAGGTTAGAAATGGAGAGGAATCGCATGAATTGGAATGTACATACCCATCAGGAGCCGCTTCGAGGGTGTGGATGGCGTAGCGATTATTCGTCATTTGATTTCTTTCTAGCCGTCTCGCTTCGTCGTCTCACCGTGTCGCCTCGGCGCTGTCTCACCTCGGCGCCGTCTCCCTCCACCCCCAGCGACGAACAGATGGATGAGTTGGGGACGAACAAAAACACATCGACTTGGAGCAAAATGGGGATTACCCTCCCCATACCCTTTGTTAATGGGTATTACCCATATCCTACCCGTTTAAAGTGGATACACAGAATTCTACCCATACCCTACCCATTTCACGTGGGTACGGGTTCGGGAATTGGGTTTGAATACCCAGCAACAAGTAGGATGGTGATGCCCAAAGACACAACCGTTCCATGGTCGTGGGCCATGAGTTTTTTTATATATAAAAGATTGTCCTGGTTTTATAGAAAGCATATAAGAGAGTTTTTTACAACAAGCATATATATTAAGACCTAAAAAGTCATTTTACAATAAAGTCCCCAAGGAAGACCTGAATTACACAGAGGTCCACACACCGGAATAGAGCAACAAACACAATGTGTTCGACGATGACAAGCTCACTGACGATGGCCGCAGAGGCGTCGAAGGAGCTTGAAGAAGGATGGAGGACCACGCGTAGCAATGGTTTGAAGTAGGGGCGACAGGGCCAAGAAGACCGCACCAGACGACCGGAGAAAAAAGGTGGATTATTGTCGCCCGAATTCGAAGAAGGGCCTCCAAGTCGCATCCCAGGTGAAGGCAAGATCATCGGAACAACCACCGAAGTTCTATTGTGAGGTCGGATTGGATCAGCTGTAAAGGAAGGGACTGTTTGAAGTCGTGGATGGGGCGGAGTTGAGGATGGGGGTGTGTCGATGCGTTTGACAAAGACAAACTCATCTCAACAAGTGACTACGCGAGCGTCAGAACAACCATCAGTGACATATATCTGGGTCGGATGCATGACAGAGAGGTGGTAACCTGCTCAGATGTGGTGAGGAGGGGGAGGAATCGAAGCAGGAGAGTGAGAGGGCAAAGGCAGAAGTGGCTATTGCCATACGTTGATGCGTTTGACGATGACAAGGTGGCTTCAACCGGAGGAGGCTTGAATGTCTGAACAACCACCATCGATGACATCATTGATGTACATCAGAAGGGATGTAGGCGACCATGGGAGGCAATCCCAGATAGTAGATGCGTCAAAAGAAAGGATTTGATCTACTACAATCGCACTGAAGCCAACCTCTCCGCCGGATAGAGCAGAGGTGGTGGCGAGAAATCCTTAGCAACAGAGGAGGGGGTGAGGTGGAAGATGCTAGAGAAGACGACAGAGAGGGATTTATTTTATTGAGACACACCTGTAGGTCAACAACCGTGACGGCGAGGAGGAAGCCGAGAACGAGCTCGACAACGATGATGCCTACCATGGCGGCGACAGAAGGGCGATAGAACGCCATGACGGCATAAGCACAAAGGCATAAACTATTAACAGGAAGAGGTAAACAACTACTAGATCTACTAAAAGGGGGCTCCCACCCCTAGCCGTTGGAGGGGAGGAGGGAGGGGTCCGAGAAAGGTGGAGGAAGGGGGCGATGGGAGCAAAAGCTTCGAGGCTAAGGAAGGGCTCCTTGATGGAAGGTCGATTATGAAAGAGTTGTTGTACACAGGTTTTGCTGGGGTTACCAGCTTACAAAGGATTGCACAGGAGCAAGTATATTGGTACACGTCAGCGGTCTCATAAGTCGTCTCATGCAATACCACATATGATTTTTGATGATGTGGAGAGAGAGTGAGGAGAGAGAAAGAGGTTGTTGATTCGCGAAACAACCACATCATAAGTGAACAACCAACTTATGAAACAACTTCACAACCATTGTATGAGTTGTTGTTGCTATGCAACTCATAATTTTTTACATGCATAAATTAAGGAATTTTATTACTCTACCGGACAACTTATTAAGACAATTCATTGTACAACTCTGTTAACTTGAACTAATATTACGTGTCAATACATGGGACGACCTATCAGACAACACCAATGTACTTGTCCATATCTGATTGCATGGGACGACCTATCAGACAACACCAATGTACTTGTCCATACCTGATTGTATATACACGGTGTATTTTTATTAATTTTATGCTATGTGGCGTGCGTGAGACTGCACGTACGTAATTTCTCTCATTTTCTCTCTCTGTTTTAGAGGAGCTAGCATATATTACGTAAAGTGATGTGCAGAGTAATAATGGACTACTGTGGCTATACATATGTTTTTGGAACGGATCTCCACCATCTTGGTATAACATTATATATGTCGACGACATCTCCTACTCTCTATACTTAGATAGTAGATATAAAAGTTGTTGGCTAGTGGCAAACTAAACGAATGATAGGAGCTATCCATGACGACGATCCACCAGCTGCCACACACATTGGATTCCTCGTGATTTCCCATCACGTGCTAAGAGCTCGTGGAATCTCACCAAACATATATGCATGATAGCTAGGACATCATGCTTAGGGATCGCCCTACGTCTTCAAAAATCTATGTGCGCACGGCTACTCTAATAACTAGGTGATACCCGCGCGCGTTCTTTGCGAGAATTTTTTAAACAAAATTTTAAGGTGAAATGTGAAAGTAGTGACACCAAAGACATTGCATGGCAATATTCGTTTGTAAACTCATTATATATGAAAGCATGTTATTTTGTTAAGAGTGAATCATTCTAAAATCGTCAGCAGGAATTTTATGGTGTGATATACATGCTATAAGCCACAGAAAATCGATTTAAGACATAAATATGTGATTTGGTGGATGATGACATGACGTATAGTGGATGGTGACATGGCACATAGTGGATGATGACGTGGAATGCTTACATGTTGAGAGAAATCTAACCATGACTTGTAGTGGGTCTCACCTATATAAGTTTTATAGATAGGGATCTGGAGTTATTAGTGATTAATTAAGCTCTCTATTTCAGCCATGTGAACCATACCCGCCGGCGATCTCGTCACTGTCAACGTCGCTGATGCTTATGATGTGCTTATCCAGTCTCTAGACCTTGATGTAATTTGATATTCTTTTGGAGAACCTCTCTGTCAGATTGGCTGGTTAATATATAAAGTTTGCAGTTGTAAAAAAAAGTAGGACTTGGAGTTAGTAATTAATTAAGCTCTCTATTTCAGCCATGTGAACCATAATCTTTCCCTAATAACATAGTAGTAAATTGCAATGCGCGCACGTGTTTCAGACTTTCAGTACCTGTTACAGCTCCAGCCATGCGAAAGCTCGGGGGGCTTGGCCGGAGGCGGCAGAGGGAGAGGAGAGGCGCGGGCCGTGTTTAGGGATGGCAATGGGTGCCCGCAACCCACAAATCCATGGGTTTTTGCTCCATTAGGGTACGGGCATGGGTCGGTTTCTAGACCCATGGGTCCGATTGGGTTAAATGTTAGACCCATCGGGTTTGTGGGCATGGGTTTGGGATTAGGGTACCCATGCCCGCAAACCCATGGGTTTTTTAAACCCGCTCCAATATACAATAGCAGCCCGCCACCCCATATATTACCCCGAAATTTTTTTTCAAAGCCTAGCCCATTTAACATCATATAAATAGTTGATGTGTCTCAAACCCTAAACCTTGGATCCCAAATCCAATCCCCACACCCCCGTCGGCAACGGAGGTGGCGGCGCATTTGGATCGGGCCTCCTCCGTGGTCCGACTCGGTGCGCGACTCCTCCCCGCCGCCTCTCGCCGTCGCCACTCGCGTCCCCAATCCCGTCGCCTCTCCTCGCCCAATCCCGCCGCTGCTCCTCCCCCAATCCCCGCCCCCACTCGCCTCTCGGCTCGTCCCGCGGACCCGCCGCCCTCGCCGCTCGCCGGCGCCACCATGACCCGAACCTTTTAATGTTGCTCACCATGAGCCGAACCTTTTTAATTTGATGACCTTAGTACTGTTTGATGCTTCTATTTGTGCCAATGATCATATTATTTGTGGCTGGTTGCTTATACTGTTAATGGGCACGGGCGTCCCGCTAATGCCCGCAAACCCGCTGGGCATGGGTTTGGGTCAAATTCTAGACCCATCGCGGGTCGTGGGTTTATTCGCGGGCATAATTTATATTCGCGGGCATGGGTTTTGGATGGCAAAACCCAGCGGGTTTGAACCCATTGCCATCCCTAGCCGTGTTAGAACCTTAATTACTTAATCATGCATAAACAAAGCAGTAGTTGAACTAGTCGGGTATAAACTTAAGTATTACGGATAAACAACAAGAGCGCTTAGATCTAGATCTACAACACCTAATACAACTAATAAAAGAACGAGAGGGGGGAAACAAGGAGCGCGGACCATCGGGGTTGGACGGGGAGTGCGAGTCGGACGCCATCTCGCGAGTCGTGGTCGCGAGGGCGGCCGCGGCTTGACGCAAGGGAAGAAGTGCGGCTCGGGGATGACGGTGTCACGGACGATGCGGTCGAGCGTCGGGCGGTGGCACCGTGTACGTCGGATCCAAGAAGAAGGCCTCGGCGGCGGCGGTGGCGGAACTTCCCGCCGCTCTAGTGCTCCCTCAGGTCAGGTTAGGGTTTGTGGGGTGCAGGGTGTGTGGCGACGCGGTGAACCTCGTACGGCGAGCCATGACCCCCACTCTCTCTTTATAGCATTGTGCGACGGGGGCCCACCAACCATGGATTGGTTGGGTGTCCCCCGACCAGGGCGCGAGACTGAGCCCGTAACGGCTTTTGGGCCGTAATAGAAGAGAGATCGAACTAACATTCTCCCTCTCAATCTCTTCTACAACATTCACTTAATCTCGAGTTCCTTACTTGGCATCCACTTCATCAAAAATAAATATATCGAGCATGGGTCATCTAAATTGTAATCACAACCGGATTAACCAACCACAATACACTTATCCATTTTGATAGGATCTTAACTTCGGCCCGATCCGAGAATCATAGGCTTTCCCTTAAACCCATACCGGTTATGTGTTCTCCAAACACATTGGGTGGTAAGCCTTTTGTGAGCGGATCCGCTAACATCTCTTTAGTGTCTATATGCTCCGGACTTATAGTTTTATCCCGGATTTCGTCTTTCGCCGCATAGAATTTTATTTCTATTGGTTTGGTAGCATTACTTAACTTGTTGTTGTGAGCATAAAACACCGTTGGCTTGTTATTGCAAAGATGTACGGCTCTAGTGGTTTGTGAATACAATCCACTACTCTTAAGTCGGGTATAAACTTCTTTAGCCACATCACCGTCCTGTTGCCTCATAACAAGCTATGAACTCTGCATACATCGTAGATGTTGCAACTAGTTCTTGTTTTGAGCTTCTCCACGAAATAGCTCCTCCTGCGAGAGTGAATATATATCCTGACGTGGATTTTCTATCATCTCTATCTCCCGCATAATCAGCATCTGAGTACCCTTTTATCTCTAGGGAATCAGATCTTCTATACGTTAGCATTAAATCCTTCGTGCCTTGTAGATATCGAAAAGCCTTCTTAGCCATCATTCAGTGCTCTTTGCCTGGATCACTTTGATATCTACCAAGTACTCCCGTAACAAATGCTAAATCAGGGCGAGTGCACACTTGTGCATACTGCAAGCTACCGACTGCTGAAGCATATGGAACCATTTTCATTTGATAGATCTCATACTGGTTCCTTGGACATTGGTAAAGTCCAAACTTATCGCCCTTTACTATAGGAGCGGGTGTGGCTCTACTCGCATGCGTATTATATTTCTTTAGCACCTTTTCCAGATATGCCTTTTGTGATAATCCTAAGACCCCATTCCTTCTATCTCGATGAATCTCAATGCCTAAAACATATGAGGCTTCACCAAGATCTTTCATATCGAATTTTGTGGACAGGAATCGTTTAGTTTCTGTAACGATCGACATCACCGCTGGCTAGCGCAGTGTCATCCACATACAGTATCAGGAAAATGAATTTCCCATTCTTAAACTTTGCATAAACACAGTTGTCCTCAACATTCGGTTTAAATCCGAATTTTGTGATCGTCTCATCAAACTTTAAGTTCTATTGTCTAGAGGCTTGCTTTAAGCCATAAATGGACTTCCTTAAACGACATCTCATATGTTCTTTACCTTTCACGACAAAACCGTTAGGTTGAGTCATGTAAACATCTTCATACAGATCTCCATTTAGAAATGTCGTCTTTACATCCATCTGATGTAATTCCAAATCATAGTGCGCCACCAAAGCCATTATGATCCTAAAAGAATCTTTACAAGAGACTGGAGAAAACGTTTCATTGTAATATATCCCTTCTCTTTGCGTATAGCCCTTGGCCACAAGTCGTCCTTTATACTTTTCAATATTCCCTTTAGAGTCATATTTTATTTTGTAGACCCATTTGCAGCCTACTGTTTTGGCTCCTTTAGGAATTTTCTCTAAGTCCCAAACTTTGTTGGTACTCATTGACTTCATTTCATCTTCCATGGCTTCTTGCCACTTGGATGCATCAGGACGACTCATAGCTTCTTCATAAGAAGAGGGATCACCTTCTATGTGAATTTCTTCACAATTATAAACTTCATAATCATCCGGGATAGCTGGCTTTCTTACTCTTTGAGACCTCCTTGGGGCCTCATCGACTGGCGCCTCCTGTAGTTGGGGCTGTTGAGATTCCTCCTGTGCAACAGTTGTTTCTGTAGGATCCTGATGAACAGTTTCCTCATTCTCAATCACTGGTTGCACAGAGAACTAACAACAAAGTTCCGCACCACGGTGGGTTGCACCGAAGTCGTCGGAACAAGTGGGCAACACAAAATATGGTTGTTCAACCATTGGAGTGGGTGCACACACCTGCTTTTCCTCAAGATCAATCTTTCGAGCTGCCGTACTCCCTCTTATCATTTCATTTTCAAGGAAAATAGCATGTCTCGTTTCCACAAACTTTGTATGCCCGGTAGGACAGTAGAAACGATATCCTTTAGATTTTTCCGTGTAGCCAATGAAATGACAACTTACTGTCTTGGGGTCTAACTTCCCAATATTTGAGTTAAAAACTTTAGCCTCTCGCGGACATCCCCACACACGCATATAATTCAAGGAGGGTTCCCTACCCGTCCACAACTCATACGGTGTTGTAGGTACCGACTTACTAGGTACTTTATTTAGAATGTGAGTGGCAGTTTTTAATGCCCCCATCCACAAACTAATCGGTAAAGTAGCTTAACATGCTTCTAACCATATCCATCAAGGTACGGTTCCTTCTTTCGGCCTACTCCATTCGCCGAGGTTCTCCCGGTGTGCTATATTGAGCAACTATGCCATTTTCCGTAAGAACCTTGCAAAAGGTCCAGGAACTTGGCCATACGGGGTATGTCGGCCGTAGTACTCCCCACCTCGGTCCGATCTTACCACTTTTATCTTAAGGTTGTGTTGATTTTCAACTTCAGCCTTAAAAATCTTAAATTTATCTAGCGCTTCTGACTTCTCTTTAATTGGATTAATATACCCATATCGAGAATAATCATCTGTGAATGTAATGAACGAATCAAAACCATCCACATATGCCACAGGGAATGGACCACAAATGTCAGTGTGGATTATCTCCAACACTCATGTGCTTCACTTTGCGCCTTTCTTAATTTCCTTAACAAACTTGCCTTTAATGCAATCTATACATTGTTCTAAGTCATTAAATTCTAACGGCGGAAGAATTGATTCCTTAACTAAGCGAGCTATCCTTCCCCTCGAAATGTGGCCTAAACGACGGTGCCATAATTTCGAAGATACGCTATCAATTCGCTTCCGCTTCTTACTTACATTCGTAGATGATACAATTGTGACGCCCCAGGTTTTTATTTAGCCCTAACAAACTCGGTCAAAGTAGCTAACGGTGGTCAAACCACGGTCAACCCGGGCCCTCACCTTGAAAAACTCACTAACCCAACCTAGTGAACCATTTTGACTAGTAGACACACTTGTGGGGCCAACCCATGGTCAAAGGCTTGGTCAAACCCCCTTGCTCCCCTAGTGTCCTTGGATGTCTGTCGGAACTTATGTCGCATTCTCCAAAATTCACCTAAACACTTAAAATTCTACCTTTATGAAAGTTGTCCATTTTGATGAGGGACACAACTTTCATGTAGATCGGCATTTCAAATTTTGAGTGAAAAAGTTTGAAAAATTGGTTGCAAGGCGAGATTCACCGTTCAAAAGAACAAGCCGACATTCAAAGTTGGCATTCATGTAATTCAAAATCCGTGAAGAAAAACCCCATATAGCCTTTTTAGAAGTTGTAGGGGGTGACTAGATCTACAACTTTCATGTTCAACGCTTGGTCGACTTTTATACAAAATTTTGGAAAAAATTTGAGTCAAACAAAGGCACCGGTGAAATGGAACCGGCGAGCGCTAGCGCGGCCGCGACGCCGCGCGCCGCGCGCGCGCGTGCGTCGCCGGCCGGCGCCGGCCGCACCTCGGCGTCCGCGCCGCGTGCCGCCCGAGGCCCTCCGCCCGAGGCGCCCCTTCCCCATGCGAACGCGCGCCCCCGTGCCCGGGAGTTCCCCTAGGCGTCGTGCGCCATCGCGTCCCCGCCGTACGCGCGCGCGCACCACGGACCGCCGGTCCGACGGGCGGCGCCGCCGCCGTACGCGCGGCCACCGAGGGAGAGGACCACGGCGGCATCTTCGCCGTCATGCCGCCGTCACCCACGAACCCGAGCCGGTCTACTTAAACCCCTCCTTTCTCCCCCTCCGTGCGCCATCCCGAGCTCCCCGCCCGCCATTGCCGCCGCCGCCTTGAGCTCGTGCACCCGCGCGCGCGCGCCGTCGGCCAACCACTCCAATAGCTCCCCTAGACCCTAGAGCACCTCCCAAGTTCACGTGTTGGCCAAGCCGGCGCCTTCCTCGCCGTTTTCCCCGAGCCGCCGCGGCAACCGCCACCGCCGCCGTCGATCCCCCCTCGTCGGCCGTCCCTCCGCCCCCAACTCCGTCCACCCGTAGCCCCTAGGTGAGCACCCCGTCGAGCCCGGCCGCTTGCCCGGCCGGGAGCGCCGCCGGCTCGCCGGAATTGGCCGGAGCCGTGCCGCCTCCCCGGCCAAGGGCCCGATTGCAAGGATGGAAACCTTTCTAGGGTGTTTCGTGTAAAGTTTAGGGCTCGTTTGTAATGAATCCTATCTAAGTTTTCTTGCTAATTAGTCCAGTGCACTAGAAAATCCGTAGAAAATCGTAGAAAATTTAGAAAAATGCTAAACCAATTTTGTTGGATTCATGGAAAGAAGTCCCATAACTTTTGTTATTCTCACACGGCTTGATTCTAAATACTGTTAACATGAAAAATAAGATTGTGAAATACCTAGATCTCTCATAACTCAAAAACTACAACTCCTCTGTATCTAAATTTTGGATATGTTGTATGTCTTGGTATGACTAGTTCCTGTGCCAAAAATTGCACAAAGTTATGAAGTAAATCTTGCTAGATAAATTGTTGTCCATTTCTCGAAAAGCGCCTAGACGATTTTTGTAGCTAAAACTATTTATGTTTTTGTGCCCAACTTGTGCATGCTGTCTCGTTATGTCAAAACACACCTTTGGTGAATTAATCATGATTTTTGGTTTAACAGAAATATTTATTCTTAATTTGTGTATGTTTTCTCTTGTAAATTAATGAAGCAAGATCAGTAGAGTTTTTAGGTGTACGTGCTGGTTCTTTAGGCTTGTTTAGGACCAGAGAACATGCATGAGAAAGTTTGGAGCAATTTGATGCTTATTTATTTTTGTATGCATTTATTTTGAATCACTAGCTAGTCTTTGTTATTTTCCAAATTATTTAATTTCCTAGCCTCCAAGCCTTACATGTGGGTCCAGTGGACCAGTATAGGTGCTAATATGCTTAAGAAACACTTATTTAAATTTTTGGTAATCATTGCTTAATAAAAAGCTTAAAAGACCTTTTAAACATTAAAGAACAATTAAATAAGGAAAATCCCTATTTAATTATTTTCCTTTTTGGCAAAGTATTACCTAACTTAATTAAAGGTTAATAAAACCCCCTTACTTATAATGAATTTATTTATGAATAAAACTCTTGTTCACACCCTTGCTAGTGAGAGGAAAAAGGGTTAAACCTTCACATAAAATAACAAGTACAAAAAACCTTTATTCAATTGTGCAATAAAAGAATGACTCATATACAACTAATAACCTTCCTAAAAAGATGTACTATCTTGATACTTGTTAAGGTGAATATGACCAACCAGAGTTGGATAAGATAACAAACTATCACATCACCTGAACTTGCATTTGATTCCGTATAGATCTTCGGACGGAGACTACTCCCTTGTCCCGAAACCGAGGAAGGAGGAGCGAGAAGCTTCGGCGGAAGTACGTGGAAGTGTACGATGACACCGAGGGTGCCCGGGCTAACCTAGCCGACGAAGGCAAGCTCGGTGCATCTAACCTAGCTTTCAAATTCTTTATTCAATTACCTATGGATGATTGTGCATTTAAGTTCAGGAGTTGAATGGAACCCTAGATGCATGATCCCAAGGTACCTTTGTCCTTACTAGTATGATAGGTCGATAGCTGCTAAGCTATAGGACCGTTACAAGTCGAGTGATGACCTCACTCGCGAGAATAGGTTCCTAGACGGGAATCATAATATATCCTTAATTGGATTGCTCATGTGGTAAGAGCATGGGATTTGGGCTCCGGTCCAGTGGCTACTATGGGTTAAGTATTTGAACGTACTAAGCACTTGTCGGGAATGGGACCGGTAAGCCTAGTACCTTAATGAGACGGCTAGGGATGGAACTGTCACTACTCTTGGGGTTTGTCTCACGGCTAGCTACCTGTGGTGTATGGTGAGTCCGGGTACTTCGCGGGGTATTCCGGATAGCCTGCACCAAAGACTGTGGCCTTTCATCCCGACCCGAGGATTTTTGGGAATTGCCTGGGAAAGTTGTCCTTGCGGGGGCAGCCTACCGTGTGTTTAGGTCTACCTTCCAAGGTTTGAATCAATCGATTGTCGGCCTCTCACCGTTATCTGAGACTACTTACTCCACTAGCCATGAGATCCCTAATGATGGAAGTTGATGAATTTTGTGCTAGATTAATTGTATTGTACAACTTTGTCCGTACTAGTTGGCTAATGTAGTAAAGATTAAACCCACTAGAACTTGTGCTAAAATCTTGAAAGTAAGGACATACTTTTTGTTACTTTTTAGCAAAAGCAACCCAAAGTAGCCAAAAAGCCTTTCATGTCTAGATTTGGTGAAGTAGTTATCACCGACGGGTAAGGCTTGCCGGGTATTAGTATACTCGGCCTTGCTATAATATGTTGATCCAGGTAATGCTTTCGGTGATGTGTGGCCGGAGAGATCCCGCCGGCCGGGAGGCGGAGTGGGTGGAGGACGATGACTGAAAGCATCATGGATGGCCTCCCGTGGTGTCTTCACTTCCGTTAGTTTATTTCCGCTGTTTCAAAACTCTGAACTATTTCGTTATGGCAAAAACTTCGGTTTGTAATAATTAAACCCTTCGGGGTACGCATTTGGATATTAATGTTGTTGTATCTCTGGACTCGCCTTCGAGTGAGTTTTAATGCATATATGTCGATCCTTGTTGCTATTCAAGTGATTTATCGGGCGTTAACCGGCAACTAACGACGGGATGATACTTTATTATCGCTTAATAACCAAAGTGGATTGGTTTAGGTGATAGTACGGTATTTTCCTGGGCGGGTTGTCACGGTTGGCATCGGAGCAATTATATGCACCGAGAGAATAATTAATAACCTTAATCACCGGTTTTTGAATAAAATTTGCCAAGATTGTTTGATTTTTCCAAAATGCGTTGGTCTGCTAAGGATAAACTAGGCGAGAGGCCCTAGAGGGAATTTTTGGGTTCTTTCGGTGTGGCTTATTAACCTATGGTTTATTTTGCTAACTCCCAGCACATTACTTTATGTCAGACTTACTTTCTTGCACAACCAAACTAGATGAGCCACGTGTTTTATACGTGTGATGTACCGCATCACGGGAATTGCGAGGGTCGATGGAGTGATCCATTCCACGGATCCCATCTTCGTGTCTGGTTGTTAGTTGTGTGTCGCCACGTTTTGCCATACGTGTGCATTCCGCATGTCGATCATGCGAGGCAAGGATACACTTCATTCAAACGGAGGGTGTCCGAGGTTGGACGCTGTCCATGCAACGGCTTAACGCATGGATGTCATTTCTATAGTGAACAGTAATGTATGTGGACGCTTTCGTGACGTGCTGGCACGAAAGGTTCGTTTTACGTAGGTACATAACGGTGCTTCGTTAGTCGTTAAGCAAGTAAGGTATAGCTCTCGACTAGATATTATAGGGAGAGACGAATAACAGCCTTGCCACCGGCACTAACTTCGAATTTTGGCTTGATTGCCATGTGAGGTCGAATAGGACGTCTTGCATGCATACTAAAAATCGAAACGGCTAAAATGGACCCACAACCGAACTTCCATATGCCCTCTAAGGAAGATTTTGCTAGTGTGTGCTTTTTATAAACTAGAGTACCTCTCATACCTAGTTGTCATCTTTGCGAGATGTGTACATTTTTGTACGAGATGGCTTTCCCCGTGTTTCACGAGTTCGACGCTGACGGTACGATCCGTACCAACGGGTTGCACTGGGAGGGTTTTCCACGCCTTGCGTGGGAAGCACTCAGCGCTGCAGGCTACCTCACACCACCGACTTATGAGGTGTCCGAGTTCGAGCGCTATGGCATTCACCGTTGCAGAGTGATTGTCACTGTTCTACCACACCCGGACCACGCCGACTAGTTCGACTTGAGTTTTATCTACTGGGGATTTATCACCCACGAGGCCGTTGAGTCGGCGGCCCTCGAGTGCCGACGGACTTCTGTGACCACAACCCCACTGTGGTAGCTCTCTCTCCGTTCGGCCGTTTCCCGCTGTGAGTCCTCACGACCCGGCATGGCCGGACCGTATGGACCACCTACGGGAGTTGTTGTCACTAGCGAGCCACCGGACGTCACTCAAACATTGACCCACTGTATTAACGTGGTTTTCACACTTCGGGGGCCGCGCTATAATACCGCGGTGATTATTGGGCGGCGTTTGGAGGCATCTAGGCGAGATTGGCGGCGGCTATCGGCGGCACATCAGCAGCTCGAACTTTACACTTACACGGATGCGGCAGGAGAATGACGAGTCGCGTGCTAGGAGATTCCGGTTAGAGCTAGAGAGAGGCGATCGCATGCGAGAGGATTGTAGATCCGGAGGCAGAGAATCGACCCCCGGAGGAGAATGCCGATGCGTATGAGATTGAGAGGTTGACGCCGCTTCGAACATTGCCGACATGCGGCGGCAGGTGGAGGAGGTCGAGGTACGGGTGGCGGCCTTGCAGGCTATAATGGCCTTACGACCACTACCTCCGGTTCGGGGCACACCGGAGGACCGAGCGGGGACTGTCCGGCCTAGACCGAACGAGCCGGTAGGACCACCGTTGCCGACTCCCCCGGCTTCGCCTACGGGCGGTGGTGCTTCGGTGGGCAACTAGGTTGCGGCGAAGAAGAATAAGAAGGATGTCGATCCTATGGTGTTATCCTTGAGATGTTTAAAGTAGTTAACTTGTTAGCACGCCTTCGTACCGAGGTTACTTGCTTGTAACCTCGTCGCGTTGTGGTGTTTTCAAATTCAAGTGTTGTAATGTCCTTGGACCTCGTTCCATCTTGTTATAATAATGAACGCTTAAGCATGTGTGTTTTAATTGAAATTCGCTTGTTCACCCGAAGTTGAAGTTTCATTGCGTATGATTGCTGAATTCTTGAATACATCGTTGCAATGACCACGCTTGTCAAATCTTGCATTTTCACATCAAGCATTGGTAAACCAAAGCGTTTCTAGGGGCATCACTCGTCCGCCCAACGATTAAGCGCTCGTTCGAATACCACCTTCGTTGGTACCCGAAGTGACAGTAATTGTCCGAGAGTGAATGTTGGCTCATGTTATTTGAGTGATCATATTCCTAAGCTGCGTTGAGGAATGATCTTAGAGATTCTTGTTGGTTATGTGATACCTTTGACGTTATTCTTTGTCACCATCATATGAATGTTAATGAGTTGTGGTTATGTATGATCATGCTTGTCATCATTGTGGAGTAAGCTTTGATTATGTAACTAACCCGCTCGCATTTCGGATGGTGGGAACCACGCGCGGCTCGCCCAACGGGTTCGGAGCGAACGGTAGCGGTGACTTGCCGCCACCGCCGCCCATGACGCCGTTAGAGGCCTTCATGTCCACGCAAACCGAGGTGTCTGCGCCGGATCCTGCGGACGTAGCGAGCGGATCGCCCAACAGATGAACCGAGGGCCGCCACACGGGGCCAACCACGAGGGGCCTAATCAGGTCACCACGTACGCTCAGTTCATCGCAATGAAGCCGCCAACCTTTGCTAAAGCGGAAGACCCCCTGGAAGCTGAGGCTTGGATCAAGGCCATAGAGGCAAAATTCTCTGCCTTTGTGCTGCCTTGCTCCGAGGAGAACAAAGCTAACTTCGCGGCTGCGCAAGCTGGCGGGGAGAAGCTTTGATGTGGTGGGACCATTTCAAGTTGATGTAACGAGGGCACACCGTAACTTGGGATGAGTTTAAGCAAGCCTTCAAGAGCCACCACATTCCCAAGGGACTTATGGATAGGAAGATGAGGGAGCCGTTGGCCCTCGGGCAAGGGTCCGATACGGTGTACCGCTACGCCCGGAAGTTTAACGGCTTGTGCCGGTATGGTGGGCATCACGTTGACTCGATGCGAAGAAGATGGAGAGATTCCGTGACGGGCTAGATGGCAAGCCGTATGAGCGACTAAACCTGCTCGAGCCCGCAAATTTCCATGAGCTAGTAAACAAGACTATCTCCCAAGAGGACGCTATGAAGAAAGCCCACGGGGACAAGAAGAGGATGTCGGTTTTGCTCCGGGCAGCGGAACGGGCAAAAAAGTTTTGCTTTGTGAAGAAGAATGTTCCAAGCCCATCCCGGCCATCTTCAACGCGGACGCCGGACGATGAAGCCATCCTAGAGCAAACCCGCGAGGAACTTCCGATTCCGCAATGCTCGGCGGCGAGGCTCCAAAGCCTAATGCACCGTGACAACTCGCCCAGGAAAATACCGTACTATCGCCTAAGACCGATCCACTTTGTCATTAAGCCATAGTAAAGTATCATCCTGTCGTTGGTTGCCGGGTTAACGCCCGGTAAATCACTTGGACATCGAACGGAGGATCGGCACATGCATTAAAACTCACGCGAAGGCGAGTCCAGAGTACAACATGAATTAAACATTTTATTACAAACCATTGTTCCGGTTATGGAGTAAAGGTTCAGAGTTCGAAAATACAGCGGAAATAATTTAAACTAGCGCAACGGTAAACATCACAGGAGGCCATCCGTGATGTCATCACTTGTCGTCACCCTTCCGATCAATCACACCTGCAACAACAGTTTTAAAGCAAGGTTGAGTATACTAATACTCAGCAAGACTTAACCGTCGGGTGATGACTACATCACCAACCTCTAGACATGAAAGGCTTTTGGCCGGTGGAGTTTCTTTTGCTTAAACAAGTTGCTAAGGGTAGATCCTTACTTTCAAAATTTTAGCACAAGTTCTAGTTGATTACCATTTCTAAATGTGCCATCTAATCCAATCAAGAATTGGACAAGCAATTAATTCATACAACAATATTTCTCGAGTTTCATCATTATGGGATATCATGGCCGGTTGATTAAGCGAGTCTCGGATAATGGTGAGAGGCCGACAATCGATTGATTTAAACCTTGCAAGGTAAACCCAAACACACGGTAGGCTGCCCCCAAGGGACAACTTTCCCAGGCCGTCCCCAAAAATCCTCGAGTTGGGATCGAATCTTACAGTCCTTGGTGCAGGCTATCCGGCATACCCCGCGAGATACCCGGAGTCACCATACGCCACCCTTCCCGATAGCTAGCCGGTTAGGGAGATTTCTCAAGAGTAGTAACGGTAGGATCCCGTGCCGCCTCATTGAGGTACTAGGCTTACCGGCCCCATAACCGACGAATGTTTAGTACGTTCAAAAGCTTAGCCCACATGACCACTGGACCGGAGCCCAATCCCATGCTCTTACCACATGAGCAATCCATTTAAGGATATCTTATGATTCCTATCTAGGAACCTAATCTCGCGAGTGACGAACATCACTCGACTTCTATCGGGTCCTATAGCATAGCCGCTATCGACCTAGCATACTAGTGATAGAGCATAGGTACCTAGGGATCATGCATCTAGGGTTTCAAATCAACTCCTGAAACGTAAGTGCACAATCGTAGCAAACATAATTGCACAATTTTAAAAGTCAGGGTTAATGATCCGGGGCTTGCCTTCGATGGCAAGGTTGGCCTTGGGCCCTTCTGGACTTGGGTCCAGGCCTTGAGCTACGTCCACGCACGACAGTTCGTTGTCGGCACCTTCGTCTCCTTCTTCCGGCACGAGCATACGTCTGCGGCGGAAAGATCTACACGAAGATGCACATGCAAGATTCATTTGACGATTTTTAATTTAATCAACCACAAACAATAGAAGACAACCAAGGGGTGTTTTGGTTGGGCACATTCACCTAGATAAGAAATACATTCAAGCATACTCTTCCACAAAGGAACAATATGCAATTCTTTATTAATTATTCTTTTTGACAGTGATTGTGTGCACATTTATGCAAGTATTTTAATTTAACTTCGCAAACAGCAGTGGGTGGGTACGGTTAACCTTTTAACCTGATTTGCCACCACACACAAGTTAACATGGGTGGTTTGGTGATTTTTCCCATTAAATGACTATTAAGCCTTTAATTGCTTCCATAGCTTTTATTCACGAAATTAGTTAAGAAAATTCATTTGATGGGTGTGTTACAATCTAAACACCTATAATAAGCCACTTGGACACACATGCGAGCTTTGGATAGCTAGAAAATAATTACTTTTGAAAAAGACAAAAGCTTGTTAGATGGACAAGGTAAATGCACACAAAAATAATTAACCATCAAAATGATCCAAACTTTCTCAAACATGTTATATTGTTCAAATCTAGCCTAGTGGTGCAGCACAAACACCTAGAACTATTGTGGAACTTGAGTTGTGCAATTTTAAAGAAAAACAAGCATAATTAAAGAATAATTATTTCTGGTATCTATAAAATTGTGATTAATTCACCATAGGTGGGTCTTGGCATTAGTAGACAGTGTGCAAAAGTTGAGCTCCAAAACATAAATATTTTTAGCTAGAAAAATTATTTATGCAGATCTGGTAGAGATGGAAAAACATTTTTATAAAAATATGCACACCATAACTTTGTGTAATTTTTGGCAAAGGAGCTAGTCATGACCTAACACACAACATATTGAAAAATTAGCTACAGAGGATTTATATATTTTGAGATATTGCAGATCTAGAATTTTCACATTTATATTTTTCATGCAAAAACTAACAAGAATTGGCTCAGGCCAGAATAACAAAAGTTGTAGTATAACTCATCACGAATCCAACAAAATTGGTTTTGCATTTTTCTGATATTTCTATGATTTTCTACAAAATTTACAAGAAACAGCCAAAGGGTTTTACTATTTGAGTTAACCTTTTGCAGTTAGGCCCCAGAGAAGTTTTTCTTCTTTGCAATGTAGTCCCCGGGGCGCGGTGGCCGGCGCAGGCCGGCCAAATTCCGGCGGCTCGCCGGTGCTCGCGGCCGGGGAAGGGCACGGGGGTGATCTAGGGGCTAGTGGGGCTCGGTTTGGGCTCTTGGCGGGTCGGTGGTGGCGCGGCAAGCGGCTCGCCGGCGGCCGGGGGAGGGGTGGCCGCCGCGGCTCCTCGCTCCGGCGAGGGCGGCTCGGTTTTTGTCGGGTGAGCGGGACGGCGAGCTAGGGGAGAGGCGAGGGGAGGGTGGATGGAAGCGGCGCTCGGCTTGAAAAAGGCCGCCGGCCGGGAGCTCGTCGCGGCCGAGCACAAGGACGCCGACGCGCGACGCCGTGCGACGGGGAGGGGGCGTGCGGCGCGGGGAAAGGGCAGCGGCACCTTTATGGGGGACGCGCGAGCGGGGGGACGGGGGGAGGGGGTAGCGGGGGGCGGGGGCGCGAGGACGGCGGGCGGCTCGGTGCGGCACCGGGCGGGGAGGACGTACGGCGGCGCGCGGTTCGGGGCGCGGGAAGGCGCGGGCGGCGCGGACTCGCGGCATCCTCGGCGTGCGTGCTGCCTCGGGGGTCTACGGCCTAGGGAAGGCACGGCCTTGGGCGGTGCGCCACGCCCGGGGGGCGCGAGCCGGCGGCGTCGCGGCGGGCTCGGCGCGCCGGGCGCGGGCGACGTCGCGGCGGCGCGGGGTGACGTCGGCCGGCTGAAATCAATTTTCTGCGTCCCTGTTTGAACACGCGTAGCTCCCAAAAATTGAATAAAAGTGCACAAAGCAATGAATAGGAAAGTTGTAGATCTAACTACCCTCTACAACTTTCGTAAAGGCCGTCTAGTGTTTTTCTCGACGGATTTTGCAGGAACGTCGTGCCAACATCGAATGCGGTCCGTTTCGGAAAACGGGAGGTACCTGCCGATCCATCAAGTTTTTCGCCAATTTCCACTCAAAATTTGAAATGCCAATCTACATGAAAGTTGTGTCCCTCAACAAGGTGGACAACTCTCATAAAGGTATATTTTGAAGTGTTTAGGTGAATTTTGGAGAACGCGGCAAAAGTTCGGACGACATTCGGCGACGTCAACGGTTAAGCCGGTTTTGACCGTGTCTTTGACCAAGGGTCCACTACGGGTGTGTGTAGGCTTGGTCAAGGGGTTCATTAGGGTTCATTGGCGAGGTTTTCGGGGTGATGACCCGGGTTGACCTAGGTTTGACCGGTGTTTGACTCGGTTTGACTCGGCGATCCGGTCATTAGCGTTAATGACGATAATTAAAAACCGGGGCGTCACGGCTCCTCGCAACGTTGGTGATCGTCATTGCTTCAATTGTGGCCGGTAGGGGCATTACATCGGCGAGTGTCCCAAGCCCGGGCAAATCAAGCCCAACCCCCGAATCAAGGTGCGGGAAACAAGCTCGCCACTCCGCTAAGAAGCCTATGGTGCAAATACGCTAAGGCAAGCTGAACTTCACCGCCATGAGTGATATTCCGGAAGGAGCTTCGGTGCTCACGGGTACATTCTCTATCAACGACACTCCGTTAAGATTTTATTTGATTCGGGAGCTACCCATAGTTTCATCGGTGAAAAAATAATAGGCAACCGGGTTTGAAGGGTTCTCATACCACTTCCGCTTATAAGATAATTACTCCCGGAAGGCAAATCACCTCTAATATCTTAATCCGTGGAGTATGTTTGGGACTAGGTAGTAAAATCACTCCAACAAACCTTATCGTCATAAACTTGGTTGGTATGGATGTTATCTTGGGTATGGAGTGGATGACCCGGCATAAGGTAATTCTAGATATATCAGATAGGGTCATAGAGATCGATTCTCCTACGGTCGGGCACACTACCTTATACCTACCTTTCGGGGACGTCGTACCGACGCTTGTGCCTATGTGACCATTATCTCCCCTCTTGATGAAATTCCAGTAGTGTGTGAGTATCTGGACGTCTTTCCTGATGAGTTTCCTGGTATGCCACCAGACAGAGATGTCGAGTTTGTAATCGAACTCCAACCAGGTACTGCACCCATTTCCAAAAGACCTTATCGTATGCCACCCTAAGAATTAGCCGAACTGAAAACCCAACTCCAGGAATTGTTAGATAAGGGTTATATTCGCCCAAGCTCTTCTCCTTGGGGTTGCCCCGCTCTTTTCGTCAAGAAGAAAGATGGTAGCTTGAGAATGTGCATGGATTATCGACCGCTCAATGCAGTCACCATCAAGAATAAGTACCCTCTCCCCCGAATCGATGTTCTTTTTGATCAATTGGCTGGAGCCAAAGTCTTCTCTAAGATTGACCTTCGTTCCGGTTATCATCAAATCAAAATTCGACCTTGTGACATTCCTAAAACCGCTTTCTCCACTCGTTATGGTATTTACGAGTTCTTGGTAATGTCTTTTGGTCTCACGAATGCCCTGACCTACTTCATGTACCTCATGAACTCCATGTTCATGACGGAGCTCGATAAATTTGTCGTGGTCTTTATCGATGATATCCTCATATATTCCAAAAGCGAGAAAGCACATGCCAAACACCTCCGAGTTGTCCTTTAGCATTTGCGAGATCATAAGTTGTATGCTAAGTTCTCCAAATGTGAATTCTGGTTGAAAAGTGTGAAATTCTTAGGGCACGCCATTTCCCAAGATGGTATCTCTGTAGATCCTAGCAAAGTTCAAGAGGTGATGGATTGGAAACCACCCAAGTCCATGCACCAGATCCGCAGTTTCCTAGGATTGGCGGGATACTATCGTCGATTCATTCCTGACTTCTCTAGAATCGCAAAACCTATGACTGAACTACTCAAGAAAGGAGTGAAGTTCGTGTGGAGCGAAGCTTGTGAGAAAGCCTTCCACACCTTGATGCAACATTTAACCTCGGCCCCGGTGTTAGTGCAACCGGATAATTCCAAACCGTTTGAAGTCTTCGTGACGCATCGGGCACGGGTCTCGCTGTGTCCTTATGCAAGAGGGCCGAGTCATTGCCTATGCTTTACGGGCACTTCAACCTCATGAGCTCAATTATCCTACCCATGATCTTGAGTTAGCCGTTGTTGTCCACGCTCTCAAGATATGGAGGCATTACCTAATGGGTAATCGTTGCAACATCTTCACCGATCACAAGAGTCTCAAATACATTTTCACTCGGTCGAGTTGAATATGAGGCAGAGAAGATGGCTTGAGTTGATCAAGGATTATGATCTAGAAGTGCATTATCACCCCGGCAAAGCAAATGTTGTTGCGGATGCTCTTAGCCGCAAAGATCACTGCAACCACCTAGAGTTGGAGCCAGTTAGTGAACCGTTGTGTGAAGAAATGAGAAGGCTCAACTTAGAAGTGGTACCACAAGGAAGTCTTTATGCCTTGACGGCAGAGTCCGATCTCTATGATAGGATTGTCACTACTCAATGCAATGATGAAGATGTACAAACCATCAAACGAGAAACTAGCGAGAGGGAGATCCTAAGTATACTTGTTTCCGTAAAGATCACCGGGATGTGGTCCGGTTTGGGAAGCGTCTTGTAGTCCCCGTTGATCCGGAAATTAAAAAGATCATTCTAGATGAGGCTCACGAGTCCAAATTTTCTATTCATCAGGGCAGTACCAAAATGTACCAAGATCTAAAACAGAATTTCGGTGGTCTAATATGAAGGTGGATATAGCCAAGTATGTAGCCGAGTGTGATACTTGTCACCGGATGAAAGCAAGCCATTTGAGATCGGCGGGTGTACCGCAACCCCCGTCGATACCCATGTGGAAGTGGGACGATATTAGTATGGATTTCATTGTGGGTTTACCCCTAACGGCTAGAAAGAAAGATTCTATTTGGGTAATCGTAGACCGACTCACCAAGACCGCTCACTTCATTGTCGTGCATAACACTTATTCCATACAGCAATATGCTGAGTTGTACATGGATCACATAGTTCGTTTGCATGGAATTCCGAAGACTATAATCTCTGACCGAGGAACTCAGTTTGTAGCTCGTTTCTGGGAGCAATTGCATGAGTGTTTGGGAACCAAGCTAATTCGCAGTTCCGGTTATCATCCGCACCGATGGTCATACGGAAAGAATAAGAGGGTGCTTGGATACCTTTTAGTCTCATGACTAAAACTAGTCAGACTAAAAGTTGCTAGTCTCGCCTATGTTTGGATCCAAATCCTAAGAGACTAAAATGCAGTAAATGAGCATTAATTATCTCACTTCCTCTCTCCTTTTTCTCCCTCTCCGGCCAATAGATGGGGCATGCTACAGATTTTTATGAGATTAAACGAAGAGAGAGCTAAAACAAAGTTTAGTAGAGTTCCCCTTACTAAAACATTTTAGTCCCAAGACTAGTTTTAGCCCCTCTTTAGTCAGGGGTGCTTGGAACTTTAGCCTCTCGGATAGACTAATTTTAGTCGGACTAAATTTAGTCCCATGGATCCAAGCACCCCCTAAACCAGATTCTACGGAAGATATGCTATGTGCCGGCATCTTGCACTTCGACAAGAGTTGGGACAAATGCTTGTCTTTGGCAGAATTCTCTTACAACAATAGTTATGAAGCCAGCTTGAATATGGCACCGTTCAATGCTCTTTACGGACGAAGATGCCGCACTCCGTTGAATTGGTCGGAAGCCGGAGAGAGAACACTCTTTGGTCCGGACTTAGTTAAAGATGCCGAAGAAAGAGTGCAAGTGATAAGAGAGAATTTGAAGATGGCACAAATGAGGTAAAAGAGTTACCATGACAAGGAAACCGCACCTCGACACTTTGAAGTGGGAGATTACGTATATTTGAAGGTGTCCCCCACCAATGGTGTGCAAAGGTTCGGTGTCAAGGGAAAGTTAGCTCCGCGCTACATTGGAACCTATGAAGTTATAGAAGTATGTGGGCCAGTGGCTTATCGTATCCGATTCTTAGGAACGGTTTTCCGCGGGCCACAATGTGTTTCATGTAACTCAATTGAAGAAGGGAATGCTCGTGCTTGGGAGAATGAAGTTATCACGAGAAGCTAATGCCTGGATTGAGCCGGATTTCTCTCTCATCGAGCACCCCTTGAGAGTATTAGACCAAAAAGAGCGAATGACCCGCAGACAAACCGTACGGATGTACAAGATCCAATGGAGTCATCACACGGAAGAAGAAGCAACGTGGAAGACAGAGGCCTATCTCAACACTAAGTATTCGGGCTTCCTGCAATCCTGAAACCGTGAGTTCTTCTTCCCATCTTTTCGTTATCTAATTGAATCTCAGGACGAGATTCCGTTTAAGGGGGGTAGGCTGTGACGCCCCAGGTTTTTAATTAACCCTAACAGCCGGTCAAAGTAGCTAACAGTGGTCAAACCACGGTCAACCCGGGCCCTCACCTTGAAAACTCACTAACCCACCCTAGTGAACCATTTTGACTAGTAGACACACTTGTGGGGCCAACCCATGGTCAAAGGCTTGGTTAAACCCCCTTGCTCCCCTAGTGTCCTTGGATGTCCGCCGAAACTTTTGCCGTGTTCTCCAAAATTCACCTAAACACTTAAAATTCTACCTTAATGAAAGTTGTCCATCTTGATGAGGGACACAACTTTCATGTAGATCGGCATTTCGAATTTTGAGTGGAAAAGTTTGAAAAATTGGTTGCAAGGCAGGATTCACTTCGTTCAAAAGAACAGCTGGCATTCAAAGTTGGCATTCATGTTATTCAAAATATGTGAAGAAAAACCCCATATAGCCTTTTTAGAAGTTGTAGGGGGTGACTAGATCTACAACTTTCATGTTCAACGCTTGGTCGACTTTTATACAAAACTAGCAATTATGCCCGTGCGTTGCAACGGGAGAAAACATTGCTTATGTTGCTGATCTCCACCCCGGTCGCGTTGTCACCTTACCACCCCTGCAACTCCCCGACCTCGTAGTCGTCCCCATCATGCCCATGCCACTCTAACCTCGTCTGTCGTTGTTCGCACCTCCAGAACCTCACCATTGTATACCCCGGTGGCCGTACCGCCCTTCCGACCTCATCCGCCATCGTTCGCACCTCTCCGCCTCGCTGTCATCCGTCCTGACTCCGCTGTCATCCTCGCCTCCCAGGCTCACTCGCCCCGCTTTGGCTTCCCTTACTGTGTCCTCATCCCCACTGCCCACACCCCTCACCACATATCGATTAACTCTACCTATCAATAGCATATGGCACACAAATATTAATTAACGTATTGTTGCTTGAGGGTCCACTTAGAGCACTCCCAACCCGGACTCTATAATAGAGTCCATGATCATTAATAGAGTCCATGAGCATTTATTGAAGAAAGAGAGGGGTAAACGAAGACTTCGTTTCTAATCCGGACTCCGAGTCTTCCTCGGCACCGAGGCCGTAGACTCCACCGAGACTCGCGTTGGGGAGGGCACCGTCGTTTCCATGGATCCGTTGCTCCCGTCGCCCGCCGCCGCCGTCGCCGGGAACCACTCGACGCCGCCCCATCCCCTCCGGCATCGGGTAAACGCCGCCGCCCCCTCCCCCTCCGGTATCCTCCCCGTACCGCCCCCTCCCATTTGATTCTATCTTCGCCGGATCAACCGCAAGACGAGCTCAAGTTAGAGCCACCGGTGATGCCGGTGTTTCTCCTCAAGTCCTCGATTTGGTGCTTCCCCCGGTTTTAGTTGGCCAATGTCATCTAGCGAAGGATAAATAAACTCCAACCGAATCCTACTAAACCTAGGTTTTCTTGGTTGAGCTCAATCCTCCCTAATCACCGTGTTACCGATTGTAAATTTCCTACCGCTCATATGCAGCAACCAAACTTTTTTCTCATAGATTTAACTATTTACCTACCGATCATATTGCAGCTATTAAATTGATTTGCCAACCGTACCGCAGAGATGCTTAAATTTGTAAGTTAAGATACATTATATGCACCTATAGATAGAATTAGGAAAAGAGAATATGTATACCGATACATTATCCGCACCTTATTCTTGTATGGATCCTTCTTCGATTGAAGTAGCTCTCGGGATTGCGTGGTTCAATCTTGTGCTTGCACCGTTTAATATTTTGCGATCCGGAATTGATTAATCTAAATTGGAGAATCTACTATACAATTGTTTATGGAGGCCAACAGATTGTAATAGTTTTTTTTTGCTTGACATATTGTGCAATTTTAGTGAACAAATAATTGATTAGAGCTTGGAAATCCATATGGTTGCAGGTTATACCCACCGGGAGGGCTCACAAGCAACAACTATAATCTGGTTTGATTTATCACATCTAGCAAAATTTTGGGAATAGAACTCATTAGGTAGATTTATGACTAAATATTGCCTTCATGTTCAACCTCCCGTATAATTCAAGCTCCCGTATAAGTACAATCGATTATGTTTTTTAACCGAACCCGCATAATTTTGTTATTTTACTTGTCCCTTCTCATTTTGTAACAGATCGCTTGGAGTGCAATGGACATGGAGTTCTATGCGGAGGATGATGGTGGATGTCTTATTATTTTCTATATATTATTATTGTCTAGTTAGTTTGCATTTCATATCCATATTACTATAAAGTTTGCCGGTTCGGCGATACATTGTTGTTTGCATCCGGTTATATTGTTGGTACAAAATCGAACCCGATCTTCGTTTCATACACAACCGTTAGCTTTCGGTCATTTTGCTGAACCGTATGCATGAACGGAATTTGCTCACCCGAAAGGCTTCGGTGATATGCTACCGTATGCGTGAAATTTGTTGCTTCGGTCATATGCTACCGAATGCTCCGGAGATACGCCGATATGTTTCGGTTCTCATGATGTGCTTCTCGTGATATCCTACCGTATGCGTGTTGCTTATAGTGATTTGCTAGTTCGTTCGTATTTCAATCCGATGGTATGGTGATATTGTTGAGAGGTGTAGGGTGGATCACATGGCTATTATGCCACATCTGATCACCCTTTTTTTGTGTTGGGTAATAAATATCTTTATCTATAGAAACTGTTACTACAATCTTTGCATTGGGGACTAAAGTTTCTTGTGTTAGAGTCTTGGATCCATGGACTCTATGGGTAGAGTCTCGGTTGTGAGTGCCCTTACTAATGATGATTGTGAAAAAAGTAATTGTTTTTTCAAAAGAATGATGGCGGTTGGAAAAAATGATAACACTTTAAAGAAAAACAACGTTATACTTTTGGTATCAAGATAATAAAGAAAAACAATGTTATACTTTTGGTATCAAGATAATCAAATGGATGTGTAGTTGTATTATTATTGTCACAAACGATATACTGTTTGCTCCTTCTCTTGTCAAGTACCCTAAGGCAATCACTATGTACTTCCTACAATAATAATACAGTTGTTTGGACCAAGTGCTGCTGTTCTGAGATGACAATTGAGAGAAAAGAGGAAAAAAATAAGAAAAGAGAGACAACCGGAAGAACTTCTTTTTCTCCTTCTCTCATCACCACCGTTGCCGTGCGGCCCACATGAGGCAGCCTGCGTAGGCTCGGACCAGTTAAGAACATCCCACACAGAGGGGTTGGTTCTGCTTCCGGTTTTTAAGGAGGGGTAGGGTTCGGTTTTAGTAGGTTCACGCGGTCTACGCTGGTCCACCTGTTTCGCTACTCGGTTTCGTATCCCATTGGCCGGTTCACGCCGATTTTTTTCCGGTTCCCTGTTGACGGACGAAAAAACAAGGCAGAAGCAGTCCTTGCTTTAATATTAGGTAGATGTAGAGATTTTGGAGAAAATTTGAGTCAAACAAAGGCACCGGTGAAATGGAACCGGGCGAGAGCGCCGGCGTGCCGCGACGTCGCGCGCCGCGCGCGCGCGCGCGTCGCCGGCCGCACCTCGGCGTCCGCGCGCGCGCGCCGCCCGAGGCGCCCCTTCCCCCATGCGAACGCGCGCCCCCGGGCCCGGGAGTTCCCCAGGCGTCGTGCGCCGGCCGCGTCCCCGCCGTACGCGCACGCCACGGACCGCCGGTCCGACGGCGGCGTCGCCGCCGTACGCGCGGCCACCGAGGGAGAGGACCACGGCGGCATCTTCGCCGTCATGCCGCCGTCACCCACGAACCCGAGCCGGCCTACTTAAAGCCCTCCTTTCTCCCCCTCCGCGCGCCATCCCGAGCTCCCCGCCCACCATTGCCGCCGCCTTGAGCTCGTGCACCCGCTCGCGCGCGCCGCCGGCCAACCACTCCAATAGCTCCCCTAGACCCAAGAGCACCGCCCAAGTTCACGTGTTGGCCAAGCCGGCGCCTTCCTTGCCGTTTTCCCCGAGCCGCTGCGGCAACCGCCGCCGGCCGCCGTCGATCCCCCCTCGCCGGCCGTCCCTCCGCCCCAACTCCGCCACCCGTAGCCCCTAGGTGAGCACCCCGTCGAGCCCGGTCGCTTGCCGGCCGGGAGCGCCGCTAGCTCGCCGGAATTGGCCGGAGCCGCGCCGCCTCCCCGGCCAAGGGCCCGATTGCAAGGATGGAAACCTTTCCGGGGTGTTTCGTGTAAAGTTTAGGGCTTTGTTTGTAATGAATCCTATTTAAGTTTTCTTGCTAATTAGTCTAGAGCAAGAGAAAATTCCTAGAAAATCGTAGAAAATTTAGAAAAATGCCAAACCAATTTTGTTGGATTTAGGGAGAGAAATCCCACAACTTTTGTTATTCTCACGTGGCTTGATTCTAAATATTTTTAACATGAAAAATAGGATTGTGAAATACCTAGATCTGTCATAACTCAAAATCTGCAACTCCTCTGTATCTAAATTTTGGTTATGTTGTATGTCTTGCCATGACTAGTTCCTGTGCCAAAAAATGCGCAAAGTTATGAAGTAAATCTTTTTATATAATTTTTTTCCTTTTCTGCAGAAACTTCCTAGATGATTTTTGTAGCTAAAAATATTTATGTTTTTGTGCCCAACTTGTTCATGCTGTCTTGTTATGTCAAAACACACCTCTGGTGAATTAATCATGATTTTTGGTTTAACAGAACTATTTATTCTTAATTTGTGCATGTTTTCCTTTGTAAATTGATGAAGCAAGATTAGTATAGCTTCTAGGTGTACTTGCTAGTTCTTTAGGCTTGTTTAGGACTAGAGAGCATGCATGAGAAAGTTTGGATCATTTGGGTGCATATTTATTTTTGTATGCATTTAATTTGAATCACTAGCTAGTCTTTGTTATTTTCCAAATTATTTAATTTCCTAGCCTCCAAGCCTTACATGTGGGTCCAGTGGACCAGTATAGGTGCTAATATGCTTAAGAAACACTTCTTTAAATTTTTCGTAATTATTGCTTAATAAAAAGCTTAAAAGACCTTTTAAATATTAAAGAACAATTAAATAAGGAAAATCCCTATTTAATTCTTTTCCTTTTTGGAAAAGTATTACCTAACTTAATTAAGATTAATAAAACACCCTTGCTGTTAAGGAATTGACTCATGAATAAAAATATTGTTCATACTCTTGCTAGTGAAGGGAAAAAGGTTAAACCTTCATATAAAATAACAAGCACAAAAGGAACATTTATTCAAATGTGCAATAAAAGAATGACTCATATACAACTAATAACCTTCCTAAAAGAGATGTACTATCTAGATACTTGTTAAGGTGAATATGACCAACAAGAGTTGGATTAGATAACAAATTGTCACATCACCTGAACCTTGCATTGCATTCCGTGTAGATCTTCCGGACGGTGACTACTCCCTTGTCCCGGAATCCGAGGAAGGAGGATCGAAGCTTCGCCGCTCGTACACGGAAGTGTACGATGACACCGAGGGTGCCCGAGCTAACCTAGCCGACGAAGGCAAGCTCGGTGCATCTAACCTAGCTTTCAAATTCTTTATTCAATTACCTATGGATGATTGTGCATTTAAGTTCGGGAGTTGAATGGAACCCTAGATGCATGATCCATAGGTACCTTTGTCCTTACTAGTATGGTAGGTCGATAGTCGCTAAGCTATAGGACCGTTACAAGCCGGTGATGACCTCACTCGCGAGAATAGGTTCCTAGATAGGAATCACAATATATCCTTAATTGGATTGCTCATGTGGTAAGAGCATGGGATTTGGGCTCCGGTCCAATGGCTACTGTGGGTTAAGTGTTTGAACGTACTAAGCACTTGTCGGGAATGGGACCGGTAAGCCTAGTACCTTAATGAGACGGCTAGGGATGGAACTGTCACTACTCTTGGGGTCCGTCTCACGGCTAGCTACCGGTGGTGTATGGTGATTCCGGGTACTTTGCGGGGGTATTCGGATAGCTCGCACCAAAGATCGTGGCCTTTCATCCCGACCCGAGGACTTTTGGGAACTGCCTAGGAAAGTTGTCCTTGCGGGGGCGGCCTACCGTGTGTTTAGGTCTACCTTGCAAGCTTTGAATCAATCGATTGTCGGCCTCTCACCGTTATCTGAGACTACTTACTCCACTAGCCATGAGATCCCTAATGATGGAAGTTGATGAATACTATGTTTGATTAATTGTATTGAACAACTTGTCTGTACCAGTTGGCTAATGTAGTAAAGATTAAACCCACTAGAACTTGTGCTAAAATCTTGAAAGTAAGGACATTCTTTTTGTAACTTTTCAGCAAAAGAACCTCAGTAGCCAAAAAGCCTTTCATGTCTAGACTTGGTGAAGTAGTTATCACCGACGGGTAAGTCTTGCTGAGTATTAGTATACTCAGCCTTGCTATAATATGTTGATCCAGGTAATGCTTTCGGTGATGTGTGGCCGGAGAGATCCCGCCGGCCGGGAGCCGGAGTGGGTGGAGGACGACGACCGAAAGCATCATGGATGGCCTCCCGTGGTGTCTTCGCTTCCGTTAGTTTATTTCCGCTATTTCAAAACTCGAACTATTTCGTTATGGCAATAACTTCGGTTTGTAATAATTAAACCCTTCGGGGTACGAATTTGGATATTAATGTTGTTGTATCTCCGGACTCGCCTTCGAGTGAGTTTTAATGCATATATGTCGATCCTTGTTGCTATTCAAGTGATTTACGGGCGTTAACCCGACAACTAACAACAGGATGATACTTTATTATCGCTTAATAACCAAAGTGAATTGGTTTAGGCGATAGTACGGTATTTTCCTGGGCGGGTTGTCACAACAACATTCGCATTTTCACATACATAATCAACACATTCGGTGAAATTATCATGAATAGCCAACATGTATAGTTTGTCTTGTCGGATGGCAAGACCCACAACCACATTTTTTAACTTAATGGAACAATGTTGTGCACTGAACTGGCACTCGAAACCATAGTCTGCTAAACACGACACTGAAATTAAATTGCGACTTAAAGATGGAACGTAAAGAATGTCATGGAGCTGAAGCGTGAAGCCGTCCTTCAACTTGATGGGGAGATCACCAATGGCTTAAACTGCAGCCTCGATGTCGTTTGCAACTTTAATTGTTCTTGCTCCTCTTGTTAGGATTTTGCTTGTACTCATACCCCTTTGACCACATGTGATGCAACCACTTAGGACACTTGCTTCTTCTAGTGCCCGGTCCGCTTGCACCGGTGACATCGGTTTGGTGCAAACTCGTCCGCCGAGGGGCTCTGCGAGGTTTCGAGGCCGATCATTCCGCATGGGAGCTTTTCCATGAGGCTTCATCTGTCCATGGGAAGGTGCATTGGAAGGTCCGCTTTCCGCTTGGTTCTTAGGTTGGTAATTCTTACTTGGAAAGCTTCTCTTCTGTGGCTTCTTACCATGGTTTACATAGTTAACATGACCATCATTCTGAGCCTTCAACCTCTCTTCCTCCTGGATAGACATGGCAATCAACTTATGCACATCCCACTTATCTGGTATGGTGTTGTAGTTGACCTCAAAAGCAGAAAACTCAGGAGGCAGGGACTTAAAAATCAAATGAATGACAAACTCAGTGGGAAGGACCATGCCCATCTCAAGCAAGTTTGTCGTTCATGTTGCTCATCTTAAGTATGTGGTCCCTTATACCACCACCGGTATACTTCATCGCAACCAAAGCGCCAATAGTAGTACCGGCATAAGTCTTAGTGTGGTGAGAGTCTTGTTTACCCACTATCTCCAAATACTCGGAGGCAGTGAGTAACTTCCCGTCCTTATCCTTTTCAGGAATGGACGCCTTAATGGCCTCTTTCATCTTAGTTTGAATGATTGCTAGACATCTCTTATTGTCCAGATCCCACCTCGCTTTGGCGAGTTGATGCTCACTTTCCGCCTTGATATGGGCGTCTTTCCTTGCTTTCCATGCAGCATCAGTCTCATTAGCCTCTCTGACAGGTGCCTCGGGATCTGCACGACGTTCCGTGGTCATCACGTACTCCATACCCAGCATTAAAAATGCCAGTTTCAGCAACTTGCGCCAAGCCGTGTAGTTGTTCCCAGTTAGCTTTGGGATCTTGCCAACATAACCAGCTTGTGCTGAAAATAAAATTCAGAAGAAAATGTGAGAACATTTAACCATAAATATTGCATGCATCAATTTAACTTTTGTCAAAATTAATACACATTAATTCTATATCACCTTTGAGCGAGAAAAATAGAACTAATGCGTGAAACTTTAGTGTATCGGTCATAATATTGTGACTATCGGCTTCGGCCGAAATATAACAATATTATAACATATTCTTAAAAGAAAACTTCTCTAATTAAACATCCCTTTGGTTCAATTTAACTAGAGAATTTAAAACAACGCAGCGGAAAAACAAACATCATTTAAAACTGAGTGAACCTTAATTTCAGAAGCATCCTACTCTCTGCAAATTTTATGAGATATTAACTTAAAGGAAAAAACAGCAAACAACCATGAAATAAAAAACAAATATGCTTCTGAAATACAAAAACTTAAATAAAAAAAGGTACTCTTCACAGTGGACCGTTTTGGCCCAGCTGCGAAATCCGGCCCGTGGCCACCTTCCCGCGCCCGCCTGGGCTCGGAGTCCAGCAGCCGATGGCTGTGCCGGCCAAGCGGCCCAGCTCCTCAACCCGCCTGGGCTCAAAGTGGCCCACGCAGCGGCCAGAAGACCGCCGTCGTCGATCTGCAGATCGACGGCTGAGATCCATCTCGCCGAAAACGGGGCTGTATATAAGTCGGAACTCCTTGGAAACCCTAGAGCCATTCCCATTTTTCTCTCTCACTCGCACCACAACACAGCACCGGCGGCGGCTGTTCTTCCCCGCGGCCGGCGGGCCTGCCGGCGGCAGTGAGCGGCGCTGACCGGTCCTAGACCGCGGCAAGCTCCCACCTTCCTCACTCCTTTCCCCTACTCCTCCACCAAAACACCTTAGACTGCAAAAAAACCGCAAGATCCAAAGAGGGATGCCACCCTTGGTGGCTCGGTGGAGGATATATAGCGGCGCTGCTGCCGCCCCCCTCGCCGGCGCGTGCGTCCACTCCCACGGTGAACGCGCGGCCGTCGAGCGGCTCGGTGGCGGCGCCCATTGTGCTGGTCCCACATGCCGCCGACGCGGCGGCGAGCTTCGGCTCTGCAAGCCCCGCACGACGGCGGGTACAACCTGCACAGAGGCGGTGTCCCGGCGGCAAGGTAGGAACCTCTCCCGCCGATCAATCTTGGGAATAAACGAGATCTTGGGTTTGGGATTTTTTTCTTTGTTTCGACTCGATTTTCATCGATTTTTTCTTCATTTCTGCCCCTAACCCGAGTAGATCTAGGGTTAGGTTAACCTAATTTGTTTTCATTTGACTTTACTTCCCCTAACCCGAGCAAGATCTAGGGTTAGGGTTTCAAACTTACTTCGATTTTCACCGAATTTTCGTCATTTCCAGTGTTCTTTCCCCCCGGATCTAAAAGATTTGGGGTCACCTCCTTCAACATTCAACACTGGACTTAATGAACTACCCCGAAACTAGAATCAACTGACTAGCCTAGCTCAACTGATACCATTGTTAGAACCTTAATTACTTAATCATGCATAAACACCAGTAGTTAATCTAGTCGGGTATAAACTTAAGGATTACAGATAAACAACAAGAGCACTTAGATCTAGATCTACAACACCTAATACAACTAATAAAAGAACAGAGGGGGAAACAAGGGGCGCAGATCATCGGGGTTGGACGAGAGTGCGAGTCGGACACCATCTCGCGAGTCGTGGTCGCGGGGGCGGCCGCGGCTTGACGCGAGGGGAAGCAGTGCCGGCTCGGGGACGACGGTGTCACGGACGATGCGGTCGAGCGTCAGGCGGTGGCACCTTGTACGTCGGATCCAGGAGGAAGGCCTCGGCGGCGGCGGTGGCGGAGCTTTCCGCCGTTCCAGTGCTCCCTCGGGTCGGGTTAGGGTTTGCGGGGTGGGGTGTGTGGTGGCGCGGTGAACTTTGTACCGCGAGCCGTAGCCCCACCCTCTCTTTATAGGATCGTGCGACGGGGGCCCACCAACCATGGATTGGTTGGGCGCCCCGACCGAGGCGCGAGAACGAGACCGTTACGGCGTTTGGGTCGTAACGGAAGAGAGATCGAACTAACGTACCGGCTCGTAGGACAGCGAGCGGCGGCCGCCACCTCCGTCTCCTTGCCCGCGTCCGGCGATAGCGAGGAGGCTGCGGGTGCCTCCGGCCGGCTTCACGTGCAGCGGAGCACCATCGACTGTTCGTTTGGGCTGGTGGGCGATGGGCGATGGCTGGTGCTTGATTTGTTGTGAGAGAAAGATCTTCTTGTTTCAGTTCTTGGTACTTGGTTTGTTCCGAGAGAAAATCTTGTTGGCTGGTGGCTGATGTTCGAACGAACAGGCTGCATCATCTCATCTATCTCGAGCGCGAACCGCCACCAATGTTCTAGAAGCTTCGGCTTGCACGGGACGCCCAGGCGGTGCGGTGGGACCAGGAGGGAGAAAGACCAAAAGGTGCTCCCTGGAAATTACGTACCAGGGACAACGCTATTATGGTCCGTACAAGCCCACCGGAGCGCCGGCGCGTTCCGGCGGCTCCGAGCGTGGAACCATCTCCGGGGCGTCGAGCGGTGCTGTCGCGATGGCCGGCCGAGCCAGGGGAGATCCGCGGTGCGGTGTTTTGCCGCGTTGGTGCGTCGCCGGCCGTGTCCGCCACTCCGCCCCCCGTGCTTCAGCTCCGCGGCGCGAGAGGGGCAGCGCGCGTTCGCGTTCGACGGAGGCGGCGGCCGTGCTCGTGCGTGCGGGATGTTCCGGCCAGGAGCGGCCGCAGCAGCGAGCGAGCGGCAGCATCGTGATGGCCGGCAGAGCCTATCCCCGATCGGGAGGGACCGGAGGGATCACGGTGCGGTGTTGGTGCGCCGTAGGAGAGACCGCGCGGCTGCCGCGTGAGAGGCAGCTAGCGCGCGTCGAGTCCGGCCGGCGCGGGTGGCATGTGCTATGAGCGTGCTCGTTAACTGCCGATGCAGATCGTGACATCCCTTCCCTTCCGTCCCCGTCCTGCAGGTAGCAGAGATTGGAGGGCCTCCTCACCTCGGCCTCTCATATGCTGTCCGTTGCCGGCTCGCCGCCGCCGTCGGCCGATGGAAATGTTGGAACGCCACGGTACCGGCCGCTGCAGGCAGTGACGCATGGTTGTGTTCATGAAGAGGACGAAGGCGTGCTTCGGTGCGGCCGTGCGCCGTGTGGACGTAGCAAGCTCTGCTTCTGGGCGCGTCGCCGCCGCCTTCGCTCGCCTCATACAACGTATGCGCGGTGGCCAGGCGCCGTGGGCCCAAGAAGGGGTGGACGGTATTTCATTTACCGTCCACCCCGGGGTCGCCAGCGGCCAGCGCCGCCGCGTTCCGGCCCGGTCAATTCGTGGAGCCGTTTCGTCCGCCCTCTTGGAGGCCTCCGGTAGGCCCACAGAACTCTCCGGTGAGGAGTGGAGTCGTTGCCGAGATGGGTGGCCGAGCCATGCGCCCATGCCCGAGCCCGACCGGCCGGAAGCCCGTAGGGATCGTGGTGCGGTGGCGGGCGGTGCGTCGTAGGCGAGACCGCGCGCCCGCCGCGTGAGGAGGCGGCGGCCATGGCGCGGCGTGCGCGTGAGAACGAGGGATGCCCATGCCCTCAGCGAGCTCGTTCACAGCCGACGGAGGCCGTGCTAGCCGTCCCGTATGTAGCTGCAGAGATCGGAGTCGGAGAGCCTCCGCCGTCGCTGACGGCTGGCAACCTGTTTCTGGGACGCCGGCGGCAAGAAAAAGTTGCCACGCCCCCCGTTTCTTCCACTGCAGACACTGACGCGTGCTAATATTGCTGAAGAGGGCGGCTATGCATCCGTTGCCATGAACTGCTTTCTGCTGGAGTCGAAGGCTCGAAGCGTCCAAGGCCTGAAACAACCTATACAGAACCACTGAGTACAAGGTGGTCGACGACCATAGACAAGCAACGGACGGAAGATCAGGCGGCCTGGACGTCGCCGGCGAGGAACGGCTAGTAGTGTATCCCGACGACGGGGGTACTTGTTGAGGATTTCCGGTCATATTGCCCGTGGTCCGGCCATTGGCACGGGATTTTGGCCCAGACCAAAAATACCACTACTACAAGCGGCCGCTCAGCTTAAGGCAGACATGCTATTGGTTGCATGCAGGTGCGGGTCCCACGTTGCATGTGTCCGGATCCCCAACATGAGTGTATTATAATTGATGTGGGTCCCACTGCGGTCAACAGGCGCGAGGCGGGGTTTCTGCCTGGGCTACTCCTGTGGGACCCGCACACATTTTATATCACCCAAACCATCATGCACCGCGGGCCCCATGGCGGCATGCATCCAATCAGCGCTCGTGCATAGGCTGTGCGGGCGCTCGTAGCAACGACAATGCTTTTCTGGATTTTGGCCCGCTCCATACCACGCCCCCCGTTTCTTCCACTGCAGACACTTATGCGTGCTAATGTTCCTGAAGAGGACGGCAATGCATTCGTCGCCTCAATTGCATGGAAGAAAGAGCTGATCAGCTAGCTGTTCCTGCGAGTAGAAGGCCTGAAAGCTGAAACAACCTCGACTACAAGACCTGAATGTCCAGGAAATGGACGAAACAGTTTTCTCGGATTAGTAGCAGTAGTACTAGTAGTATCTTCCACCACTATTTAAGGTGGTGTTTGGCTCGAGCTTCGCAACTTGAACGTAACAATCAGCAGCCAAATCAACTAGATGCAGGTTGGTTCCAAGCTACTCCAAAGTGAGAATAATTTTCCCCTGCACAAGCAAGTTCCTTTCACAGAAATTGCTGGAGAGTAAAGTGGCCAACACCAAAAGGACCCAGTCTTTGCATCTCATAAAGACATAAAGCAATCACAGAAAGTCGCCTTCTCTGTTTCATTCTTCAGATATCCTCTGCTAGCTCCAACTTGAAATTCCGAACACACACCTTATAGCATCAGCATCAAGGTGTTCGACAGTGTGAAATTACGGATCAAACTTGCTTTATTTTGCACTACTGGCTACTGCCATTGGTACATGACGTACACAGATAGCATGCATACAGAACTACTCGAGCAGAGTTCATCAGTGCAAGGTGGTGGACCAGACGATGACCATGGACGAGCAGCGCACAAATTGACAAACACGACGACGGATGGATGGACGGACGGACGGACGGACGGACGGTCAGGCGGCCTGGACGTCGCCGGCGAGGAACGGGTAGTCGGTGTATCCGACGACGGGGTCGGAGGTGTAGAAGGTGGTGCGGTCGTACTTGTTGAGCGGCGCGTCGGGGAGCTCGAACCTCCTGGGCAGGTCCGGGTTCGCCAGGAACAGCCGCCCGAAGGACACCAGGTCCGTGTACCCCTCGCCGACCACCTTGTTCCCCTCCTCCCTGTCGTACCCGCCGGAGGCGATGAAGGTGCCCGTGAACGCCTCCCTGTACGGCCGAAGCCGGTGCGGGATCTGGCGGCGCCCCTCCACCAGCGCTATCCGCGGCTCGATCATGTGGCAGTAGAGCACGCCGGCGGCGCTCAGCTCGCGGACGAGGTGCGCCGCCAGGGCCTCCGGGTCGGAGTCGTGGCAGTCCATGAAGTCCGAGAACGGCGAGAGGCGGACGCCCACGCGACCCGCGCCGACCTCGCCGGCGACGGCGCGGACCACCTCCAGCGCGAAACGGCAGCGGTTCTCGATCGACCCGCCGTACTCGTCGTCCCGGTCGTTCGCGCTGTCCTTGAGGAACTGGTCGATGATGTAGCCGTAGGCGCCGTGGACCTCGACGCCGTCGAACCCGGCGTCGATCGCGTTCCGCGCGGCCTTGCGGAAGTCGTCGACGATGGCGGGGATCTCGCGCGCCTCGAGACGCCGCGGCGTGGAGAACTCCTCCATGTGGCCGTCTTGGCTCATCTGGGGAGGCACGGCGCGGTCGGTGCTGGAGATGGGGGCGGCGCCGCCGGGCTGGAAGGCGGTGGTGGAGACGCGGCCGCAGTGCCAGAGCTGGCAGAAGAAGACGGCGCCCTTGGCGTGGACGGCGTCCACGATGGGCCGCCAGGCGGCCACCTGCTCGGCCGTCCAGACCCCCGGGGTGTCTTTGTAGCCCAGCGCCGTGTCGGAGACGCACGTGGCCTCGGTGATCATGAGGCCGCCATTGGTGGCGCGCTGCGAGTAGTAGACGGCGGCGTGCGGCTGCGGCACGTTGCCGTAGGAGCGCTGCCTCGTCAGCGCCGCAAGCACCACCCGGTGCGACAGCTCGAACTGGCCCATCTTGTGCGGCGTCAGCAGAGGAACGGCCTCCATCTCTCTCAAGTTCTTGTGAAGATCTGGCAATGGCGGCTTGCAGTGTGCAGTGTGCAGTGCAGTGAGCTGCGCAGCTTGCAGCACGTCCATTTTATAGCGTAGCAGCTGAATACTGCAACTAGTTTATTCTCAGGATAGCCGGGCTGCTATTGTGCGGAGGAATAAGCAGCCACAACCATCAATTACACCACTTTACATAGTGGAAGCTGTTCCAACCCATGCGTCTCTTAGCCTCCGTTTATCATAATTACAATACTAAAAACAAAGGCCGGCCCTGTTTGATATTATAACTTAACTAGAGTTAGTTAGAATCTATTCGGCATATCTTCTGCTGATTTGTACGGTGGATTTGTTTTGGGAGAAAAGTATCGCACAATAATCCAAAAGAAGAGAAGTTGAATGGACTTAGTTAATTTCTAACTCTAACTCGAAATTACCTCTAGCTAAAGAGGTATTTGGATGAAACTGTTTGCATGACATTAAAAGTACTTTCTCAATCCTTAGGTGTGTGGAGGGAGAGACAAAAATCATTTTTTGGTGGACCCAACACAAACTAGCTATAGCTCTAATTAACACCTCTTGGAGGGTATAGTTTTTTGGATGGATAAGATGCAACTAACCCGACTCTGCTGTTTGGATCCTTTAGAGCTAATTAAACCTTAAATAGCTCAAACTAATTATTGTGAATAGGCAAGCCGCTATAAGTTGCAATAAATTTCGACCGACGGGCCAAAATGTAGCAATGAGGCAAACCAAAATCTAAAACTAGATGTGCTAATAACAGTTATTCATTAAGACAAATATTATTTTGTGAACCATGTATGCGTCCTTCATTTGATAGTTTTTCCACTTTTAAGAATATAACCCACTTTTGACTCTCCATGAGGCTGAGGCCTGATCTAGAAATGGGAATGCGCTGGTTTTAATTTGCTTAACACTTTCTTTTTATCTTATTGTAAGCAGGGATTGCGAAACCACACCTCTTATTCAGTAATAACTAATTTGCAATCCATCTCGATGCATCGTCTCGTGAGGCTTACTCCGACTATCGTCGATCTTGCCAAAAAAGTACGAAAAATCTTGAATAATGGTGCTCGAACCTTTGCAGTGGTATGATTTTTTTTATTTTTTTTTTTTGGCAATGGAGGTATTTCGAAAGAATGGCACCAGGAGATTAGAAGAGAAAAAGCAGCGGCAGTGGGCAGGAGGGGCCGAGGGAGGTGGGTCATGCCGGCGGCTATTGGCAAAGTGTCAGACCAACCAACAACTACTCATCGTCTCGTCTCGATGTTACCCTGAGACAAGAGAGGCATACTCTTGAAAACATTAAATTTTACAAATTCTATCCTGCACTAGAAGTTGTTGCACCTGATGTTTTTTTGAATTATTGTTACACCTGATGTTAACAAGGTATGAAGTTGCTGTTCAGCTCTCATTACTTAATTTATGTCAACCTGCACTAGATTTAACTTGGTATTTACAATTGTCTGCAGCCGAGGTACATCAACAGATATTACCTCAACGCACATTATCTGATGTAATGGTGTTCCTGATCTCACATGTTTTGCTAAACCGTGATTGATGAAAGGGTTCTTGTTATCCAAGTTTTTGGAAGCCGGGTACACCAGCTCGGTGAACTCAGTTTTGGTCCATTAGATAAGAGTGTTGCATCTGAACTCAGTTGTAATATATAGTAGACTCTCACTTGTGTGGACAACCCTGAGCATTCCGTAGGTATCACTGTGTTGTGTTTAACATCCTGAGCATGGATTGTTGTGTATCAATCAGAGGGTACGTCTGGTTTTGGATTAAGGACAAAACAGTGTGCTCCATCATCCTTCTGGTCATTTGGGAGCTCTCGATCGAGAGAAACATCTGAGTTTTCAATCGGCAGAACCGTCACGGCTAAGATCAAGAATGAAGCGTCAGCTTGGATTGCGGTAGGGGCGAAGAAACCAGTAGCTAGTGCCGATGAGACTGCTGAAAGACTATCATGCCTGCAGCAGCCCTTTGCCGCCATCATCTCCAGCTCGGTGCCTCTGAGCAAGCAGGTACTTCTCGGATTCCTTCAGGTAGTCTAAGAGCAGCACGCAGGAGAAGAGAAGGAATCCACCAAAGTAGTTGCTGCCACCTCCGCCGCCTCCACCCCCACCCCCACCTTTGCCAAAGCGGAATGGTGGGAACCCACCACTCCCATCATCCAGTTTTGGCCCCTGGACTTTCCCTGCAACAGTTAGCAAAATTAAGCAAATGTGGTGAGTACAAGTCCTGTCTTTGAGCAACATCAGTTACCTGCTTCAAAGACAAGGAAAAAATGATTCAATTATATGTAGTATGAGAGTTCTAAATTTTAACCTTTCTTATCACGTTGGATAGTAGCACTTGAAGATTTCTTTTGGACGCTTTGTGTTTGAGTAGCATTGCATTTCACAATCTGTAGTAAACAGTTGTCACAGGAGAGGTGGTTAAACGAAGGACCTCACAGTAAAGTAGTTGCATTTCATAAGCTAGCATTTTCACGTCCAGTTTTCAAGTTCACCAACATGATGGTTACCATTACAAGTACTCTAACAAGATACAGTGCAAGTCTAGATTTACTACCTACCAATTTACACAGCTGATGGTTTATGCTATACATAATTCTTGGAAACTTGGAATGATGGCAGCTAAAAAACCATGCACATTGAACACATGTAATTTGTCTAAAAACATCGTAAACCCATAATGTATGCGACAATGAACTAAGCCATTCTGAACATACAAACTTTTATAATATATATGCATTCCTGGCATTACTAATACAATGAGGCCCTCACTGGCACCATTTATCTCAAGTTAGAAAAGAAGGTCAATCTTTCAAAATTAACATAGCTGATGATGTAACATAGTTTTATACTACCTCAATTACAAATTGTAGTTCACTTTGGCTTTTCTAGATACATTGATTTTGTTATGCATCTAGTTATACACTATGTCTAGATACATAGTTAAACAGATGAATCTAGAAAATTCAAAGTAAACTACAATTTGAAACGGAGGGAGTATCAAAATATGGAGACAATGACAACATGTTTTTAAGATACACAGATGTTCCATGATTATGTAAATAGTTCTCAACTCCTTAAGCTCAAATTTACATGTAGTAAGATCACAATTGAGAACAATCTATTAAAACACTTACTCTCAATGTTGCTTTAGCAGATACTTTCTGACCAAATGAGATGTGATTAGTTTTAAGCTGCTGAAATTTTGAACCTAGCAAACAGTAAGAAATTAGGAAACATTATTCAACAATACAGTGTAAGCATTACTATGTAAAAGAGGATCACCAAGGCCTTGCAGACCACATAGTCCAAGGTCAAAATTTTCCTTTTCTTTAGATAATAGGTCAAAATTTCCCTAACTCGGTGCTTAAATCAAGTAACACTCAATTAAGAGTTGGAAGCTTTTTGCCCCACTTGTACATGTCCATGGACCTAAATGTACAATTATCAAGTTTTACATTTTACTCTACATGAACTCAATGACTGTCTCATAAAAAGCAAAAGTGTGGTATATAAAAAGATTATTTACACATGAACTTAATGATCATCTCATAAAAAGGGAAATGTGCTATCATAGATTATCCATGACACATCTGAATCAACTCTGCATTTGATTCTGTTTTCATGGCTAGGGTAGAGAGCAAAAAGCAAGACTTATAGGAACTAGGATACCAGTCAAATTAAAATGCTTCGTATACTACATCAGATATTGACACCACCACTACAATATTAAAAAGTAGAAGATCATAAAGCTTTTTGAATGTGGCTACCTACTAAATGAGACAGGGGAGAGAACACATGTTCAGAGCATGCCAGCAAGGTTTTAGGGTGGCAAGAGGAGAGACCTCCTTCCAGAAGTCTAGGTAAATAAGGCCCTAGAAGATATCATACAGATATCTAATTCCACTAAAAACTCAAAAGAAAGAAAACCTTAATGTTGCCAACTCTTAGAATGAATACCTTAATGTTGACATCTAATACTTTTGACACAGCCTTGGAACACATAAGGTTAACTTTTGGTAGAGGTTTATTGATCTCATGATCTGTTCTGCACTTCTGCTTCTAGAAGTATACTGACAAATCTACTTGTTTTCACCTGCCAACACTTTGTTATTATGTTTCTGGTTCAGTTAATCATTCCATTTCCAACTGTGGTTCAAAATCCAAAATCTCTTGATGTGTCATGACAAACAGACAAAACTCAGATTATAAATTAGAAGAATAGAAAAACATAGGGGATCCTGATCCGATAATTACCTCCAAATCTCTTAGTTGAAGTGCCATAGATTGCAGCTCCTGGTAATGAGCATGTGCCAAGTAGCGACATTTTAGATGGAACTTAATGCCTACAAAGAAATCAGGACCCATGAAAAATGAAGTGCCACACTAAGTCACTGAATGCTTCAAAATGGCATATGCATCACTGCCTCACTCTGCCTATTGCAGTTCATAATACATTAAACCTTTTTATTTGTATTCGCTATCCAAAGACAGGATAGTGGAACAGGATGGTATCATGTTATCATATCATAACATATAAAAAGTACACTATAAGCACATGATTGTTTTCTTTCACTTGTCAGCTATCCAAAACACAGGTTTACCCATGTATATGTCCGAAATACACCACTTGGCAGGCCTCATGTCAAAACATAGCATATCCCATCATACAGTATTATGAACTTTACTTATACAAACCCTAACATGATTTGAATAGAAAAAAACTTATATGAATTTGGAAAAAGGCAACAGGGCCTGAAATTTCAACTAAGCGATAACAAAAAGTACCATTCGTTGGGTGCAGTGTTGGATCCAAAAACCAGAAACAATAGAAGGCTATAAATTATACTAGCCACTAGTATATACAGCATATATAACAAAGAACACCTTATATGCTTTGATATAAGAAATGAAATCATGTACGTTTTTAATAGCAGTCTATAAGTTCAGAGCTCATAACGGAAGGATTGGCACCATACAGATATGCAATCATGCAGGCAGAAGATTTTACCCAAACAACATTTTTCAGGTACAAAAAAAATCATAAGTAGTACCAAATCATATGTGAAAATGATTTACACCTGAAAAATAAAAAAAGGTAATAATAGGTAGTACTACCAAACAGGACCTAGATCCGGGAATTGGGAACAGAACTACAGAAGCACTCACCAGCGACACTCAGTCAGCCGCTGGAGGGTAGGGCAGGGGCCCGTCGGCAGCCGCCGTGGGCGTAGTGTGTGGCGGCTAGACGCGTCCTGCGCCGGGCACCGGCCGACTGGCGGAGACGGTGGGCGGTCCGGCTGGCGGGGTGGGGCAGGCGGCCACGCCGGCGGGAGGGGCGGCGCGGCTGGGGCCGGTCGCTCGCACCACGTTGCGTCGGGGGTAGTGGGAAAGGAGAGCGTTTGGGCCAATGTTTTTCTTGGGCTCTGACTGAAGAGGAGTACTAGAATTTTGGGCCACATTTGTGGCTATCCTGGGCCTGGGTCCGACACAGCCCGGAAGTCGAGGGGCCCGCGTGCCAGAAGCAGCAGGGTCTGCGCCAGCTAGCAACAGAAGGGAACGCACGCGATCCCCTCCTCCAGGGTCTGCAACAGCTAGCAACCAGCAGATTCACCACCACTCTCCCCTCCTGTTCCCAGTTCCCACACGGAAACGCGACCCCCCACAGATCTCCTCCGCCGCCGGCCCGGGCCTCGCGTGGTTGCGGGGATGAGGAGGTCCACGGCTCTCATGGCGTCGGCGCTGCTGCTGCTGCTGCTGCTGCTGGCGGTGGCGTTCACGACGGCCGTACCGCACGACGCGAGGAGCGAGGAGGTGGAGACCCGCAGGATGTTCAGGGACTGGATGGCCAGGTTCAACAAGACCTACAGCTCCATCGACGAGGAGGAGCACCGGTACGCGGTGTTCAAGGAGAGAGTATATGAATGGCACGTCGAGGTATATGAAGCCACGGCCGGCGCGGAAGGCGACGCCGCGGAGGCCGAATCGAGCGAGGTGAAGCTCGTCGACGCCACGGACGCCGAGGCCGAGGCGAGCACGGAGGAGCTCGCCGCGGTCGTCGAATCTGAGGCACACGCAGACGGGCTCGTCGTGGTCTTCGAGAGCGAGGCGCGCACAGAGAAGCTCGCCGCGGATGTCGAGGACGAGATGCGCATGTGCATAGTGGAGCTCGCCGCCGACGTCCATGATGAAGCGCACGCAGTGGAGTTCGCCGTGAACGCCGAGGATGAGATGGCCGCGGAGGAGCTTGACGCGGATGCAAAGCAACGAGGCCTCCCTTGATGAACTCGTCCACCTTCATCTGCTTTCTGGTCAGCGAGGTCGACGAAGGGGCCGGCGTCGAGGTCACGGGCGCTAGAATACGCTCGCCGTGGGTGCGACTCGGAGTCAAACACTGGAGGGGCGCGGGCAGTTCGTAGCACACGGCTGCAGGAGGCAAAGCTGAGGCTATAGCCGACGGCGCAGGTGCGGACGTCGAGGAAAACGTCGCAGGCGCAGCGGGCGGAGTCGATGTAGCAGAGGCCAGCGCGAGGGCGACGGACGGCGCGGGCGCAGTAGCGGCCGCGACCGAGGTAGCAACAGGCTGCTCTCTGGCAGGCTGGTCAGCGGCGGACTCGAAGACCTCCTCGCTGATGGTTGTGGCGGCGGCGTCTCGGAGCGCCACGCGGTCGGGGATGTCGTGGAGGACGAGGCGCGGGAGCGTGCTGAGACGGTCCTCTGCGTCGGTGGCGTGGGTTTGCGGAGGCGTCCTCTTCATAGCCGGTGGAGCGCGCTCCATAGCAGCGGCGGTAGCGGGCGCCCCCGGGGTGGAGGCCGCAGGCGCGGGTGCGGATGATGCTTCAGTGGATGGTGAGAGCCACCCGCTCTGCCTCTGCTCAGCGAACATCTTCTGTATCTCGTCGAGGAGGATCCGGGTGGAAGGAGAGATCTCAGGAGATGAATCCATGGTGCTAAGGGTGAAATTGGGGCCAAAATCGATGGCTCTGATACCAGATGTTAGCAACCAAGGTAGCAGGAAGGGATCGGAGAAGGAGAACAGCTAGGAGTAGAGATCAGGAAGAGCAGCGAAGGGGAATGGAGAATGAAGAACACAACAAGGATGCCTTCAGGAGGAAAGAGTAATACTGTTCTGTTACAATGATATTCGATACCCATCCCTCCTCACTCTCTCCTATAAGTACTAGGCCTATCATCAATGATACATGGGCCACGCCCAGCAGATAGGCACACAGGCCCAACCAACGGCCCGGTACGCCGGCCCACCTACCCATCATCCTAACACGAGGAGGTGGAGACCCGCAGGATGTTCAGGGACTGGATGGCCAGGTTCAACAAGACCTACAGCTCCATCGACGAGGAGGAGCACCGGTACGCGGTGTTCAAGGAGAACCTCAACGCCACCGCTGCCGAGGCCGGCCTCAACGTCTTCAGTGACCTCACCAACGAGGAGCTCCGCATGTTGTACACCGGGTGCAGGCCCGAGGACGACGTCGGCTACAAGTACTCCCTCATCTACTGGATAAATGTACTTCTTTTGGGGCCTCCATCTGGCCATATATGCTAAGCGGTCAGTTTCTCCAGGTATGTATTTCCTTGGGGAAAGTGTACTTGTTTTTGACCGCATATATTGCAACTTGCATCAAGTGGTCTTGCGACTAGTATACTATATTACTTTTTTTTTGCGGGTAAGTATACTATATTACTCTTCTTCTTCAACCAGTCAATGAAAATTTGTTGATTTTTGTTGGTCAACTACAATAGTTTCAGTATCCGTATCAACATGAAGTAGATGATGTTTGGGCTTCGTTTGCCACCATGAAATGAAGTGTTTTTTTCCATTGAAAACAATTATGAGGAGATCTCATGAAATTAAGTGTTTTTTTTTGACAATGAAAACCTCTGAATCTTCTGAATCCGATTAGTCCTCATTCTCACTGTATGGTAACCGGGACAACTTCAATTCCTAAGAACGAACCTGTTGTGTGACTTGGTCACTTGCAAAATTTATGTATATATATTCTCACTCATCCGTTACCTTTTACTACCAGTTAGTAGGTGCGCCGGTGGTCGCCGCAGGACTGAAACAGAGATGGAGGGATCACACTCCTGGAGAGAGATGAAGCGCGTGTGGTGTGGATCTGAATATGCCACATCTAATTGTTGCTGCTTGTGTAATAAAATTGAGATGAATGAAAATATGTATTTCTACAAGGAAGTGAGAAAGATAGTTCGTCACCTGTGCTGTGTTTTCGCCTTTACGGCCATGGTGCAAGATACATTTCTACTTTCTATTGTTGTGGCCCTTACTTCCTGGATGGCCGGCCATTACACGTAACCCCACACTCGCTCTACCAGCAACAGATAGAAACTAGGTATGTAAACGTCATATACGAAAGATTCAGAGCATACAAACACTACCACATTGAGCTTATTACAAGTTTAAGGCATCAGGAAGGCTGGCCAACCCTACAACCAGACTGAACTATTACTGTACTAAAGGTGACAGAAGGTGCTTCAGCTTCAGAATCCCAGCTTCCGAAATACTTCTTGAATCAGTTTTCATGCCTTAATGATGGCAGTGGAAGATTCAACTTTTGTATCACCATGCATATCCATTGTTGATCCGTCTCTTTGTTCAAAATCTTCCACTTCTGCAAAAATGAAATTGCACGGTATAATATAACCCAACATTAGGAGACGACACCACAACATCTTGAAAAAAACAAACTCATTCTTTGGAAATCCCGTGCACAAGTTCCAGTCAGAAAAATTGCTGGAGAGTAAAGTGTGCCAACACCGAAAATCGGTCTTGTCTGTTTCATTCTTTGGAAATCCTCTGCTAGTTCCGACTTTAAATTCCAAACACACACTAGCGTCAGCATCAAGGTGTTCGACAGTCCGATTCTGTGTGAAATTACGGATAAAACTTTTATTTTGCACCTACTGCCATTGGTAAAATGGCGTACATAGGAGTAGCATGCATACAGAACCACTCGAGCAGAGCGCAAGGTGCTCGATTGACGACCATGGACGAGCAGAGTACAAACTGAGAACACGACGACGGACGGACGATCAGGCGGCCTGGACGTCGCCGGCGAGGAACGGGTAGTCGGTGTATCCGACGACGGGGTCGGAGGTGTAGAAGGTGGTGCGGTCGTACTTGTTGAGCGGCGCGTCGGGGAGCTCGAACCTCCTGGGCAGGTCCGGGTTCGCCAGGAACAGCCGCCCGAAGGACACCAGGTCCGTGTACCCCTCGCCGACCACCTTGTTCCCCTCCTCCCTGTCGTACCCGCCGGCGGCGATGAATGTGCCCGTGAACGCCTCCCTGTACGGCCTGAGCCGGTGCGGGATCTGGCGGCGCCCGTCCACCACCGCCATCCGCGGCTCGATCATGTGGCAGTAGAGCACGCCGGCGGCGCTCAGCTCGCGGACGAGGTGCGCCGCCAGGGCCTCCGGGTTGGAGTCGTGGCAGTCCATGTAGTCCAAGAACGGCGAGAGGCGGACTCCCACGCGGCCCGCGCCGATCTCGCCGGCGACGGCGCGGACCACCTCCAGCGCGAAGCGGCAGCGGTTCTCGATGGAGCCGCCGTACTCGTCGTCCCGGTCGTTGGCGCTGTCCTTGAGGAACTGCTCGATGATGTAGCCGTTGGCGCCGTGGACCTCGACGCCGTCGAACCCGGCGTCGATCGCGTTCCGCGCGGCCTTGCGGAAGTCGTCGACGATGGCGGGGATCTCGCGCGCCTCGAGCCGCCGCGGTGGGGAGAACTCCTCCTTGTGGCCGTCGTGGCTGATCTGGGGAGACACGCCGCGGTCGGTGCTGGAGATTGGAGCGGCGCCGCCGGGCTGGAAGGCGGTGGTGGAGACGCGGCCGACGTGCCAGAGCTGGCAGAAGAAGACGGCGCCCTTGGCGTGGACGGCGTCGACGATGGGCCGCCACGCGGCCACCTGCTCGGCCGTCCAGACCCCCGGGGTGTCGGTGTAGCCCTGCGCCGTGTCGGAGACGCCGGTGGCCTCGGTGATCAGGAGGCCGCCCTTGGTGGCGCGCTGCGAGTAGTAGACGGCGGCGTGCGGCTGCGGCACGTTGCCGTAGGAGCGCTGCCTCGTCAGCGGCGCGAGCACCACCCGGTGCGACAGCTCGAACTGGCCCATCTTGTACGGCGTCAGCAGAGGAACGGCCTCCATCTCGGGATCTCTCGACTCCTTGCTCTTCTTCTGAAGATCTGGCAATGGCAGCTTGCAGTGTGCAGTGCAGTGAGCTGCGCTGAAACTTGCAGCATGTCCATTTATAGCATCCAGGAAATTTGGTAGCTGCAACTAGTTTATTCTCAGGATAGCCGGGCTGCGAGCATATTGTATGGTTCTTGTGCGGAGTCATATGCAACCAGCAGTTACATCAACTTTTTTTTTTTGACAACAACAATTACATCAACTTTAGATAGTGGAAGCTGTTTCGACCTATGCTTCTCTTAGACTCCGTTTATTATAACTATAATAATGCTAAAAAAACAAAGTCTAATACGAGGCCACCATACTTTGCAGCAATAAATTACATCAATAAATTTTATTATAAAAACTCTGTTTCGACCCACCATACTTTGCATAAATTTCGGCCGACGGACCAAAATGCAGCAATGAGGCAGATCAAAGTCTAAAACGATGTGCTAGTGGCAGTTATTCATTGAGACAAATATTATTTTGTGAACCATGTATGCATCCTTCATTTGAAAGTTGTGCCACTTTTAGGAATATAATCTACTTTTGACTTTCCATGAGGCCTGATCTAGAAATGGGAATGCTCTGATTTTAATTTGCTTAACACTTTTGTATTTTATTGCCCTCCTATTTAGTAATAACAATTTATTTGAAAAGGAAAATACTGCTAACCAACCAACCAAGGGATCAGTAACTAATTTGCAATCCATCTCGTTTTTTTTTTTTGAAATAGAGATATTTGGAAAGAATGGCACCAGGAGATTGGAAGAGAAAAAAGCGGCGGCAGCCGGCAGGAGGGACCGAGGGAGGAAGAAGGCAGGCAGCTCCCGTCCCGTGGGTCATGCCGGCGGCTATTGGCAAGGTCATGGTCAAAGTGTCACACCAACCAACAACTAACGCATCGTCTCATGTCAGATCTTCTGCAGACAATTTTTTTGTGAGAGGGAAATCTTGTGTGATTGTTGGTATACCATATTTGTTGTGAGAGAAAATGTTGCAGAAGAAGTTGAAATAAATCAAGTTGAACGCAACCATTTTTTGGAACATTTTACTTTGACACATTGATCAGAAAAAATAACTCTACTTGTCGTTCAAATAAAGCAAGCAAACTATTTTTTACCGCAATGACTTCTCGTTGTTGATGCAGTTTATTGTGGTGGCCCACGTTTATTAGCAGACAGAATATCATTTGTGAATATTTGTGAAGATCTGAATTTTGAAAATATCCCAAAAATAAAAATAGAATGAAGGCGGTGGTAGCTAGTACTTCATCCGTTTCAAATTTTGTCATTTTGATTTTTCAGATTCATATTTGTTTGTACGCAAGAACATAGAGTAGGTGTGTAGGATGTCCGCACTGCGTGCTCTAAACCGAGCGCTACGGTACGCCCCGTATGGGCTTTGCCGTTTTTTGCCCCGCACCGGAGACGGTAAAGTCATACTGGGCATCCTGTGCCGCGCCCAAATACCCCAAATGCACCACACTCCAGGGCGTTCGCTACGCCTCACGGAAATTGAGGATGGGTTGCTCTCTCAAATCTCCAACCGGGCGGCAAGGCTGCGTTGCAGCATGTACGCTGACGACGCCGCTGTTTTCATTAACCCGGTCCGGGAGGAGGTGACAGTAGTAGCTGACATCCTACAGATTTTTGGACAAGCTTCAGGGCTAGTGGTTAACCAAAGCAAGTGCGCTGTGCACCCAGTGCGATTTCAGGGGAGGGACCTGGAGGATATTATGCAGAGTTTTCAGTGTCAGATCAAGCAGTTTCCGTGCACTTATCTGGGTATGCCTTTGCATTACAAGCAACTTCGTCGAGTGGACTTTCAGCCTCTCCTCGACAAGCTGGGCAACAGGCTGGCGGCATGGAGGGGGCGTTTCTTGAACAGAGCTGGTAGACTAAAGCTAATGACCACCATGTTGACGGCGATGCCGACTTATTATCTGACAGTGTTTGCACCGAAAAAGTGGGTGATCAAGCGGCTAGACAAGATTAGAAGAAGCTTCTTATGGAAGGGTTCCACAGATGTGAAGGGCGGCCATTGTCTCGTACGGTGGTCCAAAGTAAGGAGGCCGAAGGAACTGGGCGGCCTTGGTGTCCTAGACTTCGAATTGTTCAGCAGAGCTCTTCAACTACGGTGGCTATGGTTTCAGTGGAAGGATCCTGACAGGTCATGGGTCGGCACTGAGCTTCCCTGCAATGAAGAAGACAAACAGTTGTTTCGGGCAAGCACGCGATTTTGGGAGTCAGCTTGGCTTGAGGGCAAGTTGCCTAGAGATTTGGCCCCAAATCTGTACAGACTAGCATGGCGCAAGAATCAGACCGTGCGGGATGATCTGCAGAATCAGAACTGGACAAGGGGTATTTGGGGAATGAGCACAGCTGTCGAGATGGCAGAGTTCGTCAGCCTCTGGACACTGCTGCAGGACGTTCAGCTTACGCAAGTTTCCGATCAGATAACTTGGCGCTGGACGGCAAGTGGTGCTTACACTTCAAAGTCTGCCTACCGGGTGCAGTTCCTGGGATCCTTCAGCACTTTCGACAGCAAGGCTATTTGGCAAGCAAAGGTGGAGGGCAAGCACCGTTTCTTTGGTTGGCTACTAGTCCAGCGCAAGATCCTGACAACAGATAAGTTGGCGGTGAGGAATTGGCCCTGCAACCCGTTATGTCCGTTGTGTGACCAGGTACAAGAAACAGCAGAGCATTTGTGTTCACATTGCGTGTTTGTGCAAGAGCTTTGGCTTCTGGTTTCCGAATGGACACGCGGTCAAGTAAAGATGCCTCGGCCGGGGCATTCACTGCAAGATTGGTGGAACTCGTCACTCACACGGTTATGCAAGAAAGACAAGCAACAGCTCACCTCTTTCTTAGTCTACACTACGTGGAATGTGTGGAAGGAAAGAAACAGGAGAATTTTTGAGGGAGTTGCAGCAAGGCCGGCAAGGGTCCTCCAGCTGATCAAAGACGATTTAAAGCTACGAGAAGTGGCGTGCGGGCGAGGGCAGATCCCTGGGGCCAGTTAATTTTAATGTTTAACACACCCGAGTGTACTGAGTTTTCCTTTACTTTATGTAATACAACCTATGTAAGAACCGGCTTTCTCCTCCTTCTTATATGACATAGCAGAGCTCCTGCATTTACATTACAAAAACGCCTCACGCTGCGCCCACCACACGGCTTGAGCAACGACTCCGCGCGCGAAAGGCGGTGCAGAGAGAGGAACCAGGGCGAGCGGCGGCGGCGGGAAGGAGGGAAGGAGCAGAGGCGGGAGCTGATCCTGTTCCGCCGCCGTGCGCCTATTCCGCCGACATGCGCGCCCTCGAAGCGGTAGGGGACGTGAGGAGGAGGACGCGGCCGACCCGAGCTCGTTCCACCATCGGACCTCCATGGCCCTCCACGTTGCGACGAGCAGGCCGCCGCTGCGCCGTCCTCCGTGTGCGCGGAACAGAGAATCCCAGGGCGGCTCGATCCAGGCAAGGGTCGTGGGGGAGGGCCGAATTCCCCTACTCGAGGGAGCTCCGAGCTCGAGTCGCGCGCCCCATCACGCTGTTGACTCGTTGAGGCCGCTGAAGATCCGGCCTCACCTGGGCCGCCGGCGGGAGAGGGCGCACACGCCATGTGGCCCTACTCCGGGTGCGCGAGGATCCGTCGTCGCTCCTCCCCCAGCTCGATGGCGCGCCTCGATCCGCGCCCGGAACCTGCACGACCGGCGGACGGAGCTCCACGCGGGTGGTGGTGGGGCGGTGGTTGAGGGGGTACCCGTGGCCGTCGTCCTCGTCGTCGTCGTAGTCTTCGTCCTCGTCCTCGTCCCCGTTGTTGCTCATATCGCCGGCGGGGACGGAGCCGTCGCATGCTGTTGTTGCTGCGTGTGGCGAGCGACGGGCGCGGGCGGCGGGTGGTGGAGGCAGACAGCGTCACCCGCCCCGACGGCAGCGTGCTTGGAGCTGAGCCTCACCGACAACGTCGGTTGCTACTGCAGCTGGAACCCGCCGTGGTGGTGCTCGCCCGCTCGGTGCTGGAACACGGCGGCCAGGTGAATCTGCTGCGGGGTAGGTGGAGGGAGAGGGGGGTTAAAAGGAGGGAGAGTATGACATATGGACCCCGCAACCAGTTGTTGGTATTGAGTAGAGCTGGGACTTGGGTCGTGCTATTTATGGGCCGCACGAAGGACGACATTTTGGCACGACACGAAAAATTTTGGGTCGTGCCGGCACAACACGAATGCGAGGATCGTGTCGTGCCTAGTATCTCGGCACGATGAGCGGCACGGCACGACATGTATTTTGGGTCGTGCTTGGGCCGATACGGTACGAAAATGGCCAATTTGCAAATCTTTAGGTCAAAATCTACCTTACATGTATAAAAAAACTAAGCCGGTGGGGGTAAGACCGCCCCACGGTTTTCATTAAGAAGAAGAAATCTTCTCCCGAATTAGAAAATCCCCGAACCCCGGTTTCACCGGCAAGGGGATTTTTTTAAATCAACCCCATAATTCGCTCCAACGAGGAATCGAAACTGGGTGGTTGCGATCATACCTCAGCTCCCACTAGCCAACTCGGAACAGAGGGCTTTGGTTACCTTACATGTATGAAATTATGTTAATCATCATTCATATCATAATAAGATTGTGTTCTCGTATGGTCAGAAGTAGTCACATCACGAGGGTCGTGCTTGGGTCGGCACGGCACGAAGACGTGCCACGGGCCGTGCTCGGGCCTAGCAAAAAATTTGTCGTGTCATGCCATTAGAAGTCTAAGCACGTGGCGGCATGAGGCACGAGAGTGCCGGGCCGGGCCGGCACGGCACGGCACGGCCCAAGTCCCAGCTCTAGTATTGAGTATGTGACGTAGGGGATGACGAATGCGTGAAAATCAATGTTGTACTGCAAATTATCGCTGATTAGACGTAATATTCCTTTAGAGCATGACGAGTGCTACCGCCTTACTCCCACTGTAACGGAACATGATGCAGCGTATATCATGGAGACGATTCATATTTAAACAATTGAGATGCTGTCGTCACCCGTGACCGATGCAAGTCGAAACAACCGACGCTTCCTCCTCCTTTGGGTGGCCACCCTTTTCCCCCGTCACGCTTTCCGATCCTTATTACTACGTTCACAGCAAACACCATTAAATTTGATCTTTACCATTGAATTTTATAAATCTGAGATGGGTGCCTTTAAAATTAATTTCCTTTAGCTTTTAAAAAAATAAAGAATTGATTTCCTTTCCAAATTCGTTTCCGATCAACCGAGCTTCGTTTCCGACAAATATGAGAAACAATGAAATGGAAATGGTAGGAGCCGGAAATGGTATGGAAATAGGATAACATTGATGGATATGGAAATGGAAATGATAGTGGATTTTTTCCGCCGAATACACGTATAGACCGTTTTTGCTTGGAAAATTATGTCGGAATTCCGAATTGTCAACGGATGACTCATAAACTTAGGTAACACCGAGGTCCAACATGACCCAATAACACAACCTTACGTATATAACTTAGTCTTCACTCGTATTCCCCAGCTTGCGGACATGACGACCGTCGCCAGCAACCTAGCCAGCTGCTGTGACAGAAACTAGGTGCAAAATTTTGTAGTTGTGAGTCATAGGTGGTTATAGTATGAGCATATGGTGCAGTAATATTCATGTTGATTGTTGGTCACTCATTTGGTTGTGAAAATCTTGCATATATGTCCATTCATGGCTTCAGTGTTTTCGATTTTAGGTATCATTATCGATCGATATCAACACATTTTCGATTTGATAGTTTCGTTTCCGATGTATCGATTTTTCATTATCTACATCGTTTTCAAGCGTATCGTTTCCGAGTAAAAAATATGATAGGAAATGATAATGCATATTTTCGATCGTTTCCGACCGATATCATCCCTAGATAGGAAGACGCCTAGGCAAGTGGTTTTACAAATGCCATATTTTACACATACTAGGAAGATTATTCAAAGTTTATTTTTATATCAGTTCCATTTCTTTTAAATAAAAACGAGGTCCCGCGGTCTCCAGAACAAATCAGCGAAGTCACTTCCTGCGGCATCAAGTCCAGTTCCTTCCCCTGCCTCTCCTACCGATGCAGCCTGTATTAACCAACCATCGTGCTGCCCATTCGCAGCTCCCTCCCAGTCCCTATGGCATCCAGGTTGCCGGATTAAGAAACATAGGGGGTGTTTGAATCCATGAGCTATTTTTTAGCCCACCTCTTTTTAGTTTAAATAGCTCAAATAGCAACCAAACAGGTGGACTATTTTAGGCTATTTACAACTAGCTCACCCAGAAAAATTATCCCCAAAATACATGCTCATTGGGCTATTTTTTTCTAAAGGCAAGGGAGAGGGGAAGATGAAATAGCTCGAATAGCCCTTGGATCCAAACAACTCAAAGGCTATTTTATTAAAGAGCTATTTTCTTAGGCTAAACTTTAGCCCTCAAAATAGGTCTAGGCTATTTCTCCAAACACGCCCATAATCCACATACAGTCAGCTAGGCCACTATCTCCAATTCTCCAGCCTGCAGGATGATCAAAGTTTACTTGAAAAACCAGCAACAGCCAAAACCATCAGACCTACTAATGCAGACATAGTTCAAACGATTCCGCTCACAAACCAGGTCCAAATAAAGTCTCACGGCAAACCAAACTTCATGAGTACAATGTCACCACAAGCAGTTTACAATAGAGGGTACCACAAATTCAAAACTCAGGAAATTAACTTCGGAGGTCCACAACAGTGACCCAACACCATCATAAGAGTGCAACTACTCAAAATATACGCAATAGGTAGGCAAGGTAAGGAGGATGCTGCTCTCTCAGAGCAGCTGGCCACAGCATCCACCTTAGCAGTAGAACATGACACGCTTCACGTTTTCCTTGAGGGCAGGTAGAGGCCTCACAGCAACATTGCCAACAGGCCTGGAGCCGCGAGAACTCCCTGGTGGAGGACCACGGCTCATCGTAGCACCGCTAGCCATCGAACCACTGTCAGAGGTATCTGGCTCCATGTAAAAGCGAGCTCGGAAGGCTGCCAGGTGAGCATAATATGCAGGAGGCACTGCAAGCAATCGAGCAAAACTGTCAGCATTATGTTTTGCATTACCACCCCACCTCAAAGGTGGGAGCAAGGGCATTACTGCCCCACTGCAAAAGTGGGTGCAAGGGCATGTTGCACTTACCAACTGATACTGAGCGCGTGCACCTAGCATACCTGCAAATATCGATATTGTTTTTAGTATTAATATAGGCAATTAAAAACAGTTCAATTTAAAAGATGGACAGATGGATGGAGCAGCAAATGTTACGTGTAGCACAAGTTGTTCGTGAGAGATTGTAACCCATCAGCTGTGAAGTTGTTCTCATCCCACAAAACATGATAATGCGCGGGGCGGCTTGTTCCCTGATAGAACCCAAATCAGCAATATTTCTTTTTTAACAGAATATATAGAATTCAACAATCAGATAGGAAAACCCAACCTGAATGCCAGCATGACTACACAGGTAGAAATCGAACTCAGTCGGATGGCAAATCTTTGAATCCACCACAGTGCCTATATTTATAGCAAGAAAACGGATTAACGACAATCAAATTAGGCAAAGGATTATACAAGCAAAGCCCAAAGTATATTAAAGAAGCATCGAGAACTAACCAGGCAGTATGTTTCCACTTCTATCCACAGAACGCTGATCATTATGGTTGTTAGCAAACAACCTAGTGTGATGACGCTTCTGGACCACTACAAAAGTAACCGGAGGCTGGTAATTGGGCTCCAATGATGCACAGGCCTGTATCCATAGTTGCACAAGGGTGGTCAGAGAATTTAGAGGTGAGGTGTACCAACCAAATGCCCTTAAATTAAGTTCACCTTTCTAATGGCATCAAGTTCATACAACAAAACTTGATAAAACTGTCCCTCGCTAACACCATCCCTGAAAGTGATAAATGGTTTAATGTAGAGGGGAATCATAGTTAGAAAAGGTGCCCATGTGCAAAGATATGAACCTGTAGAATATGATCCTCTGGGGTTTCTGTCCCGTTGCCCTCCTGAAAGATATGAGAAGTTCCCTGCACAATCAACAAAAATTACATACAGCACGATCCAAACATGGTGAAATGAAGGCGTCTCATTTATCTCAATAAATATCATACTTGATCATGCCACCAGTGACAGTCCCTCTTTGGGGATCTTCCCATACTTTGAAAAGATCCTGTATCAACTCTTGGCGATGGGCTTGGGCACTCACTAATCCTGCATACTTGGTGACCTCAGGCCAGTCTTGAGAAGCAACCACCTAGGGAGGGAGGAGCATAGTGAGAAAAAAAGATAGTGAAACTTCAATAGAGAAAAAGATAACAGATCTTCTGGGTACTCTGTCTTGTAACAATAGTGCCACACTTACAGCTGCAATGGAAGGACTAGAATCTTCTCCAGGATGGGGATGGGTAACATCAGCACCAAATATAATGGTCGGTCTGTCACTGACAAGGGGGATTCTCCTTGCCAAAGCATCTACAAGCACAGTATTCCTTCCTCCAACCTAAAAAGTAGGGAAACTGTAAGAGACGAGTCTAGTGTTAAAGTAAAAAAGTTAAAACAGTTCAAGTGAAATAATATACCTTCACATTTATTTTAAGGGCAACATTTGCAAGATACTGCTGCTTGTTCGCCTTGAAAACATGTTTAGTCAAACAACATTGGGAGACCAATCCAAGGTCAGTCTCACAGATCCTTTTGAGATCCCCTAAAGAATGAAAATAATACTAATAAGATTATACATTGGGAAAATTGCTTGATAAACATTTGGAAGAGAACATACCATAAAGTGAACCGTTATTGTCGGGCAGTATTACAATCAGTAGGTCCAGTTCTCGGCCCTGAGGTCTGAGTATGTTCATGGCCTCTTGATAACATCCCTTAAGTGCTCTTTCAACGTGTTCAGGCCTCGCATAAGATGGGGGAAGCACAGGTTGAAGTGCAAAGTCCTAGAACAGGATACAAAGGGAAAAGAACACAAACAAATAAATACCAAAATGACAAGCAGACGATTGTATTGAAATTCTATCTGAATGACACACATACCATTCCAGATACTTGGCACATCTGAGCCAGCTCTTGGCAGAACATCCTGGCAGCATTGTCTTGCACATTTCGTGAGAAGTTAATGCATGCCCAGCTGCTAACTCTACCACCATTGACCATTTTCTTCCATAAAAAAGAATAGAAAATAATAAGCAAGACACAAGTTACAAAAATTTATTAATCATCAAACAGAGGGTATAAAAACAAAAGGCAAGCTACAGGTTAAAATTAGATTATATCTGACTAATGTGAATTCATAAAACCTAAAGGAACTTCAATCCATGGTTGGATCAGTTTTTTATTTTCTTGAGGAATTTTGCATGATTTGCTTGCAAAACTCTTAGTGTCTGACTTGCTTGAAATTTTGCTCTTGTTTTACCTTTATCTCGCAACTACCCGGTTATAAATCTGCAACTAATATTTATATAGCACTTTGCCACTGAAATTGACCATTTGAAATAAAAAAAACTGAAGGAATAGGGGTATAACCTAAAGGAACTTCAATCCTTGGTTGGTTCAGTTTTTTATTTCAAAAATGGTCAATTTCAGTGGCAAAGTGCTATATAAATATTAGTTGCAGATTTATAACCGGGTAGCTGCAGAAAAAGGTTTCAAGAGCAAAATTTCAAACAAGTCAGACACTGAGAGTTTTGCAAGAAAATCATGCAAAATTCCTCAAGAAAATTTACATATAAAACTACATGAGCACATGGGTTGTAAGATTACAGAAACAATATGCTGTGTGCCAAAACCAAGAGTAGTTCACTAGTCATTAGCAGCTATCAAGCATAAACAATCTCATTAATGTATTATTCACACAATGTTCAGCAACGGCTTGAAAGCATGCCGTCATGCTTGGTGGCAGTTATATCATGGCTACTTCCTACCTTTTCTTTAATATAAGATTACAAAAACAGTTGCAGATATATCATGTTTAACTTTCTCCTATGATATTTTCATAAGGGGAAAACTGAGTAACTTTCACATGAAAAAGTGATTTTATCTTCATTTATCAGGAATGTCATACCAAGACATACCTTATTCATCATATTCCACTGACCAACTCTTGGCAACACATCCCTCTCTCTGCCACTATCATGGTACTTCAGCTATTACACAAAAAGTAGAATGCCAGGTCAAAGTATGCCCAAAGATGCAAATCAACTGCTAACCCAGAGATGAAAATTCACAGACCTTTGGGGGAGGCAGAACACGAGCTTCGACAGTTGCAAGACGCTCATCAATCTTTATGCCAAACTCTTGTGCATATGGATCGTCGAAGTACGCATTTTGATGCACAGTCTGATTAAAATAGGCGGAAAACAAGAGATATAGAGTCATCAGTTCAAATTGATTGATCTTAAAATAATGCAAAGGCTAATTAAATGAACAAAAGCAACAAAACATTCCATGTATTTAATCTTATTTTTCTTACATGAAGGAGCTGTGTGTCTCACACACACAAAAAATTAGACTACCAGATCACTAATGTCACTTAATGGTTATATATACAACAATTCTTAATAATAGATGGTACTTTTCACCAAAATATACAAGTTTGCTTTGCATGAATAACTTACTAATCAAGTTTTCATAAAATGTATAAATGCTGATGCTACTCTTATGCCTAAGTCAAACCAAGAAATATGATCTGCAACCACCTGCAGGATGTCTTTTTCGCGCTCTTGAGGACGCTGGCAGGTCACTTTCAGTAGAGCAGTGATCTGTTTCTCATTGAGTCGTTTTGAGTAACGCTGTCCCTCAACTATCTTACAGACCTGATATTTCAAACCATGAGAAAACATGCTGAAGCTGGATATAGCAATTAGAAGAAATCATATGGATACATCAATTCCAACAGAGCTAGTAAGACACTTACCTCCATAGGCAGATAATTTGGTCTTTGTTGATTGCCCACTTGCAAGCAAGGCAAACTGGTGTGCTGAATACTGAAGCCGTAAGTCTCCAAGAAGTATTGCACCACAGTCTTCAGAGTACCATGGTCATCAATAGGGAATCTATAACAGGAAAATAAACAAAATCATGTCAGAACATTATACCTTGCACTATCAATCCATACAAAGCTAGGGAACATGCACATACGATAACTCCCTTGTTGCTTGTGAAGTGAGGCCAGATATACGATATTTCCTTCGCATGTTTCCTCGGTGTGTGACTTCAACTTTTACACCCCGTAAGGCTTTTTTAATCTACACAAAGGAAATATTATAACAATGAAAGTACCGAAGCATAAACCAAAGTTTGTATCAAAAAATTTAAGGTAATTAATCAAACCTTCACACGATCAGAATCTGATAATGGCCTAACGGAGATATCTCTGTTAAGAAGCTGAGCAACGAAATCGATCACAGGGAGGGGCTCAAAAAATGCCGTAGAGGACATATCTGCAACAACAAAAAAACAAGCAACCGCAACATTTCTGATAAGACAGTGATGCCATAAACTACACCCTAAGGCTTGTGTTAATTTTGTTGTTTAAGCTTTTTAGTGTGTAAAGCACAAAGTGTGTGTATAGTCAACAAATCAGAGCATGCAGGAATTAGTAAAGGTGAATCTGTGTGCTCTGTGTGTGGAGAGAGTTTGGCATGGGGTGATCCTGCGTGCAGGAATTGGTGGGGTGATCCTGCATGCGGGTCTATTAGTGCACCTATGCGTGAGTGATTGGCTGAGTTCTGCGGCCAAATTAGTGGCTTGAGCGGCGATGCAGGGTATGCTTTCTTTTTTTTGTTATGTTAAACTGGTGGAATCAGCATTTTCTAGTAAAAGGGGAAAAAAGAGGAAAGGCACTGGTGTGCAGTGCCGCAAAACCTCTGTGCTCTTGCACATTGTGTGTGCGCACACACACACACACACTCCATCAATGCAGTGTAGTTTGTATTTAGTGTGCTCTTACTGGTCCTGGTAATGTTGATAGTGCCCAAACTGAAAGCTAACGACAAAAGAAATCAACATGAGAAGGTGGCATCTAACCAATATTCAGAGAAAGACCCATCTGTGTGGGCCTTATGCTTTGGTAGAAACCGCGCCAAGTTTCCAAACCCTCACCAAGTTGCTGGCGTCTCCCTAACTTGTGAGAATAAAATGACCTACCAACAGGGCAATACCTACATAGGAAATAAAGACATTGGAGACTCTGTGATAGGAAAATAACTCTTAACAAAATACCATTATCCCAAAGATTACCTGGCAGTAGGCAATTCACGTAGTACAATGTCAAGTACTTGAAGAGCCTCTTGAGGAGCATCTGGTTGCCTCCCAGCTAAAAACATAGCCAAATGGTGGAGATCAGCACGGTTAGCAAATTTGATCACCACCTTAAATACCCTCTGGCGCCTGAAAACATACAGAATGTCAGTACAATTTGAATTGTCGTAAGCACAAATACAGTAAATAGTAGTGCCAGTGAAATTTTGGATGTGTTTAAAGCACAGATATGTTGAACGTAATATCAGTACAGAAGTTTGGATATGTTTTAAGCACAAAGGCATTGAATACAAAGAATGTCAGTACAAAATTTGGGTGTGTTTTAAGCACAAATATGTTAAGAATGTTAGTACAAAATTTGGGTATGTTTTAAGCACAATAATGTTAAGAATGTCTACAAAACTTTCGATGTGTTTGAAGCACAAACACGTTAAACACAAAGAATGTCGGTACAAATGGATGTGTTTAAAACACAAATACGTTGTGTTTAAAGCACAAATACATTAAAAACATAAAGATGGTCACTATGAAATTGTGAATGTGTTAAGAACAATTACTATAGGAACAGCAATACCTTTGGCCTCCCCGTCCTCCACCAAGACTATCTTCCTCGTCTTGCAGTGTAATTTCAAATGTCCTAGAAGCAAATGGCAATGGCCCTGCTGTATAAAGGCTCTTCCTTCCATCGTATGCAGGTAGACGCCCATCCAAATGAGACTGTCTATAAAGAGTTACAAGCTCTCCCATAACAGCACGATTGACACCACGTGAAGTAACCTCAGGCGTTATAGAAACCTGATGACAAAAGGCTGGCTATCAGGAACATATAAGAATAAGAACTATGGCAAAGGAATATGTCTTCTTATTACGGGCTTACATCATAGTGGTGAAGGTCTTTATCAGGCAGCTCAGCAAAGAAATGATTGGCCTTCACGATGCACCTGGAACCATAAGTACCTTTGCCAGGGCGCGGCGGGAATCTAACTGATTTGCTTGATGCTGGTGCCATCTGAACGGCTTGGCTAGTTGAACTCTGATCACGAATAGCAAGTTGCTGAAATTGTTGCTGGACTTGTCCAGTGCTCACCTCGGCCTCTGCAGGCTGCGAGGATGAGCCAGCTCCCGGTGTGGATGGTGATACCGCCACAGGGGCTTGATGTTGGACATTTGGGGCTTGGTGCAGCTCGGGAACTGATCTCGATGGACCTGAAGGAACACTTGGTCCAACACTACCTCTCCCATGCCCGCCGTGTGGCTGAGGCACTCCCCCTCTGGGGCGTGGACCACCACGCCCCTGGTACTCAGTTGGTCCACCACCAGGATGCTGTGAAGGTGGACCTCCACGGCCCTGGTAACCACGTGGTTGAACCTCAGGTGGCCCACCAGGATGCTGTGAAGTTGGGCCTCCACGGCCCTGATATCCACCACGGCCCTGGTTGTCACGCGGTTGATACTCAGGTGGCCCTCCACGGCCCTGATAGCCACCACGGACCTGATATCCACCACGGCCCTGGCTGTCACGGGGTTGAGACTCAGGTGGCCCTCCACGGCCCTGATATCCACCACGACCCTGGTGTTGCCCTGCACCACGGGCACCTTGTTGAGGCAGTAAACCACGTCCTCCCCCATGCTGTTGAGTCGTCTCAGGACGCTGTGAGGAGCCCTGCCCAGGCACTCCAGGAGCCTCCCCAGAACTCTCTCCGGGGCCAGTTCTTTTCTTTCTCACCATGATGGACCCTGGCATGACAAAGATACAATGCAACAGCATCAAATTATATTAGCAGTACATGAAACATGATGTATGTGATACACACACGCAGCAACTGCAGGTTAGGTGACACACACATTGCAGGAACACATAATGACATGAGAGTATGTGGTACACAAATTGCAGGAACACACAATGGAAGCAAGGGTATGCGACACGCATTGCAAAAACACATGTCGACAGCAGGTATGTGATATACACATTGCAGTAACACACAACAACCTATGAATCATCGATACTTCACTAGCTCACCGGTACCCCTTCGATAGATCGATACTCCCATCCTCTCCCAAATACCACCACTCTGTTGTTTTTTAAACTCGCGTATCGCGTACCTGCGTATCGGTGATACATAGGCAATAACAGCAGTGTATGCGATACACACATTGCAGGAACACACAATGACAGGGGTGTACTTTGGAACAAAATAAAACTATCGTTGGAAGGCTTGACTAATATAGCCTACAAATACAGTAGCAGAACCAAGAGAAGGGAGCAACGATCAACAAGAAATTGAAGTGCACCACCTACACCAAGTACTCAATTGATGAAGAGTCATGGGGTGTCTTCGAGTCTTACATTTATGGCTATCAATCTGATGCTACGATTTAACATCACATCTCGATCGATCTACTATAGCAGACTAATTCACCCATGTGTTCCAGTTAGGGAACCAGAGGCGGGGACCGGGACGCGAATAAAATCAGGGGGCGCAAAGACATGGGTGTGCACATGCGCAGTCGATACTTTTTTCCGTCGAAAAGAAGAAAAACGAAGTTACTAGGTAAAATTCACGGTCAGATCCGAAGACAAATAAGATGCATTAGGGTTTAGGGTGTTCGATTCCGCGCAGCGGGGAGGGGAGGGGAAGGAATGAGCGGTCGTACCCCTGTCGGATGCTCGTCGCCGGCGACGCGCCCGACGAAACTGGCAAGGGGCGACGCGAATCGCCCTGTCGCCGCCGCCGCTAGGAACTGCAGGGCGAGAGAGACGGGAAGGCGTGGAAGAGGAGAAAGAAGAAACCGTGCGTGCGCCCCCGCTGATCCGGCCTCCCCTCTCTATACGTAGGCTACCAACGTGGTGGGTCGGGCCCACGCCACCGAACAGGGTGCGCACGAGGCTTTCCTTAGTTACTTACCGTCAGCGCATCCTACACGTGACGTGGTCACTGACAGGTGGGGCCAGTGACCCCATCTCCCCCCGGGTTCGCCAGGGATTCCGAGCATTTCGGGTGCGTGGTGGGGCCTCGGGGCTTTGATCCACACTAGTCAACCCTAAAATCTCTCCTATGGTAAGTAACTACTAATAGTTTCCACGAACATCTCATAAAACTCTAATAGATAACCTTTAAACTCTGATTATAACTCACAATACGAAAAACATGTATAGCTACCGGTATGTGTGTTTATCCCGAGGAGTATGTGTGTCTGGCTTACCATGTTGATCAACACAACCGGTATATCCCTATCGATCGCGTAATGCAACGTATGCGACCAGCGTATCAATGACTTATTACGAAGTCAGTCTGGCCTCTAACGGTTGCATGTTAACATCATCAACAAATAATTATCAGGGAATCACAACAATACACACATGGAAAAAGTGTAAACAACACATCAAAAATAGCAACATTTTGTCGGAAGCCATAGGTAACTCAGTGGGTCCCTTCGTAGTTGTATAGATCTATACCGAACCATAACATGCGTCAAAAGTCACAATCAAGTTGTTTAAATCAATTTCAAGCCACCAAACACACAAAACCTATCTGCAAAATGCAAATATATATCATTGGCATCCCTCCTATCTATAAAAATCAAGACTCGGTTGATAGATCCCTTCGTATAGCACACAAACCATCGCAGGAAACCCAACAACCCCGCTTCCAAAGCACCACAAATCGAGTATGCATTAAGCTATCTCCTTTGACGAAACCATCACGTCCGCCATTGAAGCCCCCTCTACGAACACAAGAAAAAGTAGATCTGGAGCATACCTCCACGCAGACGATGATCGCAACAACGTTGACGATGGAGCACCGACGGAGTAGACGGACGCCTAGGAGATTTGAGTCAAAACCATCATGTCCACTTTTGAATCCCCCTCCACGAACACGAGAAAAAGTAGATCTGGATCATACCTCCACGCTGATGATGATCGCAACACCGTTGACAACGGAGTAGACGAAACAAAGTCGCCTAGGAGATTTGAGTCAAAACCATCACGTCCACCTTTAAATCCCCCTCCACGAACACGAGAAAAAGTAGATCTGGACCATACCTCCACGCAGATGATGATCGCAACACCGTTGACGATGGAGCACCGATGGAGTAGATGAAACAAACAAAGTCGCCTAGGAGATTTGAGTCAAAACCATCACGTCCACCTTTGAATCCACGAACACGAGAAAAATAGATCTGAACCATACCTCTACGAAGATGATGATCGCAACACCGCTGACGATGGAGTAGATGAAACAAACAAAGTCGTCTGGAAGATTTGAGTAGGAGTCGCTGCCGCCGCCGGTCTCGAGGGTTGCTAGGGTTTGTCCGGGAAGGGGTTGTGGGTGGGGTGGCGGCCGGTCGGGGGAGAAGGAAGGAGTACAAAGGGCGCTTTCGCATTTATATACTTAGGGTTGAAGTGATAATGGGCCTAAGCAAAATGTTTTAATGGGCTTATGGGCCTGGTTGATTGGATTCCCGTTGTTCCAAACCAAAATCAGAACAAGACAACACCATGACTTGCCAAAATCTCAGTATGTTAAAGTTGGGGTTAAAACCTAAAGTATATGTTTGATTTAGTGTCAAAATATGTCAACCAATATTTATTCCTCTCAAGAAGCTTCTAGTGGCATACCATAATTTTTTTCCAACCTGGGCCTCGCCCGAATTTCATTACTTGAGTAACGAAATTACACGGTTCACTAGTTCGCCAAGAAGAAAACTTACTTATTACGGCATTTCCAACATCCAACCGGTCACCCGGGGACCGCTAACCCCCAAAGACGCCAACGAGTTCACTTAAAAAGCCTTCCAAAGACGACCTTCCCACAGCATCCACATTACAAAAGAAAAAACTACGAGATATGCTCCGGACTTATGACTACCGCCGAAGAAGCAAAACTCCATTGTCGACCGCTCCGGCATCTTGATTTGGGTGAAAATGAAGCGTCGCTTCCTTCATCGCCTCTCGCTCCCGCTTCCAATGCTCGCCTTGTACCTTCATCCTTCGTAAACCCGCCCAATAGATCGGCAAGGATGAGGCAAGACAAATAATCTCGGTAGGAGATCCGATTGCTTTTTTTTCAAAATGTATTGCATTTCTAGATTTCAGTCGCGCCTGCCAGATTGCCGAGAGACCAACCATATGAATTTTCTTGTAGTTTGCATATATCCGTCAACCCAAACCCAAAATTGATCAAAAGAAGAGGGTCTACAGACAGCCCCCATTATATGAGCAACAAGACTCCAAATGTATCTAGACATATAACAGTCAAAAAACAAATGTTCTATGCTTTCAAACGTATTGCAGAAAAAACATCTTTTGTCGCCCTGCCAATTTTTCCTGCTAAGGTTGTCCTTAGTCAAGATCGCATTAGCATCAACCAGCCACATGAATATCTTAATTTTCATGGGAACTTTAGCTTTCCACAGAGCCTTCTTTGGGTTATTCCTCTCTAAACTAAAAAGATGATTGTACATTGATTTTACTGAGAAAGCACCAGATTTTTGGAACCAATGGGTAGCAAATTTTTCAAGGTACCTTGATTTTGACTTGCAAGCTTCTAGTGGCATACCATAATACTGACTACAAATATTGGTATGCCATTTTTGGAACCAATGGGTAGCAAAATTTTTCAAGGTACCTTGATTTTGACTTGCAATTATTTGAAGCCAACAAGCAACCCCTACTATATCTTGAACTTTTTTCCTTAGGCTACTAATCGGGTCCAAGACCGAATTAACCGGACGGACGGGGTCGAATTAACCGGTATCGTGGGTCGGTTCTTCGTCGGCTATTTATAGTTGTTCAATAATTCGGCCTGTTTTCCGGCCGCGAACTCGCGATTCTTTTTTCGAGAATAACTCGCGATTATTTACGTGCACTCCCACAGTCCCACTGGGAGACCAAGGGTGCGAGGATCAGAGCTGCTGGCTGCTGCTCCGCAAAGGGCGGACTACAGAGTGGGTGAGAGCCAGCCGAGCAGAACAGATCCAGCGGCCTTCATCTTCCTCCCTCGGCCTCGCTTTGCTTCTGCTTCAGTCTGTCACTCTGCTCGGTCTCAGGTCTCTCCCCCCCTCCTCTCTACTAACCGAGACTGGGAGCGAGCGAGTGAGAAGCGAGAGGGGAAGATCCAATCCACTCCAATGGCTGGCCGGCGCGCGGAGGAGGAGTACGACTACCTCTTCAAAGTGGTGCTCATCGGGGACTCCGGCGTCGGCAAGTCCAACCTCCTCTCCCGCTTCACCCGCAACGAGTTCTGCCTCGAGTCCAAGTCCACCATCGGCGTCGAGTTCGCAACGCGGACGCTCCATGTCAGTCCACCATCCTGCTCTTTCTTTGTCTCTGTTGCTTGTACCTCGCTGCTGCGCAATCAGATCATCAGATCTCCCGCTCTCGCAGACTGGATCAGACTCCAGATCCTGTCTCCCTCCCCCATCCGTGAAAAAGGAATGTTTTTTTATGCAATCCATCAAGCCTTGCCTGTTGGATGGAGGATCCGAATCCGTTCGTTCATTTGATGCATCCGTTGATTCCGCAGCTAGCTAGCTCAGCTCAACGCTAGCAACCTAGTGGATCATCTTCACCTCATGGCTAGTTTCATCGCTTCGTTGCAAGTTTGCGGCAACAAACAGTGAAAAAAAGGAAAGAAGCTGCCGGGCAGGCTTAAAAGTTGCTTTCTTTCCTGATAAGCAAAGCAAAGAAAGTGAGAAACAATGAGTGGCCGTTCCACATTTTTCTTGCAAATTAACTACACGCGGGTGTCACACCAGCTCCAGCTCAACTCAGCATTCACACGCCCTCATCTCACTGGATTACTTGATGTAGCGATCGTTCACCACTAGCGGGGTACAGCCGTGTAGTATGTTACTTGTAGATTAACGTTAGGCTTGATCAGTGTCACTCTCAATTCTGCAAGTGGCAAGTATCTTTGCCCCTAGGGCAGAGCTTAACTGCCTAACTACCCTGCCCGTAGTGTGCAGGTACCTATCAGACTGATGTGTTTTTTGTTTGCTTGTTGCTTTGCCTGCTGAGATCCAAAGAGTTCCAGCTGCAAGTTCCTGCCCAACTGAGTTTGACCTTCCAGCCCCAACCAAGAAATCGGAGTGCTCTTACTAACTACACGTACTCATCAGTGCAGTCAAAACTCAAAATTACACCTCTTACAAACTTGTCACAGGAAGACTCAGTCAAACTTTATTTTACAAACTGTTTCCTGAATGCGTTAATTGATTTTGATAATCATGCAAACTCTCAACTGTTGACTTGTATACTGCAGGTTGAGGGCAAGATCATCAAGGCGCAGATCTGGGACACGGCAGGTCAAGAGCGGTACCGGGCGATCACGAGTGCTTACTACCGTGGAGCCCTTGGTGCAGTGCTTGTCTATGATGTGAGCAAGCCCACCACCTTTGAGAACATCAGTCGGTGGCTGAAGGAGCTGCGTGACCATGCTGACTCCAACATCAGAATCATGCTCGTCGGCAACAAGACCGACCTGAGACACCTCCGGGCTGTCGCCACGGAGAACGCACAGAACTTTGCAGAGGCAGAAGGCCTGTCCTACATCGAGACCTCTGCGCTGGAGGCGACAAACGTGGAGGAGGCGTTCCAGTTGATTCTGGGTGACATTTACCGTGCAATCAGCAAGAAGCCCGTGGCGTCGGACGAGTCTGGGGCAGGGGCTGCCGGAGGCGTCAAGGAAGGCAAGACGATCAATGTTGCAGCTGACGCTGCTGCTGAAAAGAAGCAATGCTGCTCAGCTTAGTACGGGTGGTGCGTCCTGCTAAGATCTTCCAGAGGCGTATGCGTTGTTGTAATGGCTGTTTTGAGTCCAAAGTTTGTTGATTCATTTTGTCAGATAGTACCTTTGTTGGACCTCATGTTCACATATTCTCTAAAGCAAGAAGTTAGATATGATTATGTCAAATCACCAAGTCAATTGTTTTCTTCAATATGATTATATATGAAAATCATCAAGTCAATCGTTTTCCAATCATGTATCAGCAATCCAAAATATAACCAACTGAGACCCGCGTTTCCGAAAAAGAAAATTAAAGTACAAGGTCCAGCTGACAAAAAAAAAATGAGATAGGTAAGCTTAATTATCATGTTCAACAATCAGCAACCAGCACTCACACTGTATATCATGCACTCAACTGCAGGTTTCAAGATTAACTGATGGTACATTGAGCTGCAATAAAACTAATACAAACTGTGGCAGTTGATTCTAATCTGTATAAAAGATTATGTTTATAAAGCTAAACGATGCACATGTTTAGTATCCAGTGCCTTCTTCCAATATAATCTTGATCACAAAAAGTCTCGCAGCATCCCTGCAACCACTCCCTGCAACCACTCATCAAAACGGAAGTGCTCCCAGATGATACAAACGGAGCACTGCAGGTATTCCCTTCCTTGCTTTTGACAAAGCCTATGACTATGACGAGCAGCAGCTGCTCTTTTGCTGTATTGGTTGCCCTTTCATGTGAACGTGGACGGTGGGTCTCCTCTCCACGCTAGGTTGGGTTGCCATCCTGCGGCAGTAGCACGGCAAGTGATAAAATCATCCGTTAGGCAGGGTCCCAATCTAATATCCGCCTCAGAACAGCAGGCAAAGGTGTGCCATCACGGATACAACTATTAAAAGGGGCAGCATGCACACTCCGTATTACTGGAGAGGCACCGAAAAGAGAAATAAAGCACATTGATCCACCCACAGCACTCAGAAAAGCAAACATTAATGTTAAGCAGTCCTGAATTATTTACCTAAGAAAGCAAAAGTTAGAAACTTGATTTCAAGATGTGAGAAAGTTACGTGTAAGAGCAACTCCAATAGTTTGGCAAACCAACTTGGCATCCATCTGATTTTGGCAAAACAAGAAAAATTGACCTCCAACAGTTTGGCAAACCAACTTCGCAAAACTCACCTCCCCACGCGTATATATGCGCGCGCGGATCGTGGTTGCCATCGTCGTTTCTCTGTAGGTGGGAGGGTGAAAAAAGAAATAAAGAATAAAAAAGGATTCCTGGTGTAAGATTTGAAGAGGTGGAAGGCCATAAATATAATTTTTTTCTTTCAGGATTCCTGATGTAAAGTTAGATCTGAGTTTGGCAAGTGAATTATGCCAAACTGTTGGAGACGAAATTTTTTTTACTTGGCATATCTTTTTACAAGTTGGTAAAACACAAGATTTGCCAAGTAAATTTTAGCAAACTCTTGGAGTTGCTCTAACGTGTTGAATTCTGAGAAAATTTTCATCATTTGGCTAGCACACATATATGTAATCATGCAACTTCATCTAAAAAGGGGCTAAAGTGTGGAAGAGGAAAAATACTAAGCATTCAGTTGTGTAGAAGAGTGCAATAAGCAGAAGTACCAAATATACTAACAAGTTTTATGTAGCTTTCATTTCTGCGGCACGCTGAGAGTTCATTAATGTTGCAGTGTCGAAATGACAGATAAATGTGGGGCAAAATAGCTTCTGAAAAGTTTGTTTTTGAAATTACCTTTTCTTGATTTCTGATGACATGGTTAGGAAAGCTTCCTCCACATTGATGGAATCCTTTGCACTTGTCTCGATAAAGGGAATTCCTAACGAATCGGCAAATGCCTGCAATTGATTTGATTGTGAGGTTTTGGAAGAAACTATGAGTATGTATATTTAACAACAATAAAATAGAATGACAGTAGTTTATGATTTTTCGTAACAATAAGAGATGCATTCTTCCATTGTGTTCATTATTTCTTTTTCTTACTTTTACAAGTTGTTGCATCAGAAAGAAAACTTCAAGGATATTTACCTTTGCCTTTTCAGTATCAACAACCTTACTATCGACCAAATCACACTTGTTCCCAACAAGAAGCTTGCATACATTGTCACTGGCATACCTATCAATCTCACTCAACCACTGCTTGATGTTATTGAAGCTCTCCATGTCTGTCACATCATATACGATCTGAAAAGAGTAGTGTGTAATATCAATTACGTTCCAAGACTGGCACATTGTGTATAAATGGTGAAAAAGGTAAATTAACTGAATAAATAAAACAAGAAAGCTGAAAAGAAATGATCGTGTGTAAACAGATATCATGGCAACTGCAAATGATCGGTGTTTACAAAGAATTACAATGATTCCATGAGCTCCTCGGTAGTAACTGCTTGTAATTGTTCTGAACCTTTCCTGGCCTGCTGTGTCCCACTGAACAAGAAACACTGACGTCAGTATCGACAACTGGCGGCTGAACAAACATGAATAGACTCAATGTGTGATCCAACTCATCCCATCTCACCAAATAATTAGTAATAAATATCTAAACTTCCAGTTTCTAGCTGCTTCCCAAGCACGAGCATTCTAACTGTCGAAGTTATCTGATGTAAACCAGTAGCATTAGAAATCTGCTACCTGCCATGTATGCTTATCCATTCCAAATTATGTGATGTAAATTAGATGAGATGTGTAGATCATGAGGATCTGTCTTATCATCATACAAATAAGCTCCTATTGAAAAAAACCTAGCATATGTCCATTATGGATAATGGGATTTTGCTACTGCGTGGCAATGCCAATAAAGTAACGTCAAGGAGTAGTTTTCTTTTTCTTGGCCAATTTCCTACTGACAAAAATCAGGGTAGTTGTAAGACCGCGTTCCTCCATTGTTATGTTCTGTAATTGTTCCCACTCCCCACCAGGCCAGCACTGATATAATTTTGGTAGGATGTGAACTGAATGCGCCAAAGAATGCTTCAAGCCGTGTTTTAACATTAATGTTTATAGGCAACAGATCATGAACCCATAACCCTTTTCGGTTTGTAACTAGCGTTCTCGGATCAAACAACCCATGTTGCAAAACACAAGGGCCTGTGATATTACAACCAATCGTACCAACCCATGTGTTTGATTGTGCGAAGCAGAAAACCATGTATCATATCCGGGATACCCATACACGAATGAATCCCGGTAGTATGGAAATGCTAACAATAGATGGTAAAATAAATAAAACTCTCTGAATGGAATGAGCTTACAATCTGCAGCTTGACTGTCTTTCCATCGAGCTCGACAGTTCGAATTTTCTGAAACGTGGGTCATTTGGGTCAGACGAGCAATCAGTTAATGATGATCCATGAGTGAGTGGAGAGAAGCATAAAAGGGACAGAGACAAATAGGATGTTTTGCACTACTTACGAAATCAACACCGATGGTACTGATGTAGGTGTCAACGTACGATTCGTCCTGTGCAAGAAACAAGACAAAATCAAATCAGCCATTTTTTTTTTGCCAGGAGGCCACCGAATTAATTTAGTTTAATTCGTTTAGTTCAAGGAGGGGAATATATAAGAAAGGGAAAGAAAAGGTGGAGGCTTACAGCAAACCGGAGGAGGAGGCAGGACTTGCCGACGGAGGAGTCGCCAATGAGGAGCAGCTTGAAGAGGTAATCGCTGCAAGAGAGTAGGATAGGAGGGTTTTTGATTTGGTGGGTGGGAGAAAGAAGAGCGGAGAAGACGTGAGGGAGGGACTTACTACTCGATGCTGCTCATGGCGGCCGGCTTCGATTCGAGTTCGTTGATGCGGTTTGGGGGGGAGGAAGAAGAAGTGCGGAGCAGAGAGGAAGAAAACTGCAGGCGGAGGAGCACCGCAAAGGCAGAGCCGCAGAGGCGAAGGCTCCTCTGCTTTTCTTGCTGGTCAACTACTGGTCATGCATTGTGGTCAGCGGTTTGGCTATGGCAGGGGCGCCTGCACCATGGCCCACACGCCTGTTTGCTTGGGTTTGGGCCGAGAAAAGAATTTAACAGTTGGGCCTAATGGGCCTGGGCCTCCATCCCCATCCATCATGATAATGAATGCAACCGACGACGGCCCCCCCGACGCCCACGACCGTCGTCCGCCGTCGTCTTGCACCTCCGCTTTCACACCAACCAGTGATCCCAGCCATGGCCGCCGCCGCCGCCGGCGGCGGGTTCCGCCTGGGCCAGCGCGTGCACGCCGCCGGAGACCCCCGCCGGGTCGGCACGGTGCGCTACCTGGGCCCCGTCGAGGGCCACTCCGGCGACTGGGTCGGCGTAGACTGGGACGACGGCGCCGGCGGTCGGCACGACGGCTCGGTCGCCGGCCGCAGATACTTCGTCGCCGCGGGGGAGCGCTCGGCATCCTTCGCGCGCCCCACCGCGCTCAGCCTAGGGATCTCGCTCCCGGAGGCGCTCCGCCTCCGCTACCACGTCGAGGACTTCACCAAGGAGGAACAGGGTTAGTGTAGACGTGCAGTGCGTGCCGACGCCCTCCGTCGATTTGCCTTCGCATTTTTCTCTCCCAGAGCATCATCGCGATTTGCTGACTCCCTCGACGATGATCGCTGATTGCATGGTTTACTGCGTTCAGATGAAATGTATGTATTCTCAACAAGCCAGAAGCGTGTGTCAGTTGAATTCGTTGGCCAGAACAAGGTTCAGGAGAAGCTCAAGAACTTCAACGATCTCACCAGTGCATCTGTTTCCTACATGGGAGTAAGCTCAATCGGACCACCAGATGAACTCAAGAGTTTGGTTCCAAGTAACTACTGTTCTTGTCCATTTTACTTGCTCTTGTTGAACGAACCACAATACACCGTACCAACTGGAGCTGACGGTTCTTCATCCAGTTTTTGTTTAGGGACTTGCTAGTTGGTCTACCATTATGCTAGAGTCTACTTGTTCATTAGCTCTGATGTCTGTTTCTCTTGTTTCAGATCTCAGGCTTCTTGATTTAACTGGAAATCTGTTCTCTCAATGGCAAGTATGTACTCTGACTGACTGGTTCTTGTAATTTCAATTACTGTAGATATAATGCATTTTGCTCTATAGGTAGGAACAGCCAGATAAATAATGTTAATGATACTACCAAATGTTTGCAGCATATTTTCTGTGCTACTTCTTTTCTTCTTCTTTAGCTATGTACCTAAACATCTTGGACCCTCCTTCCCTATCAGGATATATCAGCTCTTTGTCACGCTCTGGTATCTCTGGAAGTTCTTAATCTGACAAACAACACCATGGAGAATGATGTCATAGAAAGTCCAATGCTAGAGAATATCCGTATTTTAGTTCTCAACAACTGCGGAGTAACATGGGAACTGGTATATACCCATTGCTGTCACTTTGAAGCGTTATTAGTCGGTGTCAATCACATTAAGTTATTTGACGTGCAACAGGTTGAAAAAATCAAAGTCTCATTTACATGTCTGAATGAACTCCATCTGATGTCAAATAAGCTGAAGACGATCATGGTCAGTATTTCCTATTAAACTCTGTTCCCATGTGCTCCATGTCTATTGCTACATTTCTTGTATTTCATCTCAGCTGTGTCCAGCAGCAATAGAAATCTGTATTGTAGATGTTGTTGGAGGCTTGTACCTGGTTTACTGCCAATTGCGATCTATTTTAAATGGACTATCCTTTTCAAGTTTTTGTGTGCATGCTTTTCTTGTTTCAGCAAAGTGTACATTTACATTGCGATTGATTTTATACCGCTAATTGTGTTTCCCTCTTTCACCAGACTCCAGATGGAAATCTTGTGCAAGGTTTCAATACATTGCGGCTCTTAAATTTGGAAGATAATCATATTAATTCATGGGATGAAATCATGAAACTATCTTATTTAAAAAGGTAAATAATGAAATAATGAAGTTTTTTCCTGTAATTTTTATACCTTTGCATTTTATTTCAGTTATATGAAATATGGATACTGATCATCTCTTCCCCCTATTTTTCCAGTTTGGAACAACTCTATTTGAACAAAAACAGGATCAAGAATGTAAAGTATCCATCTAATCTTCCATCACATGGAGCTCTTGATGGTGCACCTGCCGTGCCATTTGAAAATCTGCAAGTCCTTTTGTTAGGTATGCCTGCTGTGGAGGTGTTTTTGTTGTCGTTATCATAAGATTCTAGCATTATTCTATTTGACTTATGTACTACACAGATTTTCTGAAAAACGGAATATGCTGGCTAATGCTGACTTTTATGTGCCTCAGGATCTAATGAGATCGATGACTTCTCTTCAGTTGATTCTCTTAACCTCTTCCCAAGTTTAAGGGTGAGCTGATATTAAGGATTTACCCTTATCGTTTGGAATCTTCTTGTTTGATACGATCATACTGATTTCTATTTTGTAAAGGATGTCAGGCTTTCTGACAATCCTATAGCCGATCCTGCCAAGGGTGGTGCTCCCCGATTTGTGCTTATTGCTCGACTAGGAAAAGTTAAAATACTAAATGGCAGTGAGGTATGGACAAGGACAACTCCCTGGATGCTTTTTTGTGATGGTATGATATGTTGTACAGATATTTGATGTTCTTAATCCTTACATATCCAGGTAAGCCCACGTGAACGGAGGGAATCAGAAATACGGTCAGTTAATCCTTTCGTTCTGGTAAATGATTTCCTGTTGTATGGTATTTATGGCCTCTTTGATTAATATGGCTGGTCTGGTCAAACCTGGTTGGGGGATCAGATTGGATAGATGACAATCTAAAGTTGCTTCCCTCCTTATTGAGTTGCATGCATCAACCAATTCAACCCAAAAGCTTAAGCTGATAGGGAAAGGTGGGCAATTCACTTATACTCCAACACTCCCCCTCACGTGCAGGCTCCCCCAAGCCGCATACGTGGAATATTGGAGTGGGCTGTAATTATTTTAATTAACGTGCCCGCCAGGATTAGAACTCGAGACCTCTGGCTCCGGTACCATATTGAGTTGCATTCACCAACCAATTCAACCCAAAAGCTTGCTTATAGGGAAAGGTGGGCAATTCACTTATACTCCAACACCCCTCTACGTGAACTGCAGATTTTTCTCTGGGTTTTCAGAGAAAGTGTTACTAAATATTTTTATTTCTTTTTTTATAATAAACATGTCCCATAGCATTTCCTTAAGTAGAATTAACTGTTGTGATACTGGGTGTAATGTGACATGCAGATATGTTCGCCTTGTTATGGGAAAAACACAATCAAATGACGCAGAAGAGATCAAACGGCTACACCCTAGGTAGGTTTGTTGGAGTTTTTTTCATCCTTATATTTTTAATCTTATATTCTCATACAACATGACCTAGAGAGGAAATAAACCATTGATTTTTATGATTTAGTTCTTTTGCTGAAAAGAGCAAATTCATTTAATGTATCATAGCAAGCGTATCCATCAATTCAGCGGAATCGATATTACATGATCCTGTGTCTCATGCAAATGCAATGATCTTTCTAACAAGCAGAGCACCAGTTGGTCATGTATAGCCTTTGTGGTGTGCGACTGAGGATTTTGTGGATGTCATTTGCCCAATCAGGATTGATTGCATTCATTGTAGATATGTGTTTGAGCTGCTTGACTTCATTGTCATTTTAATGGTCATTTTAACAGATACCTGATTTTTTGCATCACCAGTATTAATTGAATTACAGAGGTAGCAAAAAATTGTCAGTGCAGATTTGCGGAACTCAAGGCCTTTCATGGTATCGAAGATGAGAAGCCAACTTCAAGCACATCGGGCCCACAAAAGATGGCTTCCGGTCTTATAAGTAGTGTCCTTGAACTATAATTGTTGATAAGTCAGCATGGAAGAGTGGGTCATTTTTTTTTGTACTTTGCATGCAGGCATCACCTTAAAATGTGTGGGTCCGTCTATGGGTGAAAAACAACCATTGACAAAGAAGCTGCCTCCTACGACAACTGTGAGTGCTTGCTGTTGGCACTTGCCTATCCTCAATATATCAGGGTTGTCATTTGCTTTCTCTATCGGGAGGTTTTAGTCGCATCTTGCAGTGGTGGTGGAACATGGTTTCTGGTTGTTGCTCGATCTGTCCTTTAGCAATTCATATAATCGATGTGTGAATTAGGCTTTTGTGAGTTCGAACAATGAACTGTGGTGCCTAGTAATTCGAGATCCTTGATTGTTTCTTCAGCATATCTGGACCAAGCAATGTCTGAAGTTGTTAAGTGTGTCCGTTACAGGTCGGGAAGTTGAAATCGCTGTGCGAGAGCTTCTTTAAGCTGAAGGACATAAGGGTAAAACTATTTGTCGAGGAAGAGGTATGAACTGCAACCGCAACTGTTTGGAGCTGTACCGTTCATGCATAGAAGTCGTGTATGATTGCTGCCTATGTTGGAAACAGGGGTGCCCCCTACCGCAACTCCTGGAGGAGGACACGGCTTCTCTGATGGAACTCGGGATCGGTTCGGGAGCAAGCATTGTTGTGGACGAAGAGAGCTAGCCAGTCGTCATCGCCATCAGAGCCAGGGAACCCAGCAACTCTGTCACGCAAACTGATTGCTCTTCATTGTCCTATATATTTTTTTTCTGTGAGCAGATGTGCACTTGCCACTTGGTGAATCTTACCGTGTATATGTGTATGGATGAGAAACACATCATCTATATATTGTAAACAACACTGCCAAGACACTGGTTTCAGCCTTTCTTTTCCATTTTACCCCCTCCAGAGTTTGCCTAGTTGAGCAAATTCACTCAACATGTGACATCGAGTCACATCTTCTCTCACGACATGCTATTCAATACGACAACTTTCCTTCATTTCAACACTATTCATACACGTAATTTTCTGAACTAAACGGTAAGTTGTCCATATCAAACACTGTATCACAAATTCACTATGTCAAAATCATGGAAGGAAAGATGCTGATGATGATGTTAAAATATGAAGTTAATAAACGCATACCTTTTCAACCATTCACCATCGTAGGAAATACAAAAAAAACATTAACGACCATGTCGCCCTCGTACGAACCCAGATGCGTACACGTGTCGCCTGCTGATTCCATGGAAAGGGTGGACGGTGGGTGTGGAGTATCTCCCAAAGTCCAAACTGCACTTATTTGTTTTAAATTTTTGTTTGCAGGATCTTCACTCCACCCGATGTTCCTTTCCCCGCAACTCTTGGTTTTGCCACGACCAGATCCGCCTCCTCCATTCCAATCCTCACTCCTCCTCCTCCTCCTCTCTTCCTTCCATCTCCCCCCGTCGTCCGCCCATCGCCGGAGGCACCACCCTCCGCCGATTCCTGCTTGGTCCACGGGTGCTTTCGATTCCGGAGGCGCCCTCAGCTGAACGTGAACAGGGAAGGGGCCGGGGGGAACAGGGGATGCCCCCAGCTTAATCGAGGCTATACCCCTGAATCGCATGGGGTCTCTTCTCACCAGGACCGGCGTCCTGCCATGGCTCCAGAGCAAGATTGTTGACCCCGTGATGCAGGTCATCAGAAGGTAGGTACTCCACATCTCCTGCGCTTCTCCTTTCACTTGTTTGTTATATAGCTGCAGTCAGGTGGAGCTGCTGCTTACCTGAAGAAATACATGTGCTTGGAATCGAATTCGTTTGCTTCTGCCTTTTGAATTCGATTCAGTTCGGCGCATGTCCCCGTTATATATGCATCTGTGGGCGTATTCTGCTTCATCCGCATCGATTTTCACCGGCTCTTGAAGTTGCTGACATGACAAGCTTCTGTTGGCATTCCGTGCAGGGGAGCGGAACCCAAGCAACTGGCCTTCTCTGCTGCCCTTGGACTCACCATTGGAATCTTTCCAATATGTGGTAAGGAGCTTCTTTCTCAGCCTCCAATTCCAATTCCTTCTCGTGCAACCGGAAAGATGAGTCATCCTGCCCATCTCTCAAGTTTCCTGTGGTTCAGTGCTGTCAACAGTGTTCATGTTATCCCAACCATCATTTTAGCAGTACCGGGAAGAAAAAAGAAACCTTTGCATTGGAGCACCTAGAACTAAAAGTAAAATGTCTATTGGCTATTGAGTGGAGTCCAAAAAATTTCACAAGTTTTGAATGGTACTGATGCTTGATCATGCGTGCGTGGATCGTGCAACTGAAACTTTTTTTTTGGCACATATCACTGTGTTTATGCAGCAGTAGGCATTATTACAAATTTACAATTTTCATCTATCGGTGATACTGCCATATGTTGGTCAAAGCATCTCTCAATTTTCCTGTAGTTCAGAGCTATCAACAGTTTTCATATTCTCAGTTCATCCCAACCATTATTTTAGCAGTATCAGAAAGAAAAAAAAGAAACTTTGCACTTTAGCACCTATAAGTACTGACATGAAATGGCTATTGGTTATTGAGTTAAGGGGAGTCCAAAAAATCCACTGGTTTCCAACAGTACTGATGATGCTTAGTGCATGCACGGATCCTACAACTAAGTTTTTGGGCACATATCATTGTGTTTGTGCAACAGCCGGGATACTGCTATATGTGTTCGTCAAAGCATCATTGTTTATCCTTGAGCTTTCTGTTATTGCAGGGACCACTGTTATTCTTGGTGGCGTTGCTGTAGCAATGTTGGGAAGCCGTTGCAATGCGGTTACTGTTATGGTTCTAAATTTGGCCGCCACACCTATTGAGCTAAGGTACACACAGTCACTCTCCTGTCTTCTGAGTTCTGATTCCCTACACGATCATCAGCTTGCAAATAGTAGGCATGTGACATTGTGACCGATTCAAGAAACGATCTTACATAGCTGTAGCTGCTTGTTTAACAAGAGCGTCATACATCTGAAATCAGTTCTTACCGTCATACTATGCATCATCAAATACTGTACCCTGTATAAGCTTCCATCAGGATATATGTTTCGGGTGTAAATGCACCACCACACTGTAGATTTGTCATATTTTAGTTGATTTGTAGCTACCCCATGATTTATTTTCCTGACTGGTCTTGATGCCTTTGGCGGTGCTAATTTCTTATCCCATGTTTCCAGTTTGATCGTCCCTTTCCTACGTTTGGGAGAAGCAGTCACGGGCAGTGGGCACTTCCCCTTGACGGCCGACGCATTGAAGAACGTCCTCACCGGCCATGCCTCAACGGAAGTGCTGATGAGCATCGTCCATGCTGTTAGTGAACTACTTCTTAGCCAGCCATCAGTTCTACCCATTCATAGGATAGGATCACTCTTTACTATTCGTTTGTAGCTAAATTGACATAGGAACATTGCTCTTGTTGATAACAGATGCTAGGTTGGCTGATCGCCGCACCATTTGTTCTGGGCGCGCTGTACATCGTCTCGGTCCCGTGTTTCAAGATCCTGGTGGATAGGTTTGGCGGCATCCCTTCAAGCCCCAGGACGCCGATAAAGGCGGTGTAGCTAGTGTGGCATGCTCAGTGCTCCTGAAGCTGTGTGTACAACCAATTCTTTGCTATGCCAGCGGGTTGAGATGGGTTACGGCCCCATGTTGCTCGGCCACCCATTCCAGAAACTGGCGAATAATTAGACCTTGAGCTGATGGGCATATATTATAGGATACCCCCTCTGTAATTCTGTGTGCTGGCATCACGAATCATGATCATATAGTGAGATGTGTATTTCTGAATTCGCAAAGTCTCTGCATGAATAAATTTGGAAGCACTAGGGCCATGGAGCACTGTGATGTACTGCAGCGGTGGGCCGTGTGGGCCATAGCCCAAGCTAAAACAAGTCAGCTGTTCCAAAGTTTCCAACTTGCAGAAGCCGCAAAACGAAACGAAAAGTGACAAGTTTCCTTCGCTAAAACCTGCAGAAAAAGGCGGCAAGAAGAACAACCGAGAGAGAGAGAGAAGGAAAGGAAAAATGGATGACTGGGTGATGACCAACCCAACCCATCCCAATCCCAGTCTCTGCGTGTGGTGTTTGACCCCAACAAATCCCGAAACGAGATGGGATGGAAGAAAGACGAAGCGAGGGCAAGAGGACACAGCACACAGCAGAGCAGGCCGGCCAAACTTCTTTTATTGCTGCTGCTTGTCCTCCTGCTGCCACACGCACCTCCCTCCTCCTCCTCTCTCTCTCTCTCCCCCGCTTCCGCGTCGCCGCCACCAAATTCCAACCGCGATCCCGCCGCAATCTGCTCCCGGGCGCGAAATCGGCTCACGCATCCTCGACTGACTTTTTTCAGCTGAGTCGTCGCTGAATTGCGTCGAGCTCGCCCTGCTTGGCTGCTGAGTTCCGTTCGGCTGCGCCGCCTCGAATCCACGAATCCCCCTCTCGGCTCTCGAGGTTGCAGGAAGGCGAGCTGCAGGAATCTTGCAGAGCTTTCCGTCCGTAGTTTCGGCCTCTGAATCCCCGGGGGGCGGGGCTTCTTCTTCAAATTTCAAGTCTTTGGACGCTCGAGATCGAGGCAACCGCCCGGAGGGTCGGCAGCATTCCCCTTTTAGGGTTTCGGAGCTGTGTGATGGTCGGGAATGGCGCTTAAGGCCTCGGCTCAGGGCGCCGCGGAGGCGGCCATAGCGGCCATCGGCCGCGGCTACGATGTCGTCTCGGACGTCCGCCTCAAGTACTGCAAGGGCAAGCTCGCGGACCCGGACGCGCGCCTCATTGACCTCACCCGCGACGAGGCCCAGGACGTCGTGCTCCCCGGCGGGATCAAGGTCGCCGCCGTCCCCAAGTCCATCAAGTGCGACAAGGGCGAGCGGACGCGCTTCCGCTCCGATGTCCTCTCCTTCCAGCAGGTCCCTCCCTTTACCCTGCGTATTTTCAGCGACAGCTCCTGCTTACTGCCATTGGCAGTTGGTTGTTCTAGTCTACCGTCTCTAGTTTGCTAGGTTTTGAGCAAAGAAATGTATTCTTGCAGATGTCTGAGCAGTTCAACCGGGAGCTTTCGTTGACTGGGAAAATTCCATGCGGCATGTTCAATAGCATGTTTGATTTTTCTGGCTGCTGGCAGAAAGATGCGTCTGCCACCAAGTCGCTTGCTTTTGATGGCTGGTACATTTCGCTATACACAGTTGCTCTATCCAAGTCCCGTATTCTACTGCGCGATCATGTTACTCAAGCAGTGCCTTCAACATGGGATCCTGCTGCGCTGGCAAGGTCAGACAACTTCTTCTCGTGTGCTGCCATAAGACCAAACTGTGATCATTTGCACTGTAAAAAAAGTTTAGTAGCTTGGATATAGGTTAGGAAATTGTGTTATTGGAAACCTGGTAGGTTCGATTAGAAATTTGTGGTTCTAGCTCAATGCTATTGTTGACCGTTATTTATGTCATGAGGACATGAGGTTGATGGATGCTGCTTTGCTGGCACTTTTTCTTAGCTTCTCAGTATTATGTAAATTGTCATGTCACTAAAAAAGATATGAGTTAATGTTATTCCTCAACCTTGATGCTGGTTGCTTTAAGTTTCAGGTTCATTGAAAAGTTTGGAACCCACTTGGTTGTTGGTGTAAAAATGGGCGGGAAAGATGTTATTTATCTGAAACAACAGCATTCATCAAGCTTGCAACCAGCTGTTGTTCAGAAACGACTCAAGGACATGTCAGACAGGAGATTCCTGGATGCAAATGGACACTATGATATGAGTATAAAGGATGCATATGGGAAGGATAAGGTGCTTTTGTACTCTGCATTAAAATAAATCGTTTTTTTTGCCCTTTCTTGTTGTTAGATGGGGATTATTTGATACTGAATTTCAAGTAATCAGAATGAAACAATATACAAAAATCTGCTTGTAAACCTTACTATTAAACATTTAAACTGAAGTATATCTTTTAAAGGCAAGCTTTCAGTAATCTGATGCAATATCATGTGCAGAATGATGCAAGAGAGCAACGGCTAAGATTTGCGCAATCAAGCCCATCAAGTTCCTACTGCTCGAAGGAGGTATTGATTTTACCCCCCTAGGAAGTATGCTTAACACTTTTCTTGTTCATACAACGTTCTTTTTTAATACATTATCCAGGACTTGGTGATGGTGGTTAAGCGGAGAGGTGGAAGGGAATGGGACAAAGAGATGCCTCACAGTGAATGGATAAACACTGTTCAATTAGAACCTGATGTCATCTCGATGACCTTTCTACCTATTACTTCATTATTGAATGGAGTACCTGGCTGTGGGTTTCTGAATCATGCAATTAATCTGTACCTACGCTGTAAGTTCGTATCTCACTCTTCATTTCACGTGACAGAGCATCCTGTTGTTAATTCATTTTCTAAGCTGTTTGTTAGTCATGTTATAACATTGCTACTCGTATTCAGCGCACTGTACATCTCTATACTGAGGCGTTCTAAACTATTTTGCAATGGATATGTTGTTATGCATACTCTCCAATCCATAGATTGTCTTGTTGTTTATAGGTACCTTTTGTTTAGCGTGTCACTAGGCACTCTGAATGGCTGGCATCTATTATATAGTAGACGCTCGGAACACTGAAATGTCTGAAAGAAACAAATTGTGAATTCAATAGGTTATACATGAATTTGACTAGTTGGTTTACGTTATGTCACGGGGAACAGCTGATGTAGAAGTGTCCTAAAACGAGGTGATTGATTTATTCTGTTAATTGCAGATAAGCCTCCAATTGAAGAACTTCACCAATTTTTGGAGTTTCAGCTACCAAGGCAGTGGGCACCTGTGTACAGTGACCTCCCCCTTGGCCCTCAGAGGAAGAGACAGAGTAGTTCATCTTTGTCCTTAAGTTTCATGGGACCAAGGCTATATGTCTGCACGAATATGGTATGTGTATTCTTGTGATCTTTATAACTTTGTTTACAAGCAACAAGCAAGTAGTCATAGAGAGTTTGTGTATTTATTACTTAATATATGTTCTCATGGGTCGATGAGTGAGTTTACCCTGTCAGTTGTTACAGACTAATTGAAAAGGCACTGTGTTTGAAGAGAATTTGTATTCACGTTGTTTCCTTCAAATAACATGCATTGTGGTATTTGATACAGGTTGATGTGGGTGAACGACCTGTTACTGGACTGCGGTTGTATCTTGAAGGAAAGAAAAACAACATGTTGGCTATCCATCTACAGCATCTATGCTCCCTTCCTCAAATTCTGCAGCTTCAGGATGACCCATACAACCACAGAACACCAGAACCATATGACAGCAAGTACTTGGAACCATTCGGATCCTGGAAGCGGTTCTCTCATGTCTACACGGAACCAGTGGAGTCTGATGACGACTCCTCAATTGTGACCGGGGCACAGTTACAGGTCATCAGCCATGGGTTCAGGAAAATCCTCTTTCTCCGCCTCCATTTCTCCAAAGTTATCAATGCTGCACTGGTCAAGAATCCTGAATGGGAAGGATCGCCAAATCTGGGCCAGAAGTCTGGACTCATCTCGACTCTCATTAGCACTCATTTCTCGACAGCGACTCAGAAGCCTGCCCCTCGCCCAGCTGATGTGAACATCAACTCGGCTGTGTACCCTGGCGGTCCACCTGTGCCTGTGCAGGCACCAAAGCTCCTCAAGTTTGTGGATACAGCAGAGATGTTGCGGGGACCACAGGACACACCGGGATACTGGGTGGTCTCTGGTGCGAAACTGCAGCTTGAGAGGGGCAAGCTGTCGCTGCGGGTCAAGTACTCGCTCTTGACAGCCATGGTACCTGATGATGAGTATACACTTGATGAACATAGTTGAAACTCATTATTTCGATTGGCTAGTGTGCATTTAAGCATATGGTGCATGGCAAGTAAAGGTTTCAATGTGCTTCTTAGGAAGGCTTTCCAACATGTACATCGGTTGTCGTTCAATTCTGCCTATTTCTCTGAGCAGAGCGTGTCTGAAGTTAAATGCTTTTGCAGAAGGGTCAGGTGTATAACATTCTTTGTATATACATGATGTTTGTACATCCAACGAGGGGAGGGGAAGATGGCACCTGCTATTCTGCTCCTATCTTTTATTAACATTGGCTTGCCTACGCTGGCATTCTTTTGATCAACATTCTTTTACCAGCAATGAAGAACCAAATGATGCCGCTGTGACTCTGCCTTGCGAGACTACAATGCCAGCAACAGTTATCCCTAGCTATATTCGCATTTGAGAACACTATTTTTCCTGTCCTAATGTTGCAATTGAACCGTGAAATACCTAGGGCATGTTTGGATTGTTGGGGTAAATATTTGCCCCAAGAAAAATGTTTTACCCTTTTTCATTTACCCTTACCAAATTTGACTTCTTGAGGTGTTTGGATTATGAGGTAAATAATGTTGGTAGACTGAGCATTTAATTGAGCATATTTTTGTGGGTTACATCACAATTGACCTCAAATTTGACACTCTTGAAAGGCAAGTGAAATTGGAGTGACTACACATTTTCTCAACCTCATTTACGCCACATGTTCGGCACCCTTGAGGCTAATTTGGGGTAAATTTACCTCTACCCAAACATGTTCCTGGTTGCAAAGCAGGATCTAAGATTGACTAGAGTGGCGATGGCTCATCACTAAAAATACTCCATCCCAAATTACTATTTATTTAGCTTTTCTTCATACTTTTCTTTTGTTACGCATCAAGATATATACTTATGTTTAGATACACGACAAAAGAAAAAGTATCCAGAAAAGTCAAAATAGATAGTAAGTTGGAACGGATGTAGTAGTAAACAAAGGCTCTGAAACTCAAATTTCACAAGTAGCCGGATTTCAAAGTAACCAGGTTTCGGGACATCCCTAGTGCTAAAATCTCTTCTCGCGGCTGCCATTGGTAAGGACGGCAAATGATTCAACATACAGGTTTTTAACAACAAATTACACATATATGCTTCTACAGTTCTACACAGTGTATAACAATGAAGTGGTTACAGTTGACCCGTATAGACAAAAGTTGTTTGGAATTGTTCTCCAAAGGAGCGTCGGTGCCTTCGGCTACTTCACTAACTCATAACGCTCTTTATTTCAGTTGTTCGGCAACCTGTGTATTAGTCCCAATTGTCGTACAAACTCCAGCTCTCCATGCTTGCCTCTAAACTTCCCTACAGATGCAAACAATGAAACAAGCATATCAGAAACTAACATAGAGCAGCTGGTGGCACACACAGATGGCATGCAAAGACAGTTGATTCCATTATGATTCCAAACAAAGTTTGAAATTGCAAGCTCGTTTTCTTTATTTTGGGTTCATCACCAGCAGCTACATGCATGGCATATCTATAAACTTCTGGTAACAAAGAGGCTCCAGGTATAATAAAAAACATGCCTCTGCTCTTGAAAATATTGCCAATCAGCAGTATCACAGATCTACAGAGATGTACATACCATCCTCTCCAAGTCTTCAGAGAATCCAGCTTGATGTGTTGACTCTGAGTTCTCTCTCTTTAGGGCAAAGCGTGCATTATCTTTTTCTTCATAAAAATCAAAATCATCCAGGATTGATGTTCCCTGAGGATGATCCTTGAAAATTTTCAACATTTGCACACCTTGCAGCAACCCAATCTGCATAATAAGAATGATATTAGATCCAAAATTGTGCCTTAACAGAACATACAACGAGAAACCTTTTAATGTCTATTTGAGCATTAAATAATGGGAAGCTCTTAAGACGAACTTATATTAAACCTGTTAGTATCCTGCTTCAAAACATATAAAAGCAAATAACTTTGCTTTTAACATATTGTTTTTCTTATTGACAGATTTGAAATGGTACCTCCTGAGTGTCCCTACTAAATGTAACTGGTCTGTTATCATTGTATTCAAGAATTATATGCCTGAAAAGCCGATTTGGAATGTCCTTTATAATATGCCATATTATAGGGAAAAAACCACTCCATTTATCTCCTTTCCAAAAATCCATGGTCTTCTTGAAATCAACAGGGCCTAACATTTCAGCCAACCCTACAAACTGTCCGCTGGTGTTAACCTGAAAAAGGAAACACGAGGAACATAAGTGTATTGAAATTTCAAGATTCTACAATAGCCATGGTTGCTTCAGTCAAGTTTCGAAAAGAACATCCACTGGATTAGATAAATGTGTTCTTAATTGAAAAAAACATTATTACTTATTCTATTGGCAGGCTATCTTGACCAGAATCAGGTTCAAACTGTCTTCTTATGAAAATCACACGTTTAAAACAATGAACCACTTAATGCAGAAACAAAACAAGCGATCAGAAGAAATGACGAAAAATCATCAAAATGTAACATGCATCAATTTTTTACGCTAGGAAATAACAAATAGCCAACTACATCCACTTTTTGTTTAATTTATCCTTTTTTGAGGACATTAGAACTCAAACTACACAGGTAAGGAAGCAAGCATCACCACATGAATGCCTTCACCAAGTCCGTGCATGTGATCAGGTGTTCATTACAACCTTTTGAGTTGTTTATGTGAAAAATAAATCCTAAAACAAAGGTTGCTAAAATGTATTATCTAAAGAAGCCTTTAGTAAGGTGCAAATTCAAATGAATAAAGAACCCTGAAGTAGGCTGTCTATTGAGGCTGGATCCAGTCTATCACTAGTCATTTACAACCATTCATCTAAAACTTTGAAACTTAAAAACCAAAACCACTTGAATACCCTTTTAGAAAACCAGTTATGTCGCACTTAACTATCTTGCTCAAACATTGATTTTATCAGATACTAGGATCACTGACCTCCCAAAAAATACAAGAATAGTCTTTGCTGCTATAATATAAACTGTCATTTACTTGGGCTGTTATGACAGGCAAGATAAATAATTAGAAGGAAGCATTTGATCATTACTGACCGAGAAGAATAGGAACACAGGACACTTCTCCCCATTCTCTTTCATTAAAATTTGAGCATCATGGTAAGCAGCATCCAGCTTCTTGTTCCCGCTTGGTGTACTGGCCCAAACATTGTATTTGATACCTTTATGAATATCATCTTCACTGTATGATTTTATCATGAAAAACTTGGCCTGTTTGTACTGAACTGAAAAATCCGATCTATTGAATCGATCCCTACAGACCAATGAACTTATGATATCTTTCACATGAGAGGATGCTGAAATGTCATTCGATTTATTTGCTCTTGGCCCACGAACTTGGTCCATTATAGCCTCTGGATTTCTGCAGCGATTATCTTTCATATTGGTCCTATAGTGGTCACTACTGTTTGCAACTCTATTGACCATCCTAGGTTTTATGAAAGCATGTTTGCTTGTGGTAACTTTGGCTTGCTCATTGGTATTATTCCTGGAAAAAAATTGTCTTGAATGACCATTCCGATGAGAAGCAACTTGGCGGTACCTTGATGGTGCATGTGCCTCAGCATCATGCCACCAATGACCAGAGCGCGAAGGGATCTTATCTCGGTAGCGCCAATTTGGAGAAAGTGATGGGATTTCATCACCATACTCATATCTTCTTGAGAACAACGTGGTTTGAGGACTATAGTGCCATTGGCTTGAGCGTGAAGGTGCATACTTCTTACTAGACAAAGAAGGGATCTCATCGCCATACTGCAGCCCTCTTGGTAGCGAAGGGCCTCCATCATCATAGCACCATTGACGTGAAATAGGATTGATACCATCTGCATAGTGGCGTCCTCTGGCATAATCGACCATCTGTTTCAACAATAACTTGTCACGATGAAATATTTCCATACAGAAGAAGATTAGCTGTTATGCATGTGTCAGACTAAAAACAGAGATACAAGTCACCATTTTAGTAGTCAGAATGATAAACAGATATACCTCATTACAATGTCCTGAAGATTGATCGTTGTGGCTTGAAAAGGCAGTAAATCGGCCTGATCTTCTGTAACAATGTTCTGAATGATCTAAACCATAATCGAGTTCAGCTTCTGGATGCTTTCTCATGTGAGAAGCAGTAGTAGGATGTGAAGAAAAATAATCTGGCCTTACACTGATAGTGTTGATTTTGGTTCTCATTTTCCCCAATGCATGTACTAATGCATCTGGGCTACTTGGTGCTGCTTCTAATGCAGAAGATTTTTTCCAAGAACAGCCTGAAGTAGGAAGGCATGACTTCTGCCTATAATATTCCCTTCCCAGTGGCAATGGATCCTCAGAATATGCATGTGATCTAAGGTCAGTAACATAGTTGGACTCCACAGGCTGTGCTTGATAATCCTGATAAGGGAGAATTTGTTCAAGTAGAGTCAAAAAGAGCTTAATATGGATCGAGAGCTTTATCCACAAATGAATTAAAAACATACATGTCTTGACACATAGTGCCAGACAGCCAGAGTAACATTTCATTCACTGATCTATCTAAACTACAGGTATCGGCTGGGTAGACCGTAGTCTGGAGAGTCTGGGTATAGAAAATGCAATTATTAAGGCAAGATATTTAACGAGCAAATGCATTTAACATGCAAAAGTAACTGCTTATGGTTTTTCTTAAAACAAACTGATCTTTTGAGCTCATGCGAACAAGTTGAAATGTCCTAACCCATTTCAAACTAATTTAGTAAATGTTTTATTCTGTTTTATTGCTGAATTATTTGGCATGTAAAGCACTCAATATTTATTGTTTATAATTTGTATGGTTAAACAAGATATCATAAGGGTGTTAAAGAAAAAGGAAAGGATGAATGTTATCAAGAGCAAGCCTGTACCACACGCGACAAATCCCTTTTTGCCTGAGATAGTAACTGGTCATGTTCTTCAAACTTCATATTGCCCCCTACAGAATTGGCAGGAAAATAAACACATATCCAACGTTGCCTTGCTCATTTAGAATCCTAGGTTTTCTGAAAGTATCAGGACACATACATAATTGATACGAAGGACCCAAATCTTGCTCGGAAACGACATCATTCCTAATGGAAATACAAGTACCAATTTTTGCTTCTGTTTCCCCTTTCATTTCTGGTGGATCAAAAACCTCCTGCATCTGTCAAGCAAAAAACATGAAATAAATGCGAGAACTGACAAATAAAATAGCTAATCCATAGTTACAGACTGATACAATTTCACAATGATCAGAGACAACATTTAAGGTCAAAATATTAATATTTCATAAGTTGAAATCGGGACCCCTTTGGTAGAGCTCCTGCTCCTGCTAAACCTGGTAGAGAGCAGGAGCAGCTCCTTCAATCGTTTGGCAATATGCAAAAGAAACAATTGAGACAAGTACACAGGTATAATTAAACTGCACAAATCAGACTGGAAGCAGTTCTGCAAGTTTGTTAACAGATGATAGAAGAGATCAAACAAAACTCATGCATTGCTGCTCAAGTTGATTACAAACAACAGCTGCAGATGGATTAGCGCAAGCATGCACTGATTGACACAATCAATTCTAACAACCAAAAATGACAGATCTGGGCATGAACTTGAGCATCAGTGGGACCTACCAGAAGAAGGCAGCAACAGGTGTGGATGACTCAGGTCTCAGGCAGGATTGGCTACTTGTTCTAGTGCTGCGCGGCTTGCAGTCAGTTCCCACGCGGGGAGGTGAAAGGAGGATATCAGGATCCGGTGGCGACAATGTGGACCTAGCAGGAGGGTGTCAAGATCCTGCAGGCAGGGCATGCGGTGGGAGGGTGCTGGAGGTCAGGATCCTGATGGGTTGGAAAAGCAATGCAGGGGCAGGTTGGGGAGGTGACACCGAACCCTAGCCACCTCGGTGCAAAAGATTTGAAACCACAGGTACGTAGAGTGCTGAGATAGGTGTGAGGGGGAACAAAGGGAATTGCTGATGGGAGGCAGCTCATTTCCACTATGAGCCTTCTAGTACAAATTACAAAGCTTGGACCCCTGCTCCTCCAGTGTAGCAGCTTGTATGTTTGAAGTTTGGTAAAGCCCCTCGAGAAGCCTGAAGCTCTAACAAAGGGGGTCTTAATGTTGCCGCAGAGGATGACCAGTTTTTTTCCTCCCAAAGGTGTCCATGCACATGCACTCCATCCAATTGCTACTCCTGTGGTTGCGGCTATATACCTAGTTTCCTATGCAGAAAAAACCAGATGTTTTATGAAGAAAAAGCAAGGTTCCAGTCAACAAAATATAATACCCGTGGATTTCATAAAATGGATCACTAAGGTCACTTTTCCCTCAATATCCATACATCAAATATATCTGATGTGCTATAAAAGTTTCGGTATCCACGAAAATGCTACTTGCTGGACCTTAAGTTATTATGACTGCCTAAAGAAATTTCCTTTGTGGGTTATCTAAAAGTGCTGAACTAGAGAATTATGAGAGGGAAATGGAGAGACATGGGTTGGGATTGATTCAATACCAGTGACTGCAGAGCCCATCACTCCATTGATCAGTGAGGCGGGGAGGATGGCCTCAAGAAATGACAAATATAACAGCTACTAGCAAATAAGTAGCCCTTTATTAAAAGGCATCTTTTGTTTGGTCTTTTAATAAAATATAAATGCAGTAGGTGTAACAGATTATCCTACATGGCCAACTTTTATGTAAAAGGAACCTTTTCTGATCTTATTTAATAAAATAATATGCAACTCTCCTGCTTATTCAATGAACTTTTGTGCAAAACTCCAAATTGTATTACCCATGGAAAACCAGTTATTGCAGTGAAAGGCAGAAAAGGACAGGAAATTCATACTTGTCCTTTATGCTGCACCCTGTGCATCTAGAATAAAAATGTAACCTGATATATACACTTTCCTCTCAGCTAACCATGATCGCGAAATGAAAGTAAACTTGATCAGATATAAGAGCAACTCCAAGAGTCTCTTTAAAAATCACTAGTTAAAATCCTGATTTAGCTAGTATGTAAAATGAAATAGCTAGCAAAAAGTTGTTGACATCCAACAGCCTCTCTAAATTGAACTATCTATATGCTTCACCGCCTGTGGGTCCCGCCTGCCATACTCATGAAAATCAGGATAGCTAGTCACTAGCCACTAGCCAAAGATAGCTAGCGGGGCAACGAATTTAGCTAGTCAGGATAGCTAGTTATGTAGATAGCTAGTCTGTTGGAAGAGTGTTTTTGAGATTTTTTCCAAAATTTAGCTAGCCAAATCATTTAAGCTACTCTCTTGGAGTTGCTCTAAGGGACGACATTTCCTCAGGAAAATGCAGCAAATTTCACTACTCCATTGCGCAGCTGCGCCCTAAAACCCACAACTAGAACGGCTCTCCCGAAACTGATGAAGTTCCATCATCTATAAACAGTTGGGATCAATCCATGATCACGGGCGGACCCCCGTATAGGACACCGGTAATTTCGCGAAAAAAACGAAGTTATAGTAGGCAAAAATACACGGTTAGATCCGAATAAAAATAGCACACGTGAGGGGTTTGGGTGTTCGATTTCGCACTGCACGGAAGGGGAGGGAATGGGCGGGCATACCCCTGCCGGATGCTCGTCGCAGTGGAAGCGTCCGCCGAGGCCAAGGGCGGCGCTGTGTCGTCGCCGGAAGGAAAGGAGCGAGAGAGGGGTGGTGACTGGTGACGGGGAGCGGAGAAAAGAGCAGAAAAATATAGTGGGCTTAGGTTGGACGGGCCCGCACAGCAAATATCGCACAAGCAGAAGGCCCAGTTTGGCCCAGCGTGCTTTTTTCTTCTTCTTTTCAATTCCTCTTCTTATTTATTATTCCTTCCACTCTTATTTAGCCTACTTTCAAGATTTGCACTTTGTAATACTCCTTCCGTTCCCATGGTAGGTCGTTTGACTTTTTCCCTCAAATTTGACCACTCGTTTCATTAACAAATATGTAAAATATTGCATTTTTTTGTTGTGATTTGCTTTATTAATAAAAACTCTTTAAGAATGACTTAGATTTGACTATGTTTGTACATAATTTCTTGATAAGATGAATGGTCAAACTTCTAATAAAAAAGTCAACGACCTACAATTTGAAATGGATGGAAGAAGGGTCTGATTGGTTGGCTGCCAAAATTTTGGTAGCAATGTTTTGGCCACTGAATGGTTAGTTACCAAAAAAATTTGCTAGTCTCTCACAATTACTTTGCCAAAATGTTGCCAAAACTTTGACTATTGTTGAGATATATCCACCAAACCACCACAATCTTAATGCATCACATACAGGGGGTTTCGATCACGAGTTTGGTGCATTAAGTTTCAGAGGCTCCACCACTTCACTGCGGGCACGAAAAACCGAGAACCGAGAACCGAACCGAAGTAACCGAGAACCGAACCGAAGTAACCGAACCGATCGGTTTCGGTTCCTAATTCGGTTCCCGGATCTCGGGAACCGAAATAACCGGGTTAATTCGGTTCCGGGGCTCGGTACCCGAAATAACCGAACTAACCGAAATATATATTAGCACGGAGCCAAAATACCGAGTAAAGGTGATTGTTATGTTTGATGCTTGTGGAACATTGCTTGTTTGCATTAGAATTTGACACATATATGTGTCGTATCGCTTTTATGCTTATTGCTCCTTAAATTGTCTATGTTGGGTGCATAAAAAAGAGATGAAATCTTGTCAAAATTTGCATTTGAATGTGCTATTTTTTATGTTTTGAAAATTTCGGTTCCTTTCGGTTAGAACCGAAACCGAACCGAATTACCCGAAACCGAAAAGCCTCGGTTCCGAGTTCTTCGAGGAACCGATCGGTTCTAGGTTCGCCGGTAACCGAATTAACCGAATAACCGAAGAACCGAACCGACCGATCGGTTTCGGTTAACCGAATGCCCGGAGTGACCACCACTGTCGAATTGTGGAGGCTACGATTGTCGGGGCAGCCCTAAGGGTCTCCTAAATAACCAAGGGGAAACCCGCTTAAAACCTGCAAAAAAACGCAAACGCAAATTAACTTACACACCTAACACGCATACACAGCACCACCACGGTCCTGGTGGCCCCCGCGGCCCGCCAGGACGACGCAGCAAACGCCCCTCGAGTGAAGTTCGCTTCGCTCGAGGGGTAGACGCTCCCACGGGCGGGGTCCGCCTCGCTCGGGGGCTCAACCACGCCCCTCGAACGAGGTCCGCCTCGCTCGAGGGCCGGGCACCCCCTCGGGTAGGGCCGCTCCGCTCGAGGGCACCCACGCACGCCTCCCCCCCCCGCGCACCGCGCCCGCGCGCGTGTACGGGCATTTAATGCTCTGACGCAGTAGGTCACGCCACTACTCTGACGCGCCTGGGAATCACGCCCCGGCGCAGTTTTGCCAACTCCCGGGGGGAGGCCATCCCGGCCGCTGTTCAGCACTGTGCGGCAAGGCTAGTGTCAGCTCCGTGGCACTGTGCCACCTGCCCCTGTACGGCTAACACGCCGCGCCCTCGAAGGGGGGTCGGCAAGACCCTCGAATATCTTCTACGTGCTTATGCAGGACTCACCGTGACGTCGGGCCGGCGGGATCGGACATCCCCGTCGTTGTCAGCCCTGTGCGGCCATCCCCGCCACTGCAGCGCCACGCCGGGCGCTGTGGCGACATCCCAACGCTATTGAGCACGCGGGGACGGGACACCGTCACGCCTACCACTGTACCTCGTACGGGCCACTGTCAACGGCCCCCTCGAGCCCTCTCGGAGCCGCCCCGGTCAACCACTACGCCTCTACCCTCGAAGCTACTCCTGTTCGGGCACAGGACGCGCCACGACGCTGCGACTGGAGCAAGATTCGCCAGGACGGCCATCAACTCTACGGCACTGTTCGCCATACCGCAACACGTGTAGAAATAGTGCGGCATGCATGTTAACTGCCCTCTCCTTAGCCTATAAAAGGAGGGGCAGCCCCCCAGCCGCGGGGGACGGGACGACGGACAGCAAACGCTCACACACTCTCCGCCTTCCCCACGATATTGGCACTTGCCTCAATCAAACCTCTGGGACTTGGAGGCCACGCCTCCTCTCCCGCCTCGCTTGTAGCCACCCCTCTACGAGCACCACGGTGCAAGCAATATAGTGCCCCGAGCACACCACTGTTGGACGTACAGCCTCGGCCGGAACCAGGATAAACCAAGTGTCTCTAGTTGCTTAGCACCGGCCATCGAGAGGCAGATCTCAGCGCTCATTACTAGTTAGTGTCGGGACTACTTTCCCCACCAACAATTGGCGCGCCAGGTAGGGGCTTGCGCTAAGGTCGGCTCGTCACCAGCCCTCTCGATGGTGATTCGCACCAAGTATCGCGGCCAGAGGTACTCCATGGGCAGCTCGGACCCCCTCCCGACCGGATTCGAAATCCGGTTCGGGAGTCTGAACTTCCAGGCTACGGGGAACGACTACCTCATGCGCCTCACCAACCGTGAGGAACTTCGTGCACGGCGCCAAGCCGGGTCCGTCCCGGTCGCCGCCGCACGCGTCGCCGCGACACCGGCGCCGCCGGCCACGGATGCCGCGGGTCCTTCGACGCCACGGCGCCGCCGTCGCTCCGGCCCGCGCTCGCGACAAGCGCGGTCGAGAGCCGACACGCCGTGCGCGTCGACTCGCAGCGCGACGCGCCCTCCGGCGAAACAACAACCGCCCCGGTGGGGGAGCGCTCAACCTCAGGACTGTGCTTCCCCATTGGTCTGCGCGGCGCCACGACGGCGTACGTCGCCTCCGCCAACGCCAATACAGCGACGCGCAAGGTTCACCCTAGCCGCCATGTCCCGGTTGCCAGGGACCCCGGTGCCTCCGCCGGCGACGAGTCATCCTAAGGCTCCGCCGACGAGCTGCCACCTGCCACTTCGCACGGATACGCGGAGTGGGACTTCTCCGGTGTGCCCGACCGGTGATGTTCCGGCGGTTCCTTGACGCCACGGACTACTGGTTCGGCTACTCCGACGACTCCAGCGCCGGGAGCTACGACCCCGTGCGGGAGTGCTGCTTGGTGATCACTAGCAACCAGGCGAACGCCGCCGACGCGGCAGAAGCCGGCGACGGAGAGGTTCTCATCGGTCTGGGGACTGGACCGCACATGGCTGCGGGGCCGAGCGCCCCTCCCCCCTCAACGCCGACGTCAATGCGCAGCTGGCCCAAGCGCACGAGCTTGAAGCCAAGCTCGCAGAGGAGTACCGCGCGGTACGATTGCTTCGGGCCTCCATCGCCGGAGAAGCCTCCGCGTGCGGCGAACGCGCGCGGGAGTTGGGTCGACAAGCCCGTGACCGCATCAACGCCGACTTCAACGTCGACGATCTGATCACGCCCCCGCGAGCAAGCCAGAAGCTCGCTGCTGCCGCGACGCTGCTGCGGGCCATGCCTGCCCCCTCGACGCCCGAGGCACGGAACCTGTACGGCAAGGCGCAGGCACTCATCGAACAAGCGGCCGTCCAACAGGCCGAAAGTTCGGTGTCTCGCATCCGCCAGCAGGGAAGTGCGCGGGACGACGATGGCGCGGGGGGTCCAGAGCCCTCGGTGCACACGGGCGGTGCGGCGGAGCGCCCCCGCCAACCCGGGCGCACGCCGGCCAAGGAGCGGCTCCTCGACACGCGCGAGCAAGCCCAGGACGGCGACGCCCGCAATGTCATCAACGCCCGGTGGATGAGCAACGCGGAGGCACGCGCAGCGGCGGGCTACGACCCCTGACGAGGCGGGCGCTACGACAGCCGGGAGGATCGCTCACCAACGCCAGAACCACTGGGAACCCGCGTGTTAAGCCGGGAGATCCGCATGGCGAGCTTCCCCCAGCGCTTCCGCCAGCCCACGACGATCGTCAAGTACAACGGGGAGACAGACCCCCGCGTGTGGCTCAACGACTACCGCCTGGCGTGTCAACTGGGCGGAGCCACCAACGACGAGGTTATCATCCGTAACCTCCCCCTGCACCTCGCCGACTCAGCGCGAACGTGGCTCGAGCACTTGCCAGCCAGCCAGATCCACAACTGGGACGATCTGGTCCGCACGTTCGTGGGAAATTTCCAGGGCACGTACGTGCGCCCTGGGAACTCCTGGGACCTGCGCTCTTGCACCCAGAAGCCCGGCGAGTCACTCTGGGACATCATACGACGCTTCTCCAAGCGTTGTACGGAGCTCCCAAGCGTGGCGCAGTCCGAAATCTTGCACGCCTTCCTCGAAGGCACCACATGCTGGGATCTTGTGCGCGAGCTCGGGCGCAACCCACCGGTTGATTCGAACGAGCTGTTCGACATCGCCACCAGCTTTGCCTCAGGCAAAGAGGCGGTGGGGGCGATCTTCGACGGCAAGAAGGGCAAGCGCGTGGACGACGCGCCCGCGGAGGGCAGCAAGTCCAAAGAGCCCCATCAGAAGAACAAGCTCGGCAAGAAGGGAAAGAAGCCGCGCCGCGAGGCGCGCAGGCAGGGGCACGACGACGGTGGTGACGAAGCCCTTGCTGTTGACCCAGTTCGACGGGGCCCTCGACCAGCCCCTCGAGGCCCGGGGGTTTTCGACGACATGCTGAAGAAGCCATGTCCCTGCCACAAAACGCCAGTCAACCACACCCTCGAGCAGTGCGACATGCTCAAGCAGTTCTACGACCGCGCCGCCGCGAAGGACGGCGAGGCCAAGAAGGACCGGGGTGACGGCGACGCCGGTGGCTTCCCCGCCGTAGAGAATGTCTTCCTCATCTTCGGGGGGCGGACCGTCGACATGTCCAGCCGCAAACGCAAGCGGGAGCGGCACGAAGTCCTCGCCGCGGAAAAGGCGCCTCCCTCCTTCCTCGATCATGTTCAGCCACGAGGATCATCCGAACCGCATCCCCAACCCGGGTCAGTACCCACTCATGGTCGACCCGGTCATCGGGAACGCACGGTTCTCGAAGGTCCTGATGGACGGAGGCAGCGGCCTCAACATCCTCTACGTGCACACGCTGCGCCTGCTGGGGATCGGGTTGGGCCAGCTGCGGCCCAGCACGACGTCGTTCCATGGCGTCGCGCCGGGCAAGCGCGTCCAGCCCCTCGGGCAGATTGACCCGCCAGTCTGGTTTGGCACGCCGGACAACTATCGCAAAGAGACGCTCGCCTTTGAGGTGGTGGGGTTCAGGGGCGCGTACCACGCCATACTTGGGCGGCCATGCTACGCCAAGTTCATGGTGGTCCCCAACTACACCTACCTCAAGATGTAGATGCCGGTGCCCAACGGCGTCATCACCGTGGGCTCATCCATCGAGCACGCGTTCGACTGCGACGTCGAGTGCGTGGAGCACGCCGAGGCGCTGGCGTTGGACGAAGCGCTCGTGGCCAACCTGGTGAAGCTGGTCAACGAGGACCTCGACTCCGCCGCCAAGCACGCCGGCAGCTTCGAGGCTGCCGAATAGACCAAGGGGTGCCCCTCGACCCTGCTTCCCCCGAGGGCAAGGCGTTGAGGGTCAGTTCCACCCTCGACCCGAAATAGGAAGTGGTGCTCGTCGACTTTCTCAGCGCCAACGCCGACATCTTCGCGTGGAGCCCCTCGGATATGCCAGGCATTCCGAGGGAGGTCGCCGAGCACTCCCTTGATATCCTACCTCACTTCCGTGCCGTGCAGCAACGTCTGCGTCGCTTCGACGAGGAGCGGCGCCGGGCGATCGGAGAAGAGCTGCAAAAGCTCCTCGAGGCTGGGTTCATCAAGGAAGTGTTCTACCCCACATGGCTAGCTAATCCCGTGTTAGTGAAGAAAAAGAATGGGAAGTGGAGGATGTGTGTAGACTATACTAGTATTAATAAAGCATGTCCTAAAGTTCCTTTTCCTTTGCCGCGTATCGATCAAATCGTTGATTTGACCGCCGGGTGCGAACTGCTATGTTTCCTTGATGCCTATTCCGGGTACCACCAAATAAAGATGAAAGAGTCCGACCAGCTCGCGACTTCATTCATCACGACGTTTGGGATGTTCTGTTACGTGATGATGCCGTTCGGTCTCCGAAACGCGGGCGCAACATATCAGCGATGTATGCAGCACGTCTTTTGAGATCACATCGGGCGAACCGTTGAGGCATACGTGGACGACATAGTCGTGAAAACCAGGAAGGCGGACGACCAGGTTAGCGACCTCAACATCGCGTTCGGCTGCCTACGGGCCAACGGGGTAAAACTGAAACCCGAAAAATGTGCCTTCGGCGTGCCGCGAGGCATGCTGCTAGGATACATTGTCTCCCAGCGAGGTATCGAGGCCAACCCCGAAAAGGTTGCCGCCCTCGAACGAATGGGTCTGATTCGGGACCTCAAGGGGGTTCAAAAGGTGTTGGGGTGCCTTGCCGCCTTGAGCCGCTTCATTTCGCGGCTCGGCGAGAAAGGCTTGCCCCTCTACCGACTCCTGAAGAAGCACGAGCGGTTTTACTGGACCATCGAGGCCCAGGAGGCGCTTGATAAGCTAAAGGCGTCCCTTACCCACGCTCCAATCCTCACACCGCCATGGGACAACGAACCTCTGTACCTCTACGTAGCCACGACCACCTAGGTGGTCAGCGCCATCATCGTAGTAGAGCGCACGGAGGAGGGGCACGCCCTGCCTGTCCAGTGGACTGTGTACTACATCAGCGAAGTCTTGTCCGAAACCAAGGCGCGCTACCCACAAGTCCAGAAGCTGCTTTACGCAGTGGTACTCGCGCGGCGCAAACTCCGCAACTACTTCGAGGCTCTTCCGGTCATGGTGGTCTCCTCCTTCCCGTTAGGAGAAATCATCCGCAACCCAGATGCAGCAGGCATGATTGCCAAGTGGTCAGTGGAGCTGATGGGCGAAACGCTCGCGTACGCGCCGCGCAAAGCCATCAAATCCCAAATCTTGGCGGATTTTGTTGCCGAGTGGACGGACACGCAGTTGCCGCCGCCACAGATCCAGGCCGAGTGCTGGACTCTGTACTTCGACGGGTCAGTAATGAAGACAGGCGCGGGCGCGGGCCTGCTCTTCGTCTCACCCCTCGGGGAGCACCTGAGATACGCCGTGTGTCTCCACTTCCCCGCGTCAAACAATATGGCTGAGTACGAGGCCCTCCTTTGTGGCCTCAAAATCGCCATCGAAACAGGAATAAAGCGCCTCGACGTGCGGGGGGACTCGCAGCTCGTGATCGACCAGGTCATGAAGAATGCGAGCTGTCACGACGACAAGATGGAGGCGTACTGCAAAGCTGTGCGCGCCCTCGAGGACAAGTTCTACGGGATAGAGCTCAACCACGTGCCTCGCCGGTACAACGAGGAGGCGGATGAGCTCGCCAAGATCGCGTCGGGGCGGGTCACCATTCCCCCGAACGTTTTTGCGCGAGACATCACCCAGCCGTCCGTCAACCTCGAGCCCTGCCCCTCGAGCTGCGAGGAACCCTCGGGGGCTCCCTCGAGTCCGACAGGCCGGAGCCCATGGACGAGGACCCCTCGAACGAGGTGTACGTGCTCTCCCTGCTCGAGGGGTACGGCGCCGACGAGGCCGAGGCCATGGACGTCGAACCAGCCCCCAGCGAGGTGGACTGGCGCGACAAGTATATCGCCTGGATGGATAGAGGGGAACTCCCCTCGGACCGGTCCGAGGCCAGGCGCATCGCCAGGATGGCCAAGACATTTACCCTCGTCGACGGCGAGCTGTACAAGCGCGCCGCCTCCGGCATCCTGCAGCGGTGAGTGCCCATCCCTCAGGGGCGCGAGCTCCTCCGGGACATACATGCGGGCGTGTGCGGTCATCACGCAGCACCCCGCACCCTCATAGGTAACGCGTTTTGCCAGGGCTTCTATTGGCCCACCGCGGTCACCGACGCCAGCGAGATTGTGCGCACCTGCGAAGGGTGCCAATTCTACGCCCGCAAGTCCAATCTCCCTGTGCATGTCTTGCAAACCATCCCCGTCACATGGCCCTTCGCTGTGTGGGGACTGGATATCATCGGGCCCCTGCGAAAGGCGCCCGGGGGCTACACTCACCTTTTGGCTGCCATCGACAAGTTCTCCAAGTGGGTGGAGGTACACCCCATCACGAATCTCAGGGCAGAGCAGGCGGTGACGTTCTTCACCGACATCGTCTACCGCTTCGGAGTGCCCAACTCCATCATCACCGACAACGGGTATTAATTCACGGGCAGAAAGTTCCTGGAATTCTACGATAAGTTCCACATCCGCGTGGACTGGGCAGCCGTGGCGCATCCACAGACCAACGGTCAGGTGGAACGCGCCAACGACATGATCCTACAAGGCCTCAAGCCCAGAATTTTCGACCGGCTGAATAAGTCCGGTCGGAAATGGCTCCAGGAGCTGCTGGCGATTGTGTGGAGCCTTAGGACCACCCCAAGCAGGGCCACCGGGTTCACCCCATTCTTCCTGGTCCATGGTGCAGAGGCCATCCTCCCCACGGACTTGGAGTATGGGTCGCCCAGGGTTCGGGGCTACGACGAAGACGCCAACCAGCGAGCCCGCGAGGACTTGCTGGACCAATTGGATGAGGCGCGCACCGTGGCCCTGATGCACTCCGCAAAGTACCAGCAGGCCCTAAGACGCTACCAAGCCCGGAAGGTGCAGCGACGAGACTTCAGCGAGGGGGACCTCGTCCTAAGGCTACGCCAAGACAATCGAGGCCGCCACAAGCTGTCGCCCCCGTGGGAGGGACCCTATGTCGCGGTGAAGGTGCTCAAGCCCGGCACGTACAAGCTGGCCAGCGAGGATGGCGAGGAACTCACCAACGCTTGGAACATCCAGCAGCTACGTCGCTTCTACCCTTAGCGATGATTTCCAAGTTTTTTGTTGTAAATTACATGCCAACACCCCAGTTGGCAGCCTATATGTAAAAACCAACAAATCAGTAAAAGTTGAAGGGAAACTTGGCTTTCCCCAGAAAACCAAGTCACCCTCGGGGGCTACTGCGGGGGGCATCCCCCAAAAAAATGGTCACATTTTTTCGCAAAAAATTCGCATTCGCAAACGCGCTAAGTACAATTCGACCTTAGGCTCGAGTGAGTTCAGGCGGGATGCGGGTGGCCAAGCGGAAAGGACGCCCGAGCCAGAGACGGCCTACACCTCCGTGAGGACATGGCCCTTCTCTCCCGCCTCCGGCCCAGCGAGCTGCTTACGAAACCGAACTTCCCCAACCCAAACTCACCCATGCAAAGGAAAAATAGAACAGCACGATAAGCGAAACAAGAAACATTACTCAAATTTACAAGTATTTAAACATCTCAAAAAATCACTTGTCTATTTACACGACCAGACGGCCCAGACTTAACACTTAAAAAAAGGGCCCAGCGCCCAGTGGTCTCAGGCTTGGGGATCGCCGCGTCAGGAGCGTCGGGGAACAAGAAGTCCTCGAAGTCTTCGGCGAGCGTCTCGGCAGCAGCAGCGGCAAGCGCGTCGGCCACCTCGTCCTCAGCGCGCTCCATCGCCACCTCGTCCTCAACGCCCTTCGGGACGATGTAGCCCGACGCCACGGCCTCGAGGTTCACCTCGTAGTGAGACCTCACTACGCCAAGAGCCTTCTTGATGCCTAGGTGGAGAGCGCGGTGCATCCGCCTCGAGACGTGCCCGCCAAGAGCGCGCAGGCGGCTCGCCAGCGAGCTCCCGGCTTGCGCCTCGCCTTCCTCGACCTCCTGGCAGGTCTCGAGGGCGGCGGCCCGTAGCTCCTCCAACTCCTGTTGAGAGGAGTTGTAGGCCGTCTGCAGCGTCTCAGCCCGGGTGGTCGCGTGCCCCAGCGCGGTCCGCAAGCATGGAAGCCACGAACAATAAAAAGATGAAGTTGGGAGCGGACCCCAAAAGAACGAATCGACGAACAAAAACCGAACGGAAACAAACTCACCTTCAACCTGCTTCTTCTCCACCTCGAGGGACCGACGCTTCTCCTCAGCCTCCTGCTGCAGCTTGAGGAACGAGGCCCCCTGCTCCTCGAGGGACTGGCGTTGGTCTTCATGTGAGATGCTGAGATGCACCAACTCCTCGTTGAGGCGCGACGCCTCCTCTTCCTTCTTCTGGAGCGTGGCCCGCACCTCCTCGAGCGCGGCGCGCTCCCGCTGGAGTTGGACCAGCACCACTTCGCGCGCCATCTGCTCCTGTTCGAGCGCGGCCCGGGCCTCGACGAGCGCCGCCCGCTCCCGCTGGAGTTGGGGAGCTGCTCCTCCGCTGTAGCGAGCGCGACGGTCTTGTCCGCTAGGGCTGTCTTCAGCCCCTCCGCCTCCTGGGGTGCCGCACGCCCTTGTTCGAGCTGGGCGCGGGCAGTGGCGAGCTCCACCTCCCATGTCGACGCGAGGGAGCGCACGTTCTCCAGGTCCTCGTGAGCCCGACGTAGGGCGTCGTCCCGCTCGACCAACACCGTCCGCACCCGCACGACCGCGGAGGCGCCTTCCGCGGCCTGGGCGCCTTGCTCCGGGGGCGAGTCCAGCAGGGCCTCGGCCCTGTATGCCAGCCACCTGTCAGGCGACCTGAACGCCTCGACAAGGGCCTCCAGGGCTTCATACTGCCCCCGGTACCAGCGGGAATCGACGTCAAGGTGATCGAGGACGGCGTACCGCTCCCGGGCCTGGTGCTCTAGCTCCTGCCACCAACAAGCAGAGCGAGAGGTGCAGGCGTCAGAAAAAACACGAATGAAAGAAAACGCAGGGGGAAGAATCGTGAAACTCCACGGAATTTAGCTGACCTGGAAGGTGCGCCACGCCGGACCGCCATGGATCCACAGCGCCTCGTTTAGCGCCTGATTGAGAGCAAGGCGTCGTAGACACGGAGCTCCTCCCAAAGCTTCTGCTCCGCCTGAGCATCGAGGTAGTGGGCCGGTGGGGCGTCAGCCCCCTCCTACCCCTGTTCCAGGCGCGCTGAGGGTCCGGCGCGCGGTGACGAAGGCCCCGCGCCGTCCGCCGGCATTCAAGCGCCACGCGGCGTCGTCCCGGGCCACAAGCCCCCCCTGCCGAGGCCTCGGGGGCTGGTGTGAGCGCGCTCGTCCATTGGTCCCGGCCCCGACGGTGGGACGTCGTCGTCGTCGCCGGGATCTCCACCACCGCCGCCCCCCGGGCCGCCGGGCCGTGGCGGCGCGAGCAAAGTTGGCGGCGCGGCAACCGCCACGGCGGTGGTCGCCGCCGTCGTTGGCACCGGCGAGCCGTGACTCCACCGCGGCCGCCGGCCGGCCGCGGCTCCACCTAGGCCGCCGGCTCTTGCGGCTCCACCCCGACCAATGGCTCCCTGCAGCCTCCACCTCGGTCACCGGCCGCCGCGGCTCCGCAACCGCCGCCGCTTGCCGCACCTCTCCGTGGCCGCCGGGGCGCGGCACCGCGGCCGCCGCCACCGGCCGCAGCCCCCCGGTGGCCCCGACCGCGCTATGCGAGCCACCGCTCGCCGCCGTCGCCATGCTCGCGCCGCCGCCCACGACGCCCTTGACGAGCGCCGCCTGGTGGGGACGACCGCGTCCGTCCTCAGCACCTTGGCCGGCGCAGGAGGGGGCATGGTGGGCGCCACCCCGCGAGCACGAAGACAAGAAGCTTAGGCCCCGACCAATCTAAGAACGCGCTCGAGGGGAAGCGACCACTTACCTCAGGATGGAAAATCCCCTTTTCCTTTTCCTCGGGGGCTCAGCGGATGTCGTTGCCGCCGCCGGTGCGGCCTCCGCCGCACCCCCAGCCTTCTCCGCGGTGCGCGTCGCCTCTCTCGTTAGTTGCCCGGCGGCGGGCACTCCCCGCGCCCGCCCCAGGCACCGTCTCCTCCGCCGCCTCCACGGCCCTGGGCGAGGGGGGCGAAGGCTCCCACCTCTCGGGGGGAGCCCGGCCCCCATCGCTCTCCTCCTCCTCCTCGCCTGACGACGAGTACTCCTCGGTCCCAGGAGAGGAGAGACCCTGCTGCTCGCGCAGCCGGAACTCCTCACTCCTTTGTTCCCGGCGCTCTCGCCGCTGGAGGCTTCGCTCCCTCTTGCGCGCCGCTCGCTCCTGCTCCCCGCCGCCGCGCGCGCGCGCGTGCGCTCGGGACCGGGGCGTGGGCGGGTCAGACCGCACGGCGCTTACGGCCCTTATCTGCAAAGGAACGGGCAAGATCTCAAGACACGACAACGCCTCGCGAACCAGCAGGACAAAGGGAAGCGGGAGTCCACTTACCAACGGGCCAACAGGAAGCATGGTGAACGCACAGAGCGTCACATCGTCGTTCCGGCCGGTCTGGAGGTCGATGGCGCGCCGCGCCCGGGTGGCCACGTACTCCCGTGGGAAGAGGCCCGGCACCAGCTGTGATTGTGCCAATGCGATGGGGTCCGCGTCCTCGTGCATCTCGAAGATGCGAAGCGACCTCTCCATCAAGGGGACGATCCGCCGGTGATGGAGGTTCGCGAGGACACACCCCGCGGTCAAGTCGCCGTCCGCCAGGACCTTCAACGCGTTCAGGAGCGAGTACAGCCGCGTCTGGTGTGAAGGCAGTGACACCCCGTGGTGCCAGGAGTCGGCCTTGTCCTTCAGGAACTCCACGCTGTAGTGGTAGCACAGCGCTCGCATGAATCGACTCGCCGGCGCCGCGAATCCCGGCTCGTGGAAGCGGATGAAATTGACGACGTAGCCGAACGGCGGGTTGGGCTCCCGCTCGTTCGGGTGCGGCACAATCCACACCGCAGGGCGTTCGTCCTCGTTCGCCGCAAGTTGGCCGGCGGTCACCAGCTCGCTCAAGGAGAGCCGCGTCGCCGTTGAGCGCGACCACAACAGTGGGTCGATAATGGAGATGGGCTGAGGAGGAGCCATGCGAGTTGGCGAAGGGACGAAAAGCGTGAAGCAAGAGCGATGCGCCGGCGCGAAGGCAAGAGCAGCTCAGAAGCGGAAGCGCAAGGGGCGAGGACGGCGGACGCTAAGTGTGAGAGGTAAAAACTCGCCTCGCCTCCCCCTATTGGCTTTATAGATCCACGGGATGTGTTCTCTGGAGCGCACGCCCCGCACGCATTAACTGCAGGTAAGAAGCCTCGGCCGCTGACGGACGGGACCCACCACGACTGAGGCAGCCGCACGCCAGCATGCGCGCTATCATTACGGCGCGGCAACCGATCCGCGTCGCGCGGGCGGTCACGTCCGCCCACCCACGCCGCCCACTACGCGCGCGGCCGCGCCGCCGAAAAGGCGCGCTCGCGGCGTGAGACCGCGGCTGCGACTGCGCGCATTTAATGGCCCGGTCCCTTACCCGTCAAGGATGACCCTCGAGCGGCTCGAGCCCTACGCTCAAAAAACCTGACCCTCAAAGGGTGCGACTACCGACCAGTGGCCTCGAAACCCGTTCAACGTGAATGGGCGCCACAGGTGCCCTCGATTCACGAAAAACTACTGAACAGCAGCTCGAGAGCCGGCGTAGCTGAGAACCCTCGAAGCCTGCAGATGCGAAAGGACGGGGGGCACCTAGATGCCACCCCGTGATGGCCCTAGTGATCAGGGGTTCAGAAACTTAACCCTCGAAGGGTTCGAACAAGTGCCCCAGATCACCAGAGTAAGGGACGACCAGGGCGCGTGCATGCGAGCCTTTCCTCGAGCCCACCGGCTCGAGGGCGCCCCACATGTCGTGTTCGAGAGCCAGCGAGGGCAGCTAGTCGGGGGGGATCCCACCGAGGGAGAGCTTCCGCGCCCTCGGTCCCTAGCGAACGGGATCGAGCCCCACCTAGCAAACCCGCGCAAGCGCTATAATGGGCGAGTCTCCGGACCACGAGCCTACCCTTATCGAACGGGGCATGGGCGTCCACTTGAACCACCTGCTAGCAGCTCAACGAGGAATCCGCAATTCGCGACCCGATCGATGGGGGTTGCGGAGACCTCACCCTCCGTCCCGCGAAGGGACGGCGAGGGCGCGTTTAGAACAAGACGGAGAGCTCGTCCCGATCGCCTCGAATGGGCCCAGGCTCGGGGGCTCGACACACGGCTACACCTCCTGGGGTGCACCGAACGCGAGAATCACCAGTCATGCGCGTGCGACCGAGGCCGGCTGGGACACTGCCGATGCCGGTTGAAACAAATGCCCCGCCCACTGGTAATAACTCGCGAAAAAACCCCTGCAGGAGCACTCACGCTCCTGCAGGGCTTCGGGGGCTAGACCCGCGGGTCCGTTGACGCGGCCCCACAGAAAGGCATTGGCAACCAGGAGGGAAGAACGTTCTATCAGCAGACTTCAGCACCTGCGGGATCCTAATGGAAACACCCACAGATGCTCGGGGGCTACTGTCGGGGACAGCCCTAAGGGTCCCCTAAATAACCAAGGGGAAACCCGCTTAAAACCTGCAAAAAAACGCAAACGCGAATTAACTTACACACCTAACACGCATACACAGCACCACCACGGTCCTGGTGGCCCCCGCGGCCCGCCAGGACGACGCAGCAGACGCCCCTCGAGTGAAGTTCGCTTCGCTCGAGGGGTAGACGCTCCGACGGGCGGGGTCCGCCTCGCTCGAGGCCCTTACGCTCCCTCGGGCGGGGTCCGCCTCGCTCAGGGGCTCAACCACGCCCCTCGAACGAGGTCCGCCTCGCTCGAGGGCACCCACACACACCTTTCCCACGCCCCCCCCGCGCACCTGCTCCCGCACGCGTGTATGGGCATTTAATGCTCTAACGCAGCAGGTCACGCCACTACTCTGACGCGCCTGGGAATCACGCCCCGGCGCTATTTCGCCAACTCCCGGGGGGAGGCCATCCCTGCCGCTGTTCAGCACTGTGCGGCAAGGCCAGTGTCAGCTCCGTGGCACTGTGCCACCTGCCCCCGTACGGCTAACACGGCGCACCCTCAAAGGGGGGCCAGAAAGACCCTCGAATATCTTCTACGTGCTTATGCAGGACTCACCGTGACGTCGGGCCGGCGGGATCGGGCATCCCCGTCGCTGTCAGCCCTGTGCGGCCATCCCCGCCACTGCAGCACCACGCCGGGCGCTGTGGCGACATCCCAACGCTATTGAGCACGCGGGGACGGGACGCCGTCACGCCTACCACTGTACCTCGTACGGGCCACTGTCAACAGCCCCCTTGAGCCCTCTCGGAGCCGCCCCGGTCAACCACGACGCCTCTACCCTCGAAGCCACTCCTGTTCGGGCACAGGACGCGCCACGACGCTGCGACTGGAGCAAGATTCGCCAGGACGGCCATCAACTCTACGGCACTGTTCGCCATACCGCAACACGTGTAGAAATAGTGTGGCATGCATGTTAACTGCCCTCTCCTTAGCCTATAAAAGGAGGGGCAGCCCCCCAGCCGCGGGGGACGGGCCGACGAACAGCAAACACTCACACGCTCTCCGCCTTCCCCACGATATTGGCACTTGCCTCAATCAAACCTCTGGGACTTGGAGGCCACGCCTCCTCTCCCGCCTCGCTTGTAGCCACCCCTCTACAAGCACCATGGTGCAAGCAATATAGTGCCCCGAGCACACCACTGCTGGACATACGGCCCCGGCCGGAACCAGGATAAACCAAGTGTCTCTAGTTGCTTAGCACCGGCCATCGAGAGGCAGATCTCAGCGCTCATTACTAGTTAGTGTCGGGACTACTTTCCGCACCGACCATGACAACGAATTTGACATATTAAGTTTGGGAAGCCCCAACACGAGTTCAGTAGACTACATCACGGGAGCTCCGGCCACAAGTTGGTGTACTTAGTTTCATATGTTTCACCATAGGTTGAATACTCTAGCGGCTCGAACATGTATAAATCCCACTATTTACTCTCCGACAGACACCCCTATAGAGGTTGTTGGATATAAAACTCCGACAGAGCTGATTGGTTGACTGCCAAAATTTTGACCACCGATTGGGCCAGTTTAGTTCGCGGAATGAAACTTTTGGGTCCCCTTTCAAGGTCTACTGGATGTATTGAATATAGATTATTTACAAAAATAATTACACTGATGGACTGGAAATTGCGTGACGAATCCATTAAGTCTAATTAATTCGTCATTAGAGATTGTTTACTGTAGCACGACGTTGTCTAATCATGACATAATTAGGATCGTTAGATTCATTAAAAAATTAAGGTAGGGGTCGTGGAATGGATTTTGTTATTAATCTACATTTAATACTCCGAATCATTGGAAATAAGATTGATGTGAATGGGTTACCTAAAGTTTCAGCCTACAAGTCTCAATTACTTTGCTACAGTAAAATGTTGTCAAGTTTTTTACCCCAATTTTGACATGACAAAACTTTGGCATGCCAAAATTTTAGTAGAGGATCGATCAGGCTCTAATACTTCAGGCCGGTAAGATGTTAAACATTTGCTTCACTTGAGGCCTTCAGCATCTCATCAAACCTACTACTCTGACGCCTCCTGTCCCCCACCAGGGTTCACCAAACCGTTGGGAACCGGACCGGTTCGGCTGGTTCCTGGTGGAACCATGGTCCGGCCCGGTACACGAACCGTCCGGTTCCCACTCACAAACCGTGCCTATATTTTTTTGACACCAGCAAACCGGCCGGTTTCACCCGATTATCGACCTGTTTTTTTAACCGTGGAAACCGGTCCGGTGGTGGATCGGGAAACCCTGCCCCCCACTACGCCGTCCGCAGCAGCCACGGCGTCGCACGACCTTGTACGCGGCGTCGCGGGAGGAGATTGGGAAGCAGCAGAGCAGGCTTCCTGTTTTCGATTGGGCACCTGGGAAAGCGATGATGGATTGATGGGTTTCCTTGGACACGACACGAGATAGAATGACGGATCAATGTGGCTGCGCTGCGCCGCCGCCGCTGCCGTTGCTAGCGCCTAGTGGGTTCCGATTAAGCCTGCCACTGGGTAGGGTATGGACAAATCCATTTTTGTTCGTACCCAAATCCAAATAATTATTATTCACTTCTTACCCTTCTCATTCCCACCCATACCCAATGGATAATTAGTTTTATGCTAGACTCTATACATACCCAATCGATTATTTGTACCCTCCCCACATCCTACCCTCCCCATTTCTTCAAAGGATAATTATTTTCTAGGCTCTTTTACGGTGGACCATATCACCAAGTGGTGGTATGCAATCTCTACTCCTAAAAAGTATGAAGTGGAGAAAAAACTTGGTACGTAAAACCATCCGCTCCCGTGGCTTCACCCACCCGTGGCTCTGCCCGCCCTCCCGTGGCTCCGCTCCGCGCCTTCGCTTCGCTCCCTACACGCCCTCCCGGTCCCACCGCGCCTCCCCTCGCGGCTCCACCACAACTCCTCTCCGCGCCCGAACCCTAGCCGCCCTCTCCCGCTCCATGCCGCCACCCTCTCTCTCTCTCTGGCCCTCCACCTCCGCCTCCCCTTCGATCCTCCACTTCCTCCTCTCCGCCATGCGTCCACTGCCCTTCACCGCCCGTTCCTGCCCCTACCAGTGGGCGTCGTCACCCGTGGATGCCGTCTCCCACCCCCACACCCCGCGCCGCCGTCGCCTCAATCCCGCACGGTCGATATCGCCTCGCGCGGCCACCACTGCCCGATACTTTGCGAGCTTGAAGACCCATGGCGAATATAGCCCCCGCATCGTCGGCGGTGGCGGCCAGGCTCCTCCTCCGCGACGGTAGCGTCGTCGCCTGCTGTGCTGGTGCTGATCCGTTGCTTAACATCTGCGGTTGTTTCAGAAGTAGCGGCGACTGCCGGAAGAGGTTCAATCAGCCTTGTGAGTATGAGCCGTTCCAAGCAGGCAACTATGAGCCACTGGTATGTTCTTTACACTCAATCAATCTCATGCTTGACTGTTTTTTTTCTTTCTCTTCTTTGTTGTTTCCAATCCACAATAAACAGATCTTAGGTATGCGAGTTAATCATCATAACAAGTAGCTGTAATTTGATTTCTATCTTCCTAAACTTGGATTGCTGATCAAGTGTTCGATAAAAGGCCTAGGTAAAATCACTTTGTTCTATGAGTAATAAAAATTACATCTCTACTTGTGTCACTGTTCTATGTTGCATCCGCACAAGGGCAACTGGGCCATCTACCTTACCATTGATAATTGACGCAGGTGAAAGCAGGGAATAGACGGTGTGTGCTCGTGTGGAGATGCAATGGCAGCTTCGCAGCGTCGATGACTCGATGTCCCCATGTATTGTACCCTCAAGGTTAGAGTTTTGAGTATTCTTGAGTTTCGAGTATTTCTTGTAATGTATGGCATCCTCATTAGACCACCGAAACTTTAATGTATGCAAATCAGGTGCTACACAAGTGTGTACAAGGAACCCTTGCTTGAGTAAAATATATTAGTTTAGTTTTCTTTCTTTATTTTTCTGTAAAAAATAAATTGTTGCTAACTATGTGTGCTACACCGGTACTGAGTCAGAAGTACCTGATTGTTAACTATCGCTTGATTGGTTGGTATAAATTGTGTAATATTTTCCCATATTTCTTATTATACTAATCGGTCTTTAATTCAAATATCTTTTCAGGACCATGAGCTCACTTTGATTTTGCTGGTTGGACTCCTATACAGGTAATATTGTTTGTCCCTAAAAATGTGATATTTTCTCCTCTCGCCCCTTTAGCAAGGTTAAAATTCCTAGGCTTTTTTGTTATGGGAGACAATCTTGTTGCATTTTGTATAATATTCAATACTTTATAAGCTTGACACCAGTACACCACATCATAGACACATAGCAAAGTTTGATAGTAATTATTTGTTCTACTTTTGTTGCTCCAAGTTAATTTCTTGACTTGAATGTGTGTATGCCTCTGTTACATATATCATTGGATATAATGATATATGTTTATACCATGATGAGTGGATTTGATTAGCCCGTAGCTATTTATCCGCCTTATCTAAGCTTTCTCTTTTCACCTTTCATGTCGATAGCAAAGTGGCAACCGGTGCACAATAGGACCGCTTGTTTTAGTTAATTTTTGTAATAAAGTAGATCGTAAGACCGCATGGGCAATTGCTTCAAGACTAGAAGAGATAGATGCTATCGAAATTCGTAGGTATATACAAGTTTGTGACGTTATGAGAATTTGTTGTTTATGTATATATTAGTTTCAGCTCGAACCACTGCCAGTGGGGAGGGAACCAAATCCCATCCAAATCTGACACCCCCATCTAGGGTTCGTGGATCAGAGGATTTGGGAAGATTTTTTTGCATCTATGTAGATGGTGGCGCATTTCTGGTCAGGAGCTCCCCAAGCATCAATTATGTCAGTGTTGGACACTGAGGGGTCTCAATATTAGTCAACCAAACCTATTTCCAGGCATCATTGTTCATCTTCCCCCGTGTTGACGGTGAAAATCCGTCAACCTAGCCATGAGTTTACCTTCGGTGTTGGCATAACTTTTGTATCTTGTTCATTGGTACTAACCCCCGTGGTATAACAAGTTCACTTGTGCATGTCGGTTTTGGAGTTATGTGTTTACGCAGGGTTTTAACGTTGAAAGCAAGACTTCCGGGATAAGTTCATTAAGCACCTCATGACAAGACCTTGAAGCCCGATACAAGTCAAGCAACGAAGTGAACATGACTCCAAGAGCCCAAGGACCAAGCCCGAGAAGATGATAAACTCCGAGGACCGAACCGTAAAAGTGCCGAATCTTGCAAGACAAGGAGTTGAGTCCAATTCGGAGAGAAATCGACGTCAAGGGCCCACATGCAAAAGGGGAGAACATCTAGAAGACGTGGGAAACAACATCGGGCGAAGCAGCCGCGAGATGGGCCGAATTGGGCCCAGCCGGCCGGCCCAGGCCGGCCGGCCCGGCCCAATTCGGGGCCCAATCGGCCTCTCCTTTGACCTAATTGCTTCTCGTGCTATAAATAGCCCCCCGACCGAGAGCCACGCAGAACGGAAGTCGTATTCCGCCGCCGAGGAGCAGAGAAGCTTGAGGGACACCAACTTGAAGATGAGGGTCGTGCTAGTTGTCTAGGGTTTCCTTGGCCGACGTGGGAACCTTGCATGGAAGACCACGTCGGAGCTCCGGAGCGAGGATCAAGATCGAGGGAGGGCCCCGGTGGTGATCTTGTTCATGTAATCATTCATGGTGAAGTTTGTAAGTGAATTCGATTTCTAGCGATCAAGTGCCTTCTCGATGATTTTGTTTTCTTCTTGGTTTTGCTTCTTCTACGATCTATACTTAAGATAGATTACATAGGGTGCTCTTGTAGCCGCGGTGGCTAGAGGTGCATACCGGACCGGCCAAGTGATTTCAACTTGTTCTATCGAACTCGCCCTAAGCTCCCCGCATGAATAGGGATACGTTGTGACGAACGGGGGTCTCAAAAGGCGGATGTTTTCGGAGTCGGATGGGAAGGCCACGATTTAAAGATGCTTTTAATGAGATTTGCTTTGCTATCTTCATCTATCTTGTTTGGAGCTACAACATAAGCATGATCTAGATTCTCTAGATTGGTTATCTCTTGCTTTCTCTTGCTACCTCTTTAGTAGATTAGATTAGATTCGTTTACTTTATGAGTTAGTAGATTAGATGCAACTTGTCTTCATTAGATAGCTTTACCTTGCTTTACTAGATTGAATCCTTGCGTTGCACATTGTTCCACGGATTCGATACCTTGGGTTCACCACTCGAGGGAAGAAGGGTCCCTTGACTACGACGGGAGACTTGTCCGCTTGCAAGTCACAAACGAACTTTGATACAACTATTAACCGTCAACAAGCCCCTTTTTCTGGCGCCGTTGCCGGGGAACAAGCAATCAAGATCCGATCTAGTATCGCTTATCTTTCAGTTTTTCTTTTGATTTTCTTTTGCATCTCTTATGTTTGATCATCCTCAAAAGAAAAAAATTTTCAATCTAATCTAGTTTTGATTAACCCTAGTTCTTATGTTTAGATTTTTGTTTTATCACTAACCCTAACCGGAGATGGTTGGCTACCTCTCCAAGAAACCCAAACTTTTTTGTGGATGATCCAGGAAAACTTTACAGGCAAAGGTGACGTGCAACACAAGCTCGAAGGACCATCAAAATCTCCAAGGGAATCACCACCTCCAAGTCAAGACGCCGGGAGGCCGTTCAAGATCAAGGTCTCAACTATCCGCATGACGATTGCGAGAGCTGAATGCATACGAGCCGGATTCCTTGAGTGGCATATCGGTTCACTTAAGAGGAGGATGGAGAAGATGGAGATGGAGAAAGAAGCTCAACACCTAAAGGCTGCCAAGGCAAGATCCACATGCGAAGTGTTCATCATGATGAAGATGCTAGAGACGCAAGTGGGACAACTTGCCAGGCACCCGATGGGTAACAAAGAAGAATATCCGGGACAACTCCAAGGTCCCAAGACGGCGAAGGCTACTCAAACTCATTCGGGAGAGATGAAGGATCACACTAGAGACCATAAAGATCACGACCGAAGGACCGGAGTTCGAGATGCCGAGCCACAAGGAAGTTGTTGCATCCGTCAAGACCAAAGGACAAAGCCACTTCGCGAAGACCAAAAAAATTGACTAAGCCAAAGTGGGTACCCAAGATTGCAACGCCCGCAAAGAGCGTTGATCCGGAGTAATCAAGTGAAGAAGTCTAGCCATGGACTATAAACGAAGCGCTAGGCGGGAGGCAACCCGTTTCGTCGAGTCAAGAATAAGCTACCGGGAGGACAACCCGATTCCAGGTTTTTCAAGCCTTTTTAAATTTAATTCAGTTCTGAATTTTGCTATGCAAAACCTTAGATTTAGAATGGTTGAACAATATTAGAGACATAATTCTTGGTTGAACATGTTGCTTGATCATAAACCCTTTACATGAACCATCCTATGTGATTGTTTGCTTCTTTTCGAGAAACCACAACCAAAAACAAAAAAAATTTCAGAACCCAACTCAACCTTTCATCCTCTTTAAGATGTTGTGGTTGACTTGTTTTTTATGCTAAAAACACTCGAGTAGAGCCACAACTTATATCTAGACGTTATTTAAATTTCAGCATGTGGTAGGACTCGCGTGAACCTAGAAACTTGATTTTTGGTTGGTTTAAAAATCCATATCCTCGGTTTCTCTAAGATTAGAATTTCTCTAAGCCTCACTTATTTCTATTTCATTCAAAATCTCTCTCATCTAATCAAAATTAGAACCTAAACCTATGCCCCCATGATCAAGCCGGGAAATGTTTGCTCTCAACCAATGAAGGCAAACTATACCGGTGAGACCGAAATCGACGTAAAAATAAAATATTTTCGACTTGCATTTGTTTTTAATGGTTTAAAAACTTCTCTAAAATTATGTTCGAGCTCTTGCATGGCTCTGAAAAATATTTTTAAATTTCGAAATTAGAGGAGTGCTTAGCCTTAAAGGGAGGCAATCTAGTTAACCTAACCATGCATGCACCATGATACATCACGGGATGCCCCTCCAACATATTTAAACCACATGCAAAGTACAAGCATGGGGGCAGCCAAGGCTTTGTTTTGTAGGAATATCATGGATGCATGTGAGGCAAGGGAGTATGGAAGTGAGTCAAAGCGAAAACATCAAGTGGAAGGAGCAATAGTGCAAGCGAAGGAGTGGACGGGAACGTTTGGAAGGTGTACGCGATCACGAAGCAACATGCATGCACTAGAGAAGAACCGAGCCAAGAGGAGGAGAGAGGTAAGTCTTTCATCCAACTCTTTGTTCGTGTGCTCTAGTTTGTAGGCCGGAATCACCTTAGACTTAGCCATCCACCGCGTTTGTTTCGTGCAACAAATCACATCCTTAATCCACTCAAAGTCCAGACTCCAAAATAATATTTGTGTACCTTGTTACCAGGTGAAAACCCCGGATATTTATTTGTGAAGGAGAGTGCTGCAATCATGGAAGAAAACTACAAGCCTTTGCACCGAAGAAGAAGGGATCATCGTCGTCTAAGCCATCAACCTCTTCGAGGAGGCACTCGGTTTCCGAGTTTCCTCGGAGTATGGAGGAGGACACGGCACCACTGAGGAGGAACCACTCTTCTCCTTGGTGGCATGAGGGCCACACAAAACTCGTTTATTAGGTTTTCCAAACTTCAATAACATATGGAGGAGCCGCTCGTCCAACCTCGCCACTTGACACGATCATCCGCTCCACCTCCATATGCTCCGCGGTATTCCGAGGGGTATGTCATCATGACGGAGGAGGAGAAGAAGCTCGCTCGCCTTAAGTAGAGGCTTGTAGCGAACGCCGACATCGACGACCAAGCTCTCCACATATTGGGTTTCACACGGGACACCGGTGCAATTCTCTAGCGGAGTGTCGGCAAACACCCACAAGAAATTCGCCTAGGAAATTTTCATGACCATGGCGTATACCCTTGATGAAGGAGTGCCGAGTCTCTCATTCCGTTGGAGGGAGCCCACAAGAGGAGAAGAAGGAAGACACCGTCGGAAGGGTAACCTTGATCAACGATGCTATTTCTAGCACCTTGATGGGGTAATCTCCTTCCATCCATGGGTTGCAATCGATCTTGAGATGTGATCACACTTTGTTGGATTATCTATCTATCATCTTGTGCTGAAAATACTTTAATGCTTAAGGCTAGCAACCATGCCATAAAGGGAGTATAGGCCTCAATGCTTCCTTGGATCCATTCAACACAATCCCTGATAGACTAGATTGGTTTTCATGTTCGAAACGATTACATGTTCTAGTATCGTAGACCCATGGGCGAGTGTCTCCTACTTTCAAAAGGGAGCTCCGGAACAAGTATGTGCATGAAGGCACATGGGAAGGCTTTTGGAGTATGATCACGGGAAGAGACCATCAACGAAAAAAATACTATCCGAACCCCATCATCCAAGTGTGTCACTTTTGTGCAAGTGGATTTTTGGGGAGAATAAGAGAGACATAGATAACCAACACGGAGTTGAATTAGATTTACTCGCAGCCAATCAACCCTACTCACCGATGACCGGTGGTGTTAACAACATCGAGTTCGGAAGATATTGGTTCGGGGTGTTGCCTCTCCATATTGGCTATCTCTTTAAAACCGGGTATTACAAGGAACCCAAATCATCTCCTACCCGGGACTTCCCTAGGAATATATGAAGAAAGGAAAATATAAGAGTGAAGATGAGAGAGGAGGCTTCAAAGTGGCCAAAGTAAATTTGCCCCTATCGGATTGAAGATTAATACTTTTTTTTAGGGGAAGAAGATCGGTTAGAGGAAGGACTTCTTGTGCCGGCGAAGAAAAAAAATAATAAAAGAAAAAAGAATTATAGGAGAAGGATCTTCTATGGCCCAAGAAGGAGGTGCACAACAAAATTATGTCCCACCATTGGGAGGAACCCCGGCGCCGCCGAGTTACTACGGTGATGTACCAATGCAAGCATGGGGGAGTGGTGCAGCCATACCCCCATCATTTTTGCGGTGCCCAACGTAGCCTTTGTGGAGCCATTTGCACACCTTCCTCAACCACAACAAAATGTGGCCACCATTGGAGGATACGCTGCAAGAAACATGCAAAATATTGCAGCCATCCAAACCAATGCAAACCAAATGGGTGAAGGTAATGCAACATTCGCTTATGAGCTTTGACACCTTCACCTAGCATCGTCAGACAATTCATAGGAGTAGTGGTGCATTCCTATTACAAGTAAGGGTACAACAACCAAGATTATCAATATCAACCATCGGCGGAAAGGAGCTTTAGTTATCTTTCCTTTACCCCTTTTCTTTAATTTTCAGCTTGTTTGCGCCTATGTTTGCGTAGTATTTTCAGCTTTGCTTTAATTTTCAGTTTTTAGTTTAATTTTCAGCGTGTATCTTAGTGTTTATTTTCATCATGAATAATGTCGCCACCAAGTTTTTACCTTTGGTAAAGTTACAAAGTTTGTGCCATGATGATATATGATTATAATTGCCGCTTTGTTTATCTTTGTAATTGATTTATGCATGTTTGAACTAGTGCTCTCTTAAAAATACAAATCTGAATTTATTTAAATGCTAGCTCAATCTTCAGCGGAGGTTATGATTAAAATAAAGACCCATAGTGTTTTATGTGCTCTCAAGTTATGAATAGATTAAAGATGTCTTTTATGCTCAAAAATATTGCTAACCTTGTCACAAATATCACTTGTGTGTTGCTCAACCTATCCAGAGCCTTATATATATTTGAGTGCATAAACCTTAGTGTACAAGTTTTATTTTTGAGTGCGTTATTGCAGGCCATGATTTCTCTGGCCCGAGACTAAGAAGCTGGTCATTCCGTTTTTGCGTATCTATCTTTTTGCTAGCCTCTTATCCGTGCATTGTGTATCCCCGCATCGGTGATCTCACAAACTTCGCCGGATATCCACCCTTAAACCAAATATCATCTTTTTGTGATTACCTCCTTGACCACAACCTATCGTTGAGAATGGATCATCAATTCAAGGAAGATCGCAAGACGGTGCCAACGTTGAAGATTTCAAGTATCTCTCCAAGGAAAAATATCTCCGGTACCTACCTTATTTTTCGCCTCTTTGCTCGAGGACGAGCAACGTCTAAGCATGGGGGAGGAGGTAGGTACGATGCAATTTTTAGAGTTCAAAGGGGAGCAATTTTTTTAAAAAAAAAGAGAAGTTCAAAAGAGGAGCAAGCAAATAAAAAAAAATCAAAGCTCCGTTGTGAAAGTCATGTTACCGAATGTATGACGAGGAAAAAAATGAATGAATGAAAGAAAGAAAAGAATGAGAAATATGAGAAAGAAAAAAAATATATATGTGCGTAAAGTAAACTCCCCGGTTCTCTAAGAGTGCATTCAAGGCTTCAAGTTAAAAAGATCCATTCTCATTTTCCAACCATGTGCAATCCGATGACGAGGACTTCTTTTGTGCCTCGGGATCACTCTTTGCCATTTGCACATGTCCACTCATCTAAAGTGTGTGTATTTTTCTCTTTCCCCTCCTTGATTTAACATTATTTTCCAATGACCTTTTTGACGAGTCTCGGTAAGACCATGAGAAGCTTGTCTTGTTTTGACAACACCTCATTTATAAAATCTTGTTAGGACTAAACTTTCCCAAAGCTCCATATAAAAGCCTACCACATATATATGAGAGGGAAAGGAGTAGAATATATAGGCTTGAGAGACAAGTGAGATGAGAGTTTATGAGCAATACACGAGATGATTTAAATTTGTGAACTTGGTTTAGCTCTTTTCTTTATCTTGTTCTTTATTTCAAAAATTCGAGATCTATTTAAACTTGGTGAGCATGTTAATACTTGTGGGATAAGCTTAATAAGAATCTACCCTCCGTAGAGGTGAAGGCTAGTACATTATGGAACTTTAACGAATTAAACTTTTGAGAGCATTATGTTTTTTTTTTCATGTATGATCAAGTGCAAGGTTTAAACATTGTTTGGCAATGATGATATCCATCGAAGGCTTACTCGAGGACGAGCAAGGTTTAAGCATGGGGGAGATGTTGACGGTGAAAATCCGTCAACCTAGCCATGAGTTTACCTTCGGTGTTGGCATAACTTTTGTATCTTGTTCATTGGTACTAACCCCCGTGGTATAACAAGTTCACTTGTGCATGTCGGTTTTGGAGTTATGTGTTTACGCAGGGTTTTAACGTTGAAAGCAAGACTTCCGGGATAAGTTCATTAAGCACCTCATGACAAGACCTTGAAGCCCGATACAAGTCAAGCAATGAAGTGAACATGACTCCAAGAGCCCAAGGACCAAGCCCGAGAAGATGATAAACTCCGAGGACCGAACCGTGAAAAGTGTCGAATCTTGCAAGACAAGGAGTTGAGTCCAATTCGGAGAGAAATCGACGTCAAGGGCCCACATGCAAAAGGGGAGAACATCTAGAAGACGTGGGAAACAACACCGGCGAAGCAGCCGCGAGATGGGCCGAATTGGGCCCGGTGCGGGCCGGCCCAGCCGGCCGGCCCGGCCCCACTCGGGGCCCAATCGGCCTCTCCTTTGACCTAATTGCTTCTCGGCTATAAATAGCCCCCCGACCGAGAGCCACGCAGAACGGAAGTCGTATTCCGCCGCCGAGGAGCGAGAGAAGCTTGAGGGACACCAACTTGAAGATGAGGGTCGTGCTAGTTGTCTAGGGTTTCCCCCGGCCGACGTGGGAACCTTGCATGGAAGACCACGTCGGAGCTCCGGAGCGAGGATCAAGATCGAGGGAGGGCCCGGTGGTGATCTTGTTCATGTAATCATTCATGGTGAAGTTTGTAAGTGAATTCGATTTCTAGCGATCAAGTGCCTTCTCGATGATTTTGTTTTCTTCTTGGTTTTGCTTCTTCTACGATCTATACTTAAGATAGATTACATAGGGTGCTCTTGTAGACGCGGTGGCTAGAGGTGCATACCGGACCGGCCAAGTGATTTCAACTTGTTCTATCGAACTCGCCCTAAGCTCCCCGCATGAATAGGGATACGTTGTGACAGAACGGGGGTCTCGAAAGGCGGATGTTTTCGGAGTCGGATGGGAAGGCCACGATTTAAAGATGCTTTTAATGAGATTTGCTTTGCTATCTTCATCTATCTTGTTTGGAGCTACAACATAAGCATGATCTAGATTCTCTAGATTGGTTATCTCTTGCTTTCTCTTGCTACCTCTTTAGTAGATTAGATTAGATTCGTTTACTTTATGAGTTAGTAGATTAGATGCAACTTGTCTTCATTAGATAGCTTTACCTTGCTTTACTAGATTGAATCCTTGCGTTGCACATTGTTCCACGGATTCGATACCTTGGGTTCACCACTCGAGGGAAGAAGGGTCCCTTGACTACGACGGGAGACTTGTCCGCTTGCAAGTCACAAACGAACTTTGATACAACTATTAACCGTCAACACCCCGCGTCCTCTTCTTTCTCTCTATTTCTTATAATTGCCATTGGTTTCTGTAGTAATTTCTTTGTTTGGCAGGAATGTTGGCAGGTCACCAGCGGGGCACTACAGGAGTTCATGGAAGTACTAGAGAACACCGAGACCAACGGTTAGTTCAATTGCTAGATCTGCACATATAAGCAAATAAAAATTATTATCTTATTACTAATGCTGCTTTCCCTTATTGTCTTGTCAGAGTGGACTTCAGAAGAATTTGAAGAATTGATTCACAAGGTCGGACCATCAATCATATATTTTTGTACATTTTAAAATAGTTTCACTCGGACAAATTATTTTGCTATTCTCTTTGATTATAACAGACATTCAAAGATGTTGTTTCGGTGGACCTTGCAATGGCTTCAAATCTTGGTTCATCAACCAAAAGGCATATAAACCGAGGTTTTGCATTTGTGCGTTTCTTTCACTCGCATCTCCGTTCATTGCTAGAATAGTTCTTTGTTTTGTTAGCACATTCTGTTGTGAAAATGTCAACAGTAAACAAAATGGGCCGTTGCAAGTCTAGCAAAGTTCTGGATTTACCATCAATTTTTTGATCTTTGTTAAATTACGTCGGCAGACCTAATGTATAGATTTCGGTATGGGAGGCCAATCTGATTCTATCCCTTTGGCCAACAATTATGTACCTTCTAATTTCTAATTTGGATAATCAGAGTGAGCTTTCAGTAAGCTTCTGACGACAATGATTAGTTTATTATAACACATGACCCGATCTAATAATGAATATGTGTATAGAGTATAGATCGCAATGTTTTATCTTCTCGTCCATCGACCACCGTGTCATGGGGGTTCTCACAGTTCTTTGTGTGGTTTTAGAAGGATAGAAGATATTGATTTTAGCTCGCTGGGCATCAATACCATATATGTAAGGATGGAATGGGCAGCCTCGAATCAAACTCACATTTTTGGTAAGCTCTGAATGATAGATTCAAATTTTTTTTATTAGTGATTTTTGATCAGTGACTATAGACAACATTCATGATAATATTCATGCTACTGGAAATGCAAGAGGTTTGTCAGACTACACGAGTTGAGATTAATCATTATTCCTGTTTTCAGACTGAGAGTTTGTGATATCAAAGACATCAATGGTTAACAACGGCAGGGTTAAATTGCTTGCGTTGTTGGCACGACTCCCAGGAGACATGAATAATATGCTCTTCGACAGATAAGTTCATCAGCACTTGTATTATGGTGTACTTGCTCGGAAATCGGAAACCTTTTGTTGTATGCCTTAAAGTCTAAATTGTATAGCCTTATCTGCTTGTCAAAAGTATAAATTGTAAGTTCTTATCTGCTTGTCAGTGTTATGCGGGCTCGATAAGGACATGAAAATAAGTGGTCATAATTTACAATGGTGTCTCTTTTTTTTGAAATAATACAATGGTGTTTCTGGAAGGTAGGAACTAAGATTAATGATTTTTTTCTTTCAATATAATAGAAGTGACAGTGCTGCTGATTTTTCTTCTCTTCATGAGAGTATTACCAAGCTATTTGACACCATGTTTCGCTAATGATATGTGCAATAATCTATATGCTATAATGGTGTGGTGGCATGTCCTCCTAATGACTGAATTTGCTATTTGTTTTGTTAGTGCCCAGTACGTTATAAGTGAACGTTGGTCCAACCTGTGGGTTAATTAGCCCATGTTTAGGCCATACTTTTGTCTGTCACCTTCTATGCCACGGAATCATGTTACTGGGAGGGAACAACTGTTTAATGCAGACTGATCTGTGCATTATCACATTGTATCATATGCTTTTACATTTTTGTGGAAAGGAAAAAAACATTGTTCCAAACTGAAATCTCCGTTGCAAGTTAGAAGTCAATCCCTAGAGTACCTTGTTGGAGAGCTTGAGCGGCGAGGAGATTCCTTGCTCGTTTTGCTTCTCCTGGGAGGTATGTAGTTGCTGTCTACTCTGAGTTGAGCGCTGAAACACAATTGCTAATATATGTACTTGTACAATTTAGATCAAGCCTAGACATTTTAGCTTAGTAACCATATCTGGTTCCTAAGGGGTTGTGTGCTTGGTAGATTTAAATTAGAATACATGAGGTAGTATAATTTGTGATACAGCAACGTCAGTAAGAAGAGGAGATCCATGAAAAAGGATCGACCTTTCACAACAGGGGCTTGGTATATTTAAATTAGAATACACGAGGTAGTATAATTGTGATGTTAATTGTGATAAGAATTGATTTCTGTTTGTTACCAATCCTTTAGTATTCAGATGAATACACAAGAATTAATTTAAGCATGATCTATTCATAGGATCATAATAAGAAATAATTAGGTTCTTTTGCCTGTAGTTCAAACATAAAATGGGACAGACTGATCTGAGAAATCTTTTGATATTTATGCTTTTCTATTTCCCTTTTTGAGTAGCAGAGGTCAATCACCATCAGTGGGGAAAAGAAGCAAGGGCTTTTGAATGCTTACCCTGTTCACATATAATTTCTACTTATCTATGTTCATGCATACATTACATAGATGTTGTGTAGGGCTTAGCCACTTAGGATTCTATTGTCGTTTGAGCTAGCACCAGATAAAATGCGAGAATTCATAGTGAACCAAATGGCTTGACAGCTCACACGTGCGATCTGTTGACATTTTTCCTTCTAATCTCTTATACCTTGTAAAACTAAAGATCCCATCCTAATGTTCATCTGTTTCAGTTGCTTGCTGTTTCCATTACCACTAATTCATTGTGAAAATGAAAAAAAATTACATGATCTGATTCCATTGCCTGCCTCAATTCTTATTGATCTTGTGATGTCCTTTCATTCTTTTTTTTTTTTTTTTGAACAGGGGTACAAAGATGCATTTACGATCTTCTTGAGGTCTAGGCGTTAAGAGTAGACAACAGTACCAAGTCTAAGAAGTGTGAAGCCCTTGAATATCATATTGTAGATCTTAACAAAGGTAAAATGAAAATTACAAGTTCAAATTAAATTTTCCATTCTCAAAACATGCGTAATGAGTATTTAATTTTCAAATCAAAGAAAGAAAATGAGTAATTTTTATGCTATTCAGGTAATGAATGATTAAGAAGACTCGCACACAATAATGAGTAGTAAACTTCTTTGCTAATGGAGAATGCAACCGTTAGAGTTTAATAGGTACGCTCTAATTGCTTCCCCATTCTGCTATTTGGAAACCTTCCAAAACACAAAAATCACACGCAAGTTAAATTTGTGAGACTCAAAATTCACTCAGTTGTATACTCTGATGTGTGGGTGAGGTACTGAAATATAGGATTTTTGGTCTTGCTTCTGATAAGCTTTTTTCCTCCTCAACTGTGATGATGCATCGTTTCGGGATCTATAACTCTCAATGTCAATGGAACTCTAATCTAATAGTACCAAGGAATTTAGGATTTTTCGGGTGCTCGATTCTTGTGATTTGGGTGCAGTAGATGTCTGGAATTGTCACATGTGATCTGTCCAAGCAACCAAGGGGAGAGAGGGGTTCACGGCAATAAATCAGATACATCATATGTATTTGGATTTTTCATAGTGCTCTAATTTAGTCTGCGCTAATAGGTCTCAAATTAAAATATTTGAACTTTTATTACACCGGTTCCTTTATTACATCATCTTGTGAACGAATTCTCTTTTTTGGGCTTTTATCTGCTGATTTGGCAATGAATTAAAATGCAGTATTTTTTGTTTGGTAATAATATGCTGATTTAGCAATGAATTAAATAATGTAGTATTTTTTGTTTGGTAATAAAGGAACCGGTGTGTTTCATGACAGTCTTAGGAACTGGTGTGTGGTTATCGATATGATATTCAGTGGCGAACGCAGGAATTGAAGCTAACAAGTTCTTGTCGATTTTCTATTTCAATGCAAAATATTTCAATCGACGATGATTACATTTAGGGATGTGGGATGAAAAGGCAAGGGCATTGAAAGGCAGAACCAGACTATTTTAGGTTTACCATCCAAAGAATCGGGTCCGTAGATTTCATAATCATAGCTAATACTAGCATGAGGTCCCATGCATCAAAGGTCCTATAGACTGAGAGCAAGCTGGAAAAGACAATTAAATAACCCAGAATTAGGTGCGCACTATTTTTCAGAATGAGCCTGCCTATTGCATAATGTAAACAAAAATCCATTTATACTATGTCTTTGTTGTATACTTGTCCATTATTACTGACCCTCTTTCAGTTAATTCTGCAATTGATTTTAATGCTTCTGTTTCTTAAGCAACTCTCAGTATAACTTATGATCTTACATCCTACCTGGATACTTGAAGTATCAGGACCAACCTCAAGGCAAGGCATAAGTGATCATGGTAAAGGTATGGTTCTCTTCAGGCATCTGAAAGTCTATGTTTGTGTAGCGCAATTGTTTGTTCATACATGTGTTCTGCTGTTCTTATTATGCAGTAGGAATGATGTCGGGGACAGCCCTAGGGGTCCCCTTAAACAACCGGGAGATCCCCACTTAAAACCAGCAACAAGCCAAAACCAAATGCGCATCGCCTAAGCATGCAGGGCATGGCCCACGCCGCAGCAGCCCTGACGGCCCACCAAAGCGGCCCACTCAAAGGTCCCCTCGAGCAGGCTCCGCCTCGCTCGAGGGCACACGCCTCCCTCGGGCGGGCTCCGCCCCGTTCGAGGGGGCGCGCTTACCTCGAGCAGGCTCCGCCTCGCTCGAGGGCCCACGCCGCCCTCGAGCGGGCTCCGCCTCGCTCGAGGGCACTTTGCACACGCACGCCCGTTCCCGTACACGGGCATTTAATGTTCTGACGACGGCGGGGCGGCGCCATCATGCGCCTGGGACTCGCGCCCCGGTTTTGTTGCACCAACACCCTAGGAGGGAACCCATCCCCGCCACTGTGGGGGACTGTGTGACGTGGCCGGTGCCAGTCCCGTGACGCCGCGCCGCCTACTCCGGTATGGCTAACGCGCCGAGCCCTCGAAGGGGGGCCGGCCGCACCCTCGGTTTACTTTCCCGTGACTTTGCAGGGTTAGGTCAAGGCGTTAGGCCGGCGGGGCACCATCCCTGCCACTGTTAACGGCATGGTGGCCGCCCCCGCACGTACAAACCCACGCCGGGCACTGTGGCAACAGCTCCGACGCTGTGGAGCGTGCGGAAACGGGACACTGCCTTACCTGCCACTGTGCCCCGTACGGACCGACGTCAGCAACTCCCTCGAGCCCGCCTGAAGACATCACGGCCGTCCGCTGCACTCCTACCCTCGAAGCTACCACTGTTCGGGTACAAGATACGCCATGATGGTCGGATCGCGGCAAGGACCGTCAAGGTGGCCGCCTACTCTACGGCATAGCACACCACACTTCCCCATGTAGCTAAATAGTGCGGCATACATGTAATTCGCTCTCTCCTTGGCCTATAAAAGGAAGACGAACTCCCCCGCCGCGGGGGGACAGGACAGAAGAACAACACACGACACTCCCCGTACTCACTCTCCAATTCTCCCACAATATCTTCAGCGATATCTTCACCAGGGACTTGGGAGCCACGCTTCCTCTCCCGCATTGCTTGTAGCAGCCCCCACTACGAGCACCCCGGTGCTGAGCAATATAGTGCCTCGAGCACACCACTGCTGGACGTACGGCCCCTCGGCCGGAACCAGGATAAAACTCTGTCCCTGATTGCTTAGCATCGACCATTGAGGGATAAACCTTGGCGCTTATCACTGGTTAGTTTCGGGACCACATTCCGCACCGACAGTTGGCGCCCACTGTGGGGCTCGCGAGCGCCTAAGGTCGATCCACCATCAACTCCCTCCATGGTGATCCGCACTGAGTACCACGGCACGCGTTACTCCATGGGCAGCTCGGACCCCCTCCCCGCCGGGTTTGAAATCCGGTTCGGGGGCCTGAACTTTCAGGCCACGGGGAACGGCTACCTGATGCGCCTCACCAACCGTGAGGAGCTCCGCGCGCGGCGCCGGGGCCGGTCCGCCCCGGTCCTCGCCGCGCGCGCCGCCGCAACGCGGCGCCCGCCGGCACGGATGCCGCGGGCCCGTCAACGTCACGACGCCGCCGCCGCTCCGGCCGGCGTTCACACCGGGCGCGGTCCGAGCGGCGGCAAGCCGAGCGCGCCGCCTCCCAACGCGGCGCACCCATCAGTGCGGCAACCACCGCCCCGATGGGGGAACGCACGGTCTCCGGACCGCGCTTCCCCATCGGTCTGCGCGGTGCCGCGACGGCCTACAACGCCAATGTCAACACCACGATGCGCAGGGTTCCCCCTGGCCGTCACGTCTTCGTCGCTAGGGAGCCTGACGCCTCCGCTGGCGACGAGTCATCCCTGGGCTCCCTTGACGCGTTGCCGCCCGCTAACCTGCATGGATACGCGGAATGGGACTTCTCCGGCGTACCGGACCCAGTGATGTTCAGGCGTTTTCTTGATGCCACGGACTACTGGTTCGGCTGCTCCGACGATTCTAGCACCGGGAGCTACGACCCCGCGCGGGAATGCTGCGTCGTCGTCGCCAACGACCCGACAGAACGCCACCGCGCAAGAGGGCGCCGGCGACGGGGAGGTCACGCCCGCCCGGGGATCGTTCGCGCCGGGCCGGAGGCCGAGCACCACTGCTGGGGCCGACGTCGACGCGCAGTTAGCCCAGGCTCACGAGCTCGAGGCCAAGCTGGCGGAGGAGTATCGAACGGTGCGGTTGCTCCGTGCCTCAATGGCTGGGGAAGCCTCTGCGCGCGGCGAACGCGCGCGGGAGCTGGGCAAACAAGCCCGCGACCGCATCAACGCCGACTTCAACGTCGATAACCCGGACACGCCTCCGCGGGCGAGCCAGAAGCTTATCACCGCCGCAACGCCGGCCGCGGGCCATGCCGGCCCCCTCGACGCCTGAGGCGCGAAACCTGCACCGCGAGGTGCAGGCACTCATCGAGCAGGCGGCCGTCCAGCCGGCCGAGAGCTCGGCGTCACGCATTCGCCAACAGGGGGGACGCACGAGGCGACGGGGCCGCGCAGGGGGGCAAACCCTCGGTCCATGCAGGTGAAGCAGCGGGGCGACCCGCCAACCCGGACGCACGCCGGCCAAGGAGCGGCTCCTCGACACGCGCAGGGCGCTGGACGGCGACGCCCGCAACGTCATCAACGCTCGGCGTACGAGCAAGGCGGATGCGCGAGCGGCGGCAGGCTACCACCCTCGACGGGGTGGGCGCTACGACAGCGATGAGGACCGCTCTCCGACGCCGGAGCCCCCGGGGACCCGTGTGTTCAGCCGGGAGATCCGCGCGGCGGCCTTCCCCCAACGCTTCCGCCAGCCCACGACCATCGTCAAGTACAACGGGGAGACGGATCCCCGCGTGTGGCTCAACGATTACCGCTTGGCATGCCAGCTGGGCGGGGCCACCAGCAACGAGGTCATCATCCGCAACCTGCCCCTACACCTCGGCGGTACAACGAGGAGGCGGACGAGCTGGCCAAGATCGCGTCCGGGCGGATTACCGTCCCCCCGAACGTTTTTGCCCGTGACATCACCCAGCCATCTGTCACCTTCGAGCCTCACCCCTCGAGCCACGTGGAGCCCTCGGGGGCTCCCTCAAATCCAGCAGGCGCAGAGCCCATGGACGAGGACCCCTCGAGCGAGGCGTGCGTGCTCTCCCTCCTCGAAGGGTATGGTGCCCATGAGGCTGATGTGATGGATGTCGAGCCAGCCCCTGTCAAGGCTGATTGGCGCGACAAGTATGTCGCCTGGATGGCTCGAGGGGAACTCCCCTCGGATCGGGCCGAGGCCAAGCGCATCGCCAGGATGGCCAAGTCCTTTGCCCTCGTCGACGGCGAGCTGTACAAGCGCGCCGCCTCTGGCATCCTGCAGCGGTGCATCCCCATCCCCGAGGGGCGCGAGCTCCTGCGGGACATCCACGCAGGGATCTGTGGCCATCACGCCGCGCCCCGCGCCCTCATTGGCAACGCCTTCCGTCAAGGTTTTTACTGGCCCACCGCGGTCGCGGATGCCAGCGAGATCGTGCGCACCTGCGAAGGGTGCCAGTTCTACGCCCGCAAGTCCAACCTTCCTGCTCACGTCCTGCAGACCATCCCCATAACATGGCCGTTCGCCGTGTGGGGGCTGGACATCGTCGGGCCCCTGCGGAAGGCGCCCGGGGGCTTCACTCACCTGATGGTTGTGATCGACAAGTTTTCCAAGTGGGTAGAAGTGCGCCCTATTACGAATCTCAGGGCAGAGCAAGCGGTGACGTTCTTCACCGATATCGTCCATCGTTTCGGAGTGCCAAACTCCATCATCACCGACAACGGGTCCCAGTTCACGGGCAGGAAATTCCTGGAGTTCCGCGACAAGTTCCACATCCGTGTGGATTGGGCAGATGTGGCACACCCACAGACTAACGACCAAGTAGAGCGTGCCAACGGCATGATCCTACAAGGCCTTAAGCCCAGAATTTTCGACCAGCTGAATAAATCTGGTCGGAAATGGCTCCAGGAGTTACCAGCGGTTGTGTGGAGCCTAAGGACACCCCAAGCAGAGCCACCGGGTTCACCCCGTTTTTTCTGGTCCATGGCGCAGAGGCCGTCCTCCCCACGGACTTAGAGTACGGGTCACCCAGGGTTCGAGGCTACGACGAGGACGCCAACCAGCGAGCCCGCGAGGACTCACCGGACCCGGCCGGACGAAGCACGCCTCGTGGCCTTGATGCACTCCGCAAGATATCAACAGTCCCTCAGGCGCTACCAAGCACGGAAGATACGCCGGCAGGACTTCAGCGAAGGGGATTTGGTCCTAAGGCTACGCCAAGACAACCGAGGACGCCACAAGCTATCACCTCCGTGGGAGGGACCCTACGTCGTGGTGCTCAAGCCCGGCACGTACAAGCTGGCCAACGAGGACGGCGAAGAACTCACCAACGCCTGGAACATCCAACAGATACGTCGCTTCTATCCCTAGCTAGGATTTCTAAGTATTTTGTTGTAAAATCACGTAACCAGCACCCCGGTTAGTGACAACCATGTAAACATCATCAGTTTAATAAAAAGGGCAACTCGGCTTTCCCCTGAAACCCAAGTTACCCTCGGGGGCTACTACGGGGGGCATCCCCCCCAGAAAATGGTCCCATTTTTTCACAAAAACGAAACAACTCACGCGCGCTAAGTATGCTTCTACTTCGGCCTCGAGCAAAGATTCGAACAGGGCGCAGGCAGCCTAGCGGAAGGGACGCGCGAGCCAGAGATAGCCTACGCCTCCGCGAGGATACGGCCCTTCTCTCTTGCCCCCAACCCAGCAGGCCACCCACGAAAGTCGAACTCCCCTAACTAGAACTTACTCAGGAAGAAGGAGAAACAAAAAAGCGCAATGAGCAAAAGACATCATTTCACTTTGACAAATGTTCATAGCAAAGTAACCTATTTATTTACAAGGCCACACGGCTAGCACACTAATACATAAACAAAAAGGGCCCAGTGCCCGGCTGTCTTCAGGCTGGAGGAGCGGCGGCATCAGCGGCGTCTGGGAAGAGGAACTCCTCGAAGGCCTCGGCAAGCGCACCGGCGGCGTCGGCGGCTAACGCATCCACGCGCTCCATCGCCACCTCGTCCTCGACACCCTCTGGGACGACGTAGCCCTCCGCCAGCGCCTCGAAGTTGACCTCGTAATGAGATCGCACCACCCCGAGGGCCTTCTGGACGCCGAGATGCAGTGCCCGGCCCATGCGCCCGGTGACGTGGCCGCCAAGGGTGCGCAGGCGGATGGCCAGCGAGCTCCCGGCCCGCGCCTCGCCCTCCTCCACGGCCTGGAAGGTCTCGAGGGCTACGGTGCGCAACTCCAGCAGCTCTTGCTCGGAGGAGTTGTAGGAGGTCTGCAACACCTCAGCCCGCTCGGCCGCGTGCCCCAGCGCGGTGCGCAAGACTAAAGTCGCCCGGCGAGAAAGGGATTAGAAAAGGGGGCAAACCCTCTAAGAGAAAACCAGCAAAACAGAAGTCAAACAGCGGCTTACCTTTGACTTGCTTCCTCTCCACCTCGAGGGCACGGCGCCCGGCCTCGACCGCCTGCTCAAGGCCCTTGAGTGTCTCGCCTTGCTCCTGGAGGGCCAGCTCCTGGCTCGCGCTCGTGATGCCGAGCACCATCAGTTCGCCCTCGAGCTTCGAGAACTCGGTGTTCTGCCCCTCCAGTGACTTCTGCGCCGCCTCGCGAGCGACGCGCTCCTGCTCCAGTGCCGACCGGGCGTCGGCAAGGGCGGCTTTGCTCTCGCCGGAGCCGCCCTTCAGCCCTTTGACGGGCAGTACGCTCCTGCAAGAGCTGGTCCTCCGCAACGGCGAGCGCCGCGACCTTGGCGTCGAGGGCGGCCTTCAGATCGTCGGCCTCCTTGGCCTTGCTCGAGCGCGCGCACCCGCTCCTCGGCCGGCTCGCCGAGCTGCGCCCCCGGAGCAATGAGTGGAGCTCCGGGTTGTCGTTGCGGACGCGGCCACCTCCGCCTCCCGGTTGGCCGCCGGGGGTGCGCGTCTTCTCCAGGTCCGCCCGCGCCTGCCGCGGCGCCTCATCCCGGTCGATGAGTGTTGTGCAAACTCGCTCGAGGGTGGAGGGGTGCGCCGGGTCCTGCCTTGCGCTCTCATGGAGTTGATCGCGCAGGGCCATGGCCCGGTATGACAGCCAGCCGTCCGGGGTCCTCAGGGCATCGGCGAGCGCGTCGAAGGCGTCGCACCGCTCCCGGAGCTGGCGGAGCTTGGCGCTCACCTGGTCAAAGGCGCCGTACTTGTCGTGGGCGCGGAGCTCGAGCTCCTGTCACCAACAAGTCAAAACCTATAAGCATCATGCTGCAAGGATCGCGCGCAAAAACGAGAAAAGGAAAGAAACAAGCAATGGCACCCCACCTGGAAGACGCTCCACGCGGGGCCGCCGTGGATCCTCAGCGCCTCATTCAACGCTCGGTCGAGCACGGCGCCGTGGTTGCGGAGCTCTCCCCATAGCTCCTGCTCCCCCTGGGCGTCGGCGAATGCGGGCGGGTCGCCAGCGAACCCCTCACCGGGCGCGGCGGCCGGCGCGGGAAGACGAGGCCTCGGCACCGTGCCCTCGGCCTCTCGCCACCATGTGGCCCTCCCGCCGCCTCACGAGGGCCCCCCTCCCGGGACTCGGGGGGAAAGCGTGGGGAAACTCACCCACCGGTCCCCACCGGGCGGTGGGGAGTCGTCGTCCGGGATCTCCACCACCACCGCCGGGAGCCGCCGGCGGTGCCGCCCCCGTGTCGCGTCCATCGACGCCTCCGCCCGCTCCTCCGTAGCCGCGGGCTCCCGCCGCGGCCACCGCTTCCGGCCGCGCCCCCGCGACCACGGGCGTCCGACCGCCCTCCTCGGCCGCCGCGGCGCCGCGCCGCGCGCGCGACCGCGCCTCCACCACGGCCGGGCGCGCGGCGCGCCTCCACCACGGCCCGCCGCCGCGGGCGCGCCTCCGCCACGAACGGCGCCCGCCGCTCCTCGACGGCCGCCGGCCGCGCGCGCGGCGGACTCATCCGCCGGCGGCGGCCTCGGGGCCTCAGCCGCGCCCTGCGAGCTCTCGCCCGCCACGGCCGCCGTGGTGCTTAGTGGAATCGCTACTACTTAAAGTACCCATACCGCACTTCGATCTTGAGCTTCACATGCTAGTTGTGCTATTTTCGATGCTAAAAATTGGAGGATTTCAGTTCTGAAAATTATAGTAAAACCCTTGTAATAAAGGTTAGCAAGACCTCTTTTTCCAAGTTGAGAGTAAGAAAAAATTCCTATCCAAAGCCAAGTTTGTTTTTTTTCGCTCCACCATAAGTGTGATTAGCACGATGAGTTAGGCTAGGACCCTTCTCTCTTGGTGAGTTTTAATTTCGAGCAATGATCATGTCCTCGTGCTTATCTTTTGTTGCTAGCCTCGTCATATATTCAGTCCATGACTTTCACAACAAAAGTCATGAATATCGCCGGATTCCATACCCAACCCTATACATCTCTTTTGTACATCGTATTCCTTGAACACAACCTATTTTCAAAGTTTCGTCTCGTCTCTAGCATGATTTATTTAAAATTTCAGATTGTATGCGTGCGAGGGAAGAGAGAATTGAAAGCTTTGAAAAGTTGTCAAGAGAGAGAAAAATAAAGAGAAAAAGTATGTGTATGGAAAAGAAAGAAAGGAAGAAAGAAAAAAATCATATGTGAATGAAAGAAGAAAAGAGAAAGATGAGTTAGCAATGAAGATATGAGAGGGATGGATCAAGTGAAAGAAAAGAAAAAAATAATAAAGTGTAAGGAAGGATGTCACGTTGATTGTGAGACGAAACTTTTACTCTATTTCCAACCATGTGCAATCCGACAACGAGGACATCATTGGTGCCTTGAAGTCACAATTTTCTTTTGCCCTTGCACATGTCCACCATTCTAAATCTTCTCATCCTTGATATCCCTACATATGGTTAATTCTCATGATCATTGGCTTTGAAAGGTAGACAACCATTAGAGGAAGTTCTTAGTTTGACAATACTTGTGTTGATTGCGCTAGCCCTACCTATAGCTCCACTTTTACATGATATATGAGAGATTAATGGGAGGTGAGAGTTTTATAAAATTTGGTTAAGATAGACACTTCATATGAGTGACTTGAGAGAGCTTGGAGAAAGGTTTTTGTCTAATACTTGTTGCAGGAATTTTTGTTTTGAAAATCATAAAAACCCTCCGATGGAAGCAAAGAAGTAAGTATGGCTGAAATTGAAAGCTTCGAGTGAAGAGTTTGAGTTGTGGGGTAAATCTTGACGTGGTAAAAATTCTAAACGCCCATGTTTATGTTTGATTATCATTACTTTGTGTTTATGTATTAAAGATGAAGGGATTGACTAACTTGTGAAGAAGGATAAGTGGTACACGATTACACTCCTTGGACGAAGTTCTTTTACGAGTACTTGCTCGAGGACGAGCAAGAGCTAAGTGTGGGGGAGATGTTGACGGTGTATTTTGGTACACCTAGCATGTTCATTACACTTTGGTTTGGATTTGATTATTGAACTAACCCGCCACTAGGCACACTAATCATATAACAAGTTCATCTTTGTGCATGCATTTGGAAGTGTTGTGTTTATGTAGGAAATCATGGACATAAAGGACGGATTCGCAATAAGTTCAAAGGAGCATTCATGGAGTCTTGTTCGTGTTCATGAGCTCGCTGAAATTACTTCCAATGGTGGTGAGAACCGAAGTGCTACGAGGAACACCCCCGGGGATTGAAGCGTAAAAGATCAAACTTCATGCAAAGAGAGCCTCCATCTTGATCGCGAGGATAACAGCGTCAAAATCATCCAAGTGGAAGGGGCAAAGTAGATAAGTGCACGAGGACCCACGGAGCAAAAAGGGCGGCCGAACCGGGCCGGAACCGGGCACGGGCCGGCCGGCCCCGGTCGGATCGGCCCGGCCCACTTCGGGCACCGGTTCGGTCCCGTCTTCCTTGCCCTCGAAGGATCTTCGACCCTAAAACCCCCGACGCGCCGCCAACACGAGAGAGGAGGAATTATTCGCACCGAGAAGGCCATCTACAAGCTAGAGAGAGAGGAGGAGGATCTCCGGTGGAGATCAACCACCTCGAAGGAAGCACCCTCTCGTGGAGAAGGAGGAAGACACGGCGGAAGGGAAACCATGATCAACGGTGCCATGATCGGCACCTTGATGGGGTAATCTTCTCATTCGTCCATGGGTTGTAATCGATCGTGAGATGTAATCGCACTTTGTCGGATTATCTGTCTATCATCTTGTGTTGAATATACTTTAATGCTTAAAGGTTAGCTACCGTGCCGTAAAGGGAGTATAGGCCTCAATGCTTCCTTGGATCCATTCAATACGCCGTGGCCATCAAAGGTCTAGTCATGAATACCTTCGCGTAGTGACGATGCGAGAGGAGGGAAAGGGCGAAACCGTGGTCACAACCCCGATAGATTAGATTGGTTTTTCATGTCTTTAAGCGATTGCATGCTCTAGTATCGTAGACCCGTGGGCGAGTGTCTTCTCTCTTGATCGTTTACCATTCTCTCTAGTGTAGTTAAGTGTTTTCTAGTATAATAGTAGTTAGGGTTTAGTAGCTAGTGTGTCGTTGTTGATCGAACGCTTGTAATCCCCTTGCTCCGCGGATTGACAAGAACCTTGGGAATCCCGTGGTGAAAAAGGTGTGGGGTCCGTACGCTTGCGGATCGTAGAGGGATACGTCTTTTATCCGTCAACAAGCCCCTTTTTCTGGCGCCGTTGCTGGGGAGCAAGTTAGTTTACATCGTTTGATTTGCATCTAACTTAGTTTTATATTTTAGTTTATCTTTTATTTGCTATATCTAACATATATTTTCCAGAAAAACACTTGTTTCTTTTTTGTTTTTGTTTTTATCTTATTGTCTAGATGGAGTTCGTTAATCAACCCGTGGAAGAACCGGAGAAATCATTAAGGGATTACGCTAGCCCTCGATGTGAAGACATAAAGGTACAAGAGTCGGATTCGAAGCTCGAAGCGACCAAGTATGAAATTAAATCCAAGATCATGAAGATGGTGGCGGAAAACCCATTTGAAGGGATGGTTACGGAGAACCCATATAGACACATAAGGGATTTCACGACAATATGCAACACGGTGCGTCAAGAAGGAGTTCCCGATGAATGGTTCAAATGGAATCTCTTTCCCTACTCACTTGCCGGCAAAGCAAAGACATGGTACTCGGTTGCGTCCTTTGAAGTTGAAGGCAATTGGAACAAGTTGACAAAGAAGTTTTGCGAGAAGTTCTTTCCAATGAGCAAGGTTCAACATCTAAGGAGGCAAGGATCAATTTTATGCAAGGAGAAGAGGAAGGGATAGACCAAGCCTGGGATAGGTTTAATGAATTAATCGAACAAGGACCAAAACTCGGCTTCACCGGTGACGTACTCTTGCATACATTTTTCTTTTCCCTAACCCCTAGTTGCATGCGACACGTCGAAATGTGTGCAGGTGGGGATCTCATGGAGAAAACACTCACGGAAGCCGCCCAACTTCTACAAAAAGTTAGCAAAGCGGCTGCCATGCGAAGAGATTGGGAAACAAGACTTGCGAAAGAGCCGGAATTCAATTCAAGGAAGAAAAAGCTTGCTGAATTTTCTAAAGAGGCAACCCGGAAGTCACAAAAGAGGAGCCAATCATGGAGAATCTTGAACAAGAACACATCAAGTCAAGAACTACACCAAACATCGACTTCGCCGCACCAAAAGAGACAAACAAGAGAAGCATGTCAAGCGCGAAGCCACTAAGGGAGTTCGAGCCAATGGATTGGGTTCCTATTGATTACGGAGAAGTATTCGACAAGAGAAGACCGTTCCCTAATCAAAAGGGAATGGCAAGAGCATTGGAAGTCGATTTCCCACCGGAGAAGAAAGCCGAAAATTCATACGACCTCGAAACCACCGGTGAGATTTTTGAAAAGCTCTTTGGAGATGACGTGGTGGATCCGGAACATATTGCCGAGGTGAAGAGGATCATGGGGATCAAGCCCGAAGCATCACCATACGCTCGCCTTGCTGAAATTTATTCGATCGGATCCGAAGAAGAAGAGAAGATGACGCCACACTTGAGTTGCGAGATCAACGGAGTTCAATGCAAAGCTTTATGCGACATCGGAGCCCAAGTAAGTGTTCTATCTTCTAAAATTTACGATAAAGTTCAATACCACAACCTAGACTTAGCTCCAACATCAACGAAATTAATTATGGGAGATGGTAGAACTATCAAACCTCTAGGTATTGCTTGCAACATGAAAGTAAAAATCTCTAGAAACTACATACCAACCGATTTCTTTGTTATTGATGCTTACCATAGTAATTCTGATCATATAATCTTAGGTAGGCCTTTTCTTAAGTTGGTTGATGCCGTGTTAGATGCGGAGAAGGCAAAGTAACAATGAACCTTAATGGAACAAAGTACACATATAACTTTCTTCGTGCTTCTAAACACCTTACTCCTTTTCCTCCCGAAGATGAAGAAATAGAAGAGATAGATAGTCTTTGTTTTGTTGAAACCCTTAGAGACCCGCTGCAAAGAGCGATGGAAAATCAAATTAGTAATCAACAAGATGAAGAACTAGAGGAAGCAACAAAAGGCTTAGAGCCGCATGATGGTAGCGTGGAGGAAGAGAAGTTCGAAGACATAGGAGAAATCAAACCCGAGGAGCCACAAGTGCCCAAGTAGACCTTAAACCTTTGCCCAAGGGATTAAAATATGAATTTTTGGGCCCAGACAAAACCTATCCAGTCATTGTGAGCGACGAGTTGAGCCCCGAAGAAAATGAAGCGTTGCTGATTTTATTAAAAAAACATAGGAAGGTGATTGGATATTCGATTAATGATCTCAAAGGTATTAGCCCAGCCTTTTGCACTCATCGTATACCAATGGAAGACCAATGTAAGCTTTGTAGTGGACCATCAAAGGAGGCTAACCCATGCCATGCGAGAGGTAGTAAAGAAAGAGGTTATCAAGTTACTTGATGCCGGAATCATCTACCCGGTTCCACATAGCGAATGGGTGAGCCCGGTACATTGTGTACCGAAGAAAGGAGGTTTGACCGTGGTGAAGAATGAGAAGAACGAATTGATACCGCAAAATACCGTGACCGGGTGGCGGATGTGTATTGATTACCGTAAGCTTAACAAAGCGACGAAGAAAGATCACTTCCCCCTACCGTTCATAGACGAGATGCTCGAGAGGTTAGCAAACCACGCTTATTTTTGCTTTCTCGATGGATACTCGGGGTTCATGCAAATTCCCATTCACCCGGAAGATCAACATAAGACAACATTTACGTGTCCTTACGGAACGTTTGCATATAGGAGGATGCCCTTCGGCCTATGCAACGCTCGGCCTCTTTTCAACGTTGCATGATGGCCGTGTTTTCGGAATTCATCGAAGAAATTGTTGAAGTGTTTATGGATGATTTTTCCGTTTACGGGAAGACGTTCATGGATTGCTTAGCAAACTTAGAAAAGGTCCTTACAAGGTGTGCGGAGGTAGATTTGGTTTTAAATTGGGAGAAGTGCCACTTCATGGTTAAGCAAGGCATAGTGCTCGGACATGTTATATCCGAGAGAGGAATTGAAGTGGACAAGGCTAAGGTAGAGACGGTTGAGCAACTCCCACCTCCTACGGATATTAAGTCCTTAAGGAGCTTTCTAGGCCATGCCGGATTCTATAGAAGATTTATAAAGGACTTCTCGAAGATCACTAAGCCTTTAACACACCTTCTTCAAAAGGATGTGGCTTTCGACTTTGATGAGAAGTGTCTAGCGGCATTCGGACCTTGAAAAATGCGTTGGTGAGTGCTCCCATCATCCAACCTCCGGATTGGAGCCAACCTTTCGAGATCATGTGTGACGCAAGTGACTACGCCGTAGGCGCGGTCTTGGGACAAAGAAAGGAAGGCCGAGTTCACGCCGTTTACTACGCTAGCAAAACTCTTAGTGGGGCACAATTAAATTACGCTACTACGGAAAAAGAGTTGCTAGCGGTGGTATTCGCTTTCGAAAAATTCAGATCTTACATCGTGAACTCGAAAGTCATTGTTTACACCGATCACGCGGCCATAAAGTATCTCTTGGCTAAGAAGGAAGCTAAACCACGTTTGATTCGTTGGATCCTTCTTCTCCAAGAGTTCGATGTTGAAATTCGTGACAAAAAGGGGGTGGAAAATGTTGTGGCCGATCATTTGTCTAGGATGAATCGTGGGCAAGATGATAAAGAACCCATAGAAGATAAGATGAGAGATGACCACCTCTATAGAGTGCTTGATAAAGATACTTGGATGATCGACATCATTCGAGCAATTCGAAAGATGCCCCTCGATCATCTAGACAAAAACACCCAAAGGAAGATAATTTCTGAAAGTAAGAAGTATTTTTGGGATGCACCATACCTCTTCAAGCTTGGCAATGATGGAGTAATGAGAAGATGTGTGCCAAGAGAAGAGAGGCTTGAGATTCTAAGGAAGTGCCACTCGGCGAGTACGGTGGGCACTATAGCCATTTTCGAACCGAAGCCAAAGTATGGTCGAGCGGATTCTATTGGCCGGAGATGCATGAAGATACTAAAAGATATGTTGCGTCATGCCCCGAATGCCAAAGAACCGGAATCATCTCTCAAAGAAATTCTATGCCTTTGAAATACAACTTGCAAATCGACATATTCGATGTATGGGGCATAGACTTCATGGGGCCTTTTAAAAACTCATTTGGATTCGAGTATATACTTGTTATGGTCGATTATGTATCCAAGTGGGTAGAGGCTATACCATGTCGTAAAGCTTCCACGGAGGAGTCCATCACTATGATCAAGAACGTGATTTTTCCCCGTTTCGGTACACCGAGAATCTTGATAAGTGATGGAGGAACTCATTTCACCGGGAAGAACTTCAAAAAGTGCTTGTCCAAGCTGGGGATTGAGCATAGGGTCTCTACGGCTTATCACCCACAAACCAACGGACAAGCGGAGACGTCAAATAGGCAATTAAAAAGCATACTTAACAAAACCATAGAGAAGGGAGGCAAGGATTGGTCAAAGAAATTAGACGGAGCTTTATGGGCTTATCGAACGGCGTTTAAAACACCGATAGGTATGACCCCTTATCAATTCGTCTATGGAAAAGCTTGCCACCTTCCGGTTGAGTTAGAACATAAAGCTTATTGGGCGATTAAAGAGATGAACCTTGATCTCGATGCCGCGGTGGTGAAACGGAGAATTCAAATAAGCGAGCTAGAGGAGTTGAGGTTGAAAGCATATGAAAACGCAAGCATATACAAGGAGAGAATCAAAAGGTGGTATGATAAAAGATTGAAGAAAAAAGAATTTAAAGAAGGAGATAAGGTCCTCCTCTACAATTCGAGGTTTAAAACCTTCGGAAAGGGGAAATTGCAAAGCAAGTGGGACGGACCTTATGTTGTGCATTCGGTGTTCTCCAACGGAGCGGTAACCATTATGGATATAAACGGCGATCAATTTGTGGTGAATGGACAGCGGCTTAAGGTTTACTACGAACCCGACGTCGTGCCCATTCATCATGTTGACGTCTTTACCATGGAGGAAGAGCCCGAACGTCCCGCCTAGGACGAAAAACAAGGCACCAACTTCGTAAATAATTTTTCTTTTAGCTTTACGGAGTTTTTCGCGAAGATTAGCGGGCCAACTTTTTCCCATGGGCGAGGACGAAAAAATAGGGCGGTGTGCAAAAAACCGGACCGGCCGGCCCCCGGCGGGGGTGGGCCGGCCGGCCCGATCGGATCGGCCCAAGGGGGCCGACGCCCGATGTCCCCGAATTTCGCCCGAATTGCTCCTTTTTGACTTCCTTGTTTGGTCGGAAAATTTTAAGGGAAGTGTAAAAAAGGAAAATAAGGTTCCCGGGGGCTTTTCTCTCGGGACTATATATTTGGCCGAATTGGGAGCTCGAGAATCAAACCTTTCAAGCAATGTGTTGCACCCTTGTAGCGACCATTGAGCCTCCAAAAAGCTTAGAGTTGAAGGTAGAAGCCAAGAAGCCATCGATGGAGGAGGCGATGCGATGCGAGGTCAAGCTACCCGTCAAGAGGACCGCACGTATCCGTTGCGGAGGACGTGTCCCGACCGGAGCTCTTGCATCTCGCAACCCCGTCAAAGGAGAGAAGGTCCCTACACCCGTTCGAAAGTCGGCACGTCTCCAAGGCATCAAGCGCAAGGATTACAAGGAGATGTCGCCGGAGCCTAAGGATTATGGGGATAGCGACTACTCCGACGATCGTAGCCCGAGCTCGTGGGCGGTGCCGGTAGAGACGATGACGATTGGGGCGAGCGGCCCTACGAAAGGACTCCCGAGGGCCCCAACGGCGACGGCAACGGCGGTGGCGAAGGCGACAACAATGGAGGTGGCGACGACGGTGGTGACAACGGTGGAGATTATGGCGACGACGACCCCTTCGGATTGCATCGGTGTCTTTGTCGAGTTTGCGCGTCAATCCATCGCGGCTCTCTACGCGTCGGCCGACGAATGTCTTCAAACCATGGAAGCGATGAAGCGGCGTATGGAGGACTTGGAGCGCGTAGTTGAAGATGACTACAAGTTCCTTAACCGTAACGTGCGCAAACTTTTCGGCATGGTTGGAAACATGAGAGGCAAGTGGTGCAAAGCTTGCTCGAAGTACCATTAGATCTAGTTTTCCCCTTTGGTTTTTGTAAGATACGACGAGGACGTCGTATGTTTTAAGTGTGGGGGAGAGCTAGCTCGCTAGCCTTAGCTTTTGAACTTCAAGTTTAGGTTCGGTTTAATCTTCGTGTGAGAGTCTTAGTGTTTTAATGAGTCTTTAGTTTTTGAGTCTGTTCTAAAATTTTTGCAAGTGTCTTAAATTAGTGTTGAGTCAAGAAAACCAAATAAAAAGAGTCTTTATATACATCTTTGTGTTTTATGTATTGTTTATCTTTATTTACTTGTTTGTTTAATCTTCGATTCTTGATATATGAACGCAAGTAAGTGGTTTGAAAATCGTTTACCGTGGTGCTTAGTGGAATCGCTACTACTTAAAGTACCCATACCGCACTTCGATCTTGAGCTTCACATGCTAGTTGTGCTATTTTCGATGCTAAAAATTGGAGGATTTCAGTTCTGAAAATTATAGTAAAACCCTTGTAATAAAGGTTAGCAAGACCTCTTTTTCCAAGTTGAGAGTAAGAAAAAATTCCTATCCAAAGCCAAGTTTGTTTTTTTTCGCTCCACCATAAGTGTGATTAGCACGATGAGTTAGGCTAGGACCCTTCTCTCTTGGTGAGTTTTAATTTCGAGCAATGATCATGTCCTTGTGCTTATCTTTTGTTGCTAGCCTCGTCATATATTCAGTCCATGACTTTCACAACAAAAGTCATGAATATCGCCGGATTCCATACCCAACCCTATACATCTCTTTTGTACATCGTATTCCTTGAACACAACCTATTTTCAAAGTTTCGTCTCGTCTCTAGCATGATTTATTTAAAATTTCAGATTGTATGCATGCGAGGGAAGAGAGAATTGAAAGCTTTGAAAAGTTGTCAAGAGAGAGAAAAATAAAGAGAAAAAGTATGTGTATGGAAAAGAAAGAAAGGAAGAAAGAAAAAAATCATATGTGAATGAAAGAAGAAAAGATAAAGATGAGTTAGCAATGAAGATATGAGAGGGATGGATCAAGTGAAAGAAAAGAAAAAAATAATAAAGTGTAAGGAAGGATGTCACGTTGATTGTGAGACGAAACTTTTACTCTATTTCCAACCATGTGCAATCCGACAACGAGGACATCATTGGTGCCTTGAAGTCACAATTTTCTTTTGCCCTTGCACATGTCCACCATTCTAAATCTTCTCATCCTTGATATCCCTACATATGGTTAATTCTCATGATCATTGGCTTTGAAAGGTAGACAACCATTAGAGGAAGTTCTTAGTTTGACAATACTTGTGTTGATTGCGCTAGCCCTACCTATAGCTCCACTTTTACATGATATATGAGAGATTAATGGGAGGTGAGAGTTTTATAAAATTTGGTTAAGATAGACACTTCATATGAGTGACTTGAGAGAGCTTGGAGAAAGGTTTTTGTCTAATACTTGTTGCGGGAATTTTTGTTTTGAAAATCATAAAAACCCTCCGATGGAAGCAAAGAAGTAAGTATGGCTGAAATTGAAAGCTTCGAGTGAAGAGTTTGAGTTGTGGGGTAAATCTTGACGTGGTAAAAATTCTAAACGCCCATGTTTATGTTTGATTATCATTACTTTGTGTTTATGTATTAAAGATGAAGGGATTGACTAACTTGTGAAGAAGGATAAGTGGTACACGATTACACTCCTTGGACGAAGTTCTTTTACGAGTACTTGCTCGAGGACGAGCAAGAGCTAAGTGTGGGGGAGATGTTGACGGTGTATTTTGGTACACCTAGCATGTTCATTACACTTTGGTTTGGATTTGATTATTGAACTAACCCGCCACTAGGCACACTAATCATATAACAAGTTCATCTTTGTGCATGCATTTGGAAGTGTTGTGTTTATGTAGGAAATCATGGACATAAAGGACGGATTCGCAATAAGTTCAAAGGAGCATTCATGGAGTCTTGTTCGTGTTCATGAGCTCGCTGAAATTACTTCCAATGGTGGTGAGAACCGAAGTGCTACGAGGAACACCCCGGGGATTGAAGCGTAAAAGATCAAACTTCATGCAAAGAGAGCCTCCATCTTGATCGCGAGGATAACGGCGTCAAAATCATCCAAGTGGAAGGGGCAAAGTAGATAAGTGCACGAGGACCCACGGAGCAAAAAGGGCGGCCGAACGGGCCGAACCGGGCACGGGCCGGCCGGCCCCGGTCGGATCGGCCCGGCCCACTTCGGGCACCGGTTCGGTCCCGTCTTCCTTGCCCTCGAAGGATCTTCGACCCTAAAACCCCCGACGCGCCGCCAACACGGAGAGGAGGAATTATTCGCACCGAGAAGGCCATCTACAAGCTAGAGAGAGAGGAGGAGGATCTCGGTGGAGATCAACCACCTCGAAGGAAGCACCCTCTCGTGGAGAAGGAGGAAGACACGGCGGAAGGGAAACCATGATCAATGGTGCCATGATCAGACACCTTGATGGGGTAATCTTCTCATTCGTCCATGGGTTGTAATCGATCGTGAGATGTAATCGCAATTTGTCGGATTATCTGTCTATCATCTTGTGTTGAATATACTTTAATGCTTAAAGGTTAGCTACGCGTGCCGTAAAGGGAGTATAGGCCTCAATGCTTCCTTGGATCCATTCAATACGCCGTGGCCATCAAAGGTCTAGTCATGAATACCTTCGCGTAGTGACGATGACGAGAGGAGGGGAAAGGGCGAAACCGTGGTCACAACCCCGATAGATTAGATTGGTTTTTCATGTCTTTAAGCGATTGCATGCTCTAGTATCGTAGACCCGTGGGCGAGTGTCTTCTCTCTTGATCGTTTACCATTCTCTCTAGTGTAGTTAAGTGTTTTCTAGTATAATAGTAGTTAGGGTTTAGTAGCTAGTGTGTCGTTGTTGATCGAACGCTTGTAATCCCCTTGCTCCGCGGATTGACAAGAACCTTGGGAATCCCGTGGTGAAAAAGGTGTGGGGTCCGTACGCTTGCGGATCGTAGAGGGATACGTCTTTTATCCGTCAACACCCAGGCGATGCTGCTCTTGCCGCCGGAGCTGGCTCCGGCGACGGGGGCGCAGGCTCCCACCTATCAGGGAGGCCCTGCCCCCCGGTGTCTTCCTCCTCCTCCTCCTCCGAGGACGAGTACTCCTCGGTCCCCGGAGAAGAGAGCCCCTGCTGCTCGCGCAGCCGGTACTCCTCGTTCCGCCGCTCGCGGCGCTCGCGGTGCCGCCTCGCGCGCTCCTTCTTGCGCGCCGCCCGCTCCCGCTCCCGTTGCTGCGACGCCCGACCGAGCGCGCGGGAGCGAGGAGTGGGCGGATCGGATTTCGCGGCGCTCAGGCTCACCATGTGCGAGCGAAAACGTCAAAGGTGCGTCAGAAACCTGGAGTATCATCAAGATCAAAAACGGAGCCAAGAATTCTACTTACCAGCGGGCTAGTGGGAAGCATCTCGAGGTCCCACAGGGACCGGTCGGCCGCGCGACAGACCGGGTGTCGACGGGCGCTCCGTGCCCGTGTGGCCACATACTCCCGCAGGAGGGGGCTCGGAAGCATCCGCGACCTCGCCAGCGCGACGGGGTTCGCCGTCTCCGTCATCTCGAAGATACGGAGCGGCCTCTCCATCAGGGGCACGACCCGCCGATGGTGGAGGAAGGCGAGGACGGTTGCCGCGGTCAGCCCGTGCGCCGCCAGGTTCCTCAGCGCGGCCAGGAGCGAGTCCAACCGCCTCCCGTCTTTGGACCGGAGACACCCCGTGGCTCCAGGAGTCGGGCTTCTCCCGGAGCACCAGACCGGTGTAGGGGGGGAGACCGGGCTCGTCGTTGCAAAGATAGAACCACCCCCGCTCCCAGCCGGCGTTGTTGGTCGTCATGGTACAAGGGATGTAGTCGTCCTTGTACTGCGTCCGCAAGGCGAGCGACATGCCGCTGGCGCGCACCGCGCGGCGGGTCCTCTGCTCCGTCGTCAGCTGCGTGAACAACTCCGCTCGGAAGAGGTGTATCCAGAGATCCCAATTCACTGGGATCCCTAGATACCCCTCGCAAACGCCCACGAACGTGGCCGCCTGCGAAATCGCATTCGGCGCGAAGTTGTGCAACTCCACGCCGTAGTGGAGGTAGAGCGCCCGCATGAAGCGGCTCGCCGGCGCTGCGAAGCCGCGCTCGTGGAAGCGGGTGAAGCTCACCACGTAGCCGCTCGGCGGGTTGGGCGCGTGGTCACTGCCGGCGGCACGATCCATTCCGCCGGCCGGCCCTCCTCGTTCGCCGCCGGTGGCGGCGGACACCAGGTCGCCTAGGGCTAGCCGCGTCACCGACAAGCGCTCCCACGCGTACGGGTCGACGATCGTGAGGGGCGGAAGGGGCGCCATGAGAAAAAGCAAGGGAGCGAGAACGAGAGGACGGGGAAGGAGAAGAAGAGCTCCAACGGCGAAAGGGCGCGGTGGTGAGAACGAGACAGAGGCAGGAGCGCAAGGAGTGAGGATGGCGAAACGCTAAGGTAAAAACCGCCGTTTCCCCTCTCCTCGGATTTATAAGCGCGCGGCGTGCTCTCGGAGCGCACGTCCCGCGCGCGTGCTTGTAGAGGAATCTTTTCTCGGCCGACGGGCGGGCCCCACCACGGCCGCGGCGGCCACGCCACCGCGGACGGGCCATCATCACGGCGTAGAGCCGGGAGGGCCGTGGCGGGCGGTCACGTCCGCCGCCCACGCCGCCCACTACGCGCGCGGCCGCGGCGCCTAAAAGGCGCGCCCGCGACGCGAAGCCGCCGGCCTCGGCGCGAAGCATTAAATGGCCGGCCCCTTACCAAGTAAGGAGGACCCTCGAGCGGCACGAGCCCCTGGCTTAGGAAAACTCTATCCTCGAAAGGGTGCGGGCATGAGACGGACACCTCGGGGCCCGTTTGAGATAAAACAGGCACCGCAGGCACCGATGCCGCACCATTTTACTGATCAGCACCTCGAGGGTCGACGCGGTCAGGCCCCTCAAGGATTCGCAGATGCCAGGACGGGAGCGCTTAGCCGCCACCCCGCACCATTTTACTGATCAGCGCCTCGAGGGTCAACGCGGTCAGGCCCCTCAAGGATTCGCAGATGCCAGGACGGGAGCGCTTAGCCGCCACCCCGCACCATTTTACTGATCAGCGCCTCGAGGGTCGACGCGGTCAGGCCCCTCAAGGATTCGCAGATGCCAGGACGGGAGCACTTAGCCGCCACCCCGCACCATTTTACTGATCAGCGCCTCGAGAGTCGACGCGGTCAGGCCCCTCAAGGATTCGCAGATGCCAGGACGGGGAGCGCTTAGCCGCCACCCCCGCACCATTTTGCGATCGGCGCCTCGAGGGTCGACGCGGTCGGGCCCCTCAAGGATTCGCGGATGCCGGGACGGGGAGCGCTTAGCCGCCACCCCGCACCATTCTGCGATCAACACCTCGAGGGGTGGCTCGCCCGGGCCCCTCAAGGAGTCGCAGATGCAAAGACGGGGCCGCCTAGGCGCCACCCCGCACGGCCCTACTGATCAGAGGTTCGAAACCTGACCCTCGACAGGTTCAAACAGGCGCCCCAGATCACCAGAGTCAGGGACGAAGGGCACGCGCATTCGAGTCGTTCATCGAGCCCGCCGGCTCGAGGGTGCCCCACATGTCGTGTTCGAGAGCCAGCGAGGGCAGCTAGCCGGGGGATCCCACCGAGGGAGAGCTTCCGCGCCCTCGGTCCCTAGCGAATGGGACCGAGCCCCACCTAGCAAACCCATGCAAGCGCTTTAATGGATGTGTCTCTGGACCACGCAGCCTACCCTTATCGAACGGGGCATGGGCGTCCACTCGAACCACCCACTAACAGCTCAACGAGGAATCCGCAATCCGCGACCCGACCGATGGGGGTTGCGGAAACCTCACCCTCCGTCCCGCGGAGGGACGGCGAGGGCGTGTTAAAAAACAAGTCGTAGAGCTCTACCCGATCGCCTCGAACGGGCCCAGGCTCGGGGGCTTGACGCACGGCTACACCTCCTGGATTGCACCCGCCGCAGATAGTGCCAGCAGCGCGTGCGTCGCCAAAGCCGGCTGAAACATTGCCGACGCCGGTTGAAACATGTACCATGCCCTCTGACCAAGTATCGCGGTAAAACCCCTGCAGGAGCGCCTGCGCCCCTGCAGGGCTTCGGGGGCTAGACCCGCGGGTCCGCTGACGCGGCCCCACGGAAGGTGTTCGCAAGCCAAGAGGGAAGGACGTCCTATCAGTAGGCTCCAGCATCTGCGGGAGCCTTGCCGGCGACCCCGCAGATGCTCGGGGGGCTGCGTCGGGGACGACCCTAGGGGTCCCCTTAAACAACCGGGAAATCCCCACTTAAAACCCGCAACAAGCCAAAACCAAATGCGCATCGCCTAAGCATGCAGGGCATGGCCCACGCCGCAGCAGCCCTGACGGCCCACCAAAGCGGGCCCTCAAAGATCCCCTCGAGCAGGCTCCGCCTCGCTTGAGGGCACACGCCTCCCTCGGGCGGGCTCCGCCCGTTCGAGGGGGCGCGCTTACCTCGAGCGAGGCTCCGCCTCGCTCGAGGGCGCGCGCCGCCCTCGAGCGGGCTCCGCCTCGCTCGAGGGCACTCCGCACACGCACGCCGTTCCCGTACACGGGTATTTAATGTTCGACGATGGCGGGGCGGCGCTATCACGCGCACGGGACTCGCGCCCGGTTCGTTGCACCAACTCCCTAGGAGGGAACCCATCCCCGCCACGCGTGGGGGGCGTGCGACGTGGCGGTGCCGGTCCCCGTGACGCCGCGCGCGGCCTACTCCGGTGCGGCTAACGCGCCGAGCCCTCGAAGGGGGGCCGGCCGCACCCTCGGTTTACTTTCCCGTGACTTTGCAGGGTTAGGTCAAGGCGTTAGGCCGGCGGGGCATCATCCCTGCCACTGTTAACGGCATGGTGGCCACCCCCGCGCGTACAAACCCACGCCGGGCACTGTGGCAACAACTCCGACGCTGTGGAGCGTGCGGAAACGGGACACTGCATTACCTGCCACTGTGCCCCATACGGACCGACGTCAGCAACTCCCTCGAGCCCGCCTGAAGACATCACGGCCATCCGCTGCACTCCTACCCTCGAAGCTACCACCGTTCGGGTACAAGATACGCCATGATGGCCGGATCGCGGCAAGTACCGTCAAGGTGGCCGCCTACTCTACGGCATAGCACACCACACTTCCCCATGTAGCTAAATAGTGCGGCATACATGTAATTCGCTCTCTTCTTGGCCTATAAACGGAAGACGAACTCCCCCGCCGCGGGGGGACAAGACAGAAGAACAACACACGACACTCCCCGTACTCACTTTCCAATTCTCCCACAATATCTTCAGCGATATCTTCACCAGGGACTTGGGAGCCACGCTTCCTCTCCCACATTGCTTGTAGCAGCCCCACTACAGGCACCCCCGGTGCTGAGCAATATAGTGCCTCGAGCACACCACTGCTGGACGTACGGCCCCTCGGCCGGAACCAGGATAAAACTCTGTCCTTGATTGCTTAGCATCGACCATTGAGGGATAAACCTTGGCGCTTATCACTGGTTAGTGTCGGGACCACATTCCGCACCGACAAACGACGTGCAATGCAATAAGTTTCTTCATATATATATATATATATATATATATATATATATATATATATATATATATTTGTGAGCTCTTCTTGTTATTGTGTAGCGGGGAAAGATGCGGCATTGATGGTTAAAGGCTTTTGTTTTGAAGTTTGACATGCCGCAAATGCAACTACCGTATCAAGAAGAACAACAATGGGGTAAAGGAGATTAGCCTTTCAGAAGGTGTGCAATATTTTCTTTCCACTATTATCAGTCACCTACTTGGCTGCAGACAGGTTTTGTTTGTTCTCTCTTTTGGTTCCTTAATTTAAATGATATAAGATCTGCTGGAGTTTCATAAAAAGAAAAGGAAAAAAGAAGAAGAAAACACTCACCCATATCGGCATCTATTTGTGTTCTTTGGGGTGGAGAGCATCGATATGTTGATAAGGACATGAGAGGTGAAAGTGACGGGGAGAATGGACCGGAGAAGGTCCGTTCTGTTTGAAGCAGTGACAAAGAAGTGTGTGGGAATAGTCACCCAAAGCACCCTCCTGTCTCAAGAACACAATGCACCATCATCTCAGGAAAACCAGAAGGTATAATTGTATAAACACCTGTTAATGTACCTGACAATCATGTATCCCAACTAATTTGATGGGAAATGTTAATTTCCCACAGCAGGCTCCTTCTGCTGATTGGTTGGCTACGGAGGTGGCTGGCGAACCCTCGACCGGGTGGGGTAATGGCGCGGGCGTCGCCGTAACCCCCGAGCGCACCACCGTTGACAGAGGAGGAGGCATGGAGCGAGACAACGACTGTGCCGTCGGAGCGGTGCTGGTATCGGTGGTCGGCGCCTCGGAGGCGGCCGACGTAATTTGTTGTTGTGATATATCCGGCATCATCTCGTAAGATGTTGGTATCTCATTGCGGGACCCAACCGTTGTCAAGGTAATAGAAAGGGCTCTAACAGAGGATGGACGATTTTCATTGGCATTTGCAGCACGTCGCATGGCGTTTGCAATCTTCCCAATCAGATTGTCTCTGAAGCAGTAAACTTGTCAGCCATTTCCCAGTTGAGCTAGACAACCAATTATCAATGTTCAGCAATTTAATAGCTACAGAAAACTCATATAATAGAGGGACCTTACTGTATTTATGTGTTCAGACAGAATCTAGATTGTTGATAAGTGGCTCAGCAATGAACACAATGTACACCTCGTCTCTTTGTGATTCTATGAACTGTACTGATATAAACTTCTCGTTTAGACCTGAGAATCTCATGCCATTACTTTCGTATTATACAGTATTATGATTTATTGACATTACTTTCGTATTATACAGTTTTATTTATTGAAATTTACATGTATTGTATTATATATATTTGGGCCCGTAGCAACGCACGGGCATGAACCTAGTATATGACTATTTTTGGTAAGGGTAAATAGGTAATTTTTGCAGTCTTTTAATAGATTTGGCAACCTCAGGCTAAGAAAAAAATTTGTTTATGTCATAAAGAAAATTCGAAATGAAAAATTTTGAAAAAAATAATTTTTGAATTTTGAATTGAATTTGTTGTTTTGAATTTTGAAAAAATGGCCATAGGAAAGGGGAAAAATGAAAAAAAATCGATTTTGAAATTTGGATTGAAATTTGAAAATTTTGAAATATGCCACAAAAAATTGAAATGAAAAAACTGAAATTTTTCATTTTTCATTTTTGAATTTTGGAATGAAAATTTCTGTTTAATTTTTTTAAAAAAAATTGGTCATATCACCAAATGGAAATGAAAAAAGAATTGAATATGCCACCGAGATAAAACTTCCTATAATACACGTATACCACCCATACCACCTATGCATATCACCCTATACCACATGTCCAAGTTGTGGTGGTATACAATTAATCTTAGCCGTTGGATCCTTTCATATTGATCCTTTCCAACAGTGGTATGGGGTGATATGGTCCACCGTAAAAGAGCTCTTATTTTCTACCCATACCCTCCCCATTTGAGGTGGGTGTGGATTTGAATATGGACAATGGATAAAAACAACAGGCATAGTTCCGATTGGAGGGAGGAGAGAAGTTGGGTGCTTGTTTTACTTTTACCGTGGAAGGAAAACAGAGAAGGGGGAGCGAGCTGCTGCTGCTGGAGGGCCATCCACGGCTACGGCAATCGCGCTCTTCGAACCAGCCGTTAACAACCGGCCAACAGTACTTTTCTCTCAAAACAAACCAGCGTCAGTCATCAGCCACCAGCCAAACGAACAGGGATGATGGCCGCGGTGCGGTGCGGTTCGTTCCGTCACATCCCAAACACCCATCGTCCACATCGCGGCTTTGAGCAAAGCCTATCCTCGTTGTATGGTGGCCAAAACACACGGAAGAGGGACCAGACGACACACAAATGCTGCACAGTTTCTAGTTTGCGCTGATAGCAAGCAGCTAGACGAAAAAGAAAGAGAAAAAAAACAAGGCCTATTTGGCTCTGTGGCTAGAGAAATTCCGCAGTCGTTTTCTTCCTTGCTTGCTGGCTTTTAGCTTTTTGCTGCAGGCTACTTCCATCTCATCATCTGGATAAAAAAAATCTCCAGAGGCCAAAGAAGATCTCAGCTTGCCGTTGAGGCTAGCAATCACCCACCATGGAGCTCGCCGCCATTGCCACCTCCAGCAGCAGCAGCAGCTTGGTCACCGGCTTGAGTTGCAGGACGACAGGCTCTGCTCCTGCCGTCGCATGGACTTCCACGGCCAGGCTATTATGCAGGAGGAGGGCCATGCCATCAAGGCGTGGAGCCAGGCTGATGGTATCACAGATTTCACAAAAGCATTCATTTTCGTTCTTCAATCGAATTTCTGCTCTTTGCCTCCACTCCAGGTCACACCTGTCTGGATTGGAAGATGCAGAGACTCAACTCTTTCTCCCCTTGCACTTGCAGGTCTCTGCTGCAGCAGGTTGCAAGACTTGCAAAGGAAAGGGTGCAGTAGAGTGCCCAGGGTGCAAGGTACTCACTCACTCCTATACATGATCCAGTTCGATGAATACGCGCTACGGTTAGTTTGTTCTCCTTTGAACATTGCGAACAATGGAACTGGCTCGTGTCATGCAGGGGACCGGCAAGAACAAGAAGAACGGCAACATCTTCGAGAGATGGAAGTAGGTCCCATGGCTATCCATTATGCATTGCATTCTACTGCATAATCATGTGCTCATGCGTGTCAGCGTGTGTGCATCCTGCTTGTTTCTTCAGGTGCTTCGACTGCCAAGGATTTGGGCTCAAGAGCTGCCCCAGCTGCGGCAAAGGAGGCCTCACACCCGAGCAGAGAGGGGAGAGATGAGTGAAAATGCGAGCAGACATCCACGGATTCAGAATTTCAGATTCACAGCCTTGCACATTCAGACAGTGATCTGGTCGAGTCTGTAGTTGTTTGTCAACTATTAATGGTAGCTGCGTGTCAGGCTGTGCCATTGTTAGCCAGGTCAGATGGTGGTGAACAAATATAAACTTGCTCGAAACACTGTATATCTGGAATGCAGTGCTTGTACATCTTTTCGCAAGTACTAATACTCCTTTTCATGTGAAGAATAATGGATATCAATCTGGTCTGCCTTCCTTACTGTCTCTTCTAATATCACCGTTTTCTCTCGCTATATACTTTTTTTTATGTATGTAGACATAAATATATATCTGGATGTATAACAAAAGAAATGCATCTAGAAAAGTCAAAACGAAAGTAATTTGAGACGGAGGGAGTAACAAGCGAAGGAGTCGTACAGAACCTGACTCCCCTTCAGTAGGCGGGCAAAAGAGTGACGATTCCGCACAAAGTAAACAACCAGCTACTACTACTCATTGCAAGTTATTTGACGGATTTAACTGCCATATTATCAACAACACATCAATCCAAGCATAAACGAAAATTGTTACACAGGCTACTAAGTCGAACAAAAAGGTTTGGAGCTGCCTGCTGTCATACCACGCTAGACCATACTCTGGTTGGTGGTATGACACCAGCAGATTGTATACAAGATACATCACTAACGGAAACGCAAATGCGGGTGGGAACCAGGTGCAGTAGCAGCTCAAGAGAGCACTGCCACTGTGGGTGCCCAGACAAACCCCACCTACACCACAAGCAGGGGCCCCGGCTCTATTGGCTGAGCAGTTTGGAGTCACAGGCCACAATCTTCACCTTGCCCACCTGCTCGGTGGTCTCCTCGTTCTTGAACTGTGCATCCGTTAAGATGAAGGTCCACACATTATCGCAGAACCTGTATGTGTGCAGATGGCCCTGGAAATACATGAGAGCAAGAATTAGTAACCGTACAAAGGTGGCAGTGCATACAAGCACAATGACAAACATGCCAAATGAGGAGAAACCGTGGACCAAATTAGAGCTATGTGCGTTTTGTGGCAAACAGGCAGTATCACACGCTAGGAAACACCACAGGAATTTATAATGACCAGACAAAATAAATAGCTCTATAATCACCAGAATGAAATGGAAATGGGCTGTGCCTTGTCTCAGAAGAAAAATATAATTATCAGAGTAACAATTTATACTTAGATATCAATATGCCTTATCACAATTACATCCAAAATGACAATGGTTAGGGCAAAAAAATAGCGCCTAGACAGTTTCTCAAGTTCCCATCACTTATAGGCTGCTACATAAATGTGGGATCCAGACTGTACACTAGGGGACTATGGAAAGAATTCCTTCCAAAAGTGCAATTTCAGTGTGGAATATTGTGTGTGTGTTGGGGGCAGGTTTTCTCAGATCAGCAGGAATGGTCCCATACATTCCAACTCCTGCATGTTATCAGCTAAGTCCATCAGCACAAGTATTGCTAATTATATCCATTAAAATGCCTAATGCAAACAGGAAAAAAATTAGCGATCCGACTTACGACATGCATCAACTGAAGCTTGGCCAGGGCAGCAATCGAGAGCAGAGAAAATGCTAAGATTGTGCGCAGCAACAGATTCATGGAGATTGTGACAGCTAAAATATAAAAGGCTCACACTGCTGGAAACCAGCAACATGCGCACAACACCTAGCATGTTTGGTATATTTTCAAGCTTCTCAATCCATGTTCTACTATAAGAAGATGTAACTCACAGGAACAGCAGTCATTTTTTTAATACATGCTCCAGATTAGCCCACGTTCCAACCTCAATAGTTTTTTTTATCAGGTTCAACTACACTTTAGACATGGGGAAAAGGAAATTCAGATTGCCACTAAACTCGCCATGTACGAGTCAGCTATCTGACTAGACCCTACTGCTGGTGTAAAGCTTCACTTTGTAGCAGAACAAAATGTTCACTTATCTACATTCTACTACCCATGTTTCACATACAAGGTTATTGATGAGATGCCAATTAAGCAAACTGAGTTGCGCTCTAAAAGGCGCGTACGAGAAATCTGGGGTTCAAAAGGCTCTCATACAACTGTGCCCACGTCCCATATTCACACCTTGCCAACATTAATTATCCTTTTCCACAGATTCTACCATTCCATTACTTGTGCAATATTGTCAAGAACTCAGTTAATGCAAGGCATACTTCAAGTGCAATTTTGACATTACCAATAGCGGTTACCGAATTGAGTCCTTAGTATGTGAAGGGGGAAATTGAAGTCATTCCTTTACCAAGATGTGGGCACAAGCTATAGGTATCTAATTTATCAAGCATGTTAATCATGCTTCATAAGTTGTGTGCAATAGACAACATACTCAACTTATAACATCACTAGAGCATGAAACATACCTTGGATCTGAACTATCACATAGCATCACTAGAGCATGAAACATACCTTGATTTGAACCTTGCTCTTCACCTGGTTCTCCAGAGCATCCGTCATGGACTAATAAAGCGGCATCCACAGAGGCACAAGAAGAAGAAAAAAATCAAATGTTACAGGCTTCCACAGCAGGAGACACCAAAAAAGGGAATAACGTAGTAGTGATCCACGGGGAAGGAGATGTGCGTTTCACCTTGTCAAAACTGGACAAGGACCTGAATGGCGAGCTCCGGGCTGAGGGTGCCGCTGGAGACCATCTCGTCAAGCATCTCGGTGAGGTACATGACGGTGGTGGTCCTCCTGTACAGCTCGAAGGTGGCCATGGCCGCCGCGACCTGCAAAGAGCAAACGAGCGCACACCTCAGAAAGAGAAAGCGGAGAACCCCCCCCCCCCCCCCCCCCCCGTTCCCCTTTCGATGCGGTGCGGTCTTGCGGACGAATTCGTCGGTCGACGGATTGGCGGCGAGAGGCGGAAGGGATCCACGGAATCCGGGCGGGCGGCCATCCCCCCCACTCACACCTCACGCTCTCACGAGTCACAGCGGAAACAAGGAAATATACAGGAGGGAGGAAGCAGAGCAAAGCTAGGGTTCCTTACCAACAAGGGATGACGAGATCAGCCCGCCCGCGCGCGCGCAGGAGTGGATCTCCGCGTCACACCGGCCCCGGGGGGAGGAGAGGAGAGGAGTGGTGGGTGGCGACGCGAGAGGTCGGGGGTGGAGCGGGGAAGGGGTGGCTGGATCTCGTCGGAGCGGCGGCGGAGGGGCGCAGGAACCGAAGAGAGGGAAGGAATGGAGGAGTGCGAGGGATGGGGGAGGAAGGAAGGGAAGGGAGTCCAGTAGTCGAGTCAGAGGGGGTGGGGTGTGTCCACTACTACTACAACGGACGCGACGGACGGAGCCAAATCCATCTCCACCACTTATATGAGGGGATCTCCTTATATAAAGGTTGGCCTGCCCAAGCCCACCATCCGTCCAGAAACAACAACCCCATCGAGTTTCTCCGGCCGGAAGCAGATCCTCGGTCTGCAGAGTGCGGTTGGGCCACCTGACGTGTGGGACCGGCCCCACCTGTCAGCGGCTTCAAGCTGCAGCTCAGGCCCCCTCCAGTTTCTCCTCTCCTCTAGTCCTCTTGCCCAACATGTCGGGGTAATGATTCATTTTAAGCTCACTAGGTTAGGGCCGTGCGTGCAACGAAATGAAATCATGATTAAATAAATAAACATCATATTATCAGTAAGAAATTACATTAGTACTTCACATTTTCATAAGTCTATTAGTTCGAGGTTTGTTTGGTTCCATGCCTACACTTTGTCGCACCACACATGTGATGACCACAAAAGATCGGCGGTGTTTGGTAGTTAAAAAAGCTGCTCATGCAAGAAAATGAACTTTATCAAACAATTTCTTAAATCCTGCAAGTATGGATGAAAATGGTCGAAAATGATCAAGTAAAATTTATCATCATCGTAATCATTTCTTGGAAATGAAATCGAAAACATTAGAATTGAATCGTCCGATAAAAAAACTTGTTGATATCGTATTATCTTGAATTACGGATCCATCAATCTTGGTTAGGCCGATTAGCACCTCGAATAAACAATTACTATGTCTAGATACATACACAACCAATAAAAATATTATCAATTGTTGTGTAGGTTTATGAGTTCTTCCAATAACATAGTTCAACTCCACCAAGCCGTAATTCCGAATAATTTATCCACTAGCAATTCATCGGTTATAATCTTACTTGCTAATCGCACTAACTAATGTTTGGAGCTGAAGCCATCATTTCCCTGCTTCCTCCCTCTCCCTCCTCTCGCATAATGCGATCACCCACGCGTTCGGATCGGGGAACCCCCCATGGCTCTTCCGTCGCCGAGGGCTGACGCAACCCACCAGCAAACCAACCCTTCTTTTTTCTTTTTCCCCCACTCTTTTTTTTTCTTTTTTTTCTTTTTCCCCCACTCTTTTTTTCTTCCCCCTTCTCTTTTTTTCTTCTTCTCATTTTTTTTCTTTTTTCCCTTTTCTCTCTTTTCTCCTCTTTCCTTTTTTCTTTTCCCCCTCTCCTTTCTCTCCCCGCGCTCTTCTCCTCCTCCATTTCTCTCCCCCGCGCCGCTCCTTCTCTCCTCTCCCTCTCCTCCCCGCGCCGCTCCTTCTCCTCCACCGCGCCGGCTCCGGCCTCAACCGCGCCCGAGCTCCTCCCCCGCGCGCGGCCTCCCCGGCCGGCTCTCCCCTTCCCCCTCCCGGCGGCGGCGGTGCTTGGGGTGGCGGCGGATCCCCCGTTGCGGATCCACGGCCCGCCGCCACCACACCGGATCCGTCGTCGCCACCACCGCACGGGATCGAGCTCGCGACCGCCGGATCGGGCCTCCAACGTGCCAGATCGAACTCCTCCTCCCCGGTCGGACCGCCGCCGCCCTTCTCTCCTTTCTCTCCCCCGCGCTCTTCTCCTTCTCCTCCATTTCTCTCCCCCGCGCCACTCCTTCTCTCCTCTCCCTCTCCTCCCCGCGCCGCTCCTTCTCCTCCACCGCGCCGGCTCCGGTCTCAACCGCGCCCGAGCTCCTCCCCACGCGCGGCCTCCCCGGCCGCCTCTCCCCTTTCCCCCTCCCGGAGGCGGACGACGGCGGTGCCGCCGCCGGCGGCCTCACCCCCATCGCGCGGCGCTACGAGGGCCGCCTCGCGCGGCTCGGGGGTCGCCGGCGCGGCGCGCGGGGAGCGGCCGTCGCGGCCGCGCCGGCCGCCGACGGAGGGCGCGCGCGGCGGAGGGCGCACCTCGCCGCCGGCGCGGGCGCCGACGGTGGGGGCGGGAGCGAGCCCGAGCCCGCCGCTCCTCGTCGTCCGCGTACGGCTCGGGCGCGGGGGCGGGGCCGGGGCCGGGACCGGCGCCAACGCCGCGTAGGGGAAGGGGACGGTGGCGGCGGGCGTCCGGACGGCGTGGGAGCGTGAGGGAGAGAAACGGTGGTGGGACCCACTGTCGGCGCATGTGTGTAGTGGTTCCGCCGGCGAACCGGGGGGGGCGGAACCGGGGGGTGCGCGTTGCCCTTACGGTTTTTATATAGGGGTATAGATTTCCTCGAGAGAGGTCATTTGACACGAGGAACCTGCGGGATAGTTTGTTGTTATTTTTAACCGTTATTATCGGATCATATCATAAAATGTTAAAATTAACAATTTTGTTTTAACACGACATCGAACCAATTGTTTAATTAATTAAGGCAAGGATTTAACCCAAAAGCACGTGGAACATACAACCGATGGCGTACCTTGACGTTGGACTGGACGGCGAGGGAGGCGGTCCTCTTGACACGGGATGGCCTGTCTGGACTGGATTGTGAGGAGACACCTATAGTCTAGCTTTGGACAGCGAGGAAGGCGAGCACCTTGGTGTATTGGATAGTAAGACGGCAACCCCTGAGCATGATGCAAATCACTAAAAATATTCGGACTCATAATTTGACGTGGTGAGTAAAAAAGATGGGTGGGGGGGGAGGTGCAACCTCTTGAACTGCCATGCTAGCTGGGAGTTCTCTTGATTTGTCATCCAGAGTAAGGAAGAGGCTAAGGTGCTGACGTGGCTCACCGAGGTTTGAGAGAATTCTTGTAGTGACGTGGAGTGGGTACCGATTATGTAGTTGTTATAGATAGATAAGATCACGCTAGTAGTAAAGAAAATCACCGTCCATCTATCTCATCAAATAAACAGACATTAATTATAAGCACTAAATGCAGATAAATGACAAACCCACAATCGTACGGCTTGCGTATTCATAATACTCCTATTTACCACCAAATCTGGCGTGGTGAGTAAACAAAGATTGGGAGGGGGGTGCGGCCTCTTGATCTGTCATGCCGGGAGTGCCGAGTGGGTGCCATTGCCCATTAGTGCCAATCTCTTGAACTACCGTGATGGCTGCTGAGTAAAAGAGGGGAGGCTGAGAGGTTCTAGATTTGTCATCCAGAGTAAAGAAGAGTGCTAGGTGTAGACATGGCTCACCGAGGTTTGAAATAATTCCTTTAGTGACTTGTAATGGATACCGATTATATAGTTGTTATAGATAGATAACATCATGTTTGTAGTAAATAAAATCACCATCCATCTATCTCATCGAATAAGCAAACATTATTTAGAAGCATTAAGTGTGGATAAATGACAAAACTCACAATCGTACGGCCTACATATTCATAAGTGAGTAAACAAAGATCGGGAGGGGGTGCAACACCGCAACCTCTTGATCTGTCATGCTGGGGAGTGCCGAGTGGGTGCAATTGCCCATTAGTGCCAATCTCTTGAACTACCGTGATGGCTGCTGAGTAAAAGAGGGGAGGCTGAGAGGTTCTAGATTTGTCATCCAGAGTAAAGAAGAGTGCTAGGTGTAGACATGGCTCACCGAGGTTTGAAATAATTCCTTTAGTGACTTGTAATGGATACCGATTATATAGTTGTTATAGATAGATAACATCATGTTTGTAGTAAATAAAATCACCATCCATCTATCTCATCGAATAAGCAAACATTATTTAGAAGCATTAAGTGTGGATAAATGACAAAACTCACAATCGTACGGCCTACATATTCATAATACTCCTATTTATCACCAATCACTTTTGGTACGATCTAAAACTTTAAAGGGATTGATCGGGGGATTTAAACAGGTGATCGAAGGGAACAAGTCTACTTTTAAGTAGCAGATAGCATCACATGATTAATTAGAATACCAATGTGGAGTGGCCTCTCTTGACCACTTTCAATAAATACAACGGCACCCAAATGTCTGATATATAAGATACCAAACAATAGTTCACGAGATGGTACGAACAAACACAAATTATCAGTCTACTCGTTTGACTTATCAGCCACCAACCAGCAGTATTTTTCTCTCAGAACAAATCATCACGTGGTTTTATGTACCTCGTTGTCGACGGGAATGCTACCATTAAAAGCACAAATGCCTTTAATTCTTGAGAAATTCGCTCTCACGAGAAGTCAAACCTAGGACCTGAGGTGCTAGTGAGGCTCATGTAACCACTAGACTACAGACCCTTTTGCACGTGTATCCTATTTTTACTGCTTTTACTGGGAAAAAGTGATGCATGAGGAAATAATCTATTCGCTTTGCTTAGGATAAAAATCTCCCGATCGTTAGCAATATTGTAATTTTATTTTAATTCACTGGTAAAATGTATGTGTGGCAGGTGTTAAGAAAAGCCTTTGAAACATGTCGATCCACCAACTTAATTAGCATTCTTTCATTAAAAATGAGGTCATTATTTCAAAAAATTAAAATTATACTATAGTTATTCTCATCTATTTATCATACTATGTATAAGTGGTAGTGGTGTTTAGGACCACTTGTAAACCTATGTTATCCCAATCGAACAAGTAAAACTAACCAAAACCTTGAGTTGTTCATGCACAACGTCCAAAATGGCAATCAACAAACACTGGATCTACATATCTTTTTCACTTATGGAGCCATCATACGACTATATATTTTGGAGCCACAGGTCCAATTTCACATGCAAAATCTTAAAGAGTGTCATGAGTTTGGCAATCCATAAATTCTACTTCTGATTTCTCACCAGCCACAGTTCATGAGTTTTGAAGAAACAGTGGATAGAGGATCGAAGGAGAAAGAAACCAAGAAAGACGGTGGCAAGTATAGGCGTTGGGCAGGATAGCAAACTGTGACAAAATAATGACCTTTTGGGCAGGAACAATTTTTAACTCGTGACTTTTATAGGGTGTATGAGTCCGCCATGAGGAGTATGGTGCTCATGGTCCGAGTGAGAAGATTTTTCAACTATTTTAATCTTTAATGGTATAGTAGATATATATTACCATCTACCACCTCCATCCCTGATCACTCATTTTATTTTTTCTAGATATATACAGTTTTTACTATTTGATACATATATATATTATTTGGAAAAATTCCCCCGCTGCCCACTCAAACTATCTAAAACATTTCATATATTTAATTTTCTATATTGCGACAATACCATTTTACATTTCCGATAATACACTTATACTACTCATACGACCTTTGAACACTACCGTACGACAGCTTAAAAAATCAGTCGTATAGAATTGATCTCAACCGTCAAATCCTTACACATAAGTCCTTTTCTATTACGTACGAGTCCTTTTTCAACCGGTCGTACAAGTCGTATTGTGTACTCTAAAAACCTCTTTTACTATATCTAGACGTACATATACCTAGGTTCATAGCAAAAGTTGTGTATTTATAAAAGTCAAAACAGATACAACACTAAATTTGGCACGATTAGTTTATGCTGGGTTTATACTTCAGCCCACGTATCGATAACAACCTTTCGTTCGTTTGCTTGGTGGTGGTTAGTTCTTGATGCCTTGATTTGTTATGAGAGAAAAACATCGCCGACCCAGTAATGATTTTTTTCGGAGAAAAAAATCTGGTGGCCCAGTGATGATAAAGCCAAACGAACAGGGTCTATCAAACTTATGTCAGCAGTTGGAAAACAAAGAGGTGTTGGATGCATTAATTCGCGCTCTCTCGGTCGTTGGTTTAAGTTCCAGCCATATACATGTGTTGTACTGATGTGATGACTCGAGGTCGAGGACCCCCCCACGCCACAAACAATGCAAGCAATTCATGAGGAGCAGTATCATCAATCCAAACCTACCGCTTGCATCTTTAATCGTTACCTGGTACTGGGAGTATCATGATCATTCATCAGCTAGCTCGTCTAGCAGACCAAACAGAATAATCCATCAGCCTTTAATTTGCAAGCATGCATGCATGCGAGGAGACATGATTAATTATGCATCACTGTAATTTGATTTTAACCACGAGTCCACAAGCCATAACAAAGTAAACTGCTTCTAGAAAACGTCCACACGGACACGGTTAAGTTTACTTTGCTTGCACAGAGGTGTGAAACTGAAACTGCATATGTAAAGTGACCAACACGCTCTGCATCCTGCGAGTGCAAATATTCAGCTGGTTTGGTTGGCCGGGTCAGCAGCCCAGCTCTCAGCAGAATGCTTGACGTCTAAGCTGAGGCAACTTAACGGCCCAACAGCATTGAATAATGCTTGGAAGCACATGAAAGGGAAGTCCTTCCCTTAAAAAATTGACACAGCAACTAACACGATGCATTTGCATCCTAGTCCTCCAAACGTTTTTGTTTAGCATTGTTATGAGTTGACTACTCGTATACTCCAATGGACGCTTCATTATGAATCACCGTGTGTATCATACGCAGTTGGAATATTGCCGGTCGAGTTACTTTTTTCTAAGCAGATCATCACTCTCTCGGTTTCAATTTATAGTTCGTTTGACCTTTTAAACCCAAATTTGATCACTCGTCTTATTAAAAAAAATTGTGTAAAATATCATATATTTTTTGGTATGCTTATCAATATTTTTTTTCTAAATTAAGTTAAATTTGACAATATTTGTACAACTTTTTGAATAAGACGAGTAGTCAAACTTGAGATTAAAAAAAATCAAACGATCTACAATTTAGAACGGAGGGAAAAAATCTACATCACCCCCAACCTATAGGAGGTGGAGTACATAACCCCCAACCTATGAAATGGTATATATCACCCACTGAACTTTGTAAAACCGGTCAAATTACCCCCTAAAGCATTTTCGAAAAATCATAGTAAACCAAAAAAAAAATTATAAATGGAAAACACAACTGTATTGGACTCCAAATGAGTAAATCTAAATAGTGAATATATAATATGATATGCTTTAGTATATATATTTTGTTGTAGCTTTAGATCTATGTTTTCTTCATAGCTGTAAAAAGCTGTACTAAAGCATATCATATTATGTGTTCATTGTATAGATCTACTCATTTGGAGTCCAGTACAATTTGTTTTTTCATTTTATGATTTTTTGTGATTAACTATGATTTTTTAAAATTGCTTTAGGGTGTAATTTGTCCGGTTTTAGAAAGTGCAGAGGTGATATATACCATTTAATAGGTTGAGGGGTTTATGTACTTCATCCCTCATAGGTTGGGGGTGATGTAGACTTTTTCCAAGAATGGAGGGAGTACCTCGTAAGAAAGCTGTCATTTTTATGAAATGCATTAATTTAATAACTCATATTCTTTTTTAACTCGAGTACACTATACTTTCAGTGCTTAGCTCTTCCTAGTGCCTGAATTTTAAAGGTTATAGTTTTAATATTTTGTCAAATAATCCCTTGGTAGTTTCAGTTTCCTTAATTTCTCAATGAAAGGACAACAATTGATGCACATGTGAAAAGTGAGGTTGGCAAGATCCAATCTAGATGATTTTGTCTACGCATGTACTGGTTGTGATGCAAGTTGTAAATAATGTTATGGGTACTCGGCTGGTTGACTTTTAAAACGAGAGATGCAGTTTCATTTGACTCTCAAGCCATAATAGAGATTAGAGAATGTATGCTCATGTACGTTTGGTTGGAAAAGGATCTCAAGCATCTCCGATTTTTCCTAGGAGAAGGAAACGAAAGTTTACTGCATTTCACGGATCGTTTTTTGTGTGATAATGTCAATAAAAACTGAACAAAGATTTTTGATTTGAAGGTTCTACGCGTCAACTCAAGTAAGAAAAAGGAGAGTATGTAAACACTCTCAAAATATATAAAAAATCATAGGACGTTTTCAGCAAAATTTCTGGCACGGCCTCAGTTTTGTTTGGATTCATGGAGGATTCTCTCTCCACCATGTCGCGCTGTCAGTACAGTGCTCGTCCCTTTCTCTCTCTTCAATCTCATCAAACCGTTCGTTCCTCGTAGTATTATTTTTTACTCTCCCTCAATCTCCCCTGCTTCGCGGCATCTACTGCTCCACCTCCCACCTCGTCTCCGGCGGGGCCGCGGGCGATCTCTCCGATCAGCCCCCCTCCGCCGAGATCGAGGTAAGCCTTGACTTCGCCGCCTGCTCTCACTTCCCACCACAGGCTCCGCCGCTCGCCCGATTCCGCCCCTGAATCCGTCCATTCCTTATCTCCTCCCCCCTCTCCCGTACTGACGGCGCCTCACTCACTTGATTCTGGCCTTAAAAAAATCTATACTTTTTCTTGTCTAATTCGGCTGCAGCGATGCTCCGTGGTGAGGGGAGGACGCCCTGATTCCGCGCCGCCGCCGTACGTGAGATCTCGGGGTGGCCATCTCGCGGCGGCGACATGCCGTCTCTGCAGCTGCTGCAGTTGACGGACCGCGGACGGGGGCTTCTGGCTTCCAGGAGGTTTGCTCCGATTGCTCACAAAGTTTGCTCCCTTTTTTTTTCTTGCTATATTCTTTCCAATTGCTCCGTGGAAATGCATTGTTTGTCTCCTCACTGTCTCTCGTGCGGAACCAGGAGGACTCTCGCTGTTGTTTCTGGCGCGCTGATTGCTGGTGGAGCTTTGGCCTATGCTCGGTCAAACCAGAGCCGGCGGCGGAGGCGTTCGGAGGCAAATCATGGCAGCGAAGCCAGTGAATTGGCTACCAATGGGGATGGGTGGAGTCAAAATGGTAGATTGGCTGCAACAAAGCAGAAAAAGAGTGGGCTTAAATCTTTGCATTTCCTAACTGCTATCCTGCTCAAGAAGATTGGTCCCAGTGGCACAAGATTCCTTCTAGGCTTGGTATTAACAGCGGTAAGTTCCACCATTTTCTATGATGAGTGCATCCTACTTTTGGAACTTTTGGCTTGTCACAACTCACAAGTGTTTCCAATGTCGTAACTGGCCTACTGCTGCTAGCATATAAAGGAATCATTTGTGAATAAATTTGTATTACTCATCCTAGTTTCTTAACAAGGAAAGCAACCTAATGATCCCATGTCAATGAAGAAAATTAGCAAAGATATTTTTTCATGAAAATAGAAAAGAAATGATCCATGTTTAATGCTTTTTCCATATGTCTTGATGGCAAAATTTTGAATGTCTAAAACCATTTTATCCTGACTATTTAATAATATGTACTACCATTGCTAGAAACTTTTTTTTTAACTATTGCTACAAGTTTCCATTTTTTTCAAATGTCTACCTTTGGGAGTTTTGGACAGTATTGGAAGCTTTACTAATGATCTACAGCATCACATTCTTTTTTTCAGGTGCTGCGTACTGCTGTGGGGCATAGATTGGCAAAAGTTCAAGGCTTTTTGTTTAAAGCAGCATTTCTTCGGCGTGTCCCAACATTTACACAATTGATCATAGAAAACCTTATATTGTGTTTCCTCCAGTCCACATTATATCAGACATCAAAATACTTGACAGGGTCTTTAAGTTTGCGTTTCAAGAAAATTTTAACCGATATCGCTCATGCTGATTACTTTGAGGTACTTCTACTGCAATTTGTTTCTGCATTGGTTCCATTTTGTGTTACTTCCTAGTGCACACATTTCAAACCTGCATCATTGCATTATTTCCTCAGAATACCAGAAGAGTATTATAGAATTTGAATGCCAATAAATAGTATTTTCTAAGTTCGTCATCTATCAATGGACTAATTTGTTCTTGTTAGTATTATGTCATGGATTATAGGGGCCATTTATAAAACTAGTGATCAGTGCAGGAAAGAACGCATACGATAAAACACTGTAGCTGCCATGTCATAGAAAAAAGAGAAAAGAAATTCCATAAAATGGGGAGCTATGTTTCATCATGTGCTATTCTCCTACAATTTAAAGATGAATATTGTTTCTATGTTAGTCAATTATAGTATCGGGCTGGTGCATGAAGATATGTGCTTACCATTTTTTTCTAGTGCTGTTTACCGGTAATTTTTGTGTATCTTACCCTTTCTAGTGCTCCCATTTTCTTTATGATAGTTGAATTTTCCTGCCAGTTTTTAATTTATGCTAGCATTAATTACTTTTTTCAGTAAGGTTGTGAAGATTATATTTGATTTTGGGTTTTAGAAGCTATTTTTTGCCTGTTTTCCTTCATGCCTTATTAGGAGAATGCAGTTGCTTTTATTCATGCATGTGCACATGCTAACAACTATTCTTTTCATTAATTTAACACTTCTCCTTTTGAATACAATTTTGACAAGAAATTTTCGCACTCTTATTTGCTCTATGTCCAGAATATGGTTTACTACAAAATGTCACATGTGGACCATCGAGTATCAAATCCGGAGCAAAGGATTGCAAGTGATATCCCAAAGTTCTCTTCTGAACTAAGTGAGCTTGTACAGGATGATCTCGCTGCAGTTGCAGAAGGGCTAATATACACCTGGCGTCTCTGTTCGTATGCTAGTCCAAAATACGTGCTCTGGATTATGGTAAATTCTTGATATAAAATCTTGGCAGTGATGCTTTATTTACTTATATAGGATGTGATAGCTCATAATAACATCTATGAAAGCTATTAGTATTTTGTAATGACAGCCACTTTCTTCCCCCACTTATTACTTAGTAATATTATAATATTTAAATGCTTTCAGGCATATGTACTAGTTGCTGGTGGGGCAATAAGGAAATTTTCTCCTGCTTTTGGAAAACTGAAATCCACGGAACAACAACTGGAAGGAGACTATCGTCAACTGCATTCACGATTAAGAACACATGCTGAGAGTGTGGCATTTTATGGTGGTGAGAACAGAGAAGCATCTCATATTATGCAGAGGTTTGAGGCTCTTGTTGGGCATCTGAATCTTGTGCGTCATGAAAACTGGTGGTTCGGCATGATTCAAGATTTCTTTCTGAAGTATTTTGGTGCCACTGTGGCAGTTGTCCTTATCATTGAACCATTCTTCTCTGGCAACCTTAGACCTGATTCATCAACCCTTGGAAGGGCTGAAATGTTGAGCAATCTTCGATATCACACAAGTGTAATCATATCGTTGTTTCAGTCCCTTGGGATTCTTTCTATCAGTTCAAGACGTTTAAATATCCTGAGGTACAGTTTTCCATCTTACACCATAGGTCTAAATCATGGAAGGTGACCCTTTGCTCCAAAAGTTACTGAACACTTGTGCATCTATCTAATTAAATCTACTTTTTTTATGCCCTTGCAATTTGACAATAGCGATACTTCCTGTTCCATTTCTGACTTTCAGACTGAAAATAACTTCTTTTTTTTTCATGAAACTGTTTTAGTACCATGATCCACATATTTTGTGAAGAAGGAAGAATCTCACTTTTCTTTTGTTGTTTAGTGTTTTAATATTTTTTTCAAGCAAAGACATTATGTCATTTTGTGTGGTGCTTGGACGAAGCATAACTGGAAATCGTTACATCCTGCTGCTAACTTGTGACTTAGATAATATTTGATTTCGGAAGTACTTTCCAATTTGTGCAGCTTATGACGTGATTCTCTATTTGATTTAACCTGTTGCATTTTGTGTTAGGTGACCTTTCTATATTCTAGTATATGAGATCATCAAAATTGGCAGAGCTGTTGAACGGTGTCCATAAAAAATACGCACACAGTAACTTTATGATTATTTTGATAGACCATACTTTATGCAGAATACAGCTGGACAATGTCAACTTGCAAAACACAGTGTTTTTTGTTTCTGTTTGGAAAACTTTGATGGGGTCCTTCCTTGCCCCTTTTGGTGTTCCAGATGTGTTTTGTGCTCATCTGCTGCTTTTGAGTTTTAAACTTTGCACCATCGTGATTGTGATGCCTATGGACTTTCAATGTAATTTCACAGTGGCTATGCAGACCGGATTCGTGAGTTATTGGATGTTTCACGTGAGCTGTCTGGTATTCGTGATAAATCATTGAATCGCAATTCTTCTTCTGGAAATTATATCAGTGAAGCAAACCATATAGAATTTTCTGATGTTAAGGTAATAATAACATGCTGGCTGGAGTATCATATTCATTTCTTATGTGCTTTATTGTCAAGTTTCTGATTTGAAGTGATTGCAGGTAGTGACACCTGCAGGTAATATCTTGGTCAACGATTTGACTCTCCGGGTAGAAACTGGTTCAAATCTTTTGATCACTGGTAATTTTCTTGTACCAAACATTTGCTATTGTGAATTTAGACTTATGATTTGACTGCCACACTGTCTCTGTGATGAAAATTAAATTGATCTGAAGTGTAGCCCCCCACTACTTTTAGGCTCTGACAATGGGATCTCTTCTATACATACAACTGTTTGACCCTTAAGCAAATATCCTAACCCAAATCCATCTAACTTATTTCTATGCTAACAAATTAACTAATCCTATTTGCATTACCGTTCACGAGCTACAGTGCTTGTGGGCCTAGGCCTGTGGCCAGCCCACTTGCCATAACACCCGCTTGAAGGATAGCATTGAAATGTTCTGATGTATTCATGGATGATTTAGATTCCTTTTTGCATGTCTCATTATGAATCTCAAATACATCTTTGCACTAATATACCTAAGCTACTAGACTTATACTAACACTGTTGTCATAAGCCTATGTCTTACTATATTTACAATTTTACGGACTTAACCTTCTCCCAGGTCCCAATGGTAGCGGAAAAAGCTCCCTTTTCCGGGTCCTTGGGGGTCTCTGGCCACTGGTATCTGGCCACATTGTTAAACCTGGTGTTGGTTCAGATCTGAATAAGGAGATCTTTTATGTCCCCCAAAGACCTTACACGGCTGTTGGAACACTACGTGAACAACTAATCTATCCTCTTACAGAAGATCAGGAGATTGAATCTCTTACCTATGATGGCATGGTGGACCTTCTAAAGAATGTAATGCTCTCTAAGTTGGATATTTGCATTGGTATTGTGGCTTCTTGAGGCTTGAGGTGCAACTTAGCACATGAACCTGCTGGATTTCTAACCATGCCCGTTTCACAGGTTGACCTGGAGTACTTGCTAGAACGCTATCCTCTTGATATGGAAGTTAACTGGGGTGATGAGCTGTCCCTTGGTGAGCAACAAAGATTGGGAATGGCCAGGTTATTCTACCATAAGCCAAAGTTTGCCATACTCGATGAGTGCACTAGTGCCGTAACGACTGATATGGAAGAACGTTTTTGCAAGAAGGTTCGAGCTATGGGTACATCCTGCATAACAATATCTCATCGCCCAGCTTTAGTTGCATTTCATGATATTGTTTTGTCCTTGGACGGTGAAGGTGGTTGGAATGTTCAGCATAGAAGGTTGAAACCTTTAATAAGTTGTTAAATGTATGTTCTCTAAACTATAATTCACTAAAAATTTAGTAATATACTAATTTGCAGGGAGGACTCTTCCTTCTCCACTGAAGAGTCCGATTTTTCATCATTAGAAACTGATCGCAAATCTGACGCACTCACTGTTCAAAGGGCTTTCATGAGCAGGGCAAAGGTATATGATTTTTGGTCTACTGGACTTCTGTTCCATGATCATTAACAAGCACAGCTTAACTCATGTTTCTGTTTAATGGGTTTCCTCACCAGAGCAATGCTTCGTTGGGGTCCAAGGACCATTCGTACTCTACAGAGGTCATAGCAACTTCCCCTAAGGTGGAAATAGAACATGCAGTACGGACATCTCGGGTTCCACATTTGCGATGCCACCCAAGACCTTTGCCTCTCAGAGTAGCTGCAATGCTCAACATACTAGTATGCTGTTCTCCTTGGTGCCTCACAGTTCCTCTTTAGATTTCTGTCCCCAATAATTCATACTAAGACACTACTTTAGAATTTAGAAATCATTGCTTGTTGGTTGCTCCTTTGTTTGAACAAAAACGTCTACTATGATATAATAACTAATAATCTTTTGAGTATATTAATGTTCTACAAACTAAGGAACTAGTTAAAAAAGGAGAAGATTCTACACAGATCGGATGGAGCCTCTTGAAGTAGTTCTAGGAACTTTATTCTCGATGTTGATACACCCTGAAATTCTTATGCTACTCTCCTTCGCTCCCCAGGTTCCTAAACTTCTTGATAAACAAGGCGGGCAGTTGCTTGCTGTTGCTGTGCTTGTTTTCTCTCGTACATGGATCTCTGATCGTATTGCTTCATTGAATGGTTCTTCCTTTTTACCCTTGGATATCTTTTATAGTTAAAAGCTGCAAATAAATTTCTCATATGATACGTCTCATCTTGCCAGGGACAACTGTGAAGTTCGTCTTGGAGCAGGATAAAGTTGCCTTTATTCGCTTGATTGGTGTCAGTATTCTACAAAGTGCTGCAAATTCTTTTGTGGCACCATCTCTTAGGTAATCATTGGTTAACTCCATTTCAAAGATTTGTCACTAGGTAATTGTTACACATGGATGCCCTAGGGCTTGCTGCTGCAGCTTTAGTGCACATAGGGCAACATCTATAGATGTGGCTGCAAGCATCAATGAGACATAGCCTGCATGGAAGCCACACAGCAAGATATCAGCAGCTTCCATAGAAATATATGAGGACAGCACATTGTTAGTTGTTTTGATGCTTTGTCTTATCTTAACATTAAGAAGTTGCATTATTTGACAATTGACATGTATCAGGGGTTTGTTTTAATTGCATGCACATCTCGCTAAGTAAATTTAATGAAGAACATACAATGTTATCATCAGTGAATGGCATGCTACAAGGTTTCTATAGTGGAACTATTTAATGTAGGATTGAAGCTTTTACATGTATCTGTACAGGACCCTTACCTCTAAACTTGCCCTTGGATGGCGGATTCGGTTGACCAATCATTTGCTTCGATATTATTTGAAAAGAAATGCATTCTACAAGGTATCTTCTCAAGCAAAAACACGCAAACACATTATTGCTTTAGTTTCCTTTACTAGTTACGTACTTACCTGTTGCACATTATAGCTTCTCAATATTCTAGTTATGGTATGACAGGACTTTGTAGGTGGTGTTATAGCTGTTCTGATATTCATTTGGATGCATCATTTATGTGACAGTCTGTACTAGTGGAGAGTTGGAGACTATTTTGTTCAGTATGAATTGCTGAGGTTATTGCTTTGTTGGACACTTGCTTATGTAATTGTATGGGTGTGCCTCATAGAGCCAGCTGTTGAAATTTGAATTATGGGCTTTTAATGGCAACTGTAAACTAATACTTGAGCCGTTGCCTAAAACATACCCTATACACTTTTGAGCTAGTCAAAATGTTCTTTTTAGTTCGATCATAAGGCAGAAATACTCCTAAGTTAGAAGTTGTGCGTTCTCAAAAATTCAAATTACTTTAGAGGTTCTAATTTGGATGCTCCAGTCTTCATGATGGAGCAAGATGCTGGAGTCTGGTACCTCCAGCACTCCAGTGGGCATCAACTTTGCGTATACCCAGGCTGGAAATTTGGAGAGGAATAAAAAAGATAAGGGAATAGGCTTGACCTGGGATGAAGCCCCCATGTCCTTTACTATACTCGAATGCATTTATTTTGTTCCTAGTTTTTGTGAAGACGAAGAACCTGAGTTCTGAGACTGGAGATGGCCTAGCGCCCTAGCCATCATGCTGTCTAGTGGTGGCATGACAATTGTTTTAGGGTTGAGATGGACAGGAAAAGTAACAAGTTATCCTGGTATATGTTTTCAGGTATTCAACATGTCAGGTAAAACTATTGATGCAGACCAAAGATTAACACTTGATGTAGACAAGTTGACCACTGATCTTGCTGGCCTAGTTACTGGAATGGTAAAACCAGTGGTTGACATTCTTTGGTGAGTTATCCTTGCATCTATTGCTAATTATGATCTTGGTTTAAAGTTACCGTAGACTTCGTTGTGATAATTCTAGCTAAATTCACCAGGTTTACATGGAGAATGAAGCTCTTGTCAGGACGAAGAGGAGTTGCTATACTATATGCTTACATGTTACTGGGTTTGGGCTTCCTGAGAGCAGTATCCCCAGACTTTGGTCGTCTCTCGGGCCAAGAACAAGAACTTGAAGGAACATTCAGGTAAATACTGCATATGTTGTTGCGTCTTGGTAGAGCCAACATGCCATTTAAATAATTTGAAGCGCTAATCTGATGAGCTTTTGCAAGGTTCATGCACTCAAGACTGCGGACACATGCTGAATCAATTGCTTTTTTTGGTGGTGGTTCAAGAGAAAAGGCTGTGAGTTCCATTGCATTACACAGATAATACTCAAGTTCATAAAAATGACATGTGTTTAATACTATCAGTTAATTAAATGCTTGTTTGATTATTTTAGCCCCAAATGTGAAGTGCAATGATAGGTAAATAGTGGATTGTTGAAAGGTAGCTTTTTTTTTTACTTAGAAAGCATATTACTCAGAAACTCTGCTGAACTTGTAACTACATCTCACTTTCTAGCTTTATGCAGATATTGCTTCCTTACTGCTTTGTTGTGTTTATCACTCTATATTTAGTTCTGCCTGATATTGTTTGCTTTTCGTACCTTGTTGGCACCTCCCTAGCGAAGTTAATGTTTGCTTGTTTTATTCTTAGGAGTAGCTTGTAGCAGCCTGATTCAATTTTGTCAATGTGTTAGATTTAGAGATTATGAGATAAAACTGTTATCATTATCCCAGACAGTGTGGCTTATTTATACACATTGCATGTACCCATGTACATGAGATGGAATACTGAAGAGGTAGGATAATATAATGTGGAGACCCAGTAGCTCTATTTTCTGACGCTTCTATAGACTTTAGAAACTGTTTCTTGTGGGGTGCAGTTCTAACAGACATGTTATGTTTATGAACTCTAAATGATTAACCCCAACCCCAACACACACACAGTACCTCTTCTGCTACCCTTGTTGTGTTAGATGACATGAGCCTGACTTTTCAGCGTATAATTCTTTTCATGTATCAGATGGTTGAGGCTAAATTCGTAAAGTTACTTAACCACTCAAAGATTCTCTTGAGGAAACAGTGGCTTTATGGTATTGTTGATGATTTTGTTACAAAGCAACTTCCTCACAATGTGACATGGGGTCTTAGTCTATTATATGCTTTGGAGCACAAGGGAGACAGAGCTTTGACCTCAACTCAAGGTTACTAATCTTCACAACTCTTCCATTCTACATTAATTTTCATCTTAAACATCCTGAAATGCATTGCTCCTTTGGTTTGTGTAACAGGAGAGCTGGCGCATGCTCTACGATTCTTGGCTTCAGTGGTGTCACAGAGCTTCATAGCCTTTGGCGACATTCTTGAGTTACATAAGAAGTTCCTTGAACTCTCTGGTGGGATTAACCGTATCTTTGAGCTTGAGGAGATTACATGTGCCGCTCAAAGGAGTAAGTTCAGACCTTTTTTATTCCATGCAGGAGATTTGTGTATCAATATATTAACAAGAAAGGGTGTAGAACACGAACAGAATTACACCAGTTTAGATAAAACCTGTTCATCACGACACACACTCACTATTACGTTGGCTTTCTAACAGACAATAAAAATCATGTTAAATTCTCTAATTGGTTTTTTCAGTAAGGAATTATGTAGCCCATTTTAACTGTGCATAATATAACACTAAAACACAATATATTTAGGGTAGTAATTGATTTTGCTATTGACCTGTCAACTTGCATAATTATGGCTCCACAGAATGTACTGGTATTTTATACATCACATATTGTGAAGAATCCTGCTCAGCATATTATGGTTGAACTTGCCACCTTCTAGTTTGGCACGTGAAATCTACGAAACGACATTCTTATAGCAATTCTTTTACCGTTCCATCATGCCAAGTTAAATAGTAAGTCTGTGTAGCAGTGTACTGAAAATGGTGTTGTGGTCTTTATATTTTTGTCAACAGTTGCGTGTTTGCAAAATTGCCAATAGTTGGCAGAAAATTTAATAGCTGCCACCTTGAAAAAGTTAAAAACTCTGATAGTTGCGCCAGGTTGAAGTTTAGTGTTGTTCTGTCATTAGTTAAGCTTTCTATTCTGAACATGCTTTTAAAATTACTCCAGATACCATGGTGTCTTCAAATGCCATCAGTGCAGCTTCAGAAGATATTATTTCAATTCATGAAGTGGACATTGTAACACCATCACAGAAGCTATTGGCTAGGAAACTGTCATGCAATGTTGTACAAGGGAAAGGCCTTCTTCTGACTGGTATGCAATCTTCATTATTTTCTTCTCTACAGTGACCTTATATTAACAGGATTCATTTTACCCTTACTGAAGGTCCCAATGGTAGTGGAAAGAGTTCTATATTTAGAGTGCTCAGAGATTTGTGGCCCACCTTCTCTGGGAGAGTTATCAAGCCCTCTGAAGGGATGTTCCATGTCCCTCAGCGTCCATATACCAGCCTAGGTACTCTGCGGGATCAGATCATATACCCTCTCTCAAGGGAGGAAGCAGAGATGAAAGTCCTCTCGCTACATCAAGCTGGTAGGCCCACTTACTTTTTGGTAGATGCGTCTATTGGTATATGTGTTTGAAAGTGTGAACATAGTTTATTTTGTTGCTTGTCCTGATAACGTGAAAACTGTGGTAATATAGGCGACAGGGCTAGCGCTTCCATCCTACTTGATGATCACCTGAAGACAATTCTAGAGAATGTGCGGCTGGTGTATCTTCTAGAAAGAGAAGGGTGGGATTCTACACCAAACTGGGAAGATGTTCTGTCACTAGGAGAACAACAGAGGCTTGGGATGGTCAGTATTAACTGGCAAGCCACCTTTCATTTTGTATGTTGTTGACTTCATTGAAAGTAACTCTCATCTTTGTTCTAGGCCCGTTTGTTTTTCCAGCACCCTAAGTATGGCATCCTCGACGAGTGCACCAAGTACACTTTCTGTCACAATTCTCTTTTAACTTTTCCATTTTTTTAAAAAAATATTGTTTGCTAATTAATTTCTGTGGTTCCTAAATTTTTTTTATCGCAGTGCTACTAGTGTTGATGTTGAAGAACATCTGTACAGGCTTGCAACTAACATGGGCATAACTGTGATCACTTCCTCACAAGTAAGTGCTTGGATAATCCCTGCGGCAACACAAAATTTCTTATATTGGTGAACTGTCCATGTTAAGGGAAAAAAAGATAATGAACTGTTGTCTATTATCGCCCAAAATTCATACCTTTGCTCTCAGGAATGAAAGCAGAGTTTTGCTGAAAGCAACATTTTTATGTTTACAGAGGCCCGCTCTGATACCCTTCCATGCCTTGGAGCTGAAGCTCATTGATGGAGAAGGGAACTGGGAGCTATGTTCGATCCGCCAGTGAGTGATGCCACACCTGAGCGGCTGAGCTGATGCTACCATATGCGCCGTCAGCTGCATGTACAAAAGCAAGCAGCTATCGCATCGCCATTTGCATATGGTCGTATGGATTGACAGTGGTAGTGTTGGTGTCCCGAAAGACAACCATATTCTTGCCAAAATATGTTTGGCGTAGAACAACAAATTACTAGTTTAGCTTACAATCAAGGAGAAGGGTGGGTGTGTGGTTGTGATCCATGAATGATGTGTGGCGTGGTTTCACTTGTAGAGGTGTCTCAGAGTTGCAATAGTTGGATAGCTGCAGAGCAGAAGAGAACATGTAAATTAGTAGATACCTATTGATTCATTAGATTACATTGTATTAGATTCTGTGTAGTGTACTAGATAAATATGCTATCACAGCCAAAACAATAAATAATGTGGATGGATGCTGCAACGGCTAGCGGCATTTAGATTAGAGGATGTGCAAAAAAGCATCTGGCTGCATGCATGTAAATGACAATAATTTGCTGAAGTGTTGTTCCTTTTTGTCCATGTTGTTTTAAAGAAAAGGAAGTTTGGGGGATGGTAAAGGGCCGTGGCCGTGATGCTTTCTTCGCAATCCAACTAGGCCTTTTTTTAGTTCAAAATTAAATAGAATTATGATCCGATCCTTAAATTTTATAGTACGAAATGAAAGGCCCGCTACCACTGTTTGCAATCCATGCATGTTTTGTTTATTTCTTGTGACTAAAAATATGTGCTGCCTTTTTTTTTTAAAAAAAGAGAGTAGGAGATCGAGGATTCGAGGTGAACTCCACAGCTGAGAACTGAGCCACCTAATTTTGACCAAACATTATGGTAGGCTGTATCGGGGGGAAAGACATATATTACGGAAAAAAACTGAAAAAACACAAAAAGGTGGAGATCATATGCTCATGTATACAGATATATCATCCAGAAAATATATATACATATTAAAAAAAACAACTGACAGCTGTAGGAGAAGGGTGGGTGTGTGGTTGTGATCCATGAATGATGTGTGGCGTGGTTTCACTTGTAGAGGTGTCTCAGAGTTGCAATAGTTGGATAGCTGCAGAGCAGAAGAGAACATGTAAATTAGTAGATACCTATTGATTCATTAGATTACATTGTATTAGATTCTGTGTAGTGTACTAGATAAATATGCTATCACAGCCAAAACAATAAATAATGTGGATGGATGCTGCAACGGCTAGCGGCATTTAGATTAGAGGATGTGCAAAAAAGCATCTGGCTGCATGCATGTAAATGACAATAATTTGCTGAAGTGTTGTTCCTTTTTGTCCATGTTGTTTTAAAGAAAAGGAAGTTTGGGGGATGGTAAAGGGCCGTGGCCGTGATGCTTTCTTCGCAATCCAACTAGGCCTTTTTTTAGTTCAAAATTAAATAGAATTATGATCCGATCCTTAAATTTTATAGTACGAAATGAAAGGCCCGCTACCACTGTTTGCAATCCATGCATGTTTTGTTTATTTCTTGTGACTAAAAATATGTGCTGCCTTTTTTTTTAAAAAAAAAGAGAGTAGGAGATCGAGGATTCGAGGTGAACTCCACAGCTGAGAACTGAGCCACCTAATTTTGACCAAACATTATGGTAGGCTGTATCGGGGGAAAGACATATATTACGGAAAAAAACTGAAAAAACACAAAAAGGTGGAGATCATATGCTCATGTATACAGATATATCATCCAGAAAATATATATACATATTAAAAAAAACAACTGACAGCTGTGGGATTTGAACCCACGCCCTTTCGGACCAGAGCCTAAATCTGGCGCCTTAGACCACTCGGCCAAACTGTCGTTGCTGTATTTATTAGTACATATATTCAATTTCTCTCTTGTCCATGTACTAGCCTAGGTACTCTGCGGGATCAGATCATATACCCTCTCTCAAGGGAGGAAGCAGATGAAAGTTCTCTCGCTACATCAAGCTGGTACTGGTAGGCCCACTTACATTTTGGATTAGCAAGAAACCATTTGTTTGAAAGTGTGAACACAGTGTTAATACTAAATGATTTTGTTGCTTGTCCTGATAGCGGGAAAACTGTGTTAATATAGGCAACAGGGCTAGTGCTTCCATCCTGCTTGGCAATCACCTGAAGACAATTCTAGAGAATGTGCGGCTGTTGTATCTTTTAGAAAGAGAAGGGTGGGATTCTACACCAAACTGGGATGGTGCTCTGTCACTAGGGGAACAACAGAGGCTTGGGATGGTCAGTATTAACTGGCAAGCTACGTTTATCTTCCATTTTATATGTGAAAGTAACTCTTTCATCTTTTGTTCTAAGCCCGTTTGTTTTTCCAGCATCCTAAGTTCGGCATCCTTGACGAGTGCACCAAGTATACTTTCTGTCGTGATTCTCTTTCGACTTTTCCAAAATTTTCTTGTAAATACTGTTTGCAAATTAATTACTGCGGGTCAATTTTTCGTTGATTGCAGTGCTACTATTGTTGATGTTGAAGAACAGCTTGCAACTAACATGGGCATAACGGTGATCACTTCCTCACATTTAAGTGCTTGGATAATCCCTGCGACAGCACGAAACTTCTTATATTGGTGAACTGTTGTCTGTTATCGCCCAAAATTTTTGCTGAAAGCAACATTTTCATGTTGACAGAGGCCCGCTCTGATACCCTTCCATGCCTTGGAGCTGAAGCTCACTGATGGCGAAGGGAACTGGGAGCTATGTTCGATCCGCCAGTGAGTGATGCCACACCTGAGCGGCTGAGCTGATGCTACCATATGCGCCGTCAGCTGCATGTACAAAAGCAAGCAGCTATCGCATCGCCATTTGCATATGGTCGTATGGATAACAGACAGTGGTAGTGTTGGTGTCCTGAAAGACAACCGTATTCTTGCCAAAATATGCTTGGCGTAGAACAACAAATCACTAGTTTAGCTTGCAATCAAGGAGAAGGGTGGGTGCGTGGTTGTGATCCATGAATGATGTGTGGCGTGGTTTCACTTGTAGAGGTGTCTCAAGCTAGAGTTGCAGTGGTTGGACAGGTGAAGAGCAGAAGAGAACATGTAAATTAGCAGATACTACCTATTGATTCATTAGATTAGATTGTCTTAGATTCTGTGTAGCGTAGTAGATAAATATGCTATCACAGGCAAAACAATAAATAATGTGGATGGATGCTGCAACGGCTAGCGGCATTTAGATTAGAGGATTTGCCGAAAAGCATTTGGCTGCATGCATGTAAATGACAATAATTTGCTAAAGTGTCGTTCCTTTTTGTCCATGTTTTTTTTAAGAAAAGGAAGTTGGGGGGGGGGGGGGTAAAGGGCAGCGGCTCTAAGGCTTCTTCACAATCCAACTAGACCCTTTTTTATTTCAAAATTGAATATAATTACGACCTCATCCTTAAATTTCCTAGTACAAAATGAAAGGTCTGTTACCACTGTTTGCAATCCATGCATGTTTTGTTTATTTCTTGTGACAAAAAATATTTGCTGCTTTTTTTAAAAGAGAGTAGGAGATCGGGGATTCGAGGTGAACTCCACAGCTGAGAACTGAGCCACCTAATTTGAGCAAACATTATGGTAGGCTGTATCAGGGGAAAGACATATATTACGGAAAAAAAAACTGAAAACACACAAAAAGGTGGTGATCATATGCTCATGTATACAATAATTTGCTAAAGTGTCGTTCCTTTTTGTCCATGTTTTTTTTAAGAAAAGGAAGTTGGGGGGGGGGGGGGTAAAGGGCAGCGGCTCTAATGCTTCTTCACAATCCAACTAGACCCTTTTTTATTTCAAAATTGAATATAATTACGACCTCATCCTTAAATTTCCTAGTACAAAATGAAAGATCTGTTACCACTGTTTGCAATCCATGCATGTTTTGTTTATTTCTTGTGACTAAAAATATTTGCTGCTTTTTTTAAAAGAGAGTAGGAGATCGGGGATTCGAGGTGAACTCCACAGCTGAGAACTGAGCCACCTAATTTGAGCAAACATTATGGTAGGCTGTATCAGGGGAAAGACATATATTACGGGAAAAAAAACTGAAAACACACAAAAAGGTGGTGATCATATGCTCATGTATACAGATATATCATCCAGAAAATATATATACATATTATGATCCAATCCTTAAATTTTATAGTACGAAATGAAAGGCCCGCTACCACTGTTTGCAATCCATGCATGTTTTGTTTATTTCTTGTGACTAAAAATATGTGCTGCCTTTTTTTTAAAAAAAAAGAGAGTAGGAGATCGAGGATTCGAGGTGAACTCCACAGCTGAGAACTGAGCCACCTAATTTTGACCAAACATTATGGTAGGCTGTATCGGGGGAAAGACATATATTACGGAAAAAAACTGAAAAAACACAAAAAGGTGGTGATCATATGCTCATGTATACAGATATATCATCCAGAAAATATATATACATATTAAAAAAAACAACTGACAGCTGTGGGATTTGAACCCACGCCCTTTCGGACCAGAGCCTAAATCTGGCGCCTTAGACCACTCGGCCAAACTGTCGTCGCTATATTTATTAGTTCATCTGTTCCATTTCTCTCTAGCGTCCATATACCAGCCTAGGTACTCTGCGGATCAGATCATATATACCCTCTCTCAAGGGATGAAGCAGAGATGAAAGTTCTCTCGCTACATCAAGCTGGTACTGGTAGGCCCACTTACATTTTGGTACATGTGTATGTTGGATTAGCAAGAAACCATGTGTTTGAAAGTGTGAACACAGTGGTATGATTTGCTAGGAGGTGCTGCAAGGAGCTTCTCCGCGTACTTGTTCCTTCTATCAGCCAATGCATTGTTAAAATTAAAAAGGCTGATCATAAAAATACTTTGACATTTAAATTTCTACATCATCATTGTCAAAGTTTTTCTCTTCATGGTGTACTTATGGATATTCTGGACTTAAAAGTAAGAGATCAAAATCGAGAGCCTTTGTGAAGTCTGTCGGTGTTTTGGACCGACAACCTACCAAGGGGAGTACCCGAGGTAGATGAATGTGGTCTTGCCGAGATCGGTAACTCGAAGGAAGAGACACGTGACACACAATTTAGATAGGTTCGGGCCGCGAGGTGCGTAATACCCTACGTCCTGTATGCTGCGTAGCTCTGGATTGATTTGGTGTGTTTACAAGATGATGCGTATGAGAGAGATAGGGGTCCCTGCCTCGTCTTATATAGTCCGGGAGGCAGGGTTACAAGTCGGTTTGAGGAGAGAGTAGTAGTCGGGTACGTCTAGGAGTTCTCTACATGGTACAGGACATGCATAGCTTCCTATCCGAGTACTCCTCCATCGTAATCCTTGCGCCACGCCATCAGGTGCCGCGTGGCACAAGCCGAGTAGTCCCAGGAGCCCACCGAGTAGTCGGTCCTGGTACCCACCGAGGTAGTGGGCCCAGGGAGGTCCATACGACAAGCCCTCGAGTACTTTGTAGTCGAACAGGATAGTTTCGAGTAGTCTTGATGGCCTTGACGAGTAGTCCTCAGGCATCCCCGAGTACTACAAGCCGAAAGTCCTCAAGAATACTTGAAGCATCCCGAGGCTGGAAGGCACTCCAGCTGATCCTTGAGTAGTCTTGAAGTCTTCTCGAGTAGTTCCCAAGCGTCCTCGAGTTCTCCTCTTGAAGGTCTTCAATAGTACTCGCATTGGCTTGAAGAAGAAACCATATGGAAAATGCGATTCGAAGAATTGCATTCCATATGGAATGTAGCCCCCGAGCCTTAGGTCGAATCGTAGATTCAAGCTGAGGGTCAATCTGAAGTTCTGCCAAGCTTATCCCATAAAATCCGGAGAAAAAACCGAAGGACACGTGGCACGGAGCCCCCGAGCCTTGAGTTGAGTACTTCCTCTCGAATTGAAGGGTCATCTTGACTGTAGAAGGTGTCTTGAGTGGATCTTGAGTGTCGTCGTCATCCATTAGACCAAGCAGATGTAGCCGAGCCCCCGAGATGGGCTGTATCGAGTACCGGAACCTAAAGAGTCAGGCAGCCGCCGCTGAGTCAGCCGCCGATACCTATCCATCCGATCGTTGCGGTGCCGCTTGTTAGGTTATAAATAGACACCGAAACCCTTAGGGTTTTTCATTCCCCACAGTAGCAGCTGCTGGAATAGGTCTAGTGTCCATCCACTATTGCTTCTGCTGTCGCGCTGTAGATTGCGAGTCAACGCGCGCCACCGCCGCTCGCCACCAGCGTAGCCCCCGAGCGGATGCGAGTGAAGACCCCGTGCACTTGGAGGATGAAGCCGTCTCTGTCCAAGGGTGCAAAGGCTGGTGCCAGGAAGAAGAGATCCCGCAGCTAGGCAGAGGGATCTGCCCAAGGGTCGTCGCCGCCGACATCTCCCCCGCGCCCCAATCCGACCATGGAATGGAAGAAGTCCAAGATGAAGACCGAAGATCTGCTGGCTCTGGTGAACAACGAGTTCTTGCGGGAGAAGGAGATGGACATGTGGCGCGCCGCCGCGGGAGACCCGTACCCCATGGAGAAGAATCCCGACGAAGTCCCCATGTTCGCCAGATTCGTGGAGCGCGGACTAGCACTCCCAGCGAGCGATTTCTTCAAGGGTCTCCTCAAGTACTACAATATCGAGTACTTGAACTTGAACCCTAATGGAATTTTTCACGTCTCCGTCTTCGTACACTTCTGTGAAGCATTCGTGGGAATCAAACCCCACTGAATCTTGTTTCGGAAGTTCTTCCGTTTGAAGCCGCAACCGAGCGCCAACGACCCGCGAGTAGTCGGAGGGGCTGACATTCATATGCGAGAAGATGCGGCCGACCAGTACTTGGCGTACAAGCTCATTGACTCGAACCAAGACTGGAAGGCCAAGTGGTTCTACATCAGCAATCACCACCCAGAGCTGCCGAAGCCGAGCGGTAAACAGCCGAAGCTTCAGGCGCGATGGAACACTAAGCCGACGATGCAAGAGGGTATCCAACTACCCGAGTTGATGCAGAAGATCAAGGCTTTGAGAGAAGCCGGGCTGAGGGTCGAGCATGTGGCCTTCAGCTTCATGAAGAGGAGGGTGCAGCCACTGATGGTTCGCGACACCCTCGAGTACCAGTACACGGGCGACGGAGATACGTCAAGGATGCCCAGCAACGAAGTCGACGATGAAGACATTGTCGAGAGGCTGGGTAGGATATTCAAGGATATGCCACCATACACACCCTGCCCAGTCCCCGAGTACTCCGCGGCTCGTCCGCCGAACAAGGTTAGTAATTGTGACCTCTGCCTTCAAGTACTGATTGAATTGGAGTAGTCACGCTCACCCAAGTTGTTTGCTACAGGACAACATTGTGAAATTTTTCTCCGACCCAGCTCCCTCTCCACGACTTGTAGATATTCCAGAGGAGGGCAAGGGCAAAGCAAAAGAACGCAGTGAAGTCGGTGAAGGTGACGACACTGTCACCATTGAAGACACATCTGACAAGGAGGATGGGGAAACGCTCCAGGAGCGATTTCAGCTGCGGTCCAGGTTCAGCCGACCCGGACTACCCAATATCCTCCTCATTGAAGATCCACCGACTAGCTTGGAGGCTAGTCTCCCTGCGCCGCTGAGAAGGCCGCGCAATGTGGCGCGAAAGCGTGTCGCCAAGAAGCTGAAGGTGACAGAGACCACTTCCCAAGAGGTGAGTTCCTCGAGTAGAGTAGTCGAATACTTGTCTTGAAGTATTGCGTGCTGACAGTTGAATTTTGAGTTGTCACAAGAAATTCCATCGTTCGATCCCGCCGATCAGGGGGAAGAAGATGACTGGGACACGGTGGGCGGACCGACTGTGAGGAGCCTCAGTCCAGCCCCCACCGTAGAAGAGACCGTGCCACAGATGGCACAACAAACGCTTGGTACTGCCGAGCCACAAGTGTCGGCAGAAGAGAGTAGACCAGATCCTTCCTCGACTACTGGAGCCGGAGGACCAGTAGCAGCCCAGGCTGAAGAGGAGGCGCTCGCGGAAGCCGGGCTCGTTGATATCGCCAGCATACTTGGCGCTCCGACCGTGAATGTTGTCCGGTCCAGCTTGTAAGTGAAATCCACCCCTGAGCAGTACATGTAGTTTGGTAATCTTACTTGGCTGACCACCAAATGTGTACTAAGCAGGAAATCCACCGATCTGTCCTGGGAAGGAGAAGAACCCAGCACAACAGCTGCTGAGGAAAATCTGTCGCCAGCTGTTGAGGAGTCCGCTCCCCTTCCCCAGACCGAGACCGTGGTGCCAGGCGCAGAGGCTACGCCGTCAGAGGCCACCATAGTGGAAGGTATGTAGACTGCGGTGATGTCGCCTGCCCCGAGTAGTAGTCGTAGCCCCAGTACTGATGTCGTATGCATTGTGTTGACAGAAACACAAGCCGAAGGGACCACGATCCCTGAAGCCGTGCCGGTCGAAGGCTTCGTGCCTGAAGTCACAGTGTTGGAGGAAGCAGCTTCCGGACCGGGGGTGACAATAGCCCCCGAGGCCATGGAAGAGGTACTGATGATGCGCTGCTGGAGTCGAGCATGGACGTAGTCGTCTGGTCGCCGGAGATCCAAGAGGCAGAGCCGATCCGTTCGGTGCCGATGTCAGAGGCTGCGACGACTAGTTGTGGTGGGCTCGAGCTTCTGGCGGATGACCTCATCGACCCGGTGATGGTGGCCCGCAACTTGGAGTCGATGCGCCGGGCCGAGCAGTGGATGAAGGTACGTGACAGTACTCTTGAGTATTCGAATTCCACGAGAACTGAGTACTCAAAGATGATTATTGCCTTCTTTGCAGGAAGTCGTGGAGAGATCCCGACAGAAATCCGACATGCTCCAGGGGTATGGCGACACAGTGCTTCGGGCGGAGGCACTAGAGAAAGAACTCAACAAGGCCAGGAAGCAGTCCGCCATGTTCCAATCCAAGCTGGATGGAGCCTTGGCTCAGTACCACAACGAGGTACAAGAGATGCAGGCAAAGAGTGATGACTTGATTCGCAAGAACAAGTCGTTGCGCCAGAAGAATAAAGGTATGCCGCGGCTAGCTTGTTGAGTACTTATTGAGAGTACCTTTGCAGTTGCCTGACATATATTCCTGGACTTTTGCAGATCTCGAGGCCCGGGGGTAGACTAGCTGAAGGCATCGGAGACCGATCTGAAGAACATCGTCTACCGAGAGAAGGATGCCCGAGAGGTACTTGAATATGAATATAAGCAGCTGTCATATGAGTGTGTCAAGCACATGGAGCTTCGAGAAGCCTCGGACCGTGACCTTGTCAACTTCTATAAATATCTGCAGAAGCTCAACGAAGATTGCGAGAAGCTGAGGGGCCAACTCAAGGAGCTTGAAGAAGCCGCACTTCCCATTGCAAGGCTGCTGGTGCCTCACCCGGGCGGGCCAAAGATAGCTCCGTTGGTTGATCGGCTGAAGGAAGCCCCCGGGCGTCTGGAAACTTATGTGAAGCACCTGGCGAAGTCCATCCCCAACCAAGTCTTGGCATATATGAAGTCGTACTTCCCCAAGGCTCCGGTCGATGTAGTCGTGGGAGGACTAGCCGCCAACTGCACAGATGAGCAGTATAAGGATCTTCTGGAGTAGATGGCGCCAATCGCGGAACAAGTCACGGAGAAGCTGAACCTCCACTAGTTGTCCTGTAGGGTTAGCTTTTGGCAGTATTTGTAATATAAACAGAGTTGTAAAGAACTTGTTTGAAGTTAGAATGAAAAAGTCTTCCATGTGTGAAATGAGTACTCGTTGTCGCGGTGTGTGTGTGTGCGGAGTGCCCATCCATGGAGTTGTTGCGAGTAGTAGTACTCGACAGTAGATCCGTTGAGGGAAACGCAGTAAATGAGTTGACTGAGAATCAAACTTTATTACTCAAAATACACCTGGATGGTCAAGGCCGTTTACAAGTGTAGTCGTCAGGACCCGGAGGCCGCCTACGGCTGAAGTAGTGCTAGGACGCGTGGGTGCTTACAGCTGTAGATCCGTTAATAGCCGTATAGGCTGGATCTAAGAGTACATGGTCTCTTTGATAGACCGCTGCTGGAGTCCTTGACGCCCTAAGCAGCCCGAGATCTGTTGGTAGCAGTTAACGCTAGATCTTGGAGTAGAGTAGTCCGGAGACTAGTGCCTGGACCTGGAGGCCGCTTACGACGAAGGGCGCGGGAGTAGTCGTGTAGACTTGAACCCCCAGAGTAGTCGAGAGACTACGCGTAGAATCGACAGAGCTGGTCGATGTTCCACGAGTTGTTGACGTTGTCGCCTTCAAGTGTCTGGAGGCGATACGAGCCTGGTCCGGTCATGTGACGCCCCAGGTTTTTAATTAACACTAATCGTCGGCCAACTCGGCTGACGGTGGTCAAATCATGGTCAACCTGGCCCCTCACCTCGAAAAACTCACCAACCAACTCTAATGACCCCTTTGATCTAGTGGACACACATGTGGGGCCACCCATGGTCAAATTCTTGGTCAAACCCCACTTAAACCCTAGTGCCCATAGATGTCTTTCGGAACTTTTGCCGCGTTCTCCAAAATTCACCTAAACACTTAAAAATCTACCTTTATGAAAGTTGTCCAGCTTGTTGAGGGACACAACTTTCATGTAGATTGACATTACAAATTTTGAGTGGAAAAGCCTGAAAAACTTGCTCAAAGGTCAGTATCTCATGTTCTTGAACACAGGCTGGCATTCAAAGTTGGCAAGCCTCCCTTGCAAATTCTGTGGAGAAAAACCCTATATAGCCTTTTTGAAAGTGATAGAGGGTTGCTAGATCTACAATTTTTGTATTCAAAGTTTGGTCAACTTCTATTCAAATTTTTGGAGTAATTAGTGCCTAAAGTAGGGCTCAGCAAAATAAAACTGGGCCGGCCGCGCCGAGCGCCGCGACGTCCGCGCCCTCATGCCGTCCAACATCCCTCCGCCCGAGGACGCGCGCGGTCCTAGGCCACGCGCCTCCCCGGCCAACGCCGCGCCCGAGGCGCCTCGACCGCACCCCGCCGTGGCGCCGTACGCGTGCCGTGTGTGCGGCGGACCGCCGGTCCGTCCGCGGCGCCGCCCGTGCACGCGCGCGCGGGCCAAGGGCGCCGTACTACGGCACCGGAATCCGCGCCGTCACCCCGTCGGCCACCGGCGGGATGCGAGCTCTATTTAAGGCCGCCATTTCCCCCTCCTCTTCACGCCATCCCCGCCGTAGACCGCCATTGCCGCCGCCGCCGGTGAGCTCGCCGCTCCGCTCGCTCTCGCCGCCGGCCAAACCCTCCTAGCCCTCCCTTAGATCACCCTCGAGCTTCTACGGCCGCACGTTGAACTTCCCCGCAGCCCGAGCCGCCGCGGCCGTTGCCGCCGGCCATCGCCGCACACCGCCGTCGGTGCCTTCTCCGCCCAAACGCTGAGCACCAACGCGTCCTAGGTGAGCTTGTGGTCCGCCCCGACCCTTTCCCCGGCCGGGAGCACCGCCGGAGCCGCCGGATTTCCGGCGAGCCCGCCGTCCCGTGGGTCGAGGGACCCAACTGCGTGGTCCTAAATCTTTTCGAGGGCCTCGGCGCAAAGCTACATCTTCAATAGTATATCCATTTTGCTGAAACTTGTAAAATGCGTAGAAAATCGTAGAAAATTCGGAAAAATGCAAAACCAATTTTGTTGGATTTGTTGTGGAAAATACTACAACTCTTGTTATACTCACATGGTCTGATTCTTGATATTTTTAGCATGAAAAATAGGAATGTGAAAAACCTAAATCTGCAATATCTTAAAATCTATAAATCCTCTGTATCCAATTTTTGGATATATTGTGTAGTATGTTATGGCTAGCTCCTGTGCCAAACATTGCACAAATTTGTGTTGTAAATATTGTTATATGAATTGCTTTTCCTTTATGCAGATTCTGCCTAGATGATTTTTGTAGCTAGAAATATTTATGTTTTTGTGCCTAACTTGTGCATGCTGTCTGATTATGCTAATACACACCTCTGGTGAATTAATCATAATTTTTGGGTGAGCAGAAATATTTATTCTTAAATTGTGCATGTTTTCCTTTGTAAATTAATAAAGCAAGATCCATAGTGGTTCTAGGTGTGCTTGCTGGTTCTTTAGGCTGGTTTAGGACCAGAGAGTATGTATGAGAGAGATTGGAGCATTTTGATGCTTATTTATTTTTGTATGCATTTAATTTGTTTTGCTAGCTAGTCTTGTTATTTTTCCAAAGTATTTTATTTTCTAGCTTCCAAGCTTTGAATGTGAGTCCAGTGCTTCAGTATGGATGTGGTGATGCTCGAGAAACCTTCCTTTAAATTTTTAGTGATTTATTGTTTGATAAAAGCTTTAAAGGATCTTATGGAGTAATGCTTTAATTAAATTAGGAAAATGCCTTTCACCTTCTTTTACCCCCTTTTGTGAAATGTTGTCAAATTTGTTTAAGGGCTAAAAACACACCCTTGCTGTTGAAGAATTAATTTATAAATGTTTATCTTTGTATATACCTTTACTAGTGAGAGGTAAGAGTGTTAAACCTTCACATGAAATAACAAGTATAAAAGGAAGCATTAATTCAAGTGTGTAATAAAAGAGTGATACACATATCAATTATAACCTTCATAAAAAGAAATTAGTAGTTAATTATTTGTTAAGGTGAATATGACCAACAAGAGTTGGATAAGATAAATCATCTATCACATCACCTGAACCCTGCATTGCATTCCGTGTAGATCTTCCTAACGGTGACTACTCGCTCGCCCCGGAAGCCGAGGAAGGAGAAGCGGAAGCTGCACTGCAGTACGTGAAAGTACTTGACGACACTGAGGGTGCTCAGGATAACTTAGCTGACGAAGGCAAGCCCCGGTGCATATGACCCAGTTTTTCCAATTATTATACAATTATCTATGGATGTTTGTGCATTTAAGTTCAGGAGTTGTATGGAACTGTAGATGCATGATCCCTAGGTACCTGTGTCCTTACTAGTATGATAGGTCGATAGCTGATAAGCTATAGGACCGTTACAAGTCGGGTGATGATGTCACTCGCGAGAATAGGTTCCTAGATAGGAATCATAAGATCTCCTTAAATGGATTGCTCATGTGGTAAGAGCATGGGATGTGGGCTCCGGTCCAATGGCTATTGTGGGTTAAGTGTTTGAACGTACTAAGCACTTGTCGGGAATGGGACCGGTAAGCCTAGTACCTTAATGAGGCGGCGAGGGATCTTACTATTACTCATCTTGGGATGCGTCTCACGGCTAGCTACCGGTGGTGTATGGTGAGTCCGGGTGCCTCGCGGGGTATTCCGGATAGCCTGCACCAAAGACTGTAAGATTCGATCCTGACCCGAAGAGTTTTGGGAACCGCTTGGTGTTTGTCCTCACGGGGGCATCCCACCGTGTATTTAGGTCTACCTTACAAGGTTTGAATCAATCGATTGTCGGCCTCTCACCGTCATCTGAGACTACCTACTCCACTAGCCATGAGATCCCTAATGATGGAAGTTGGTGAACATTATGCTTGGTTAATTGTATTGTACAACCTTGTCTGTACTAGATGGCTAATTTAGTAAAGAATAAACCCACTAGAACTTGTGTTAAAATCTTGAAAGTAAAGACATACTCTTTGTTACTTTTCAACAAAATAAAACCTAGTGGCCAAAAGCCTTTCATGTCTAGAGTTGGTGAAGTAGTTATCACCGACGGGTAAGTCTTGCTGAGTATTAGTATACTCAGCCTTGCTATAATATGTTGAACCAGGTAATGCTTTCGGTGATGTGTGGCCCAGAGAGACCCCGCCCGGCTGGGAGCTGGAGTGGGTGGAAGACGACGACTGAAGGCATCATGGCTGGTCTCCCGTGATGTTCTCGCTTTCCGCTTAGTTGAATTCCGCTGTTTGAAAACTCTGAACTACGTCGTTATGACAAAAACTTCGGTTTGTAATAATTAAACCCTTCGGGGTAAATTCAGATGTTAATTTATGTTGTATCTCTGGACTCGCCTTCGTGTGAGTTTTAATGCATATATATCGATCCTTGTTGCTATATAAGTGATTTACCGGGCGTTAACCCGGTGACTAACGACAGGATGATACTTTATTACTACTTAATGACCAAAGTGGATTGGTTTAGGTGGTAGTACGGTATTTTCCTGGGCGGGTTGTCACAGTTGGCATCAGAGCAATTATATGCACCAGGGATTAATTAATAACCTTAATCACTAGTTTTTGAATAAAATTGGCCAAGATTGTTTGATTTTCCAAAATATGTTGGTCCGTTAAGGATGAACTAGACCGAGAGGCCCTAGAGGGAATTTTTGGGTTTTCAGGTGGCTTATTAAACTATGGTCTATTTGCTAACTTCCAGCACATTAACTTTAGGTCAGACTTACTTTCTTGCACAACCAAACTAGATGAGCCACGTGTTTTATACGTGTGCTGTGCCGCATCACGGGAATTGCGAGGGTTGATGGAGTGATCCTTTCCACGGATCCCATCTTCGCGTCTGGTTGTGAGTTGTGTGTCGCCACGTGTTTCATACGTGAGCATTCCGCATGTCGAATATGCGAGGCAAGGATACACTCCATTCAAACGGAGAGTGTCCGAGGTTGGACGCTGTCCTTGTAGCGGCTTAACGCATGGATACCGTTTCTATAATGAACGGTAATGTATGAGGACGCTTTCGTGACATGCTGGCACGAAAGGTTCGTTTTCTGCAGGTACATAACAACGCTTCGTTAATCGCTAGGTGAGTACCGTATAGCTCTCGACTAGATATTATAGGGAGAGACGAGTAAAAGCCTTGCCACCGACACTAACTTCGATTTTTGGCTTAATTTCCATGTGAGGTCGATTAGGACGTCCTGCATGCATATTAAAAATCGAAACAAGGAAACTGGACCCAAAACAGAAATTCCATATGCTCTATAAGGAAGATTTTGCTAGTGTGAGCTTTTTGTAAAAAGGTTAAGTATCTGTTGTGCATAGGTGTCATGCTGCCAAAGTTTTGGTAAAAGCTTGTTCATCTTGTTTTGTACCACGTGCTAGGAATCATTTAACCCGGTATGCTAAAACAAGTTACTCCTTGCTAGTCTAGCTTTTGTTCGTAAATTTCGATCATAGCTTCTTTTGGCTTGGCTTACACCTTTCTAAGAGAATCTAGACATTGCATCCTTCCACCTTGTTTCCTCGACCTAGCTCAACCTTGATTACCAAAAGTGTGTAAAAGAACCATTGTAGTAGCCGGAAAACTTGGGAGAAAATTTGTAGGGTTCTGGATTTTTGGTTATGAATTTTTATTCACAGCTGCCAGAACTTCACCATTTGACATGCCGTTCTCCATGAGACCTGACATGTGTTACATTTTTGTACAGATGGTTTTCCCCGTATTTCACGAGTTCAACGCTTACGGTACGATCCGTACCAACGGGTTACGTCGGGAGGGTTTTCCACGCCTTGCGTGGGAAGCACTCAGTGCTGCTGGCTACACCACTCCACCGACTTACGAGGTGTCCGAGTTCGAGCGATTGGGTGTTCCCCGTTGCAGGGTGATTGTCACGGTACTACCACACCCGAACCACGCCGACTGGTTCGACTTGAGTTTTGTCTACTAGGGTTTTATTACCCAGGAGACCGTCGAGTCAGCCGCTCTCCGAGTGCTGACGGACTTCTGTGACCACAACCCCACTGTGGTAGCTCTCTCTCCGTTCGACCTTGAGCGAGCCGTCAAAGTACATCACCCAATGCTCTGGTCGCTCGGTTGGAGTTGGTAGCTGATTTTCCCGCCACTCTGCCATGAAGTCGATTAGTGCCTACGACTTGATGGCTGTTCGTGGCTTGAAGTCGATGTTGAGGGCGCCAAGTTCGACTGCCCACTTGGAGATTCTTCCAGTAGCATCTTGGTTCCGTAGGATGTCGCCGAGAGGGTAGTCGGTGACGACGGAGATCGAGTACTCCTGGAAGTAGTGTCGTAGCTTCCGCGAGGTGATGAGCACTGCATACAGTAGCTTCTGTACTGGTTGATAGCGTGCCTTGGATTCTGATAGGACCTCGCAGACGAAGTAGATTGGTCGCTATACTGGGTAGGCGTGACCGTCTTCCTACCGCTCGACAACGATGGCAGTACTGACCACATGTGTAGTCACAGTGAGGTAGAGCAGTAGCTGCTCCTTCTTGCGAGGAGTCGCGAGGACTGGTGGCTTGGATAGGAAATCCTTGAGCTGAGCGAGAGCTTGATCTGACTCTGAGGTCCATGTGATTATCTGAATCTCCAGGTTTACTGTTTAAGACGGGTGGGGCAGGCTACTAGGCCTCTCTCTCTGTCTTTCAGCGGTGTTCATCTACCAAAACTAGTAGTATTGTTGGAAGATTCATCAAAGGATTTGTTGAAGTCTTTTTATGGCCAACAACACATGGAGGAGCTCTTTGTTGGCTCTCTGTGCAGGCTAGGCGACCATATGCAAATGGCGATGCGATAGCTGCTTGCTTTTGTACATGCAGCTGACGACGCATATGGTAGCTTCAGCTCAGCCGCTCAGGTGTGGCATCACTCACTGGCGTATCGAACATAGCTCCCAGTTCCCTTCGCCATCAATGAGCTTCAGCTCCAAGACATGGAAGGGTATCAGAGCAGGCCTCTGTCAATGTGAAAATGTTGCTTTCAGCAAAAATTTTGGGCGATAACAGGCAACAGTTCACCAATATAAGAAGTTTCGTGTTGTCGCAGGGATTATCCAAGCACTTATATGTGAGGAAGTGATCACAGTTATGCCCATGTTAGTTGCAAGCTGTTCTTCAACATCAACACTAGTAGCACTGCAATCAAGGAAAAATTGACCCGCAATAATTAATTAGCAAACAGTAGTTATAAGAAAAATTTGGAAAAGTCGAAAGAGAATTGTTTGCATCCAAAATTGGCACATCTTGTTTGACCGATCAGACCTGTGGTCCCACCGGTCAGACCGGTGTGGTCAAAGGTCTGAAAATGCAAATTGGACTTCACCATTAGATAGGTCTCGTCGAGTAGATCAAGATTCATATGTGGAACGTCCAAATCGGAGTCCAGATGAGCGAGATATGACTTCTCCAAGATCTACACGCCGGGTGCACCGGTCTGACTGGTGCCCTTCACCAGTCAGACCGGTGCCTCCCCGATTCCGAGCCAAATTGAGGAGTCCTGATAGATTAGGCTTGTAAAAGGATTTCCTTGCGGGGTAAGAACTCCCCGCCCTATAAATATGAAGGGCCACGTCCGATTGAAGGAGATATCACAATCGAATCTATCAAATTCATCTTTTATCGTATTTACCTTTTCTTCCTCGTTCCCTTACTTTTCCAACCCCTACCATGCTGTTCTTCCTTCATCTCCGCGATGTTTGAAGATGTCCTAGCTGGCCTGCCGAGCCTAGGACAACCCTGCGTGCGCCGCCCCGACGGGATCCTGCCCGGACGACGTTCGTTGGTCTCTCGCTCGATCTTCCTGGCAACACCGGTCTGACCGGTGACCCACACCGGTCTTTCCGGTACGGTGTGGAGGTGCCGCAAGGAGCACCTCCGCGTGCTTATTGGCTCCAAAAGGTGTCAACAAATTGGCAACTCCGTTGGGGACGAAATCAAGTTCAAGCCATATGGCGTCGTGTGAAGATCTACGCAAGTTGCGCCAACCATGTACTTTCGACATGATAATGAAGATGTTCCATTCAGGTAATTTATCTGGTGCTTTCCATGATTGAGAATTGTAGAAAGAATAGCGTAGATTTAATTCCCATTGTTCAAAAGTCGGTTATTGAAAAGCTGATTAATGATATTATTACTTCTTGCAAAACTTTGCCAAATTGTGATGTTGTTGGTCAAGAAACAAGTCGGCTATTTCTAGCTGAAATTGTTGACCTAAAATCCCCCAACAAGAGTATAGATGTTACATCTAGTACTTCGACGCTCGGGGGCAACAAAACAAAGGCAATAGTGCCGGTTGCTCCACGACTGGTCCGACCGGTGCCCGCATGGGTCTGACCTGTGCCCAAACCGGTCTAACCGGGGGCAACCCAGTCTAACCGCCTCATCTAGAGTTTCACAAAATAAATCTAAACCAAAGATGGTTAAGCCTAAAAACCCAAGATTGGTGTTTGGAAAAAAAGTTGAATCTAAAGGCAGTCATAAGCATCATAGAGAAAAGCCGAAGTCTAATGAGAAACTTCCGGCTAAGTCTCAAAGGCAAAATAATGTCAATGGTGTTAGTCGGTCTAAAAATTCTAAACGCCCAAAATCTTCTCCGAAAGAGAAGTTCCATAATGAGAATTGGCAATGGAGTAACTCTCACAAATCAATGTCGTTTCCTCCATATGGATCATCAATGCCTATGCCATGGGAAGCTTATTTTAATATGCATTATTTTTTGTCCTTCGTGGTATTATAATTCATATATGTCATCTGCTCCTAGTTCCTTTTGTCCTAATTGTATTAATTATAGAGAGCCGATGATTAATGTGTCATCACCTATGCATAATGACCGTTTTGATCAAAAGAATCGGTCTACATGTAAAACTAAGCGAAAGGTGATCAAACAAGTTTATCGTGTCAAAAAGGATGGTAGATTAAATAAAAATTCAGATTTGACACTAGACATAGAAAAAACCGACTATTGAAAAATCATCGGCTAGTTCTACTGATCAAGTTGTCCCCAATAATGAGCATGTCACAAATAATATAGCTGAACAACAATCATGTTCGGCTGGGGGGCAACATGATCTTAAACTGGCTGGTTCTCAAGGTACCGGTCTAATCGGTGTCCTCACCAGTCTGACCGGTCTCGCCAAAAATTCTGGTAGATCTGAGAGTATCCCGCCAAACAGCAAGGTGGTGAAGAAGAAGCCAAATTTTGCTGAATTGTTGCATAAATATCAGAGGATAGCCGAGCAAAAGCAAAACAATCTGTTAGGAAAGCAAAGGTGGAATTCTTCATCACCAAAAGCAAAGAAGCATCGACGGACATCACATTGGTCTTCATTATTTATTCAATCGATGCATGTGCCATGGACTGCATATTCAGGTATGAATAATTATAGTCCATACTTTTGGTATAATCCTCGGTTTTCATTTTACAACTATCAATATGCTTGTCGTACACCAAGGAGTTAAAATTGGCTGCCATGGCCAAATCAGAGCTTCAATTGTTAGATTTTCTGTTCGGAAAGCCAAAATATTAGTTTTATACATATTGTGATTACTAGGATTCAATTTTGGTTACAATAACATCCATACAAGTTTACATATGGGCGATGCGCATTAATCATCATTTTTATCCAATTTTGATCATTGTGAATATTTTCTGGCACGCAAGCTTTTCCAGAAAACAGGAGGGCATATGTTCGCACCCAAAATGGGCACATCTTGTCCGACCGATCAGACCTGTGGGTCCCACCGGTCAGACCGGTGTGGTCAAAGATCATAAAATGCAAATTGGACTTCACCATTAGATAGGTCTCGTCGAGTAGATCAAGATTCATATGTGGAACGTCCAAATCAGAGACCAGATGAGCGAGATATGACTTCTCCAAGATCTACATGCCGGGTGCACCGGTCTGACCGGTGCCCTTCACCGGTCAGACCGGTGCCTCCCCGATTCCGAGCCAAATTGAGGTGTCCTGATAGATTAGGCTTGTAAAAGGATTTCCTTGCGCGGCAAGACTTCCCCACCCTATAAATATAAAGGGCCACGATCGATGGAAGAAGATATCACAATCGAATCTATCAAATTTATCTTTTATCGTATTTACCTTTTTTCCTTGTTCCCTTAGTTTTCCAACCCCTACCATGCTGTTCTTCCTTCATCTCCGCGATGTCTAAAGATGTCCTAGCTGGCCTGCCGAGCCTAGGACAACCCTGCGTGCGCCGCCCCAACGGGATCCTGCCCGAACGACGTTCGTTGGTCTCTCGCCGGATCTTCCCGGTGACACCAGTCTGACCGGTGACCCACACCGGTCTGACCGTACGGCGTGGAAGTGCCGCAAGGAGCTCCTCTGCGTGCTTGTTGGATCCAAAAGGTGTCAAAAAATCTTAACAATGCGTCCTTGTCGGGGACAGCCTTAGGGGTCCCCTTAAACAACGGGGAGATCCTCGCTTAAAACCCGCAACGAGACCAAAACACGCTAAGCCTAACCATGCAGGTGCCTAACCATGCAGGACACGGCCCACGCCGCATGGACCCCTACGGCCCATCAAGGCGACCCTCTTAGAGATCCCCTCGAGTAGGCTCCACCTCGCTCGAGGACGCGCGCCCCCTCGGGCGGGCTCCGCCCCGACTCAAGGGGCAGCACTTCCCTCGAGCAGGCTCCGCCTCGCTCGAGGGCTCGCTCCCCCTCGAGCAGGCTCCGCCTCGCTCGAGGGGTATGTCCCGCCCTCGGTCGGGGTCCGCCACGCTCGAGGGCGCCCCTCACGCGTGCGCCGGCCCCCGTACATGGGCATTTAACGCCCTGACACCAGCGGGACGGCGCCATCATGCGCCCGGGGCTCACGCCCCGGTGCCGCCGCACCAACTCCCCAGGGAGGAACCCATCCCCGTCACTGTGGGAAGGGACTGTGCAGCGCGGCCGGTGTCGCCCCGTGACACCGTGCGCCGCTCCGATGACGGCTGACACGCCGAGCCCTCGAAAGGGGGCCGGCTTCACCCTCGATTCACTTTCTTGTGACCCTACAGGGTTAGGTGGAGGCGCTAGGCCGGTGGACCGCCATCCCCCCGCCGCCGTAACGGCGCGGCCGCCGTACCCGCGCGTGCAGGCGCACGCCAGACCCTGTAGCAACAACTCCGGCCCCGTGAAGCGCATCGGGAAGGAACGCCGTTTTACCTACTCCCCGTGCACCGTACGAGCCGCGTCGGCACCTCCCTCGAGCCTATCGAGAGGACATCACCGCCATCCGCCGCTCTCCTACCCTCGAACCGCCATTGTTCGGGTACAAGTCGAGCCATGATGACCGGATCGCCGCAAGGATCGCCGGACGGCCGCCCACTCTGACAAAGCATGCACGTCGCACTCCCCCACGTAGCTAGATAGCGCGCGCGCGTATGTAAACCGCCTCCCCCTTGATCTATAAAAGGGGGAGCGAACCCCCGACCGCGCAGGGGACACAACACGCATAAGGCCACAGACAAGGAACCCTTCACGCACACCACGTACTCACTCTCCAATTCTCTCACAACATCTTCAGCCAGGGACTTGGAAGCCCCGCTTCCTCTCCCGCCTTGCTTGTAGCTGCCCCACTACAAGCACCCCCGGTGCTAAGTAATATAGTGCCTCGAGCACACCCCTGCTGGACGTACGGCCCCCTCGGCCGGAACCAGGATAAAAACCCTGTGTCACTTGTTACTTAGCATCGACCATTGAGGGATAGACCTCGGCGCTTTCTACTGGTTAGTGTCGGGACCATATTCCGCACCGACAGTTGGCGCCCACCGTGGGGCTAGCGAGCGCCTAAGGTCATTTCGCCAACTCCCTCCATGGTGATCCGCACTGAGTACCGTGGTACACGCTACTACATGGGTAGCTCGGACCCCCTCCCAGCCGGGTTCGAGATTCGCTTCGGGGACCTGAACTTTCAGGCCACGGGGAACGGCTATCTCATGCGCCTCACTAACCGTGAGGAGCTCCGCGCGCGGCGCCAGGCCGAGTCCGCTCGGGCCCCCGCCGCACGCACGACCCCCGCGCAGCGCCCGCGAGCACGGATGCCGCGGGTCCATCGGCGCCACGACGCCGCCGTCGCTCCGGACGGCGCTCGCGCCGGGCGCGGTCCCGAGCGGCGGCAAGCCGAGCGCGCCGCCACTCAATGCGGCACGCCCACCGTCACGACCGCCACCACCCCGGCAGGACAGCGCACGGTCTCCGGACCGCGCATCCCCATCGGGCTGCGTGGCGCTACGTCGGCCTACAACGCCAACATCAACACCACGATGCGCAGGGTGCCACCTGGCCGCCACGTCTTCGTCGCCAGGGATCCCGGCGCCTCAGCAGGGGACGAATCATCCCTGGGCTCCGTCGACGCGTTGCCACCCGCCAACCGCCACGGGTACGCGGAGTGGGACTTCTCCGGCGTGCCAGACCCAGTTGTGTTCCGGCGTTTCCTAGACGCTGCGGACTACTGGTTCGGCTACTCCGACGACTCCAGCACCGGGAGCTACGACCCCGCGCGGGAGTGCTACGCCGTCATCACCAACGACCCGGCCAATGCCGCCGGTGCGGCGGGCGCCGGAGACGGGGAAGTCACGCCTGCCCCAGGGATCGCCACGCGCCCGGCCGCGAGGGCCAAGCGCTCCTGCCGGGGCCGACGCCGACGCACGGTGGCCCAAGCCCGCGAGCTCGAGGCCAAGCTGGCGGAAGAATACCGAACGGTGCGGCTGCTCCGCGCCTCAATGGCGGGGGAGGCCTCGCCGCGCGGCGAACGCGCACGGGAGCTGGGCCGACAGGTCCGCGACCGCATCAACACCGTCCCCAACGTCGACAACGCGGACGCGCCCCCCGCGGGCGAGCCAAAAGCTCATCGCCGCCGCGACGCCGCGCGGGCCATGCCGCACCCTCGACTCCCGAGGCTCGAGACCCGCACCGCGAGGTGCAAACTCTCATCGAGCAAGCGGCCGTCCAGCAGGCCGAGAGCTCGGCTTCACGCATCCGCCAACGGGGGGATGCGCGGGACGACGAGGCCGCGCCGGGAGGCGAACCCTCGGTGCACGCGGGGGGACCAGCGGGGCGACCCGCTGACCAAGAACGCACGCCGGCCAAGGAGCGGCTCCTTGGCGCACGCAGGGCGCTGGATGGCGACGCCCGAAACGTCATCAACGCCAGGCGCACCAGCAAGGCTGACGCACGAGCAGCAAGGGGCTACCACCCTCGACGGGGTGGACGCTACGACAGCGGCGAGTACCGCTCCCCGACGCCAGAACCCCCTGGCACCCGTGTGTTCAGCCGGGAGATCCGTGCGGCAGCGTTCCCCCAACGCTTCCGCCAACCCTCGACCATCGTCAAGTACAACGGGGAGACGGACCCCCGTGTATGGCTCAATGACTACCGCTTAGCTTGTCAGCTGGGCGGAGCCACCAGCGACGAGGTCATCATCCGCAACTTGCCCCTGCATCTTGGCGACGCGGCCCGGACATGGCTCAAGCACTTGCCCGCTAGCCAGATCCACAACTGGGACGACCTGGTCCACACGTTCGTGGGCAACTTCCAGGGCACGTACGTGCACCCCGGAAACTCATGGGATCTGCGCTCCTGCACACAGAAGCCCGGCGAGTCGCTGCGGGACTTCATACGGCACTTCTCTAAGCGCTGCACTGAGCTCCCCAGCGTGGCGCAGTCCGAGATCGTGCACGCCTTCATCGAGGGCACCACGTGCCGGGACCTCGTACGGGAGCTGGGACGCAGCCCGCCTGCGGACTCCAACGAGCTGTTCGACATCGCCACCAGCTTCGCTTCCGGAGAGGAGGCCGTGGGGGCGATCTTCGACGGCAAGAAGGGCAAGCGCTCGGAGGACGCGCCCGCGGAGGGCAGCAAGTCCAAGGAGCCGCACTGCAACGACAAGCGGGGCAAAAAGGGGAAGAAGCCGCGCCGCGAGGCGCGCGAGCAGAGGCGCGACGGCGGCAATGCCGAGGCCCTCGCTGTTGACCCGGCTCGACGGGGCCCTCGACCGGCCCCTCGAGGCCCGGGGGTGTTCGACGACATGCTAAAAAAGCCATGTCCCTACCACAAGACCCCAGTGAACCATACCCTTGAGCAGTGCGATATGCTCAAGAAGTTCTATGGCCGTGCCGCCGCGAAGGAGGCGGAGGCCAAGAAAGACGGAGGCGATGGCGACGCAGGCGGCATCCCCGCCGTTGAAAATGTGTTCCTCATCTTTGGGGGGCCAACCGTCGACATGTCGACCCGCCAGCGCAAGAAGGAGCGGCACGAGGTCCTCACCGCGGAGAGGGCGCCTCCGTCCTTCCTCAATTGGTAGGAGGACGCCATCACCTTCAGCCAGGAGGACCACCCGAACCGCGTCCCCAACCCGGGCCAGTACCCGCTGGTGGTTGACCCCATCATCGGAAACGCCCGGTTCTCGAAGGTCCTCATGGACGGAGGCAGCAGCCTCAACATCCTCTACGCGCATACGTTGCGCCTGATGGGGATTGGGTTGGACCAGCTGCGGCCCAGCACAAAGCCATTCCATGGCATTGCGCCGGGCAAGCAGGTCCAGCCCCTCGGGCAGATCGACCTGCCAGTTTGGTTTGGCACCCCAAAGAACTTCCGCAAGGAGACCCTCACCTTCGAAGTGGTGGGGTTCAAAGGGGCCTACCACGCAATACTTGGGCGACCCTGTTACGCCAAATTCATGGCGGTCCCCAATTATACTTACCTGAAGATGAAGATGCCGGGACCGAACGGCGTCATCACCGTCGGCTCGTCGATCGAGCACGCATTCGACTGCGACGTCGAGTGCGTAGAACACGCAGAGGCACTGGCGCTGGATGAAGCGCTGGTGAACACGTTGGAGAAGATGGTCAACAACGACCTCGACCCCGCCGCCAAGCACACTGGCACCTTCGAGGCTGCGGAGCAGACCAAGGGGGTCCCCCTCGACCCTTTAGCCCCCGAGGGCAAGGCGTTGAGGGTCAGCTCCACCCTCGACCCCAAATAGGAAGTAGTGCTCGTCGACTTCCTCCGCGCCAACGCCGACATCTTCGCGTGGAGCCCCTCGGATATGCCAGGCATCCCGAGGGAAGTCGCCGAGCACTCCCTTGACATCCTGCCAAACGCCCGCGCCGTGCGAGCGGCGGGCGCGCCGCTCCGACGAGGAGCGACGACGGGCAATCGGAGCGGAGCTGCGGAAGCTTCTCGAGGCCAGATTCATCAAGGAGGTGTTCCACCCAACGTGGCTAGCAAACCCCGTGCTTGTAAAGAAAAAGAATGGGAAGTGGCGGATGTGTGTAGACTACACTAGTCTTAATAAAGCATGTCCTAAAGTTCCTTTTCTTTTGCCACGCATTGATCAAATCGTTGATTCAACGGCTGGGTGAGAATTGCTTTGCTTCCTTGACGCCTATTCCGGGTACCACCAAATAAAGATGAAAGAGTCCGACCAGCTCGCGACTTCATTCATCACACCATTCGGGACGTTCTGCTACGTCACGATGCCATTTGGCCTCAGAAACGCGGGTGCAACATACCAGCGCTGCATGCAGCACGTTTTTGGGGATCACATCGGGCGAACGGTCGAAGCATACGTGGACGATATCGTCGTGAAGACCAGGAAGGCGGACGACCTGGTTGACGACCTCGCCATCGCGTTCGGCTGCCTACGGGCCAATGGGGTCAAGTTAAACCCCGAAAAATGCGTCTTTGGAGTGCCGCGAGGCATGCTCCTGGGATACATTGTTTCCCAGCGGGGGATCGAGGCCAACCCCGAAAAGGTTGCGGCCCTCGAACGAATGGGTCCGATCCGGGACCTCAAAGGGGTGCAGAAGGTGCTGGGGTGCCTCGCCGCCTTGAGCCGCTTCATCTCGCGGCTCGGTGAGAAGGGCCTGCCCCTCTATCGCCTCCTCAAGAAGCACGAGCGCTTCTCCTGGACCACCGAGGCCCAGGATGCGCTCGACAAGCTGAAGGCGTCCACGCCCCGATCCTCACGCCGCCACAAGACGGCGAACCCCTGCAGCTCTACGTAGCCGCAACCACCCAGGTGGTCAGCGCCGTGATCATCGTGGAGCGCATGGAGGAAGGGCACGCCTTGCCTGTACAGCGGCCAGTCTACTACATCAGCGAGGTCCTGTCAGACACGAAGACGCGCTACCCCCAGGTCCAGAAGTTGCTGTACGTGGTAGTTCTTGCGCGGCGCAAGCTCCGCCACTATTTCGAGGCCTATCCCGTCACGGTGGTTTCCTCCTTCCCACTGGGGGAGATCATCCGCAACCCCGACGCCGCGGGCAGGATCGCCAAGTGGTCCGTAGAGCTGATGGGCGAGACGCTCGCCTACGCCCCGCGCAAGGCTGTCAAATCGCAAATCTTGGCGGATTTCGTCGCCGAGTGGACGGACACGCAGCTACCGCCGCCGCAGATACAAGCGGAGGCTGGACTGCGTTCTTCGACGGCTCGGTAATGAAAACGGGGAGCGGGCGCGGGCTCGCTCTTCGTGTCGCCCCTCGGGGAACACATGCGGTACGCGGTGCGCCTCCACTTCCCCGCGTCTAACAATATGGCTGAATACGAGGCCCTCCTCTGCGGCCTCAAAATCGCCATCGAGTTAGGCGTCAAGCGCCTCGACGTGCGGGGGGACTCGCAGCTCGTGATCGATCAGGTCATGAAGAACGCGAGCTGCCACGACGACAAGATGGAGGCCTGCGCAAAGCCGTGCGAGCCCTCGAAGACAAGTTCTACGGCATCGAGCTCAACCACGTGCCCCGCCGGTACAACGAGGAGGCGGATGAACTGGCCAAGATTGCGTCGGGCGGATCACCGTTCCCCCGAACGTCTTTGCGCGCGACGTCGCGCAACCCTCGGTCGTCTTCGAGCCCTACCCCTCGAGTCACAACGAACCCTCGGGGGCTCCCTCGAATCCAGCGGGCGCGGAACCCATGGATGAGGACCCCTCGAACGAGGCGTACGTGCTCTCCCTCCTCGAGGGGTACGGCTCCCACGAGGCCGACGTAATGGACATCGAGCCAGCTCCTGTCCAGGAGGACTGGCGTGAAAAATACATTGCCTGGATCGCTCGAGGGGAACTCCCCGCGGACCGGGCCGCGGCCAGGCGCATCGCCAGGATGGCCAAATCTTTTACCCTCGTCGACGGCGAGCTGTATAAGCGCGCCGCCTCCGGCATCCTACAGCGGTGCGTACCCATTCCCGAGGGGCGCGAGCTCCTACGGGACATCCATGCGGGGATCTGTGGCCACCACGCCGCGCCCCGCACCCTCGTCGGCAACGCGTTCCGCCAGGGCTTTTACTGGCCTACCGCAGTCGCGGACGCCAGCGAAATCATACGCACCTGCGAAGGGTGCCAGTTCTACGCCCGCAAGTCCAACTTGCCCGCCCATGCCCTACAAACCATCCCCGTGACATGGCCATTCGCCGTGTGGGGGCTGGACATCGTCGGGCCCTTGCGGAAGGCGCCCGGGGGCTTCACCCACTTGTTGGTCGCGATCGACAAGTTCTCCAAGTGGGTGGAGGTGCGCCCCATCACGAATCTAAGAGCGGAAAGCGGCGGTAACATTCTTCACCGACATCGTCTACCGCTTTGGAGTGCCAAACTCCATCATCACGGACAATGGGTCACGGTTCACGGGCCGGAAATTCTTGGAGTTCGCGATAAGTTCCACATCCGCGTGGATTGGGCGGTGCCGTGGCACACCCACGGACCAACGGCCAAGTAGAACGTGCCAACGGCATGATCCTACGGGGCCTTAAGCCCGGAATTTTCGACCAACTTAACAAATGCGGGACGAAAATGGCTCCAAGAACTACCAGCGGTTGTGTGGAGCCTAAGGACCACCCCGAGCAGGGCCACTGGGTTCACCCCGTTTTTCTTAGTCCACGGCGCGGAGGCCGTCCTCCCCACGGACTTAGAATACAGATCGCCCAGGGTTCGAGGTTATGACGAGGAGGCCAGCCAGCGAGCCTGCGAGGACTCGTTGGATCAGCTCGACGAGGCACGCCTCGTGGCCCTGATGCATTCCGCGAGGTACCAGCAGTCCATCAGGCGCTATCAAGCACGCAAGATACGTCGGCGGGATTTCAGTGAAGGGGACTTGGTCCTAAGGCTGCGCCAAGACAACCGAGGGCGCCACAAGCTATCGCCCCCATGGGAGGGACCCTACGTCGTGGTGAAGGTACTCAAGCCCGGCACGTACAAGCTGGCCAACGAGGACGGTGAAGAGCTCACTAACGCTTGGAACATCCAACATCTACGTCGCTTCTACCCTTAGCTAGGATTTCCAAGTATTTTTGTTGTAAAAATCACACGGCCAACGCCCCAGTTGGTTGCAACTATGTAAAAGCTTTAAGCTTAATAAAAAGGGCAACTCGGCTTTCCCCTGAAACCCAAGTCACCCTCGGGGGCTACTGCGGGGGGGCACCCCCCCAAATGATCCCATTTTTTCGCGCAAAAACGAAATAACTCACACGCGCTAAGTTTGTTTTCTACTTCAACTACGAGCAACGATCCGAACAGGGCGCAGGCGGCCCAGCGGGAGGAGCGTGCGAGCCAGAGATAGCCTACGCCGCGTGGATATGGCCCTTCTCTCTCGCCTCCAACCCAGCAGGCCCCCAGCGAAAATCGAACTCCCCTAACTAGAATCTACTCAGGAAGAAGGAGAAACAAAAATCGTGATAAACAAACAACTTCTTTACAGCGAATGTTTGTGTCCAAAGAACAACTTGTTCATTTACAGAAGGCCACGAGGCCAGAGTACTGATATACATCAAAACGGGCCTAGCGCCCAACTGCTTTCAGGCGAGAGGAGCGGCAGCGTCAGCGGCGTCCGGGAAGAGGAACTTCTCGAATGCTTCGGCGAGCGACCCGGCGGCGTCAGCGGTGAGCGCATCCACACGCTCCATCGCCACCTCGTCCTCGACACCCTCGGGGACGACGTAGCCCTCCGCCAGCGCCTCGAAGTTGACCTCGTAGTGGGACCGCACCACTCCGAGGGCCTTCTGGACGCCCAGATGCAGCGCCCGGCGCATCCGCTCAGAGACGTGGCCGCCAAGGGCACAAAGACGGCTGGCCAGCGAACTGCCGGCCTGTGCTTCACCCTCCTCCACGGCGCGGCAGGTCTCGAGGGCCGCACCACGCAGCTCCTGCAGCTCCTGCTCGGAGGAGTTGTAGGAAGCCTGCAACGCCTCGGCCCGCTCAGCTGCATGCCCCAGGGCAGTGCGCAAGCCTGGAAACGCCAAGGCAAGAAAGAAATCAGAAAAAAGGGAATGCGAGTTCCCAAGCAAAAAACCAACAAGGCAAGAGTCAAACAATGGCTCACCTTCGACTTGCTTCCTCTCCATCTCGAAGTCGCGGCGCATGGCCTCGACCGTCAGCTCGAGGCGCTTGACGGCCTCACCTTGCTCTTGGAGGGACAGCTCCTGACTGGCGTTGGTGATGCTGAGCATAATCACCTCGCCCTCGGCCTTGGAGAGCTTGTCGTCCCGCTCCGCCAAAGACTTCTGCGCCGCCTCGCGAGCGACGCGCTCCTGCTCTAGCGCCGTCCGGGCGTCGACAAGGGCGGCTCGCTCTCGCCGGAGCCGCCCCTCGGCCCCTTGGCGGGCGGTGCGCTCTTGCTTGGAGCTGCTCCTCGGCGGCGACGAGAGCCGCGGCCTTGACGTCGAGGGACGGCCTTCAAATCGTCGGCCTTCTTGGCCCGCCCGCTCCCGGCCGCGCGCCCGCTCTTCGGCCGCGGCCGCCGCGCCGCACCCCCTCGAGCGACGTGCGGAGCTCCCGGGCCTCGCCACGAACGTTGGCCACCTCCGCCTCCCAGTTGGCGGCCAGCGTCCGCGTCTTCTCCAAGTCCGAGCGCGCCCGCCACACAGCCTCATCACGATCGATGAGGGCCGTGCAGACCCGCTCGAGGCTCGAGCGACGCGCTGGATCCTGCCCCGAGCTCTCAGGGAGCTCGTCGCGCCACGCCATGGCCGTGCACGCCGGCCCGGCCGTCCCGGCGGCCCCGAGGGCGTCGGCAAGCGCGTCGAAGGCGCTGCACCGCTCCCGGAGCTGGTGGACCTCGGCGTTCACCCGGTCGAAGGCGTCGTACTTGTCGTGGGCGCGGCGCTCGAGCTCCTGGCACCCGGGTGAGCGCATATGGCCGCTCGAGGGGCGTCGGGAGCATCCGCGACCTCGCCAGATCGACGGGGTTGGCCGCCTCTGTCATCTCGAAGATGCAGAGCGGCCTCTCCATCAAGGGCACGACCCGCCTGTGATGGAGGAAGGCGAGGACGGCCATCGCGTTCAGCTCCAGCGCCGCCAGGCGCTGCAGGGCGGCCAGGACCGACTCCTGCCGCCTCCGATGCTGGGGCGTGGACACCCCGTAGCCCCAGGAGTCGGGCTTCTCCTTGAACACCCGGCCGGTGTAGGGGGGAAGGCCGGGCTCGGCGTTGCGCAAGTAGAACCATCCCCGCTCCCAGCCGGCGTTGTTCGTCGTCATGGTGCAGGGGATGTAGACGTTCTTGAATTGCCCCCGCAGGGCAAGCGACATCCCGCCGGCGCGCACCGCGCGGCGGGTCCTCGGCTCCGTCGTGGGTTGCGTGAAGAGCTCCGCGCGGAAAAGGTGTACCCAGAGCTCCCAATTGACTGGGATCCCCAGGTATGCCTGCCACTGGGGAGGGTATGGACAAATCCACTCTTATTCATATCCAAATCCAAATAATTATTATCCACTTCTTACCCTCCCCATTCTCATCCATACCCAATGGATAACTGGTTTTGTACTAGATTCTACACATACCCAATCGATTATTTGCACCCTCCCCTACCCTACCCTCCCCATTTCTTCAATGGATAATTATTTTCTACCCATACCCTCCCCATTTGAGGTGGGTGTGGATTTGAATATGGACAATGGATAAAAACAACAGGCATATCCCCAGGTACCCTTCGCAGACGCCCACGAACGTGGCCGCCTGCGAGATCGCGTTGGGGGCGAAGTTGTGCAACTCTACTTCGTAGTAGTGGCACATCGCCCGCACGAAGCGGCTCGCCGGCGCGTTGAAGCCCCGCTCGTGGTAGCGGATAAAGCTCACCACGTAGCCCTCCGGAGGGTTGGGTGCGCGGTCCGCCGCCGGCGGCACTATCCACTCCGCTGGGCATCCGTCTTCATTGGCCGCCAGCTGGTCGGCGGCGACCAGCTCGCCAAGGGCCAGCTGGGTCACCGTCGACCTCTCCCAGGCGTACGGCTCCAGGATCGTGAGAGGCTGAGGCGGCGCCATGAGGAAGGACGAAGGAATGCGAGAACGGAGGACGAAAACGGAAGATGAGCTCTAATGGCGACGCCGCGCGGTGACAAGAGCGAGGCGAACACGAAGGCGCAGGGGGCTGAAATGGTGAGGCGCTAAGGTAAAAAACCGCCGTCTCCCCACTCCCTCAGATTTATAAGCCGCGGGCGAGCTCTCCGGGGCGGATGTCCCGCGCGCATTAACTGCAGGGAATCTTCTCCTCACGCCGACGAACGGGCCCCACCACGACCGCAGCGGCCACATCACCGCAGACGGGCTATCATCACGGCGGAGACCCGCAGGGGCCGAGGCGAGCGGTCACGTCCGCCTGCCACGCCGCCCACTACGCGCTCGCGCTCGCGGCGCGGCCGCCTAGAAAGACGCGCCCGCGCCGCAAAAACCGCACCCTCGACCGCGAGGCATTTAATGACCGGTCCCTTGCCAAGCAAGGAGAACCCTCGAGCGGGGCGAACCCCCGGCTCGAGACAAAGACAGCCCTCGATGGGATATCGGCGTGAGAAGGCCGCCCAGGGCCTGCTTGAAGTAAAGCAGGCACCGTGGGCACCCATGCCGCGCAAAACCCTCGAGCGGCACGAGCCCTTGGCTCAAGACGATAACAGCCCTCGATGGGATATCGGCGTGAGAAGGCCGCCCAGGGCCTGCTTGAAGTAAAGCAGGCACCGCGGGCACCCATGCCGCGCAAAACCCTCGAGCGGCACGAGCCCTTGGCTCCAGACGATAACAGCCCTCGATGGGATATCGGCGCGAGAAGGCCGCCCGGGGCCTGCTTGAAGTAAAGCAGGCACCGCGGGCACCCATGCCGCGCAAAACCCTCGAGCGGCGCGAGCCCTTGGCTCAAGACGATATCAATTCTCCAAGAAAGGGCACATACGCCGTGCTATCAACCAGCGCCTCGAGGGCTGGCTCGCCCAGACCCCTCGACGGCCGCAGACGCAAAAAGACGGGGCCGCCCAGGCGCCACCCCGCACGGCCCTACTGATCAGAGGTCCGAAGCCTGACCCTCGATGGGTTCGAACAGGCGCCTCAGATCGCAGAGTTAGGGACGACGAGGGCACGCACATTCGAGCCGTTCCTCGAGCCCGTCGGCTCGAGGGTGCCCCACATGTCGTGTTCGAGAGCCAGCGAGGGCAGCTAGTCGGGGGATCCCACCGAGGGAGAGCTTCCGCGCCCTCGGTCCCTATCGAATGGGACCGAGCCCCACCTAGCAAACCCACGCAAGCGCTTCCATGGACGTGTATCCGGACCACGCAGCCTACCCTTATCGAACGGGGCATGGACGTCCACTTGAACCACCCGCTAGCAGCTCGACGAGGAATCCACAATTCGCGACCCGCTCGATGGGAGTTGCGGAAACCTCACCCTCCGTCCCGCGGAGGGACGGCGAGGGCGCATTAAAAAACAAGTCGTAAAGCTCTACCCGATCGCCTCGAACGGGCCCAGGCTCGGGGGCTTAACGCACGGCTACACCTCCTTGGCCTGCACCCGCCGGAGACAGCGTCAGCAGCGCGTGCGCCACCGAAGCCGGCTGAGACACTGCCGATGCCGGTTGAAACATGTGCCACGCCCTCTGACCAGTTCTCGCGGTTAACCCCTGCAGGAGCACCCACACTCCTGCAGGGCTTCGGGGGCTAGACCCGCGGGTCCGCTGACGCGGCCCCACGGAAAGCGTTCGCAAAACAAGGAGGGAAGAACGTCCTATCAGTAGGTTCCAGCATCTGCGGGAGCCTCAATGGCAAACCCACAGATGCTCGGGGGCTACTGTCGGGGACAGCCTTAGGGGTCCCCTTAAACAACGGGGAGATCCTCGCTTAAAACCCGCAACGAGACCAAAACACGCTAAGCCTAACCATGCAAGTGCCTAACCATGCAGGACACGGCCCACGCCGCATGGACCCCGACGGCCCATCAAGGCGACCCTCTTAGAGATCCCCTCGAGTAGGCTCCGCCTCGCTCGAGGACGTGCGCCCCCTCGGGCGGGCTCCGCCCCGACTCAAGGGGCAGCACTTCCCTCGGCGAGGCTCCGCCTCGCTCGAGGGGCTCGCTCCCCCTCGAGCAGGCTCCGCCTCGCTCGAGGGTATGTCCCGCCCTCGGTCGGGGTCCGCCACACTCGAGGGCGCCCCTCGCGCGTGCGCCGGCCCCCGTACATGGGCATTTAACGCCCTGACACCAGCGGGACGGCGCCATCATGCGCCCGGGGCTCACGCCCCGGTGCCGCCACACCAACTCCCCAGGGAGGAACCCATCCCCGTCACTGTGGGAAGGGACTGTGCAGCGCGGCCGGTGTCAGTCCCGTGACACCGTGCGCCTGCTCCAGTACGGTTGACACGCCGAGCCCTCGAAAGGGGGCCGGCTTCACCCTCGATTCACTTTCTTGTGACCCTACAGGGTTAGGTGGAGGCGCTAGGCCGGTAGACCGCCATCCCTGCCGCTGTAACGGCGCGGCCGCCGTACCCTCGCGTGCAGGCGCACGCCAGACCCTGTAGCAACAACTCCAGCCCCGTGAAGCGCGTCGGGAAGGAACGCCGTTTTACCTACTCCTGTGCACCGTACGAGCCTGCGTCAGCACCTCCCTCGAGCCTATCAGAGGACATCACCGCCATCCGCTGCTCTCCTACCCTCGAACCGCCACTGTTCGGGTACAAGTCAGGCCATGATGACCAGATCGCTGCAAGGATCGCCCGGACGGCCGCCCACTCTACAGCATGCACGTCGCACTCCCCCACGTAGCTAGATAGCGCGGCGCGTATGTAAACCGCCTCCCCCTTGATCTATAAAAGGGGGAGCGAACCCCCCAGCCGCAGGGGACACAACACGCATAAGGCCACAGACAAGGAACCCTTCACGCACACCACGTACTCACTCTCCAATTCTCTCACAACATCTTCAGCCAGGGACTTGGAAGCCCTGCCTCCTCTCCCGCCTTGCTTGTAGCTGCCCCACTACAGGCACCCCCGGTGCTAAGTAATATAGTGCCTCGAGCACGCCCCTGCTGGACGTACGGCCCCCTCGGCCGGAACCAGGATAAAAACCCTGTGTCACTTGTTACTTAGCATCGACCATTGAGGGATAGACCTCGGCGCTTTCTACTGGTTAGTGTCGGGACCATATTCCGCACCGACAGTCCTCCAGCGCAGTCGCCAATTTGTTGACGCCTTTCGGGGTCAACACACAAGAGCACGCGAACGGAATGAAGAGCAAGGTCGCCGCCGGGACCAGTCAGATCGGTCAGGCGCGCCGGTCAGACTGGTGACCAAGGGTTTGCCTAACTCAAGAGTTCAGGAGGGTAATTACCACACTTACGTGATGGAGATGGCTAGGTTTACAAGCAAAGCAGCAAAGAGGTAACTAACGCACTTACGTGGCGAAGAATGACTAGTTTACGAGCAAACTAGCAAAGGTCGTCGAAGCTCTCACCCAGGAGGGGCCCCGTCAGGGCGTGGACGTCGCCGGCGTGCCCTAGGTCGACCACTAGCCTCTAGGACGCCATATCAAGTCGTGGAGATCAAGAGACGAGAAGCATGGAGGTTGGAGAAGGGTGTTGAGAGATAAACATTAGAAGGTAATGATAGATTGGATTGTGTTCACTCAATCGGCAGTGACCCTTCATAAATATAGGGTGGGGAGGTCTAGCCCCAGTAGGAGTTGAAACCTATACAAATACCGCGAAATACAACTCTTAACTCAGATTTGTCCGCGAGCACCGGTCAGACCGTCGGGACCCACCGGTGAGACCGGTCAGGCGCAAGGCTAGTTCTTGCCAGGACCATAACTCCCTCATCCGGACTCCGAACTGGACGTTCCACATATGCATTTCGATCATCTCGATGAGATCTACACAATGGTGAAGTCCAATTGGCATTTTGAGCACTTTGGTCTGACCGGTCTGACCGGTGTGTGTGAAAGGTGAGACCGGTCAGAGCTGCTGAATCGGCTATATGACCAATAACTGATCAGATCAGTTGGCCTTGTCCTAGTAGCCAGATCAGCAACCTTTGACTATGATTATATGATCTAAATGTCCATATTGATCATCTTGGCAAATAGTTCATCTTGATAACTTGAACCCATGACTTGACTTGATTTGACATTGCACCAAGAGTGTCTTCGTCCCTTTCAATGAAATCACATCCAGAATATCCAAGATGACCCCCTGTCCTGTAAAATGCATATCCAAGCCAAACTAGCAAGACATCAAGGATTAGCACTAAATTCTCACTTCTAGCCTTTAACTTCACATATCTCGAACCGTGCCACTTTTGGATGCGAACATATGCCCCCTGTTTCTTGGTAAAGCTTGCGTACCAAGAAATACTTACCAGCTCCAAAAATGTATAAGAACAATGTCGAGCACAAGTGTAGCAAACACGTTTCACCTTTTAAAGGACGATAGAATCTATCGACCATATTACCCGACTTTGTCTAATATGAAGTTTTGACTTGTTGTTGCCATTTATACACATTGTGTGAGTGAAACAAACCTGAGTACACACTCCCTCAGCTGTGAATCATTGAAATATTATTCCTAAGTCATTTTCACACTTGTAAGCTTTTGTGAATGCATAAATCGACAAAATCGCTATAATGACAATTGGTCTTTGCAATACTCACAAAATTGATAATGATGAGGTATAAAATAATTCAGAAATGCATTCACAAGTTTTTTTTACCATAAATAGAGTAGGATGAGTAATCAGCCCCAAAAATGAATATAACACAATTACCTTGTAATTCGTGATAGCTGGATTACTCTTGAACCATCTTTGTTTGTTCTCGACTTATCCTTCCAATATATCTCACATTATGTTAATAGTCGCCAACAAACTTTCTCCAAGCATTAATCTTGGCTTTAACAAATTTTGAAACTTGGACAGCCAAACCAACAGCCACACCAGTCACACCGGTGACAAGGATCGCTCAGACCGGTCACTGACGGTCAGACCAGTAGAGGTGACGATCAGACCGATCCGTTCAGGTGTGCTCTTTGATAACTAAACATCAGCCCTTTCTCATGAAAATGTCTTTAGGACACCATAGCCTGATGTTCATTGTATTGAGAGTACTAATCCTGAATTATCATGTCTAGATAAGATAGATATTTTAAAATTAAGATAACCTTCTAGACATATATCAAGAAAAATATATATAATGACTCATTCAATGCAAATACTTGTTGCACCTCTGGTAATGAGCCATTAAATGCCTTTGCATGATTCTACAACTATGGATCCCCGAATCCAACCTGAATATAAAAATTTACATTCGGCTTGTTAACTTGAGGTTGAATATACCAATCGGCTAAAAATCTCAAAATATTACTATTTGGTGAAATGAGAACAACACCATCATTTTGAGAAATCTTACAAGCTGATTTATTAAATATTAACTCCATAGTGGTAAATTACCATTTTTGCTTAAGTCTTGCCCCCCGAGCACTTAAGACACCAAAAAGATTATAAGCAATCTACTATCAGGAAGCTAAGACTTTAGGATGATGAATAAATTCATCGGCCATGTATGTTGTCAAAGACGACAATTCAATATCATCCATAAAGAATTCATCCATAAGAATATGCACAACCGAAATAATTGAGTAGAGGTATATAAGTTCAGAAATTAAAACCATCTCTAAGAACTAAATATTTCGACTTTTGCAGATTAATCAATATGCATAGTATTTTGGTGATAACCCTCTATGATATAAAGATGATCCATGTGGAACCCAAGGACCAAAATAAGAGTATGAGGTATAATCAAGCATATCTAAAGATGAATTCCAAAACATAGGCATATGTAGCATTTGTAAAGCAAATGGACTAGGTAATGACCAATAACTTTGATGATTTGGTGCAAACCTCAATTTTGAATACCGCTTCTCATATCTTTTCTTCTCTTTCAATTGTGTTGCACCTTTTGCTTGATCATCACCCGTATGAGTTCGAATGCTTCCTTTAAGAATCCATGTTATGCCTTTCATCTTTAGCTCTTGAGCACTAAGCTTTTGTAGCTTCTTCTTCTGCCAATTTGATAAACCAAGTGGATGACTTGACTTTGCTTTAGTTTTGGACTGCAGTGCTCCTCTCTTTTTTACCGACCTCTTCACCTCCTTTCGCTCAAATTTGGCACTTGGAGGATCAACAAATGGTTTTTCCCTCTCTTTGCCATTAGTAGCCGAAGTGCTGAACACATTAATCGGCTCTTCATTAACTGAATTCAGATCTGAACTTTTATCTTTGCGACCATCTCTTTTCACTCGGTAAACTTGCTTGACCACCTTTTTCTTGTTTTGAGCACCAGACCGATCTTTATACTCAAAACGGTCACTTCCAACATATGACTGCCTTGCATGCGATGGTTGTCTTGGAGCTGCATACTCAACATGATATGGTCTGAAATATGAAGGAGTATGTGTCCATGAATCACTCCACCCCAATGATGAATGAGGATGATCACTAGTGGGATATGGAGCATATGAAACCAGCATTGATGGCTCAAAAGGAGAATATGTTGTTGCTGCATGAAAACTCTTTCCTTGCCGATTCCAATTCCCGGAATTATGCTTAGGAGGCAATCTTGATGATTTAACTTTATTTGACCGACTAGCACACTTGGCCTCATTGTCTTTTTGATACTTAGCCAGAAGTTCATCAAAAGTGAGCTTCGACCTTTTATCATTGTGTTTGACATGGTCTTTACCTCCATTAGCTACAGGATGCTCAGATTTGGACATCCTTGATTTTTTTTCACACTTGCACCGGTCAGACCTTTGGGCTGCACCGGTCTGACCTGTGGGTCACCGGTCTGACCTTTGGGTTGCACCGGTCTGACCTGTGACTCCAGAACATGAAGAATAACAGGTTCCTGACTCGATGAAGAAAAATCCTTTTGCCCCCCAGTAAATTCCGGGATTTTGATAGGCTCATCGTCCCCAAAAATCACTTGATCTTGCAAGTTATGGACGATGTCCTTCTCACCAATCGGGAGTTTTGAATCTTCCTCCTTGGTAATTAAATCTGGATCTTTGGATAAACCGGTTGATGCTAACCGATTTAATGATCCTTTGCCATCAAAACCAATTGTAGCCAACTGGTCATCCCCTCGTGTTTGAGCAAACCTAAATCGTCCATTGTCAATGGCCGATTGTATGAATTGACGAAAAATATTGCAATCACTAGTATTATGATTAAAAGAATTATGCCACTTGCAATATTTTTTATCTTCTAACTCGAGAGGTGATGGACTAACTTTGTGATCAAAGAGTTTAATAAAAATATTCCCAAGCAAGATATCAAATAAATTATCACACAGAGTTAAATCAAATGTGTACTTTATTTTTTTTCCAACCGATGCTTTTGTGGAGAAGGCTTTAAGACCAAGCAAACGAACGGTTCAAATTTCTCATCAACCCATTTAGCTATACCTTTCTTTGCACTTCTCATGCCTGATGCTTTAAAGTTGGTCACTATATTAGCATCAGACTTTGTCGTATGGACCTCCCTGGGCCCACTACCTCGGTGGGTACCAGGACCGACTACTCGGTGGGCCCCTGGGACTACTCGGCTTGTGCCACGCGGCACCTGATGGCGTGGGGGCGCAAGGAATACGATGGAGGAGTACTGGGATAGGAAGCTATGCATGTCCTGTACCATGTAGAGAACTCCTAGACGTACCCGACTAGTACTCTCTCCTCAACCCGACTTGTAACCCTGCCTCCCGGACTATATAAGGCGAGGCAGGGACCCCTATCTATCTCATATGCATCATCTTGTAAACACACCCAATCAATCCAGAGCTACGCAGCATACAGGACGTAGGGTATTACGCACTTCGCGGCCCGAACCTGTCTACATTGTGTGCCACGTATCTCTTCCTTCGAGTTACCGATCTCGGCGAGGCCACATTCATCTACATCTGGTACTCCCCTTGGTAGGTTGCCGGTCTAAAACACCGACAGCTAGCGCGCTAGGTAGGGGGCCTCGCCGAAGATCTCATGGCAAACTCTACAGCTTCAATCTCCATCAAGCCGATCGTCGCCTTCAACCGCGGTGACACCTTCGTCTTCGGGTCCTGGGTTTGCACCGCTGACGGCGCCAGATCTTTCCAACACTGCCTCACCATGGCTCCCAACCCGAGCACTGGCTCATGACGCTTCCCGAGGTGATCACGAGCGACCTCGCTGGAAAATTCGGCGAAATTTCGCTCTACAACCAACACGCCGACTTCGAGTTTGGATCCGCCTCCATCTCGAACTCGACGTCCCCGTGGGCCATCGCATGCGAGCCGGCTACTGAGCCATCGTATGTTGACATCCCACTCCATGAGCACTTCCCATATGGCCTCTGCAACGCTAGTAGGTCCCATGCGGAGGCTCTCACTGCATGCCGGGCCGGCATGGAGATCGTCTTCGACTACACTTCGGACTCCAACCCCGCCTCTGGCTACTACTCAGACTCCTCCTACGAGTTTGACTTCGGATCGGACCCTGACGAGCCCGAATCTAAGAACTCTACGACTGAGCAACCACTGTCAGGACCAGCTACCGGCTTGGTTATAACATCTACACCCGCCGGGAGATTCGTATACTGGCCAGACCGCAAGCCTGCAGACCTGACAGACGGGAACTCACGCTGCGTCGCCTACCTCGACTCGCTTCCCTTCCAGGAGGGAACACCACTGGCTCCAGTAGAGGAGCACACTCCAACAGAGCTGGCGACTACCGACTCCAGTCTCGGCACCCCTGATCACCAAGTCTTCATGGCTGCTGGCGAGATGCCAGGACCTTCGAGGACCCGCCCTGACCGGTACTTTAAAGATATCTCAGCAGATGAGTTGTCTGCCAACGCACCCACTGATGAAACCAACGACGACAAGAACGCCCGACGTTGTAACACCCTAAATTCCACTGTTTGATTTTAATTAAAAACTTGCTTAGCAACAATGCGATCTCGTGTAAGGAATATAAGGATATTGTGCTCTTATAGGCATTTAATCATTTTTCGTAATTAATTAATTAAATATAGGAGTTTACTGTTGCATACATGCCGGTGCATTGTTTTGAGTGTTTGAATTCAAACCTTTGTTTGAATTCATTTGTTTGAGTGGTTTTAAAAATTTGAAAAGGTTCTCTTCCTCCCTCCACTCTCTTTCTCTTCTTTTTGGCCCAACGGTGCTCCTCTAGCTCTGCTCCGCTCGCAGCCCGCTGGCGTCGTTGCACTTTTGCAGCCCAATCCAGCGAAGTCTAACGGTGGCCCCTTGGCTTCCTCCCTTCCCCTGCGCAGGCAGCCCAACCCACCTTTCCTTTTCCACCTGCAGCCCAGCCCAGCGTGCGCTTGAGGCCCAGCCGGCCCGCTCCCCGCGCGCGCGGCGCCGCCGCGCCGACGGGGTGGGGGCCACCCGTCATCCCCCACCTCCCGGCCGAGTCCGTCTCGGACTCAGCCCGCGCGCCGCCGTTTCCGCCTCAGGCCCATATCCCCAGCATGGCCCACGCGCACCGGGGCTCCCCAACCCCCCTATAAAGCCGCCGCCGCACCCCCTGGGCCCCTCACCCAAAACCCTAGCAGCCCTAGCGCCCGCCGCCGCCGTCGCTCAAACCCTAGCCGGCCGCCGTGTTGGACTCGTGCTTCCGCCGCCGTTCGGTCGTCTTGGTGCTGTTCAGTGGAAACGCCGCGAGGTAAGGAGTGCTTTGGAGCCGTTTGGTTGGACACTCGTGCACCGCGTCGCCGACTCGTCCTCGCCGGAGCGCCGCCGCCGCCGGCCTGCTCGCCGTGAGTCGGCGCGCGTCGACGTCGCCGCCTCGGAAGCCCCCTGTTGTGTTCGCGGACCGCGTGCCGCCGTCTCCGGTGCCATCCCCGCGTTGAATGGTGCACCCCGAGCGTCGTTTTCTCGTTGCGCCGCCGCTCGCCGTCCGCCGCCGCCGCAACCGCGTCGCCGCCGGCCAAGCGCCGCTGCCAGCCGCATGCCGTCGTCCTGGGCCATCTGATGGCCATCCAACGGCCCGGATCGGTTTGAACCGGGTCAAACACCGGTCGACCTGCCTTACTCCACCCGCCGATGATCTCAGCCGCCCGATCTAGATCCAGCGGATCAGATCCATCCCTTCAGCATAACCGTGCGTTTTTGCAGATAAAACCCCGGGTTTTACCCGTTTCACAAAAATATCCTTCCACCTTAGGAAAATCCTTGCAGTTAGGTCCCGTTTTCTTCAGTTTAGCCCGAAATTTAACTTTTTATTTACAGATTAGTCCTAAAACTTGTTTTAGCCATAACTTAGTCATTTTAGCTCCGTTTTTAACGTTCTTTATGTCCACACGATCGTCTCGACGAATAGAATAATTTTCTGTTGTTTTTACTTCTGTTTGAGATGATTGGTGCACTGTTTCTTATTTGTTTCCATTGTATGCTTGTATGTGATGTGTGGAGCGTAGAGTACGAGTAGTTCGGGGACTTCCCTGCTGTTGAAGATTATCAAGACCCTGAGTAGTTTCCGGTGCTGGTAGAAAGCAAGTCCTTGCTGCATTCCCGTTAAATTCCTATTACAACATGCATTTTAATTAAACTGTTGTTTATTATTGCTATGCATTAAATTGATGGGTCCTATTGCTAAGGTTCGACTAGCTTTGTTATCCTATGCCTTGATCAACCTGGGTTTACTTTATGTGGGGTAGACATGCTAGCGCTTTACGTGGTTTCGGATGGTTTAAATGAACACTTGTTAATATGGATTTATTTATGCTATCATTAATGTAATGCAAGAACACTTTATGCTTGTTAATCGGAACATGGAGAACCACCCAGGAAAACAGTACTACCACAAGACATATGGCTCTGTCTTGGCTTATTAATTAGTGAACTAGGTGTTAGGTATGATTTACCTGATAAGGGTTGGGGGCTGGCGGGTAGTGGCGTATGGACCTGCTCGGGCGTAGGTGTGGGCTTAGCTAAGACACGGTACTCGTCCGGGAGCTTTATACATTGCACTGACCAGGTAACCTAGCGGGCAGCCTTCATCTGGGGATCTTTGTAACGGCCTCGTAGCGTCCCTATGCAATCACACCTCGGTAGTGTGGTATGGTGCCTTGCAAACACCGCATGGTTGGGTCTAAAACTCTTTTGGGTTTTTACGCGACTTGTGGGTAAAGATGTACAACCTCTGTAGAGTGTAAAACTAACTAGTTAGCCGTGCCCACGGTCAAGGGCGGCCTGGACCCTCACATGATTAATTCTATGAAAGATGGAACTTTTAAACTTGTGCATTACATTTTATGGATCTGTTGCATTTTATTATCTGGGTTTGGTATGTACTTACACTTGCTAGTAACAATTGCTTAATAAAATTTGACCAACTAAAATGCTGACTTCCTTATGAACCATCAGCTTCCACCATAAAGCCTTGCATGTTGTTATAGAACTTTTCCCTTGTTGAGTACGACATGTGCTCATGCTTGTTGTTCCTTTATTGCATCTACACTACCCGACTGCTGCTCAGATGGACGTTTTGAGGACTACAATGAAGAATTTGATGGGTTCTAGGCGTTCGTTCTCCAGTCAGCTGCCTGTGGAGTACTTCTGCGTGTGTTACTTTTCCGCTGTTAGCTACTCGCACGTTTGTTTAGTTGAGACATTCGGTCATGTAATAACTGTTTAATACTCTCTTTACGCTTTACACTGTGTTTTTGGTATTCACTGCGTCGATGCATGTGTGTAACTTGATCCTGGCGCACATGTATTCTTGCATTCGGATTTGCCCTTAAATCCGGGTGTGACAAAGTGGTACCAGAGCCGTGTTGACTGTAGGACATTAGCCTAGTTAGAACTAGTCGAAAACTAAGGATTTTATAATAATAGAAGCCACACATAGTTTAGCTTGCTTTATTCTGTTTATTATATTTAATCTTGGTTTAATCTTATCCTTGATTTGCTTTTGTTATCTAAGCTTGATCTTGTCTCATCTATCTTAGATGGTTCGCCGACTGAAAACCACTCGTTCAGGTGCTTACCACTTTCCAAGGTACCTGGAGGACCAGGACTTCTACTGCTACTCCACAGACAGTGATGAGCACCAGGAAGCTTGAAGCGAACTCTGCTTCAGGGCAAGCTTCACCACCTACAGTCATTGAGCTGTCAGATGATGAGCCAAAAGAGGAGCCAGCTGAAGAGCAAGAACAAGAAGAGGAGCCAGCTGAAGAGCAAGAACAAGGAGGTGATCCAGATGACCACCCAGACCCTGAGGATTCTAACCCGGAGGATGGAGATGCTGATGATCAACCAACGCCAGAGAAGTGGGATGTGGTCATCTGTCACCATGATGGAGGGCATGCACGCTTTCCGTCCAAGTTGAGGAGGCTCTTCCAGCGTCTTCACCTGCATGTGATGATTGACTACGTTGGACTAAGGAGGACTCACCCTCGCTATCCAATGCAGTGGGATGTGTCCGTGCGCATCTTGGAGGATAAACCACAGGATGGGGGACTGTACGAGGTTGTTGTCCACCAGGCTCTAGCCACCAGAGCTACCTTCGCCGTAGGGATAGATGATGCTGCTAGAAGGGCTCTTTCCGCATGGTGTTATGAGGAGGCTCACCACCTCACTAACTCCGTGTGGGGTGACTTTCCCCTTCGTCGTTCTGGAGCTGTGGGCAGCGAGATTCCACTGGCTAATGAAACCTTGGGAGCACGCTATGCATCTCAAGTGGGACTCGTAGCGGCTCTCAACACCAACCTGGATGACACCATCATGGAGCTTCAAGACCTCTGTTGACGGTGAATTTCCGTCAACCTAGAGTACTTGTTATACATTGGTTTCGATTATGATTTGCAACTAACCCACCACTAGGCATACTAATGATGTAACAAATTCACACTTGCATGTCGATTTTGGAGTTTGTTGTTTACGCAGGAAATCTACGCTAAAGAGGAGACTTTCGGGATAAGTTCACCAAGCACTTTGGAAGAAGATCATGAAGCCCGACAAGAGTCAAGACACGCGATGAACATGACTCCAAATGACCCAAGGACCAAAACGTCAACGTGCAAGTCTTCAGGGACTCAACCAGAAAACAGCGAAGCTTGCATAGCAAGGATTCAAGCCTTAACCGTGAAGGAAACGACGTCAAAGGCCCACATGCAAGTGCACACGAATAAGGGATCACGCGAGAAGCAACCGGGGAGGAAACCGGGGCCGAACCGGGCCGAAGTGGGCCTGGGCCGTCCGGCCTGGGCCGACCGGCCCAGCCCACTTCGGGGTCGGTTCGGTCCCCCCTTGCCCTAGGTGTTCGTCTATTTATTGCCTCCGTCGCCGTCGGCCGCCACATCGAACAAATCATCCTACCGACACCAATCACCAGAAAACCGCCGCCGCAAGATGAGGGAGAGAGTTAGATGAGCTCGTCGCAAGGATCAACGCCGGCGGAGAGAAGGAAGCAAGAGGAGGACTCCAAGCCGCTGGCCTAGGGGTGTTCCCAAGCTCCATCGCCGCCATCTTCATCGACGACGTTCTCCGGAGTCTCCATCACCCCTATGTGCTTCAATCCGTGTAAGATGATGGGGTAATGTCTCCGTTCATCCCTAGGATTAGATGGTTACATGCTATGTGATCGCTACTTGATTCGTGGTTTCAATCTATTGTTTTCATGTTGATGATGCTTTGGTGATTAAGGTAGGCCACCGTGTTTTTCGGGCGTATGATATCCGCTACTCCCATAGATTCCATCAAAATACCGTGTCCATCATAGGTCTAGTCACGAATACCTTCGCGTAGTGACAGTACGAGAGGAGGGAAAGGGCGAAACCGTGGTCACAACCCCCGGTAGATTGGTTTACCGCTTTCGTGTAGTAGATGCATACCATGTTATCCTAGATCCTAGGGAGGGAACGCTTATCTATCTTAACCTCGCTCTCTTGTGTTCACCCGTTTACCATCTAGTTTATCCCTAGATTTGTTTGATCAACTTAACTTAGATTAACTTAGGTTAGATTGTCTTTACTTTCAGATTAATACTCTCTTTAAAGGTTTCCTTAGTCAACCAGTTTAGTACTTGGTTAAGCGCTAGTAATCCCCTTGCTCCGCGGATTGACAAGAACCTTGGGAATCCCGTGGTGAAAAAGGTGTAGGTCCGTACGCTTGCGGATCGTAGGTGGATACGAGTTTTATCCGTCAACAACCTCCGCGACCAGCAAGATGATGACCGGAGGGAGATCAAGAGGCTCAAGGCAGTGATCGCGGGACAAGATGAGGAAGATGTGCAGGAAGATGGAGAAAACTGGCCTGCAATGTCACCAAGACCCGCGAGGACAAGCTATGGGTCGCTTGGATCCCTCACTAGGATCATTTGGCCATAGGTGTTTGGTGTATTTATCTTCAAGTTATCGAGTCTGTAATCGTTAGAACGACACGTTGGATCGATGTGTTAGCTAGTGGTGTGTTCGAGTGCTTGAATTGTGAACATCTGTGAGTTGGATTTTTGTTTGATTGCAGTGTGTTGTGGATTAATGCCACAATGACATTGGTTTAGTAATAGAGTTTGATTAGTGGGTTTAAGTTCTGTTCCATCCATCTTTTATCTTGCAAATTCGTAATTCTTTATCTATCATATTTTATCTATCATAAGGAGTATCGTAGTGCAGAATCTGTTCACGTCACTTCCTGACACAGCAGTAGTATTTTATTTTTATCTCGAGCTACAAAACTCCGAATTAAGTAAAACTAGTGGGGTTAGTTCACAAATTTTATACATGATTTTCTTTCAACAATTCAGCACTATCCAATGTATATTCTGGGAGTTATGGACGAAACACTAAGCCACCGGAAATCTGTCAAATCCTGCTGACAGAGCTGACTTCATTATTTTATATCTCGAGTTGTAGAACTCCGATTGAGGCAAAACCAGTTGGGTTAGTTCAGTAATTTCATAAACCATATCTCCAGGAAAATTCGTGGTTTTTGGTTACTAGTATAGAGAGATATCTTTGTTTCTTTACCGCTATCAGAATCTGTCATAATCTGAAATTCTGCATTGTTTTCATTTCGGCTTTTCTATCACTGTCATAATCTAAATCAGTGTTTCTAACGCTCAGATGGTAAACACCAGGTCCGGATCAGGGGTTGATCAGCCTCCAGTGGCACATCAAGGTCAAGACAACAGTTCAGGCAGTGCACCGCCACCACCACCGCCACCAATGGATCCCATGCAGCAGTTCTTCAAGAACCAGATGCAGCTACCGGAGAATCTGACCAACACGGCGGCCAACATGCAGGCCCAAGCCAAAAACCCACCTCAGCCACCGCCACAGTAGCCAGCGCCCATGAACAGGCACAGGGAGTTCATGAGCCACCGTCCGCCAATTTTCACCCATGCTGCTGATCCACTTGATGCTGATGATTGGCTGAAGACTGTGGGCAAGATGCTCACCACCGCTGAGTGTGACGACAGGGAGAAGGTCCTGTTTGCTGCAGACCGACTCCAGGGATCTGTAGGAGCATGGTGGGATGCTTACACTACCGCCCATGCTGCACCCGACACCATCAGCTGGCAGGAGTTCACAGAGAGCTTCAGGAACCACCACATTCCTGCTGGAGTGATGAGGCTGAAGAAGAAGGAGTTCCTCTCTCTCAAGCAGGGGGATGTCAGTGGCAAAGTACCGAGACAGGTTCATCGAGCTGTCTCGCTATGCACCAGAGGAGGTAGCTGATGATCCTAAGAAGCAGGAGCGCTTCTTGGAGGGTTTGGCTGGACCGCTTCGTTACCAGCTGACGTCTCACACCTTTCCGACCTTCTAGCAGTTGTTAGACAAAACTATTGTCTTGGAGTCCATGCGCAGAGAGCTGGGGGAACTGAAGAGTAAGGCCTCCACTCCGGGACCTTCCGGGAGCCACACTCGTCCCCGCTTTACCTCACCGCCGGGAGCCCCGTTCCGTCCAGGAAGTCCGACAGGAGGCTACGATCAGCAACTGTATCAGTACCAGCCACAGCAGTATCATCAGTTCCAGCGCACTCCTCAGCAGTTTCCGCGCCCAGGGCCGCAGACTCCACGCCCTGCATACCCGCAGCACCGTCCGATGGCTCCCCTTGGTACGCCCGTGAGGCCAGGTGCACCTCACACCCCCGCGGGCAACACTTGCTTCAAGTGTGGAGAGGTTGGGCATTATGCTAATGCCTGTCCTAAGAGACCCCCCAGGCACCCCCATGCGGAACCGGCGGATGCGAGCGGATGAGGAGCGGGAACCAGACCCCGCAGAGAAACAAGGGGCAGCAGAGTCAGGGCCGTGGCAGGGTGAACCACGTGAGTACTGAGATCGCTCAGGAGAATCCACAAGTGGTGCTTGGTATGTTCTTTGTCAACTCTATCCCCACATCCGTATTATTTGATTCTGGAGCTTCTCATTCGTTTATATCTGCTTAATTTGTGGCCAAGCATAGCATACCCATGTGTCCCATGAAACAAACCATGATAGTTAAATCACCAGGGGGGATATGAAATCTTTATATATGTGTCCTAATGTTAGTCTAAAGATCATGGGAGCAGACTTCTGGGAAAACTTGATAGTACTGGAATCAAAGGATCTTGATGTTATTCTGGGCATGGATTGGTTGGGCATACATGATGCGACGATACAGTGTGATAAGAGGACAATTCTTCTCACTGGTCCCAGCGGGGTAAAGATTGAGCTTGTGGTTGATCCACCTTCAGGTTCAGGAGGTTCTGTGCAGCAGATGGATGGCAAAGATTTGGAGGAGATCAGAGTGGTCAATGAGTACCTAGACGTGTTTCCAGAAGAGTTACTAGGTATGCCACCTGACCGAGATGTTGAGTTTCTTATTGATCTATTACCTGGTACTGCTCCTATTTCTAAACGTCCATACAGAATGTCTAGTACACAATTGATAGAACTTAAGAAACAGATTAAAGAATTGATGGAAAAGGTGTTTATCCGTCCTAGTTCATCACCTTGGGGGCACCAGTTATCTTTGTTGAGAAGAAGGATGGTACTCAAGGGATGTGTGTGGATTATCGATTGCTTAATGAGGTTACTATCAAGAATAAGTATCCATTGCCTCGCATTGAAGACTTGTTTGATCAGATGAGAGGTGCTAAGGTGTTCTCCAAGATTGATTTGCGTTCTGGTTATCATCAGATGAAGATTAGATGGTCGGATATTCCTAAAACTGCATTCACCACCAGGTATGGGCTGTATGAGTATACTGTTATGTCCTTTGGGTTGACAAATGCACCTGCCTACTTTATGTATTTGATGTGTCGGTGCGGAATGTAGTCCCGACACTAACTAGTAATAAGCGCTGAGATCTGTCCCTCGATGGTCGGTGCTAAGCAACTGGAGACACGGGGTTTATCCTGGTTCCGGCTGGGGCCGTACGTCCAGCAGTGGTGTGCTCGAGGCACTGTATTGCTTCGCACCAGGGTGCCTGTAGTGGGGTGGCTACAAGCGAGGCGGGAGAGGAGGCGTGGCCTCCAAGTCCCAAACGGAGTGATTGAGGCGAGTGTCAATATCGTGGGAGAAGATGGGGAGCGGGTGTGCGATGTCCCCCGCAGCGAGGGGGATCACCTTCCTTTTATAGACCAAGGAGAGGGTGATTTACAGGCGTGCTGCACTGTTTAGCTACATGTGGAGGTATGGCGTACAGCGCCGGGGAGTTGGCGGCCGTCCTAGCGGTCCTTGCCCCGGTCTTGTCGTTGTGGCGCGTCCTGTACTTGAACAGGGGCAGCTTCGAGGGTGATGGCGTAGTGGTTGGCCAGGGCGTCCCCAGACGGGCTCGAGGAGGCCACTGACGGTGATCCGTACGGGGTACAGTGGCAGGCGTGGCGGCGTCCCGTCCCCCGCGCTCAACAGCGCCGGAGTTGTTGTAGCAGTGCCCGGCGTGGCGCTGCAGGGGCAGGGATGGCGCTCCCGCCGGCCTGACATCATGGTTTGACCCTGCAGAGTCACGAGAGGGGGGTTCGAGGGTGCGGCCGGCCCCCCTTCGAGGGCGCGGCGCATTAGACGTACGGGAGTGGGCGGCACAGTGTCACAGAGCTGACACTGGCCATATCGCACAGTTCCCCACAGTGGCGGGGATGGGTTCCCCCTAGGGAGTTGGCGGAACAGCGCCGGGGCGTGATTCCCAGGCGCGTGATGGCGCGGCTCTGCTGTGTCAGGGCATTAAATGCCCATACCCGCGTGCGGGAGCAGGTGCGCTCGTGAGGAGACCTCGAGCGAGGCGGAACCTGCTCGAGGTGGCGCGAGCCCTCGAGCGAGGCGGAACCCGCTCGAGGTGGCGTGAGCCCTCGAGTGAGGCAGAACCCGCTCGAGGTAGGTGTTGGCCCTCGAGCGAGGCGAAACCCGCTCGAGGGAGGCATTGGCCCTCGAGCGAGGCGGAGCCCGCTCGAGGGAGGCGTTGGCCCTTGATTGGGCCACCCCAGTGGGTCGCGGGGGCCACTACAGCGTGGGCCGTGCCCTGTGTGTGTGTTTGGGTAAGATGTGTGTTTTACTTTTGTCTTTTGCAGGTTTTAAGCAGGGTTCCCCCGGTTTTTTAGGGGACCCTCAGGGCTGTCCCCGGCAGTAGCCCCCGAGCATCTGCAGGTGTGCCAGCCAGGCTCCCGCAGATGCTGAAGCCTACTGATAGGACGCTCTTCCCCCTGGTTGCAAAATACCTTCCATGGGGCCGTGTCAGCGGACCCGCGGGTCTAGCCCCCGAAGCCCTGCAGGAGCGTGGGTGCTCCTACAGGGGTTTCACCGCAGAACCTGGTCAGTGGGCGTGGTACGTGTTCCAACCGGCATCGGCAATATTTCAGCCGACTTCGGTGACGCACGCGCGACTGGCACCATTCGCGACCGGTGCATCCCAGGAGGTGTAGCCGTGCGTCGAGCCCCCGAGCCTGGGCCCGTTCGAGGCGATCGGGGCGAGCTCTCCGACTTTGTTTTAGACGCGCCCTTGCCGTGAAAAAAGATCCTATTTTAACGAATCACACGTAGATATATTGCTAGTACACAAAAAGTTAATGGTATTTCATAGCTAATAGATTGAGCAGGCAGTTGTTTCAAATATTCACTTGTAGCATACCATCGCGAGTTGCAGCCTGCAATCCGAACTGAGGACGGGTTTTTGGAGTTAGCTCACCGTCGCGAGATCGCGACCCTTTGTCCCGCCCATTGTAGCACGTGTGTCGCCCAGGGCATAAGGGGCATGGTGATCCGCGGGATGGAGGGTGAGGTTTCTGCAACCCCCATCGATCGGGTCGCGGATTGCGGATTCCTCATTGAGCTGTTAGCGGGTGGTTCAAGTGGACGCCCATGCCCCGTTCGATAAGGGTAGGCTCGTGGTCCGGAGACTCGTCCATTAAAGCACTTGCATGGGTTTGCTAGGTGGGGCTCGGTCCCATTCGCTAGGGACCGAGGGCGCGGAAGCTCTCCCTCGGTGGGATCCCCCCGGCTAGCTGCCCTTGCTGACGGGCTCGAGGAGAGGCTCGAATGCGCGCGCCCTCGTCGTCCCTGACTCTGGTGATCTAGGGCACCTGTTCGAACCCGTCGAGGGTCAGGTTTCGAACCCCTGATCAGTAGGGCCGTGCGGGGTAGCAGCTGGGTGCTCCCATCTTTCGCATCTGCAGGTTTCGAGGGTCCTTGGCCGTGCCAGCCCTTGAGCTGCTGATCAGTAGTTCCCGTAAGTCGAGGGCACCTGTGGCGCCTGTCCATTTCGAACAGGCTTCAAGGCCACTGGTCAGTATTCGCACCCTTTGAGGGTCGGTCTTGCTTGAGCCAAGGGCTCGGGCCGCTCGAGGGTCCTCCTTACTCGGTAAGGGACATGGCCATTTAATGCCCGCAGTCGCGGCTATAGTCATGCGCCGCGGGCGTGCCTTTTCAGGCGTCGCGGCCGCGCGTGTAGTGGGCGGAGTGGGCAGGCGGACGTGACCGCCTGCCGCGACCCTCCGGATACCGCGCCGTGATGATGGCGCGTGTGCGGTTATGCGGCCGCCGCGGTCGTGGTGGGCCCCGCTCGTCAGTGAGCGAGTATTTCACCTGCAGTTAATGCGCGCGGGACGTGCGCTCCGGAGAGCGCGCCCCGCGGCCTATAAATCTGATAGGCGGAGAGGGGGCAGTTTTTTACCTTTGCGCTTAGCGTTCGCTGTCCTTGCCTCTCGCGCCCCAGCCCCCGAGTCGTTCTCGCCTTCGCGCCTTTGCTCTTAGAGCCGTTCTTGCTTCCAGTTTCCCGCTCCTCTGCCCGTTCGCATGGCTCCTCAGCAGCCCATCGTCATCATTGACCCGCCGGTGTGGGAGCGCTCGACGGCGACGACGCTGTCCCTGAATCTGCTGGTGTCTGGCGGCCAGCTGGCGGCGAACGTGGATGGGCGGCCGTCGGAGTGGATCGTGCCGTCGGAGAGGGACAGAGTTCCCAACCCTCCGTACGGCTACATCGTCAGCTTCGTGCGCTTCCACGAGCGCGGCTTCACGGTGCCGGCGAGCCGCTTCATGCGGGCCCTGTGCTACCACTACGGCGTGGAGCTGCACAACTTCACGCCGAATGCAATCTCGCAGGCGGCCACGTTCGTCGGCGTCTGCGAAGGCTTCCTGGGGATCCCGGTAAATTGGGATCTCTGGGTCCATCTCTTCTGCGCGGAGCTCCACACGTTGGCCACGTCGGAGCCGAGGACTCGCCGCGCAGCGCGCGCTGGCGGCTTGGCGCTCGCGGTGCGGAGCACGCGCAGGGAGGAGTACATCCCTTGCACAATGACCACCAATAATGCGGACTGGGAGCGGGGGTGGTTCTACCTCCGCAACGTCGAGCCCGGTCTTCCCCCCTACACCGGCAAGGTGCTTAGGGAGAGGGCCGCTTCTTGGTACCACGGGGTGTCTCCGCCCTCGCACCAGGCGCGGATGGACTCGCTCGTGGCCGCGCTGAAGACGCTGGCGGACTGCGGGCTGACTGCGGGATGCGTCCTCGCCAACCTCCACCACCGACGGGTCGTCCCCTTGATGGAGAGGCGGCTCCGCATCTTCGAGATGAGCGAAGACGCGGACCCCGTCGCGTTGGCGGAATCGCGGCTGCTGCGGGATACCTTCCCGCATTCGTACGCGGCTACCCGGGCGCGGCGCGCCATCGACCTTAAGCCGGGGCGCGGCGATGACGTGTCGCTGTGGGCATTCGAGATGCTCCCCGCGGCCAGTTGGTAAATGGGTTTCTTGACTCCCTTTCTTGTCCTGCCGGTTTTTTGGGTCGCCAGCGCGTTTTAAAGTTTCGTCTGACCTCCGCAGCTGGTGACCGTGAGCGCCGCGAAGTCCGACCCGCCCACGCCTCGGTCCCGCGCGGCGCAACGGCGAGAGCGGGAACGGGCGAACCGCAAGAGGGAGCGCGACGTGCGGCACCAGGAGCGCCGGGAGCGGAGGAGCGAGGAGTTCCAGCTGCGCGAGCAGCAGGGACTCTCCTCGCCAGAGACGGAAGAGCACTCGTCGTTGGACGAGGAAGAAGAGGAAGAGGATAGGGGGCAGGTTCTCCCCGATAGGTGGGAGCCTGCCCCCCCCGTCACCGGAGCCGACTCCGGTGGCGGGAGAACCGTCGCCTGGGGCGGGCGCGAGGGCGCCCGCCACCGTGCGGTCCGCAACGAGAGGCGGCGGGAGCCGCGGAGGCATCGTGCGCGCCTCGAGGGCGCCCGTCCGCGCGGCGGAGCACGAGCGTGCGGTGGAGCCCGCGCGCACGGTGGAGGTGGCCGGAGGCGCGGCGGCGGCCGCGCCGGCCGCGCCCACGACGTCGGCGGGGGCCTCAAGGAAGAGGAAGCGGGCCTTCTCCTCCTTGAGGTAAGGATTTTGCTTTCGAGGGGTCGCGTGCCCAACGGGCGGGGACCTGATGGTTTGTTTCCATGTCCAAAGGGTGGCGCCAACCGTGCCCCCCTCGAACCGGCCAAGGTGCTGAGGGCGGACGCGTCTATCCCAACCAGGCGGCGCTCATCGAGGCGCGCGCGGGCGGCGCAAGCACGACGGCGGCGGCGAGCGGGGGCGGCAAGGCGCGACCGAGGCCTCGGCGCCACGGCCGGTGACATCGCCCCACCGGTGGTCGTAGAGGAACGGCGGGCGCCGGCCGTGGTGGAAGCACGGCAAGCGACGGCCGCGGCGGAGGTACAATCGGCGGCGGAGGCGCCGCCGTGGTGGCGGCCGCCGGCGACGTCGGCCGTGGAGAACCGTCCGGCGCCCGCGGCCGGCCGAGACGCGGGCAGGAGGCGGCGGTCACGGCGCCGCGGCGAGAGCCTCGCAACCGCGGGAGGCGCGACCGGAGGTGGTTGCGGTGGTGCAGCAGGAGCCCGCCCTCACTGGTAGCTCCCAGGCGACGGTATTGGAGATCCCGGACGACGATGTCCCGCCGCCCGGGTGGGACCAGTGGGTAAGCCTGCCTGCGCCAGCCCCCGAGCCTCAGGCGGGGGTGCTCGTCATACGTCGGGACGGCCACATGGTGGCTGGGGGCTCGAGGCACGGCGTCGAGGCCTCTTCGTCCCACACCGCCCCCCACCGGCTCGCGCGGCCCGGCGGCGGACCGCGGGCGGGGGGGGGGAGCGCGTCGACGCACCATCCCCCATCTTCGTCGACGCTCAAGAAGAGCAGCAGCTGTGGGAGGAGCTGCGTGATCACGGTGCCTCGCTCAACCGAGTGCTGAACGAGGCGCTGCGGATCCACGGCGGCCCTGCGTGGTGTGTCTTCCAGGTACGACGCCGTTGCTTTTTTCTTTTCTTTGATCTCGTCGTTTTCGTGTTTGCCTTTGTGGTGTGGCACTCATGGGTTTCGTCTGCTGACGGCAGGAGCTGGAGCACCGCGCCCGCGACAGGTACGGTGCCTTCGACCAGATGAGCGCTGAGCTCCTCCAGCTCCGGGAGGAGCGCGACGCCTTCGACGCCCTCGTGGAGGCCTTGAGGACTCGAGACGGCTGGCTGTCGTACCGGGCGGTGGCCCTGCGCGACCAGCTCCTGGAGCTGGAGGGGTAGGCCACGACACGCCCCTCCGCCATCGAGCGGATCCGCACAGCCCTCATCGACCGAGATGAGGAGCTGCAGCAGGCGAGGAGGGATCTGGAGAGGGCGCACACCTTGGCGACCGACTGGGAGGCATAGGTGATGTCCATCCGGGCCCAGAACCGGGAGGTCCGCGCGTGGCTCCTGGAGGCGCAGTCCTAGCAACGCCGGGCTGAGGAGAGGGCGCGGGAGGCTGAGCAGAGGGCCAAGGAGGCCGAAGAACTGAAGGCCGCCCTCGCCGCCAAGGTCGCCGCGGTCGCCATAGCGGAGGAGCAGCCCCGGCAGGAGCGTGCCGCCCGCCAAGAGACCGAGGGTCAGCTCCGACAGGAGCGGGCCGCCCTCGCTGATGCCCGGTCGGCGCTCGAGCGGGAGCGTGCTGCTCTCGAGAGGGCGCAGAAGTCGCTGGAGGAGCGTGATGCCGAGGTCTCGAAGCTCGACGGGGAGCTGATCGCCCTCAGCATCTCGAACACGGACCAAGTGCGGACCCTCGAGGAGCAGAGCGCCACGGTCGTCAGCTTGCAGCAGGCGGTCGAGACCGAGCGCCGGGCTCTCGAGGTGGAGAAGAAGCAGGTTGAAGGTGAGTTGCCACTTCGCTTTTGTGTTTTGTTGATCTTCCCTTCGGAGGTCCGTTCCCCTCTTGATCTTTTTTGCTTGTGACGTCCAGGCCTGTGCACCGCGCTGGGGCATGCGACCAATCGGGTCGAGATGCTGCAGGCCGCCTACGACTCCTCCGAGCAGGAGCTGGTGGAGCTGCGTGCTACAGCCCTCGAGACCTGCCAGGCCGTCGAAGAGGGCGAGGCGCAAGCTGGGAGTTCGCTGGCCAGCCGTCTGCGCGCCCTTGGCGGGCACGTCTCGAGGCGCATGCGTCGCGCGCTTCACTTGGGCGTCCAGAAGGCCCTTGGCGTGGTGCGGTCCCACTACGAGGTGAACCTTGAGGCCGTGGCGTCAGGCTACGTCGTCCCGAAAGGCGTCGAGGACGAGGCGGCGATGGAGCAGGCGTACGCGCTCGTCGTAGATGCTGCCGAGGCGCACACCGAGGCGTTCACGGAGTTCCTGTTCCCGGACACTGCCGATGCTGACGAGCCTTAGGCCTGAAGACCACTGGGCACCAGGACCATTTTTGTTTAGATGTTAGTATCTTGGCCATGTGGCCGTGTAAATAAACAAGTAAAACTTGTGGAATGTTTGAGCACTTGTAATTTTAAGTGGTGCCTTTTATTTGTCGCGCCTTTCTGTTTTTTCCCTTTGCTCGAGCGAATTTGGGTTGGGGGAGTTCGATTTCGTGAGCAGCCCGCTGGGCCGGAGGCAAGAGAGAAGGTGAAACGAACCGAATTTCCGCGAACGGAAACCCGACTCTCTGCACCTCCGTGATAGTCCCAGGAAGAGGCTATCACGTGCAATCCCTGTCTCAAGTGGTACAAATCCATACAACACGGGAATAAAAAGGAGAATTACATAATATTATTATTACAACATCAGAGTACAACTCTTCGGCACAAGCCGGGTACAAGTCCAACAGGACTGAATCAAGAAAGGTAAAACACCTACGCAGTGGATCTATCGAAGCGAAGCGTCTCCAGTTCCACAGGCAAACTCGAGCATAGGACCAGCTCTAGTCTTCACACCTTCGTCACAGAAGTTGTAGTCGTAGACGGTCACCGAGTCTGAAATGCCAGCATCTACCCGATAAGCGGGTAGGTCATGTCGACTTCCCAACAAAGAGCAAAAGCGGTGGTTGAATCTAGTATGCATGGATAAAACCTATATTGGGTCGTAGAAAGTTATGCATGCAAAGAACGCGGTAGCAACAATCAAGGTATGCGAATAGCGGCCGAGGTCCACACCTACGGAGGTCCACACCCTCGAGGTCCACACCTCCGAGGTCCACACCTCCGGGGTCCGCACCCCTCAACAAGGATGTCCACACCAAAGCACCGAATCACAACCACGATCCGGCTCCCAACTCTCATCTGCGATGTGGGGCCCACCTGCTCCTATCCCCACATCTCAACGGCCTCAGGCCGGGCTCACACACTCGGGGGAGAGAAGAAGCACAAGAAAAGAGTCTAGCCAGGTGAGAGATCAGAGGACTGTCCATAACCAGTGGACACGGACTATAGCTATAGGTTTAAACAATCTGCAGAGGTCGTACAACTGTACCCGCCCGAATAGAGCCCGGATGGTAGCGAACCACCCGAAACCCTACCATATGGCTGGAGTCCAAGTAACTGGATAGTACCCTCCTGCATCTCCGAGTCTGGCGCAGCCCCTGCTGTAGAGCTCATACTGCCAGCGAGGGGTCGCTCGAAGCTGTGGAACCCTTCCCCGGCCTCGCCTGAGCGAAGTCTTCTAATGAGGAAAGCCGTCTCCCGACACGATCACACCGATCTGCCTACAGGAGGGGTGCTATCCACTACGAGTCTCACCCCGCACCCCCGCCCAATACAAGGCGGGCGGTTTGTACGGTAAAAGTCCACTGAAGCAAGGTCAACTGACGATCGGTCCTTAAGGGCCGAGAGCAAGCACTCACCATCTCCATCCCGTCCGACACACCGCTCGGGCGAGAGGCCAGATCGCATCTCCCCGAGGTAGGCGTTCACAAGTAACCAAACGGCTCGCTCCCGCCAGTAACACGTCAAGGAAGAACACACCCAGAACTCACGCTAGAACACACCGAGATCTCCCACATCTCAGTCCAAACCCAGAGAACCATCCATAATCAAGCAACAAAAGTATGGATAGTAAGTATATGGGACTATCTATGGGTCTGTAGCTAGTCCCGAGGTAGGTAAAGCAAGGAATCAGGATATATCAAATAACAAGGCAAGGCTAATCAAATGGCTATGCAATCCATCAAATCGAGTAACATAAATATAGCACTAGCAACTAATAGCATGCATGGGTTCTACATGGTTGGGAGTGACATGACACCTGCGCGGTAGTCGACGTAGAGAAGTAGAGGTTGAGCGTCCTCTCGGGCAAAGTCGGGGTAGACACGTCTCCTTAGTCGTCGCAGCTCGGGTCTTCAACAAGAACACAAGCCTACACGAGATGCGACGCGAAAATAAATATCGAGCATTCATCTAATGCAAAAACATCAATAAGAACCAATTTAGAAGATCCAAATAAACTACAGAGTAAATACAAGCAGCACTGGTTTAATTAATGAAAGTAGAGCAATTGGTTTTAAAACAAAAGTAGTTTAAGCAACTAGTTTTTATATCCTAGAAAGCAGGGTAGGATCAAGAGTTAATTCAAAGTTAGCTTACGGGTCTTACGGCTAAGATCTTAGGTAATCAAGCCTGCAAGCAAGAAAGCGGAGAGGCTGAGATCAAGCACTTGCTAGGTTTTAGCTCTTGGATGATCAAAGCGGTAGCGCGAAGGGTGATGAAAGCAGAGCGAAGCAAAGATAACTAGAAAAGGCATTATCATGCCAAGATGTGCGGCGACAACTCAGAGGGGATGAAAGGATCAACTTGTGACCGACATCGGTGGCGATGAGGTAAGGTGTGCTTAAGAGCGCTATGAGGCATATACTGATGATGCGGCATCGTCCATGGAAAGGAAGCTAGGTTGCAACTCGGGGTTGCCGTACGTGAAGCAGTGGCCTCTGCTCACGTCACGGCCATCCATCACGGGTGACATTCTGGCTTCAAGCACACGACACGGTACACGCTTCACAACACGAAGCCAAGTAGAGCGAGAGTGGATATGCGTGAATGTTGACGGTGAATTTCCGTCCACCTAGAGTACTTGTTATACATTGGTTTCGATTATGATTTGCAACTAACCCTCCACTAGGCATACTAATGATGTAACAAGTTCACAATTGCATGTCGATTTTGGAGTTTGTTGTTTACGCAGGAAATCTACGCTAAAGAGGAGACTTTCGGGATAAGTTCATCAAGCACTTCAAGAGAAGATCATGAAGCCCGTCACAAGTCAAGACACGAAGTGAACAAGACTCCAAACAACCCAAGGACTGAAGCATCAACACGCGAAACTCCGGGGACTTGGATGTTTACCAACGAGATCAACTCAGCCCGAGAGATATTCTCGGGACTCGGGACAGCATGATCTTTCAGTACAGATTCGGAGACTTAAACGGCCTTTAATGGCAAAAGTTTGACTACCAAAGTTGTGGGCCTTGACGATACCTTCGATTTGGACATGTGGAAGGCCCAATTTGGATAAGAGAGCTAGGAGATATGGCCCCCGAAATCCCTGCTGCGCAGTCAGTCCGAAATCAGAACAGATTATCTTCCAAGGCCGATTTGGATATCTTATCTTCGTTTTTAAGGAAAGAAATGAATATCAAAGTTGAAGATAATTTCGTGGCACACAACCTGGACACCGAATTTGCATTATTTGGAGTCCGAACGTGGGAGATATGGCGTTGGCAAGGAAGGACTGCGAATCAGGAAAATCTGGCTGATTTTATGGAAACCAAGGTTGCTTCTCTCCCAAGGAGGATTTCGTGCAAGGCAAGGTGGAGCACGCCCAAAGGCACCTTAAGGACATAAATACAACCCCCTAGGCGCCCCAATATGGTGACCCATTGAACAAATCATCCTACCGACGCCAATCACCAGAAAACCGCCGCCGCAAGATGAGGGAGAGTTAGATGAGCTCGTCGCAAGGATCAACGCCGGCGGAGAGAAGGAAGCAAGAGGAGGACTCCAAGCCGCTGGCCTAGGGGTGTTCCCAAGCTCCATCGCCGCCATCTTCATCGACGACGTTCTCCGGAGTCTCCATCACCCCTATGTGCTTCAATCCGTGTAAGATGATGGGGTAATGTCTCCGTTCATCCCTATGATTAGATGGATACATGTTATGTAATTGCTACTCGATTTGTGGTTTCAATCTATTGTTTTCATGTTGATGATGCTTTGATGATTAAGGTTAGCTACCATGTTTTTCGGGCGTATGATATCCGCTACTCCCATAGATTCCATCAACATACCGTGTCCATCATAGGTCTAGTCATGAATACCTTCGCGTAGTGACAGTACGAGAGGAGGGAAAGGGCGAAACCGTGGTCACAACCCCCGGTAGATTGTTTACCACTTTCGTGTAGTAGATGCATACCATGTTATCCTAGATCCTAGGGAGGGAACGCTTATCTTTCTTAATCACTCTCTTGTGTTTACCCCTTTACCATCTAGTTTAACTCTAGATTTGTTTGATCAACTTAACTTAGATTAACTTAGGTTAGATTGTCTTTACTTTTAGTTTAATACTCTCTTTAAAGGTTTCCTTAGTCAACTAGATTAGTACTTGGTTAAGCGCTAGTAATCCCCTTGCTCCGCGGATTGACAAGAACCTTGGGAATCCCGTGGTGAAAAAGGTGTGGGGTCCGTACGCTTGCGGATCGTAGAGGGATACGAGTTTTATCCGTCAACAAGCCCCTTTTTCTGGCGCCGTTGCCGGGGAGCAAGCCAGTTTGCTACGGTTAATCTAGTATTAATTTTGTTGATTACTAACACCTAACCCTTATTTTCTAAAAAAAAGAAAAAAAATCTTTTTTTTTCTTTCTACTTTTCTTGTGCCTAGATGGATTTGTTCACCTCACCATTGGAAGACAAAGAGATGTCGCTAAGGGAGCTAGGAATGCCGTCAATGGAAGACATTGAGATGCAAAAAATCAGATTTGACGTTTGCTACAACCCACTACGAAGTGAAGCCTGGAATCATGAAGTTAGTGGCGACAAAACCATTTAGAGGATTGGAGGATGACAACCCATATAGACACATTAAGGAATTCACGATGTTATGCAACACGGTGCAACAAAAAGGAGTTCCGGCCGCTTGGTTCAAGTGGAATCTTTTTCCATTCTCTCTCGAAGATGAAGCGCGAAGATGGTACACACTTGCGTCCGTTGAAGCAAAAGGAAATTGGGATGAGCTAGTGAAGAAATTTCTTTTGAAGTTCTTTCCCATAAGCAAGGTCCAAGACTTAAGGAGGCAAGTGCTCACTTTCAAGCAAGGAGAGGATGAAGGAATTGATGAAGCATGGGACCGTTTTAATGAACTACTTGAGCGAGGCCCGAACTTGGGATTTTCCGGTGACTTGATGTTGCATACCTTTTATTTTTCACTAACCCCTAACTCGTCTCGTTTTGTAAGCATGTGTGCAGGCGGTGATATAATGGATAAAACAATTAGTGAAGCCGCACAAATCTTACAAAGGATAAGCAATGGACAAAGAACAATACGAGATTGGCAAAGATGTTGTCGAGAGGAGCAAAACGACAAAAGCAAGCCCAAGGTGCTTGCTGAAATTTCTGAAAAAGATGAACCGGAGGTCAAGGAAGATGAACCGACCATACAAGAAAGTGAAGATCCACTTCCCAAGGTAAGAGAAGTCATTTCGGATGTTAAAAATGTTGAAACTAATATGAATGTAGGCCGAAGTATGTGGAATGCTAGACCATTGGCGGAATTCAAGCAATCCGGTTGGGTTCAAGTTGATTTCGCCCCACTAATCAACTACCGAAGGAAGGAGGAACGCCGACACGTTGCAAAACTAATTGAAGATATATTTGATCAAGAGATGAGTGGAGAGTCGATCCAAAAGATGTTTGAAGAAGAAAGAGAAGAAGGAGATGAAGGATGGATCGACCGGTTTGACAACTCAAAGATTTATGATGAAGGAAGAGAAGAGTACAACCGTGATGAGCCTAGTGACTCAAAGGATAAATGGGAGGAGATAGGACTCAAGCTAGATGATAGCTTGTGTGCTATTGAAGCCTACACACTAGCAAATCAAGACATGGAAGTACTCAAGGATGAAGGAAAGAGTGAATCAACAATGAGCGATCTTGACGACATGTGGTACATGGAAGATAAAGAAAGCAACATACAAGTCTTTGAAGATGAAGATCTGGTTGATAAAGAAGACTTCAAAGAAGAGATGAATGCGTACATAGTTGAAGGATTACATGTTCCACATGATGAGTTGAAGAAATTGCAAGATGGTGATGAAGAGGCAACTGCACTTGTTGAGATCGATTCGCCGTCAACACCGCTTGATGAACCAAATATCACTCTTGTTGAAAAAGCTCTAAGGCCAAGGTACGCGCTGAAATCTCAAGATATTATTGGTATTTATGTTGATAAATTCAAATACTCATGCTCAACCAATAGTATGAATGATACTTTAATGTCTATGCCTTGTTCCAATAGTGATCATGTTGATAGGCTAGATTTTCTTGAGAATGAAAAAGAGGAAACATTTATTTTTGATCCAATTAATCTCACACCTAAACAACCTTTGCCTAATGATGAGCTAAGTGCTATGCATGAAACATATGCTTCTTTTATTTACACCTTGACTTGTTGCTACAATTCACATGTGGTGTTAATTATGGACGCGTATGTTTACAATAAGTTTTGTAAATCTCGATCATGCTTTGCGCTTGGTCAAGCTAATGACCTTAAAGAATCATATGTCGGGAAAGGCCCGATTTTCACTAACCATGTAGACAAGGCTTGAATAATGAAAAAAAAGAAGTCATGCCTAAAAGAGTTGCAAGATAAATCATCAACCTCTCCGAATCCCGCGATGGATGCTGCTGTCTTCATCAATTTGAGAGCTTGTTCAGAGGTGTACAAATGAAGAAAATAAGATATTCAGAAGCTCCATCAAATTACCATTCCAACGCATCAAGAACCAACAAGTTTGAAGACCCGTGCAAGGAGTTATGGAGGAAACATTGAGCGTTGCGCGTTCTGAAATTTCTGGACAGATTTCATCGCCGAAGTAAAACGGACGTAACTCTCTTGTCCGGAGTCCGATTTGAGCAAATAAAGACTCGTTGGAAAGGAAATTTTGTGCACTGTGCAATGGAGTAGAGCTTGAGTATACTTTCTGTTCTGGACATTAAAAAAAATAATAGAGTGAAGGCAGCACCGAAGGATGATAGAGAAGGAGATAACGATGAAACAAAAGGATGCTTTGGGCAAGTCTTCTATAAGTGATCAAGCACAACATGGGAAGTAAATTAAAGCTGCATTGGTACCTTTTCTTCTTGCATGAAGGGCCATGTCTATGCAACGAAAAGAAGGTATGTGAGAAAGTCGAGCTCTATGACTTTAAATGAAGCGCTTTTCGGGAGGCAACCCGTTTCTTTATATTTTTACTACTTTCTTAGAGAGAATAAAGAATGGCACCATCTTATGATGATCAACTTGTGGTTATTAATCTAAGTTTAGATTTTCTTTTTGGAACCACCATCATGTTCATGCTCATATTTATTTATTTGCATGCATTGCATTTTGTTATCAACATGATGTTTCTTTTCATGTACATGTTTTGCATATAGTTGGCTTGGTTGTTTTAAGGCTCAATGATGTATGCTTTCATATCCATGTTAATGCTCCAGCTGGGCATTTTCCTTTTGTGATCTTGTGTAAACGTGGTGTTTAAACATGATTTCGGACCATCATCATTAAGTTCGATAAACCTTGCTAGCTTTTCATATGTTTTCATGTTGCATTGGTTAGTTTATAAGCTCTGCAATGCGCTTAATTTTCCTTGTGCTATAAGGGTTATTGATTTAGGGATAGACATGGTGTTTTAACCCTTGATAAATAAACTTTTATGGCTATGGAAAAATTCGGCAACCTAGTTGTAAACATGGTGTTTAGAACTAGGTGAAAACATTGTCTTTGTTTATATGCTTTCCTATCATGTGCATACACACCTTGCACCACGTACACTCATTAGGTTTTTATTCCTCATTAAACTAATTATGCCACAAGTTAAGAATATTAGGAGACATTGTTTGATTGTTGGCAATTCTATCTACTCCCAACCGTCACCTTGGGGGTAGAATGTGCGTTTAAAACGTCTTACAGGCAAGATAAAGACTCTCACTACAAGGAAATTGAAGGATGACTAAGAAGTGCTTTGTCTTCTTCTTCCATGTCTAGCAAAATGCTAAGCATGGGGGAGACCCTGAATCTTCAACACGGAAGTGCAACATGACGTTCTAGAAGATAGAATGATCAAGATCGTTAACATCACCGGATCAATGCGCAAGAAGCCACCAATCTCATCAAAATTCTGCATGGTCTCGAAGGGAAAACATTGGATATTTTTGGATATTTAGAAGCCCCATGAAGTTACGATTCCAACAAATCAAGAATCAAAACAATCGGAGGTTTCTACAAGAAGTTATGCCCGAATCACCGAGTGCAGCACGTCCTGAAATCAGTTTTGGACAGCACGCAGCGCTGAAGTAAAACGGACATAGCTCCCTTGTTTGAACTCCGTTTTCGATGAATGACCACAAGTTGGAAAGGTAATTTCATAAACTTTTCAATAGAGCTATATTTCGATATATGTTCTGTTCTGGACAGAGGGGGGAATCCATGAAAAAGAGACAGCAAGGAGATGATGAGAACAAGAAAGAGGAGATGGTGATGACAACATTGAAGAGAAGGGTGACCAATGACTCCATTAAGCATACAAGATCAAATTCAGAAGTTTAGGAGCATTAATAAATCAAGACAAAAGCAAAAGCCACATCGATACATGGAGATGCTGGAAGAAGGCAACGAAGGATTACAAAGGATGGTAACATCTCCATGGACCTTCTCTTTTCCAAACACAAATGCTTGTAAGTATGCCTTCAACCTCAACTAGGTGCAACCTTTTGTTTTTCTCTTCAAACAATAACATGTCTACTAGGAGGACAACCTAGGTTTCTTTTTACTTTCAATAGATAAGCATGACCATGTGTTCACCTCGATGTTCTATATTGCCTATGCTTACGGAAAGATGATGAAAGTTGCTGCTTTGTTTTACCTACATGAAGTTATACATGTCTTGGCTAATTGCTCTATATAATATGATCTGAAATTAATTTAAATACTGGCTCTTTTATTTGTGGAGGTGAAATGACTATGCTCTAGACCCACATACATATCTTTGCTCTTTGATTTAAGTTTATGGATAGCCGGATAACTTGTTGTTTTTATGAAAACTTAACTTTTATGCTATCTACATATTTGTGATGCTCTTGCAAAGTTCTACCTACCAAAGCCATATACATATATCTTTTATGATAACAAAACCCGTAGATTGCAAACATATGTTTTGATGAGTTGGATTAGGATTGATTTCTATGGTTCGAGACTAAGAAGCTGGTCATTCCTTTGTGTAACTTTTTCATGCTAGCCTTTTTGTCCATGCATTGTGGGTTTTCACATCGAAAATTTCACAAACTTCGCTGGGCATCCACCCTAAACCAAAAACATCTTTTTGTGATCACCTCCTTGTCCACAACCCAATTTGAGTATGGAGTAAAATTCTCGATGGAGATTCAAATATTCCGCAATATTATGGAATTTATACTTACTTTAGCAGTCATTTCCCCTCTCTTTTATGCTCGAGGACGAGCATCGTTCAAGCATGGGGGAGGAGTCATTCTCTGACACAAATTCTATGTAAGTATTATGTTGCAAAAAGTTTTGTGGAGCAAAAGAAAAAAAAGAGAAAAAAAGAAGAAACAAAATTAAAGAAGAAAAAAATTATTATGATGAGAAGAAAAGAAAAGTAAGGAAAAAGGGAAGAATAGAGAAAAAAGAGAAAGAAAGAAAGAGAGAAAAATGAGAAGAAAATATAAAATAAAGAAAAAAAATAAAGATGCTCCTCGGTTCTTTTTGCTTCATAAGTTCTCAAGTGCCTTGATGACACATCCATACTCAAATCTTCCAACCATGTGCAATCCGATAACGAGGACTTCACTCGTGCCTCGGGATCATCTATTTTCCACTTGCACATGTCCACTTATCTAAATGTGTGTGTTTCATCCTTCTCTCTTTCCAACATTTATTTTCCATGGCCTTTTTGACGAGTCTCGGTAATTCCAATAGACCTCTCTCTTAATTTGACAATATTTCGGATGTATGTTTTGCTAGGATTGTTTTTAACCTTCTAAGCTCCACATAAGCCTTCCACTATCACATATGAGTAGAGTAGGTTGAAAATAATCTAGTATAGGCTTGAGTGACTTGATGAGATGAGTGTTCCATGAGCTCTTGCAAGAGATTTTCACTTATGTTGGATATGCATCTTTTTGAAAATCTTCCATGTGACAAGGTAATGGTTTGAAGTTCACTCAAGTTTGAGAGCATCGTGTTACATGTGGCTTGTTCTTTATTGTTAGTCTATCTTCCATAATGAAAAAGAAGCCGGTCACAACTTGAACTTTAAAAATAAATTCTTAAGAGAGAGCAATTTGTCTCGTCATGAATGACTAAGTGCAGGGATAACATTGAAAGTCAACGTTGATTTCCCTTTTAAGCAAGGATTACTTACTCGAGGACGAGCAAGGTTTAAGCATGGGGGAGATGTTGACGGTGAATTTCCGTCCACCTAGAGTACTTGTTATACATTGGTTTCGATTATGATTTGCAACTAACCCTCCACTAGGCATACTAATGATGTAACAAGTTCACACTTGCATGTCGATTTTGGAGTTTGTTGTTTACGCAGAAATCTACGCTAAAGAGGAGACTTTCGGGATAAGTTCATCAAGCACTTCAAGAGAAGATCATGAAGCCCGTCACAAGTCAAGACACAAAGTGAACAAGACTCCAAACAACCCAAGGACCGAAGCATCAACACGCGAAACTCCGGGGACTTGGATGTTTACCAACGAGATCAACTCAGCCCGAGAGATATTCTCGCAGCTCAGACAGCATGATCTTTCAGTACAGATTCGGAGACTTAAACGGCCTTTAATGGCAAAAGTTTGACTACCAAAGTTGTGGGCCTTGACGATACCTTCGATTTGGACATGTGGAAGGCCCAATTTGGATAAGAGAGCTAGGAGATATGGCCCCCGAAATCCCTGCTGCGCAGTCAGTCCGAAATCAGAACAGATTATCTTCCAAGGCCGATTTGGATATCTTATCTTCGTTTTTAAGGAAAGAAATGAATATCAAAGTTGAAGATAATTTCGTGGCACACAACCTGGACACCGAATTTGCATTATTTGGAGTCCTAACGTGGGAGATATGGCGTTGGCAAGGAAGGACTGCGAATCAGGAAAATCTGGCTGATTTTATGGAAACCAAGGTTGCTTCTCTCCCAAGCGAGGATTTCGTGCAAGGCAAGGTGGAGCACGCCCAAAGGCACCTTAAGGACATAAATACAACCCCCTAGGCGCCCCAATATGGTGACCCATTGAACAAATCATCCTACCGACGCCAATCACCAGAAAACCGCCGCCGCAAGATGAGGGAGAGTTAGATGAGCTCGTCGCAAGGATCAACGCCGGCGGAGAGAAGGAAGCAAGAGGAGGACTCCAAGCCGCTGGCCTAGGGGTGTTCCCAAGCTCCATCGCCGCCATCTTCATCGACGACGTTCTCCGGAGTCTCCATCACCCCTATGTGCTTCAATCCGTGTAAGATGATGGGGTAATGTCTCCGTTCATCCCTATGATTAGATGGATACATGTTATGTAATTGCTACTCAATTTGTGGTTTCAATCTATTGTTTTCATGTTGATGATGATTTGATGATTAAGGTTAGCTACCATGTTTTTCGGGCGTATGATATCCGCTACTCCCATAGATTCCATCAACATACCGTGTCCATCATAGGTCTAGTCATGAATACCTTCGCGTAGTGACAGTACGAGAGGAGGGAAAGGGCGAAACTGTGGTCACAACCCCCGTAGATTGTTTACCACTTTCGTGTAGTAGATGCATACCATGTTATCCTAGATCCTAGGGAGGGAACGCTTATCTTTCTTAATCACTCTCTTGTGTTTACCCCTTTACCATCTAGTTTAACTCTAGATTTGTTTGATCAACTTAACTTAGATTAACTTAGGTTAGATTGTCTTTACTTTTAGTTTAATACTCTCTTTAAAGGTTTCCTTAGTCAACTAGATTAGTACTTGGTTAAGCGCTAGTAATCCCCTTGCTCCGCGGATTGACAAGAACCTTGGGAATCCCGTGGTGAAAAAGGTGTGGGGTCCGTACGCTTGCGGATCGTAGAGGGATACGAGTTTTATCCGTCAACAGTGAAGCAGCAAAGAGGGAAGCCAAAGGTGTAGATAAGGTAGGTGATGAGATAATGGGGTAGGATTCCTGTCCGCGACACACCAATGATTAGTTGCGGGGCTCCGGCATCCCAGACCCACATTGGCACAGTGGCATGCAGCGGCCATGAATTCTACACCATGAACGCGGGGTATAAAGGTCTCGGTTTAAGGGCAAGAGCAGAGAAAGACAAGATAGCGGCGAGAGCCTCGAAATTATGAAACCAACGCAAGTGGTTTCATAATTTTCGGAGCTCCGGATAAATAGTTATGAATTTTTGATGGGGAAAAAGATTTATAAAACATTTATAAAACCTTTATTAGAACAGAAAAGGATTTTTAATTTGAAGAAGGGATGACGTCAGCATGACGTCATCGTGACGTCATCGTCTCAGATGGTGGACCGTTAGTGGGCGAAAAGAGGTAGTGGGCCGAAATCGGCCCACTTGGACTTAAGTCTCTTGGGCCAGAACGATGAAATCCAATCGATCACCCTGAAGATAAATAAAGAGTTCACAGGATAAAGTGAAAAGGGCTGAGATGGACCGCGTCGCCTAGGCCGCCCATGTTCTCCAAAGGCACGCACCGGAGAAGTCCGGTCCGTACCCTCGAGGAAAACTGGGGTGCAGGGCATCCCCTTGCCGTCCATGCCAGACGCGGTGCGCGCCGGCGCAAAGATGTGGCGGCGACGGCGAGCAGCGTCCGGCGACCGGAATGACTTCGATGTGCGTGAGAGCAGAAGATAGGGACCGCTAGGTTCTGGTGAGATTCCCGGTGCAGACAAGCCCCTGGGGTCGAGCGTCTGGGCTCGGCGAGGCGGAACGCGGCGGCGCTCCCGGCGCGAGGCAGAGGCGACGGCGGCGTCAAAGCAAAACCGAGGCGACGAGAGTCAAAATGGAAGGGAACCTATGTTTGAGCAATGCACGCGCGCGACACATCTAGCACCTGGGTGTGCTAGATCAAGCTCGCGCACGAGCACAGGCAAAGCCCGGCTGTGACTCACTTGGCCGACACGCGCAGGTCCCTAGCAAGTCGAGTTATCGGTGCTGCACCACAGCGACGATGGCGACAAACTATCGCGGCGCGGTGGTGAGGCTCATTGGTGGTGAGAGTTTTGGCACTTGCGCACACCTACACGCATGTGTGGTAGCGGAGTTAGTGCACGCGCACATGTTCGTTCACGCGCACGACGCGGAGGCGTTCGGTGGAAACACGCGCGGCGCAGTGCGGCGGAACTGGTTAGCGGCCGAGGGCCTGCCTGCACGTGCTGGGGTGCACGGCGGCGACACGGTAGGCGGATTCCTGCAGAAGACAGCAGCACGAAGGCCGGACACAGACATGATGTTCACGGGTTGGCTCGATGGTCAACACAAGCAAGCAGGGTGGTAGCTTGGACGGGCAACAGAGGCAAAAAGGAAAGCAAGCACGTGAAGTTCTTGGCTTTTACACAAAACGTCGAGCAGGTTCTGGGCATGCCAAGGCTGCACCTCCGACATGCCTTCCAAGGTTCCGGTGGCCAGGGGAAAACAAAGATGAGCACGACTCGACGGCTGGTGTCACAGGCAGGCAAAAGAGGGGCAAAATGAAGACGATTTGGGGACATGCTGCTCACCGGCGGGCTCGAGGGGTTTCAAGGCGACGCAGGGAGTCATCGTGGCCGTGATGGCTTGGCGCAGCGCAGTGCGGTGCAGGCCGGCGTTCGAGGTTCGTCTAGCGGCCGGACTACGTCGTACACGGAATCGTCGACTTTAGCTTCTTGGGCGGCTGGTGGTCATCGGGCGATGGGAGGAACAGCAGTTCCACCGGCTTGGCCTCCATTCACGTGTGGTCGCCGTGGGCAGCATCACACAAACAAGCAACGCATCAGCTCTGGATGAAAAGAATCTGGCAGCAAGGTACAAGGCCATCGGTGGACAACAAGCAAGAGAAAGGGCTACAGGTTCGTGCATCTCACCTCATAGGCATATCAACGAGCATGTCATGGGCAAGGTGGAAGCCAAGAGCGAGGTGAGGTGCACGGTGGCGTCTTGTTCAGCTCTGCTCTGGACGTCCACAGAGGTGTTGTTCCCGGCGGTGGCCACCTCGGCCGCGCGATCTTCGAGGGCATCGGCGTGCCCGACGACTAGGCGTCGGCTCGACGCGCTCCCGAGCTCCAGCGCAGCGCGAAGCTCCTGCTCTAGGGCGACGACGCGGGTGGTGAAGATGTGGTCGGCTCGATGTCGCGGCGCCCGACGGTCATGCCTTGGCTTCAAGACGAGCGGCGGCACAGCGGTGTCGTTGTCCACGACGGCGGCAGCGACGAGGCGCTTGGCAAGCCCGATTCCTCTGCTCTCCTATTCTCTTCTCCTTCTAGTTCCCTCTGCGTGGATGTGCTGGGGAATCAAGATGGGGAAAGCGGCTGCTGCTGGGCGCGTGGTAAAGGAAAGGGGGCCGCTACGCAGAGCGTGGAGCAGAGAAGCGGCACACAGGGCAAGAGGGCCTAGCGGCGGCGGCTTGGGGATTTTATAGCACAAACCTAGGGTTCACCAGGGGCGCAGGGCGGACGGCTGGATGGGCGCCCGTACACGAACGCCGAGATGCTCCCGCGCGCAGGCGGCCGCGATGCGACGTCCTGTCGCTCTCACGTGCGGGTCCCATCCTGGGCGAGTGCGTGAGAGGAGGAGGTGTCCTGGTGGGCCGGGGGATCTCCGGCGCAAGGTGGCGTGTGAACCACGCGCGGCCGCGGTGGTTCTCCTGTGCGACGGAACAGAGAAGGGCAGTGCGACGCAATGGGGAATACAGATGAGCTGCGGGTGCATCCGTGCGATGGAAGAAGAGAAAGCAGGGAAGGAGGCACCTGACGCGCAGGCCCGGTTGGTCAGTGGCAAAGGTGTGGAGAGTTATGGAGGTTGGGCCGGCATCTTGGGCTGATGGAAAGAAGCGTAGGTAAGAGGAGAAAAGAAAATGAGGAAATGACGTGTTGTCGGTTTAGCTCATGCGAAAAGAATAGAAATAGCAAGGAAAGAAGGAAAGCTAACTGGGCTTTGTCGTTGACCAGGTACGTGATTAGCTCAAGCTTCAAGATCAAAGATACACAAAAGATAGAGGGACGGATTAGAGAAAGAGATAGCAGGTAAACACTGGTGAAGTCGAGCTAATTTGGTCAATGTTAGCTTGGGTGCAAGATTAGAGTCAGTCAAACAAGGTTAACAAAATAGGTGATGGTTTTATATATATAGTTTGAATTTTAATTCTATTCAAATTCAAACCCACACAATTTGAAACTCCAAATTAACACAATTTGAAACTCCAAATTAAAATCCAAAAATATCCAACTCACAATTAAACCATATTCTGAAAATAATGTTTATATGACTTTAATTTATATGGAATTTAAGGTGAGTGGCTAGCAACTTGGTTTAAAATTTGGTAGCACACAAGATCAAACAAAAAGTTTTAAATTTTTGCGAAAATTCACACATGGGAAGCATTCGAAATTCTGGTATGTTACATTCTACCCCCCTCACGAGAATCTCGTCCTCGAGATTAAGCTCATACTAGGTGTGGTGAGGGTCTTCCCTTCAGTATGGTTTCTGTTTCTTCCTTAAGTTCATCTTCCAATTGTTGATGACGTCGACAATGTGAGTCTTTGTTGATAGTGCCTCTATTCTAAGGGTCCACTGGTGTTTAGTCTCAACATAGTTGGTTTTCTTGTGAGAGCTTCCGAAGCTAAGTGTCATAGTGTGTCCTTTTTCCATTAGACTCCACACGCACTCTCCAAAATAATCCATATATCTCACGACTATACTTTGGTTCGAGCACGTGAGGAATTCCAACTACGGCTAGATTCCCCTTATCTCAATCCATCTCATCTAGTCGTGTTGCGTAAGCTTGATAAGCTTAGGAGTAAAATCTCCTGTGACAGAATAAGACACTTCTATATTATTCCAATCCTCGCGTTCAAGGTCATAGACTTCTTATTAATTACTTATTCCAAAATTGTGATCGACTGAACTTATCCAGCATGCATTGCTGACCCCTTAATGGTATTCAACTGCTCTTAACCAATATATGCTTCCATAGAGGTACATGCACTTTTGAGCTTCAAAAGTTACGAATTCTTGAGGTACTCATTTTCCGATTTATGAACTCGAGTCCAATGTTCATAGGGTATCTCATCCAAAGTCCTGGTCTAATTTGATGAGGTTGCAAGAAATCCTTCACGTCTTCTGTAGTTGGAGCTTGTTATGCTAGCTTGAGCTCGTCGATCTTCATTTTGCTAGCTTGATCTTGTAGGATGGGTAGCTAAGGCCTCTAAAGGAGTCATCTAAAGATCTAGCAAGCATAAGCACTCAATACAATTTCACACAACCACGAAGAGGCATAACAACCATAAAACCATGAAAGATCCAATCACTCAAGCAATGCACCACACATAAGCATACCTCGAGGCTGACTCCTAAGACCTTCGAGGTTACACCGGCGTAAGCATACTAGTGTATCGTGGGCACTTAAGGGATTTTCCTAATGTTAGTGATACCACACTTCAAAGAATGCATGCCATTTGGTGTTTTGGCACAGATCCTCCCGAAGTAAGTTGGTGGAACTTTTCCTCATGCTGGCTCTCATGGCTTTGTCCTTGGAAGAAAGGGGTACTCTATATTTATTCTTGTATCCATGCCCCTTGTTACTCATTCATTCATCTTATTCCGGTCGTCAACCCTAGCAGAGCATCCAAGTTTCATATTACTTACCGAGGAGAAAGTCCACGGGGTCAATTATCCAGCTGTTACTCCGAGTATGTGTGATGCTTGCTTGTAAGGTGGTGCTATCTTGACTGTTCAATCCATTGGTCGCCTCACCTAGCTACAACTCATTTTGATATCTTAATCCTTCGTGACTCGGCTATCCGTATAGCTTCGAGCCTTTGGGTCTTCATCCAACTCGCCGAGCTACGTGCATATCAGGAATCTTCGACTCCTGCATCCAAGCTTATGTGTGCTAGTTCCATATAGTGCATCCAATTTATGTATGTTGGCACACTAAAACTTAAAGTCTTAACTCCTCATTGTCCTCGGAGTTGGGCATCTTGGGTTATCCAAGCTCTGTTCCGAGCAAAAGGTGAAAGGGTGCAGCCTGTCTGTTCTAGATTCATCTGTATGCAGACTTCATGTATCACGGGGCAATCTAATCATTCCTCGGTGGATTGAGTTCTAAAGTAGAGATAACCGTGTTGACATAACATGGCACTGATGAGTCAGCAGGGATAATCCAAATGAGTCCTGTAGATTCAGCTTCATCTCGTCCCCATACTCCATCTTCATAGTTGTCTTTCCCTTGTATCAGACGTCGTTCCGTAGAGTTGCAGGGTCTTGAAGCATGTGACATTTGTTGTTCTCCTTAGGTCATCAACCGCGTAGAGGGGTTGTTAGTGAGTCAGTTAGTGAGAATTCAAGGAGGTAATAGCAAATTCCAAGGGGTTTATATAAGAGTTAAGGAGTATATACTCAATCAAGGATATTTAGGCTATCCTAATCTATCGGCCATTGCTAGGGCTCGTCCTACGGTCAAGTACGGCTCTGATACCACCTGAAACGAACCGAATTTCCGCGAACGGAAACCCGACTCTCTGCACCTCCGTGATAGTCCCAGGAAGAGGCTATCACGTGCAATCCCTGTCTCAAGTGGTACAAATCCATACAACATGGGAATAAAAGGAGAATTACATAATATTATTATTACAACATCGTAGTACAACTCTTCTAAGACAAGCGGGTACAAGTCCAACAGGACTGAATCAAGAAAGGTAAAACACCTACGCAGCGGATCTATCGAAGCGAAGCGTCTCCAGTTCCACAGGCAAACTCGAGCATAGGACCAGCTCTAGTCTTCACACCTTCGTCACAGAAGTTGTAGTCATAGACGGTCACCGAGTCTGAAATGCCAGCATCTACCCGATAAGCGGGTAGGTCATGTCAGCTTCCCAACAAAGAGCAAAAGCGGTGGTTGAATCTAGTATGCATGGATAAAACCTATATTGGGCTGTAGAAAGTTATGCATGCAGCAACGCGGTAGTGTTGACGGTTAATAATTGTATCAAAGTTCGTTTGTGACTTGCAAGTGTACAAGTCTCCCGTCGTAGTCAAGGGACCCTTCTTCCCTCGAGTGGTGAACCCAAGGTATCGAATCCGTGGAACAAATGTGTGACACAAAACTTAATCTAATAAAGCCAAGTAACTTCAATCTTCGATAAAAGAAACCCTAGTGCATCTAAGTAAAAGACACAAAACGAATCTAATCTACTAAAGACCAGAGAAAACAAAGTAAGATCGGGTAGATAAACCGATCTAGAGGGATCGGGGTAAGCCTTTTGTTGAAGTTCCAAGCAAGAGAAGAAGTAGCAAATTGAATCTTAATAGAAGCCTCTTTAAATCGTGGTTTCCCGTCCAAATCCGAAAACATCCGCCTTTCGGAACCCCCGTTCTGTCACAACGTATCCCTATTCATGCGGGTGGCTTAGGGCGAGTCAAAAGACAAGTCGAGATTCTTTCGAAGATCCGGCGTGTACCTCTAGCCACCGCGGCTACAAGAACACCCTATGTAATCTATCTCGAGAATAGAATTGGAATAAGCAAAGCCGATCGAAAAACGAAATCTTCGAGGAAACACTTGATCACTAGGAAAAGATTCAACTTGATAATTCAACTATAACAATGATACATACACAAGATCACCACCGGGATCCTTCTTTGATCTTGCTTCTAGCTCCGGGAACTCCGACGTGGTCTTCCGTGCAAGGTTCCCACGTCGGCTAGGGGAACCCTAGTCAACTAGCTCGACCCTCTCCTCTCCGAGATGGTGTCCCTCTCTTCTCTGCTCCTCGGCGGCCGATGACGAATTCTTCTCTGCGAGGCTCTCGGTCAGGGGGCTATAAATAGCCCGATTGGCGGCTAGGGCAAAGGAGGGGCAATTGGGCCCTAGATGGGCCTAGGCCGACTGGACTGGGCCGGCCGGCCTGGGCCCATTCAGGCCCAACCCGAGGGCTCCTTTGCCCCACGTCGGTTCCCTTGCTTCCTGGATGTTTCCCCCTTCTGCATGTAGGTCCATGTCGTCGCTCTCCGAATTGGACTCAACTCCTTGTCTTGCAAGATTCAAAGACTTTTCGGTCGTGTCCCTGAGTCCGTCGTCTTCTCTGATCAAGTCCCCGGCTTCTTGGAGTTAAGTTTGCTTCGTTGTATGACTTGTACGGGCTTCAAGGTCTTGTCATGAGGTGCTTGATGAACTTATCCCGAAAGTCTTGCATTCAACACTAAAACCCCGCATAAACATTAAACTCCAAAACTCGACATGCACACGTGAACTTGTTATACCACGGGGTTAGTACCAATGGATAAGGTATAAAACTCATGCCAACACCGAAGGTAAACTCATGGCTAGGTTGACGGATTTTCACCGTCAACATCTCCCCCATGCTTAAACCTTGCTCGTCCTCGAGTAAGCCTTCGATGGATATCATCATTGCCAAACAATGTTTAAACTTTGCACTTGATCACACATGAGAAAACATAATGCTCTCAAAATTTTAATTCATTAAAGTTCCATAATGTACTAGCCTCCATCTCTACGGAGGGTAGATTCTTATTAAGCTTATCCCACGAGTATTATCATGCTCACAAAGTTTAAATAGATCTCAGAATTTTTTGAAATAAAGAACGAGATAAAGAAAAAGCTAAACCAAGTTCACAAATTTAAATCACCTTGTATATTGCTCATGAACTCTCAACTCTCTTGTCTCTCAAGCCTATATATTCTACTCCTTTCCCTCTCATATATATGTGGTAGGCTTTATATGGAGCTTTGGGAAAGTTTAGTCCTAACAAGATTTTATAAATGAGGTGTTGTCAAAACAAAACAAGCTTCTCATGGTCTTACCGAGACTCGTCAAAAAGGTCATTGGAAAATAATGTTAAATCAAGGAGGGGAAAGAGAAAAATACACACACTTTTAGATGAGTGGACATGTGCAAATGGCAAAGAATGATCCCGAGGCACAAAGGAAGTCCTCGTTATCGGATTGCACATGGTTGGAAAATGAGAATGGATCTTTTTAACTTGAAGCCTTGAATGCACTCTTAGAGAATCGGGGAGTTTACTTTACGCATATATTTTTTTCTCTTTCTCATATTTCTCATTCTTTTCTTTCTTTCTTTCTTTCATTCATTATATATATATATATATTTTTTTTTTCTTTCTTCACCTTGAAAGTCATGATCGTCGCCGGATTTTTTTCTTTCATCATTTTTTTAAAATATTCCCCTTTTAACTCTAAAACTGCACCGTACCTACCTTCTCCCCCATGCTTAGACGTTGCTCGTCCTCGAGCAAAGAGGCGAAAAATAAGGTAGGTACCGGGGTATTTTTCCTTGGAGAGATACTTGAAATCTTCAATGTTGGCACCGTCTTGCGATCTTCCTTGAATTGATGATCCATTCTCAACAATAGGTTGTGGTCAAGGAGGTAATCACAAAAGATGATATTTGGTTTAAGGGTGGATAGCCGGCGAGGTTTGTGAGATCTCCGATGCGGGGATACACAATGCACGGATAAAAGGCTAGCAAAAAGATAGATACGCAAAAATGGAATGACCAAATTTTCTTAGTCTCGGCCGTAGAAATCATGGCCGCAATAACTCACTCAAAAATAAATCTCGTACACTAAGGTTATGCACTCAAATATATATAAGGCTTTGGATAGGTTGAGCAACACACAAGTGATATTTGTGACAAGGTTAGCAATATTTTTGAGCATAAAAGACATCTTTAATCTATTCATAACTTGAGAGCACATAAAACACTATGGGTCTTTATTTTAATCATAACCTCCGCTGAAAATTAAGCTAGCATTTAAATAAATTCAGATTTGTATTTTTAAGAGAGCACTAGCTTAAACATGCATAGATCAATTACAACGCGAGCACGCTGCGGCAAAGCCCGCCGTGACTCGCTGGCCGACACGCGGTCCCTAGCAAGTCGAGTTATCGGCCGCGCCACAAGGACGATGGTGGCGACAAACTCCGCGCGCGTGCAGGAGGCTCATTGGTGGTGAGCGTTTTGGCACTTGTGCACACCTACACGCGAGTGTGGTAGCGGAGTTAGTGCACGCGCACATGTTCGTTCACGCGCACGACGCAGGCGTTTTCCGTGGAAACACGCGCGCGCGCGCGGGGACCGGTTAGCGCCGAGGGCCCGCCCGCACGTGCCGGGGTGCACGCGCGGCGATACGGTAGGCGGACCCGGGGGCAGAAGACAAAGAAGACGAAGGTCGGTGGACAGCCGCATGATGTTCACGGGTTGGCTCGATGGTCAACACAAGCAAGCAGGTGGCAGCTTGACTGGGCAAATGCAGGCAAAAAGGAAAGCAAGCACGGAAGCCCTGCCTTTAAGGCCAAAACGTCTGAGCGTGCCCCGGGGTATGCCAAGGCCGCACCTCCGACATGCCTTCAAGGTTCCGTGGCCGTGGGAAAACAAAGATGAGCACGACTGGACGGCCGTGCCGAGAAGGCAAAAGAGGGGCAAAACGAAGACAATTTGGGGACGTGCCGTCACCGACGGCTCGAGGGGTTTCAAGGCGACGCGCAGGAGTCATCGTGGCCGTGATGGCTTGGCGCAAGCCGCGCGCGGTGCAGCCGACGTTCGAGGTTCGTCTAGCGGCCGACTACGCCGTACACGAATCGTCGACTTTAGCTTCTTGGGCGACCGGTGGTCATCGCGATGGGAGGAACAAATAGCCTCCACCGCTTGGCCTCCATTCACGGTGGTCACGGTGGGCAGCATCACACAAACAAGCAACACATCACTTCCGGGATGAAAAGAATCTAGCAAAGAAGGTACAAGGCCATCGGTGACAACAAGCAAGAGAAAGGGCTACAAAGTTCGTGCATCTCACCTCATAGGCATATCAACGAGCATGTCATGGGCAAGGTGGAAGCCAAGAGCGAGGTGAGGTGCACGGCGGCTGCCTTGCCCGCCTCTCGCTCTCGGACGTCCACAGAGGTGTTGTTCCCGAAGGTGTGGCCACCTCGCCGCGCGATCTTCGAGGGCATCGCGTGCCCGACGACTCAGGCGCTTCGCCGATGCGCTCTCCCCGAGCTCCTGGGCCACCGCGGCGCGAAGCTCCCGCTCCAGGCGACGCGCGCGGTGGTGAAGATGTGGCCGGGCCGACGGCGGGCTGCCCTACCTGGCCATGCTCGTCTAAGACGAGCGGCGGTACGCCGGTGTCGTTGTCCACGACGGCGGCGCCGACGAGGCGCTTGGCAAGCCCGATTCTCCGCTCTCCTCATTCTTCTCCTTCGCTTCCCTATGCGTGGATGTGCCGGGGAATCCGCATGGGCAGCGGCCGCCGCCGGGCGCGTGGTAAAGGAAGGGGGGGCCGCTGCGCAGAGCGTGGAGCAGAGAAGCGGAGCCGAGGGCAAGAGGCGCCTAGCGGCGGCGGCTTGGGGATTTTATAGCACAGACCTACTTGGGAGCCACGCTCCCTCTCCCGCCTTGCTTGTATTTGCCCCACTACAAGCACCCCGGTGCCGAGCAATATAGTGCCACGAGCACACCACTGCTGGACGTACGGCCCCCTCGGCCGGAACCAGGATAAATCCTTGTGTCATTTGTTGCTTAGCATCGACCATCGAGGGATAGACCTAGGCGTTATCTACTGGTTAGTGTCGGGACCATATTCCGCACCGACAGAAGGGCAGTGCGACGCAATGGGGAATACAGATGAGCTGCGGGTGCATCCGTGCGATGGAAGAAGAGAAAGCAGGGAAGGAGGCACCTGACGCGCAGGCCCGGTTGGTCAGTGGCAGAGGTGTGGAGAGTTATGGAGGTTGGGCCGGCATCTTGGGCTGATGGAAAGAAGCAGACCGGTAGGAGAAAAGAAAATGAGGAAATGATGTGTTGTCGGTTTAGCTCATGCGAAAAGAATAGAAATAGCAAGGAAAGAAGGAAAGCTAACTGGGCTTTGTCGTTGACCAGGTACGTGATTAGCTCAAGCTTCAAGATCAAAGATACACAAAAGATAGAGGGACGGATTAGAGAAAGAGATAGCAGGTAAACACTGGTGAAGTCGAGCTAATTTGGTCAATGTTAGCTTGGGTGCAAGATTAGAGTTAGTCACACAAGGTTAACAAAATAGGTGATGGTTTTATATATATAGTTTGAATTTGAATTCTATTCAAATTCAAACCCACACAATTTGAAACTCCAAATTAAAATCCAAAAAGATCCAACTCACAATTAAACCATATTCTGAAAATAATTTTTATATGACTTTAATTATATGGAATTTAAGGTGAGTGGCTAGCAACTTGGTTTAAAATTTGGTAGCACACAAGATCAAACAAAAAGTTTTAAATTTTTGCGAAAATTCACACATGGGAAGCATTCAAAATTCTGGTATGTTTTATTCGAAATTCACATGGAAAGTTTTATTTGTCGCGCCTTTCTGTTTTTTCCCTTTGCTCGAGCGAATTTGGGTTTGGGGAGTTCGATTTCGTGAGCAGCCCGCTGGGCCGGAGGCAAGAGAGAAGGGTCGTATCCTCGCGGAGGCGTAGGCTATCTCTGACTCGCGCGTCCTTCCCGCATGACCACCCGCGCCCGGCCTTGACTCGCTCGAGGCTACGGTCGAAACGTACTTAGCGCGTTCACAAGTTTAGCTTTTTTGCGAAAAAAATGGGACCGTTTTTTGGGGGGGATGCCCCCCGCAGTAGCCCCCGAGGGTGACTTGGTTGTTGACGGATAAAAGACATATCCCTCTACGATCCGCAAGCGTACGGACCCCACACCTTTTTCACCACGGGATTCCCAAGGTTCTTGTCAATCCGCGGAGCAAGGGGATTACAAGCGTTCGATCTACAACGACATACTAACTACTAAAACCCTAACTACTATTATACTAGAAAACAACTAAACTACACTAGAGAGAACGATTAAGATATCAAGATAAAAGACACTCGCCCACGGGTCTACGATACTAGAGCATGCAATCGCTTAAAGACATGAAAACCAATCTAATCTATCGGGGTTGTGACCACGGTTTCGCCCTTTCCCTCCTCTCGTACTGTCACTACGCGAAGGTATTCATGACTAGACCTATGATGGACACGGCGTATTGAATGGATCCAAGGAAGCATTGAGGCCTTACTCCCTTTACGGTATGGTAGCTAACCTTAAGCATTAAAGTATATTCAACACAAGATGATAGATAGATAATCCGACAAAGTGCGATTACATCTCAAGATCGATTACAACCCATGGACGAATGAGAAGATTACCCCATCAAAGTGCTGATCATGGCACCGTTGATCATGGTTTCTCTTCCGCCGGTGTCTTCCTTCTTCTCCACGAGAGGGTGCTTCCTTCGAGGTGGTTGATCTCCCGCCGGAGATCCTCCTCCTTTCTCCAGGCCGGCCGGCCTGGGCCCAGTTCGGCCCGGTTCGGTCGCCCCTTTTGCTCTGTGGGTCCTTATGCACTTATGTACTTTGCCCCCTCCACTTGCATGATTTTGATGATGTTATCCTCGCGTCCAAGATGGAGGTTCTCTTCGCATGAAGTTCGATCTTTTACGCTTCAATCCCCGGGGGTGTTCCTCATAGCACTTCGGTCCTTGCCACCTTTGGAAGTGATTTCATCAAGCTCATGAACACGAACAAGACTCCGTAAATGCTCCTTTGAACTTGTTGCGAATCTGTCCTTTATGTCCATGTTTTCCTACATAAACACAACACTTCCAAATGCATGCATAAAGATGAACTTGTTATATGATTAGTGTGCCTAGTGGCGGGTTAGTTCCATAATCAAATCCAAACCATAGTGTAATGAACATGCTAGGTGCACCAAAATACTCCGTCAACATCTCCCCCGCGCTTAGCTCTTGCTCGTCCTCGAGCAAGTACTTGTAGAAGAACTTCGTCCAAGGTGTTGTAATCATGTACCACTTATCCTTCTTCACAAGTTAGTCAATCCCTTCATCTTTAATACATAAACACAAAGTAATGATAATCAAACATAAACATGGGCGTTTAGAACTTTTACCACGTCAAGTTTTACCCCACAACTCAAACTCTTTACTCGAAGCTTTCAATTTCAGCCATACTTACTTCTTTGCTTCCATCGGAGGGTTTTTATGATTTTCAAACCAAAAATTCCTGCAACAAGTATTAGACAAAAACCTTTCTCCAATCTCTCTCAAGTCACTCATATGGAGTGGCTATCCTAACCAAATTTTATAAAACTCCACCTCCCATTAATCTCTCATATATCATGTAAAGTGGAGGTATAGGTAGGGCTAGCGCAATCAACACAAGTATTGTCAAACTAAGAACTTCCTCTAATGGTTGTCTACCTTTCAAAGCCAATGATCATGAGAATTAACCATATGTAGGGATATCAAGGATGAGAAGATTTAGAATGGTGGACATGTGCAAGGGCAAAAGAAAATTGTGACTACAAGGCACCGATGATGTCCTTGTTGTCGGATTGCACATGGTTGGAAAAAGAATGAAAGTTTCGTCTCTCAACAACGTGACATCCTTCCGTACACTTTATTTTTTTTCTTTTCTTTCACTTGATCCATCCCTCTCATATCTTTATTGCTACCTCATCTTTCTCTCTTTCTTTTTCTTTTCCATACACATACTTTTTCTCTTTATTTTTCTCTCTCTTGACAACTTTTCAAAGCTTTCAATTCTCTCTTTCCTTGCATGCATACAATCTGAAATTCTAAATAAATCATGCTAGAGACGAGACGAAACTTTGAAAATAGGTTGTGTTCATGGAATACGATGTACAAAAGAGATGTATAGAGTTGGGTATGGAATTCGGCGATGTACGTGACTTCCGTTGTGAAAGTCACGTAACCGAATATATGACGAGGCTAGCAACAAAAGATAAGCACAAGAACATGATCATTGCTCGAAATTAAAACTTACCAAGAGAGAAGGGTCCTAGCCTAACTCATCGTGCTAATCACACTTATGGTGGAGCAAAAAATAAATTGGCTTTGGATAGGAATTTTTTCTTACTCTGAACTTGGAAAAAGAGGTTTTGCTAACCTTTATTACAAGGGTTTTAAAATAATTTTCAGAATTGAAATCCTCCAACTTTTAGCATTGAACATATCACAACTAACATGTGAAGCTCAAGATCGAAGTGTGGTATGTGTACTTTAAGTAGTAGCAATTCCACTAAGCACCACAGTAAACGTTTTTCAAACCACATACTTATGTTCATATATCAAGAATCGAAGATTAAGCAAACAAGTAAATAAAGATAAGCAATACATAAAACACAAAGATATATATAAAGACTCTTTTTATTTGGTTTTCTTTGACTCAACACTAATTTAAGACACTTGCAAAAATTTTAAAACACACTCAAAAACTAAAGACTCATTAAAACACTAAGACTCATTAAAACGCTAAGACTTCTCACACGAAGATTAAACCGAACCTAAACTTGAAGTTCAAAAGCTAAGGCTAGCGAGCTAGCTCTCCCCCACGCTTAAAACATACGACGTCCTCGTCGTATCTTACAAATCCCTAAGGGGAAAAACTAGATCTAATGGTACTTCAAGCAAGTATTGCACCACTTGCCTCTCATGTTTCCAACCATGCCGAAAAGTTTGCGCACGTTACGGTTTAGGAACTTGTAGTCGTCTTCGACTACGCGCTCCAAGTCCTCCATACGCTGCTTCATCGCTTCCATGGCTTGGAGACATTCATCGGCCGACGTGTAGAGATCCGCAATGGATTGTGTTGACGGTGTATTTTGGTGCACCTAGCATGTTCATTACACTTTGGTTTGGATTTGATTATGGAACTAACCCGCCACTAGGCACACTAATCATATAACAAGTTCATCTTTGTGCATGCATTTGGAAGTGTTGTGTTTATGTAGGAAAACATGGACATAAAGGACGGATTCGCAACAAGTTCAAAGGAGCATTCATGTAGTCTTGTTCGTGTTCATGAGCTTGCTGAAATCACTTCCAATGGTGGCGAGGACCGAAGTGCTACGAGGAACACCCCCTGGGATTGAAGCGTAAAAGATCAAACTTCATGCAAAGAGAGCCTCCATCTTGGACGCGAGGATAACAGCATCAAAATCATGCAAGTGGAGGGGGCAAAGTACATAAGTGCACGAGGACCCACGGAGCAAAAGGGGCGACCGAACCAGGCCGAATTGGGCCTGGGCCGGCCGGCCCAGCCCAGTTCCGACACCGGTTCGGTCCTGTTTTCCTTGCCCTCGAAGGATCTTCAACCCTAAAACCCCTGAGGCGCCGCCAACACGGGGAGGAGGAGTCATTCGCACCAGAAGGCCATCCACAAGCTAGAGAGAGAGGAGGAGGATCTCCGGCGGGAGATCAACCACCTCGAAGGAAGCACCCTCTCGTGGAGAAGGAGGAAGACACCGGCGGAAGGGAAACCATGATCAACGGTGCCATGATCAGCACCTTGATGGGGTAATCTTCTCATTCGTCCATGGGTTGTAATCGATCTTGAGATGTAATCGCACTTTGTCGGATTATCTATCTATCATCTTGTGTTGAATATACTTAAATGCTTAAGGTTCGCTACCGTGCCATAGAGGGAGTACGAGCTCCAATGCTTCCTTGGATCCATTCAATACGCCGTGTCCATCAAAGGTCTAGTCATGAATACCTTCGCGTAGTGACAGTACGAGAGGAGGGAAAGGGCGAAACCGTGGTCACATCCCCGATAGTTTAGATTGGTTTTCATGTCTTTAAGCGATTGCATGCTCTAGTATCGTAGACCCGTGGGCGAGTGTCTTCTATCTTGATCGTTTATCATTCTCTCTAGTGTAGTTTAGTGTTTTCTAGTATAATAGTAGTTAGGGTTTTAGCAGCTAGTGTGTCGTTGTTGATCGAACGCTTGTAATCCCCTTGCTCCGCGGATTGACAAGAACCTTGGGAATCTCGTGGTGAAAAAGGTGTGGGGTCCGTACACTTGCGGATCATAGAGGGATACGTCTTTTATCCGTCAACAAGCCCCTTTTTCTGGCGCCGTTCCCGGGGAGCAAGTTAGTTTACATCGTTTGATTTGCATCTAACTTAGTTTTATATTCTAGTTTATCTTTTGTTTGCTTTATCTAACATATATTATCTAGAAAAACACTTGTTTCGTTTTTGTTTTTGTTTTTATCTTATTGTCTAGATGGCGTTCGTTAATCAACCCGTGAAAGAACCAGAGAAATCACTAAGGGATTACGCTAGCCCTCGATGTGAAGACATAAAAGTACAAGAGTCGGATTCGAAGCTCGAAGCGACCAAGTATGAGATTAAATCCAAGATCATCAAGATGGTGGCGGCGAACCCATTTGAAGGGATGGTTACGGAGAACCCATATAGACACATAAGGGATTTCACGACAATATGCAACACGGTGCGTCAAGAAGGAGTTCCCGATGAATGGTTCAAATGGAATCTCTTTCCCTACTCACTTGCCGGCAAAGCAAAGACATGGTATTCGGTTGCGTCCTTTGAAGTTTAAGGCAATTGGAACAAGTTGACAAAGAAGTTTTGCGAGAAGTTCTTTCCAATTAGCAAGGTTCAACATCTAAGGAGGCAAGTGATCACTTTCATGCAAGGAGAAGAGGAAGGGATAGACCAAGCCCGGGATAGGTTTAATGAATTAATCGAACAAGGACCAAAACTCGGCTTCACCGGTGACGTACTCTTGCATACATTTTTCTTTTCCCTAACCCCTAGTTGCATGCGACACGTCGAAATGTGTGCGCGGTGGGGATCTCATGGAGAAAACACTCACGGAAGCCGCCCAACTTCTACAAAAAGTTAGTAAAGCGGCTGCCATGCGAAGAGATTGGGAAACAAGACTTGCGGAAGAGCCGGAATTCAATTCAAGGAAGAAGAAGCTTGCTGATTTTTCTAAAGAGGCAACCCCGAAAGTCACAAAAGAGGAGCCAATCATGGAAAAACTTGAACAAGAACACATCAAGTCAAGAACTACACCAAGCGTCGACTTCGCCACACCAAATGAGACGAACAAGAGAAGCATGTCAAGCGCGAAGCCACTAAGGGAGTTCGAACCAATGGATTGGGTTCCTATTGATTACGGAGAAGTATTCGACAAGAGAAGACCGTTCCCTAATCAAAAGGGAATGGCAAGAGCATTGGAAGTGGATTTCCCACCGGAGAAGAAAGCTGAAAATTCATACGACCTCGAAACCACCGGTGAGATTTTTGAAAAGCTCTTTGGAGATGACGTGGTGGATCCGGAACATATTGCCGAGGTGAAGAGAATCATGGGGATCAAGCCCGAAGCATCACCATACGCTCGCCTCGCTGAAATTTACTCGATAGGATCCGAAGAAGAAGAGAAGATGACGCCGCACTTGAGTTGCGAGATCAACGGAGTTCAATGCAAAGCTTTATGCGACATCGGAGCCCAAGTAAGTGTTCTATCTTCTAAAATTTACGATAAAGTTCGATACCACAACCTAGACTTAGCTCCAACATCAACGAAATTAATTATGGGAGATGGTAGAACTATCAAACCTCTAGGTATTGCTTGCAACATGAAAGTAAAAATCTCTAGAAACTATATACCAACCGATTTCTTTGTTATTGATGCTTACCATAGTAATTCGATCATATAATCTTAGGTAGGCCTTTTCTTAAGTTGGTTGATGCCGTGTTAGATGCCGGAGAAGGCAAAGTAACAATGAACCTTAATGGAACAAAGTACACATATAACTTTCTTCGTGCTTCTAAACACCTTACACCTTTTCCTCCCGAAGATGAAGAAGTAGAAGAGATAGATAGTCTTTGTTTTGTTGAAACCCTTAGAGACCCGCTGCAAAGAGCGATGGAAAATCAAATTAGTAATCAACAAGATGAAGAACTAGAGGAAGCAACAAAAGGCTTAGAGCCGCATGATGGTAGTGTGGAGGAAGAGAAATTCGAAGACATAGGAGAAATGAAACCCGAGGAGCCACAAGTGCCCGAGGTAGACCTTAAACCTTTGCCCAAGGGGTTGAAATATGAATTTTTGGGCCCAGACAAAACTTATCCAGTCATTGTGAGCGACGAGTTGAGTCCTGAAGAAAATGAAGCGTTGCTGATTTTATTAAAAAAACATAGGAAGGTGATTGGATATTCAATTAATGATATCAAAGGTATTAGCCCAGCCTTTTGCACTTATCGTATACCAATGGAAGACTAATGTAAGCCCGTAGTGGACCACCAAAGGAGGCTAACCCATGCCATGCGAGAGGTAGTAAAGAAAGAGGTTATCAAGTTACTTGATGCCGGAATCATCTACCCGGTTCCGCATAGCGAATGGGTGAGCCCGGTACATTGTGTACCGAAGAAGGGAGGTTTGACCGTGGTGAAGAATGAGAAGAACGAGTTGATACCGCAAAGGACCGTGACCGGGTGGCGGATGTGTATCGATTACCGTAAGCTTAACAAAGCGACGAAGAAAGATCACTTCCCCCTACCGTTCATAGACGAGATGCTCGAGAGGTTAGCAAACCACGCTTATTTTTGCTTTCTCGATGGATACTCGGGGTTCATGCAAATTCCCATTCACCCAGAAGATCAACATAAGACAATGTTTACGTGTCCTTACGGAACGTTTGCATATAGGAGGATGCCCTTCGGCCTATGCAACGCTCCGGCCTCTTTTCAACGTTGCATGATGGCCGTGTTTTCGGAATTCATCGAAGAAATTGTTGAAGTGTTTATGGATGATTTTTCCGTTTACGGGAAGACGTTCATGGATTGCTTAGCAAATTTAGAAAAGGTCCTTACAAGGTGTGCGGAGGTAGATTTGGTTTTAAATTGGGAAAAGTGCCACTTCATGGTTAAGCAAGGCATAGTGCTCGGACATGTTATATCCGAGAGAGGAATTGAAGTGGACAAGGCTAAGGTAGAGACGGTTGAGCAACTCCCACCTGATGTTAAGTCCTTAAGGAGCTTTCTAGGTCATGCCGGATTTTATAGAAGATTTATAAAGGACTTCTCGAAGATCACTAAGCCTTTAACGCACCTTCTTCAAAAGGATGTGTCTTTCGACTTTGACGAGAAGTGCCTAGCGGCATTCCGAACCTTGAAAAATGCGTTGGTGAGTGCTCCCATCATCCAACCTCCGGATTGGAGCCAACCTTTCGAGATCATGTGTGACACAAGTGACTACGCCATAGGCGCGGTCTTGGGTCAAAGAAAGGAAGGCCGAGTTCACGCCGTTTACTATGCTAGAAAAACTCTCAGTGGGGCACAGTTAAATTATGCCACTACGGAAAAGGAGTTGCTAGCGGTGGTATTCGCTTTTGAAAAATTCAGATCTTACATCGTGAACTCGAAGGTCATTGTTTACACTGATCACGCAGCCATCAAGTATCTCTTGGCTAAGAAGGAAGCTAAACCACGTTTGATTCGTTGGATCCTTCTTCTCCAAGAGTTTGATGTTGAAATTCGTGATAAAAAGGGGGTGGAAAATGTTGTGGCCGATCATTTGTCTAGGATGAATCGTGGACAAGATGATAAAGAGCCCATAGAAGATAAGATGAGAGATGACCACCTCTATAGAGTGCTCGATAAAGATACTTGGATGATTGACATCATTCGAGCAATTCGGAAGATGCCCCTCGATCATTTAGATAAAAACACTCAAAGGAGGATAATCTTCGAAAGTAAGAAATATTTTTGGGATGCACCATACCTCTTCAAGCTTGGCAATGATGGAGTGATGAGAAGATGTGTGCCAAGGGAAGAGAGGGTTGAGATTCTAAGGAAGTGCCACTCGGCGGAGTACGGTGGACACTATAGCCATTTTCGAACCGAAGCAAAAGTATGGTCGAGCGGATTCTATTGGCCGGAGATGCATGAAGATACTAAAAGATATGTTGCGTCATGCCCCGAATGCCAAAGAACCGGAAACATCTCTCAAAGAAATTCTATGCCTTTGAAATACAACTTGCAAATCGACATATTCGATGTATGGGGCATAGACTTCATGGGGCCTTTTAAAACTCATTTGGATTCGAATACATCCTAGTTATGGTTGATTATGTATCCAAGTGGGTGGAGGCAATACCATGTCGTAAAGCTTCCACGGAGGAGTCCATCACTATGATCAAGAACGTGATTTTCCCCGTTTCGGTACACCAAGAATCTTGATAAGTGATGGAGGAACTCACTTCACCGAGAAGAACTTCAAAAAGTGCTTGTCCAAGTTGGGAATTGAGCATAGGGTCTCTACGGCCTATCACCCACAAACCAACGGACAAGCGGAGACGTCAAATAGGCAATTAAAAAGCATACTCAACAAGACCATAGAGAAGGGAGGCAAGGATTGGTCAAAGAAATTAGACGGAGCTTTATGGGCTTATCGAACGGCGTTTAAAACACCGATAGGTATGACCCCTTATCAATTCGTCTATGGAAAAGCTTGCCACCTTCCGGTTGAGTTGGAACATAAAGCCTATTGGGCGATTAAAGAGATGAACCTTGATCTCGATGCCGCGGTGGTGAAACGAAGAATTCAAATAAGCGAGCTAGAGGAGTTGAGGTTGAAAGCTTATGAAAACGCAAGCATATACAAGGAGAGAATCAAAAGGTGGTATGATAAAAGATTGAAGAAAAAAGAATTTAAAGAAGGAGATAAGGTCCTCCTCTACAATTCGAGGTTTAAAACCTTCGGAAAGGGGAAATTGCAAAGCAAGTGGGACGGACCTTATGTTGTGCATTCGGTGTTCTCCAACGGAGCGGTAACCATTATGGATATAAACGGCGATCAATTTGTGGTGAATGGACAGCGGCTCAAGGTTTACTACGAACCCGATGTCGTCCCCCTTCACCATGTTGACGTCTTCACCATGGAAGAAGAGCCCGAACGTCCCGCCTAGGACGAAAAACAAGGCGTCAACTTCTGTAAATAATTTTTCTTTTAAGTTTTCTGGAGTTTTTCGCGAAGATTTACTGGGCCAACTTTTTCCCATGGGCTAAGGAAAAAAAATAGGGCGGTGTGCAAAAAAACCGGACCGGCCCGGCCCCCAAGGCAGGGTGGGCCGGCCAGCCCAGGCGGACCGGCCCAGAGGGGCCCGACGTCCGATGATGCCGAATTTCACCCGAATTGCTCCTTTTCGACTTCCTTGTTTGGTCGGAAAATTTTAAGGGAAGTGTAAAAAAGGAAAATAAGGTTCCCAGGGCTTTTCTCTCAGGACTATTTTTTGGCCGAATTGAGGAGCTCGAGGATCAACCTTTCAAGCAATGTGTTGCACCCTTGTAGCAGCCATTGTGCCCCCAAGGAGCTTAGAGTTGAAGCTAGAAGCCAAGAAGCCATCGATGGAGGAGGCGATGCGATGCGAGCTCAAGCTACCCGTCAAGAGGACCGCACGCATCCGTTGCGGAGGGCGTGTCCCGACCGGAGCTCTTGCATCTCGCAACCCCGTCGAAGGAGAGAAGGTCCCTACACCCGTCCGAAGGTCGGCACGCATCCAAGGCATCAAGCGCAAAGACTACAAGGAGGTGTCACCAGAGCCTAAGGATTATGGGGATAGCGACTACTTCGACGATCGTAGTCCGAGCTCGTGGGCGGCCGCCGGTAGAGATGATGATGATTGGGATGAGCAGCCCAAGGAAAGGACTCCCGAAGGCCCCAACGGCGACGGCAACGACGGCGGCGAAGGCAACGGCAATGGAGGTGGCAACGACGGTGGTGACAACGGTGGAGATTATGGCGACGACGACCCCTTCGGATTGCATCCGATGTGTTGTCGAGTTTGCCGTCAATCCATCGCGGATCTCTACACGTCGGCCGACGAATGTCTCCAAGCCATGGAAGCGATGAAGCAGCGTATGGAGGACTTGGAGCGCGTAGTTGAAGATGACTACAAGTTCCTTAACCGCAACGTGCGCAAACTTTTCGGCATGGTTGGAAACATGAGAGGCAAGTGGTGCAAAACTTGCTTGAAGTACCACTAGATCTAGTTTTCCCCTTAGGATTTTTGTAAGATACGACGAGGACGTCGTATGTTTTAAGTGTGGGGGAGAGCTAGCTCGCTAGCCTTAGCTTTTGAACTTCAAGTTTAGGTTCGGTTTAATCTTCGTGTAAGAGTCTTAGTGTTTTTAATGAGTCTTTAGTTTTTGAGTCTGTTTTAAAATTTTTGCAAGTGTCTTAAATTAGTGTTGAGTCAAGAAAATCAAATAAAAAGAGTCTTTATATATATCTTTGTGTTTTATGTATTGCTTATCTTTATTTACTTGTTTGTTTAATCTTCGATTCTTGATATATGAACACAAGTATGTGGTTTGAAAAATGTTTACTGTGGTGCTTAGTGGAATCGCTACTACTTAAAGTACCCATACCGCACTTCGATCTTGAGCTTCACATGTTAGTTGTGCTATGTTCGATGCTAAAAATTGGAGGATTTCAGTTCTGAAAATTATCTTAAAACCCTTGTAATAAAGGTTAGCAAAACCTCTTTTTCCAAGTTAAGAGTAAGAAGAATTCCTATCCAAAGCCAAGTTTTTTCGCTCCACCATAAGTGTGATTAGCACAATGAGTTAGGCTAGGACCTTCCTCTCTTGGTGAGTTTTAATTTCGAGCAATGATCATGTCCTTGTGCTTATCTTTTGTTGCTAGCCTCGTCATATATTCGGTACGTGACTTTCACAATGAAAGTCATGATCATCGCCGGATTCCATACCCAACCCTATACATCTCTTTTGTACATCGTATTCCTTGAACACAACCTATTTTCAAAGTTTCGTCTCGTCTCTAGCATGATTTATTTAAAATTTCAGATTGTATGCATGCGAGGAAAGAGAGAATTGAAAGCTTTGAAAAGTTGTCAAGAGAGAGAAAAATAAAGAGAAAAAGTATGTGTATGGAAAAGAAAGAAAGAAAGAAAGAAAGAAAAATCATATGTGAATGAAAGAAGAAAAAGAAAAAGAGGAAAAGATGAGGTAGCAATGAAGGTATGAGAGGGATGGATCAAGTGAAAGAAAAGAAGAATAATAAAGTGTAAGGAAGGATATCACGTTGATTGTGAGACGAAACTTTTACTCTATTTCCAACCATGTGCAATCCGACAACGAGGACATCATTGGTGCCTTGTAGTCACAATTTTCTTTTGCCCTTGCACATGTCCACCATTCTAAATCTTCTCATCCTTGATATCCTTACATATGGTTAATTCTCATGATCATTGGCTTTGAAAGGTAGACAACCATTAGAGGAAGTTCTTAGTTTGACAATACTTGTGTTGATTGCGCTAGCCCTACCTATAGCTCCACTTTACATGATATATTAGAGATTAATGGGAGGTGAGAGTTTTATAAAATTTGGTTAGAATAGCCACTTTATATGAGTGACTTGAGAGATCTTGGAGAAAGGTTTTTGTCTAATACTTGTTGCAGGAATTTTTTTTTTGAAAACCATAAAAACCCTCCGATGGAAGCAAAGGAGTAAGCATGGCTGAAATTGAAGACTTCAAGTGAAGGAGTTTGAGTTGTGGGGTAAAACTTGACGTGGTAAAAGTTCTAAACGCCCATGTTTATGTTTAATTATCATTACTTTGTGTTTATGTATTAAAGATGAAGGGATTGACTAATTTGTGAAGAGGGATAAGTGGTATATGATTACAACACCTTGGACGAAGTTCTTTTACGAGTACTTGCTCGAGGGCGAGCAAGAGCTAAGTGTGGGGGAGATGTTGACGGTGTATTTTGGTGCACCTAGCATGTTCATTACACTTTGGTTTGGATTTGATTATGGAACTAACCCGCCACTAGGCACACTAATCATATAACAAGTTCATCTTTGTGCATACATTTGTAAGTGTTGTGTTTATGTAAGAAAACATGGACATAAAGGACGGATTCGCAACAAGTTCAAAGGAGCATTCACGGAGTCTTGTTTGTGTTCATGAGCTTGCTGAAATCACTTCCAATGGTGGCGAGGACCGAAGTGCTACGAGGAACACCCCCGGGGATTGAAGCGTAAAAGATCAAACTTCATGCAAAGAGAGCCTCCATCTTGGACGCGAGGATAACAGCATCAAAATCATGCAAGTGGAGGGGGCAAAGTACATAAGTGCACGAGGACCCACGGAGCAAAAGGGGCGACCGAACCGGCCGAAATGGGCTCGGGACGGCCGGCCCAGGCCGGCCGGCCCAGCCCAGTTCCGGCACCGGTTCGGTCCCGTTTTCCTTGCCCTCGAAGGATCTTCAACCCTAAAACCCCCGAGGCGCCGCCAACACGGGGAGGAGGAGTCATTCGCACCAGAAGGCCATCCACAAGCTAGAGAGAGAGGAGGAGGATCTCCGGCGGGAGATCAACCACCTCGAAGGAAGCACCCTCTCGTGGAGAAGGAGGAAGACACCGGCGGAAGGGAAACCATGATCAACGGTGCCATGATCAGCACCTTGATGGGGTAATCTTCTCATTCGTCCATGGGTTGTAATCGATCTTGAGATGTAATTGCACTTTGTCGGATTATCTATCTATCATCTTGTGTTGAATATACTTAAATGCTTAAGGTTCGCTACCGTGCCATAGAGGGAGTACGAGCTCCAATGCTTCCTTGGATCCATTCAATACGCCGTGTCCATCAAAGGTCTAGTCATGAATACCTTCGCGTAGTAGTACGAGAGGAGGGAAAGGGCGAAACCGTGGTCACATCCCCGATAGTTTAGATTGGTTTTCATGTCTTTAAGCGATTGCATGCTCTAGTATCGTAGACCCGTGGGCGAGTGTCTTCTATCTTGATCGTTTATCATTCTCTCTAGCGTAGTTTAGTGTTTTCTAGTATAATAGTAGTTAGGGTTTTAGTAGCTAGTGTGTCGTTGTTGATCGAACGCTTGTAATCCCCTTGCTCCGCGGATTGACAAGAACCTTGGGAATCCCGTGGTGAAAAAGGTGTGGGGTCCGTACGCTTGCGGATCGTAGAGGGATACGTCTTTTATCCGTCAACAGATTGACAGCAAGCTCGACAACACATCAGATGCAATCCGAAGGGGTCGTCGTCGCCATTATCTCTACCATCGTCACCGCCATCGTCGCCACCACCATGTCATTGCCGCCTTCGTTGCCATCGTTACTGTCGCCATTGGGGCCTTCGGGAGTCCTCTCTTTGGGCTGCTCATCCCAATCGTCATCATCTCTTCCGGCGGCCGCCCACGAGCTCGGGCTACGATCGTCGGAGTAGTCGCTACCCCCATAATCCTTAGGCTCTGGCGACGCCTCCTTGTAGTCTTTGCGCTTGAAGCCTTGGATGCGTGCCGACCTTCGAACGGGCGTAGGGACCTTCTCTCCTTCGACGGGGTTGTGAGATGCAAGAGCTCCGGTCGGGACACGCCCTCCACAACGAATGCGTGTGGTCCTCTTAACGGGCAGCTTGAGCTCACATCGCATCGCCTCCTCCATCGATGGCTTCTTGGCTTCTAGCTTCAACTCTAAGCTCCTTGGGGGCACAATGGCTGCTACAAGGGAGCAAAATATTGCATGAAAGGTTTGATCCTCGAGCTCCCAATTCGGCCAAATAAATAGTCCTGAGAGAAAAGCCATGGGAACCTTATTTTCCTTTTTTACACTTCCCTTAAAATTTTTCGACCAAACAAGGAAGTCAAAAAGGAGCAATTTGGGCGAAATTCGGCGTCATCGGCCGCCGGAACCCTCTGGGCCGGCCGGCCCACCCTGCCTCGGGGGCCGGGCCGGGCTGGGTTTTTGCACACCGCCCTATTTTTTCTTCCTTAGCCCATGGGAAAAAGTTGGCCCAGTAAATCTTCGCGAAAAACTCCAGAAAACTAAAAGAAAAACTATTTACAAAAGTTGATGCCTTGTTTTTCGTCCTAGGCGGGACGTTCGGGCTCTTCCTCCATGGTGAAGACGTCAACATGGTGAAGGGGCACGATGTCAGGTTCGTAGTAAACCTTAAGCCGCTGTCCATTCACCACAAATTGATCGCCGTTTATATCCATAATGGTTACCGCTCCGTTGGAGAACACCGAATGCACAACATAAGGTCCGTCCCACTTGCTTTGCAATTTCCCCTTTCCGAAGGTTTTAAACCTCGAATTATAGAGGAGGACCTTATCTCCTTCTTTAAATTCTTTTTTCTTCGATCTTTTATCATACCACCTTTTGATTCTCTCCTTGTATATGCTTGCGTTTTCATATGCTTTCAACCTCAACTCCTCTAGCTAGCTTATTTGGATTCTTCGTTTCACCACCGCGGCATCGAGATCAAGGTTCATCTCTTTAATCGCCCAATAGGCTTTATGTTCCAACTCAACCGGAAGGTGGCAAGCTTTTCCATAGACAAATTGATAAGGGGTCATACCTATCGGTGTTTTAAACGCCGTTCAATAAGCCCATAAAGCTCCGTCTAATTTCTTTGACCAATCCTTGCCTCCCTTCTCTATGGTCTTGTTGAGTATGCTTTTTAATTGCCTATTTGACGTCTCCGCTTGTCCGTTGGTTTGTGGGTGATAGGCCGTAGAGACCCTATGCTCAATTCCCAACTTGGACAAGCACTTTTTGAAGTTCTTCTCGGTGAAGTGAGTTCCTCCATCACTTATCAAGATTCTCGGTGTACCGAAACGGGGAAAAATCACATTCTTTGCGGTATCAATTCGTTCTTCTCATTCTTCACCACGGTCAAACCTCCTTTCTTCTGTACACAATGTACCGGGATCACCCACTCGCTATGCGGAACCGGGTAGATGATTCCGGCATCAAGTAACTTGATAACCTCTTTCTTTACTACCTCTCGCATGGCATGAGTTAGCCTCCTTTGGTGGTCCACTACGGGCTTACATTGGTCTTCCATTGGTATACGATGAGTGCAAAAGGCTGGGCTAATACCTTTGAGATCGTCAATTGAATATCCAATCACCTTCCTATGTTTTTTTAATAAAATCAGCAACGCTTCATTTTCTTCGGGACTCAACTCGTCGCTCACAATGACTGGATAAGTTTTGTCTGGGCTCAAAAATTCATATTTTAATCCCTTGGGCAAAGGTTTAAGGTCTACATCGGGCACTTGTGGCTCCTCGGGTTTGATTTCTCCTATGTCTTCGAATTTCTCTTCCTCCACACTACCATCATGCGGCTCTAAGCCTTTTGTTGCTTCCTCTAGTTCTTCATCTTGTTGATTACTAATTTGATTTTCCATCGCTCTTTGCAGCGGGTCTCTAAGGGTTTCAACAAAACAAAGACTATCTATCTCTTCTACTTCTTCATCTTCGGGAGGAAAAGGTGTAAGGTGTTTAGAAGCACGAAGAAAGTTATATGTGTACTTTGTTCCATTAAGGTTCATTGTTACTTTGCCTTCTCCGCATCTAACACGGCATCAACCAACTTAAGAAAAGGCCTACCTAAGATTATATGATTAGAATTACTATGGTAAGCATCAATAACAAAGAAATCGGTTGGTATATAGTTTCTAGAGATTTTTACTTTCATGTTGCAAGCAATACCTAGAGGTTTGATAGTTCTACCATCTCCCATAATTAATTTCGTTGATGTTGGAGCTAAGTCTAGGTTGTGGTCTTGAACTTTATCATAAATTTTAGAAGATAGAACACTTACTTGGGCTCCAATGTCGCATAACGCTTTGCATTGAACTCCGTTGATCTCGCAACTCAAGTGTGGTGTCGTCTTCTCTTCTTCTTCGGATCCTATCACGTAAATTTCAGGGAGGCGAGCGTATGGTGATGCTTCGGACTTGATCCCCATGATTCTCTTCACCTCGGAAATATATTCCGAATCCACTATATCGTCTCCGAAGAGTTTTCGGAAGATCTCCCCGGTGGTTTCAAGGTCGTATGAATTTTCCACTTCCTTCTCCGGTGGGAAATCTACTTCCAATGCTCTTGCCATTCCCTTTTGATTAGGGAACGGTCTTCTCTTGTCGAATACTTCTCCGTAATCAATAGGAACCCAATCCATTGGTTCGAACTCCCTTAGTGGCTTTGCGCTTGACATGCTTCTCTTGTTCGTCTCCTTTGGTGCGGCGAAGTCGACGTTTGGTGTAGTTCTTGACTTGATGTGTTCTTGTTCCAGCTTTTCCATGATCGGTTCCTCTTTTGTGACTTCCGGGGTTGCCTCTTTAGAAAAATCAGCAAGCTTCTTCTTCCTTGAATTGAATTCCGGCTCTTCCGCAAGTCTTGTTTCCCAATCTCTTCGCATGGCAGCCACTTTAGTAACTTTTTGTAGAAGCTGGGCGGCTTCCGTGAGTGTTTTCTCCATGAGATCCCCACCTGCACACATTTTGACGTGTTGCATGCAACTAGGGGTTAGGGAAAAGAAAAATGTATGCAAGAGTACGTCACCGGTGAAGCCGAGTTTTGGTCCTTGTTCGATCAATCCATTAAACCTAGCCCAGGCTTGGTCTATCCCTTCCTCTTCTCCTTGCATGAAAGTGATCACTTGCCTCGTTAGATGTTGAACCTTGCTAATTGGAAAGAACTTCTTGCAAAACTTCTTTGTCAACTTGTTCCAATTGCCTTCAACTTCAAAGGACGCAACCGAATACCATGTCTTTGCATTGCCGGCAAGTGAGTAGGGAAAGAGATTCCATTTGAACCATTCATCGGGAACTCCTTCTTGACGCACCGTGTTGCATATTGTCGTGAAATCCCTTATGTGTATATATGGGTTCTCCGTAACCATCCCTTCAAATGGGTTCGCCGCCACCATCTTGATGATCTTGGATTTAATCTCATACTTGGTCGCTTCGAATCCGACTCTTGTACTTTTATGTCTTCACATCGAGGGCTAGCGTAATCCCTTAGGGCTTGTTTGGGAATCAGTGGAATGAAGGGCATTGGGGTGGACAAATTTCCATTATAAGTCAAAATTTCTCAAAATCCCCTTCAATCCTCTTCCATCCACTTGAATCCTCCATTTCCCAAACAAGCCCTTAGTGATTTCTCTGGTTCTTTCACGGGTTGATTAACGAACGCCATCTAGACAATAAGATAAAAACAAAAACAAAAACGAAACAAGTGTTTTTCTAGATAATATATGTTAGATAAAGCAAACAAAAGATAAACTAGAATATAAAACTAAGTTAGATGCAAATCAAACGATGTAAACTAACTTACTCCCCGGCAACGGCGCCAGAAAAAGGGGCTTGTTGACGGATAAAAGACGTATCCCTCTACGATCCGCAAGCGTACGGACCCCACACCTTTTTCACCATGGGATTCCCAAGGTTCTTGTCAATCCGCGGAGCAAGGGGATTACAAGCGTTCGATCTACAACGACACACTAACTACTAAAACCCTAACTATTATTATACTAGAAAACAACTAAACTACACTAGAGAGAATGATTAAGATATCAAGATAAAAGACACTCGCCCACGGGTCTACGATACTAGAGCATGCAATTGCTTAAAGACATGAAAACCAATCTAATCTATCGGGGTTGTGACCACGGTTTCGCCCTTTCCCTCCTCTCGTACTGTCACTACGCGAAGGTATTCATGACTAGACCTATGATGGACACGGCGTATTGAATTGATCCAAGGAAGCATTGAGGCCTTACTCCCTTTACGGCATGGTAGCTAACCTTAAGCATTAAAGTATATTCAACACAAGATGATAGATAGATAATCCGACAAAGTGCGATTACATCTCAAGATTGATTACAACCCATGGACGAATGAGAAGATTACCCCATCAAAGTGCTGATCATGGCACCGTTGATCATGGTTTCCCTTCCGCTGGTGTCTTCCTTCTTCTCCACGAGAGGGTGCTTCTTTCGAGGTGGTTGATCTCCCGCCGGAGATCCTCCTCCTCTCTCTAGCTTGTGGATGGCCTTCTGGTGCGAATGACTCCCCCCTCCGGTGTTGGCGGCGCCTCGGGGCTTTTAGGGTTGAAGATCCTTCGAGGGCAAGGAAAACGGGACCGAACCGGTGCCAGAACTGGGCTGGGCCGGCCGGCCTGGGCCGACCGGCCTGGGCCCAGTTCGGCCCGGTTCGGTCACCCCTTTTGCTCCGTGGGTCCTTATGCACTTATGTACTTTGCCCCCTCCACTTGCATGATTTTGATGATGTTATCCTCGCGTCCAAGATGGAGGTTCTCTTCGCATGAAGTTCGATCTTTTACGCTTCAATCCCCGGGGGTGTTCCTCATAGCACTTCGGTCCTTGCCACCTTTGGAAGTGATTTCATCAAGCTCATGAACACGAACAAGACTCCGTAAATGCTCCTTTGAACTTGTTGCGAATCTGTCCTTTATGTCCATGTTTTCCTACATAAACACAACACTTACAAATGCATGCACAAAGATGAACTTGTTATATGATTAGTGTGCCTAGTGGCGGGTTAGTTCCATAATCAAATCCAAACCATAGTGTAATGAACATGCTAGGTGCACCAAAATACACCGTCAACATTGGTTTTCACGGGAAAGCCGAGTCGCCCTTCAACTTTATTGACTTGCTGCTATTTACATTTTCATTACCAACTGGGGTGTTGGGTATGTAATTTACAACAAAAGACTTGGAAATCCTAGCTAAGGGTAGAAGCGACGTAGCTGCTGGATGTTCCAAGTGTTGGTGAGTTCCTCGCCGTCCTCGTTGGCTAGCTTGTATGTGCCGGGCTTGAGCACCTTCACCACGACGTAGGGTCCCTCCCACGAAGGTGATAGCTTGTGACGTCCTCGGTTGTCTTGTCGTAGCCTTAGGACCAAGTCCCCTTCGCTGAAGTCCCGCCGGCGCACCTTTCGAGCTTGGTAGCGTCTTAGGGACTGCTGGTACCTTGCAGAGTGCATCAGGGCCACGAGGCGTGCTTCGTCCAACTGGTCCAGCGAGTCCTCGCGGGCTCGCTGGTTGGCGTGTTCATCGTAGCTCCGTATTCTGGGCGACCCATATTCCAGGTCCGTGGGGAGGACGGCCTCTGCGCCATGGACCAGAAAAAACGGGGTGAACCCGGTGGCTCTGCTGGGGGTGGTCCTGAGGCTCCATACGACCGTAGGCAGCTCCTGGAGCCATTTTCGACCAGACTTGTTCAGCTGGTCGAAAATTCTGGGCTTGAGGCCTTGTAAAATCATGTCGTTGGCACGCTCCACTTGGCCGTTGGTCTGTGGGTGTGCCACAGCTACCCAGTCCACGCGGATGTGGAACTTGTCGCAGAACTCTAAGAACTTTCTGCCCGTGAACTGGGACCCGTTGTCGGTGATGATGGAATTTAGCACTCCAAAGCGATAGACAATGTCGGTGAAGAATGTCACCGCCTGCTCCGCCCTGAGGTTCGTAATGGGGCGTACTTCCACCCACTTGGAGAATTTATCGATTGCGACCAGCAGGTGGGTGTAGCCCCCGGGTGCCTTCCGCAAGGGCCCGACAATGTCCAGCCCCCACACGGCGAAAGGCCATGTGATGGGGATGGTCTGCAGGACGTGTGCGGGGAGGTTGGACTTGCGAGTGTAGAATTGGCACCCTTCGCAAGTGCGCACAATCTCGCTGGCGTCAGCGACCGCGGTGGGCCAGTAGAAGCCCTGACGGAACGCGTTGCCCACGAGGGTGCGGGGTGCGGCATGGTGGCCGCACACGCCCGCGTGTATATCCCGAAGGAGCTCGCGCCCCTGGGGGATAGGGATGCATCGCTGCAGGATGCCGAAGGCGGTGCACTTGTACAGCTCACCGTCGACGAGGGTGAAGGATTTGGCCATCCTAGCGATGCGCCTGGCCTCGGACCGGTCCGAGGGGAGTTCCCCTCGGTCCATCCAGGCGATGTACTTGTAGCGCCAATCCGCCTTGCTGGGGGCTGCCTCGACATCCATGACTTCGGCCTTGCCGGCGCCGTACCCCTCGAGGAGGGAGAGCACGTACACCTCGTTCGAGGGGTCCTCGTCCATGGGATCTGCGCCCGATGGATCAGAGGGAGCCCCCGAGGGTTCCGCGTGGTTCGAGGGGTGCGGCTCGAAGGTGACGGACGGTTGAGCGACGTCCCGAGCGAAGACGTTCGGGGGGACGGTGATTCGTCCCGATGCGATCTTGGCAAGCTCGTCCGCCTCCTCGTTGTACCGTCGGGGCACGTGATTGAGCTCGATGCCGTAGAACTTGTCCTCGAGGGCCCGCACGGCCTTGCAGTACGCCTCCATCTTGTCGTCGTGGCAGCTCGCGCTCTTCATGACCTGGTCGATCACGAGCTACGAGTCCCCCCCAACGTCGAGGCATTTGATGCCTATTTTGATGGCGATTTTGAGGCCGCAGAGCAGGGCCTCGTACTCAGCCATGTTGTTCGACGCGGGGAAGTGAAGGCGCACAGTGTACCGCTTGTGCTCCCCGAGGGGTGAGACGAAGAGCAGGCCCGCACCCGCTCCTGTCTTCATCACTGAGCCATCGAAATACAGAGTCCAGCATTCCGCCTGGATCTGTGGCGGCGGCAGTTGTGTGTCCGTCCACTCGGCTACGAAATCTGCCAAGATTTGGGACTTGATTGCCTTGCGCGGGGCGTAGGCGAGCGTCTCCCCCATCAGCTCCACCGACCACTTGGCAATCCTGCCCGCCGCATCCGGGTTGCGGATGATTTCTCCTAATGGAAAGGAGGAGACCACCGTGACGGGATGGGCTTCAAAGTAGTGGCGGAGCTTGCGCCGCGCAAGAACCACTGCGTAGAGCAGCTTCTGAACTTGTGGGTAGCGCGTCTTGGTGTCGGACAAGACTTCGCTGATGTAGTACACCGGCCGCTGAACCGGCAAGGCGTGCCTCTCCTCTGTGCGCTCCACCACGATTACGACGCTGACCACCTGGGTAGTCGCAGCCACGTAGAGGTACAGAGGCTTGCTGTCTTGCGGCGGTGTGAGGATTGGGGCGTGGGTAAGGGACGCCTTCAGCTTGTCAAGTGCCTCCTGGGCCTCGGTGGTCCAGGAGAAACGCTCATGCTTCTTGAGGAGTCGATAGAGGGGCAAGCCCTTCTCGCCGAGCCGCAAGATGAAGCGGCTCAAGGCGGCGAGGCACCCTAGCACCCTTTGAACCCCCTTGAGGTCCCGAATCGGACCCATCCGCTCGAGGGCCGCAACCTTTTCGGGGTTGGCCTCGATGCCTCACTGGGAGACTATGTATCCTAAAAGCATGCCCCGTGGCACGCCAAAGACACATTTTTCGGGGTTCAGTTTAACCCCGTTGGCCCGTAGGCAGCCGAACGCGATGTCGAGGTCGTTATCCAGGTTGTCCGCCTTCCTGGTTTTCACAACTATATCATCCACGTATGCCTCAACGGTTCACCCGATGTGGTCTCCGAAGACGTGCTGCATACACCGCTGGTACGTTGCGCCCGCATTTCGGAGGCCAAATGGCATCGTAACGTAACAGTACATCCCGAACGGCGTGATGAACGAAGTCGCGAGCTGGTCAGACTCCTTCATTTTTATTTGGTGGTACCCGGAATAGGCATCAAGGAAACAGAGTAGCTCACACCCGGTGGTCGAATCAACGATCTGATCGATACGTGGCAAAGGAAAAGGAACTTTAGGACATGCTTTATTAAGACTAGTGTAGTCTACACACATCCGCCACTTCCCATTCTTTTTCTTTACTAGTACAGGATTAGCTAGCCACGTAGGGTGGAACACTTCCTTGATGAACCCAGCCTCGAGGAGCTTCCGCAGCTCCGCTCTGATCGCCCGCCGCCGCTCCTCGTCGAAGCGGCGGAGCCGTTGCTGCACGGCGCGGGAGTGAGGTAGGATGTCAAGGGAGTGCTCGGCGACCTCCCTCGGGATGGCTGGCATGTCCGAGGGGCTCCACGCGAAGATGTCGGCGTTGGCGCGGAGAAAGTCGACGAGCACCACTTCCTATTTCGGGTCGAGGGTAGAACTGACCCTCAACGCCTTGCCCTCGGGGGCAGCAGGGTCGAGGGGCACCTCCTTGGTCTGCTCAGCAGCCTCGAAGCTGTCGGCATGCTTGGCGGTGGAGTTGAGGTCCTCGTTGACCATCTTCTTCATGTTGTCCACCAGCGCTTTGTCCAGCGCCAAGGCCTCGGCGTGTTCCACGCATTCGACGTCGCAGTCGAAGGCGTGCTCGATGGATGAGCCCACGGTGATGACGCCGTTGGGCCCCGGCATCTTCATCTTGAGGTAGGTGTAGTTGGAGACTGCCATGAACTTGGTGTAGCAGGGCCGCCCGAGTATGGCGTGGTACGCGCCCCTGAACCCCACCACCTCAAAGGTGAGTGTCTCCTTGCGGTAGTTGTCCGGTGTGCCGAACCAGACTGGCAGGTCGATCTGTCCGAGGGGCTGGACGCGCTTGCCCGGCGCGACGACATGGAACGACGTCGTGCTGGGCCGCAGCTGGTCCAACCCGATCCCCAGTAGGCGCAGTGTGTGCGCGTAGAGGATGTTGAGGCTGCTGCCTCCGTCCATTAGGACCTTCAAGAACCGCGCGTTCCCGATGACTGGGTCGACCACCAGCGGGTACTGATCCGGGTTGGGGATGCGGTTCGGGTGATCCTCACGGCTGAAGGTGATGGCGTCCTTCGACCAATCGAGGAAGGAAGGAGGAGCCTTCTCCGTGGCGTGAACCTCGTGCCGCTCCCGCTTGCGCTGGCGGCTGGACATGTCGACGGTCGGCCCCCCGAAGATGAGGAAGACGTTCTCTACGGCGGGGAAGCCGCCGGCGTCGCCATCACCCCCGTCCTTCTTGGCCTCGTCGTCCTTCGCGGCGGCGCGACCGTAGAACCGCTTGAGCATGTCGCACTGCTCGAGGGTGTGGTTGACCGGTGTCTTGTGGTAGGGACACGGCTTCTTCAGCATGTCGTCGAACACTCCCGGACCTCGAGGGGCCGGTCGAGGGCCCCGTCGAGCCGGGTCAACAGCAAGGGCCTCGCCGTCGTCGTCGTCACGTCCCTGCTCGCGCGCCTCGCGGCGCGGCTTCTTTCCCTTCTTGCCCCGCTTGTTCTTCTGGCGGAGCTCCTTGGACTTGCCGCCCTCCGCGGGCGTGTCGTCCGCGCGCTTGCCTTTCTTGTCGTCGAAGATCGCCCCCACCGCTTCTTCGCCCGAGGCAAAGCTGGTGGCAATATCGAACAGCTCGTTCGAATACCGGCGGGCTGCGCCCCAACTCGCGCACGAGGTCCCGGCATGTGGTGCCCTCGAGGAAGGTGTGCACGATCTTTGACTGCGCCACGCTCGGGAGCTCGGTACAGCGCTTGGAGAAGCGTCGTATGAAGTCCCGGAGCGATTCGCCGGGCTTCTGGGTGCAAGAACGCAGATCTCAGGAGTTCCCAGGGCGCACGTAAGTGCCCTGGAAATTTCCCACGAACGTGCGGACCAGGTTGTCCCAGTTGTGGATCTGGCTGGCCGGCAGGTGCTCGAGCCACGTTCGCGCCGAGTCAGCGAGGTGCAGGGGGAGGTTGCGGATGATGACCTCGTCACTGGTGGCTCCGCCCAGCTGGCACGCTAGGCGGTAGTCGTTGAGCCACACACGGGGGCCTGTCTCCCCGTTGTATTTGACGATCGTCGTGGGCTGGCGGAAGCGCTGGGGAAAGGCTACCGTGCGGATCTCCCGGCTGAACACACGGGTTCCCGGGAGCTCCGGCGTCGGTGAGCGATCTTCCCCACTGTCGTAGCGTCCGCCCCGCCAAGGGTGGTAGCCTGCCGTCGCCCGTGCCTCTGCGTTGCTCGTCCGTCGGGCGTTGATGATGTTGCGAGCGTCGCCATCTCGGGCTTGCCCGCGCGTGTCGAGGAGCCGCTCTTTGGCCGGCGTGCGCCCGGTTGGCGGGGCGCTCCGTCGCTCCGCCCGCGTGCACCGAGGGTTTGGGGCCTTGCGCGCCCCCATCGTCCTGCGCGCTCCCCTGTTGGCGGATGCGGGACGCTGAGCTTTCGTCCTGTTGGACGGCCGCTTGCTCGATGAGCGCCTACGCCTCGCGGTGCAGGTTCCGCGCCTCGGGTGTCGAAGGGGCGGGCATGGCCCGCAGCAGTGTCGCGGCGGCGATGAGCTTTTGGCTCGCTCGCGGGGGCGTATCCGGGTTGTCGACGTTGAAGTCGGCGTTGATGCGATCGCGGGCTTGCTTGCCCAGCTCTCGCGCGCGTTCGCCGCGCGCGGAGGCTTCTCCCGCGATGGAGGCGCAAAGCAACCGCACTGTGCGGTACTCTTCCGCCAACTTGGCCTCGAGCTCGCGCGCCTGGGCCAGCTGCGCGTTGATGTCGACCCCCCTTGGCGGTGAGGAGGGAGGGGCGCTTGCCCCCGCGGCCAGGCGCGATCCAATCCCCAGAGCAGGAGGAACCTCTCCGTCGCTGGCGCCTGCCATGTCGGTGGCGTTTGCTGGGTCGTTGGCGATGACGATGCAGCACTCCCGCACGGGGTCGTAGCTCCCAGCGCTGGAGTCGTCGGAGCAGCCGAACCAGTAGTCCGTGGCGTCGAGGAACCGCCTGAACATTACTGGGTCCGGCACACCGGAGAAGTCCCACTCCGCATATCCATGTGAGGTGGCGGGTGGCAGCGCGTCGACGGAGCCTAGGGATGACTCGTCGCCGGCGGAGGCGCTAGGGTCCCTGGCAACCAAGATGTGGCGGCCAGGGGGAACCCTACGCATCGTCGTGTTGACTCTGGCGTTGGTGGCGTAAGCCGTCGCGGCGCCGCGCAGACCGATGGGGAAGCGTGGTCCGGAGACCGAGCGCTCCCCTGCCGGGGCGGCTGTCGTTGCGGCCGACGGGCGCATCGCGTGGCGATGCGCGCCGCATGCCGGCGCTCCGACCGCGCCCGACGCGAGTGCCGGCCGGAGCGGCGGCGGCGCCGTGGCGCCGATGGACCAGCAACGTCCGTGCTGGCGGGCGTTGTGTCGTGGTGACGCGTGCAGCGGCAACCGGGGCGGACCCATCTTGGCGCCGCGCGCGGAGCTCCTCACGTTTAGTGAGGCGCATCAGGTAGTTGTTCCCCGTGGCCTGAAAGTTCAGGCCCCCGAACCGGATTTCGAACACGGCGGGGAGGGGCTCCGAGCTGCCCATGGAGTAACGCTGACTGCTGTACTCGGTGCGAATCACCATCGAGAGAGCTGATGACGGGCGATCTTCAGCGCGCGTGCCCCACGGTGGGCGCCAACTGTCGGTGCGGAATGTAGTCCCGACACTAACTAGTAATAAGCGTTGAGATCTGTCCCTCAATGGTCGGTGCTAAGAAACTGGAGACACGGGGTTTATCCTGGTTCCGGCCGGGGCCGTACGTCCAGCAATGGTGAAACGACCCGGATTCCCGCGAACGGAATCCCGAATCTTAGCACCTCGGTGGTAGTCCCAGGAGGGCTACCACGTGCAATCCCTGTCTCAGCGATTCCAAAAAATCCATACAGAAAGATAAATACAGTAAAGTAGAGTACAACATTTATTTTATTACATTAATCAGAGTACATCTCTTCGGCACATGCCGGATACAAGTCCATCAGGACTGAATCAAACAGAAATAAAACGTCTAGCAGCGGCTTCATGAAAGCGCGGGAAACTCCATATCCGCAGGCAGCTCAAGTGTAGGAAGAGCTCTAGTCCACCCAACCGTCGTTGTCGAAGTCGTAGTCCGGCCGCGCGTCGAGTCACTGTGGTCTACCCGATAAGCGGGTAGGTCATGTCAGCTTACCAACAAAGAGGCAAAAGCGGTGTATATTCTACTATGCATGAGGTATTCCTAATCTGGCTGTAGAAGGCCTAAGCGAAGCAGCAGTGCAACATACAAGGTAAGCAGAATATAGCAAGGAGGTCCACACCTCGGGGAAGCTTCCGCTTCCTAGGTCCACACCTCAGGGGTCCACACCCCGCTCAAGGATTACCACGCCAAAATACCGGATCTCAACCACGATCCAGAACCCATCTCTCATCTGCGATGTGGGGCCCACCGGCTCCTATCCCCACATCTCAACGGCCGAAGCCGGGCTCACACACTCGGGGGAGAGAAGAAGCACAAGAGAAGTGTGGCTAGTCAGGTGAGAGATCGAAAGACTGTCCATAACCAGTGGACACGGACTATAGCTATAGGTTTAACACTCTGCAGAGGTTGTACAACTGTACCCGCCCGAATAGGTCCGAACCGGCCGTCACCGTGTCCGACCCTACCATACGGCCGAAGCCCAAGTGAGTGGATAGTACCCTTCGCATCTCCGAGCTCCGGCCCGGCCTCCGCGCAGCTCATACTACCCGCGAGAGGTCCCTCGAAGCTGTGGAACCCTTCCCTGGCCTCGCCAGGGCAAAGTCTACTAAGGAGGGAAAGACCACTCCCGACACGATCACACCGATCCTCCAACAGGAGGGGTGCTATCCACTACAAGTCTCACCCCGCACCCCCGCCCAATACAAGGCGGGCGGTCTGTACGAAAGTAGTCATTCGAAACAAGGTCAACTGACGATCGGTCCTTAAGGGGCCGAGAGCGAGCACTCAACATCTCCATCCCACACGACACGACCCTTGGGTAAGAGGCCAGATCGCATCTTCCCTCGGCAGCCGTTCACAAGTAACCAGCGGCTCGCTCCCGCCAAAACACAGCAAGGGGGTACACAACCCAGAACGCACGCTAGAATCACACCGAGATGCCCACATCTCAGCTCAAACCCAGAGCAACATCCATAATCAAACAACAAAAGTATGGATAGTTGAAGTAAGGGACTAGCTAGGGGTCTGTAGCTAGTCCCGCAGGTAGCAGCACAAGGAACAGGATATATCAAAACATCAAGGCATGGCTATTAAACGGGTTATGCAAATCAACAGATCAATGCATTAAAGTAAAGCACTAGCAGCTACATAGCAACATAGGATCTATATGGTTGGGAGTGACATGACACCTTCGTTGCCGTTGAAGCGCCGTCGTCCGAGCAAAGGTACTCGGGGTCCTCCACGTCCTCCTGGTCGAAGCTCGGGTCTGCGGCACGAGATTCGACGCGAAAATATAAATACGGTGCACATCTAAGCAATAACTCCAACTAAAATCCAATTTAGAAGATCCAAATGTTCCCAAACTACCTACAATCAGCAAGGTTTCGCAAATACGGATTTATAGAAATTAGTTTTGTATTTTTCGGAGCTTCTTAGAATTTATTATGAATTTTTAAAGATTAAAAACATTTTCTGGAATTTTTAACAGAAAAGAAAAGGGTGTTCTCGTTCCCTGGGCCAAAGGTGGGCTGAAAAGGGTATCTGGGCCAAAAACAGCCCTCTGGGCTCGGTCCATCGGGCCCTAGGCAGAAGAAGTCCAGAGAGCCTCCCTGAACTCGTTTGCTGCCACTCTCTGAACGTGCTGGGCTTCAAAAGCGGCCCATCGAGTTGGTTTCGGCCCAATCGGCCCGCGCAACTCAGCCTACTAGAGGGGGCGACAGTAGTCTGGAAATCCCCCCTCCCCTGAAACTTATTCTACTCTGGGCCGGCGGCCTGCTAACGGACAGCTGGGCTTAGGGCCCAGGTCTGGCTAGCGGCCCGCTTCTCCTCCCAACCGGCGCAGCTCACTTCGCCCACCAGGTGTTCGACGAATCGACCAGAGGCGCGGCGGACGCGCGGCGCGTCGCCGCGCACCGGCAACCACTCGCCGAGGTCCCCGCCAAGGCGCGCCGGGGTGCGGCCGGGCCGGGTTACACGCACACACACCCCCGCGAGAAACGTGAACACGGCTCAAGGTCCGCGCGCGTGGAACGCCCGCACGCGAAGCTCACGGGGGCGGCGGGGCCACGGCCATGGCGCGCATGGGTGCGGCCGGCCGGCGCCCGCGCCCACCACCACCTCGCAACAAGACACCCACGCGCACGAAGGCCGGGGCCGCGCAAAGACGTCTCGCATCCTCCCGCGACGGCTCGCCCGAGAACACGCCGCGGCGGAAAGGCAACCCTTTTCCCCGGCCGGCGGCGCGACGCGCGCGTTCGGCGCGGCGCACGACGGCGCGCGCGCACGACAACGCGGCACGGGGTGCTCCCCAGCCCTACCTGCAGATGCCCCAAGAACCCAAAACGGCGACAGCACTGGGACGTCACAGCTTGGGGTAGCCACGACCCCAGGCTGCCGCTGGCACGTCGCGACGCGGCGTCGCCCTTGGGGAGGCGGCGGTGCGGCGCGCTCGGACAAAGGCGGCTCGATGGCACGCGCACAGGCAGAACAACTATGGCGTCCGGCGCAAGGAGAAGCGAGGGAAGACCACGGTGCTCACCGTGGGTCGGCGGTGTAGGCGTAGCAGGCCTGGCGTGGGTGGCGGCGCGGCGTCGGTGTCCACGGCGTCGCTCGATCCCCTGTTCCGGTCCGGCTCCCCTTCGCTCACGAACGGAGCCTCCCCCTCGTCCGGCTCCTCACGAACCCGTCCCCGCTCTCCGCAAAGAACGCGCCGGCGGCGGCGCACGTCGGTTCCCGCCTCGCCTCTTCTCCCCCAGCTCTCCCTTTCTTCCTCCCGTCCTCCGGCGGAGCGGCACGGGCAAGGGGGCAAAACCCCAAGTGGGTTGGTAGCGGTGGTCGGTTGGCTCTGGCCCTCCACCCCCTTTTGAATCCACGGCGCTGCGAGACCAAGGCGAAATCTCTGGTCTGCCCCCGGCTTGGCCCGCCCGGCGCCCGCGGCGGCGCCCGCCTCTCCCTCACTCGCGTCCGTGGACCCGGGGCTAGGCGCGGGGCGGATATGACCTTTCCTCCCTCTCGGCCCCGGCTCGGTCCGCGCGCTCGCGAGCCCGCGCCCCGGCGTGCGCGCCGGCCGGGGTGGCTCGGCCGCGCCCCGCGCCGCGCGAGCGGGTGCGGCGGGACCGGCGCGCGCGCGCGCGCGGGCTGGTTGGCTGGCTCGCGGGTTAGGTGAAAAGGGGAAGGAAAGGGCTGACATGCGGGGACCACCGGTCAGCGGGTGTAAGAGGGAGTGATGGGGCGCTGCGGGCTAGCTGGGCCTTAGGTTGGCACGGGTTGGGCCGACCGGGTTAGAAAGGGAGAAGAGCGGCCCGGTTAGCTGAAAAAGCCTTAGCAAATTAAAAGCACAAGCTACAACTAGGGATTGAAAAGGGATTTGAATTTGATTTCCAATCAAATTCAAACTTCACTCAAATGAACTCCAAACAAATCAAAGAAAAACCAACTCACTTATTATACCATATTTTAAATATAAGTTTTATAAATAGGATAAATTAGTGGAGAATTTGGTGAGAGGCTAGCAATTTTGGCTCAAATATTGATAGCACCCAATTGCAAGCAAAAAGTTTTAAATTTTCGCAAAATTCACACACCTAGATTCCTGGGTTGTTACAAATGGTGTGCTCGAGGCACTGTATTGCTTTGCACTGGGGTGCCTGTAGTGGGGCGGCTACAAGCGAGGCGGGAGAGGAGGCATGGCCTCCAAGTCCCAAACGGAGTGATTGAGGCGAGTGCCAAAATCGTGGGAGAAGACGGGGAGCGGGTGTGCGATGTCCCCCCGCAGCGAGGGGGATCACCTTCCTTTTATAGACCAAGGAGAGGGTGATTTACAGGCGTGCTGCACTGTTTAGCTACATGTGGAGGTATGGCGTACAGCGCCGGGGAGTTGGCGGCCGTCCTAGCGGTCCTTGCCCCGGCCTTGTCGTTGTGGCGCGTCCCGTACTTGAACAGGGGCGGCTTCGAGGGTGATGGCGTAGTGGTTGGCCGGGGCGTCCCCAGACGGGCTCGAGGAGGCCGCTGACGGTGATCCGTATGGGGTACAGTGGCAGGCGTGGCGGCGTCCAGTCCCCGCGCGCTCAACAGCGCCGGAGTTGTTGTAGCAGTGCCCGGCGTGGCGCTGCAGGGGCGGGGATGGCGCTCCGCCGGCCTGACGTCATGGTTTGACCCTGCAGAGTCACGAGAGGGGGTTCGAGGGTGCAGCCGGCCCCCCTTCGAGGGCGCGGCACTTTAGCCGTACGGGAGTGGGCGGCACAGTGTCACGGAGCTGACACTGGCCATATCGCACAGTTCCCCACAGTGGCGGGGATGGGTTCCCCCTAGGGAGTTGGCGAAACAGCGCCGGGGCGTGATTCCCAGGCGCGTGATGGCGCGGCTCTGCTGTGTCAGGGCATTAAATGCACGTACCCACGTGCGGGAGCAGGTGCGCTCGCGAGGAGCCGTCGAGCGAGGCGGAACCTGCTCGAGGTGGCGTGAGCCCTCGAGCGAGGCAGAACCCGCTCGAGGTGGCGTGAGCCCTCGAGCGAGGCAGAACCCGCTCAAGGTAGGTGTTGGCCCTCAAGCGAGGCGGAACCCGCTCGAGGGAGGCATTGGCCCTCGAGCGAGGCGGAGCCCGCTCGAGGGAGGCGTTGGACCTTGATTGGGCCACCCCAGTGGGCCGCGGGGGCCACTACAGCGTGGCCGTGCCATGTGTGTGTGTTTGGGTAAGATGTGCGTTTTACTTTTGTCTTTTTGCAGGTTTTAAGCAGGGTTCCCCAGGTTTTTTAGGGGACCCTCAGGGTTGTCCCCGACATGATGAACAAGGTGTTTCTGGAGTACTTGGATAAGTTCGTTGTGGTGTTTATTGATGATATTCTGGTTTACTCCAAGACTGAGGAGGAACATGAGGAGCATTTGAGACTTGTTTTGCAGAAGTTGAGAGAGCAGCAGTTGTATGCCAAGTTCAGCAAGTGTGATTTCTGGCTGAAGGAAGTCTCTTTTCTGGGGCATATTATCACAGATGGAGGTATCTCAATCGATCCAGCTAAGATAGAAGATGTGTTGAAGTGGAAACCGCCGAGGACAGTTAAGGAGATCAGGAGTTTTCTTGGACTTGCAGGGTACTATCGACGGTTCATCGAGGGGTTCTCCAAGATTGTGAAGCCTCTCACCACTTTACTGGAGAAGGATAGAGATTTCAAGTGGACTGATGCCTGTCAGGAGAGTTTTGAGGAGTTGAAGCGAAGGTTGACAACCGTTCCAGTGCTTGTGATGCCAGACTTACATAAGGGCTTTGATATCTACTGTGATGCATCTAGACAAGGTTTGGGTTGTGTTCTTATGCAGGAGGGACACGTCATAGCTTATGCATCGAGGCAGTTGAGGAAGCATGAGCAGAACTATCCTACACATGATCTGGAACTGGCAGCTGTGGTTCATGCTTTAAAGATCTGGAGGCATTACATCATGGGAACCAAGTGCCAGATTTACACAGACCACAAGAGCTTAAAGTACATCTTCACTCAGAAGGATCTTAACCTGAGACAACGCCGATGGTTGGAGCTAATCAAGGACTATGATTTGGACATACAGTATCACCCTGGAAGGCTAATCCGTGCGTATGCTTTGAGTCGGAAGGGACAGCCAACGCGCGACTTTGGCGTTCCACCGCTCGACGAGCTGATGAAGGAGTTCGAGGGACTCAATCTGGGGATAGCTGCTCACACTGAGGGAGTCACTTTGGAGGTAGAGTCTACTCTAAAGCAGCAGATTCATGAAGGGCAGTTGGAGGATGAGGAGATCAAGGAGATCAGGGACACCATGGAGAGGGGCAAGGCCCCGGATTTCACTGAGGATGATCATGGAACGATATGGTTCAAGAATCGGATCTGTCTGCCTGATGTGGGAGATCTCTGGAAGATGATCTTGAGAGAGGCCCATGATTCAGCTTATTCTATCCACCCTGGAAGTACAAAGATGTATCAAGATCTTAAGCAGAGGTATTGGTGGTGTGGGATGAAGAGGGATGTGGCCGCTCACGTTGCATTGTGTGACACGTGCCACAAGGTCAAAGCTGAACATCAGAGACCAGCGGGATTGCTTCAGCCATTGAAGGTGCCAGAGTGGAAGTGGGAAGAGATAGGCATGGATTTCATTGTTGGGTTGCCCCGTACTCGTGATGGTTACGATTCGATATGGGTTATAGTGGATCGTTTGGCAAAGGTTGCTCACTTCATACTAGTGCGTACCACTTATGCGGGGGCAAAGCTAGCTGAGTTGTACATGACCAGGATCATATGCTTGCACGGTGTGCCTAAGAAGATAGTGTCTGACAGAGGTACCCAGTTCACATCCCGTTTCTGGGAGAAGCTTCATGAGTCCATGGATACAAAGTTGAACTTCAGCTCAGCCTATCATCCGCAGGCAGATGGTCAGACTGAGAGGACGAATCAAATTCTGGAGGACATGCTAAGAGCTTGTGCTCTTAAGCATGGTGAGAGCTGGGACAAGAGTTTGCCGTATGCTGAGTTCTCCTACAACAACAACTATCAATCCAGTTTGAAGATGGCACCCTTTGAGGCACTGTATGGAAGAAAGTGCAGAACACCGTTGTACTGGAGTCAGACAAGTGAGAGTCAGTTGTTTGGGATAGACATCATCAAGGAGGCAGAGAGGCACGTTCAGATCATAAGAGAGAACTTGAGAGTTGCTCAGTCCAGACAGAAAAGTTATGCAGACGGGAAGAGAAGAGATGTATCTTTCCAGGAAGGTGACTATGTGTACTTGAAGGTGTCACCCATCAGAGGTTTGCACAGGTTTAAGGTGAAGGGAAAGCTGTCCCCTCGCTACATTGGGCCTTTTCAGATCTTACAACGAGTGGGAGAGGTAGCATACCGACTTGAGTTGCCAAAACAGCTTTCAGATGTGCATGATGTGTTCCATATCTCTCAGTTGAAAAGGGGTCTTAAGCCTCATGACAAGGAGCCATTGCCTATGGATGGGTTGGATGTTAAGGAAGATCTCACCATTACAGAACGACCTATCAGGATTCTGGACAGGTTGACACGGGTTACAAGGAACCGGACTTTCACAATGTGCAAGGTGCAGTGGAGTAATCATGCAGAGGATGAGACAACTTGGGAAAGAGAAGAGGAGTTGAAAGCAGAATATCCACATCTCTTTGATCCATCCGAATCTCGAGGGCGAGATTCATCTTAAGGAGGGTAGGATTTGTAACACCCTAAATTCCACTGTTTGATTTTAATTAAAAACTTGCTTAGCAACAATGCGATCTCGTCTAAGGAATATAAGGATATTGTGCTCTTATAGGCATTTAATCATTTTTCGTAATTAATTAATGAAATATGGGAGTTTACTGTTGCATACATGCTGGTGCATTGTTTTGAGTGTTTGAATTCAAACCTTAGTTTGAATTCATTTGTTTGAGTGGTTTTAAAATTTTGAAAAGGTTCTCTTCCTCCCTCCACTCTCTTTCTCTTCTTTTTGGCCCAACCCTGCTCCTCTAGCTCTGCTCCGCTCGCAGCCCGCCGGCGTCGTTGCGCTTTTGCAGCCCAATCCAGCGAAGTCTGACGGTGGCCCCTCGGCTTCCTCCCTTCCCCTGCGCAGGCAGTCCAACCCACCTTTCCTTTTCCGCCGCAGCCCCCGGCCCCGCCGTGCGCTTGAGGCCCGGGCCCGGCCCGCTCCCTCGCGCCCGCGCCGCCGCTCGCGCCTAACGGGTGGGGGCCACCCGTCATCCCCCACCTCCGGCCCGAGTCCGTCTCGGACTCGGCCCGCGCGCCGCCGTTTCCGCCTCGGGCCCATATCCCCAGCATGGACCACGCGCACCGGGGCTCCCCGACCCCCCCTATAAAGCCGCCGCCGCACCCCCTGGGGCCCTCACCCAAAACCCTAGCAGCCCTAGCGCCCGCCGCCGCCGGCGCTCAAACCCTAGCCGGCCGCCGTGTTGGACTCGTGCTTCCGCCGCCATTCGGTCGTCTTGGTGCTGCTCAGTGGAAACGCCGCGAGGTAAGGAGCCCTCTGGAGCCGTTTGGTTGGACGCTCGTGCACCGCGTCGCCGACTCGTCCTCGCCAGAGCGCCGCCACCGCCGCTGCTCGCCGTGAGTCGCCGCGCGTCGACGTCACCGCCTCGAAGCCCCCGTTGTGTTCGCGGACCGTGTGCCGTCGTCCCGGTGCCGTCCCCACGTTGAATGGTGCACCCCGCCGTCGTTTTCCCCGTTGCGCCGCCGCTCGCCGCCGCCCGCCGCCGCGACCGCGTCGCCGCCGGCCAAGCGCCGCTACCAGCCGCATGCAGTCGTCCTGGGCCGTCTGATGGCCATCCAACGGCCCGGATCGGTTTGAACCGGGTCAAACACCGGTCGACCCGCCTTACTCCACCCGCCGATGATCTCAGCCGCCCGATCTAGATCCAGCGGATCAGATCCATCCCTTCAGCATAACTGCGCATTTTTTCAGATAAAACCCCGGTTTTTCCCTATTTCACAAAAATATCCTTCCACCTTAGGAAAATCCTTTCAGTTAGGTCCTGTTTTCTTTAGTTTAGCCCGAAATTCAATTTTTTATTTACAGATTAGTCCTAAAACTTGTTTTAGCCATAACTTAGTCGTTTTAGCTCCGCTTTTAGCGTTCTTTATGTCCACGCGATCGTCTCGATGAATAGAATAGTTTTCTGTTGTTTTACTTCTGTTTGAGATGATTGGTGTATTGTTTCTTATTTGTTTCCATTGTATGCTTGTATGTGATGTGCGGAGCGTAGAGTACGACCAGTTCGGGGACTTCGCTACTGTTGAAGATTATCAAGACCCTGAGCAGTTTCCGGTGCTGGTAGAAGGCAAGTCCTTGCTGCATTCCCGTTAAATTCCTATTACAACATGCATTTTAATTACACTGTTGTTTATTATTGCTATGCATTAAATTGATGGGTCCTATTGCTAAGGTTCGACTAGCTTTGTTATCCTATGCCTTGATCAACCTGGGTTTACTTTATGTGGGGTAGCACATGCTAGCGCTTTACGTGGTTTCGGATGGTTTAAATGAACACTTGTTAATATGGATTTATTTATGCTATCATTCATGTAATGCAAGAACACTTTATGCTTGTTAATCGAAACATGGAGAACCACCCAGGAAAATAGTACTACCACAAGACATATGGCTCTGTCTTGGCTTATTAATTAGTGAACTAGGTGTTAGGTATGCTTTACCTGATAAGGGTTGGGGGCTAGCGGGTAGTGGCGTATGGACCTCCTCGGGCGTAGGTGTGGGCTTAGCTAAGACACGGTACTCGTCCGGGAGATTTATACGTTGCACTGACCAGGTAACCTAGCGGGCAGCCTTCATCTGGGGATCTTTGTAACGGCCTCGTAGCGTCCCTATGCAATCACACCTCGGTAGTGTGGTATGGTGTCTTGCAAACACCACATGGTTGGGTCTAAAACTCTTTTGGGTTTTTACGCGACTTGTGGGTAAAGATGTACAACCTCTGCAGAGTGTAAAACTAACTAGTGAGCCGTGCCCACAGTCAAGGGCGGCCTGGACCCTCACATGATTAATTCTATGAAAGATGGAACTTTTCTTGTGCATTACATTTTATGGATCTGTTGCATTTTATTATCTGGGTTTGGTATATACTTACACTTGCTAGTAACAATTGCTTAATAAAATTTGACCAACTAAAATACTGACTTGCTTATGAACCATCAGCTTCCACCATAAAGCCTTGCATGTTGTTATAGAACTTTTCCCTTGTTGAGTACGACATGTGTTCATGCTTGTTGTTCCTTTATTGCATCTACACTACCCGGCTGCTGCTCAGATGGACGTTTTGAGGACTACAATGAAGAATTCGAGGGGTTCTAGGCGTTCGTTCTCCAGTCAGCTGCCTGTGGAGGACTTCTACGTGTGTTACTTTTCCGCTGTTAGCTACTCGCACGTTTGTTTAGTTGAGACATTCGGTCATGTAATAACTGTTTAATACTCTCTTTACGCTTTACACTGTGTTTTTGGTATTCACTGCGTCGATGCATGTGTGTAACTTGATCCTAGCGCACATGTATTCTTGCATTCGGATTTGCCCTTAAATCCGGGTGTGACAGACGTGAACACAACAGGAAGCGGAACGAACGGCGTAGACGTCTCCGTGAATCACTCCCCATACGGAATCTCACAGAGGCCCTTGACGAAGTCGAAAACCAGGTGCACATGACCCCCGAACAGTGCCTCATGTCTATCACCACGATAGCACGCCAAGCTCAGGGGATGCGCGCAGGTGAAGTCATCGCCAAGCTCGCGGAGGATGCCTACTTCATGAGAGTCAACAACAGAGTCGCTCAAGTACCTCCCCTCAGAACTCGCGAACCCGATAACAATGAAGCCACAAGCCGCAGCCCAGCGGGCAATGGACACAACCGTACTCGAGGAGAACTACCGCAGAACCCCAATCATACTAGGGCATCGGCTGGTGGGCCTTCTCAGGGTGGTAACAGCACTGACGTCGTACGTGCCCTTCACCGACACCCACCGGCCCACCAGGACTTGGATCCAGCAGTTCAGCGTACGTGATGCTAACTCTTATTTTCAATGTTTGTATGCATTTTAAACGAATGTGACGATGGATCTTTGTGTGTGTGTGTGCAGGGTGACTACATGGCGGACAAGGTCGACGACCCGACGTTAGACAGGTTTTTGGAGGTCTACCTGCTCTGACTGTTCGGGTGGGTGCTGTTCTGCGAGTCAGTGGGAGACTCGGTGTCGAGGTACATCCCCTGGGCTCAGAAGATCACTGACGCACCCCTCGACCAGATGCCCCAGATCAGCTGGGGTTGCGCTGTTCTGGCAGCTATCTACAGGGGGCTATGTTTGTTAGTGTCGAGGCCGGGGAGTAAGGAGGGGATCCTCCTGGGGTGCCGTCTCCTGCTGCAGATATGGGTCCACGAGCGGTTCGACATCGGTCGGCCCAAGGCCGACCTCTCAGAGTACCAGACGCTGCCCGAAGACACCGACCCAGCAGACCTCCCCACCATGGGTTCTCTGTGGTGCCTCCGGAAGGTAATGACCTTTCTTATCTTTTTCTTCGCGTTATGAGTTCTTTAGTTCGATTCAATTAACTTTTCATGTTCTTTGCAGCACGTTTGGGCTGGGGAGCAGCCAGAGAAGGCGTACAAGGACTTTTCATGTTCTTTTCAGATCGGCCCGATGGTGGATGCCCAGGTCCGGTGGATGCCGTACACTCCTGCCATGGTCACTGCTCGCGCACCACAGGGCTCTCGTCCCTATGCTCCCGAGACCAGGCGTACTGGATGACGCTGCGACGATTGGTCTTCGACGTCTACGTTGAGGAGTACGCCGTCCACCGGGTGATGAGGCAGTTCGGCCTCTTCTAGGAGGCACCAGTACCCGCTGCGCCACGTCTGCCGCCTACAGCGTACAGGTGAGCTACCATTTGCCAGTTATAATTATTTTCCGTTACAAATAGTCAGTTGCCAATAATTTTCTGTTTCATCTATTCTAGGTGGACGCATAAGGGTGTGTCTGCAGCGACGTCGTTCCTTGACAAGCTGCAGCCGTACGTGGACGAGTGGCCGTCCGCGGCGCACGAGGAGAACGTCATCACCGAGCACCACCTTCACGACGGCGCGACCTAGGGAGCGTACCTTCAGTGGTACCACCTGAGGACGTGGACGTGGGTAACGTACGTGCCTGCTACCCCGCCACCGCCATCGGTCTCGGACCACGACAGGATCCTATCGGACACCACGTACCCGGTGCGCCGAGAGTCCGAGACCAGACCGCCGACACAACGGTAAGCTATGATACTACAAACATATTACATTCATATGACTTTTCATTATAACATGTGTTTCTAATTTTGTGAGCAGCACGACGTGCTTGCTGAGATCGTGCGGCTTGCAGCGTCCACGAGGGAGCAGTGCTTTAACTGGGGGGCTCAATAGCACCAGAGCACGTCCTACAGGATCATCGATGCTACCATGAGGTACTCCGCCGTCATGAACTACGCCGGGCCCGTAGAGATTCCTCCCCTTCCGCGCCACCCAGCGTCATCCTCGAGCTCCACCTCGACAGCGGCTTCGCAGCCGACGCCTTCCACCCTTGCCGGCGGCTTCTCGGCTCCGACGGCACAGCAGCAGCCATAGGCGTAGGGCCCGCACACCTACGTGCAGCGACCGTTTGTTCCCCCAGCGCAGGTACTTTCAGTGGACCTTATTTTCAACTAATGCACGAAATTGTTGTGTGTTTGTAGTTATACTATATTCTAATCGTACATGGCGACCGCCGCTCTTTCCGACAGTCGGGTCTCGACAGCCGGAGACAACGACACCTAGAGCGTCGATCTTTCCGCTAGGAGGCTTCAGACCACCGGTCTTTCAGTTTGTGGCGGCAGATATTCCTTCCTTGTCCACTCCGACTATGTTCCAGCCTGGTTTCGACGCGACCACCGAGGACCAGCTGGGCTGGGATGAGTCTGGGTACGGTGACATTATTGCGACCATGGATGCCCCGCAACAGGCCGAGGAGGTTGGCCCGTCACAGTTGGCACAGGCACCGGTTGGGACTCAGCCGACACAACCACTGGGCGGAGCGACCCCAGCGGCCGGCGGAGCGACACCGGCCGACGGAGCGACATCGGATGCTGAAGGCTCGTCGCAGGCCGCCATGGCGACACCGTCTCTCAACCAGCTCGGACCGCGGGTGGTCAGGGCACCTGACCCATGGACGTACGACCGGGACCACACCTGGGCTGGCGCTAGAGCTGTTAGGCCGAAGAGGCACCGACGCATTTAGATGTAGTAGTACTTTTATCATGATTTTGTATAAACTATTTACATCTACTCATCGATTATGATATTCCCTTATGTTTATGCTTACACTTATCAGTTTGTTGTTTTTTAAAAAGGTTAAAAGTGTTTTAAAAATAAAAAATGTAAAAATATAAAATGGCCTTACCGCCACGTGGCACGGTGGTAGGGGCTTGCCGCCGTGGCGCTGGGCGGCAGGGTCCTGGCGTCGTGCCGCTCTCCTGCTGCCGTACCTGCCGCCGTGGGGTACGACGAAAGATGTATATTTCTCGAAATTTTTGGTTCGTCTATTTATTTTTTAAAAAATCAAATATATATATGTATATATATATATATAAATAAATAAATCAAACACTAGAGAAGTCTCTGACCACACGGCCCATATATCAGCCCAATAGCAGCAATTAAACAGCCCAATTGACAGCACACGAGGACTAGCCGCAGAAAAAAGGAGCCCCGGCAACAGGCATCTCGTCGCCGGCACCGGCGCCGGCGCGCCGCGCCCCCATCTATGTCGCCAGGTGCAGCAGCGTCATTCAGCACCGCCGGATGCCCCGCCTCACTCTTTACCGCCTATCGACGCCGGGATGCTATACCGCGCTCGTCCCCATCACGACATTGGTCATCGCGGAGTGGTTTCTGACCGGTTGTGCCGGTCGCCGCCGTCGAGGTGCCAGGCCACGGTTGGGAATGACTAGATCGAGAGGAGGGAGGATGAAGAAGAGGTCAGGCAGGACGATGCCATCACGAATGGTTGGAGGATCCGTTCCATGATATGCTGTTATGTGACTGCTGACGCGAAGAAGGATCTCCCGACGGTGACGCCGCAATCCTCGAGCTCGCACGCCCCCATCCTCTATGATGGGGTGGACAAGCGCAGCCGGCGGCGACGCGAACGCGTGACCTGTCGCGCACCAGGACCGGGAGAGGAACTCGAGCGGTTCAGCAGCAACTTCGGTGGCCGCAGCTCGCCGCCGGCGAACACTGTTTTGCCTCCTCCTCACGGCGTCCAGACTGGGCCGCATCGTCCTCATGGGCCAGCAAGTCTGCTCTATTTCTGTTGCGTTGATACTGAAGGCTACAGAACTTATGACCATAAAGCATATGCTTCACGTGAAGGTTAAATGTTTTTTGTCAAACAATGTTTTTCGGGTCTCGGACAGTTGCGCAAATAGGGTACACAGGAAATACACCTCGGACGGTCGCGCCTGCACTGTCCACGGCCGTTGGAACTCCGCGTGAGCCAGTCATGGAATAAGAAAGGACTCGCCTCAGGGAAGAAGTTGCGTCCATCCATCCTCCCGAGCCGGAAGCTCCGCTCCATGCTCGGAGGACGCCAAAGGAACCGCCGGGTCCCTGACCCACTGCCCTTGTGCAGCCCTGCTGCACTCGCCTGGAGCTCCCTTGCAACCGGCTGCCACGTCGGGAAAGGCTGCGCGCGCCCCTGGACACGCTGCCTCTACCTCCCGCACGCTCGCCGGCGCACTGCTCCCTGAGCCGCCGCGCCGCCAGTAGCCCCGCACTCCTCCCGCGCGTGAGCCGCTGGGTCCTTTGCATTTGCTCCGCTCCTCCCTGCAGCAAGCGTCGCTGGTCCTCCCACGTGCAGGGGCCTTGCCCTGCCACGCGCTTGGAGGAACCGATCGGGAGGGAGCCTGCGCCGTCGGAGCTCGCACGTGCTTGCCTCTGCCGCAATGTCACCGTCCGTTGCGCAGGGCCCTGCCCCCGTGCGTCGTCCGATGTTGCCCTACACACTACACGGTCGGTCAACCTTCATCTAGCAAATAGTCGGACTATGCAGTTGACTAAACGAATAAAAAACAGAATACACGGGATTAAACGGATTAAACGGCCTACACGGCCAACACACAACTGTTTACGGCAACATTGGCGTTGTCTGCGCGCACGCCGCCTAGAGGTCGCATCCCACGCGAGCCTGTGCGCTCGCACGCAGCACGCGCTCCGCACGAGCGTCTGCGCCCACCCTAGGCGTCGCCTGCCTCCCACCATCTACACGGCGCCCGGAATCCGCTGATTCCGCACCTCCATCGCTCGATCCGCGGTCGCTACCGCCAGAGCCGATCGCTGGGGAGGGCTGTGGGAGGTGGCCGCCTACCGAATTCGGGCCGGGGAAGTGCGCCGCCGCCAGAGTGGGCCCTCCGTCGGGCTAGGGTTTGGTTGGGGTGGAGCACTGGAAAGATAAAAGGGGTCGGAAGGATAGACCTCTGATAACAATTGTTAACCCAAAGGAATCTTTTCCATTCACCACACCCGCTAAAGAGGTCCATATATATAGGCCGGCAACCAAGAGGTACCTTGGTGGCTAAGCATAGAGGGGAAAATAGAAATAAAACTACTAAAATATCTAAGCTACTAGATTTACTACTAACAGTATGGAGTCTGCTGGACAGATATACAACACAAGAAAGGCCTCTATGTTGCTACCTGGTATAACTCAGAACAGTATTGTACACAGCAGCGAATATTTTGAGTGCCAATGAATTATGGCCACCCACAATACAATGGACAATCACTATTAAGTGGCAATTTGATCAGGCCACTTAATATTACAATACAGTAACAAACAAGAAATTCCTGCAAAGTTGACCAGAAATGAGAGTTATCAACAAACCAAAAACAAGTGAGCAAAACACAACACTAGATAGGCCAGCCTCGAGCACGGAGGCGAATGGCCCGGGAGGCCATGGCTCTCAAATTGTCTCGGGCTGTGGACACTGTGTTCCTTGGTTGCCTCTCCTGATCAGGCTCCTCAAAGGCATTCATGAATTCCTCCTGCTGCAGCCTGTAAGCTAATGCGGCATCCTCAGATGGATCTGATCTTACAGCACTCCTTGTGTTGACCAACTGTGAAGCTGGGACGAAGGCGCTCCTGCTGCTGTTGCTGTTACCCCTTGTGCTACCATGTGTGTTAATGAAGTTCCCACTGGTGTTGCTGCTTGCTGTGCTAGCAGGTGTGATGAAGGTCCTGTGGCTGCCTCGGGTTCTGCCTTCTGTGATGATGCCACCATTGCTGTTCCTTGTTCTCATGCCATGGCCACCTTGTGAAAAGATATTACGTCTTGGGGGGCTATGGCTGATATCCTCGTGGCATAATGAAGGTGATTTGATTGAAGTCCTTCTTGCCTCTACATCGCTGGGAAACAAGAGCTGAATGGTGTTCCAGAGCACAGTATTGATGGTGCATGATCTTGAATTGCTGCAGGTTCAAAATAATTTAGTTGAGGCTGTAGAGTTATTTACCATAGAGATTTTTGGAGAATGGCAGACCCTTGAATAAAGATTTACCTGATCAATTGCCTGCACTTAGGACACCGTTTTCCGCACTTGGTTGCAGCATGTTTTAAGCATTTCATGCAGAAGCTGTTAAATAGATGGAGTAAAAACAATATGAGCATGCATTTCAGAAAGTATCCAGAATAACCACGAAAATCATTTAAAATTTTAATCTGCATGTACCTCTAAGTTATCAAAATATGATTACATGGAGGGTGTTCAATTCAAAATATTTTCAGGTAAAACTGGAATAATGTGCAAAACTTACACCGGGGAACAACGTACAGATAGATGATCATAGCAGTCAGTAAATTGAGATGGATAATGCTGATTTGAAATAATAAACTCAGGATTCCAGGAAAAATGTATAAAAATAATTTCTTTACAGTTCTGCAAACATTAGTATTCCAGACTTCTATAAATATGGACTCAGAAAAAGAAGGATTTGTGAATACTAAAGCTGACCATTTACATTATAAATAAACTTTTTGTGGTTCATTGTTCTATGTAATAAACAAACTAATCCTACTTACATCAGCAAGAATGTGCATAGTTACATTTAAATTCATTAAGCTTAACTTCAAAGTTCAAACAGTGGAGACAATGACCTGTTTTTATTTCCTTAGAAGACAGCAAGCCAATAAGCATCTTAAGAAAGCAACTGCACCGTATGGTTAACATAACAAAATGAATTATAAGGTAATTATTTCTACATTCCGTTTTTGCATACATATTTTCTTCATTTAGGTAACCCTTTTTCTCTAGAGCACAGTCAAATCAGCCATGAAAATCACAGTATTCCAACCTTGTATACACACAAAATCAGAAAACAAGGAATTGGAAATGTTTCACAGTATTCCAACCTTGTATGCACAAACAAGGAATTGGAAATGCCGTAACAATGCATAAACAGGGAATTGAATTGCAGTAACAATGCACAAATTACATAGCAAATAAGCTTTGTGGTCCATTTAACCGCACTTTAATCTGCAAAATTCCTGATAATTCATGGAACCGCTTTTTTCCATAGCAGAAACCCATCTATTGTTGATTCCTTCTCAAAAGCAAGCAGCAAATAAAATTCGTGCTTTGTTTTCCTTATGTATACATAATTTCTGAATTCAAACAACCAATTTTCCCAGAGCACAGACAGTTTGAATTACCTGTGCCCACAAGGCGTGGTGCTAGGCTCAAAGCAGATTTCCAGGCAAATCTGCAAAAAATGCATCTCCCAAATCATTATCCAGTAATGTGCGCAATCAAGGATCGAAACTATAACAGAAGATTCACACTTACTGCGCAAGAAAGCTCCTCGCGGAGCCGATCCATACATGGAAGGTTGTCCGTCGATGCTGCCTTGGCACCAGATCCGGACTCCTCCTTCTCGCCCACAATGACATCCTTATCTTCCTCTTCCTTGGCGTCCTTCAATTCCGACTTGGCATCTACAGATTTCCCAAATCAACGCCAGATCGAGAACGCCAACCAAAAAATTTCCCGAGAAACTAGATTAATAATAATAAATAAATCCAAGGAACAAACCCGACGCAGCGTCCGGCTTGTCGTCGTCATCGAGCGCTAGAACCACCGGCGAAATCTGGCCGGGCGACTGCCTACGGGACCTCCTCTTCCTGCAAGAACGGCATTGGTCGGACGGGTTCAAGAGGCCATCCAAGAAAAAAGGAATGAGGGATCCCGTTGGCGCCGCCGAACGGATCGGCACGTACCTGGCGCTGGATCCGGCGCTGGCGCTGGCGCTGGCGCCGGCTGAGGAGGAGGTGGAGGCCCGCCTCTTGCGGCGGGACTCGCGGACAGGGGTGTCCTCGACGACGAGCGCCGCAAGGAGGACGGACTCCTCGTCCCATCCGGCCAGCGCGGCGGCCGACCGGAACCGCGGGCTGAGAAGGCCGGCGCCGTCCTTGGGCGCGGCGGCGGGCCTCCCAGGGCGGCGCGGCGCAGATCTAGGGCTGTCCGCCGCGTCTCTCGACGCCATCCCTCTCTTCTCTGCTCTGATGGGGTAGCCGTTGGGAGCGGTGCGGGGGTTGAATTCTTCGCAGCGCAGGTGTTTGAAAAAAAATACCTCTGCGGTAGGTGCAGGACGGCGCTGGATGTTTGCCGCGTGGCGCTTCGTGGAATCGGACGGGAGAAGGCTTGCGCTCCGCTCACACGGCAATTTTCTCGGCTGGGCGCTCCCTCAAATCTATAAAAGTTAGTCAATGTCCGTGCGTTGCAACGGGCTAAAAAGCATATAAGCACCATTGTTAATTTTGTTAACATGTAAAAGATCACATGTGTGTATGGTATATAGAAAGAAAATTTAATATAATAGTGGTTAATTTGAAGAGAGAACAATGTTAAGAATTAGCAATTCTCCAATGTGTTATTTTCCTTGTTAAGGTCATCACTCACACAACAAGGTGTTGGAAGCCTGTAGCCAGTAACAACAGTCCCTGTATTATAGAGCGTATTTTTATTTTTTGGGGGTCAGCCTCAGTATATTTGATCAATGGTCCCCAAATCATCGCGCGGATCTGAGCTTCAGAAGCATGGGGAGACATTTTCAATCGACCGATGATGCTTTACCAAACATGGGCAGGCCGGCAGGGTACTCTGCTTCTGTTTCTTTGACTTGTCCATTAGTTTGAAGCTTCAAAAAGGGAGGCCGAGGGAATGGTAAATGTATGCTTATGCTTACTGCATGTATAATTTTAATTAGTTTAAGCATCCTTTATTTGAACAATATTCGTTGTCTGTAGGGTGTAACTCCTGCGAAACATGAAAATGCATCATGTGCAACTGGTGATGATGAGCTTGCTCGAGCAGTTTCTTTGTCTTTGGAGGTAGTTTCTACAGAATAAAATTCTATTTTTTTCATATACTTGTAAAGCATTAGGTAAACTTCATCAAGAGCACACCTTGATCCTTCTTTAAACTTAAAATCATAAATGAAATTATAATATTGCTATCATCAACTTTGGTCAGAAAATAACAGTATCATAATCAAATTTATTGAAATGCCTCTCTACTCCTCTAATTAAATTAGAGGATAAAACTTCACTTTGCAGCGGAAACTTAAGAAACAAATTCATGAAAAACATGAACAACCTTACTTTCATATGCATTTCTTATTCTCATATATTCTCTAAACAATTTACACCATTGGTTCAAATTGAATAGAGATAAAATTCTATACTTAAGACACCAAAACTTGCCTCTGAAAATGACAAAATACTTCTTAAACTTTATGGTGTTAAAACTTGCTACCGGCCCACTTCAGGAAAACAGCTCGTGTCCATCTTCCCATAGTTAGTCGTCAACCTGGGCATGCGGCCCATAGCCGATGGCCCATTACCTCTTCGCCTGTGCTTGTATTTGCTCGCGGTTCAGCAGACAATGGGCAGGCTGTCATTCCGGCCCGCGCACATCTCCCTCCTGAATCAAAATCGCCCAAGAGTGAAAAACCAAACTACGGCCTTTTCTCATGCGTTCTTGGGCTCTCTGCCCAGCAGCCAATGCCTGGGCCATCCAACTGGCCCAGCAGCAGCCGCGCCCGCCCGACCTCGAATCGGCCCGCGAGGCTCTGGCTGCTCCTGGCCGTCGATCTGATCCGACGGCTGCCCGCGACTCTCGGCGGAACAAAACACCTGTTCTGCCTCCTCCCCTTAAAAACCCTAGAACCATTTCTTCTCCCCGTGCCTTAGCAGCCGCGTGCGGCGGCAGGGGGTGTTTCGCGTCCGTGCCCGGCGGCTCGCCGACGACGGTGAAAAAGGGCGGCGCTGGCGGCACGTGACCGCGGCCCTCCCGCTTCTTGCTTTATTTCTTTCTTCCTCCCTATCCTCTTGTCCCACTCGAGAGATCCAGAGGGCTGGCACGCATGGCGGCCGGTGGAGGTCATGGCGCCGTCGCGGGGCCACTGGCCGGCGCACGCGCTCGCCCGAGAGTGAGCGTGCCGTCGTCGAGCGGCCTCTCGGTGGTGCCCTTCGACCGAGTCCGAGGGTGCCCCGCACGGCGGCGGGGATCTCTTCCCGTGGCTCGCCAAACTCCGAGCCGATAACGTACGGCTTACGTAGGTGACGACGGTTTAAGTGTCAAAGGGTGAACGAATTGACCAAAAATCATACAGCCTGTTCGTTTGGCTGGTGGCTGATAGAAAAGTACTGCTGGCTGATTGCTGGTGGCCAGTTTGTTCTGAGAGAAAAGTACTGCTGGCTGGTGGCTGATAAGCCAAACGAACAGGGCGATAGATTGGTGAGACCCACTACAAGTCATGGTTGGATTTCTCTCAACACGCGCAAGCATTTCACCTCATCATCCACTATGTGTCATGTCACCATCCACTATACGTCATGTCATCATCCACCAAATCACATATTTATGTCTTAAATCAATTTTCTGTGGCTTATAGTATGTATATCACACCACAAAATTCTTGCTGACGATTTTAGAATGATTCACTCTCAACAAAATAACATGCTTTCATATATAATGAGTTTACAAACGAATATTGCCATGTAATATCTTTGGTGTCACTACTTTCACATTTCACCTTAACATTTTGTTTAAAAAATCCTCGCAGCAACGCGTAGGGTATCACTTAGTTTTCTTAATACTCCTATAGGGGTGAGTGTACATACGTTATGAGCGTCTGCGTTATACTGCGTTAGATAATAATATTGATGGCTGATAAGCCAAACGAAACACCTTAATTAAACAGGTGAAGGCAGACGGATATATTAAACCTAATTAACTCAGTGATTAAATGTTTACTGTAGCATCAATCTAGCTTAACGTTATGAAAAGTGTACTTTTAATACTGTCTAATTAGTATTGAGTTGCATGCACCAACCAATTCAACCCAAAAGCTTAAGCTGATAGGGAAAGGTGGACAATTCACTTATACCCCAACACTCCCCCTCACGTGCAGGCTCCCCCAGGCCGCATACGTGGAATATTGGAGTGGGCTGTAATTAGTTTAATTAACGCGCCCGCCAGGATTCGAACTCGAGACCTCTGGCTCTGGTACCATATTGAGTTGCATGCACCAACTAATTCAACCCAAAAGCTTAAGCTGATAGGGAAAGGTGGACAATTCACTTATACTCCAACAATTAGCATCAAACATTTTAGTAAAACAATCTTATATTTTGCATGGACGCATTGTTTAGAGCACTCGAGGCGAACTCAAAACGACCATTTTATTCATCTCCTCTAGTTGAAAAACCCAGGGAGGGGGCTAGCTAGACAGTGTGCGCACATTCGCATGGGCATAGCGGTGCGTCTCCGGACCTCCGATTCAGAAAAGGACATGGTTGCCGATTCGAATTGAGCCTCTCTCTGCGTCTACGGACTTGGTTTAGATCCTCATGGCATTTGGTGGCGCGGCTCCAGGCGACGAGCGGACGACAGTCCACACAGTCACATGTGACTGAGGAATAGACAAATTAAGGATGATTTAAACACTGGGACAACCTCTTGATCCACACATCACAAGCACAAATTAGGATTAAGTTCCAAGGCCCAATCTCACAACCACAGCATGAGGTGGTTTCCTATTCCCACTCAACCGTCGCAGGTGGCTTTGATGTGATGTCCTGGCAAACACGGTTGATGCCACGCACATTGTTGCAGATCTTGTTGACCACATCTACTAGGAATTCATGGCCAAAATAGTACCTGGAAATTTCAAGAAATGATGACATTATGAGAAGGGACTTGCAGTTAAAGATCCTCCAAGGTACTATCAACCACTACTGGGGTCCACCACCAACTCAGTTTTTTTTTTTGGTAGTTGAAGATGAACTGTTCAAAACACTGTCTGCAGTTTACTGTTACTAGCAAAACTACAAGGTAGAGAAGACAGTTCAGTTCTGTAGGTTTCAACAATTTTCAGAGTGCCAAGTAAAATTTACCAAGACTAGACACACAAACCAATTATCACATGGGCCTGTTCAAGACGAACTATAAGAACACCCTAGCACTTCGCAGTTGGCACATAAATAAGATGGCTAGAGTTTTGGGTAACTACACTAAATGCCAGGAGCAACGTAAAAGTTTTTGAATGAGCACAAAAAGAAAGGCAAAAAAACCTAACCAATTATATCATGACGTGGGGCAATTATTTGTTCCTGAACTAAGAGTGATAAGAGAATACGAAAAATGTTGCCTGCGACTGCATCAAAATATTTCACTGAAGTACAACTGTATCTAAACTTCTAAAGTTTGCTAGAAAAAAGTGTAACAGAGCTGGAACTTCAGTGATACATACCAATCTGCAGTCATACCATCCTGACTGGTGATTGCCCTTAAGACAACAGCATTGGAGTGGGTTCGCTGGTCACCCTGAACCCCAACTGTCTGTACTGGTAAGAACACAGCAAAAGCTTGCCAAATTTTATCATAGAGTCCAGCATCTTTAATAGCTTGAACAAATATCTCATCCACCTAGAAGAAATAAATAGAAAATTACTGATTCACATAGGCTTATCAAAGGAGCTCTAAAAAATTTCAAATTATTCTAGTAGTTCCAAACCTGACGAAGAGTGTCCAAAGCATTGCCTTGTGTAACATCACCTAGGACTCGTACAGCAAGACCAGGCCCCGGAAATGGGTGTCGCTTTAAAAATGATTCTGGGACATTCAAAATACTCCCCAACTTCCGCACCTACAAACATAAAAAAAATTGTAAAGAACAAATAATTAAATGTTTCTTTCATAATATAACACCTGATCAAGTTTGAATTAAGAACATTACAAAGTTAATTAAGGATATTGATGCAGGTTGGCACCTCATCTTTGAATAGGAGCTTGAGTGGTTCAATGAGTTTTAACTTCATATCTTTTGGAAGTCCACCAACATTGTGATGGCTTTTGATGGTGTGGGAATGTGTCCTTCCACTCCCAGGAGGTGGGCATGATTCAATCACATCAGGGTACAATGTCCCTTGAACTAAAAACCCAGGCCTTTTCCCAATCTTCTGTTCTAGCTTGTGACCAAAATCATCAAAAACAGCTATGAATTCCCTCCCAATAATCTTTCTTTTCTGCTCTGGGTCTTCAACACCCTTCAACTTGCTGAGAAATTGCTCTGAGGCATCAACACATGTAACTGGAAGGTGCAAGTCACTTTCAAAGGTTGACATTACTCGTTCTCTCTCCTTGTACCTGCAAACACAAGGTTCTATGTTAGTTTCATTGCACACTTACCCAAAATAAGTATAAAGCTCTATTTAAAAGAACTTGAAGCAATAAGGCACAGGATATTGTTACCTTAATAGACCATTGTCAACAAAAACACAATGAAGCCTATCTCCGATTGCCTTGTGAACAAGAGTGGCAGCAACAGTTGAATCGACTCCACCTGACAAAGCACAGATAACATGCTCATCAGGGCCAACCATGCTTTGGATGGTCTTGATTTCTTCATCCAGAACATCTTGCATCTTCCAGTCAGCTTTGATTCCACATACATCAAAGAGAAAGCGACGAAGTGTTTCCATTCCTTGGGGTGAATGTGTAACCTTCATATAAAAAAGTTCAACAGTCATGCAACGAGCAAAGAGTAACCACAATACAGTGGACACACAGTTATAATACCAAATGATCTATCATCTGTTTTGCTATCCATATAAGCAGAACTCAGTACATCCATATCAACAGAACAATTCAATTGAAGAACTATTTAGCTTGTTCATAAGCACCTCTTTTCCAGCTCAATCAGTATCCACTTTAGAAATTATTTGGTTTTCTCATCAAGTATATATCCAAAAGAATCCGGACAACTCTAACACCAATTCAAAATTTAAACTGAACAATCAAACATGCAGCTTCTGTCCGAACATTTTCACTTCTTTTAATTTAAAAGTCATCAAGTACAGTAAAAGTGCTTTTCAAAAGTTGTAGCTTCATAAGAGTAATCATAACGGTTGCTACCTCGGGGTGATACTGGAGCCCATAAAAGCGCTTTTCCCGGTTCTCGATGGCTGCGACGGCGCCCTGGACGCTGCGTGCAACCACCTCGAACCCCTCCGGGAGCTTGACCACCTCGTCGCCGTGGCTCATCCACACCGTCTGGCGCTTCCCGGTCTCCGCCTCCCCGTACAGCGCGGAGGACGGCGCCGCCACCTCCACGTCCATCTTCCCGTACTCCTGCCGCTCCCCGGGCTCGACGGCGCCGCCGAGGGACTGCACGAGCAGCTGCATCCCGTAGCAGACGCCGAGCACGTGGGCCCCCGCGGCGTCGGCGAAGTCCAGGAACCCCTCGGGGAAGGTGGGGGCACCCTCGGCGTGCACGGAGTGGGGCCCGCCGGAGAGGACGATGGCCCGCGGGCGCAGGCCCTCGAGGGCGGCGAGCGGCGCCGTTCCGGAGACGCAGAGGGAGAGGACGCCCAGCTGGCGGACGCGGCGGGTGATGAGGTGGGTGTACTGCGAGCCGTAGTCGAGGATGAGGACAAGGTTCTCGCCGGAGCCGGCGGACGCCGGGAGCGAGGAGGCGGCGGCGGAGCCCATGGCGGCTGCGGGGAGGAGGGGATTAGGGTTTTGGTGGTTTGGGGTTTAGCCGTGTAGGGGTGACCCAGGATGGCAGAGGCTTCACGGCTATTTAACGATGGGTTAGGGTTAGAATCAGGATATCTTTCTACTAGAAATTACACTTCACAGAAATGGGTCCATAGCTCAGTGGTAGAGCAATTGACTGCAGATCAATAGGTCTCCGGTTCGAACCCGGATGGGCCCTTCTCTGCTCTTTTTTTTCTTTTTTTTTAACTTTGCTGTAATGTAAAGAAGTAGCTGATGATTTAGAGCAACTCCAACAGTTTGGCAAATCAACTTGACATCCATCTAATTTTGGCAAAACAAGAAAAATTGTCCTCTAACAGTTTGACAAACCAACTTGGCAAAAATAGAAACTTAGCAAAACTCACCTCCCCACGCGCGTATATGCGCGCGCGTATCGTGTTGCCATCGGCGTTTCCCTCTAGGTGGGAGGGTGAAAAAAGAAATAAAGAATAAACAAGGATTCCTGATGTAAGTTTCCAAGAGGTGCAAGGGCATAAAAATTTTTTTGTTTCTTTCAGGATTCCTGATGTAAGGTAGATCTGTGTTTGACAAGTGAATTATGCCAAATTGTTGGAGATGAACTCTTTTTTTACTTGGCATACCTTTTTAGAGGTTGGCAAAACACAAGATTTGCCAAGTAAAATTTAGCAAACTCTTGGAGATGCTCTTAGGTACTCTCTGCTCTTGTTTTTTCCTCTCTCTCTCTCTTTTTTTTTACTTTGCGTGTAAAGAAGTAGCTGATGATTTAGGTATTTTAATAGTGACGTTAAACTTGAGTGATTAGTCGTTGCTAATCTGGGAATGATGTTTACTACGTAGCAAGTTATTAAAACCTGTGACCTAGACATATCGACGTGCTGAATGTTTCCTCGGGAATCACCAATAGTGAGGAGGAATAATAATCACATGAACAGTTTGTAACATTTGTGGGTTATTACAGCTTGCTAGGAACAAGCTGATCTTCCACGGACACTGATGCAAAAAATATGGTTCCGCGTGTGGAACAGCAACGAAGTTTCTCTAGCATATAGGCATGTATTCCCTCCGTTCCGTAATTATAGTCGTAGAAGCTACAGTTTGTCATCCCGTAATCATGGTCGTTCGCTCCATGCCTCCGTAGTAAGGATGGCAACGGTTCGGGTGTGGTGCGGGTATCCGCGGGTTTCGGTTCCTCAGGTTTTGGTTTTGGTGCTATTTTTCGCCTACGGTTCTGCGGTTTTTGATACCCGAAAATTTCACAGTTTTGGTGCGGTTTTTGATTTTCACATGTGATGCTCCGTCGGGCCCCGAAGAATGCAGCCCACTAAAGCCCAGCAGCAACCCTAGGTATAAAAAGCTAACTTCTCCCGTTCCCAACAAATGCAGCCCACTTAAGTTGCCTATCTACTTGAATTTTCCTCAATTTGCTTATCTGGCCTATGTGTGCGCGCGCTTTTTGTCAAATAAATCTATAATTGGAATATTGGAGTACTTGTATGTGTGTACGACATTGGCCATTGAAAACTACTTATTTGTTATGTAAATACTGTATCATCTATCATATTTAGTATCATCTATGTTATGTGTATTGTATTGCATCCATCACCATCAGTAAGGAAATTTATCATGTTTATGTTGCTGCCCTTGCTGTTTTTACTGTAATAGTTTCAGGTTTTGGTCAATCCGTCGGGTTTCGGGTATCCGTGGGTTTCAGTTTTGGGGGTGAATTTTAACCCGATAGCCTTTCGGTTTTGGTTTTGGGTTTTAACTTCGGTTTTCGGTTTTGGGTGCACGGAGACTCCACCCGATCCGAATCCGCCCCGTTGCCATCTCTACTCCGTAGGCTAGTCTTCGTAGGCCATAGCTGTATTGCAAATCTGCAACGCTGCCTAGTTAATTTCCACTTCCCATACGACCTCTGTGTCTCACCACCACACGCTGTCGTACACAATAAAAAAACAAAACCAAGCATCTATCATTTGTTTAAGGTCAGAAAGCCTGAGCATTAATACCATGTCCCATGGGTAACCAGTGCTACATAGGGGTGTTAAAGTCTTTTCCTAGTTGCATTGGTTGGCACAAAATTTTTCCAGCGACCATGATTAAGGGACAGAGGGAGTATATGCTTGCGAGGTCGGCCACTGAAGTGAAGGAAAACCTCTAATACGTCGACGAGACTCACTCGATGGAGCCTACCGACGGCAGGGTTACCGGCCCGGTTCCCGGTCCTACCAGTCCGGGTCGGTTCGAAAAATGGCCGGGAACCGGTCCCTAACCGGACCTAAAAACCAGGCCAAACCGAGGAGTCCGGTTTACCGACCGATTTGACCGGTTTTCCGATCGGTTTTTTTAGTTTGCACCGGTCCGGTTTGGGGAACCTGGCCGGGACGACGAGGCACACGACGGCGATCCACACTTGGCGCTGCCTAGTGGAGACATTGATCGCGTTCCACTGCAACTATATGTGTACAATACGTACCTGATGACGTATGATAGAGCTAATCCATTTAATCTCCGTGCCACAACTTGGTGGGGTAGAGGTTGTAATCTGTAATTAGGCCCCCAGCTTCCGGCTACTGCACTGTGGCTGCATCTCCTCCTTTTTTTTGGTCTCATGAGCAGTTTTGAAAAGCCTTCAGTTAAATGCTAATGAAAAGCCTTCAGTTTTTAGGCACACTGTCTCATCAGGTCAGATACTCCCCCGATTCCCTATCAGAAGTCGTTTTGACAAGTTTTGAGTCAAATATTAGGAATATAAATCATGAATAACTTTTAAGTCGTTGAGTTTGAAAAATGTGAAAATCATATAATAGATTTGTCTTGAAAATTACTTTCGTAAGAATATACATATATAACTTTCCAATAAATATTTTTATAAAAAAGAGAAGTCAAAGTTGTGCTTTGGTGCCTGTGTCGCTGCCCTAAACAACTTAATATGGAACCAGAGGGAGTAGATTGAACTCGCACTGATATGATATTCAATATGATTTTTGTATCGACCTCTAGCGGCTAGGAAGTGGCATGCCCCTGGTAGAGTATCTCCAATAGTTTGCCAAATTTTACTTAGCAAATCTTATGTTTTGCCAACTCCTAAAAAGATATGCCTTGCCAAACCAGAAACAAAATTATGTTTGTACCCTTCCACCTCTTTGAAAAAATACATCATGAATCAATCCTTCTCTATTCTTTATTTCTTTATCCACCCTCCCACCTACAGGAACACACGGATGGCAACGACGATCCGCACGCGCGTATATGCGTGCGGAGACGTGAGTTTTGTCAAGTTGGTTTGCCAAACTGTTGGAGACTAATTTTTCTTATTTTGTCAAAATTAGATGGATGTCAAGTTAGTTTGTCAAACTGTTAGAGATGCTCTTAGTATTTATATTCAATATTCTTAATCAAGAGTACATGGGTAAAATTGGAAGGCTCCATAAGTACACTGCACCGTTTAAACGAGGGTCACAAGGTGCCAACAATATTACTGAAAATTTTACTTTAGTTGTTTTACTTTAGGTTTTATCAAATACTCCCATATATCCTTGACACTTCCGACCAATTTGCAGAAAGTTAGGAAGTCTAGACATTACCATTTTGCCCTTGTGAAATATTCAAGACTGCTTATCCCATAACTCGTTGCCTCCCGCCCTAAGCCCTCCATCGTGTGTTTGGTTGGAGAGCGGCGGGAGCGGAGCGGAGTGGAGCCAACCCTTATTTTGGGGATGGCTCCAACCCTTCACATGTTTGGTCGAAATGTTGGGTTGGAGTGGCTCTGACCCTCTTTTTTTTTGTCGGAGGAATGAGATATGAAATGGATCAAAGACAGAGGGGAGAGGAGAAACGGGAGCGGAGCGGCTCTGTGCCTCGAATTTAGAGGGGCAGAGCAAACTCGCATCTTGTGGGTATATTCTCTCGGGAGCCGCTCCGCTCTCGAGGCCAAGGTCCGCCAGGAGTTGTGGACAAGGACAAAGATAGAAAGCCAGTATTGTGTTTGTCTCGAGCGACAAATATTTTGAATCATTTTGGTGGAATATTCAAATGCATCCCTGAACTATCAACGAAAGCTGAATTCGCCCCTGAACTATAAAAACGACCATTTTCATCCTCGAACTTTCCAAATCAAGTCAATTTAGTCCTTGTGCTGACATGGAGAGCCACGTCATCATCCTTGTCATCGTCCACGTCAGCTCTTCCCCCTAGGACCGTGAAATACCATTTCTACCCTCTTGGCCCCATATCCCCTCGGGACCGAATCATCCCGTACTGACTCATGTTCTGCTAGTTGCAGAACATGTTGATATGTCCTCTTGTATGCCTCAATAAAAAACACGTATGCACATATTTGTTTGGCTCTTCAGTTATCTCGAATAGGGCAACGCATGCATGTACACAGGGAATTCCAGAAACTGGCTAATATCCACAAGTGGGTAGAAATGGTATTTGATAGTCCTAGGGGGAGGAAGAGCTGACACAAATGATGACAAGAACGACGATGTGGCTCTTCATGTCAGCATAGGGACTAAATTGACCCGGTTTAAAAAGTTCGAGGACGAAAATGACCGTTTTTGTAGTTCAGGGATGAAATTGAGCTTTCACCAATATTTCACCGCCAATCATTTTCGTTTGACTTGGTAGTGTCAGTATAACGATATGGAGGAAGTATATCAAGTTTACTTCTAGTTTTTCTATGACGAGACAACATAAATTATGTATGAAGGGTCACAGGGTCAAAAGTGCGTGTCACTTTTGTTACCACATGGTCATAATTAGATGGCACATAGTCAGAATGTGATCCATTTCGTCATAGCTGTTTGACGTACTTGAGCATAAACAACTATATATGCCATTTTAGATGAATATTCGTAAGTGCTGGGACAAGGACAATCGCCTGCTGTTTTCAATGCTAAAGAAAGACATGATTTTCAGGCTTCATTCTTCATGGAATTTTTCAGTCGGTAGCATGGAGCATCTGGAGGCAGAGAATGCACGTTTGCTAATTAAGAATCTACAACACATCACTGATATGGCTGTTCACTGCATTTCATGTTACAGTCACATACAGATATTAAGAGGATGATATCCATTCAAATTTGAGGGGCTAAGAGGGTCAAACTACTACCTTGTCAGTTTTGTTCAGCTCATAGACAACGTTCAAGGACCCACTATTTTCTGAAACAAAGAATGTGATGCCCTCCTTTTCCACCGCGATGTTGAAAGACATCTAGGCCCTAAGTGGGTTTTGGTGTATTGATTGACAACTAGATTAAAGATCTAATGTCTTTGTTAAGCATGTGAGCAGGTTGCAACATATAAATAACAAAGCATGATATATGATATTGAACATCTATATGAGAAGACAAGCCATTGTTGTACAAGATGAGTTGAGGAATGGGTAATTGCCTCACATTATGAAATGGCTCTACTTAAGGTTGAATGTCATGATATTTGATATGTATGATCCCATGGAGCATATAGATGGTATATGACAAGCTAATGAAGGTTAATATAGAGACATATTGATATTGGAACATTGGACGATCTCTTATTGAAGGAAGAAGCTTGTTATAAGAAAAAGTGATATTTAAATTAAAAGAAGGCATGATCTCAATAGAATTTCACTCTTAATGTTGAATCAAAGTTTAACTCAAATTGGCAACGAATGGATGAAGAAATCAAGCAAGGAATTAGCAACGAGGTACTAAGCTAAGGTTGGCCGAGTAGTGACTTGGACCATGTGCTTGGCTAGGGTGAAGTGGCTATAGCTTGGAAAGTTTCGAGGTATCAAGTCGAGCCTAACCGAGTGAAGCAATGAAGAAGCATTACATATTGATTGAGTCATGTGAAGGGTGACTTAATCGAGAATTGGGTTTCATTCTTGTATAAAGATCAAAGTCACTAGCTCAAGGTAGAAGTGCTCAAACCAATGAGACATTGATGGATGGATCTCTCACGAGGATATATTGATCAAGTATGGCTATTCTTGAAGAAGAAGCTCAAGAGTTCTTTTATTGCATTTATATTTGATCTTGAGTATAGGTACGCCGTACTATCAAGAGGGATGCGTCACAAGGAGTTTTGATAATGTCTCTGTGCTCAAGTAACCCATGTGAGTTGAGAGAGACACAAAAACCACACGTACACGTCTTTGGGTTTGACCCTGTGTCAAACCCGGTGGCACCGGTTTTGGGAAACCGGTGGCACTGGTTTTGTGTCAGCCGGCCCAACTGCTAGTTTTGAAAACTCGGTGGCACCAGTTTTGGGAAACCGGTGGCACCGATTTTCACTGGAGTTTGCAACGGCTAGTTTTGGGAAGTCCGGAGTATCCGGGGTTTTTCCCGGAGATTCCAAGTTTTAACTCCAACGGCTAGTTTTTAGGGAGTCGGGTATTTATACCCTTCAACCTTTACTGTTGCAAGTTGCTGTTCCTGAGGTTGCTAGAGTGCTTCCTTGCTATTCCTTGCTAAGCCAAAGCCATTCTAGCTCTCCCCAACCCCTCTTTGTGATGATGTTTGATCTTTGCTAGATCTAGTGAGTTGGGTGGTAGAGAGAAACCTTTGTGAGCATTTCAAGAGCACTTGTATCCCTCGAGCACTGTTGGACGTCGTCAAGCTTGTGTGAAGCATTTGTTACTCTTGGAGGATTGCCTCCTAGACGGCTAGGCGTCGCCCTCAAGCTCCCAAGGTGTGGTGAGCTGTGGGACAGTTTGTGAAGGTCGTGCTTCGCCTCCGAAAGGGAAGAAGCTATCTAGTGGATCGGGAAAAGGGTTGAATGCAACCCGACTTCGGTAGGAGAAGCACCCAACGGAGACTAGGATTCACACGGTGGTGAATCCGAACTTCGGTAAAACAAATCCTTGTGTCTCCTGTTGTTTACCTCGCATTTACCTTGATATATCTTCCCTTGCTTGCTTTTGTCATATTGGTGGAACTACTTGGTTGTTAGTGTTTGTGAAGTGCAGACACTCTATATTCATCAAAGAACTGATCCTTAAGCTATTCATCAAGTTTAAGTTCAAGCCAAACAAACAAACAAGAAGGAGAAGAAGAGGGGAGTCACTGCCAGGCAAACCCGGTGGCACCGGATTTGCAAAACCGGTGGCACCGGTTTTGGGCAGTGTGTTCATTCCGCTGCGAAGGCACCAATCCAGAGATTCCGGAGATTTCTCCAGAGATTCCAGACTTTCCAGAAACTCCGGAGAAAAGTCGGGAGTATCCGGGATTCACTGATAAATTTATTTTAAGTGGTGACTTTCAGGACTCGCCTATTCACCCCCCCCCCTCTAGGCGACATCAAGATCCTTTCAGATGTAAACTACAGTAAATCTATGTACCATTGTCGGTGATGTCGATGTCTCTGAGGGACTTCCAGTTCCTCATAAACTCCACAGAGGGCATGGAGAAAATGGCCATGCAGTTCTTCGACTGCTTCTTGTACCAGCCATGCGGTAATTTCACGCGATGTCTTGTGGCGTCAACAAGCTTTAAATCCATATCCATAGTTTTAATCTTCACTGTTCATTTCCACAAACACAAAATCATCACGATTTCCACAAACACAAAATCAGCACGCGAATAGCAGCTAGCGCAAAAGACGAAGAGCAACCATTGCAAAAGAAATGTGTCGGTGTTTTAGACCGGCAACCTACTAAGGGGAGTACCCGAAGTAGATGAATGTGACTCGCCGAGATCGGTAACTCGAAGGAAGAGTCACGTGGCACACAATTTAGACAGGTTCGAGCCGCGAGGTGCGTAATACCCTACGTCCTGTATGTTGCGTAGCTCTGGATTGATTGGGCACGATTACAAGATGATGCAATAGTGCGCCGTGAGTTGTAGGGGATTGGATGAGGTGATCCTGAGATCAGTCCCTGCCTCGCCTTATATAGTCCGGGAGGCAGGGTTACAAGTCGGAGTAGGGAGAGAGTACTAGTCGAGTACGTCTAGGAGTCCTCTATACAGTGCGGAACATGTACAGCTCCCTAACCGAGTACTACTCCTGTGTAGTCCACGTGCTCCACGCCTTCAGGTGCCGTGTAGCGCAAGCCGGGTAGTCCCAGGGGCCCACCGAGTAGTCGGTCCTGGTACCCACCGAGGTAGTGGGCCCAGGGAGGTCCATACGACAAGCCCCCGAGTACTTTGTAGTCGAGGAGGATAGCTTCAAGTAGTCTTGACGGCCTTAACAAGTAGCCCTCAAGCGTCCCTGAGTGCTACAAGTCAAAGTCCTCAAGAGTAGTCGAAGCATCCCGAGGCTGGAATGTACTCCAGCTGATGTTTGAGCAATCTTGAAGTCTTCTCGAGTAGTCCCAAGCGTCCTCGAAAACTGCCTTCGAAGGTCTTCAAAAAATGTCTGTCTTGTCTTGAAGCCGGAGCTGACATGGAGGTGCGATTTGCAAAATCGCACTCCATATGGAGTAGCCCCCGAGCCTTAGGTTGAGCCGCGGGCTCTGGCTGAGGGTCCATCTGAAGTCTTGGCAAGAAAACCCCAAAAAATCCGGAGAGAAAAAACCGAAGGACACGTGGCACGGAGCCCCCGAGCCTTGAGTCGAGTACTTCCTCTCGAATTGAAGGGTCATCTTGAAGAATGTGTCCTGAGATGCTCTTGAGACAAGCCGCTTCCCAGGTAGTCGAGTAGAAGTAGCCGAGCTCCCGAGGTGAGGCGCGTCGACTAGTAGAATACGAAGGGTCACGCGCGGCCCGGCCGAGTCGGCCCGCGCGTGGACTTATCCAGCCGCCCGTTGCGGAGCCGCTTTGGCTTATAAATAGAAGCCAAAACCCTTAGGGTTTTGCACCCATTCGAGCTGCAGCCATTCCGTATCCATCTGAAGCAAATCCACTCCCAGCGCTTGCTGCCGCCGTAGTAGATTCAAGTGCGCCGCCACCCAAAGCTTTTAGGGTAGCCCCCGAGCGGATGCGAGTGAAGATGCCCTGCACTTGGAGGATGAAGCTGTCACCGTCCAAGACGTCGAAGGCCGCCAGAAAGAAAAGAGGCCGCGAAGAGGCCGCCGCGGCTGCCACCGGAGCGGCGCCGCCCATGTCCCTACCGCGAGCCGATCCAAGCCGCGAGTGGAAGAAGTCCAAAGTGAAGACGGAGGATCTGCTGACCCTCTTGAACAGTGGGTTCATCAGGGAGAAGGAAGTCGATATGTGGAGATCCGCCGCTGGAGATCCATATCCGATGGAGAAGGCCGAAGACGAGATCCTGATGTTCGCGCGGTTCGTCGAGCGCGGGCTTGCGCTCCCGGCCAGCGATTTCTTCAAGGGGCTGCTCGGGTACTACGGGATCGAGTACCTAAACCTGAATCCCAACGGCATCTTCCACACGGCGGTCTTCATGCACTTCTGCGAAGCCTTCCTCGGGATCAAGCCACATTGGGTGCTTTTCCGGAAGTTCTTCCGCGTCAAGCCGCAACCAAGTGCAACCAACCCCAGGGTAGTCGGAGGAGCCGGCATCCAGCTGAGGGAGGACGCCGTGGAACAATATCTGGCGTACAAACTTGTTGACTCCAACACGGACTGGAAGACCAGGTGGTTCTATATCACGAACCACCACCCCGGCCTGCCGAAGCCGAGCGGACGGCAGCCCAGGCACAGAGAATGGTGGAACACGGAGCCCACCATGCAAGAGGGGATCCCGGCTTCCCGAGGCTGGCCGGCGCGCATTAAGGTGCTCGGGGAGGCGGGACCGAGGGCCGAGCACGTGGCCTTCGGTTTCATGAAGCGGAGGGTGCGGCCGTTGATGGCTCGAGACACCCTAGGCTTCGAGTACACGGCGACGACGACACGTCGCGGATGCGGGAGGCGAGGCCGGGCCGACGGCGACATCGTCGAGAGGTTGTCGCGGATCTTCAAAGACATGCCGCCATACACGGCGTGCCTGTACGGGGAGTACTCCGCCGCGCGCCCGCCAAAGGAGGTGAGTAGTCGTACTCTGTCTGTCGAGTAGTCATTGCCTGGTGTAGAGTTGCTGACGTCTTGTGTCTTGCAGGAGGACTTGAAGAAGTTCACCTCCGAGCTGCAGCCACCTCCAAGCGGAATCGAGATCCCGAAGGAGGGGAAGGCGAAGGAGCGGCGTGAAGTTGGTGAAGGCGATGACACCGTCGTTGTGGAAGACACCACTGACGACGACGAAGACGACGACAAAACGCTGCAGGATCGCTTCCAGCTGCGGTCGAGGTTTAGCCGACCGGGCTTGCCTCATGTTCCTCTGGTACAAGACCCCCGACCAGCACGGAGGCTGGCCCGGCCGCACCGCCACGGAAGCCGCGCAACCCCCGCTAGGAAGCGGGTGACGAAGAAGCTCAAGGTCTCGGAGACCACGCCTCGGGGAGGTAAGTTGTCTTGAACAGAGTAGTCGAGTACCCATTGTACGAGTACGATTGCTGATGAATAGTCTCCCTTGTATGCAGGAGGTGCCGCCGACGGAGCCCGTCGAAGAGGGCGATGAGGGCGTGTGGGACACGGTGCGGGAGCCAGCTGGAAGTCGTAGTCCAGCCCCCACTGTGGAGGAGATCTTAGCGCAACTGGAGCGCCAGCCCCCTGCTCCACAAGGGAGCACGGGACCCGCAACCGCCGCCGTTGAAGAGGTGGTGGCTTCAGGAGTGCAGGAGACCACTGCGCCGGCCGCCGTTGCCGTGGAGGAGGCGGTAGCCGCAGGGGCATCGGAGGAGGCGCCCACCGAGGGTGGACTGGTCGACATCGCCAGCATCCTCGGTGCTCCGGCCGTGATAATTGTCCGATCGAACTTGTAAGTACCGTATCCTTCCGAGTAGTTCTTGTTGCAGTAGTCGATGTTGACTGACGACCATCTGTGAGTGTTTCTGCAGGAAGTCCACGGATTTGTCCTGGGAGGGGGACGAGCCCTCTTCAGCGGTGGCGGAAGAAGACGCGCCGCCCGCCGATGAGGCCGCTCCCACTACCCAAACGGTGACCGAGCCACCAGCCACCGAGGCGCCGTTGCCGGAGGCCACCGTAGTTGAAGGTGAGTACCCTTCTTGAAGCTGTGAAGCTCTTTGAGGAGTAGTCGTAGGGACTGATGCACTTGTCGTCTTTGTGACAGGTACTGGAGCTGAAGGTGATGACATCCCTGCCGGGGTGCCGATGCGGAGGTTGACACCAGAGGCCCCGGAGGCTGCGGAGGGAGCCCCCGAGCCTATGGAGAAGGCCGTTGAGAAGTCCGCTGGGGGAGAGGCGGTCACCACGTCGCCAGAGATTGCTCTGGAGGTGGCTATCCGCTCCCCCGAGATCCAGGACGTAGAGCCCATCCGCTCTGCGCCGATGACGGAGGCCACCACGAGTAGTCGCGGCGGAATAGAGCTGCTCGCAGACGATCTTGTCGAGCCGGCGACGGTGGCCAAGCATCTGGAGGCGATCCGTCGGGCTGAGCAGTGGATGAAGGTAAGTAGCCGTAGCCTTTGAGTAGCTAATCCTTTGTCGTTGAGTACTCTTGTGACTTGAGTTGTCTTGTGCAGGACGTTGCGGAGCGGTCCCGCGACAAGTCAAACCTGCTGCAGGGCTATGGCGACGCGGTGCTCCGAGCCGAGGCGCTAGAAGAGCAACTTGTGAAGTCGCGGAAGCACGCGGCTGCCATGCAGTCAAAGCTCGACGCCTCCTTCGCCAAGTACCACAACGACGTCCAGGAGTTGCAGGCGAAGGGCGACGACTTGGTGCGGAAGAACAAGGGCCTCCGCAACAAGAACAAAGGTACGCCGCTTGAACTGGTCGGGTACTTGTTGGAGGCCGAGAAGTCCTTGACCCGCTGTGCTGCTATCGTGTTGCAGAGCTTGAGGGCCAGGTGGAGCAGCTGAAGGCCTCGGAGACGAGCATGAAGAACCTCTTCTACCGGGAGCAAGAAGCCCGCCAGGTACTCGAGCTCGACTACAAAGAACTCGCCTTCGAGTGCGAGAAGCATATGGAGCTTCGGATTGCTTCTGACCGAGATCTCGTCAACTGCTACAAATTCTTGCAGAAGTTGAATGAAGACTACGAGGCATTGCGGGCCCAGATGAAGGAGTTGGAAGAAGCCGCACTGCCGATCGCAAGACTCCTGGTGCCGCACCCGGGCAGCCCCAAGATTGCTCCTCTGGTGGATCGCCTCAAGGAAGCTCCGAGCCGGCTGGCCGCCTACGTGAAGCACATGGCAAGGTCGATCCCAAGACAAGTCTTGGCCTTCATGAAGTCGTACTTCCCGAAGGCCCCAGTGGAGGTAGTCGCCGGCGGGGTAGCCGCCAACCGCTCCGATGAGCGGTATGCGAGCTGGCCGGAGCGAGATGGCTCCCATCGCGGAGCAGGTAGCTGAGAAGCTGAACCTCCAGTAGCCCTGTAATAGGTAGCTAGTAGCCATGGTTGTACAGGAAAACAATTGTAATGAATTTCTTAAGTATTAATGAAGGATATTTTCCAGCAATGAGTACTCGTAGTCTCGATCTCATAGTGTGGAGCCCCCATCGTGGAGTGGATGCGAGTAGTAGTACTCGGCTTTGGTAGTCCCGTTGTAGGGAGTAGACAGTAAAGAAGTTGATGAGCAATCAAACTTTATTACTGAAGGAGTACACCTGGGTGGCCAGGGCCGTAGTTACAAAGTAGTCGCTTGGACCCGGAGGCCACGTACAGCTGAGTAGAGCTGGAGCGGGTGGCCGCTTGCAGCAGTTGATCCGTAGGTAGCCGTGTAGGCTGGATCGTAGATCCGTAGGTAGCCGTGCGGGGGCCGGATCTTGGAGTGTGGTCTCTTAGTAGACCGCTGCTAGAGTCCTTGACGCTCGTCGCAGCCCAGGATCCGTAGGTAGCCGCGGGGGCTGGATCCCGGAGAGGAGTAGTCGGAGGACCGGAGCCGGGACCGGAGGCCGCTTACGGCGGAGGGGTGTTGATGTAGTCGCGTAGACTTGAACCCTAGAGTAGTCGTGTAGACTAGGCGTAGAATCGACAGAGTTGGTCGACGTTCCACGAGTTGTTGATGTCTTCGCCTTCAAGTGTTTGGAGGCGGTAGGAGCCCGGCCCGGTCACCTTTGCGACGGTGAAGGGACCTTCCCAGGGGGAACTGAGCTTGTGAAGTCCCTCCGTGTTCTGGATACGGCGGAGGACAAGATCTCCAACGTTGAAGGAGCGTTCCTTGACGTTGCGATCATGGTAGCGTCGGATACCCTCCAGGTACCTTGCTGATTGGACGAGGGCAGCGCAGCGAGCTTCTTCGAGGCTATCGATGTCAACTCGTCTGCTGTCTTTTGAGACGCCTTCATCGTAGTGCTCCACTGCTGGCGAGTTCCATATGACGTCGGCAGGGAGGATTGCTTCGGAGCCGTAGACCAGGAAGTAGGGGGATTGCCCCGTTGGCTTGGATGGTTGAGTCCGTAGCCCCCAGAGTGCGTTGGGTAGTTCCTTGATCCACTTGCCCCCTTTGGAGTTAGCAGCGTCGTGTAGCCGCTTCTTGAGAGCGTCGAGCACCATCCCATTGGCGCGCTCGACTTGTCCGTTGGCCGTGGATGGGCAACCGAGACGTATCGGACGTCGATCCGACGTTCTCGCGGTACTCCCCGGAGCCGGTGGTTGTTGAAATTGGAGCCCGGTGTCCGTGATGATGCGGTGGGGTAGTCCGTAGCGGTGTACGAGTTCATCCGGGAAGTCGAGTACTCGTCGCCCTTGGGGCATGTGACCGGCTTGACCTCGATCCACTTGGTGAACTTGTCGATGGCCACCGGTACTCTGTTGAAACCACACGGCGCGGTTGGCGGTGGCCCAATCATGTCGAGCCCCCGGCAGGCAAAGGGCCAGGTTGGCGGTATGGTGACTAGCTTGTAGGCTGGGACGTGTTGCTGCTTGGCGAAGTACTGACATCCTTGGCACCTTCTGACGATTTCTTCGGCGTCGCCCAGAGTTGTGGGCCAGTAGAAAGCTCGCCGGAAGGCCTTGCTGACCAGCGTACGTGAGGACGCATGGTTGCCGCAGACGCCTTTGTGGATCTCCTCCAAGATGTTCTTGCCTTCTTCACGAGGGACGCACTTCATGAGTACTCCAGAAGAGGCGCCCCGCTTGTAAAGCTTGTCTCCGACGAGGACGTAAGACTTGGCGCGGCGGACGAGTTGCTCGGCCGCGTTCTTGTCGGAGGGGGACCTTCTCGCTCGCCGAGGTAGTCGATGAAGGGTTGCCTCCGGTCCACGTCGATCATCAAGACCTCCGCCCGGTGGTGGATGGGCCGGGACGATGGTCGGTGGCGCGGCTCCGGGATGGATGGCGCGTGAAGCTCGTGGACGAAGACGCCGCCCGGTACGCGAGCGCGGGTGGATCCAAGCTTCGAGAGGACGTCCGCTGCAACGTTGTTGTCGCGAACGATGTGGTGGAACTCGAGGCCATAGAATTTGTTCTCGAGCTTGCGGACTTCTAGGCAGTAGGCGTCCATGTTCTCCTTGTTGCGGTCCCAGGATTTGTTGACTTGGTTGATGACCACTGAGGAGTCGTCGTAGACTAGTAGCCGCTTGATGCCCAGTGAAGGCGCGAGGCGGAGCCCGTGTAGGAGGGCTTCGTACTCAACTTCATTGTTTGAGACCTTCCAGAAGATCTGCAGGACGTACTTGAGTTGTTCGCCCGTTGGAGAGATCAGAAGTACCCCTGCACCTGCGCCCTCGAGGTTGAGTGAGCCGTCGAAGTACATCACCCAATGCTCTGGTCGCACGGTGGGAGTAGGTAGGCGGTTCTCCCGCCGCTCTCGCCATGAAGTCGACTAGTGCACGGGACTTGATGGGTGTGCGTGTCTTGAAGTCGATAGTGAGGGCGCCGAGCTCGACGGCCCACTTGGAGATTCTTGGGTAGCATATTGGTTCGCGCGAGATGTCGCCAAGCGGGTAGTCGGTGACGACGGAGACCGAGTACCGCCGGGAAGTAGTGTCGTAGCTTCCGCGAGGTGATGAGTAGAGCGTACGGGGAGCTTCGCACGGGATGATAGCGGGCCTTGGACTGCGATAGAACCTCGACGAAGTAGGCCGAACGCCGGGCCCGGGGTAGGCGTGGTCGTCTTCCTGCCGCTCGACAACGATGGCAGTACTGACCACGTGAGTAGTCGCAGCGAGGTAGAGCAACAACTGCTCTCCCTTGTGAGGAGCCATGAGGATCGGTGGCTTTGATAGGAAGTTCTTGAGCTGGGCAAGGGCTTGATCCGCCTCTGGAGTCCACACGAACTTCTCTTGATGCTTGAGTAGTTTGAAGAAGGGGAGGCCCCGTTCTCCTAGCCTCGAGATGAATGCGTTCGGCGCCGCCATGCACCCCGTCGGCACGGACGTCTTTGATGCTCGTGGGAGCTTTCATCTTGGTGATGGCGGAGATCTTCTCGGGGTTGGCTTCGATGCCGCGCTGGCTGATGATGAAGCCGAGTAGTTTGCCCGAAGGGACGCCGAAGACGCACTTGTTCGGGTTGAGCTTCCGGCGGTACTCGCGTAGTGATGCGAAGGTCTCTTCAAGGTCGTCGATGAGGGTGCGGAGTCCCTGGTTTTGACAACCACGTCATCCACGTAAGCCTCGACGTTCTTGTTGAGTTGCCGCTTGAAGCGAGGCCCGGATGGCTCGTTGGTAGGTAGCGCCGGCGTTCTTCAACCCGAATGACATGGTCGTGTAGCGATGCGCGCCAAACGGGGTGATGAACGCGGTCTTCTCCTGGTCCTCTTCCTTGATTGCGATGCGGTGATACCGGAGTAGCGGTCGAGGAAGCGAGCGAGTCGCGGCCGCCGTGGAGTCGATGACTTGATCAATCCGCGGCAACCCGAAGGGGTCCTTGGGGCAGTGTTTGTTGAGGTCGGTGTAGTCGACGCACATCCTCCACTCGTTTGAGTTCTTCTTGCGAACGAGGACAGGGTTGGCGAGCCACTAAGGATGGAAGACTTCTCTGATGAAGCCGGCTGCGAGTAGCTTGGCGAGTTCCTTCTTGATGCCATCCCGCCTGTCGTCGGCAAAGCGTCGGAGGTGTTGTCGTTTGGGGGTGGCCTTAGGATCGACGTTGAGGGAGTGCTCAATCAGCTCCCTGGGCACTCCTGGCATGTCCGCTGGCTTCCACGTGAAGATGTCGCGGTTAGCCGAAGGAAGCCGATGAGCGCGTCTTCCTATTTGGGGTCGAGGCCGGACCCGATGGTGGTGGTCTTGGTGGGGTCGCACGTTCGAGGTCGGCCGTCTTGACGGGTACCTCCTCGGGTGGGCCGAGGCTTGTTGGTGCTTGTCGGACTTCTGCGGGATGTCGAGTTCACTTGTAGCAAGCTTCTTCGACGCGGCGTAGACCTCCATCATCGCGTTGGGTACTTGGTTTGTGGAGGCGATCTCCACGGCTTCGTGTCGCGGTCGTGGGAGATCTTGAGGTCCCCTTGGAGGGAGAGTACACCAGGGCCGGGCTTGGCATCTTGAGTACCAAGTAGGTGTAGTGGGGCACCGCCATGAACTTGGCGATGGCCGGTCGCCGAGGATGGCGTGGTAGGAGGTCTCGAAGTCCGCGACCTCGAACTTGATGTACTCGGTACGGTAGTTGTCCCGAGATGCCCCGAAGGTAGCGGCGGGACCACCGAGCCCGGTGGAATAGCCGCGTTGCCGGGGGACGATGTCGTAGAAGGGCACGTTGCTCTTGGTGAGCATGTGCGTGATGTCGAGCTTCATTTTCTTCAAGGTCTTGGTGAAAAGGACGTTGAGCCCGCTTCCACCGTCGATGAGCACCTTGTTGAGTTTGGAGCCCGCCACCGTTGGCTTCAGGACGAGGGGGAACCGTCCTGGTTCAGAGAAGCTGGTCCATTGGTCCGCGCGGGAGAAGGTGATGGGTACCTCCGACCACTTGAGAGGGGTCGGAACCGCTGGCTCAATGGACATTACTTCACGACGGGTAGCCTTCTGCTCCCGTCTGCTGGGCAATCCGCCGAAGAGGACGTTGACGGTCTTCTCAGGCTCCTGGAAGTCGTTGTTGTCGCCGTCCTTCTTCTTGCCCTTTTGATCGTGAGGGTGCGGTGGTTCCGGCGTCTCCTTGAGAGCGTGCCTGAGCTGGTAGCACTGTTCGGTGGTGTGGTTGCCGTTTGGATGCCATGGGCACTTCTCCTTCAGCAGGTCTTTGAAGCCGCCAGAGTTCTTCTTCGAGTTCCCTTTCGCAGGGCGCTGGATAGCCGTGACAGTATTGTCTGGCTTGCGCTTGCGGTTGGGACCCGAGTAGTAGTAGTAGTAGTTGTTGTTGTTGCGGCCGCCCTGGTTCGCATTGCCGCCGCTGCCACCGCCCTGGTTCTGCTTGGTCTTGCCACGAATGGCGTCGTACTTGGCATTGGCCTTGTCTTCTTCATCCGCCCAGGACATGATCATGTCCTTGAGGTGGGGGATGGACCTGGGGCGGCGACGACCGAAGTCTTCGAAGGTGCGGCGGTGATAGAGGCCGTCTTGGAAGAGGTCGATGACCTCCTTGTCGGTGACGTCGACGACGGTGGCGCGCTTGTCGAAAAAGCGGCGCATGTACTTGCGGAGGGTCTCGCCTTGTTCCTGCTTGATCATGGCAGGTCCATGCGAGTACCCGATCGGCCCATGGCGCCGCGAAGTTGCTTGTGGTTGCTCCTTCGGTGGTCCCACTTGTCGATCGAGTGCTTGTCCGGCGACTCGAGCCATGTGAGTGGTGCTTGGTCCGGACGGAAGGGGAAGTAGAGGCACTTGGTGTCGCTGTTGCCGCCAGCGTTCTCGATGGAGAGGGCGTAGCATCGGAGCCACTGGATGGGATCCTGCTTCGCGTCGTACTTGGTGATCCCCAAAGGCTTGAATTTGTCGGGGAGGAGCAAGTTGCGAAGTCGACGTGAGAAGGCGGGGAAGCCGTCGCCTTCAGCGGCAGTGGCCGACATCTTCCGCCGCAGCTCCTCAATCTTCTGGCGGGCGTCGTACCCGCCGTGTGAGGCGCCGGAGGCGTGGCTGTTCGCGTGGCCTCGGTCGCCGCGGCTACCGCCGCCTCCGGCCCTCTGTTGGCCCCATGATTGGAGCTGCCGCCGTCGGGGTCGTTGCCGCCGCCACCTGCCGGAGCGCGGTGGGGAACGACTTCTCGGTTGCCGTGGTCTTGCAGTGAAGGTCCGCCGGCGTTGGAGCGGCGATGGTTTGGCTCGGCTGGGAGGTCAGCTCGAGTACGGTTGGGACCGTTGTTGGCGCTGCGACTAGTAGCTTCGTTGTCGCGGGGTTTAGCTGGAGGAGGTTGGTTGACTCTGTTGTCGACCTGCATGAAGTAGGCTTCTTCAGCGAGCTTGGCGATGACCTCTCCAGCGCGTATGCCCTGAGCCTGGTGTGCGATCGCTGTGATCGACATGAGGCACTACTCGGGGGTAGTGTGGACTCTGCTCTTGACCGCCTCGAGAGCTTCCGCGAGGTTGTGGACGGGGAAGTTGTCGCGGAGGCGTCAACGACGTTTGTTGCGCTTCCGGTTGCGTTCACGTCGAGAGTCTCTGTCCGCCGGAGTCTCGTTCGGTGGAGCGTCAGCAGAGAGCTCGTCGGAGGAGATGTCCTCCAGGTACTTGTCTCGAGGCGTGCACCGAAGGCCACGGGGTGTCGCCGGCAGCCATGAAGACTTGGCGATCGGGGGTGCCAAGGCTAGACTCGGAGGGTGCCACCTCGGTTGGTGTGTTTGAGTCGGCCGGGCTAGCGGTGTTCCCTCCTGGAACGGTAGCGAGTCGATGTAGGCGACGTAGCGTGAGTCTCCCTCTATCAGGTCAGCAGGCTTGCGCTCTGGCCAGTAGACATATCTCCCGGCCGGCGTGGATTTTATAACCAGCCCAGAGGCTGGCCCTGACAAGGGAAGCTCGGTGGAGTTGTCTTCGGACTCGGGCTCGTCAGGGTCCGACCCGAAGTCGAACTCGTAGTCCGGGTTCGAGTAGAACTCGGAGAGAGGGCTGGAGCCCAAAGCGTGATCGGGGGCGGCGTCGGAGTCCGAGTTGCACTCGGGTACGGGCTCCTTGCCGGCCCGGCGCGAAGTGGGAGCCCCCGTGCGGGCCCAGCTGAGGATGCGGGGGCCACGTGCGGAGGGCTCGAGTGGTGAGGGGACCGCTGCGATGGGCGAGCGGCCGGCTCGCATGCGATGGCCCATGGCGACGTCGAGTTCGAGTTGGAGACGGACTCGAGCTCGAAGTCGGCGTGGTGGTTGAAGAGCGAAATTTCGCCGAACTTGCCGGCGAGTTCGCCCGTGACGACTTCGGGGAAGCGTCACGAGGCGCTGTCTTCGGGTTGGGCCGCATGGTCGGGCGGTCTTCGGAAGGAGCCCGCGCCATCGGCGGTGCGGACCCGGGCGCCGAACACGAAGGTGTCGCCGCGGTTGAAGGCGACGGTTGGCTTGAAGCGAGACGGGGAGCCGTCGAGTTCGCCATGTGATCTCGGGCGAGATCCCCTACACGGCGCGCCGGTGTCGGTGTTTTAGACCGGCAACCTACTAAGGGGAGTACCCGAAGTAGATGAATGTGACTCGCCGAGATCGGTAACTCGAAGGAAGAGTCACGTGGCACACAATTTAGACAGGTTCGGGCCACGAGGTGCGTAATACCCTACGTCCTGTATGCTGCGTAGCTTTGGATTGATTGGGCACGATTACAAGATGATGCAATAGTGCGCCGTGAGTTGTAGGGGATTGGATGAGGTGATCCTGAGATCGGTCCCTGCCTCGCCTTATATAGTCCGGGAGGCAGGGTTACAAGTCGGAGTAGGGAGAGAGTACTAGTCGAGTACGTCTAGGAGTCCTCTATACAGTGCGGAACATGTACAGCTCCCTAACCGAGTACTACTCTGTGTAGTCCTCGTGCTCCACGCCTTCGGGTGCCGGGTGTAGCGCAAGCGGTAGTCCCGGGGGCCCACCGAGTAGTCGGTCCTGGTACCCACCGAGGTAGTGGGCCCAGGGAGGTCCATACGACAACGTGCGGGCGGGCACTTACCGGGCGACTCGAATGTTATGGTAATGTCATTGAAGTTATCCTTGTCGGCCTTGATGGTGATGGTGTCACCATAGTTGGAGGCGCGGAGGAACTTGACCATGCCAGCGATTGCGATGCCCATGGAGCGGTCTTCGTCACGGCGGTAGAGCGAGAGGATGACGACCTCTTGGGCGTCGAAGGCCTGGAGCAAGAGGCCCTTGCTGGAGCAGTCGACGCTGGCCACATTGACTAGGTCGAGGACCACCTCCAGGACTCTCTGGACACTACAAGAAACTATTTAATCTGTGACGCATTCTCCGCGATGTTTTCAGAAAACATCACGAATGTGCATTGCAGCCCAGAACACTGTGATGATTTGTTAAATTCGTCGCGATTCTATGACGTATTCCTGTTTTTCGTCACGGATGTGCATGGAAGCCCAAAACACTGCGATTTGTTAAATCCGTCACGATTCTATGACGTATTCCTGTTTTTCGTCACGGATGTGCACTGATGGATATTCAAGCCCAGAACACTGCGACGTATTCCTATTTTTTGTCACGGGTGTGCTGTGATGGATATTCAAGCCCAGAACACTGTGACGTATTCCTGTTTTTCGTCACGGATGTGCACTGATTGATATTCAAGTCCAGAACACTGCGACGATTTGTTAAATTCGTCGAAATCTAGCCCACAACATTGCGACGTTTTAGCAGATTCGTCACGATCAATAAATAACAAATAGTTATGTTATGAATGGGAAAAAATAAAAAACAATCTAAAAACATCAACAAATAAGAAATAGTCATGTTATGAATGGAATCATTTGAAAAAATAAAAAAATAAAAAAATGGGAGCAGTTGGTCGCGGCCACACCCCGGCCAGCCGCGGTCGCGCCCGCCACGTCCGGCTAGTTGCGGCCACGCCCGGCCTAGCCAAGGCCGGCCGCGGCCGGCGCACCACGGCCCCAACCGGCCATGGCCGGCCGCACCACGGCCCCGTCCGGCCACGGCCGCGCCGCCACGCCCGGGACGGGCGTGGCCACGCCCCCGGCCCCGGCCATAGTCGGTCGCACCACGGCCCGGCCGGTCGCGGCCGCGCGCCCACCACGGCCGGGGTGTGACCACGCCCCGCCGGCCACGGCCGGCCGCGCCCGGCCCCGCACCACGGCCCGCCGGCCGCGGCCACGCCCCGGCCGGCCACGGCCGGCCGCGCCAAGCCACGGCGGCCCCGGGCCGCCGGCCTGCCGGCCCCTCCAAAAAATAATCCACACTAAAAAATTGGGGCAAACCAGGACTTGAACCCACAATGTGAGGGAAAAGGAGAAGGATGTGTTACCACTGAGCCACAAGTGAAGTTATGTTTCTTTGCAGAAGTTTACTTTCGGATCCTTTCCCGCATCGCCTCTAGGAAAGGAGAAGGATGTGTTACCACTGAGCTACAAGTGAAGTTATGTTTCTTTGCAGAAGTCTACTTTCATATCCTTTCCCGCATCGCCTCTAGGAAAGTTGAAAAAAATAGCTTACGAGAATGGGATTCTACAAGTGAAGTTATGTTTCTTTGCAGAAGTCTACTTTCATATCCTTTCCCGCATCGCCTCTAGGAAAGTTGAAAAAAATAGCTTACGGGAATGGGATTCGAACCCGTGACCTCAAGCATCAACAGAGCATCTGCTACCACTGGGACACTTCATGAGTTGTGATGAATTGATGATAGTTTGAATTATATACATATAATTTGAGCTTCGGGACCACGTGGTAGTACTGTGTTGGTCGAGTTGCTTCGCCGTGACCATGTGGCACACGCTGAGCTCGTTTCCCCATTGTTTTTTCATTTTAATCTATACTTAAAATTTGAAATTAGTGTTTCTCGATCATATTAACTCCAAATTCATTGATTCTTTTTTCTGATTTTTTGTAAAATCACAATCTTTCACGTAATATCGCTCGTTTTCATATTAATTGATATTACATTTATCTTTTTTCATACAACTTCTTTTCCTCTACCGAAAGAGAATAAATAAAAGATATTTTTCAATAAGAAATGATAACATAACTTCATATTTGCTAATGTTATGATAAACACAAGGTTATGGTAAAGTTTGAAGTGCATATGAATTCGAAAATTTCGAAAGGTACGATACACTTCAATGTTCAAGTAATGTTTCATGAAACTATGTGAGACATGTATCCATTTCTAAACAACGTAGGTTCCACTGTTACCGGAATCATTTGAAAGTTTGATCACAAGTTTATGGACCCAAATTATGTTACCACGTCAATTTGTAGAACCATTAGAACATTTTATGATATTATTTGAATTATGATAGTGTAAATTCGAGATGTAAGTTTGAATTTCTCCTAATAAACTGCTGTTGAAATCATTTTTCATTTGTTATGTTGTAGATCTTGGTAGAGAATGATTTTAGAAAATTTTGGAAAAAAGAATCATCGAATTTGGAGTTAGTATGAGGCAGAAAAACTAGTTACAAGTTTTAGTCAAAGATTAAAAAGAGACAGCACACTTGTTCATCTCGGTTCATAGCAAGTGCAATTTCTGTTTCTAATCTTCGGATAAAACTTGTAAACTGTTTTTCTTCCTCATACGAACTCCAAATCGGTTGATTCGTTTTCCTAATTTTTTCTAAAATCGAGATGTTTTACTCAGTGCCATTTGTTTGGATCATATTTACTATTTCTTGGTTGCTTTTCATACAACATAACTTTTCCAACTAAAAAGAGAATATAAAAAACATGTTTTTTCATAATAATTGCTAATATAACTTAATATTCTTTAATGTTATGGTCAACATGAGATTGTTAAAAATTGAGGTGCATACAAGTTTGGTCACGTTATTAGTTGTTCAAATCTCAAATTTTGTTTTCAATTGTAGGAAACTATGTGAGTCTTGTGTCCTATTTGTGAACATCTATAATCTCACTTTATCAAAACATCTATAATAATATATGTCCAATTATGTAGGGCAACTAGATTGGAAGAGAGCATAACAGTCTCATACAAAGTTATCAAACAAAACTTTCTGATAAACCATGCATTGCTATTTCCTTTGTCGCCTAAGAATTAAAAGACATCAATAATAGATCGATGAACATAGTTTTCTTTAGAAAGAGATTAGCGAATGTATACTTTCCATAACTATGGTGTATGTGCCGCTTTTCCTTTACTTTTCTATTACGCACGATATGTATGTGTGCTCCAGCCTCTGGATCCTATTATTACTTATTAAATATTCCCAGGGACTCAATATCTCATTCTGTCTAGTATTATCTTGCATTGCGTCTCTACCTTTGGATTCCAGCAATTAGTAGTTCGATAATCCATGGATAAGATTATAATAGTATCTCTAGTTGTTTTCATCTCCGATTTAGATTTCTTTGTGTGAGCAGATTGTTGTTGTGACAACCCCACCCGAGATAATTCCGTACTATCGCCTAAACCACTCCATTTGGTCATTAAGCGATAATAAAGAAGCATCCCGTTGAGTGTTGCCGGGTTTACACCCGGTAAATCACTTGGAAACACGGAGAGGATCGAACGTATGCATTAAAACTCCCACGAAGGAGAGTCCAGAGTGCCTTACAAATTAACCATCACATCCCCGTAGGGGTCATTATTACAAACATAGTTCTTTGACATGAAAGTAAATGGTTCAGAGTTTATTGAAAATAGCGAAAGTTAACTAAACGATACGATCACATCATAGGAGGCCTATCCATGATGCAATCACTCTTCGTCACCCACCATTCCAGCTCCCAGCCGGGTGGAAGTTCTCCGGGCCACACATCAGATGCATTACCCGGAACAACATTTATAAAGCAAAGCTGAGTATACTAATATCAGCAAGACTTACCCATCTAACAGAAAGATTTTACCTCTAGACATGCAAGGATTTTGGCTAGTGGGTTTGTTTGCCAAAAAGCTGCTAGGTAGTGAATCCTTACTTTCCATATTTTAGCTCATGTTCTAGTTGAAGTAATCGTTACTAGAAAAGCGACTATTACAACCAAAGTTGTACAAACAATTAATCAAAGTAATAATCTTCACAAAATTCCATCTTAAAGGGATATCATGGCCAGTCGGGTAAGTAGTCTCAGATGACGGTGAGAGGCCGACAATCGATTGATTCAAAACCTTGCAGGGTGGACCTAAACACGCAGAAGGTGTCCTCACCAAGAGTACACCAACCAGGTGGTTCCCGTCATTCCTCGGTTTGGGGATAATAGCTCACGGTCTTAAGTACAAGGTTTATTTGGGCTACGCCACTAAGGTCACCCAGCCTCACGCATGCACTCGGGTGGCGAGCCCGGGGCCGCAACCCTAAGAGTAGTGATAGTAAAACCCCGTACCGCCTCATTTAGGTATTAGGCTTACCGTACCCATTTCCGGCAAGTGTTTAGTACTTTCAAACACTTAGCCCACGAAGCCATTGGACCGGAGCCCAAATCCCATGCTCTTAACACATGAGCAATTTATTTAAACATATGGTGATTCCATAAAGGAGATCCTACTCTCGCGAGTGACGAACATCACTCGACTTGTACCGGATCCTTAAGCATAGCAACTAGCGATCTAACATGCTAGTAAAATATCATAGGTACTTATGGATCATGCAACTAGGGTTTCATTTCAACTCCTGAACGTAAATGCACATACAATAACATGAAGTTAATTCAAAAGTTTAAAGAAACACTGGGGTTAATGAATAAACTGGGGCTTGCCTTCGTTAGCACAAGCAGACACACAAACTTCCGGACTTTGGCCCGAGTCTTGCTCTACGGTCACGTAGTGCACGTCTCCTCCTGCTCCCTCGTCCTCGTCAGCCAGCACAAGCGTATAGCTACCGTCGGGGACTTCTACACAGGGAATGCAATGCAGTGATTAGGAGTGTAATTATTTTAAATTAATTCGAAAACAGTAGCAAACAGCTGCAAGGAGTATATGGTTGGCCATATTCACCTTAACAAAAGTATTTCAACATTCTTTCTTTTAAAGGAAATAGTCAACAAGCCTATTTAGTCTTCTCTTTAAGGTGATTGTGTGCACATCTATTAAAGAAATATTTAATTTAAAAACAAACAGCAAGGAAATTACTTTCCTAGCACCATTTTACTTTTCCTAACACTTCTCCTTAAGTCATGCACTAGAGAGAGTGATTTCCCTATTTTCCCTTTTCTAGATTAATCTAGTTTGAGCTCTTTTGCATAACTAAATCACAACAAACTGGTCCAGGAGCACCCACTGGTCCTACTGACCAAGGGCATACCTCTGGACATCAAGAAAAAGGATTTTGGACCATGGGATTTAGTACACCAATTTATGGGCATTTCTAGTTAGCACAAAAGGAAATAATGCATAATACAATAAATATGACAGAAATGGGTCCCATCTTTCTCCTTCACATACTCTGGTCCAAAACAAGCCCAAAGAACTAACAAACACACATATAGCCTTTATGAAACATGCTACACATATTTATGATTAAAAGCAAGCATAAATGAGGAAATAATATTTCTAACAGAGATAAATCATGGTAAATTCACCAAGGATGTTTTAGAATAATATGACCATATCCAGAAGTTGGGCTCAAAAATACTTATATATCCAGCTACAAAAATCATCTAGGCAGATTTACCAATATCACAAAATAATTTATACAGGAAGGTCCCTTCAGTAACTTTTTGCAAATTTTGGCACAGAACCTAGACATACTAGTTACCACAACATATCCAAAATACAGCTCAAGAGCTTGTGTGGATTTTGCAGAAACACAAATCTAAGTATTTTACAATCATATTTTTCAAGCAAAAATTATAACTCAAAAGTATATACACATTTGGAGAAAGTTGTATCTCTTGTTATACTGAGCACAACAAAATTGGGTTTGCTATTTTTGCATTTTCTATGATTTTTAATTGATTTTACAAGGTGCTGGACCAATTCACAAAACAGGGAACAATCTTTTTATACTGCAGACCCTAAAACTTTTAAAATCTTCACACAAATACCCTCGGCTCCTCCCCCTCGGGCCCGACGGCGGTGGCAAGCTCGCCGGCGGCGAGGTGGAGCGCGGCCAGGCAAACAAGCGACAGGGATCGTCGATTGAACTCACCCGCGATCGATTGGTGGCGGTGGACCGGCCGGGGAGGTCACCGGCGAGCGGCGGCGGCGCGCCCGCGGGAACTCGGACGGCGGTGAGGGAAGGGGCTGGGCTCAACCACGTGCTGCACGGGGAGCTTCCATGTGACCTAGGGAAGGCGCTGAGCAGTTGCCTGGGCTCGGGGAATCGGCGGAGATGCGAGCTCGACGACGGCGGCCGCGGGAACTCGGGTTCCGGCGAATGTGTGGCTCGGCTTGATCAATAAGCGGCTCGGGGTGGTGTTGTGGTGCACAAGGAAGAGCTTAGGCGTTTGGGTGAGAGAGGACGGCGACCGGAAGAAGGTTCACACCGAGCGGCGCCAATGGCGGACGGCGGCGGCTCGGGGGAAGTGCGCGTGCGCGCGGGGAGTGACCGAGGCGGGTTTATATGGGATGGAGGTCGGTTAAGAGGTCGTGGGGTCAACCACGTCGCCGGCGCACGCGCGGCATGGGCGACAAGGTGCTTTGCGACGTGCGGCGGGGGCGGCGGCCAATGGCGTGCGGCGGTTGGCTCGCCGGCCGAGTGGAAGCGGCCCACCGGGCGCCGTCCGGACGCTCGCGATCGTCACCCATAGTGGCATTCGGCGCGGCGCATGGACCGCCGGGGTCCGCCGGTGCCTCGGCGTGCGCGCGCGCGCGCGCGTACGGCCGCCGGCGTGGCACGCGTGCGCGACGTCGCGCGTGGGCGCGCTCTGGCGTTCCCGGGCGAAAACAGATCGCTGAGGCTGACTTCAAATTGGTTTTTCTCTAAATTTTCAAACTAAAGTGCATCATGGGGTCTGAAGCAAAGTTGAAGATTAGACATTACTCTACAACTTTCACAAAGACTTGTAGGGGTTTTGTTCAAGAATTCGAGCAGGAACGCCATGCCAACCTGACCAAATTCTCGGCGCTTGTGAACAGTAGACCAGGGTCTTGTTTTGCCATTTTCACCCTCCTACACTCCAAACCAGCCATGCCACTCAACAGCAAAGTTGTGTGCCTCAACATTCTGCACATTTTTCCTTTTGGGTGGTTTTGAAGTGTTTAGGGAAATTTTGGAGAACGTGCCAAAGTTCTAGAATGGCAACAAGGGGTCAAAGGGGATAAAAGAGTTTTGAGCTAGGGCTTTGACCAAGGGTTGACCTAATGTCCTCAAGGGTAGTTAGAGGAGTGATTAAGTGGGTCATTAGCACAAATTGTCACTGAGCAAAAACACGGGGTGTTACAGTTGTGTTGCCTGAATGAGCAATGAAAAATAGGAAAAACAGTATCGATTAACTTCAGTGTTCCTTCTGCATGGTTTGTAGACTGTTAGTAGCAGCTATCCCATTATGTAAATGCAAGCACTGGAGATAAGATTTAATTATATGCTTGGTTAAACATGTATAAGTCACATTCCCATGTTCTAGATGTGTGATTTCTGAAATTTAGAGAAATTTACTCTCTAAATAAGAAGTGATGTAACTTGCATGACCTGTTATTATACTATGTTTCATATTTTTATCAGAGGTATGAGAACATTTGATCTTTCATTTGAGTGATTCTCAATTGTTCTATTTTGTCGCTTGTTGATTTGGGACATGTGCTTCTTTGGAATGATTAGTTAGCACTTGAAACCTATTAAATTATCCTTGCTTGTCTTGTTAATTAGTGCTTGATTTTGAGCAGCGGACCTGCGATTCACGATCCGATTCCAACTACAAATGTACAGTTGAATAGCGAGTTGATGCAGAGCCGCAGAGGGAGTATCTGGATTAGTCTTTTCTAATTGGATTCCGGTTTCCTTTATTTCAGGATTTATACGAACTCGCAAGGAATCAGAGAAAAGAGTGGCAGAATAACAAAGAGGAAGGTGCAGTGTTTTAGGAATGGTAGACATGTGAAAGCATGTGTTATCTGCCTCAATATCTGATTGTGTTTGCTGGGTTTTTTTTTGCCTAGAGATTGTATCTGATTTGTCTTTTCATTGAATTTTGGTAAATGTGTTGGAAAAATGTACCCTCTGAAAAATGGGTTAAAGATGGGCTAATTTTGCTAATTTTATGCTGGAATATAATTCTGAAATGGGCTGTGGTGGGCCAGAATATGTATCTGTTGGGCTTAAAATTTTTGCCACGTCATCGTCCATGTACGATGCCACGTCATTGTCCACATAGGATGCCACGCCATCATCCACGTAGGATGTCACGTCATCGTCCACGAAGGATGCCACATCATCGTCCACGTAGGATGCCACGTCATCATCCACGTAGGATGCCACAGCTTCCATGTGTGTAGCAATCCGTGACGATTTTATTTTGTCACAGATAGTGAGCCATGGGTTGGGCTGCATGGGCCTCGGGCTGCTCCGTGACGATTCAGATACGTCACAGATCGCGACGCTTATTAAGGGAACGTCGAGAGATTTAATCAATGACGCTCATTCCATCACGAAAATGTAAATCGTCGCGGATGCTGATTTGCGACGAATTTTATTTAATCCGCGACAGAATGGTTACGTCACAGATTAAATAGTTTCTTGTAGTGGGAAGAGGCTTCCCTTCTCCATCCGCAGCTCCAACATGGTGTAGGAGAAGATGGGAAACCCTAGCTAGGATCTGGCCGGTTGCGGAGGGGGGGTTTGGAGGGGAGGTAGAGCGGCTTAGGGCATGGAAGAAGGCGAATTAATAGGGAGCCATCTGAGCATTGAACGATGTATAAAAGATGTGTGGGTTGCAAGGTTTGTTGTTTGCACTACTCATACTTCACATCTCTCTACCATTTTCTCATGTAGAAGATAGAGAGAGAAAATGAAATCCCTTTAAAGAGTGTAGGAACTCCACAAATAGGGCCATGGTGCATTTCTTTAAAGCAGTAATAGTTCCTAGTTTTACAAAAACATACATATAAAATCTCATGGGTACTCAAGCAGTACTTAATATGTCATATATAGGCTAGCCACATAAATTATCATCTCTATATACTTTACCAAAATGTCCAGGCAGACACAATTGTTGCTTCGTACATAAACAAAATTAACATAGTCCAGTTTAAAAGGATTGTAAACATCTAGTGAGCAACAATGCATCTAGACTAGCAGAAAAGTAAATTTGATGAGGCCAAAAGGGAGTAATATGCATTCAAGCATCTTATACTAAAACTAAAAACCTTGCAACATTGTCAGTTAAATCTGGCTACAACATCGGTTACATATTTCCCACAAAAGAAATATAAGTGCAACTTTATCAAAAAAAAAGGAACGAAATTTAACCAATCTAAGACTTGGCGAACATGACGGCTGCGCGCCTGCGCCTTTGCCGCCTGCCCCGTGCCCAATAGGTAAACAATGGCGGGTGGAGGCGTCCAATCCTGACTAAGGGAGAGCTCCACGCAGCTTCAGATTCACAAAAACAGCTCCACTCCAATTTTTTCCTGCCAAACACCCCAGCTCCAAAAACTCCAGATCCACCAAATCCATGGATCTAGCTCCCAACTCCACCAATTCCATGGAGTGCCTCAAGGGGTACTCTGCAAACACGTTTTTCGTAACAACTCGTGGAGTTGGGGGGTAATTACCCACCTTTGCCACCGATTACACACATACCGGTTCGATTTCTTTTTTCCCCGAACAGGACGCCGCGCCCCCCCCCCCCCTCGCGACGCATCATCTCCCCCACGCGATATTCCTCCGCCGCCGCCGGTCCTCAACAGGAGCCGCCGGCGCCCTTGCCCTCTCATCTCCCTCCACGGCCGCGGCATCAAGAAGATTCCGGCCTCCTCCTCCCATCTCCGGCCTCCTCCTCCCATCTCCGTGGAATTCGCAGAGCGGGCCTCGCCGCGCTGCTCCGCGCCGCCTGCCTCCCGCCGCGCCCTGTCGAGGGCGCTCCCCGCGGAGCTGCTCCCGCGCCGCCCCCCGACGGGACCCCCGCGGCGTGGGCGGCGCTACACAAGCTCTCCGTCCGCCGCCCGGGGCTCCTCTGCGCCGGGGTGCTCCTCGAGCCCACCGACGACTTCGGCCTCGAGCTCGACATCGGGCCCGACTCCGCCGACGCCGCGTGGTCGCTCTACGACGACCGTGCACGGGACGCGGCCTACGACCGCTCGTCCGAGCCGCGGATCCCGCCCGCCGCCGCGGCCCGGACCCCGCGTCGGCCACCAATGCCGCCCGCCTGCCGGCGTGGCCGGCGCGGCGTGGTGGCCGGGAGCCGGCGGCGCCCGCGGTGGTGGATGGGCACGGTGGGCGCGCACCGGCGTCGGGGTCGTGGACGCCGGCCGGGAGCGAGGGGAACAAGGCGCGGCCGGCCCGGTTCCGCGGCGACTAGCCGTACCCGTGCGGCGGCCCGGTGCGTGCACGCCGAGGAGCGCCGCAAGTACATGGTCTTCCGCGGCGTGTTCCGCAACTTCGCCCGCTCCCGGGTGCGCCGCGCGCTCGGGGGACACGCGCCGCCCCACCGTCGTCGTCGGCCGCGCCTTCTCGCGCCGCGCCGGCGGGAGGCGTGGGACCTCTACTCGGCGTTCGCCTCCGCGGCTTCTTCGGCTACCACGACGACCGCGAGCCCATCGTGCGCGCCTAGGTCCGCGAGAACGGCCACGTCGCCGGCGCATGGACCGAGCGCCCGCTCTACTCCCGATCCGGTGATCCTCCTTTGGAGTGGCCGATCACCGATTTTAGCGACAAATATGTGTTTATTTATGCATATATTGACGCATACATGCATGGTGTGTGTTCAAATATTGCTGTTCTTCATGGGATGGTTATGCTTACTTTGCTTAGAGAATAAACAATGCGATGCTGGGTTGGTTAGGGTAGGCGATTAAAGATTTGCATAAATAGATTGTAATCCTGACGCCAAGAATGGAATGGCTATTGGCACACTGCTGTTCTTCGTGGCCTCTAAACACCACAGATCGTAGTTGAAATACACACGCATGCACACACAACACACGCATGCACCACACACCACACACAGCACATACACACGCATGCGAGCAAAAAAAATGAGGGCAAAAGAGGGTAATCTATTCAAATCTTCATTTTTCGGAGTTGGAGTTGTTGTCTCAGCCAAACACATCTCCTTAGCTCCAAAGGGAGAGTCCAGCTCCACGGTGGAGCTGCAAATTGGTGGAGTTGCTGCTCCAGAGTTGGTTTGGTGGAGCCGGAGCCCTCCCAAACACGCCCTAAACTTCCATCATTCGCCCAAATTCCCGATAGCTCCTCACAAAAACATACTGTGGCAAGAGAGACGGCCGTGTAGGATTGTGACAGGATGAAGAGGATGCGCAAGGACAAGCTACCAACATAATACCATTTTTTTTTAGCCTGGACCAACATAATACCATTAGCACTTTCACCATGTTCTTTGCTGCTACAAGAATCAAGCATCCCATCTGCAATAGTTCACAAATCCATGCCAGCAGATTCAGGACATGGATGCGAATCCACCGGCCTAATTACATATTACAACCTCTACCCCACCAGGTTGTGGCAGGGAGATTAAATGGATTAGCTCTACCATACATCATCAGGTAAGCAAGGGGGAAAACATGACATCCACACTACTCCCAACATATGCACAGGATAAACAACAATAGCTTCGCCTTAGTCTCATCTCACATAAATCCCAGCTGGGTGAGGTCATCATCTGGGATTTCCAGAGCGCCTGAAAGATCAATATCTTGCAACGAGTCATCAAGCCCGTCCGTAAACCATGAGCTGATATCGTTCCCCTGCCCATCAAGCCCTCCTGGAACATCCAATATGTCGTCTAATCCAGGCAAGACTGGCAGGGCAGCATCCGTGGTAACACGCTGGGCAGCATTGCTGGAAGTATTCCTTGTTGGATGCTGGGTCTTCCTCTCACTTGGGGGCTCAGGTGGGGGCTCTTGCACTGCTGGTGATGACAATGGCTCCACCACTCTACCCAGCACGTTTCCAGAAGTTGATAACTGCGCCAGCTTTTGCTTTGGCTTTGTCTTATTTTTGCGCTCGCCACTCCTCCCGCTGCCACCTGATGAGTGGCGCCCTGACTTCAAACCAGATCCCTTTGCAGATGCCTCCCTGTTGTGATCCCTTTCCCTCTCGCTCTTTTTCCATTTTGTGCCACCTGCTAATGCATCAGCAACAAATCGATATACTTAGTATGGCCTTCCTACATCACCCAGTACAATTATCACCAGGATAGCTAAGTTACCTTGATCAAATGGAGTTCTGTCGAGCTTTTGATGCTTCAGTCTCTCTACACCTGAAGCCAAAAGAAAAGTAGGCAAGTTATTATTTGGCAAAATGATTTGATACGACAGGAAAAATGGGCATGCTGCAGTGTACAGTCCTCTCTTACTACACAAATAAAAACAGAAATTTCTCTCTTAGCAGAAACAGTTAAATTACCTTCTGTGGATTTTGCATCAATGGTAGGCAAGGGCGCAGATAGCACACTCCAAAGAGATGGCTCACTGAAACAGCTCTTTCCTGTTTCATCAAATTTCTGGCACCGAGCAAGTGTACGCTTGGCAAAAGCCAATGCAAGCTGTTTTGCAGCCTTATTGGCAGACTTACTGACACCTGCCTTGTGGCTTGAGCCAACTCGCCCACCCTACATATCATAAAGATATACAATCAATATTGAGGATCAAGGTTAATCACAGCTAACCCACAGTAGTAGCCCCTCCTCGACAAACAACAAAACATTAAGCTTAAAGGGGCAAGGACCATCCAACATGCAGAGATCTGCAGCCCCCAAAGTAATTTTCTAAAGGAAATAAACAATGTCTTGTTTAAGCAATGAAGGGTACTTGTAATCTCATGAAGCGCCAACAGCGATATAAGAAAAAGCAATCGTGCAAATAGGATCTCAACTACCTTGAGTTTTCTGTATGCTCTTTCAACTAGTTTGTTCATGGCATGTTGCTCCAAGCTCCTGTAAGATAATCTTAAAGTTAGCCATTAAAGTGACCTCATGTACTAATCTTTAAGATATAATCCAGAAATATAATTCACCGGTACCTCTCCTCAAGATCCTTTGTATCTTGAATTGATTTATCTAGCGTATGCAATCTGCACTTCTTTTGATTGACCTGCAAAATAAGAATGGTGCCATTTTAATATGAATTGTTGCAAGCCTGGTGATATGGAAACCAATTCTATCTTTAAATATATGCATGTATAGTTATAGTAAGCATCCAATGGAAGTACCAATGATAAATAGTCTTAAAATAGCACAACAAGAAGTACCGTTAGGTTGAATGTAGATGGCTCAAATAAACCACTTAGAACCACACAAAATTTTCATCTAGACTTTTACTGGGCCACCACGCATTGGTTGTTCCACCTAGTGACACAGGCCGCAACCCATCCTAATCGATAACATTCAAATTTCATCTACAGACTTTTACTAGATGCACATCCTAGCACAAAAATAGGACAAATGTCTATTTTTTATTATTTCAGACTTATATCCAGATCATCATAAAGAGGGGTGCAAAATAGTAGTGTTTTCCCCAAAGAAACTATATTGGTCCTCTCTTGAGTCCTTATTTGCCAGGATACCACTTATGTAGCTCCTACAAACCCTACAGTTTAAGCACATACTGATGCCAGATAGGCAAGCCCAAGTTACATTATAACATTTTAAAAGCATAATATTCAGAAAAGGGAATCTTGACACAACCCAAGTTCCAAAAGTAGATAAATGTATATTTACATGAATCTGGTGAGGTCGTATCAATAAATTAAAAATAGTACATTGAGTAATAGTGTACCCATCCCAATTTAATCAAAACTGAGGACATGTTATTCGGGGGGTTCATGTAACCTGATCATGCAGCCTTTTCCTCAACTCTGAAATCATTTTATTAATGTCCTCGTCTTCTCCATCTTCAAGTTTTGGCTGAAAAGGGTAGTGTTGCAAAGATGAGGCAAGAATCGCAACTAGAATGTCAGAGGGGGAAACATAATTTCTGGTTACTAGATAATCTTTAATTAATGGTTATTGCAACAGACAGAAAATAGATAAATATCAGAATTCAGAAATGAAAGCATACACATGTACATTCCAATGGATGACTACTAATTTTCAGGCACGTCAAATACTTTCTCACTCATTTCTTCTTTTGTGTGTGATGTTTCAGGAGTGAAGAGAGCTCTTTAAGCTGCCGAGAACATAGACAGCTACATCTGCGTATATTGCATCAATCTCATTCAATCCATGCTACTTGATCACTAAGATAGAGGTGTGCTAGTAAGTCAATGAGGTGGCAAGAGACACAAAGGGCAAGTGATCATCTTGTGCATTTCCTAGTGTTGAGTCAAAACACCAAACAAAACAGAACATAGAGGGGACTTTGAAAATATCTTGATCAGAGTTAACAATATTTTGCCAATGTGCGGAGCAGAAGTAGAGCAGGAGGATAGGAGGGAAAGTAGAAGCTCCCCTCTTCTTATCAGGATGGGGACCAGATGTGAAGACTGAAGAGGGAAGGAGAGGATAGGAAGAGTGTGAATGTTTGTCTGGGTTGTAAATCTCAAACTACGAAAAACATCAAACCATATGACAAAATCTCCAACCAGACAACTTCAGCACTTGACTCATCCATTTTACTGTATGCCACAAAACAGTTGAAAGACCAGCCCCTAACAGCTATCATCATAAGAAACGGATCAGGTTGCGCAAAATTTGCCAACCATACTGTTCCTATCCCCCCCCCCCCCCCTCTGAACATGCAGGAGAGCTGTCATTACGTTAAAAAATGTTCCTACTTTTTTGGCATGTTCAGGCATACAACTTGTGAGAAAGAATTTCATAAAGCTTTTACTGAATGCAGGAGAGCTGCATGTCATTATATCACAAAGTGTTACTGTTATTTGAGATGTTTTCTGGTAGGCATGATAACATCTTGTAAAAAAGAACTGCATAAAGCAACACTGAAGTTACAAAAAAAGCAGAGTTCAAGAGATCATACCACTGTCTCTGGATAGATGCCAATACTTTGCAGCTCAATCAAAATCTTATCTTCCACTGACATCTGCCCATATTGATACTCATATGGAGAACAGGGGAAATCTTTCACTGGATTTTGACATTGCCTTGAAATCTGTGGCATCAAGTCATGCAAAGAGCCACTTTCTGGGTATACAGTAAAATTTACTCCATCTGATAAATGCTCACTATGAACTGAACTTTCACTATTAGAATTCATGAAGTTGCTTGAAGCTGTAAAACCATTGCACATGCTCTGGTGTACCATAGAAGTACTGTTTGAGTGCATGAAATCCACACTCAACCCGAAATTAGATGTTATGGCACTAGCTTGAAGTTCATTTTCTAAGTATCTGTTAACAGTGAAAGGATTGTGGCTGTTTGGAAACTCAACAAGTATATCTCTTTGCACACCATGGGAATCAGGTAAGTCATCTTCTATAATTAAAGCTGAAAGGAGTCTGTGTGCCATTGGAGCCATTTCATTAAACCATTTATCAGCTTCCAACTTTTGTGGTACAATGTGGTTTTCATCACCAGGAGAAAAACAGCTGATAGATCCTTTTGCTACAACTCCATTGGTTTTGCTTTGCTGCGATTGGGGAGAAAAATTGGATGGAGCCAGCACCTGAGATGAATGCTCCTCCTGCACATTTTTCAGACAGATGAAGCAAGGATACACAGAGTCAACACATTTTCATGAAATGGGAAATCTTCTGTTGAAATTATTTACAGCATGAATTCACATACCATCTTTTGCATTCTTCTGTAATTACTTGATGCTATTATATCATGTTCACCATCAGACATGCACGACATGCTCATCTCAAGCTCTTCAACAAGGTTGATCTGACCACAAACTCCAACAAATTAGAATCCATTCCAACCCAACAATGAAAGCACATTCAATGATGACAACTAAAGAAAACATATAACACCAACCTGGTTTTTCAAGAAAGATAAATTTTCAGAGCTTATGAAAGTTAGCATTGGTTCCATTTTCTTCCAAAAAGGACCAGAATATGCACCAACTGCAGAAAAAAGGAAGTTATAAACATCATCCCAAAGGGCCACCTAACAGAAATCACCAGGCAAAAATAATAAGATAGTATACACACCAATAGCGCTGCGAGCAGCATTAACAGCAGCTAAAAGTTCCTCTTGGTCATCTTCTGGTTCACCTACAGTGCATAATTAGTTACTAAGAGAAAGAATAATGACGAGAGTTGATGAGTATAAAGGTGAAATATGAAGTATCTTTCAGAAAACCTGTTATATCTGTAGGTTCACAATTTAGAGCCTGTGAATGCCAAGATGAAGCTTTGCGGTCAGAGCCTTTCTTCATTGGGGGCCGCCCCAACTTACTGCACAGATGATTGAAAGATCAAATCAAGATTCAAATAACAAACTAAGATCCACAATGCCACAAAAATAAGAAATAACCATCTAGTACCTCTCGTTCTTTTCAGATCCAGGTCTTCCACCTTTTATTGGTTTTCTCGTTTCTGCAGTGTCCAATTTTTCTTTTGGTATGGAAGAACATCCTTTAACATGCATAGTGCCTCTCCCACTCCTCCCTTGACGACGAACACCACCATCCTCAAGCTCTTCTTTCAAAGGAATCCTACTTTTATTTGATGAAAACATCAATCCCATTGCATTATGGGCTGCATTTGCACCCTCGTTCCCCACTTCACTACTATGCATAGCTTTTTCCTTGGACTTGCTTTCGGTTGCAGCCGATCCCTCACTTTCTGACAAACCAGCAGGAGATGAGATGCTATCCATTTTGGTTGTTGGTGTGTTCTTTGTCAGCACACTGCCAGACTCTATAGGTGTTGATCTAGCAGCAGTATCAAGTGGTGATCCTTCAGATAACACTTCATCAAAATTTGATACCGGAGAAACAACATTTGCTCTTCTTGTCCGTGACATTTTCTGTGGACGCTGCCCAACCCAAGCAATAGGAGGTGAAGAGGCATTCGAATGTGTGGAACGTTTGCGATTTGCCATGCCTCCCAAAGGTGAGGCTTTATTTGTGTAAGGGGCTGCTTCTTCCCATTCATCGTTTCCTCCAGTGGAACGTTGGAAATTAGAAGACGAATTCATAACAAGCGAGCTGGTTCTTGGTGCCCTGCACGCTTTAGCCTTGGGCACGGGGCTTAAGCTTCCATTCTGCATATCCTCAGAAGTACTTGCCCTATATAACAATAAACATATCATCAAAGGGGTGGCAATGTTGCACCAATCATTCACATATATGTAACAAAGATAAAATGTGAATTGTCAGGAGCACGGAACTATCTTAGCTTACTTGTTTCCTTTTATCATAACTCTTTCTTTATCGACTCCAGTGTGACGTTCTCTTCTTTCATTTGGCTGAGTGGCATAATCCACATCTGTCTTGGATTGAATACGGGAGACAATATTGTTCTGCTGAGAAGTGCCCTCCAACTTGTTACCGGCTAATGCCCCAGTGGAAGCTCCATGTCTGTAGATGCAAGAATTAAGAAGGGTGAGCTCTAACAAGGATATGGAGAGGATCCAGTGGAACTATAGATAGCAAGGTAGATTGCAGATTTGCAGAAAAACTGTATTGATCAAAGAAATAAAATGCATCTTAGCCCAAGCAATAGCTAGATTCTGCTAGAAACACAAACTGTCAAATACCAACCTCCTAATGGTGCGCATATATAGTAAAATCGTTCTACTCTCTCGTGACGTTGGACTTAAACAAAGACAGTTTATGTCTGCATCTCTATTTCTTGTTAGCTCCTGGTGTCAATTTATCAACATATCACGTATATCTTTTCAATGATTTGAGTTGTCCAACAATTATGGGCTTCATTTCAGCATGATGGTCAATCAGAGACCAACCAAATTCTAACTTTAAGTTCATGGTTTACCTGTATGCAAGGCCATCACTGGATCGTGGGCGTACTTCGTTGGCTGGTCTGTGTTGACCGACAGATTTGACATCTCGATCGACATCACTGCCTCTGCCGAGCATCGTTCCAACAGAGCGCTTGCGCTTCATCTTTTTTTCCCATCCTTCACCACCCGTAGATAAACCTCGCAATTTGTCTTCGGAAAGCCCGGAGACTGTAGCAGACATTCTTGTACTGCTCTTTTCCTTCTCCACAGGTGAATTTTTCTCATTACTAACCAAAGGGCCCTGCCTTGTAGGGACACTAGCACGCCCTTCCACCTGAAACATGTACAAACAAATGATGGAACAAGTTTGTTTTAAGTGAAAAAAGTGGTAAGACCGGAAAATTATAAGCAATACGAAATCTACCAGGTTGCAAGTCTTTTTCTTGTAGGAAACAAAGTCAACCAGAGTTGTGGTTTCCAAATCTAAGAAAACAGGTTGCTAGGCAATTACCAGGTGTAACTAGGGAGTTGAGTTACGAAACGATAAGACTGGGTACATAGTATGAGTGGCCTGAGTGTGAAAAGAAAATGTTATGTCATTTTGGAAATTAACCGAGATGATTCAACTTACAAAAGAATAACAGGTTTTCTGTAATTGAACTGGTTTCCAACCACAATTAACCAACCATATGTGGAGGTAGGGACACTTGCTTGAGTTAAAATTAGTTGTGAGGATTGAAAAGCCAGAACTTTTTCTGAACAGTTGTTGTTTCACCATTATGAAATAAGAAATGTAGTTTTAGCCATAACAAAATGAGAAAAATTTAGAAATGCAAACGTACACTGTTACATTTTAGGGACAATTTTAATTACGAGGGAACAATCGGATCAGATCAATAGCTACAATGTGCTGAGATTGCAAAGATTGGAACTTTTGTAGAATTGAGAGATGGTCACCAACAAATAACAATGGCAGGGTCAGGATTGTGTAAGCTGAAGCGAGCACAGCAGCAGCAGCTTAGGATTGTTGTGAAACGAAGAGTGAGATGAATGACGAACCCGGGCATCAGCGAGGGAGGAGCGCACACGCTTGCTCATGACAGCAGAGTTGTTCTGCGCCCCCATCCTGAGCGCGCCGGATGAGGAGGCGAGCTTGTCGGGTCCCGCGTCGGCGGTCCTCTGGCGCTTGCGGGTGACAATGTTCTTGTACTTGTCGAGCTTCTGGATGGCGTCGTGCAGCGACTTGACCTTCTCCCTGGGGGTGAGGAGGGGAGGGGCAGCAGGGTTAGCAATGCGGCAGCGGCAAGGGGACAGGAGGGGGAGAGAGCTGGTGCGTACTTGGCCTTGCCCGTGGAGTCCTGGACGCTGGCGCGGATCCGCCTGAGCTCGTCGGCCTGGTCGTCGGAGGCGAGCGCCCGCCTGAGCTCGGGGTGGCGCCAGTGCTGCTGCTGCTGCTTGGGGTCGGACCCCCAGGCGGGCAAGTCGAGGGAGATGTACTGCGAGAGCGGCGGGGTGGGCGTGGGCGGGGGGCCTCCGTGCGCGTCCCCCGGCCCCGCGCCCTCGCGGAAGCTCCCCGCCATGGGGAGGGGGGGAGGAGGAGCAGGATTAGGGCTAGCTGGGCTCCCCCCTCGTCGGCTAATTGCGCGCGGCGCGGCGCATCGAATGCTGCGGCACGGGCGATTGGAGGCGCGATTGGGGGGCGGAATTGCTCGGCGGCGAGAGGGGGCGGCGGCGGGAGGAAGGGGGGGGGAGGCCCAGGTAGTCGGCGGGGTTGCTGACGTCGGCGCAGGCTTGGTCCGATCGAAGAGGGGGTGGGAGGAGGAGGGGGAAGACGCAAGGGGATGCGGGGACGGGCAGGGCAGGGCAGGCTCACAAGAGAGAGGAGGAGAGCAGGAGGGGAATTTGGAGTCAACTTTTTGCCGCCACACTGATCAACGGAGCCTGTGATTGGCCCAATCTGGTAATGTAGTGGTGTCTGTCTCCTCCTCCAGTGGCCATCCATTCCATACTAGTGAACTGCTGCTTGCTAGTGTTGCGAGGAAAATTCAACTAGTTAACCGAATAGCATGATGTGGAGGTGATATATTAATTAAGCTATATATACTCTCAAAACATGTGCTAGTTCTCTTATAAGAGGCCATTTGGGATAGTTCTCTTATATATCCACCAAGATATGTGGGATAGTTGAGATACTGCTAGATCTCATGCGCCCCGGGGAGCACACAATACCTGGATAAACCATGCATCCCAAGTGGTGAAAGTGATGGATACATGGATAAGGTAAAAGCTGCTTTTTAAGGGAAATTGTAGAGAGAGTTACAAATTGTGCAAAGGACCAACTAGCTAGGGGAGGATCCAGCGGTGTAGTGTGTGGGAACAGAAGAAAATGAGATAAAATGAGAAGGAAGAAGAACAAACCTTGACCGAAATCTATGCTAAATAATATGTTCTCACCATACTAACTTTATGCAGCAAATTAAGGGGAGGTACAGATTAACAAAGTATAGAATGTTTTTCGGGGGATTTTTTGTCTAATTATTTTTTAAAAAAAATAAAAACAGCCAAGCTCCTCCTAAATTAAACTCATTTTTTCATAAAAAATATGGCCTTAGTTCATTCATGCATACAAAGCTTGTAGAAAGCACATATAATATCAAGATCGCATTATATTACTATTTTTTAATCTTAGAGACGATGAAAAAAACATAATTTGGTCAAGATTACACTCACTTATCATTTTTATCTCTAGCATACCGAGAGAGAGAGAGAGAGAGAGTGGGCAGTGGATCTAAATCAAGTTATATAATGCACACGTCTAGTTTTAAAATGAAAATAATAGACAAATTCAAGATAATTTAACCACGTGTAACTATATCTTCTTATTTTGATATTTATATGAATTCAAATGATGTTACCCAGACCATCAGGTTATACTAGCTATTAGCGTAATGCGATTTAGTTTTTCTAATCTAGTTCCATTTGTTATCACTGCACTGACGATTCAAAACATTCACTACTTATGTATGCTTAAACACGCAAAAGGACAAATTCATGCTAACACATCCATATGCAGGTAATGGACATATACATATTCTTCACTTACTAGGTCCATGTATGCTCCTGAATTATTTATCTTTTAATACAGATGTAACTATATAAGTTGATTTTTGAATACTAGTTAACCAATAATACAGCACCAACAATTAATTAGATCGAGACACACATACATACTCCATATATATCCTTGCGGCGCGCGATTAAACAAAACAAACGTTCGTCTTATATATAGCTCGATCGATAGAGATCGATCGATCTACAGGTACTTGTCGTCGGTGACCATGGCGATGCCGTTGCCGGCGGCGGTCGCGGAAGCGGTGGCGGCGCTGCCGCGTCCGAACCTTGCGACGGCGCAGTCGGTTTCGAAGAGGCCCGAGGAGACGAAGTTTTGGGCGCCTCCCATGACGGGCATCTTGGCGGTGACGTTGAGCCTGTTGACGTAGTCGGTGCGGTAGGTCTGTCCGAGCACGCCGTGGACGTCGTCGGTGAGGTCGTGGAACTTGAATCCGAGGTCGAGGTGCGCGAGGCTGTCGCCGTCGGTGACGCCGTAGCCGTGGACGCGGGAGTCCTCGGCGGTGATGGGCACGACGTTGACCATGATGCGGAAGACGCCCCTGAGCTCGACGACGGCGGTGTTGGCGTGGGCGGTCCTGGTGACGGAGAGCGCGGGGGCGGTGGGCGGGGACCAGCGGGCGCCGGTGAAGGCCGGCAGCGCGACGGCCTCGTCGTCGAAGGACAGGGAGAGATGGTCGGCGGCGGCGTCCCAGCGGGCGGTGCGGGCGGCGCCGACGTAGAGGTGGTGGTGCGCGAAGCGGATGCCCAGCGCCTGGATCCAGGTGAAGTCGCGGCTCATGGCCGGGTTGCGCTTGCCGATGAAGTGGGCGTTGATGTGGAGGCCGGCGTCGGAGAGGATGCAGAAGTCCTGGTCCTTCTTGCCGTGGAAGTAGAAGTTGTTGCCGTCGGCGCCGGTGAAGCGGGGGTCGCCGCACGACACGCCGGGGTAGAAGTCGCACACTGTACGTGTTTATTTGTGTAGAAGCATCATAAGAGGAGACAAAACAAAGCACACAAGATACATACATATATACAAGTGCATATGGATGGATCGTGCATACGGCAGAAGGTCTTGCAGGTGGGGCAGAGGACGAGGCACTTGTTGGGGCATCGGTTGGGGCAGGTGGCCGTGCACCCGGGGCGTTTGGAGTTCTTCCTGGTGTCGGCGCAGGTGAACTTGCTGTTGCGCTTGCCGTTCATGTTAATGACCTGCATGTTGCCCGGCACCGGCGGCTGCGCCGACGCCACCAGCGCCATGTACAGCATGGTCGCGCCCAGCACGGTGGCCACCGCGGCGGCGGTCGACGCCGACCACCGCTGCGCCATTATTATCGACGAGACGACTGAACAATCTGCTGGGAGGATCTCGGATCGGAGCTCTAGCTACTAGATATGTGGTCTGTGTTTGTTTGTGGCTGATGATAGATACGCGGACTATGGAGGAGGGTAAAGGGCGGGACGAGGCTGTCTTATAGCAGCTTATTGCAATTGGCAACTAATTAAGCACCCATGCTGCATATGGCCGGCGTTGACCTCAGCTAGGTAGATGCAGTAATAGCTGGGGGAGGGAGGGAGGGAGGGAGTACGTGCCGGATCAGCAATGCAATGGCTTTTCTTCTCCATGGGACTACGTACGTTGAAGCCCAAGCCTAGCTTAGCTTGCATCCATTATTCATTTATAATTCTTTATTTATATGCTACATAAACACACGCATCACTAGTACACTTTTTGTTTTTTCATGTGAAAAGAATTAACAAAAACATAGTAGTATGAGTTAGTGGTCTGGGGTGTTTGAGTGTGGACTACACATGCACACTGCACCTAATAACGTAATTTCTTAAGTTATTATTTAGTCATGTGAATGTGAATGCAATAGATAGCTTGGAGAGGTGAAGAAAGATTAATTATACACGGATCCACAACGTAGCTGCATGTGCGCGCCATGATGATTCACATATGCATTTCCAACTTCGTCCCAGTGCTAAGCTACATACCTGATCGATCGATATATGATTATCTACCTGAGATACGTGTATGTATGAATACGTACGAAGGACGGACGCGTCACTTCGCCTTGAGGCCCAGCTGCACAGGTGTATGTAGCTGCGGGTCAACGCACCAGACGGGCCAATTGCATGCGGCGTACGCCATGCATGCATGCATCATGACCGACGCTCCACCAATGCAATAATCATCAGACGATAGATAGCCGTTCGATCCGTCACGGATCGGACGACGCGTCGCGATCCCAGCCCAGCCGCCCGGCTCGAGAATTTTTTTTATTTTTTAATCCTTTTTAATCTAAATTATTAAAAATAACCCGGGCCCAACTAAAATTGCAAAAAGTAGCCCTTTTGGTCGCGCCAGGCCGCGTGGCGCGACTCCTCATTGAGTCGTGCCACATGCCCCGGCGCGACTCGGGCGCCACGTCGGCCGTGCGCGCGCCGGCAACCGCCGACGTGGCTTCATGAGTCGCGCCACATGCCCCGGCGCGACCGAGTCGCGCCACATGCCCCGGCGCGGACCGAGTCGCGCCAGGAGGCGTGGCGCGACTCACTCACGGTACAGGGGGCCGCCGGGCCCCTTTTCTTTCTTCCTCCTCCTTTCTTTCTCCCAAACCGAGCTCCCTCCCATGGCGTCGCCCCCCTCCGCCCCCCTCTAGATCCACTCCATCCCTCACCCATTTTGAAGAGGAAAGTGTGGGAAATTGCTCGTGGAAGGTAACTCCTCCATTCTAACCAATTAGTTTTCGCGGATTCCATCATTTTCGTTGGATTAGAGGTGGTTAGGTTTAGTGAATGATTTGAGATAGATAGCGTGATTGAGTACGAATCGGGTATGATTTAGTGTAGTGTATCGTTCAAGTGACCGATGTTAACCTCTTCTTATCGTCTAGTTTCTCTTGCATGGTAGGATTTCATCATTTTCATGTTGGATAGTGTAGATGCTATTGATATGTGAGATGAGTGTTGGTATAATCAATTTAATTTGTGGTTGTGTGTAGATGGATCGTTTAGTACGTATATTTTCGGGTGGCATAGTTGATGACAATGGGGAGTTTAAAAGCATGAGGCAACAAGTAGCAAGATTTGATAGTCCTCCAACTTTTGAAGATATTAAAACCCGAGTGAGTACTTTGTTCAAGGTTGGTAATGAGGGGGAGGAATTAAGGATTCATGGAAGGTTTGACTCCGGTGAGAAAAGAAGTCACTATGTGATGATGCCTATTAGTTGTGGCGATGATTGGTTATTTTACAAAGAGTGTGTGAAAGAATCTCAAGTTCGTTGTCTTTGAGTTAGTTGTTGATGTTCACTCTCCGGTTGATTCACCGCATAATGATGAGCCCATGGAACACTTAACTCAGGAAGATATGGTACCCCACAATGAGGTTCATGATAATGATGATGATGAAGAAGGTGGTGATGATGAGGAATGTTCTTATGGTTCAGATGGGGAAGATGACTTTGATAGATGTGGGTTGAATAATAATTTTGGTGAGTATCAGGATGATGAGGAAGAAGATGGGGATGATATATCCGTGAGCTCGAAGAAGAAGAAGAAGAAGAACCAACTCCAGTTAGCCAACCAACCCCATCTCCACATAGTCAACCAACCCAACCAACACATATGGCTCGAGCAAATCCTATACGCCAATTTAGTTCTTTGGGTGAAGAGCCTCCATTATTTGGTGAGATGGTAGATGAGGCGTCTAGAGGGTCGGTGTACACTCTATCTGGAACGAGTGCCAGAATTCACTCAAACAGAGTTGAGGCAATTGGAAGTTGTACATGTTGATGTACCTGAAGTTTCCGTTTTCCATTCGGTTCCGAGGAAGGCATATTGTGATTCAGGGTTACATCTTAGTGAAGTAGATCCCGACAGTGGTGAATTGTTTATAACCAAGGGAATGCAATTTGATAACTTGGAAGAATTAAAGTTTTTCTTAAGGGATTACTCGGTGCGGCATCATAGGCCATATAATGTGATTCATTCATCGGCCAAAACAAGATACACGGTTGCTTGTCAACAAGATTGTGCTTGGAAGGTGTGGGCGCGTCCACTTTCTGATGATAGGAACAAATGGAGAATCACAAGAGTTGTCCAACCTCATACATGTGGGACGTCGGAAGTGGCACAAGAACATTCTCAATGCACGGCTCGTTACATTTCTAGACGGATTCTTGGCATGGTTTATAAGGATCCCGATGTTTCTATAGCTGCCCTCATTGAGTCCATCAAAGCTTTCAGCAACTACACGGTGAATTATGGAAAGGCCTGGAGAGGTAAGCAGCATGCAATATCCATGTTGTGGGGTGATTGGAAGGATGCTTACGGTAGGGTGCCAAAAATCCTACAAATAATAACACACTTCAACCCGGGTACGAAGTGGTGCACTCATACTACGGGAAAGGAGGAGCTCCACAAAGGTGTAATGAAGCCAGTAATGGAGCGGGTGTATTGGTGTTTCCCCCAATGTGTAGAGGCATTCAAGCATTGCAGACCGGTGATAAGTGTCGATGGAACATTCTTAACTGGAAAGTACAGGGGTGTTTTGTTGATCGCCACTGGTGTTGATGGTGAGGATAGATTGGTACCCCTTGCATTTGCCTTAGCTGAAAGTGAGAATATTGACAGCTGGTCTTGGTTTTTGCATTTGGTCCGTCGGGACGTTGTGGGACGTCTCAGGAAGGTGTGCATAGTTTCAGACCGCCATCAAGGAATACTAAGTGCGGTTGAGGATTACATGGAAGGGTACGAACCTGTCGTGAGTCGTTGGTGCATGCGACACTTTGCAGCGAACATATGGCATAGGCAAGCTAACAAGAAAGTTAGAGAGCGACTCAAATCGGTGTGTGCAGCCAAAGCGGAGAGGACTTTTAATATTAGACTAGATAAACTAAAACAAATGATGAATCCGGAAGCAAAAGAGTGGTTGGAGGAGCAGATGGTCAATAAACATAAGTGGGCCAACGCATTTGATGAAGGTGGTTGGAGATATGGTGTGAACAATACAAATCTTTCGGAAGTGCTCAACAAGGTCTTCAAAGGCATCCGTGCTATGCCAGTATCGGCTATTGTGGAGTACACTTTCTACAAGATCAATTCATATTTTGTGCATAGGTGGAAAAAAGCAAAAGTGCAAATAGAAAGAGGGTTACGTGGGATGAATATTTTTGGTAAAGCCGCAAAGAAGCACTTAAACGAGCAAGGTAAAAAAGCTGCGAGCATGAGGGCTGAGTTGTTTGATCCCACATTTTATGTGTACTCAGTGAGAACAGCTTCCGCTTTGAATGTTGGAGGTGAGATGACGGGCGGACGCATATATAAGGTGGACCTCTTTGGAGTGTCTTGCACTTGTTGTATACCTCAGTTGCTACATGTTCCATGCTCTCATATGATTGCCGCATGCATCGTTAGAGGGGTGTCTTGGCTAGCACCAGCGTACACGACACAATTGTATTCTAAGGATTCAGTATTGAAGACATGGGCGGCTCGTTTTGAGCCAATACTAGACGAGACACATTGGCACTGAGTACAATGGTCCTGACTACGTCCCAGATGACGAGAAGAGGAAACTTGGTGTGGGAAGGAGGAAAAAAAGCGATTACGCAATGAGATGGACCAAACAAGTGGGTACGATAGGGATATTTACGGTGCCGGGGAGTTTGACCAAGAAAAGTCGAAGATCCGATGTAGTGTCTGCCACGAGGAGGGTCATCGGAAGGAACGACATAAACAATCTAGTGGAAGCGGGCATACGGTAGCTACTTAGGATTTCATGTCTCTATTTCTTAATTATGCAAATAACATTTTTGTCATTTCCTTTTGTATAAATAATCTGATGAAAATTTATGTTTTTTCAGGCAAATGGCGGCGAGCAAAGGCAGGCGTGATGATCGCATCCCACCACCTCTTCCGGTTCCTATGTGTCATTGTGGCATTCCAAGACAAGTGAAGCAATCAAGGGATGAGGCAACGAACTGGAAGGGCGTTCTACACATGTGCAAGAAAGTGGATACTAAATGAAGATGGCGGCCCAAGTCAATACAACATGGCACCTTGCTTTTTCCACCGGTGGATTGATGGACCGGAAAAATTTGACCCTAGGATCCGATTATTTCCGTGGATAGAATCGGTGGTGCAACCATATCATGAGTTCGGACGGTGGGTGCCACCACCACCAAATCCACCAGAAATGACATTCCAAGAAAAACAAGAGGCGGGATGCAGGCGTGTTAGCAACCCTCCATTGTGTCATTGTGGGAGGCCAAGCAAGTTGCAACTTCCTGATCTTGACCTTCCCGATAAATTCACACCATTCTTTCGGTGCAACCAAAGAACACATGTAAGCATCATTGCTCTTCCCGTCAAATTCATTCTCCTCGATATTTTGATATATAGAGGACTTTATTGAATTTGTTGTGGGGGGATGGATGGCCCCAATGTGATTTTCAAGAGGACATATACGGGCCGAAGTCTCATTGGCCGTCAGAAGAAGACGTGCAAGCATTCGAGAGTGGGGAGAAGCCATGGCCATGTGATGAGCCTTATAGGCCTCGTTGCAAGTGTGGAATACTCGCTCGAAAGGGAGTGGTTCCATCTGAGCTTGGATATGGTTGGTTTTGTGGTAACTCGTACGGAGATTATTGGGTAAAGTCACTTTCCTAACTTTTTAATCCATGTGTTGTGCCCACTTAAATGGTTGTGTTGCCTAAAATTTCACATTAATTTTGTAGGAGGGGAGAACATGTGATTGGGAGAGCTTTGCAGGGAGGGAAGCACTGCGTCTACATTTGGGGCAATGTTCCGGGTATTTGAAAATCAAGGAAACAGCCATGAGGAAAAATAAATTAAGAGAAAAATATGATGTCCCAATTCCATCGGATAAAGAGTTGTTTGGACAAATTGCAAAGGATAAACTTGCTAGAGAGGAGGGATGTTCACAAACTAGTGTTGGAGAGGGCATTAGAGAGGGCCTCATTGAATTTTGGAGGCGCAATAGGATGAATTATCCACCGCCCCTAAGTGCGAGTGAGAGGAGGAGGAAGAGGTTGAGGGAGGAGGAAGAGGAGAAGGAGAGAAGAGGGAAATGCATGCGTAACATGAGGGAAAAGTGGCGTCGTGATTGGAGTGAGTTTGATCCATCAAGGATATTTGCAAAGGATTCCATAGCCGAGTGGTTCCAAATGGCGGAAGCAAAGAAAAGAGGGATTAATTTGAAGTTGGCTAGAATTGAGGCAAAAATGGCACAATTGCAGGGCAATGAAAGCTCTTGTGAGAGAATTGCCAAAATTTACAACACAAAAAAAGTGTAGCAATAATGTAGAGGAAATTGTGGATGCGACTACCAAATTTCAATGGGAGGCGATAAAGAGACTTGCTACCAAGGCGCAAGAGGTGGAGGACAAGGGCAAGGGCAAGGAACAAGAGGTGGAGGACAACGACAAGGGCAAAGCCAATATAATTGAGGTGGAGGATGACGATTGGGGTGACGATGAATTATTGTTTGATTTTGGGTCAGAGTAGTGAACTTGTGTTATAATGGACTTAATTATGCCATGTAATGAACTTATGTCGTGGACCTTATGTAATGTTTCAAAAATGTGGCTTTAGGACATGTTGAATGTTTGGTGTATTTGAACTATGGAGGTTTGGGTTTGTGATTGAATTGAACTATGCCAAATTTGTGATCGATGTATATATGTGTGAATTGATGTTTGTTAACCATGTAAATATTTGTGGTCGTGTTCATGAACTCACTCAAAAAACGGCACAAATTTATCAAATTTCGAACTCACCAAAAATGGTCCCAGACTTAACCAAATTCCAACACCCCCAGATAGGTGCACTACTGGTTTTGGGAACTCACTGGCGCGACTGCTTCATGAGTCGCGCCAGGCCGCCTGGCGCGACTCCTACATGAGTCGCGCCAAGTGATGTGGCGCGACTCATGAAGTAGCCGCGCCTGCGCAGAGCCAAAACCAGTACTGCCGTAGTTCATATGGCGGGCAGGAGTCGCGCCACGTCACTTGGCGCGACTCATACATGAGTCGCGCCAAGCCTCTTGGCGCGGCTCATACATGAGTCGCGCCAAGCCTCCTGGCGCGACTCCTACATGAGTCGCGCCAGGCGAGTTCCAAAACCAGTACCGCACCTTTCTGGGGTGTTGGAATTTGGTTAAGTATGGGAGGATTTTTTGTGAGTTCGAAATTTGATAAATTTGTGCCGTTTTTTGGAGTGAATTCATGAACACGACCACAAATATTTACATGGTTAAGAAGCACCAATTCACACATATATACATCGATCACAAATCCGGCATAGTTCAATTCAATCAGAAACCTGCATAGTTTGATCACAAGCCCGTCTACAAAGTCCGATCACAAGCCACAAGCCTACATAGTTCGATCACAAGGCACATAGTTCGACCACAAGCCACATAGTTCGACCACAAGCCTAAGGGAACGTTCAACCACTCAAACTTAGCACAAGCCTAAGGATGCGGAGTGTAGACTTTCTTCGCCTTTCAAACCCGCCCAGGTTGCGTGTCAACGACATTATGGCTGCCCACATCCGCACGCTCCCGCCTCACACTCGCGCTTCGGTTGAGTTTCTTGTGTGGCAACAGGAGCACCCGCAAGTTGAGAGGACCCAATCTCAGCTGCTTCAGTGTAAGAGGGATCTCCCGCGGCCGTCTACGCCGGCCTCGGACTCGGTTTCGGCTGCGGGGTACGTGGAGGGGATCTAATTACAATCCCCGGTGCACGGCGGCGAGATCCTCCTACAAAAACCATATTTGCATCATTGATGTACCTAACCATATATTAGAAAAAAGACAAACCTACAACTACCAAGGCCACAAACCTGAAGTTGATGCACTTTGTGCTCGTCTCGTGGATCTTTGTGCGGACTCGAAGCTCCAAAGCAACATGTCCGGGTCCCGGTGCCGGTCTTGCCAAGCAATTCAACTTGAACGCCGCTTTTCTACATCCCCGTCTAATCCTCTCGTAAAGCACCATAACCAAATTGAGCATTCATCCATAACAACCACAAAACTCCCGCTGAAATTGGATATTACCCGCACAAAACTCCTCAACACACCGGCCTCCTCCGGAGATCCGATCGGGACGACCAAAGCTTGCTCCGCTTCATTAGCAAATCTTCCTAGTTGTTGCCCCTACATGTGGTTCATAAGTTAACATTATGTCACAATACCAAGTGAAATTGCAAACTCGTGAAAAGAGTATCATCACTTACAATATAATCCTCGAACGGACCACGCTCTGGCTACCTCCCACGTCTAGTGATTTCGTCGTACTCGGGCAAAACATCTTCCGGATCGGAAGGTAGATCCTCAATGTACTCTTCATCCATTGCAACCCTTAACTTTAAGCGGGTGTTTTGTTTTAGCCAATCCAAATACTCATTGAACGGACCGTCACGGTGTCGTGCCCCCCATGCACTATGTTGTTCGCTCTCGCATTCCATGCATTGACCGCGTGGATGTGATGCTCCAGCCAATTCTTGGCACCCCTTTGCTTACGACGGTCAGTTCTGCATTTACAGTAATTAATCATAGTGAGTAATTTCGTAGACAACCAACAATTTGAAGGGTATGAAACAAATGAAAAGTACATACTCGTGGAGGTTGTGGCTAGTGTTGTAGTAATCTGGAGGGTAGTTTTGAAGATGCCCAAATTGCCGTTGCACTCTATGTGGCAGATGGTACTCCACAACATAGAAGCAAATCAAAGGGAAAATGTTACGCCAATAGTGTTCATCAATTGTGCACATCGGGCTAAAATCTCCCTCAGCAATCTCATTCCTTATATATGGCTGCCAAGTAACCTAGATACACATATTGATTTATCTAAGGAAATGTTGTAACATATATAAGCAGTCCTTAAGAAAGAAAGGAGTAGTGGTGAAGTGTATCACTTACATGACTTGGTTGAAGGCAGTCCATGGCGTTGGTGTAGTCTGTGTAGCGCCGTCCTGGGTTCCCATGGACCCTTGCAATGTTGGTCCAAAGATACCCAACAGTGGCCAAGGGAACCTCACCGTCATATGGCAAATCCTACAACATAGTGTCAAGTCTAAATAAGAACTCAAACGGACAAATGCTTAAGAACATTAGAGTTGCAAATTACGTACACCAAATGTGTAGCGCTCTGGCCGACCAATTGGAAGCCGCTCCCACATCCACAACTGGAGAAGGTAAGCACACCCACCAAGATTAGCATTAGGACCACTTCTCCCGCATGCATCACACATCCGCCGATACAACCATGCCAGAGTCGCACTCGCCCAACTATAAGTTGCAATGCCATCCCATTCTTGCCCGATGATTGGTATCCACATCCAAGATATTGTATTCCCGCTAGAATCGGGAAAAAGAAATCCACCCACCATATGCCACAACCATGCACGAGCATGCATCTGAATCTGGAGCTCATTAGCATGTTGTGGTGGCCGATGACCAAAGTGCTGGGCCAACCAAGATGAGTTTACTCCAGTTGTTTTCCTGTCCTTCACACCTTCTTGCGGTTCTTGTGGCCGCACTCCTAACAATGCCTCGACAATATCCCTCCAATCTTGTGGGTTTATGTGACCGGTCACAGCATACCCGTCAACACGGAGGCCAAAGAGCATGGCAACATCCTCCAATGTCACAGTCATCTCACCACAGGGAAGGTGGAAGCTATGTGTCTCGGGCCTCCACCCATCCACTAGCGCAGTCAAAGCAGCATTGTCCATCTTCGGGAGCCCAGTCTTGATCAATGTCGCAAGAGGGAGGAAACCCGATCGGTGAATGAAAGATGTGTACCTATCATCCCATTGTAGAGGAGTGTGAGTACGGGGTTGCAAAGGCTTCAAAACCTACAAAAAAATACCACATTCACAAAAATTGATTAGTACACGACAATCCAATTTCAATTCTTCCATGATCAAATTAACAAGTGCTTCTAATCCTACCTCCAAACGCTCTTCTAGCTTCCGCCCACGGTGATTGTCATCGTAGTACTTCTCAAGGAGTGGATACCTTGGGTGGTACTGCTCTTGTTGAGCCATGGTCCTAAATGAAGAAAATATTATTTATAACCCACCTAAAAATTGCATGCATATGTGAAGTAAAATTAAAATACATAAGAAAAGCTAGCGAAGAAAATAAGCAGCAAGATATATACTACTATCTCAAACATGCATCAACTTGTGAAGAAAATATTTCAATCTCCAACATACTTACACATAGTGAAAGAATTACTAGTGAAAAAAACTACTAAGTCATGACTAAAGCTAGTACCATCACTTGCATTTCAAACATCAATCAAAGGAAAGTAAGTATTGATTTATTCAATTGCAAATCAAATTTCATTCTAAATACAATAGACTAGTGAAAGGTAAGTAAAGATATACTAGTGAAAAATAAATACTACTACTCAAAGGTAAGTAACGAAATACTAGTGAAAATACTACTCAAAGCTAGTACTACTAATAAAACCTACTACATGAGCCTACATTGCAATTTCATTCGTTCATAGTGCTCAACATTACTTCAACATCTACACCACCAAAATCCATCGAAACCGAAGCATGCATTGCAAACTACACGATAGATCGGTGTTACAATCAACCAATGCATCGATACAAGCCAACTAATAGTGACCGATTCGTACTCAATCCACCATTGGAGCCACATAGTCAACAAACCCTAGCAATGGCTAAACCCTAGGTAAACAACCAAATCGAGAAAAACTAGCCGGTTAAAGTGGAGGAGGTACCTTCAATGAGTGATTTCCCACCCAAATCCACTTGAATCCGGTGGAGGAGGAGGGGGATCCGGAGGGGGAGGCGGCGGGGCGACGACAAGGGGCTGCGGCTCGGTTCGGTTGGGGAAGAAAAGAAAGGAGGGAGGAAGAAGAAGGGGCCGGCGGCCCGGGGGTATTAAGTGAGTCGCGCCACGCCTCCTGGCGCGACTCAGTCGCGCCAGGGCATGTGGCGCGACTCACTCGCCACGTCGGCCGGTTGCCGGCGCGCGCACGGCCGACGTGGCGCTCGAGTCGCGCCAGGGCATGTGGCGCGACTCAATGAGGAGTCGCGCCACGCGGCCTGGCGCGACCAAAAGGGCTACTTTTTGCAATATTAGTTGGGCCCGGGTTATTTTTAATAAATTAGATTAAAAAGGATTAAAAAATAAAAAAAATTCCCGGCTCGATCCCTCGACGCGCTCGCGATCAAAACGCCTCAAGGCACGCACATGCATACGCATATCACCTACAGCTACACTGTAGGAGTACGTATTTTCCTCTTGCATGCCTACTAGGGTGCAATATTTAATTTCCGCACTAGATTGACGGCACCAAACGAGGCAACATTAATTTCCGCACTAGCACGACGACGACACAACTATGCCGCTAACAATTATTTACTGCAATTGTTAACTAGCAAAACGTGTCGATCCAGCAGTTTAAGTCTCCAAGAATAACTGCAGTAGTATTTCTTAAATTTAAACATACAGAAGAAGACGAATTAAGTTTTTTAGCTAGCAGACTTTGGATCAAGGGAGGTCAGCTAGCTAGGTAGCCTGTTCGTTTGGCTGGTGGCTGATGACTGGTGCTGATTTGTTCTGAGAGAGAAGTATTCTTTGCCTCGATTCTTTGGTGGTGGTTTGTTACGAGAGAAAAATCTTTATTTGGTTGGTGGCTGATAAGCCGAACGAACAGGCTGAGGGTCTATAATAGCAGAGTAGTGATATCATGTAAAAAAAGTTAGTTAACGTGATGTGGTGGTGTACGTTGTCCCCAAAAGGGCGTACACTTAGAGGTGGTAAAGGGCTCTCCAATTTAAGAATCGTATCAAATAAGGATCGACTCATATTAGTATATATAATTTTGAACTAAAGGACTTTCATAGATTGTGAAGAATGCATTGCGACCACATCTCCCTCGCTCGCTCTCTCACTTGGTCATATACTCATATAGGTTGCTGACTTCTTGCCGCCTCGCCACCATCTACGTTGCACGGATACTCCCAGGAAGGCGCGTATCGTGTATCGGATACGTATCCGATACCGATACACGACAGATAAGCGTTGGATACGTATCCGAGAAGTATCCGTTTTTTTTTCGAAAGTCCGATACATGGGAGGATACGTATCGGCTAGCTGGACACGACGTATCATCCTTCGTGGATACGGCCCAACCCAACAAGAAGAGGCATATCCCGTCACCCTAAGCCTCAGCTTCCCTTGCACACCCGCATAGCGCCGCATCGCGCTACGACTTCTGCACGCCGCCCACACGACTTCCGCCTGCCGCTCGCCGGCCACCAGCGACCAGCGTTCAATCGCCGACGACGAGCATCCGTCCCTGCTTGCCAGCGACGAGCACATCCCCTTCGCCAGTGGAGTTTCCGCCGGCGCGCCCCCTGCAAGGCTGCGACGTGGATCCAGTTCTTGCGGTGAGTTAATCCCTTCCCCAATCTCGATCTCCTCTTCTTCTTGAGTTCACATCCAGTTGTTGCCTTATTTCTTGCCCCCAATCTCCCCATTCTATTCAGTTCCAGCAAAGGATTTAGTGAGTTCTTGCTTGTATGCAGTATTGCAGTAGATGGCTGTAACGCCCGCGTTTTTAGCTCCAAATAAATCACCTAATAAATCGTGCGTGTTTTCAAAACTGTCCAGCTGAGCTCAATTACCCCCCTTCAAGATCCTGGTCACCGTCCCCCCCTCTCTCACCCCGGCGCGCGTGCCGCGAATCCCGCCGCACCGCCCGCACCCGGCCGCACCCACGCATGCCTTCCCGCCGCCGCGGTCGGCCACCGTGCCGGGGATCCCGCGCATGCCGTGGTCCCGCCGACCGGGCCGCCTCGCCATCACCGCCGTCCCGAAAATCACGCCGACACCGGAAACCGGAAAACCCCGCAAATCCTTCCCCCCTAATTTCCTTAACAATTTTCCTAATTTTCTAAACCTTCTTCCTATTTCTTTTCCTTTTCTTTTCCTATTCTTATTTTCTTTTCCTCGTTTTCTTTTTCTCCTTTCCTTTTTTCTCTCTTTCCTTCCTTCTTTTTCTTTTCCCCTCCTCCTTTCTTCCTTCCGCAGCCAGGCCGCGCGTGACCCCCCCCCCCCGCACCCCCCCGGCCGAGCGCCCGGCGCCGTCAACGCCGCCGGCCCCCCTCCCTTCTATCCCCCAACACGCTACGCCGGCCCGCCCCGCACAAAGACCGCGTGGACCAAGACGTGCCCCGTCGCCGCCCCGAACGCCGGGTGAGCCGTCGCTTCACCGGGGCGGAGCCGCCGCGGCCCCCCCTCCCCGCGGGACCGCTGCCGGACCGACGAGAGATATTTTCCCCTCCGCGACCTCAGCACGAATCGTCCCATCGCCGCCCGAGCCGTCCTGTCGCTCTGCGCGAGCTATCCCATCACCGGCAGCCGGGATTCCGGCCAGCCGCCTCGACCTCGCCGGAGCACCGGTGAGCACAAAAATCTCCCCGAACCGACCTCGCTCCGGCTATAAATAGCCCTGCCCCGTCCTCGCCGCACCACCGAACCACCACAACCCCTCCATTGCCTCGCCGCACGACCACATCGAGCCACCACCGCAAGCCCATCACCACCACCGTTTCCCCCACGGGGAGCCGCCTCCACAGCGCGCCCTAGCCCAAGGTGAGTGAGGGAGGAGAATCCCCTCGCCGCCCTCTCCCTTTTCCCTCTCTCGCTGGCCGCGGCCGTGGCCGGGAGGCCGGCGGGCCGCCGCCGCCCGAGCCTCCCCTGCCTCTGGCCGCCTGCGAACCAGGGAGGAAGAAAGGGGCGTTTTGCCCAAAAGCCCATATCCTTTTTCCTTTTCTACCCGAAACCCCCTCTCTTTTCCTCTCTCTCTCTCCTTCTTTCAAATTAGACCCCAACTCTTAACCTTTTCCACCCAAGTAACCCTGCCCCTTTACAATTAAACCCCTAGGCTATTATAATTAAACCCCGCTAGGTTTAAGTATTACAATTAGGTCCTTTTCTTTTAAAATAAAATACTAACAGGACCCTAATTAACCCTAAACACCTCCGTTAACCCGTCATTTCATGCGCGATTTTAATCCAAATCGCGCCCAACCTCTCCCACACCCATGCCGGGTATATCATCACCCATCCGTCACCATAAACCCCTGCATAATATTTATTTCCCTACTTTATTTAGTTATTTTCCGCGAGCTCAGCCGGAGAAGATGTGTATGCTTATAGTGATTGCTTGCTTGCCTGTGTGTGCGCTATAGCCGACGGAGTAGACGGAGGAGGGTACCCCGAGCCGGAGATCGAAGCCGACTACTGCGAGCAGGAGCCCGAGGTCCCGAATGCCGAGCCGGCACTCCCCGAAGACTTCGAAGACGGCAAGTTCAATCTCACCCTTTGATGCATGCTTCTGTCCTAGTTTTATAAATACACCCTATACCTGTTTTATAAATTGCATATTGTTTTACTGCAAAACATGGTAGGATAGCCACCCTTGGTTGCTATGATTGAACCTTGTTTTGGCCTAAATGTTTGCTTTAAAAATGTGTGAGTGCTTTCAAAATGTGTGAGTGCTTTTAAAATGGAAATGGGATATGTTTGGAAAATGAGTAAAGTATTGGGTAGACGGGATGGACGTGTGTGTCAGGAGTATGGGTGAGCTCGTACCTGTGTGGTTGAGCATGTTGGGAGTTGTCCATCTTGTCAATTAAGGACCGGGTTGCGTGACATCTCACCTGACCCAAATCATCGTACAACCACTCGACCGTTGTATGTGGCAACGGCTTAGCATAAACCCCACTAGTTAAACTACTTGCCATCTGGTGTGCGGGTGAGCGGCGGGAGACCAAGGAGTAGGGGTACGCTCTGTGTGAGGTACGCCCTGGTTATGTGAGATAACCCCTTGGGTGCTTTCCGTGGTGGCTCGTAGGGTTAGCTAAGGTGGGTAATGGCTTTGATAGGATCCGTGCCGGCACTAAGGTGTCCGTGTGACGGTACCCTACTTGTGGGTAAAGATGTACAACCTCTGCAGAGTGTCAAACCTATTCGAATAGCCGTGTCCACGGTATTGGACGAGTCACGGTGTGGTCACAAAAACTAGTGTTTGGGTTTGGGATGTTTTCTGGCGTGAGTTGTTTTCCGGATGAAGTGTGTGTGGCTGTGTGCCTGGGCTACTGCGGACGGGGAGTCCGGTAGTTCCACAGTGGTTTTCCTAAAAACAATTGAGTCACCTTGGTTATGAAAAATGATTGCGAAAACCTTTTTGAAATGAACCCCTGCATGTGTAAGTTTGCAAAATGAACCTCAACCTGATCCTTGTTATACTCTATGCATGATTCTGCTTATAAGCCCCTCCGTGGGTGGGGTTGGATTTGCTGAGTACGTATGTGCTCACCCTTGTTTTACTAACTATTTTACAGAGGAGGATCCCGATTACATTCCCGAAGACGTCGAGTAGGTCGCTGCCCTACACCCAACCGTGCCTCGTGTACCCGTGTGGCCCCCACAGAAAGCTTCCATGGTGTGGTACTCTGAGGAGGCTATGGAAGCCTTTGCTATCGTAGTGTGGTCGTTAGCGTTTGTGTTGTTCCTTGTAGCGTTGGCACTTCCGTGCCCTCTGTGTCGCCGTGATGTAAAAGACTGATCCACCTGTTGTAATAAATGTGTTGCCAGCCTCCTGGGACTGGTATTTGTGTCACATTTAGTCACCTCTGATGAGGGGACGCTTCAATGATCCTTCATGCAAGATTTGAAGGTGTTCATGCAGCCTTGATCTACTCTCCATGCTTGACATGATCACTTATGCTCGATGAGAAGCTTGCCCAATCATCTCATTGCATCATCATCATCACCTTCTCCATCGTACTTTTTCACTGCCTCTTCTTTCACAAATTTTCCTCTCTGTCCAGATCAGACCATGTAGAGAACAATAGCTTCCATGCGTGGTGCATGAAATTATCTTTCCATCAAGTATTTATTCACCCCCAACGGACTCCGATCGAGTGAGTTATGCTCGTTCTATTCCAGCACTGCAATCTGTCCAAAGCTGATTTCAGACTGCACATCGCTCAATGTTTTTGCCATATCTCCTTGTACGGGTCTTCAAATTCATCGACCTGGATGGGTTGGAACCGACACTTGATGGAGCTTCTGATTTTCAACTTTTTATTCCTTGAACATATCTGACCAGGTCCTCAAAATTGATGAAAACAGCGATGTCTGTTTGTGAGGTTCGGTGATGGTGATGCACGGGTTTGCAATTCCTTTGGGTATGATTCTCTCCTCTTAATTTATGTTTAATACCCTGCATGGTTAGTGAAACTTGGGATTTCTCCCACAATTTGCTCTTTTAAGGTCACTAGCTTGACCGAGCACAAAGCAAGTCCAAGATTTACAAATCATATTGCAAACAAACGCTTCCATAACCACAATTTATGACAAAGTAAGTTGTGATTAATTATAGCATAAGTTTTCTTGCTCAGCACTGAGCTCTCATTAGGCAAAGGTTTATTAGGCATGTAACAAATTTTAAGCACAACAAAGCCTCTTTATCACTCTTCAAGAAATTCTAGCCTATCATGATTATCATAAGAACAAGGCATAGAATTGAATCCACTTCACTATTGGATATGAATCATAGATATATCAAGGAATATTATCAGCTCCAAAAGTGTCTTGAGAGGTTAATTTGTACCTTGGCCTTTGAGCTTTCCATCGTGAGTGGTCTCTCGGAGTTGAAACCAATCTTCAATGATCGGTGGCTTGTATCGTCTTTTCGCAATTCCTTAGTTCGTGCCACACATCATCAAGGTTGCCTTGTGTGGACTCACTCTTCTTATTCATTTGTAGGACTTCACACATGTCTCAAATATCTTCATGTAACTCCATGATCCTTTGTGTGAGAGCCCAGAGTATCCGCGCCATTGGATGCCATCATTTGTGTGTAATCCATGGTGATTTGCTTCTAACATCTCCTAGCGTCGGATGTTGCCAACTTGTGCCTTCTTTTGCCAATGCTCTTGGGGTCTTTGTTTTGTTCCAAACTTCTGAATTTCATCTCGTATGGTCTAATGGAAGCGTTGCCCAAGCTTCTCTTTGTTGTCGTCGTCCTCATCTCCACTATCTTGTTCTCACCATGTTGCTGCTGCCTCTTTTTCGTGGATTTTCCCCTGTGTACATAACAGAACATATACCAAAATATTGTTCTATTGAAAACTTTATAAAATTACCTTTCCAACGGGTACTCATTCACCTTAATCGGAGCCCAAATGAGGGAGCTATGGCCGTTTTGTCTCCACTCTTGCATGCTGTCCAGAAAATTTCAGAACGCGCAACCTTCAGTAATTCGGCCATACCCGCTTGTAGGAACCTCCGATTGACTTGATTATTGATTTGTTGGAAGCGTAACTTCATAGGGCTTCTAAATATCCAAAGATATCCTGTTGTTCTCCCTTGAGGTTGTGCAGTTATTGATGCGAACAGAAACTTGTGAATTGATCCGAAGTTGACGACCTTGATCTTGCGGTCTTCGGGGCGTTACACCGCGTCTCCTTTGGCTTTAAGTCCTCACCATTGCTGGACCAGCGAGTAGCATGATGGCAATGGTGTGTATTCTTGATTTTTCTTTAGCCAAAGTGACGGGTGCTTCTCTCGCAACGTGATTGCTTCCAACATCTATTGCTTGGATAAACTAACCTCCACAAAACATTAGTCTTAAAACTTTAATTGACACATTGACATACCTTGTTCAACATCACTCGTGTAGGGTGCGGACTCAATAGCGGATGATGGGACACTAACAAAAGTTAGCACCTACCACTAAAGAGTGAATCTTGATGTGGTCATCATCTTGTCGGAGTGGATGTGAACTTCTCGAACGTCTTGTGTCTAGCTTTTCACCTACTTTCAAGGACACAAACAAGAAAGCAAGCATATATGCAACAATAAAAATTAGGGTTAGTCAAAGAGATAGACGGATCACCCTAGGGTTTGAGTTGTCGATCCCCGGCAACGGCGCCAGAAAAAGGGGCTTGTTGACCGTGCTCAAGTTCACCGCAAACCTATGGGTGACTTGGTGCCTTTTTCACCAAGGAGGGTTCTCCCTAGATTTGTCAATCCAAGGATCAGAAGCAAACTCCTAGGATTCTCCATCTAACCTATTGATCTAGCCTAACATGAAGCATTGATTGCATAAGAATATAAACCTTAAAGATGTATGAATTATAGCATAAGGTTGATCGCATCCATGAACGTAGACAAGGTAAAGAGCAAACAAGGGAAACTAATGCCTATCATCTTCTAGTCGTAGTTCTAGCCAAAAGAGAAAGCGCGACATGCATCTCATCCAAAGCCATCTTTAAACTACTATCCTCTGGTCCGATTCCGAAAACGCCCGCCTTTCGAAACCCCCGTTCTGTCACAACGTATTCCTATTCATGCGGGTAGTCTAGGGCGAGTTCGATAAGAACAAGTTGAAATCACTTGGTCGGTCCGGTATGCACCTCTAGCCACCGCGGCTACAAGAGCATCCTAAGCAATCTAGCTATAGACTAGATTGGGGAAGAAGCATAACCAAGAAGAAAACAAAATCATCGAGAGAGGAATCGAGTCGCTAAAAGATCGGATGACATGAAGACCTTTACTCACATAATAAATGCGTTTAGATCATCTCCGCCGAGGACATACCATTGATGACCTCAACTAGCTTCGGAACTCCGCCATGGCTCAACCGTGCAAGGCGGCCATGGCGGCTAGGGTAGGCCTAGGCCATCTCCTAGACGACTTTGAGGACCCGGGGCGGCCGTCGTCGCTCTCTCCTAGGTTTCGCCGAGTTCCTGTGGATGGATGGATGTGGCGGCCGTCGGAGGTAGAGACAATTTATAGACAAGCACCTAGGGCAAAAGGAGGACGTGAACCGGGCCCGGAGTGGGCTGGGCCGGTCGGCCCAGGCCGGCCGGCCCAGGCCCATTTCGGCCCGGTTCGCCCCGGTTTCCTCCCCGGTTGCTTCTCGCGTGATTCCCTATTTGTGTGCAGTTGCATGTGGGCCCCTGACATCGTTGTTGACGGTGTATTTTGGTGCACCTAGCATGTTCATTACACTTTGGTTTGGATTTGATTATGGAACTAACCTGCCACTAGGCACACTAATCATATAACGAGTTCATCTTTGTGCATGCATTTGGAAGTGTTGTGTTTATGTAGGAAAACATGGACATAAAGGACGGATTCACAACAAGTTCAAAGGAGCATTTACGGAGTCTTGTTCGTGTTCATGAGCTTGATGAAATCACTTCCAATGGTGGCAAGGACCGAAGTGCTACGAGGAACACCCCCGGGGATTGAAGCGTAAAAGATCGAATTTCATGCGAAGAGAACCTCCATCTTGGACACGAGGATAACATCATCAAAATCGTGCAAGTGGAGGGGGCAAAGTACATAAATGCATAAGGTCCCACGGAGCAAAAGGGGCGACCGAACCGGCCGCCGGGTGGGCGTGGGCCGGTCGGCCCAGCCGGCCGGCCCGGCCCACTCCGGTGGGTCGGTTCGGTCCCGTTTTCCTTGCCCTCGAAGGATCTTTAACCCTAAAAGCCCCGAGGCACCGCCAACACCGGAAGAGGAGCCATTCGCACCAGAAGGCCATCCACAAGCTAGAGAGAGAGGAGGAGGATCTCCGGCGGGAGATCAACCACCTCGAAGGAAGCACCCTCTCCTGGAGAAGAAGGAAGACACCGGCGGAAGGGAAACCATGATCAACGGTGCCATGATCAGCACCTTGATGGGGTAATCTTCTCATTCGTCCATGGGTTGTAATCGATCTTGAGATGTAATCACACTTTGTCGGATTATCTATCTATCATCTTGTGTTGAATATAATTTAATGCTTAAGGTTAGCTACCATGCCGTAAAGGGAGTAGAGCTCCGATGCTTCCTTGGATCCATTCAATACGCCGTGTCCATCAAAGGTCTAGTCATGAATACCTTCGCGTAGTGACAGTACGAGAGGAGGGAAAGGGCGAAACCGTGGTCACAACCCCGATAGATTAGATTGGTTTTCATGTCTTTAAGCGATTGCATGCTCTAGTATCGTAGACCCGTGGGCGAGTGTCTTCTACTTTGATATCTTAATCATTCTCTCTAGTGTAGTTTAGTTGTTTTCTAGCATAATAATAGTTAGGGTTTTAGTAGTTAGTGTGTCTTTGTAGATTGAACGCTTGTAATCCCCTTGCTCCGCGGATTGACAAGAACCTTGGGAATCCCATGGTGAAAAAGGTGTGGGGTCCGTACGCTTGTGGATCGTAGAGGGATACGTCTTTTATCCGTCAACAGTCGTTTCCTTCACGGTTAAGGCTTGAATCCTTGCTATGCAAGCTTCGTTGTTTTTTGGTTGAGTCCCTGAAGACTTGTACGTTGACGCTTCGGTCCTCGGGTCATTTGGAGTCATGTTCATCATGTGTCTTGACTTGTGACGGGCTTCATGATCTCCTCTTGAAGTGCTTGATGAACTTATCCCGAAAGTCTCCTCTTTAATGTTAATTTTCTGCGTAAACAACAAACTCCAAAATCGACATGCAAGTGTGAACTTGTTACATCATTAGTATGCCTAGTGGCAGGTTAGTTGCAAATCATAATCGAAACCAATGTATAACAAGTACTCTAGGTTGACGGAAATTCACCGTCAACACATGGTCACCCTTCCGACGGTGTCTTCCTTCTTCTCCACGTGTGGGTGCTTCCTTCGAGGTGGTCGATCCCCCTCCGGAGATCTTCCTCCTCTCTCTCTAGCTTGTGGATGGCCTCCTGGTGCGAATGGCTCTCACCCTCTCGAATGGCGGGGCCTCCAGGGTTTTAGGGTTGAAGATCCTTCGGGTGCAAGGAAAGGGGGGCTGAACCGATGCCCAATTCGGCCCGGTTCAGTCGCCCCTTTGCTCCCGTGGGTCCTCAGGTGATTATGTACTTTGCCCCCTCCACTTGCATGATTTACGATGTCATCCTCGTATCCAAGATGGAGGTTCTCCGCGCATGAAGTTCGGTCTTTTACGCTTCAATCCCTGGGGGTGTTCCTTCGTAGCACTTTGGTCCTTGCCACCATTGGAAGTGATTTCATCAAGCTCATGAACATGAACATGACTCCGTAAATGCTCCTTTGAACTTGTTGCGAATCCATCCTTTATGTCCATGTTTTCCTACATAAACACAACACTTCCAAATGCATGCACATAGATGAACTTGTTATATGATTAGTGTGCCTAGTGGTGGGTTAGTTCCATAATCAAATCCAAACCAAAGTGTAATGAACATGCTTGGTGTACCAAAATACACCGTCAACATCTCCCCCACGCTTAGCTCTTGCTCGTCCTCGAGCAAGTACTCGTAAAAGAACTTCGTCCAAAGTGTTGTAATCGTGTACCTCTAATCCTTCTTCACAAGTTAGTCAATCTTTTCGTCTTTAATACATAAACATAAAGTAATGATCATCAAACATAAACATGGGCGTTTAGAATCTTTACCATGTCAAGATTTACCCCACAACTCAAACTCTTCACTCGAAGTCTTCAAATTCAGCGATGCTTACTTCTTTGCTTCCATCGGAGGGTTTTTATGATTTTTCAAAAATAAAATTCCTGCAACAAGTGTTAGACAAAAACCTTTCTCCAAGCTCTCTTAAGTCACTCATATGAGGTGGATATCCTAACCAAATTTTATAAAACTCTCACCTCCCATAAATATCTCATATAATATGTAAATTGGAGCTATAGGTAGGGCTAGTGCAATCAACACAAATATTGTCAAACTAAGAACTTCCTCTAATGGTTGTTTACCTTTCAAAGCCAATGATCATGAGAATAAACCATATGTAGGGATATCAAGGATGAGAAGATTTAGAATGGTGGACATGTGCAAGGGCAAAAGAAAATTATGACTACGAGGCACTAATGACGTCCTCGTTGTCGGATTGCACATGGTTGTAAAAAGAGTGAAAGTTTCGTCTCTCAACAACGTGACATCCTTCCTGCACTTTATTTTTCTTTTCTTTCACTTGATTCATCCCTCTCAAATCTTTATTGTCACTCCTCTTTTTTTTTCTCTTCGTTTTCTTTCGTTCTCTTTCTTTATCTTTCTTTCTTTCTTTCTTTCTTTTCCATACTCATACTTTTATCTTTATTTTCCCCTCTCTTGACAACTTTTCAAAGCTCTCAACTCCTCTCTTTCTTGCATGCATACAATCTGAAATTTTAAATAAACCATGCTAGAGACGAGACAAAACTTTGAGAGTAGGTTGTGTTCAAGGAATACGATGTAAAAAAGAGATGTATAGGGTTGGGTATGGAATTCGGCGATGTACGGGACTTCCGATATGAAAGTCACGTTACCGAATGCATGACGAGGCTAGCAACAAAAGATAAGCACAAGAACATGATCATTGCTCGAAATTAAAAACTCCCAAGAGAGAAGGGTCCTAGCCCAACTCATCGTGCTAATCACACTTACGGTGGAGCAAAAAATAAATTTGGCTTTGTATAGGATTTTTTTACTCTCAACTTGGAAAAAGAGGTTTTGCTAACCTTTATTACAAGGTTTTTTTAGATAATTTTCAGAATTGAAATCCTCCAACTTTTAGCATTGAACATAGCACAACCAACATGTGAAGCTCAAGATCGAAGTGTGGTATGGGTACTTTTAGTAGTAGCAATTCCACTAAGCACCACGGTAAACGTTTTTCAAACCACACACTTATGTTCATACATCAAAAACTAAAGATGAACGAACAAGTAAATTAAGATAAGCAATACACAAGACACAAAATATATAAAGACTCTTTTTATTAGATTTTCTTTGACTTAACACTAATTTAAGACACTTGCAAAAATTTAAAAACACACTTAAAACCTAAAGACTCATTAAACTCTAGGACTCTCTCGAAAATTAAACCGAACCTAAACTTGAAGCTCAAAAGCTAAGGCTAGCTAGCTAGCTCTACCCCACGCTAAAAACATACGACGTCCTCGTCGTATCTTACAAAATTCCTAAGGGGAAAACTAAACCAAGTGGTACTTCCCGCAACTATTGCACCACTTGCCTCTCATGTTCCCAACCATGCCAAAAAGTTTGCGCACGTTGCGGTTTAGGAACTTGTAGTCGTCTTCAACTACGCACTCCAAATCCTCCATACGCTGCCTCATCGCCTCCATGGCTTGGAAACATTCGTCGACCGTTGCGTAGAGATCCGAGATGGAGTGACGGCAAGTCGCACAACACATCGGATGCAACCCGAAAGGGTCGTCATTGCCAGGGTCTCCGCCGTCATCGTCGCCGTCGTCGCCACCACCATTGTCATCGCCACCATCGTTGCCGCCGCCGTTGGGGCCTTCGGGAGTCTTCTCCTTGGGCACCTCATTCCAAATGTAAAGATTGTTATCATCTCTTCTGGCGGCCGCCCACGAACTCGGGCTACGATCGTCGGAGTAATCGCTACCCCCATAGTCCTTAGGCTCGGGCGACACCTCCTTGTAGTCTTTCCGCTTCACGCCTTGGATGCGCGCCGACCTTCGAACGGGCGTAGGGATGTTCTCCTTCTTGACGGGGTTGCGATAGGCGATAGCTCCGGTCAGGGACACACCCTCCGCAACGGATGCAGGCGGTCCTCTTGATCTCGACGGGTAGCTTGAGCTCGCATCGCTTCGCCTCCTCCATCGTTGGCTCCTTGGCTTCTTGCTTCAACTCTAAGCTCCTCGGGGACACAATGGTTGCTGCGAGGGTGCAAAATATTGCTTGATGGGATTGATTCCCGAGCTCCCAATTCGGCCAAATAAATAGTCCGAAGAGGAAAACCCTAGGAACCTCATTTTCCTTATTCAAACTTCCCTTAAAATTTTCTGACCGAAGAAGGAAGTCGAAAAGGAGCAATTCGGGCAAAAACCGGGATCGACCGCCGCCGGAACCCACCTAGGCCGGTCGGACTGGGCCGGCCGGCCCACCCTGCCTCGGGGGTCGGACCGGGCCGGTTTTTCGTGCACCGCCCTTTTTTCGCCTTCTTAGCCCTTGGGAAAAAGTTGGCCCAGTAAATCTTTGTGAGAAACTCCAGAAAATTAAAAGAAAAACTATTTACAAAAATCCATACCTTGTTTTTCGTCCTAGGCGGGACGTTCGGGCTCTTCTTCCATGGTGAAGACATCAACATGGTGAAGGGGCACAACGTCGGGTTCATAGTAAACCTTAAGCCGTTGACCATTCACCATATATTGATCGCCTTTCATATCCATAATGGTTACCGCTCCGTTGGAGAGCACGAATGCACAACATAAGGTCCGTCCCACTTGCTTTGCAATTTCCCCTTTCCGAAGGTTTTAAACCTCGAATTGTAGAGGAGGACCTTATCTCCTTCTTTAAACTCTTTTTCCTTTAACCTTTTATCATACCACCTTTTGATTCTCTCTTTGTATATGCTTGCATTTTCATATGCTTTCAACCTCATCTCTTCTAGCTCGCTTATTTGAATTCTTCATTTCACCACCGCGGCATCGAGATCAAGGTCCATCTCTTTAATCGCCCAATAGGCTTTGTGTTCCAACTCAACCGGAAGGTGGCAAGCCTTTCCATAGACAAATTGATAAGGGGTCATACCTATCGGTGTCTTGAACGCCGTTCGATAAGCCCACAAAGCTCCGTCTAATTTCTTTGACCAATCTTTACCTCCCTTCTCTATGGTTTTGTTGAGGATGCTTTTTAATTGCCTATTCAATGTTTCTGCTTGTCCGTTGGTTTGTGGGTGATAGGCCGTAGAGACCCTATGTTCAATTCCCAACTTGGACAAGCACTTTTTGAAATTCTTCCCAGTGAAGTGAGTTCCTCCATCGCTTATCAAGATTCTCGGTGTACCGAAATGAGGAAAAATCACGTTCTTGATCATAGTAATGGACTCCTCCGTGGAAGCTTTACGACATGGCATGGCCTCTACCCATTTGGATACATAATCAACCATGACTAGAATATACTCATATCCGCATAAGTGTTTGAAAGGCCCCATGAAGTCTATGCCCCATACATCGAATAAATCGATTTGTAGATTGTATTTCAAGGGCATAGAATTTCTTTGAGAGATGTTTCCGGTTCTTTGGCATTCGGGGCATGATGCAACATATCTTTTATTATCTTCATGCATCTCCGGCCAATAGAATCCGCTCGACCATACTTTTGCTTGGGTTCGAAAATGGCTATAGTGTCCACCGTACTCCGCCGAGTGCCACTTTCTCAAAATTTCTACCCTCTCTTATCTTGGCACACATCTTCTCATGACTCCATCATTGCCAAGTTTGAGGAGGTATGGTGCATCACAAAAGTATTTCCTACTTTCGGAGATTATCTTCTTTTGAGAGTTTTTATCTAGATGATCGAGAGGCATCTTCCGAATCGCTCGAATGATATCGATCATCTAAGTATCTTTATCAAGCACTCGATGGAGGTGGCCATCTCTCATCTTATCTTCTATGGGCTCTTTATCATCTTGTCCACGATTCATCCTAGACAAATGATCGGCCACAACATTCTCCACCCCCTTTTTATCATGAATTTCAACATAAAATTCTTGGAGAAGAAGGATCCAATGAGTCAAACGTGGTTTAGCTTCCTTCTTAGCCAAGAGATACTTGATGGCTGCGTGATCGGTGTAAACAATGACCTTCGAGTTCACGATGTAAGATCTGAATTTTTCGAAAGCGAATACCACCGCTAGTAACTCATTTTCCGTAGTGGCATAGTTTAATTGTGCCCTATTAAGAGTTTTGCTAGCGTAGTAAACGGCGTGAACTCGGCCTCCCTTTCTTTGACCCAAAATTGCGTCTACGGTGTAGTCACTTGTGTCACACATGATCTCGAAAGGTTGGCTCCAATCTGGAGGTTGAATAATGGGAGCACTCACCAACACACTTTTCAAGGTCCGGAATGCCGCTAGGCACTTCTCATCAAAGTCAAAAGCCACATCCTTTTGAAGGAGATGCATTAAAGGCTTAGTGATTTTTGAGAAGTCCTTAATAAATCTTCTATAAAATCCGGCATGGCCTAGAAAGCTCCTTAAGGACTTAACATCTGTCGGAGGTGGGAGTTGCTCAACCGTTTCTACCATAGCCTTGTCCACTTCAATTCCTCTCTCGGATATAACATGTCCGAGCACTATGCCTTGCTTAACCATGAAGTGACACTTTTCCCAATTTAACACCAAGTCTACCTCCGCACACCTTGTGAGGACCTTATCTAAGTTTGCCAAGCAATCCATGAACGTCTTCCCATAAACGGAAAAATCATCCATGAACACCTCGACAATTTCTTCGATGAATTCCGAGAATACGGCCATCATGCAACGTTGAAAAGAGGTCGGAGCGTTGCATAGACCGAAGGGCATCCTTCTATATGCAAACGTTCCATAAGGGCATGTAAACGTTGTTTTGTGTTGATCATCCAGGTGAATGGGAATTTGCATGAACCCTGAGTACCCATCGAGAAAGCAAAAATAAGCGTGGTTCGCTAATCTCTTGAGCATCTCGTCAATGAACGGTAGGGGGAAGTGATCTTTCTTCGTCGCTTTGTTAAGCTTACGATAATCGATACACATCCGCCACCCGGTCTTCAATTCGTTCTTCTCATTCTTCACCACGGTTAAACCTCCTTTCTTCGGTACACAATGTACCGGGCTCACCCATTCGCTATGCGGAACCGGGTAGATGATTCCGGCATCAAGTAACTTGATGACCTCTTTCTTTACTACCTCTCGCATGGCATGAGTTAGCCTCCTTTGGTGGTCTACTACAGGCTTACATTGGTCTTCCATTGGTATACGATGAGTGCAAAAGGCTGGGCTAATACCTTTGAGATCATTAATCGAATATCCAATCACCTTCCTATGTTTTTTCAATAAAATCAGCAACTCTTCATTTTCTTCGGGACTCAACTCGTCGCTCACAATGACCGGATAAGTCTTGTCTAGGCCCAAAAATTCATACTTTAATCCTTTGGGCAAAGGTTTAAGGTCTACCTCAGGCGCTTGTGGCTCCTCGGGTTTAATCTCTCCTATGTCTTCGAATTTTTCTTCCTCCACGCTTCCATCATGTGGTTCTAAGCCTTTTGTTGCTTCTTCTAGTTCTTAATCTTGTTGATTACTAATTTGATTTTCCATCGCTCTTTGCAGCGGGTCTCTAAGGGTTTCAACAAAACAAAGACTATCTACCTCCTCTACTTCTTCTTCGGGAGGAAAGGGTGTAGGGTGTACTTTGTTCCATTAAGGTTCATTGTTACTTTGCCTTCTCTGGCATCTAACACGGCATCAACCAACTTAAGAAAGGGCCTCCCTAGGATTATGTGATCATGATTACTATGGTAAGCATCAATAACAATGAAATCGGTTGGTATATATTTCCCAGAGATTTTTACTTTCATGTTGCAAGCAATACCTAGAGGTTTAATAGTTCTACCATCTCCCATAATTAATTTCGTTGATGTTGGAGCTAAGTCTAGGTTGTGGTCTTGAACTTTATCATAAATTTTATAAGATAGGACAATTACTTGGGCTCCGATGTCGCATAAAGCTTTGCATCGAACTCCGTTGATCTCGCAACTCAAGCATTGTGCCATCTTCTCTTCTTCTTCGGATCCTATCGCGTAAACTTCGGCGAGGCGAGCGTATGGTGATGCTTCGGGCCTGATCCCCATGATTCTTTTCACCTCGGCTATGTGTTCCAGATCCACTTCATCATCTCCAAAGAGCTTTTGAAAGATCTCACTGGTGGTTTCAAGGTCGTATGAATTTTCCGCCTTCTTCTCCGGTGGGAAATCCACTTCCAATGCTCTCGCCATTCCCTTTTGATTAGGGAACAATCTTCTCTTGTCGAATACTTCTTCGTAATCGATAGGAACCCAATCCATTGGTTCGAACTCCCTTAGTGGCTTCGCGCTTGACATGCTTCTCTTGATTGTCTCATTTGGTACGACGAAGTCAACACTCGAGGTAGTACTTGTCTTGATGTGTTCTTGTTCAAACTTTTTTGGGATTGGATCCTCTTTTGTGACTTCCGGGGTTGCCTCTTTAGAAAATTTAGCACACTTCTTCTTCCTTGAATTATATTCCGGCTCTTCCGCAAGTCTTGTTTCCCAATCTCTTCGCATGACAGCCGCTTTATTAATTTTTTGTAGAAGTTGGGCGGCTTCCGTGAGTGTTTTCTCCATGAGATCCCCACCTGCACACATTTGGACGTGTTGCATGGGGTTAGGGAAAAGAAAAATGTATGCAAGAGTACGTCACCGGAGAAGCTGAGTCTTGGTCCTTGTTCGATCAACTCATTAAACCTATCCCAAGCTTGGTCTATCCCTTCCTCTTCTCCTTGCATGAAAGTGATCACTTGCCTCCTTAGATGTTGAACCTTGCTAATTGGAAAGAACTTCTCGCAAAATTTCTTTGTCAACTTGTTCCAATTGCCTTCAACTTCAAAGGACGCAAACGAGTACCATGTCTTTGCATTACCGACAAGTGAGTAGGGAAAGAGATTCCATTTGAACCATTCATCGGGAACTCCTACTTGACGCACCGTGTTGCATAACGTCGTGAAATTCCTTATGTGTCTGTATGGGTTCTCCATAACCACCCCTTCAAACGGGTTTGCTGCCACCATCTCGATGATCTTGGATTTAATTTCATACTTGGTCGCTTCGAGCTTCGAATCCGACTCTTGTACTTTTATGTCTTCACATCGAGGGCTAGCGTAATCCCTTAGTGATTTCTCCGGTTCTTCCACGGGTTGATTGACGAACGCCATCTAGACAACAAGATAAAAACAAAAACAAAAAAAGTGGTTTTCTAGATAATATGTGTTAGATATAGCAAACAAAAGATAAACTAAATATAAAACTAAGTTATATGCAAACCAAACGATGTAAACTAGCTTGCTCCCCGGCAACGGCGCCAGAAAAAGGGGCTTGTTGACGGATAAAAGACATATCCCTCTACGATCGGCAAGCGTACGGACCTTACACCTTTTTCACCACGGGATTCTTAAGGTTCTTGTCAATCCGCGGAGCAAGGGGATTACAAGCGTTTGATCTACCTTTACTCACTAACTACTCAAACCCTAACTATGATTAAACTAGAAAACAACTAAACTACACTAGAGAGAATGATTAAGCAAACAAGATAGGAGACACTCGCCCATGGGTCTACGATACTAGAACATGCAATCGCTTAAAGACATGAAAACCAATCTAATCTATCGGGGGTTGTGACCACGGTTTCGCCTTTTCCCTCCTCTCGTACTGTTACTAGGCGAAGGTATTCATGACTAGACCTATGATGGACACGTCGTATTGAATGGATCCAAGGAAGCATTGGAGCTCTACTTCCTTTACGGCACGGTAGCTAACCTTAAGCAATAAAGTATGTTCAACACAAGATGATAGATAGATAATCCGACAAAGTACGATTACATCTCAAGATCGATTACAACCCATGGATGAATAAGGAGATTACCCCATCAAGGTGCTAGGCATAGCACCGTTGATCATGGTCACTCTTCCGACGGTGTCTTCCTTCTTCTCCACGTGTGGGTGCTTCCTTCGAGGTGGTCGATCCCCCTCCGGAGATCCTCCTCCTCTCTCTCTAGCTTGTGGATGGCCTCCTGGTGCGAATGGCTCTCTCCCTCTCGAATGGTGGCGCCTCCAGGGTTTTAGGGTTGAAGATCCTTCGGGTGCAAGGGAAGGGGGGCCGAACCGACGCCGGAACTGGGCTGGGCCGGCCAGCCTGGACCGACCGGCCCGGCCCACCCGGCCGGTTCGGTCGCCCCTTCGCTCCCGTGGGTCCTCAGGTGATTATGCACTTTGCCCCCTCCACTTGCATGATTTTGACGATGTCATCCTCGCGTCCAAGATGGAGGTTCTACGCGCATGAAGTTCGGTCTTTTACGCTTCAATCCCTGGGGGTGTTCCTTCGTAGCACTTTGGTCCTTGCTACCATTGGAAGTGATTTCATCAAGCTCATGAACACGAACAAGACTCCGTAAATGCTCCTTTGAACTTGTTGTGAATCCGTCCTTTATGTCCACGTTTTCCTACATAAACACAACACTTCCAAATGCATGCACATTGATGAACTTGTTATATGATTAGTGTGCCTAGTGGCGGGTTAGTTCCATAATCAAATCCAAACCAAAGTGTAATGAACATGCTTGGTGTACCAAAATACACCGTCAATAGGGGGCGCCAATGGCGGGCGGCGGAGCTCGGCGGCGGTTGGGCGTGCGTGGGAGGCAAGGTCGAGGATTGGTTTATATATGCGCAGGAGGTCGGTTGGGAGCTAGCGGGGTCACGCCGGTGACACACGCACGCGTGGAGAGGCCACGGCATGGCCGGCGATGTGCGTCGCTCCGGCGGCTAATGGCGCGCCACGGGCGGTGCGCCGGGCCGGTGGATTGGCGCCACCTGGCAGGCTGTAACACCCTAAATTCCAATTCCTGAATTTAATTAAAACTTGCTTAGCAACATTTCGATCTCGCTTAAGGAATATAAGGTTGTTGTGCTTTTATAGGCATTTAATCACTTTTCTTAATTAATTAATGAAATATAGGAGTTTACTGTTGCATGCATGCTGGTGCATTGTTTTTGGTTGTTGGATTCAAATCTTGGTTTGAATTCAAAGTGGTTTGTAGTTTAAATTGGTTTGGAGAAAAGATTTGGAAATGTAAAAGAAAAAGGAAAAGAGAAAAAAAAGAAAACAACCGCCGCGGCCCGTGGGCCGCCCCCACTTCCGCCCAACCCGGCTCCCCTAGCGGCCCGGCGCGGCCCCCCGGCGCGCGCGCCGTTCCCCCCCGCCGCCGCCGACGCGCGGGGGGCCCGCCCGTCGCCGGCGTCCTCCTCCCGCCTCCGCCGTCTCCGGCTCGGGGTCGAACCCGAGTCCGACCCGGCCCCGCGCCGCGCGCGGGCCCGCATGCCGCCGACCGCGCCGCCGCCTATTTAATGCGCCGCCGGCCCGCACCGCCTCACCCCCGTGCTCTCGTGCCGCCGCCGCCAAACCCTAACCCTAGCGCGCGCCGCCGCCGCCGCCGCCGCCGCGGTCCGCGCCGCCGCTTCAAGCCGGGTCGCCGCCGTCGTTCGCCCGCCCTCCGTCGCTCCTTGGGTCCGCCGTGTGGTAAGGAACCCGCCGGTGCGGTTCGTGGTCTCCTCCGAGCTCCGCACCGACGGCTCGCCGTCGCCGGTCTTGTGCCGCCGCCGTGGCTCGCCGCCGGCGCCGCCGTCCCTCGCCGTCGCCGCCCCGTGATGCCCCGGTCGGGTTCACCGCGCGCGCTCGACGCCTCGGTCTGTCCCCCGCAGAAAGGCGCACCCCGGCCGCCGCCGCTCGCCGGCGATGCGCCGCCGTCCCTCGCGCGTCGCCGCCGGCGCACCCCGCCGGCCGCCCGCTTGCGCAGATCCCGGACCGCCGGATCCCCATCCGACGGCCACCGTTGCCCTAAGCCGCCGGTCAAACCTCGCCCCCGGGTCAAACCGTTACGGTTGGATCTGAGCCGCTCGATCGCGATCCAACGGATCCGATCCAATCCCTCCGCCGTGCCGCGCGTTTTTGCAAATAAAACCCTGAGTTTTCCTGGAATTGCAACCCGGTCCTCCCACCTTATAAAACCCTTACGTTTTAGTCCTGTTTTCTTCTGTTTTAACCCGAAGCCCTAAAATTCTTTGTAAATAAGTCCTAAAACTTGTTTTATTCATAACTTTGTCGTTTTAACTCCGTTTTTAGCGTTCTTTATGTTCACGCGATCGTCTCGACGAGTAGAATAGTTTTCTGTTGCTTTTGTTACTGTTTGAGATGATTGGTGTACTGTTTATTATTTATTTCCATTGCTTGCTTGTATGTGATGTGTGGAGCGTAGCGTACGAGCAATTCGGGGGACTTCGCCGTCGTTGAAGAGTATCAAGACCCCGAGCAGTTTCCGGTGCTGGTAGAAGGCAAGTCCTTGCTGCATTCCCGTTAAATTCCTATTACAACATGCATTTTAATTACACTGTTGTTTATTATTGCTATGCATTAAATTGATGGGTCCTATTGCTAAGGTTCGACTAGCTTTGTTATCCTATACCTTGATCAACCGGGGTTTACTTTATGTTGGGTAGCACATGCTAGCGCTTTACATGGTTTTGGATGGTTTAATGAACACTTGTTAATATGGCTTTATTTATGCTATCATTCATGTAATGCAAGAACACTTTACTTGTTAATCGGAACATGGAGAACCACCCAGGAAAACAGTACTACCACAAGACATATGGCTCTGTCTTGGCTTATTAATTAGTGAACTGGATGTTAGGTATGCTTTACCCGATAAGGGTTGGGGGCCGGCGGGTAGTGGCGTATGGACCCGCTCGGGCGCGGGTGTGGGCTTAGCTAAGACACGGTACTCGTCGGGAGCTTTATACGTTGCACCGACCAGGTAACCTAGCGGGCAGCCTTCATCTGGGGATCTTTGTAACGGCCTCGTAGCGTCCCTATGCAATCACACCTCGGAAGTGTGGTATGGTGCCTTGCAAACACCGCATGGTTGGGTCTAAAACTCTTTTGGGTTTTTACGCGACTTGTGGGTAAAGATGTACAACCTCTGCAGAGTGTAAAACTAACTAGTTAGCCGTGCTCACGGTCAAGAGCGGCCTGGACCCTCACATGATTAATTCTATGGAAGATGGAACTTTTAAACTTGTGCATTACATTTATTGGATCTGTTGCATTTTATTATCTGGGTTTGGTATATACTTACACTTGCTAGTAACAGTTGCTTAATAAAACTTGACCAACTAAAATGCTGACTTGCTTATGAGCCAACAGCTTCCACCATAAAGCCTTGCATGTTGTTATAGAACCTTTTCCTTGCTGAGTACGACATGTGCTCACGCTTGTTGTTTATCTATTGCATCTACACTACCCGCCGTCGCTCGGATGGGCGTTTTGAAGACTACAATGATGAGTTCGATGGGTTCTAGGCGTCCGTTCTCCGGCCGTACCGCTCGTGGAGGACTTCGCGTGTGTTTCTTTTCCGCCGTTAGCTACTCGAACGATTGTTTAGTTGAGACATTCGGTCTTGTAATAACCGTTTAATACTCTCTTTACGCTTTTACACCGTGTTTTGGTATTCACCGCGTCGATGCATGTGTGTAACTCGATCCGGCGCACATGTATTCTTGCATTCGGATTTGTCCTTAAATCCGGGTGTGACAAAGTGGTATCGAAGCCGTGTTGACTGTAGGACGTTAGCCTAGTTAGAACTGGTCGAAAATTAAGGATTTTATAACATTAGAAGCCACACATAGCTTAGCTTGCTTTATTCTATTTTATTATATCTAATCTTGGTTTAATCTTATCCTTGTTTGCTTTTGTTATCTAAGCTTGGTCTTGTCTCTTTTAGTAATCTGCACTGTCTCATCTATCTTAGATGGTTCGCCGGCTGAAGACCACGCGTTCAGGTGCCTACCGCTTTCCTAGGTACCTGGAGGACCAGGACTTCTACTGCTACTCAACTGACAGTGAGGAGCATCAGGAAGCTTCTGGAGAGGGAAGTGAAGCAAGCTCTGCTTCAGAGCAAGCTCCTCCGCCCGCTGTGATTGAGCTATCGGATGATGAGCCCGAAGAGCCTGAGGAAGAGCAAGAGCCTGAGGAGGAGCCAGTGGAAGAGCCAGAGCAAGGAGATGATCCGGAAGACCCCTCAGATCCTGAGGACTCTGACCCAGAAGATGGAGATGCTGAGGATCACCCCCGCGCCGCAGAAGTGGAAGGTGGTCATTTGTCACCACGATGGAGGGCATGCACGCTTTCCATCCAAGTTGAGGAGGCTCTTCCGGCGTCTTCACCGAACGTGACGATCGACTACGTGGGACCGAAGAGGACTCACCCTCGCCATCCAACCCGGTGGGATGTGTCCGTGCGCATCCCGGGAGGATAACCCGCTGGATGGAGGGCTGTACGAAGTTGTTGTCCATCAAGCTCTAGCTACCAGAGCTACCTTCGCCGCCGGAAGAGATGATGCAGCTAGGAGGGCTCTATCCGCGTGGTGCTACGAGGAAGCTCATCACCTCACCAGCTCTGTGTGGGGAGATCTACCCCGTCGTCGCTCTGGAGCTGTGGGCAGTGAAATTCCAATGGCCAATGAAACTTTGGGAGCACGCTATGCCATGCAAGTGGGTCACGTAGCCGCTCTCAATACCAACTTGGATGACACTCTCATGGAGCTTCAAGATCTCCGTGACCAGCAAGATGAAGACCGCAGAGAGATCAAGAGGCTCAAAGCGATGATCGCAGGGCCAAGATGAAGATGAGGTGCGGGGATGATGGAGAGGATCGGCTCTGCCATGTCACCAAGACCTCGCAAGGACAAGCTATGGGTCACTTGGATCCCGCACTAGGATCATATGGCCATAGGAGTCGGGTGTTAGAAGTCTTTATCTTTCTGTTATCGAGTCTGTAAACGTTAGAACGCCACGTTGGATCGATGAGTTAGTTAGTGGTGTGCTTGAATGCTTGGTTTGTGAACATCTGTGATTTGGATTTTTGGTTGATTGCAATGTGTTGTGGATTAATGCCACAATGGCATTGGTTTAGTAATAGAGTTTGATTAGTGGGTTTAAGTTCTGTTCCACCTATCTTTTATCTTATAAATTCGTAATTCTTTATCTATCATATTTTATCTATCTTAAGGAGTATTGTAGTGCTGCATCTGTTCGCGTTACTTCCTGACACAGCAGTACTGTTTTAATTTTATCTCGAGCTACAGAACTCCAAATTAAGTAAAATCAGTGGGGTTAGTTCAAAAATTTCATATCTGATTTTCTGTCAAAACTTCAGCTATATCCAATTTATATTCTGGGAGTTATGGACGAAACATTGAGCTAACAGAAATCTGTCAATTCCTGCTGACATACCTGACTTCATTATTTTATATCTCGAGTTGTAGACCTCCGATTGAGGCAAAACCAGTTGGGTTAGTTCAGTAATTTTATACACCATATCTCCAGAAAAATTCGTGGTTTTTGGTTACTGGAACAGAGAGATATCTTGGTTTCTTTACAGCTATCAGAATCTGTCTTATTCTGGAATTCAGCATTATTATCTTTTCAGCTTTTCAATTGTTATCATCATCTAAATCGGTGTTTCTAACGCTCGGATGGTAAACACCAGGTCCGGATCAGGGGTTGATCAGCCTCCGGTGGTTCGTCAAGGTCGAGGCAACAGTTCGAGCAAGTGCACCTCCACCCCCACCGCCACCAATGGATCCTATGCCAGCTTCTTTCGGAACCGACCGCAGCCTACTGCAGAACTTGACGGACACTGTGGCCAACCTGCAGGCTCAAGCTAATAATCCGCCACCACCACCGCCACAGCAGCCGGCGCCTATGAATAGGCACCGGGAGTTCATGAGCCATCGTCCACCGGTCTTCACCCATGCTGCAGATCCACTTGACGCTGATGATTGGCTGAAGACTGTGAGCAAGATGCTCACCACGGCTCAGTGCGATGACAGAGAGAAGGTCCTGTTTGCTGCCGGTCGACTCCAAGGATCTGCAGGAGCTTGGTGGGATGCTTACACGACCGCCCATGCTGCACCCAACACCATCACTTGGCAGGAGTTCACGAGAGCTTCCGGAACCATCATATTCTCGGGGTGATGAGGCTTAAGAAGAAGGAGTTCCTCTCTCTCAAGCGAGGAGGGATGTCGGTGGGCCGAGTATCGGGACAGGTTCATTGAGTTGTCTCGCTATGCACGGAGGAGGTAGCGGATGATCCTAAGAAGCGAGGAGCGCTTCTTGGAGGGTTTGGTGGACCGCTTCGTTACCAGCTGACGTCACATACCTTCCGGACTTTCCCAGTACCGCTCGACAAGGCTATTGTTCTGGAATCCATGCGCAGAGAGTTGGGGGAGTTGAAGAGGAAGGCTGCTACTCCAGGGCAGTCCGGGAGCCACACTCGTCCCCGTTTTACTTCACCGCTGGGAGCCCCGTTCCGTCCAGGAGGCCCGTCAGGAGGTTATGGCCAGCAGCAGCAGTATCAGTATCAGCCGCAGCAGTTCCAGCAGTTCCAGCGCACTCCTCAGCAGTTTCCGCGCCCAGGACCGCAGACTCCACGCCCTGCTTACCCGCAGCACCGTCCGATGACTCCTCTTGGTACGCCCGTGAGGCCAGGCGCACCACGCACCCCCGCGGGCAACACTTGCTTCAAGTGTGGAGAGGTTGGGCATTATGCTAATGCCTGTCCTAAGAGGCACCCCCAGGCACCCCCGTGCAGAACCAGCAGATGCAGCAGTTGAGGAGCGGGAACCAGACCCCGCAGAGCAACAAGGGGCAGCAGAGTCAGGGCAGTGGCAGGGTGAATCACGTGAGTACCGAGACCGCTCAGGAGAATCCACACGTGGTGCTTGGTATGTTCTTTGTCAACTCTATCCCCGCATCAGTATTATTTGATTCGGGAGCTTCCCATTCGTTTATATCTGCTCAGTTTGTGGCTAAGCATAGCATACCCATGTGTCCCATGAAACAAACCATGCTAGTTAGATCACCAGGGGGGATATGAGGTCTTTATACATGTGTCCTAATGTTAGACTAAAGATCATGGGAGCAGACTTTTGGGCAAACTTGATAGTGCTGGAATCGAAGGATCTTGATGTTATACTGGGTATGGATTGGTTGGGCACTCATGATGCAACGATACAGTGTGCTAAGAGGACCGTTCTTCTCACCGGGGTCCTAGCGGGGAAAAGATTGAACTTGTGGCTGATCCACCGTCGGATGCGGGGAGGTTCCGTGCGGCAGTCGGATGGCAAGGCTTTGGAGGATATCGGGGTGGTTAATGAGTACCGGACGTGTTTCCGGAGGAGTTGCCGGGTATGCCACCCGACCGAGATGTTGAATTTGTTATTGATCTATTACCGGTACTGCTCCTATTTCTAAACGTCCATATAGAATGTCTAGTACACAATTGATAGAACTTAAGAAACAGATTAATGAATTATTGGAAAAGGGGTTTATCCGTCCTAGTTCATCACCTTGGGGAGCACCGGTTATCTTTGTTGAAAAGAAGGATGGTACTCAGAGGATGTGTGTGGATTATCGATTGCTTAATGAGGTCACTATCAAGAATAAGTATCCATTGCCTCGCATTGAAGACTCGTTTGATCGGATGAGAGGTGCTAAGGTGTTCTCTAAGATTGATTTGCGTTCGGTTATCATCGGATGAAGATCGATGGTCGGATATTCCTAAATCGCATTCACCACCGGTATGGACCGTATGAGTATCTTGTTATGTCCTTTGGGTTGACAAATGCACCGCCTACTTTATGTATCGATGAACAAGGTGTTTATGGAGTACTTGGATAAGTTCGTTGTGGTGTTTATTGATGATATTCTGGTTTACTCTAAGACCGAGGAGGACCATGAGGACCATTTGAGGCTTGTTTTGCGAAGTTGAGAGAGCGACAGTTGTATGCCAAGTTCAAGCAAATGTGATTTCGGGGCTGGAAGTCTCTTTTCGGGGCATATCATCACAGGATGGAGGTATCGCAGATCGATCCGGCTAAGGTAGAAGATGTGTTGAAGTGGGAACCGCCGAGGACGAGTTAAGGAGATCGGGAGTTTCCTTGGACTTGCGAGGGTACTATCGACGGTTCATCGAGGGGTTCTCTAAGATTGTGAAGCCTCTCACCACCTTACTGGAGAAGGATAGAGAGTTCAAGTGGACTGATGCTTGTCAGCAGAGTTTTGAGGAGTTGAAGCAGAGGTTGACGACCGCTCCAGTGCTTGTGATGCCAGACTTGCAGAAGGGCTTTGATATCTACTGTGATGCATCGAGACAAGGTTTGGGTTGTGTTCTTATGCAGGAGGGGCACGTCATAGCCTATGCATCAAGGCAGTTGAGGAAGCATGAGCAGAACTATCCTACGCATGATGCGGAACTAGCACCGTGGTTCATGCGTTAAAGATTTGGAGACATTACATCATGGGGACCAAGTGTCAGATCTACACAGACCACAAGAGCTTAAAGTACATCTTTACACAGAAGGATCTTAATCTGAGACAACGCCGATGGTTGGAGCTGATCAAGGATTACGATCTGGACATACAGTATCATCCCGGGAAGGCTAATCTAGTTGCAGATGCTTTGAGTCGGAAGGGACAAGCCAATACAGCTTTGGTGTTCCAGCTTCCTGACGAGCTGGTGAAGGAGTTCGAGAGACTTAATCTGGGAATGGCTGCTCACACTGAGGGAGTCACTTTGGAGGTAGAATCGACTCTGGAGCAGCAGATCCGCGAAGGACAGCTGGAGGATGAGGAGATCAAGGAGATCAGGGACACCATGGAGAGGGGCAAGGCCCCGGATTTCACTGAGGATGATCAGGGTACGATATGGTTCAAGAATCGGATCTGTGTGCCTGATGTGGGAGATCTCCGGAAGACGATCTTGAGAGAGGCTCATGATTCAGCTTATTCCATTCATCCAGGCAGTACAAAGATGTATCAGGATCTGAAGCAGAGGTATTGGTGGTATGGGATGAAGCGGGATGTAGCCGCTCACGTTGCGTTGTGTGACACATGCCACAAGGTCAAGGCTGAACATCAGAGACCAGCAGGATTGCTGCAGCCATTGAAGGTGCCAGAGTGGAAGTGGGAAGAGATAGGCATGGATTTCATCATTGGGTTGCCCCGTACTCGTGATGGATATGATTCTATATGGGTTATCGTGGATCGTTTGACCAAGGTTGCTCACTTCATACCCGTGCGTACCACTTATACTGGGGCAAAGCTAGCTGAGTTGTATATGACCAGGATCGTATGCTTGCACGGTGTTCCTAAGAAGATAGTTTCTGACAGAGGAACTCAGTTCACGTCACGTTTCTGGGAGAAACTGCATGAGTCTATGGATACGAAGTTGAACTTCAGCTCAGCCTATCATCCGCAGACAGACGGACAGACTGAAAGGACAAATCAGATTCTGGAGGACATGCTAAGAGCTTGCGCCCTTAAGCATGGTGAGAGCTGGGACAAGAGCTTGCCGTATGCTGAGTTTTCTTACAACAACAGCTATCAAGCCAGTCTGAAGATGGCACCCTTCGAGGCATTGTATGGGAGGAAGTGCAGAACACCGTTGTACTGGAGTCAGACAGGTGAGAGTCAGTTGTTTGGGACAGACATCATCAAGGAGGCAGAGAGGTAGGTTCAGATCATCAGAGAGAACTTGAGAGTTGCTTAGTCCAGACAGAAAAGTTATGCAGACGGGAAGAGGAGAGATGTATCTTTCCAAGAGGGCGACTATGTGTACCTGAAGGTGTCACCTATCAGAGGTTTGCGCAGGTTTAAGGTGAAGGGCAAGTTGTCTCCTCGCTACATCGGACCTTTCCAGATCTTGAAACGAGAGGGAGAGGTAGCGTACCGACTTGAGTTGCCAGCGCAGCTTGCAGATGTGCATGATGTGTTCCATATCTCTCAGTTAAAGAGAGGTCTCAAGCCTCATGATAAGGAACCGTTGCCTATGGATGGATTGGATGTGAAGGAGGATCTCACCATTACTGAACGACCTATCAAGATTACGGATGATTGACACGGGTTACAAGAAACCGGACTTTTATAATGTGCAAGGTGCGGTGGAGTAATCATGCGAGAGGATGAGGCAACTTGGGAAAGAGAAGAGGAATTGAAAGCGGAATATCCACATCTCTTTGATCCATCCGAATCTCGAGGACGAGATTCATCTTAAGGGGGTAGGATTTGTAACACCCTAAATTCCAATTCCTGAATTTAATTAAAATTTGCTTAGCAACATTTCGATCTCGCTTAAGGAATATAAGGTTGTTGTGCTTTTATAGGCATTTAATCACTTTTCTTAATTAATTAATGAAATATAGGAGTTTACTGTTGCATGCATGCTGGTGCATTGTTTTTGGTTGTTGGATTCAAATCTTGGTTTGAATTCAAAGGTGTTTGTAGTTTAAATTGGTTTGGAGAAAAGATTTGGAAATGTAAAAGAAAAAGGAAAAAGAAAAAAAACAACCGCCGCGCGGCCCGGCTGCCCCATATTTCAGCCGCCAACCCTCCCCCCCTAGCGGCCCGGCGCGCGGGCCCACCTCGGCGCGCGTTTCCCCCGCCGCCCGGCCGGCCGATGGGGCCCGCCCTGTCCGGCGTCCCTCCTCCCGCCTCCCGCCGTCTCCGGCTCGGGGTCGAACCCGAGTCCCGACCCCGCGCGCGCGCGCGCGCGCGGCCCGCATGCTAGCGACGCGCGCGCCGCCTAATTTAGTGCGCCGCGCCCCCGCACCGCGCTCACCCCGTGCTCCCGCCGCCGCCGCCGCCAAACCCTAACCCTAGCGCGCGCGCCGCCGCCGCCGCCGCCGCCTCGGTCCGCGCCGCCGCTCGCGCCGGGTCGCCGCCGTCGTTCGCCCGCCCCTCCGTCGCTCCCTTGGGTCCGCCGTGTGGTAAGGAACCCGCCGGTGCGGTTCGTTGGTCTCCTCCGAGCTCCGCACCGAGCGGCTCGCCGTCGCCGGTCTTGTGCCGCCGCCGTGGCTCGCCGGCGCCGCCGTCCCCTCGCCGTCGCCACCCCGTGATGCCCCGGTCGGGGTTCACCCGCGCGCGCTCGACGCCTCGGTCTGTCCGCGAGAGAAAGGCGCACCCCGCCGCCCGCCGCGCTCCGCGCCGCCGCTCGCCGCGATGCGCGCGCCGTCCCTCGCGTCGCCGCCCGGCGCCCCCCGCCGGCCGCCCGCTTCGCGCGATCCCGGACCGCCGGATCCCCATCCGACGGCCACCGTTGCCCTAAGCCGCCGGTCAAACCTCGCCCCGGTCAAACCGTTACGGTTGGATGCGAGCCGCTCGATCGCGATCCAACGGATCCGATCCAATCCCTCCGCCGTGCCGCGCGTTTTTGCAAATAAAACCCTGAGTTTTCCTGGAATTGCAACCCGGTCCTCCCACCTTATAAAACCCTTACGTTTTAGTCCTGTTTTCTTCTGTTTTAACCCGAAGCCCTAAAATTCTTTGCAAATAAGTCCTAAAACTTGTTTTATTCATAACTTTGTCGTTTTAACTCCGTTTTTAGCGTTCTTTATGTTCACGCGATCGTCTCGACGAGTAGAATAGTTTTCTGTTGCTTTTGTTACTGTTTGAGATGATTGGTGTACTGTTTCTTATTTATTTCCATTGCTTGCTTGTATGTGATGTGTGGAGCGTAGCGTACGAGCAATTCGGGGACTTCGCTGCTGTTGAAGAGTATCAAGACCCTGAGCAGTTTCCGGTGCTGGTAGAAGGCAAGTCCTTGCTGCATTCCCGTTAAATTCCTATTACAACATGCATTTTAATTACACTGTTGTTTATTATTGCTATGCATTAAATTGATGGGTCCTATTGCTAAGGTTCGACTAGCTTTGTTATCCTATACCTTGATCAACCGGGGTTTACTTTATGTTGGGTAGCACATGCTAGCGCTTTACGTGGTTTTGGATGGTTTAATGAACACTTGTTAATATGGCTTTATTTATGCTATCATTCATGTGATGCAAGAACACTTTACTTGTTAATCGGAACATGGAGAACCACCCAGGAAAACAGTACTACCACAAGACATATGGCTCTGTCTTGGCTTATTAATTAGTGAACTGGATGTTAGGTATGCTTTACCTGATAAGGGTTGGGGCCTGGCGGGTAGTGGCGTATGGACTGCTCGGGCGCGGGTGTGGGCTTAGCTAAGACACGGTACTCGTCCGGGAGCTTTATACGTTGCACCGACCGGGTAACCTAGCGGGCGACCTTCATCCGGGGATCTTTGTAACGGCCTCGTAGCGTCCCTATGCAATCACATCTCGGAAGTGTGGTATGGTGCCTTGCAAACACCGCATGGTTGGGTCTAAAACTCTTTTGGGTTTTTACGCGACTTGTGGGTAAAGATGTACAACCTCTGCAGAGTGTAAAACTAACTAGTTAGCCGTGCTCACGGTCAAGAGCGGCCTGGACCCTCACATGATTAATTCTATGGAAGATGGAACTTTTAAACTTGTGCATTACATTTATTGGATCTATTGCATTTTATTATCTGGGTTTGGTATATACTTACACTTGCTAGTAACAGTTGCTTAATAAAACTTGACCAACTAAAATGCTGACTTGCTTATGAGCCAACAACTTCCACCATAAAGCCTTGCATGTTGTTATAGAACTTTTTCCTTGCTGAGTACGACATGTGCTCACGCTTGTTGTTTATCTATTGCATCTACACTACCCGCCGTTGCTCGGATGGGCGTTTTGAAGACTACAATGATGAGTTCGATGGGTTCTAGGCGTCCGTTCTCCGGGCCCACCGCCCGTGGAGGACTTCTCGCGTGTGTTTCTTTTCCGTCGTTAGCTACTCGAACGATTGTTTAGTTGAGACATTCGGTCATGTAATAACCGTTTAATACTCTCTTTACGCTTTTACACCGTGTTTTGGTATTCACCGCGTCGATGCATGTGTGTAACTCGATCCCGGCGCACATGTATTCTTGCATTCGGATTTGTCCTTAAATCCGGTGTGACAAAGTGGTATCGTAGCCGTGTTGATCGTAGGACGTTAGCCTAGTTAGAACTCGGTCGAAAATTAAGGATTTTATAACATTAGAAGCCACACATAGCTTAGCTTGCTTTATTCTATTTTATTATATCTAATCTTGGTTTAATCTTATCCTTGTTTGCTTTTGTTATCTAAGCTTGGTCTTGTCTCTTTTAGTAATCTGCACCGTCTCATCTATCTTAGATGGTTCGCCGACCGAAGACCACGCGTTCGGTGCCTACCGCTTTCCTAGGTACTCGGAGGACCGGGACTTCTCTCGCTACTCAAGCGACAGGTGAGGAGCATCGGGAAGCTTCGGGAGAGGGGAGTGAAGCAAGCTCGCTCGCGAGCAAGCTCCTCCGCCCGCTGTGATTGAGCTATCGGATGATGAGCCCGAAGAGCCTGAGGAAGAGCAAGAGCCTGAGGAGGAGCCAGTGGAAGAGCCAGAGCAAGGAGATGATCCGGAAGACCCCTCAGATCCTGAGGACTCTGACCCAGAAGATGGAGATGCTGAGGATCACCCTGCGCCAGAGAAGTGGAAGGTGGTCATTTGTCACCACGATGGAGGGCATGCATGCTTTCCATCCAAGTTGAGGAGGCTCTTCCAGCGTCTTCAGCTGAACGTGACGATCGACTACGTGGGACTGAAGAGGACTCACCCTCGCCATCCAACCCAGTGGGATGTGTCTGTGCGCATCCTGGAGGATAACCCGCTGGATGGAGGGCTGTACGAAGTTGTTGTCCATCAAGCTCTAGCTACCAGAGCTACCTTCGCCGCCGGAAGAGATGATGCAGCTAGGAGGGCTCTATCCGCGTGGTGCTACGAGGAAGCTCATCACCTCACCAGCTCTGTGTGGGGAGATCTACCCCGTCGTCGCTCTGGAGCTGTGGGCAGTGAAATTCCAATGGCCAATGAAACTTTGGGAGCACGCTATGCCATGCAAGTGGGTCACGTAGCCGCTCTCAATACCAACTTGGATGACACTCTCATGGAGCTTCAAGATCTCCGTGACCAGCAAGATGAAGACCGCAGAGAGATCAAGAGGCTCAAAGCAGTGATCGCAGGCCAAGATGAAGATGAGGTGCAGGATGATGGAGAGGACTGGCCTGCCATGTCACCAAGACCTGCAAGGACAAGCTATGGGTCACTTGGATCCCGCACTAGGATCATATGGCCATAGGAGTCAGGTGTTAGAAGTCTTTATCTTTCTGTTATCGAGTCTGTAAACGTTAGAACGCCACGTTGGATCGATGAGTTAGTTAGTGGTGTGCTTGAATGCTTGGTTTGTGAACATCTGTGATTTGGATTTTTGGTTGATTGCAATGTGTTGTGGATTAATGCCACAATGGCATTGGTTTAGTAATAGAGTTTGATTAGTGGGTTTAAGTTCTGTTCCACCTATCTTTTATCTTATAAATTCGTAATTCTTTATCTATCATATTTTATCTATCTTAAGGAGTATTGTAGTGCTGCATCTGTTCGCGTTACTTCCTGACACAGCAGTACTGTTTTAATTTTATCTCGAGCTACAGAACTCCAAATTAAGTAAAATCAGTGGGGTTAGTTCAAAAATTTCATATCTGATTTTCTGTCAAAACTTCAGCTATATCCAATTTATATTCTGGGAGTTATGGACGAAACATTGAGCTAACAGAAATCTGTCAATTCCTGCTGACATACCTGACTTCATTATTTTATATCTCGAGTTGTAGACCTCCGATTGAGGCAAAACCAGTTGGGTTAGTTCAGTAATTTTATACACCATATCTCCAGAAAAATTCGTGGTTTTTGGTTACTGGAACAGAGAGATATCTTGGTTTCTTTACAGCTATCAGAATCTGTCTTATTCTGGAATTCAGCATTATTATCTTTTCAGCTTTTCAATTGTTATCATCATCTAAATCGGTGTTTCTAACGCTCGGATGGTAAACACCAGGTCCGGATCAGGGGTTGATCAGCCTCCGGTGGTTCGTCAAGGTCGAGGCAACAGTTCGAGCAAAGTGCACCTCCACCCCCACCGCCACCAATGGATCCTATGCGGCAGCTTCTTTCGGAACCGGTGCAGCCTCTTGCAGAACTTGACGGACACCGTGGCCAACCTGCGGGCTCAAGCTAATAATCCGCCACCACCACCGCCACAAGCAGCCGGCGCCTATGAATAGGCACCGGGAGGTTCATGAGCCATCGTCCACCGGTCTTCACCCATGCTGCGGATCCACTTGACGCCGATGATTGGTCAAGACCGTGAGCAAGATGCTCACCACGGCTCGGTGCGATGACGAGAGAGAAGGTCCCGTTTGCTGCCGGTCGACTCCAAGGATGCGGGAGCTTGGTGGGATGCTTACACGACCGCCCATGCTGCACCCAACACCATCACTTGGCAGGAGTTCACGGGAGAGCTTCCGGAACCATCATATTCTCGCTGGGGTGATGAGGCTTAAGAAGAAGGAGTTCCTCTCTCTCAAGCAGGGAGGGATGTCGGTGGCGAGTATCGGGACAAAGTTCATTGAGTTGTCTCGCTATGCACCGGAGGAGGTACCGGATGATCCTAAGAAGCAGGAGCGCTTCTTGGAGGGTTTGGCCGGACCGCTTCGTTACCACCGACGTCACATACCTTCCGGACTTTCCGGCGGTGCTCGACAAGGCTATTGTTCGGGAATCCATGCGCGAGAGAGTTGGGGGAGTTGAAGAGGAAGGCTCGCTACTCCGGGGCGGTCCGGGGGCCACACTCGTCCCCGTTTTACTTCACCGCCGGGAGCCCCGTTCCGTCCGGGAGGCCCGTCGGGGAGGTTGTGGCCAGCGGCAGCAGTATCGGCATCGGCCCGCGGCGGTTCCGGCGGTTCCGGCGCACCCCTCGGCGGTTCCGCGCCCGAGACCGCGGACTCCACGCCCCGCTTACCCGCGGCACCGTCCGATGACTCCTCTTGGTACGCCCGTGAGGCCGGGCGCACCACGCACCCCCGCGGGCAACACTTGCTTCAAGTGTGGAGAGGTTGGGCATTATGCTAATGCTGTCCTAAGAGGCACCCCCGGGCACCCCCGTGCGGAACCGGCGGATGCGGCGGTTGAGGAGCGGGAACCAGACCCCGCAGAGCAACAAGGGGCAGCAGAGTCGGGGCGGGGGCGGGGGTGAATCACGTGAGTACCGAGACCGCTCAGGAGAATCCACACGTGGTGCTTGGTATGTTCTTTGTCAACTCTATCCCCGCATCAGTATTATTTGATTCGGGAGCTTCCCATTCGTTTATATCTGCTCAGTTTGTGGCTAAGCATAGCATACCCATGTGTCCCATGAAACAAACCATGCTAGTTAGATCACCAGGGGGGGATATGAGGTCTTTATACATGTGTCCTAATGTTAGACTAAAGATCATGGGAGCAGACTTTTGGGCAAACTTGATAGTGCTGGAATCGAAGGATCTTGATGTTATACTGGGTATGGATTGGTTGGGCACTCATGATGCAACGATACGGTGTGCTAAGAGGACCGTTCTTCTCACCGGGGTCCTAGCGGGGAAAAGATTGAACTTGTGGGCCGATCCACCGTCGGATGCGGGAGGTTGCGCGGCGAGTGGATGGCAAGGCTTTGGAGGATATCGGGGTGGTTAATGAGTACCGGACGTGTTTCCGGAGGGGAGTTGCCGGGTATGCCACCCGACCGAGATGTTGAATTTGTTATTGATCTATTACCCGGGTATCGCTCCTATTTCTAAACGTCCATATAGAATGTCTAGTACACAATTGATAGAACTTAAGAAACGGATTAATGAATTATTGGAAAAGGGGTTTATCCGTCCTAGTTCATCACCTTGGGGAGCACCGGTTATCTTTGTTGAAAAGAAGGATGGTACTCAGAGGATGTGTGTGGATTATCGATTGCTTAATGAGGTCACTATCAAGAATAAGTATCCATTGCCTCGCATTGAAGACCTGTTTGATCAGATGAGAGGTGCTAAGGTGTTCTCTAAGATTGATTTGCGTTACGGTTATCATCGGATGAAGATCGGATGGTCGGATATTCCTAAAATCGCATTCACCACCGGGTATGGACCGTATGAGTATACCGTTATGTCCTTTGGGTTGACAAATGCACCTGCCTACTTTATGTATCTGATGAACAAGGTGTTTATGGAGTACTTGGATAAGTTCGTTGTGGTGTTTATTGATGATATTCTGGTTTACTCTAAGACTGAGGAGGACCATGAGGACCATTTGAGGCTTGTTTTGCAGAAGTTGAGAGAGCAGCAGTTGTATGCCAAGTTCAGCAAATGTGATTTCTGGCTGAAGTCTCTTTTCTGGGGCATATCATCACAGATGGAGGTATCGCAGTCGATCCAGCTAAGGTAGAAGATGTGTTGAAGTGGGAACCGCCGAGGACGGTTAAGGAGATCGGGGAGTTTCCTTGGACTTGCGGTGGTACTATCGACGGTTCATCGAGGGGTTCTCTAAGATTGTGAAGCCTCTCACCACCTTACCGGAGAAGGATAGAGAGTTCAAGTGGACTGATGCTTGTCAGCAGAGTTTTGAGGAGTTGAAGCAGAGGTTGACGACCGCTCCAGTGCTTGTGATGCCAGACTTGCAGAAGGGCTTTGATATCTACTGTGATGCATCGAGACAAGGTTTGGGTTGTGTTCTTATGCAGGAGGGGCACGTCATAGCCTATGCATCAAGGCAGTTGAGGAAGCATGAGCAGAACTATCCTACGCATGATCTGGAACTAGCAGCTGTGGTTCATGCGTTAAAGATTTGGAGACATTACATCATGGGGACCAAGTGTCAGATCTACACAGACCACAAGAGCTTAAAGTACATCTTTACACAGAAGGATCTTAATCTGAGACAACGCCGATGGTTGGAGCTGATCAAGGATTACGATCTGGACATACAGTATCATCCCGGGAAGGCTAATCTAGTTGCAGATGCTTTGAGTCAGAAGGGACAAGCCAATACAGCTTTGGTGTTCCAGCTTCCTGACGAGCTGGTGAAGGAGTTCGAGAGACTTAATCTGGGAATGGCTGCTCACACTGAGGGAGTCACTTTGGAGGTAGAATCGACTGCGGAGCGACGGATCCGCGAAGGACGGTGGAGGATGAGGAGATCAAGGAGATCGGGGACACCATGGAGAGGGGCAAGGCCCGGATTTCACCGAGGATGATCGGGGTACGATATGGTTCAAGAATCGGATCCGTGTGCTCGATGTGGGAGATCTCGGAAGACGATCTTGAGAGAGGCTCATGATTCGCCTTATTCCATTCATCCGAGCAAGACAAAGATGTATCAGGATCTGAAGCAGAGGTATTGGTGGTATGGGATGAAGCGGGATGTAGCCGCTCACGTTGCGTTGTGTGACACATGCCACAAGGTCAAGGCTGAACATCAGAGACCAGCAGGATTGCTGCAGCCATTGAAGGTGCCAGAGTGGAAGTGGGAAGAGATAGGCATGGATTTCATCGTTGGGTTGCCCCGTACTCGTGATGGATATGATTCTATATGGGTTATCGTGGATCGTTTGACCAAGGTTGCTCACTTCATACCCGTGCGTACCACTTATACTGGGGCAAAGCTAGCTGAGTTGTATATGACCAGGATCGTATGCTTGCACGGTGTTCCTAAGAAGATAGTTTCTGACAGAGGAACTCAGTTCACATCACGTTTCTGGGAGAAACTGCATGAGTCTATGGATACGAAGTTGAACTTCGGCTCGGCCTATCATCCGGGGACGGACGGACGGTCGAAAGGACAAATCGATTTCGGAGGACATGCTAAGAGCTTGCGCCCTTAAGCATGGTGAGAGCTGGGACAAGAGCTTGCCGTATGCTGAGTTTTCTTACAACAACAGCTATCAAGCCAGTCTGAAGATGGCACCCTTCGAGGCATTGTATGGGAGGAAGTGCAGAACACCGTTGTACTGGAATCAGACAGGTGAGAGTCAGTTGTTTGGGACAGACATCATCAAGGAGGCAGAGAGGTAGGTTCAGATCATCAGAGAGAACTTGAGAGTTGCTCAGTCCAGACAGAAAAGTTATGCAGACGGGAAGAGGAGAGATGTATCTTTCCAAGAGGGCGACTATGTGTACCTGAAGGTGTCACCTATCAGAGGTTTGCGCAGGTTTAAGGTGAAGGGCAAGTTGTCTCCTCGCTACATCGGACCTTTCCAGATCTTGAAACGAGAGGGAGAGGTAGCGTACCGACTTGAGTTGCCAGCGCAGCTTGCAGATGTGCATGATGTGTTCCATATCTCTCAGTTAAAGAGAGGTCTCAAGCCTCATGATAAGGAACCGTTGCCTATGGATGGATTGGATGTGAAGGAGGATCTCACCATTACTGAACGGCCTATCAAGATTCTGGACAGATTGACACGGGTTACAAGAAACCGGACTTTTATAATGTGCAAGGTGCAGTGGAGTAATCATGCGAGAGGATGAGGCAACTTGGGAAAGAGAAGAGGAATTGAAAGCGAGAATATCCACATCTCTTTGATCCATCCGAATCTCGAGGACGAGATTCATCTTAAGGGGGGTAGGATTTGTAACACCCTAAATTCCAATTCCTGAATTTAATTAAAACTTGCTTAGCAACATTTCGATCTCGCTTAAGGAATATAAGGTTGTTGTGCTTTTATAGGCATTTAATCACTTTTCTTAATTAATTAATGAAATATAGGAGTTTACTGTTGCATGCATGCTGGTGCATTGTTTTTGGTTGTTGGATTCAAATCTTGGTTTGAATTCAAAGTTGTTGGTAGTTTAAATTGGTTTGGAGAAAAGATTTGGAAATGTAAAAGAAAAAGGAAAAAGAAAAAAAAAAGAAAACAACCGCCGCAGCCCCGGGCCGGCCGCACTTCGCCCCAACCCGGCTCCCCTAGCGGCCCGGCGCCGCCGCCCACCTCGGCGCGCCGTTTCCCCCGCCGCCGCGCCGACGCCGGGGCGCGCGCTGGGTCGGGCGTCCTCCTCCCGCCTCCGCCGTCTCGGCTCGGGGTCGAACCCGAGTCCGACCGGCCGGCCGCGCCGCGCGCCGCGGGCCCGCATGCTAGCGACCGCGCCGCCCCCCTTGCAATGCGCCCGCCGCCCGCACCGCCTCACCCCGTGCTCTCGTGCCGCCGCCGCCAAACCCTAACCCTAGGCCGCGCCGCCGCCGCCGCCGCCGCCGCCTCGGTCCGCGCCGCCGCTTCAAGCCCGGGTCGCCGCCGTCGTTCGCCCGCCCCTCCGTCGCTCCTTGGGTCCGCCGTGTGGTAAGGAACCCGCTGGTGCGGTTCGTGGTCTCCTCCGAGCTCCGCATCGATCAGTTTTACACTCTGCAGAGGTTGCACACTTTTCCCACAGTTCGCGTAAAAGTTCCAAAGAACTTTGAACCCAACCATGCATGTGCTGATCAGGCACAATACCACACTTCCGAGGTGTGATTGCATAGGGACGCTACGAAGCCTTTACAAAGGTATACAAAAGACTAACGACCCGCATAGTTACGGATCGGGGCGGACCATAACCCTCCCTAGTGGTCAGCACCTTAGCAAAGGTCGCTACCCCAAAAGGACCGGGCTATACCCCCGCAACCCCCTCCCCGGATCCCCCTCCGCTCCTTTCGGAAAAGGGCCATCGGATCAATCGCACACCTAATTAATTGGCTAAGCCGCGAGCCATATGGACCGTGGTTGCACCGTTTTCCGGGTGGTTCTCCATGTTCCGATTAACTTATAGTGATCTTGATTAAAGCATAGGTAGAAGGGTGGTTAGGGTCACTTGCCTTTCTCCAACGATAAGCTACTTTCCTTATCTGCAAAGCTCTGCACTTGAATTTCCTCGAACGGCGTGTTGGCTACGATCATGCAAGAAAACATACAATAAGTAAAACAATACATCAAACATTACCAAAAGACTAAAACAAGCTTTTAGAAATGACGGGCTTGGAGAGACGATCGCGTGGATACCAAGAACGCGAAAAACGGAGCTAGGATGAAAAAGATATGGCTGAAACAAGGTTCAGGGACTAAATTGTGATTATGACAAACTTCCAGGGGGTTTTCAGCAAAATTTCAGGGACCTAAACATAAATATGTGTGAAACTAGAAGGTCTAATATGAAAAAGGTCAAAGGGTAGGCTATTAAACAGAAAACCTAAGAGATCAGGGGCCTAGATATAAAAATCAGGACCTAGTTGTAAGGTTTTTATATAGGTGGAAGGGTATATTTGTAATTTCTGGAATCTCGGGGTTCTTTTTGCAAAACTGCCAATGCAGCCGGCGGGTGGACCGTGGCGGCGACACGTGGCGGCTCGCGGTAGGGCCGTGGCCGACGCAAGCGATGACGTCGGCGTGTGGACCGCCCGGTGGACTCGGGTCCACGGTCCACCGTGGACCGGGTGAAGGGGTACGCGAGCCCCTTTTAATCGGGCCGTAGATTTAGATCGGACGGCCGACGCGGCCCGTAGGCGACGGCGGCGGCGGCCGGACGGCGGGCGGCGGCGCCAAGCGGCGGCGGCGGCGGCGGGCTCGCCGGAGAAGAGCCAAGTTGGCCTCCCGGCACCAAAACGCACGGGAAAAACACCGAAGGAAGAGGGGAGTGCGAGGATCTTTACCACGGGCTTGAAGGGGGGGGTGGGAGCGGCGCGGAGGAGGAGATCGGGGCGGCGGGGGCGGCGGTGGCGGCGGTGCTCGGTGGTGGCACGGTGGAGGAGTGGAGGAGCTCGGGGAGCGGTGCGGGGGGTGGAGGTGAGGCTCGGGCTCGCACTTTATAGGGCGGAGGGGAGAAGGGGAGAGGGCGGCCGAGGGGAGGTCGGTGGCGCCGGCGCCATTAATGGCGGCTCGGTGCGGGCGGCGTCCGTTACGGGGGGAGGGGAAGAGGCGAGGACGGCGGTGGGTGAGTGCGCGGCGCCTTGATGGCGAAGGCGGACGGGCGCGGGGGGGGGGGCGGGGGCGGGGGGTGAGGGGATGGCCGGCGGCCGGCGGGGAAGAAGGAGGGGCGCGGGGCCGGGAGGTTGAAGGAGAACCCGACAGGTGGGCCCCACCGTCGGCGAGAGGGAGAGAGAGAGGAGAGGGAGGGAGGTGGCGGGGTGGGCGCTGTGGGCCGAAAGAGGATGGGCCGCGGGTTGGGTTAGATGGTGGGTCGTTTTCTTTTTTTTCTTTTCTTTTCTTTTCAAATCCAATTTCAAACCTATTTCAAATCTTTTAAATTCAAATCTTTTTCATCTTTTCAAATTGAAATTTTAACACAAATTTATTCAAATGTTTTAAGACTTTTAGAAAACTTTTTCAAACATTTTTAAATTCAAACTTTCAACCTCTTTTCATTTTTTTTTAAATTCAAACTTTTATTCCAATTTTCACAATTATTTTTTTAAGGACTTTTCACAAATATTTTTTTAAGACTTTTCACAAGTGTTTTTTTAAGACTTTTTAAAATCACACCACAACCAAAACTCATGCATTTCGACATGATGCACAAACACTTGATTGTTTCTAATTATTAAATGTTGTTTAATTTAATTAAAGGCAAATTTATTTATTCCAAATTTATTAAATCCTTAGAAAATAAAACTAAACCATGTTGCTAACAATATTTTATTGTGATGGAATTTTCGGGTGTTACACACAAGGTCAAGGCTGAACATCAGAGACCAGCAGGATTGCTGCAGCCATTGAAGGTGCCAGAGTGGAAGTGGGAAGAGATAGGCATGGATTTCATCGTTGGGTTGCCCCGTACTCGTGATGGATATGATTCTATATGGGTTATCGTGGATCGTTTGACCAAGGTTGCTCACTTCATACCCGTGCGTACCACTTATACTGGGGCAAAGCTAGCTGAGTTGTATATGACCAGGATCGTATGCTTGCACGGTGTTCCTAAGAAGATAGTTTCTGACAGAGGAACTCAGTTCACATCACGTTTCTGGGAGAAACTGCATGAGTCTATGGATACGAAGTTGAACTTCAGCTCAGCCTATCATCCGCAGACAGACGGACAGACTGAAAGGACAAATCAGATTCTGGAGGACATGCTAAGAGCTTGCGCCCTTAAGCATGGTGAGAGCTGGGACAAGAGCTTGCCGTATGCTGAGTTTTCTTACAACAACAGCTATCAAGCCAGTCTGAAGATGGCACCCTTCGAGGCATTGTATGGGAGGAAGTGCAGAACACCGTTGTACCGGAGTCGGACGGTGAGAGTCGCTTGTTTGGGACGAGACATCGTCAAGGAGGCGAGAGGGGGAGTTCGGATCATCGGAGAGAACTTGAGAGTTGCTCAGTCCAGACGAAAAGTTATGCAGACGGGAAGAGGAGAGATGTATCTTTCCAAGAGGGCGACTATGTGTACCTGAAGGTGTCACCTATCAGAGGTTTGCGCAGGTTTAAGGTGAAGGGCAAGTTGTCTCCTCGCTACATCGGACCTTTCCAGATCTTGAAACGAGAGGGAGAGCTAGCGTACCGACTTGAGTTGCCAGCGCAGCTTGCAGATGTGCATGATGTGTTCCATATCTCTCAGTTAAAGAGAGGTCTCAAGCCTCATGATAAGGAACCGTTGCCTATGGATGGATTGGATGTGAAGGAGGATCTCACCATTACTGAACGGCCTATCAAGATTCTGGATAGATTGACACGGGTTACAAGAAACCGGACTTTTATAATGTGCAAGGTGCAGTGGAGTAATCATGCAGAGGATGAGGCAACTTGGGAAAGAGAAGAGGAATTGAAAGCAGAATATCCACATCTCTTTGATCCATCCGAATCTCGAGGACGAGATTCATCTTAAGGGGGGTAGGATTTGTAACACCCTAAATTCCAATTCCTGAATTTAATTAAAACTTGCTTAGCAACATTTCGATCTCGCTTAAGGAATATAAGGTTGTTGTGCTTTTATAGGCATTTAATCACTTTTCTTAATTAATTAATGAAATATAGGAGTTTACTGTTGCATGCATGCTGGTGCATTGTTTTTGGTTGTTGGATTCAAATCTTGGTTTGAATTCAAAGTTGTTGGTAGTTTAAATTGGTTTGGAGAAAAGATTTGGAAATGTAAAAGAAAAAGGAAAAAGAAAAAAAAGAAAACAACCGCCGCGGCCGGCCCGCCGGCCCCACTTCGGCCCAACCCGGCTCCCCTAGCGGCCCGGCGCGGGCCCACCTCGGCGCGCCGTCCTCCTCCCGCCTCCGCCGTCTCTCCGGCTCGGGGTCGAACCCGAGTCCCGACCCGGCCGCGCCGCCGCCGCGGCCCGCATGCCGCCGACCGCGCCGCCGCCTATTTAATGCGCCGCCGGGCCCGCACCGCCTCACCCCGTGCTCTCGTGCCGCCGCCGCCAAACCCTAACCCTAGCCGTGCGCGCCGCCGCCGCCGCCGCCTCGGTCCGCGCCGCCGCTTCAAGCCCGGGTCGCCGCCGTCGTTCGCCCGCCCCTCCGTCGCTCCTTGGGTCCGCCGTGTGGTAAGGAACCCGCCGGTGCGGTTCGTGGTCTCCTCCGAGCTCCGCACCGACGGCTCACCGTTGCCGGTCTTGTGCCGCCGCCGTGGCTCGCCGGCGCCGCCGTCCCTCGCCGTCGCCGCCCCGTGATGCCCCGGCCAAGTTCACCCGCGCGCGCTCGACGCCTCGGTGCCGTCCCCGCGAGAGAAAGGCGCACCCCGGGGCGCCGCTTGGCCTCCGCGCCGCCGCTCGCCGGCGATGCGCCGCCGTCCCTCGCGTCGCCGCCGGCGGCACCCCCGCCGGCCGCCCGCTTGCGCCGCATCCCGACCGCCGGATCCCCATCCGACGGCCACCGTTGCCCTAAGCCGCCGGTCAAACCTCGCCCCCGGGTCAAACCGTTACGGTTGGATCTGAGCCGCTCGATCGCGATCCAACGGATCCGATCCAATCCCTCCGCCGTGCCGCGCGTTTTTGCAAATAAAACCCTGAGTTTTCCTGGAATTGCAACCCGGTCCTCCCACCTTATAAAACCCTTACGTTTTAGTCCTGTTTTCTTCTGTTTTAACCCGAAGCCCTAAAATTCTTTGCAAATAAGTCCTAAAACTTGTTTTATTCATAACTTTGTCGTTTTAACTCCGTTTTTAGCGTTCTTTATGTTCACGCGATCGTCTCGACGAGTAGAATAGTTTTCTGTTGCTTTTGTTACTGTTTGAGATGATTGGTGTACTGTTTCTTATTTATTTCCATTGCTTGGTTGTATGTGATGTGTGGAGCGTAGCGTACGAGCAATTCGGGGACTTCGCCGTCGTTGAAGAGTATCAAGACCCCGAGAGTTTCCGGTGCTGGTAGAAGGCAAGTCCTTGCTGCATTCCCGTTAAATTCCTATTACAACATGCATTTCAATTACACAGTTGTTTATTATTGCTATGCATTAAATTGATGGGTCCTATTGCTAAGGTTCGACTAGCTTTGTTATCCTATACCTTGATCAACCGGGGTTTACTTTATGTTGGGTAGCACATGCTAGCGCTTTACGTGGTTTTGGATGGTTTAATGAACACTTGTTAATATGGCTTTATTTATGCTATCATTCATGTAATGCAAGAACACTTTACTTGTGAATCGGAACATGGAGAACCACCCAGGAAAACAGTACTACCACAAGACATATGGCTCTGTCTTGGCTTATTAATTAGTGAACTGGATGTTAGGTATGCTTTACCTGATAAGGGTTGGGGGCTGGCGGGTAGTGGCGTATGGACCTGCTCGGGCGCAGGTGTGGGCTTAGCTAAGACACGGTACTCGTCCGGGAGCTTTATACGTTGCACTGACCAGGTAACCTAGCGGGCGACCTTCATCCGGGGATCTTTGTAACGGCCTCGTAGCGTCCCTATGCAATCACACCTCCGAAGTGTGGTATGGTGCCTTGCAAACACCGCATGGTTGGGTCTAAAACTCTTTTGGGTTTTTACGCGACTTGTGGGTAAAGATGTACAACCTGCGCAGTGTAAAACTAACTAGTTAGCCGTGCTCACGGTCAAGAGCGGCCTGGACCCTCACATGATTAATTCTATGGAAGATGGAACTTTTAAACTTGTGCATTACATTTATTGGATCTGTTGCATTTTATTATCTGGGTTTGGTATATACTTACACTTGCTAGTAACAGTTGCTTAATAAAACTTGACCAACTAAAATGTCGACTTGCTTATGAGCCAACAGGCTTCCACCATAAAGCCTTGCATGTTGTTATAGAACTTTTTCCTTGCCGAGTACGACATGTGCTCACGCTTGTTGTTTATCTATTGCATCTACACTACCCGGCCGTCGCTCGGATGGGCGTTTTGAAGACTACAATGATGAGTTCGATGGGTTCTAGGCGTCCGTTCTCCCGATCGGTACCGCCTGTGGAGGACTTCGCGTGTGTTTCTTTTCCGCTGTTAGCTACTCGAACGATTGTTCAGTTGAGACATTCGGTCATGTAATAACTGTTTAATACTCTCTTTACGCTTTTACACTGTGTTTTGGTATTCACTGCGTCGATGCATGTGTGTAACTCGATCCTGGCGCACATGTATTCTTGCATTCGGATTTGTCCTTAAATCCGGGTGTGACACAGGCCCACTTGCCACGAACATCACGGGGGAGCTCGCGCCGTCGCAACGCAGCGACCAGTGGTCACTCCGGCGCCACGGCGTGCGCGCTCGACGCGGGTACGACACGTACGGCGGAGCGCCGACGTGGCCGCGCGTGACGTCGTGGCAGAGCGCGCCCCAGCGTTCACGAGCAAAAACAGTTTGCTGATTCAGTTTTCAAAATTGTTTTTCTCCACTTTTTGCAACTAAAGTGCACCTTGCACAAAATAGCAAAGATGTAGATCAAGTGTCTCTCTTCCATAATTGCAAAGGCCGATAGGTGTTTTACTCAAAGGATTGAGCAGGAGCTGCATGCCAACTTAGCAGTTTTCTCAGTGCCGGTGAACAGGAGCAGACTATGTTCAATTGCATTTTTCACTAATTTCCACTCCGAATTTCAAATGCCACTTAACAGCAAAGTTGTTGGTCTTGAGGAAATGCACAAGTTTGGTATTTGGAGATTTGGAAGTGTTTGAGGAAATTTGTGTGGATCGTGGCAAAGTTCTCACTAGCTCAAATGTTCAAGGGTTCTCTTATGGTTTAAGGGTTAGGGTTGGCATCCATGGGTGTACCCAAGGGTCTAGGAGGGTAATTAGGGTTTGGCACACTCAATTGTGATTAAAAAATGATTAGCCCCCTCATTAACACTAGTCTAAAAACACAGGGTGTTACAATCAGGTCGTGACGGCCTACACAGCCGCAATCACAAGCTTACTGAAGCCACCGCCGCAGTCTCCCTCCGGCTACGACAACCACCGAGCCATCAGACACCTGCAGGCTGCAGCTCTCCTTCTACCTGACAGATCCGTACTTGCTGGGCTCCATCGACCGTGTGCTGTCGAGGACGTCGTGGAGCATGGCAACACCAACCTGCTCGAATTCACACCATCGAACATGCCCGACAAGGCCGAATTTCCAAGAACGGAGTCAAAGAGACACCGCCATTGGCTATACTTGGCGTCAAGAAGGTCAAGGTGGGATAGGAACATGGTTCTGGATATTCACAGTCTGGACGAAGGTGAGAGTAGCGGCTTGAAGTTCATCGAGGAAGTGATCGGAAACACCAGAGTCAGAGGAGGAGGAAGAATGTGCCGGGTCAAGTGACATTTTATCTAAAAACTCCTCAGTTCGATGTCCATGCCCCTCCCTCTTTCTCCTGCGAGGATGCACGCAAAGAAGGCCGGCGGCGGAGGGCAATAGAGGATGGGTGACGCAAAGACTTGGTGAGTGCCTGTGGCATGACCGACGTATGCCTGTTGTTTTTATCCATTGTCCATATTCAAATCCACACCCACCTCAATTGGGGAGGGTATGGGTAGAAAATAATTATCCATTGAAGAAATGGGGAGGGTAGGGTGTGGGGAGGGTGCAAATAATCGATTGGGTATGTGTAAAATCTAGTACAAAACTAGTTATCCGTTGGGTATGGGTGGGAATGGGGAGGGTAAAAAGTGGATAATAATTATTTGGATTTGGGTATGAACAAGAGTTGATTTGTCCATAGCCTCCCAGTGGCAGGCTCAACTGACGATATGAGATTGGGCGACGTGGAATTAGGGGAGCGCGGTCGTACTATCACGGAGTTCAAGTGCGACGGTCCCAACTTCTTCTGCGTGTGCTCCGAGAGGGATATTTGGTTTGTGAACGAACATTTCATAATGATTTTTACAAAAGTGCGTCAAGGATCTAAAGGGAGTGCCATGAAGAAACAAACAAAAGAATTTGACGTCAAATAAGGAAGAATGATATTTTGAGTGCTAATAAAGATTTTTTTTGACCGAAATCAACAGGGAGACCCTACCTATTTTTTTACAATTTTTATTTTAGTCCCTTTTAATCTGCTTACACGGAGTGTCGAACTCGAGTATGTTGGGTGCTATTGAGGTGCACTAACCATTAGGATAGAGGTTCTTTCACAATCAAGAATTTTAAAATAGAGTGCGGCAAGGCCGCAGGGGGCGAAAGACGAAGGGTGGAGGCCGGGTTGAGGGTCCTGATTGGTTGAGAGCCAAATGTGCCCTACCAAACTCGGGGCATGCCAAAACATGGGCATGTCAAAATTTTCTATCAAAATCTTAGCAAAAGTTGCACTTGTTTGAGTGCTAAATGTAATAACCAAAATTTTGGCACTCGATTGGTTTGATGCCAAAGCACATTTGCCAAAAATGTTAGGCATGCCCTCATTTTGATTTGACAATTTTGGTGCCCAACCAATCATGCCCAAGATGACATATTAGAGGAGAAGAAATGGACACTACGGATGGAGGCGACACGTGGTGAGCGGAGGGTGCTAATGGGTCCGCATATCCCCGATGAGGCGGGGAAAAGTAAAGACTAAAGTGTTTTAATGATATTATTGTTAATAATGCTATAGTACTTCTCTCCTTCCAAAATACATGCACATCTCTGTTATCATTATATTAGTTGTGGAAAATATTTCCATAATAAATTTATCAAGAATACAATATTGATATTATTTTGTTCATATTTAATAAAATTTTGAAAGAATTTGACTTCTCAGAATATAAGATAGGTTTATTTTGCAACGAAGGGAGTATCTCCTTTCTAGATTTGTACTGGAAATGAAAAAAATGTTTAGATAAAAGGTTTAGTTTTCATCTTGCTTAGAGACCCTCGAAATCGTAGAACGGTTCCTCATAGAACCGACCCTGCCTGAGCTGCCTCCAATTCTTAAAAAAAAACCCGACCCTGCCCCACCGCTACGCCTGCTCCTCCCCCGGCCTCCCGCCGCTGGCCCGCCCCGGGCCACCGCCGCCACGCCTGCCCTCCTCCCAGCCCACGCCTGCCTGCCTCCCGCCTCCGGCCCGCCCTCGACGCCGCTCTTTCCTGGATGATAATGGAGGAGGCGGCGTCGGCTCGTCCATGAACCTCAATACCCCCGACGCCCCCCCCCCCCTCTCCAGCTCGGGTGCCTAGTCGCCGACTTCTCGCCACCGCGCGGCCCCTTGTTCCATCCATAGAGAGGTTGGTTCAATTTCTCTTTCGCAATCGTAGTTGCAGCCTGAATCCATACGCATGCCTACATACACTGGGTATCCTAACACTAATGCACGCAATCAGGCAAGCAGTGTGATTGATGAATATGATGGATTGCCCCACCGATTCGTCGTCACATCTGGACGATCTGATAAATTCTCGTCTCCCCTCCAATCCATCTGCAACCACGCCTGTAAGTCTTCCTTCATTTCATACCCTGATTCTTCTCCCCCCTTATTTTTCAGGGCATTATCCTTCGATTGGCAACCTTTCACTGTAGCTAGCACGCGATTGCGATACAATGTAATACACTTTAGTTGTTTTTTGAGTTCTCCTGCGGAAATAAATGCTCGGCTTCCCTTTACCTACAAAATTCCATCTCGCGCCTTAGTATTATCAACTTCAGGTGTGTCTGCCTTGTATTATACCCTCAAATAAAGAAAGATAAACTAAAACTTGGTTGATGCAAAGGGTCAGAGCAACCAGACTGTCAGAGCTGAATCCTTCGTCTCCAATCAGCACCTCCTGCAAGGTGTATTCAGTTTGTTAATGTATAACAAAATGGTACAATTGTGTTCTGATGTCATTCTTGTCAATGGATTGTTTAGCAGAACAAAGATGAAGATAGAATCAGCAGTCTCCCTGATCACATTCTGCTCGACATACTGGAACGCCTTGATCTGCGCACTGCTATCCAAGCTAGCACTCTCTCCAGGCGATGGGCACACCTCCCTCCCTCACTTTCTCGCTTGCTCATACACGTGTCAGACTTCTTGCCCCGTGACAGAAAAAGGGGGGAGTACTGGACAGTGGACCAAGTCATGACCACCTACACAGCGGCTGTGAGGAGTTTGCTGCAGTCGTCTCCCACCAATGACCGAACCATCAAGCACCTGCAGCTCAGCTTCTACCTGACGGAACCTTACCTGCAGTCCATCGGCCACGATGTTGGCACTGTCATGGAGAGTGGCAAGACCAACCGCCTTGACTTCACAATCTGTACAGATGTTGCTCATCCAGAATACGAGCAGTGTTTGTTGTTTGGAGAGCGTCTCATGTCCTTCTCCCGATCATGTCCTGCTGCATTTAAATGGCTCACCAGGCTCACCCTGCAGAACATCACATTTGGGGACTCTGACATCCACAATCCTCAGCATCTGCAACAAGCTGGAGCTGCTCTCCTTGACATGCTGCGATGCTGTCATCAACCCTCACACTGGCGAGGATGCCATCCTCATAATAGATGCGCCACACTCGGCACTCCTCGCCCTTGAGGTCATCACCTGTGGGTACGCAAGGATTCACCTCATCCAGGTGCCAAACCTTAGGAGGGTTGTTTGTGCTAGTTGGATTGGTGCAAACTCCCCACTGTTTTTTGGCAGTGTGCCTCACCTTCACAGTGTAGCCCTCCGTCATACTGCAATGCATTGGCAGACTTCATTCACATTGAGCCACTGCTTAGCCAACACCACAAGCTTATCAACCTTATACCTGAATTTCTTCAATCAAATGGTATGCTGCCTTTCCTTCAAAGCTTTCCATAATAATGTCTTTCTTTGTCTTGATTTCTCTATCTTTTAACACATACTCATTGATTTATGCATTCTAGTTAAGTTTGTTTCTTATTTGCCGCAGATTTGGATTGAACCAGAAGGCCCCATGCATCTCTCCCCTATATTCAGGAACCTGAGAGATGTTTATTTCTATAATGTTTTCTATGGTTGTGACCTGAATTGGACTATGTTTGTCCTCGAAGCAGCACCGTCCTTGATTAACTTATGCCTTATGGTACATTACTATTTTGCTATTTATATAAACTTCCTTTTGTAGTTTTTTTTTGTGTTATATCATGCCATAGAATCAAGTTATATTTATGAAGTACATATGAATCTTAGGATCTTATTTTCTTGATAAAACAAGCCTATGATTTAGATGATGACACCTAGTTGCTTCAAAAGTCACCTACTTAAAAGTTCTGCATCTTGTCATCACTGTATTTAGAATAGCATAAGAAGTTGAATGATTGGGTCAATGGAGTGCTAACCATATTCTTTTCCTTGAAGCTATCTCGGCATCCATGCGAAAGAGGCAGAAGGGAGGAAAGCACTAAGAAGGTCAATGTGTTGTGGGATCAAGCATCACCTGACTTGAAGCACCACCAGTTGAGCCTGCTACATATCATAGGCTTTGCAGTGGATGAGAAGCTGATGAAATATATAAGGCTTGTTATGGAGCGAGCCGTGGGCTTGAAGAGGATCTGCTTGCTTGACCAACAGCCCTGCGCTAAGTGTGATGCAATGGACGACACTCAGTCTCCATCACAGAACAGATGGAGATTCCCGGTTGAGGAAGAGGAGAAGGAATTAGTAAGGCATCAGATTGTAGATGGCTTTTCCTCCTCTGTTGAAATAAGCATTGGATGACACGGGTCTCCCATCATCTCAACAGATAATTGTAAGCCTAATAATTCCAGCTTTAGCTTTTCCTGGAGCACTGTTATTAGATACCGGCTTGCATTATAAAATTGTGTGGTATATACTAGCAAATAATTGTTATTTTCCAGGCGATCATAACTTATATTGTGCTAAATTCTGTACTGCAATGACATGCCAGTGTTCTCATTATTGTGTTTTTTCCGGAGATCTGAGTGTCGTGGTATTGCCTGGAAACAAACTATGAAATGTCTGCCTCGTGGTATTTTCTTCTGGTGGCAGGAAAATTGATGTGTTTTTCCTGATCTGACGTTGTTAGGGATAGTCTCCCTCATTTACTCTCCGCCGGTCTGGAATCCTAGATCGACCGCACCGGCCATGGCCGGTACCGGCGGGCGCGGGTGCGGAACCACAGGGTCGCGCTGGCGGCCATCCCCCAGGCGTTGCGGGCGCGGAGCCCAGCCCCAGGCCGGCGCCGGCGCCGGCGCGACGGCCAACGTTGCTGCTGCAATAGTTCGCGCGGCAGCTTGCGGCCACGCCTCATCTTCGTTCAGGTTATTAGCTGGCAGCAGCAGTATTTTTCTCTCATAACAAACCAGCAATCAGCCAGCAGTACTTTTCTCTCAGAACGAATCAACACCAGCCAAACGAACAGGCTGCTTGTTGCCGACGTGAGGCTGCTCATGGACGTGAGCAAGAGGGACTTCGTCCCCATGCCTCCCTCGTCGAGATCTGGCAAGGGCGGCCGCGCCGACCTCGGCGAGTGGCTGGCGTTCACGTGCGCGTGGTTCCGCCAGAAAGAACCAGACACTCGGCACCCGCACCGTCTCCAAGCAGGGTTTTTTTACCGCTGGGTACCGCGCGGTATACCGCGGTTACCGCCGTTACCGCTGGGGGTACGGTAACGGTACCCAGCGGTAGAAACCCCCCAAAATTCAAATTTGAATTTAAATTCAAAAAAATGAAAAAATCAATAAAAATCACCAAAAAATAGTTCATGATTTGTAGAGTCTTATGGTGTCGAATGTTTTCAAATTTGAGCGCATTTGGTATTTATTTGGAGCTTTAGAAGTTGAAACAAAAAAGAAAAAAAAACAATGGCCGGCCCGTTAAGGCCCATGAAGCCCAACTGACGGTTTAACCCTACCTAGCCCCAACACCGTTGCCCCCGCGGCCTCCCGGTCGCCTCCCGGTCCCCGTCCGCGGCCCTCCCCCCCTCGCGTACGCCGCCGCATCGCCGCTACGCGCGCCGCCGCCGGCGGCCTACCGCACCCCGGCCGCGGTTTACCGCGCGGTAGCGGCGGTAAGCCGCGCCGCGGGCGGATCCGCTCCCTACCGCGCGGGAGGCGCGGTCAGCCGCGCGGTTAGCGCGGTATACCGCGGCGCCGCCTCGGTATACCGCGGTTAGGTATGCTTTTTTTTGCTTTTGAGTACATTAAGGCTTTAGGGATTGTGTTAGGAGGTAGGATTTGAGTTAGGATTTAGGTTTTCTCTGTTTTAGGATTTTTGCTAGGGTTAAGGATGTGAGTTAGAGGTAGAAATAGAATTGTTGCTTTAGGTAGAATTAGAAATGGAATTGTTGGTTTAGCTTTTAGGTTTAGGAGTATAATTTGTGGCATGATCATGATGTAGGATTTGTGTAGGATCTAATTTTCAGTAGGTATAATTGTAAGGAAGTGTTTTGTAATTTAGTTTGTGTTGTGTTGACGGTTAATAATTGTATCAAAGTTCGTTCGTGACTCGCAAGCGTACAAGTCTCCCGTCGTAGTCAAGGGACCCTTCTTCCCTCGAGTGGTGAACCCAAGGTATCGAATCCGTGGAACAAATGTGTGACGCAAGACTTAATCTATTAAAGCCAAATAACTGCAATCTTCAATAAAGAACCTAATGCATCTAAGTAAAAGACACAAAACAGATCTAATCTACTAAAAACCGGAGAAAACAAAGTAAGATTGGGTAGATAAACCGATCTAGAGGGATCGGGGTGAGCATTTCGTTGAAGTTCCAAGCAAGAGAAGAAGTAGCAAATCGAATCTTAATAGAAGCCTCTTTAAATCGTGGTTTCCCGTCCAAATCCGAAAACATCCGCCTTTCGAGACCCCTGTTCTGTCACAACGTATCCCTATTCATGCGGGGAGCTTAGGGCGAGCAAAAGACAAGTCGAGATTCTTTCGGAAGATCCGGCGTGTACCTCTAGCCACCGCGGCTACAAGAACACCCTATGTAATCTATCTCGAGAATAGAATTGAAATAAGCAAAGCCGATCGAAAAACGAAATCTTCGAGGAAACACTTGATCGCTGAGAAAAGATTCAACTTGATAATTCAACTATAACAATGATACATACACAAGATCACCACCGGGATCCTTCCTTGATCTTGCTTCTAGCTCGGGAACTCCGACGTGGTCTTCCGTGCAAGGTTCCCACGTCGGCTAGGGAAACCCTAGTCAACTAGCTCGACCCTCTCCTCTCCTAGATGGTGTCCCTCTCTTCTCTGCTTCTCGGCGGCCGAAGACGAAATCTTCTCTCCGTGGCTCTCGGTCAGGGGACTATAAATAGCCCGATTGGCGGCTAGGGCAAAGGAGGACGGATTTGGGCCCTAAATGGGCCTGGGCCGACCGGTGCGGGCCGGCCGGCCCGGGCCCATTTAGGCCCGGCCCCGTGGGCTCCTTTGCCCGAGGTCGGTTCCCTTGCTTCTGGATGCTTCCCCCTTCGCATGTAGGTCCATGTCGTCGGTTTCTCTCCGAATTGGACTCAACTCCTTGTCTTGCAAGATTCGGCACTTTTCCGGTCGGGCCCCCGGAGTCCGTCGTCTTCTCGGATCAAGTCCCCGGCTTCTTGGAGTTAATTTTGCTTCATTGCATGACTTGTTCAGGACTTCAAGGTCTTATCATGAGGTGCTTGATGAACTTATCCCGAAAGTCTTGCATTCAACACTAAAACCCTGCATAAACATTAAACTCCAAAACCGACATGCACACGTGAACTTGTTATACCACGGGGGTTAGTACCAATGGATAAGGTATAAAACTCACGCCAACACCGAAGGTAAACTCATGGCTAGGTTGACGGATTTTCACCGTCAACATCTCCCCCATGCTTAAACCTTGCTCGTCCTCGAGTAAGCCTTCGATGGATATCATCATTGCTAAACAATGTTTAAACTTTGCACTTGATTACACATGAGAAAACATAATGCTCTCAAAATTTTAATTCATTAAAGTTCCATAATGTGCTAGCCTTCATCTCTACGGAGGGTAGATTCTTATTAAGCTTATCCCACAAGTATTAACATGCTCACAAAGTTTTAAATAGATCTCAGAATTTTTGAAATAAAGAACGAGATAAAGAAAAGCTAAACCAAATTCACAAATTTAAATCATCTTGTATATTGCTCATGAACTCTCATCTCACTTGTCTCTCAAGCCTATATATTCTACTCCTTTCCCTCTCATATTGTAACGCCCGCGTTTTTAGCTCTAAATAAATCACCTATTAAATCATGCGAATTTTCAAAACTGACCCGCCGAGCTCAAAACCTAGCCACTGTTTTACCTCTCCCTCTCTCTCTCTCTCTCTCTCTTTCCCCGACGCGCGTGCCGTGATTTCCGCCGCACCGCACCTCGGTCACGCCCCGCGCACCTTCCCAACGCCGCGGTCGGCCACCGGCCGGAATCCCGCGCCCGCCGCGGTCCCGCCCACCGGTCCGCCTCACCGTCACCGCCGGCCCGAAAATCACGCCGACGCCCGAGAATTTGGAAAAAACCTTACAAAACCCTTCCCCTATTTTCCTAACAAATTTCTCTAACCTTCTAAAACTTTTCTCAATTTCTTTTCCCCTCTTTTCCCATTTTTTTCTTTCCTTTTCTTTTCTTTTTCCCTTTTTTTCCTTTTTCTTCTTTTCTTTTTTTCCTTCCCCTTCTTTCTTCTCTCTCCTTCCTTTCCTCCTCCTTCCTCCCGCGGCCGGCCCCCGCCGGACCCCCCCCGCGCGCGCGGTGCGCCGTTGACCCCGGCCCGTGCGCCCGCGCCGACCACGCCACCCCCCCTCGCACGCCACCGTGCCGCCCACCTCCGCGCCGCGCGCGCGGGCGGCCCCGCGACGCGACCCCGTCGCCGCCGCCCGCACCACCGCGCCCGCGCCGCCGCCGCAGCCGTCGACCCCCCTCCCCGCCGCACACGCCGAACCGTCCCCTCGCCGGCAAGAGTTGACCTGCCGCCGCTGCCCGAGCAATCTTGTCACCGGTCGCCGCCTCGCGAAGGTGCTCGAGCTCGCCGGAGTCGACCTCGCCGAGCGCCGGTGTGCATGAAAAATCTTTCCCGAACCGACCTCACTCCGGCTATAAATAGCCCCGCCCCGTCCTCGCCGCACCACCAAGCCACCGCAACCCTCCATTGCTTCGCTGCACAACCACACCGAGCCACCACCGTAGGCCAACACCACCGGTCCGCCGCCGCCGATCCGCCTCCACACCGCGTCCTAGCCCAAGGTGAGTAGGGGAGGAGAATTCCCCCCGTCGCCCTCTCGCCTCTCCCCCCCCCTCTCACTGGCCGCGGCCGTGGCCGGGAGGCCGGCGAGCCGCCGCCGCCGAGCCGCCCCTGCCTCTGGCCGGCCGCGAGCCAGGGAAGAAGGAGATGGCAAATTGCCAAGAACCCCCCCCCGCTTTTCCTCTTTTGCCTCAAGACCGAGCCTCCCTTCTCATTTCCCTTCATTTTTCCAAATAAGTCCCTGAGTTAAGGGTTAATCAAGAGTTAAACACTATTATACCCTAGGATAAACTACAAAATGACCCTAACTTAGTTTAGATTAGCATAAACACCCTTTTTACTATTAATAAAAATTACCGGTAAGGTCCTTAATATCTATACCCCCCCCCTAACCTAGCCCCTTCTCATAACCGTCTTTCCTTCTCGGTTAATACCAAACCCTACCGCATCTATATATACCCCTCCTCCGCTCACTTCCCACTCCCCGAGCTCGGCGGAGACATGTGTGCTAATACTACTTGTTTGCTTGTGTGTGTGTGTACGCCTTAGCCGACGGAGTAGACGGAGTAAGGTACCCCGAGCCGGAGGTCGGAGCCGACTCTGCGAGCGGGGAGCCCGAGGTCCCGGACGCCGAGCACGGCACTCCCCGAAGATTTCGAAGACGGCAAGTTCAACCTTCCCCTTTGATGCATGCTTTGTCCTAGTTTTATAAATATACCCTATACCCGTTTTATAAATTGCATATTGTTTTACTGCAAAACATGGTAGGATAGCCACCCTTGATTGTTATGATTGAACCTTGTTTTGGCCTAAATGTGTGCTTTAAAAATGTGTGAGTGCTTTCAAAATGTGTGAGTGCTTTAAAAATGGAAATGGGTATTTTTGGAAAATGAGTATTGAACTGGGTAGACGGGATGGACGTGTGTGTCAGGAGTATGGGTGAGCTCGTACTGTGTGGTTGAGCATGTTGGGAGTTGTCCATCTGGTCGGTTAAGGACCGGGTTGCGTGACATCTCACCTGACCCAAATGATCGTACAACCACTCGACCGTTGTATGTGGCAACGGCTTAGCATAAACCCCACTAGTTAAACTACTTGCCATCTGGTGTGCGGGTGAGCGGCGGGGAGACCAAGGAGTAGGGGTACGCTCTGTGTGAGGTACGCCCTGGTTATGTGGGATAACCCCTTGGGTGCTTCCGTGGTGGCTCGTAGTGTTAGCTAAGGTGGGTAATGGCTTTGATAGGATCCGTACCCAACCGGCACCGAGGTGTCCGTGTGACGGTACCCTACTTGTGGGTAAAGATGTACAACCTCTGCGAGTGTCAAACCTATTCGAATAGCCGTGTCCACGGTATTGGACGAGTCACGGTGTGGTCACAAAAACTAGTGTTTGGGATGGGATGTTTTCGGGCGTGAGTTGTTTTCTGGGTGAAGTGTGTGGCTGTGTGCCTGGGCTACGACGGACGGGAAGTCCGGTAGGTCCACAGTGGTTTTGCTTAAAACAAGTGAGATACTTGGGTTATGAAAATGATTTGCGAAAACCTTTTCGAAATGAACCCCTGCATGTGTAAGTTTGCTAAATGAACCTTAACCTGATCCTTGTTATACCTTATGCATGATTCTGCTTATAAGCCCCTCCGCGGGTGGGGTTGGATTTGCTGAGTACGTATGTGCTCACCCCTGTTTACTAACTATTTTACAGAGGAGGATCCCGATTACATCCCCGAAGACGTTGAGTAGGTCACTGCCCTACACCCAACCGTGCCTGTGTACCAGGGCCCTACCTAAAGCTTCCATGGTGTGGTACTCTGAGGAGGCTATGGAAGCCTTTGCTATCGTAGTGTGGTCGTTAGCGTTTGTGTTGTTCATTGTAGCGTTGGCATTACCGTGCCCTTTCTGTAACCGTAATGTAAAAGACTGATTCCACCTGTTGTAATAAATGTGCTACCAGCCTCCTGGGACTGGTATTTGTGTCACATTTGGTCACCTCTGATGAGGGGACGCTTCGAGTGGTATCGAGCCGTAGGTTGGCCGTAGGACATGACCCCTAGGATACGAGACCTCCTCTGGCCCTCTCTAACCTTTCCTTTGCTAAGCTCATCTTTTCCCAAATCCTTACCTTGATTCTTGCCTGTTTCCAGATGCCTAACCCCGAGTGGAACGGAGGAATTTGCCCCGTCCGGCTGGCCTCCCCTAACCTGTTGCTACTCGGCCCTAGAACGCGTCGGAGTAAGGGACCCGCCAGAGTTCGTCTACCGGGAGTACGAACGCTTCGGCACCCTTCGGTGTAAGCTGCTGATCTTTGTGGGAAGAAGCACGCTTTACCCCGACATTGAGCCATGGTTCGTCAACGCCACTGGTTTTCGCTTTGCCGACACCTACCCCAAGGCTGCTCGGAAGGCCCTGCGTCAGCTACGAGTGGTTTACAGACAGCACCTCCGAAGGACTCCAATGGGATTCTTTCCACCCTCCGGAGGAAGAGGACGCTCGTGGATTGATCGCATGAGAGGTCTAGAACGAGAGGAAGAAGACTTAGAAGAGGCAGTTTCCCACCTATCCATATACCTCAGAGGCCTAGACCACCTTTATCAGGAGCAAGCCCAGCAGCTGAAGCAGCAGATCGACAGAGCGGAAAGAGCAGAACAGAGGATAGAACTAGAAAGAGTAAAGACAACCATAGCAGAAGTTGAACGACACAACATGGCGCAAGACTACCTCAGGGAAAAAGAACGTTCGGAGAAGTTTTGGGATGAGCTCCAAAGGGAACGTAGGAGGCGAAGAAGAGAAGCCGACTTGGATGAAGAAGAACCCGAAGAAACCCACTGGGACAAAGGGACCCAGACTGAAGATGAGATACTGGAGCAAGATCTCCCACTAAAGAAGCGCCGTATCCAGCTAGAGGAAGAGTCACCATGAGGATAAGACTAGGGTTTAGGCTAGAGACTGAGTCCTAGTAATAATAAGTGTACCCCGAAGGATGTACCCCAACCTTCCTACTAAATAAAGTTATCCATCTCTTGTACCCCACCACAACCTGTTCAACTCTACCTTTGTTTTCAGATGGCGGAAGATGGATGGACCCAAGGCGTGTGCCAGGAGGAGCCTGGTTTTGCTCGCCTGCTCATCCACTCCCTGGAGCGCCTCGGTATCACTGAGCGCCCTAGGTACTACAGCAGAGAGTACGAGCAACTCGGCACTCTTCGCCGTAGAGTGGTCCTCTCCGTCGCTAGAAGCAACCGCCACACCAACATCGAGCCGTGGCGCGTGACCGCCACGGGGTTCCGACACCGGGATACCTATCCCTTGGCCCTCGAAAAGCCCTCCGCTACCTGTGCCGAATCTACGAAGAGCACCTCGTCCCCACACCGATGAGGTACTTCCCTCCCGCCATCAGGACCCCAGTTTGGCAGGCCCGCATGAGGAACTTGGAGCGACGCCGCCACCAAGAAGACCTGCTATACCACGTAGTCGCCTACCTTGTCTCCCTGGACAAGCTCTTTGATGACCAGGCCAGACACTTGAGGGAACAGATCAGCCGGGCCGAGCAAGCTGAAGTCACAGTGCGGATGCACCAAGTCCGAGTGGCTCAAGCTGAAGCGAGGACCGCAGCAGCCATAAGCAGTGAAGCCGTTGCCCAGGAAAGCCTCAGAAGGATCCAGGACCAACGCATGCAAGAATGGACCCACGGCGGAACGCCCGTTCCAGCCGTTGGAGAACCTCAAGTCCTGCTGGGAACACCCCTTGTAGGATGGGGAGGAGCCATAGAAGTCCCACCAGCAGTCACCGAACCCCCAACAGCTACCACTGAAGCCGCAGCACAGCCTCAGGAAAACGGAGACCCCGAGGGAGGAAACGATGACGAGCTGCTCATCCCGCTGGAAGAACACTCGACCCCAGAAGACAGCTCTCCTCGCGAGTAGTGTGCCCCAAGACCCAGGGAATGAAGCCGTACCGGTCCAAGTCGCGCCTTAGCCTTTAGTCGTGTAGTGTGTCCGCGTAGTCGGGATGTATCCTCCTCGTTGGTTTGTAATAAAAAAATTATTTGTGCTTGTTTGTTTGCTGTATGCTTGTTGTGTGCTTACCGGCAGAATAAACCCTGCCTTTTCAAAAGAAATCCGTTATAATCCACTTAAACATCACATAAAACTAGATCTCTTAGAAACCCGCTTCTTTACAGATGGTTTCCAGGCGCCCTGTCAGGACCCACCGATCGGATGCTGAGGGATCGCAAGCCGATCGGAGGGAGCGCCTTCCCGAACAAGAGGTTAACCAGAATGAAGAAGGAGGAGAGAATGTGGTCCTGCCACCCCCGCCCCCTCCTATTGACTTGGCTCAAGTCTTGGCCAACCAGACGGTCTTGATGGAGGCTATCTTCAATGCCATCAATCGTCCAAGACCCCGTGCCATGAGCATGAACGAGAAGCTGATCGAGTTCCTCAGGACTAAGCCGCCCACCTTCAGCGGGTCGGTGAATCCTCTGGATGCTGACGATTGGCTGAGAGCCATCCTGAGGGAACTGGAGCCCCTCCACTGCGAGGACCATGACAAGGTTCTCCTGGCAGCTCACCAACTCACCGGGACAGCCCTAGCCTGGTGGGAGAATTACTGCGCCGCAGCCAAGGATCCCTCTGCCATCACATGGGATGAATTCGTGGAGGAATTCCGCCGCTACCACATCCCAGAGGCTACCCTGAAGCGGAAGGCAGATGAGTTCCGCGAACTCCGCCAAGGCAACATGTCTGTGGAGGAGTACACGTACCAGTTCATAGAGCTGGCACGCTATGCCCCCGAGGAGGTGGATAAAGACTCCAAAAAGCAAGAGATGTTCAAGAAGGGGCTGACTCCGGAACTGAGGACACTGCTGACTCCTCAGATTTACCCGGACTTTAATACCCTTATGAACATGGCAATCCTCACGGAGAGAGCAAAGGCCGAAGAAAAGAAGGAGAACAAGCGCAAGTTCATGGAACACAAGGCCAAGCAGCAAGAGCGGTCCCAGAGACCGAGAAACTTTGGACACCCCATGTCCAGGTTCCAAGCCCCTATGCAGTACAGAACCCAAACCCAAGCCACAAGCTCACAAGCCCTCAGAGCCCAGTTCAAGCCCTCCTACAACCAGAATGCCATAAAGCCCCCACAGAACAACACCAGCCAGATTACTACCAACAACAACAACAGGAACGCCTCCCGAGTGTGTTTCAACTGCCGGGAAACCGGGCACTTCATCGCCAACTGCCCCTATGCTAAAAAGCCAGCCACCACCACCTACTCCAACTCGGTAAACGGACCAAGGCCGCTTGCGTCAGGAGCCAACCGCATGCCAGTGCGCAGCAACAACAACTTCGGCAACAACACCAACAACCAGCAGATGAGGCAGCCCCAGCAGTCGTATGGACGCGCTCGGGTGAATCACATCAACGCGCAGGAGGCACAAGAAGCACAAGGAGTGGTACTCGGTGAGTTCCTCGGTCGCCTCGCTTTGGCTACCATACCGTTCGATTCGGGAGCATCACACTCATTCATATCCTCAAGCTTTGTGGAGAAGCATAGCATACCCACAAGTACTACTAAAAGCACCCCTAATAACTCGAACGCCGGAGGTGACATTAACTCGTCAACCGGGATGCCCCCGGTAAGGATTATTTTAAGTGGGGTAGAGTTCCTAGCGACACTCGGTAGTATTGAAATCCAAGGGGATAGATGTGATCCTTGGTATGGACCGGTTAAGCCAACACCATGGCCTCATAAGCCGCGCCAATAAAGTAGTGCACCCGACCAACCCGGACGGGATACAAGTGACCGCCACACCCGGGGACACGAGCGGACATAATGGTTTTCAACATAGAAGCCAAGTCCATAGAAGATGTCCCAAGTAGTACGAGAGTACCCGGATGTGTTCCCCGAAGAGCTTCCCGGAATGCCACCGGACGGGGACATAGAGTTCGTGATCGACCTTATCCCCGGAACCTCGCCCATAGCCAAGAGGCCCTATAGGATGGCGGCCCTGAGTTGGCAGAATTGAAGAAGCAGCTAGCAGAGCTCCAGCGAAGTGGGTTCATCAGACCAAGCTCATCACCATGGGGAGCACCAGTGCTTTTCGTGGAAAAGAAGGATAAGAGCATGAGGATGTGTGTGGACTATCGCTCGCTGAATGAGGTCACTATTAAGAATAAGTACCCTCTTCCCAGAATAGATGACCCGTTTGACCAACTGAAGGGAGCCAGATATTTCTCGAAGGTGGATCTAAGATCAGGGTATCACCAACTCAAAATTAGGGAGAGTGACATCCCCAAGACGGCCTTTGTCACTCGCTACGGGCAATATGAGTTCACGGTGATGTCCTTTGGACTAACCAATGCCCCAGCGTACTTCATGAACCTCATGAATAAGGTGTTCATGGAGGAATTGGACAAGTTTGTCGTGGTCTTCATTGACGACATACTTGTTTACTCCAAGAGTGTGGAGGAGCATGAACAACATCTTAGAGTGGTAATCGGGAAAATTGAGGGCACACAAGCTATACGCCAAGTTTAGCAAGTGTGAATTTTGGCTAGAGAAGATATCCTTCCTTGGGCACATATTGACCGCGAAGGGGGGGTTGTAGACCCCGGGAAAGTTGAGATAGTCTCCAAGCGGCAGCAACCCACCAACGTAAGTGAGATCGGGGAGTTTCCTAGGTTTAGCCGGTACTACGTGAGGTTTATCGAGGGATTCTCCAAGATCGCCCGGCCCATGACAAGAGCTGCTCAAGAAAGAGAAGAAGTTTATCCGGACCGAGGCCTCGTGAAAGAAGTTTCCAAGAGTTGAAGAAGAGGTTGACCACGGCCCCGCATGCGACCCCGCCGGACATTCAACGGGACTTTGTCGTATATTGCGACGCCTCCCGACAAGGGTTGGGATGTGTTCTCATGCAAGATGGGAAGGTAGTGGCATATGCCTCCCGTCGGCCTCAAACCCCATGAGCAAAACTATCCCACCCATGATCCGGAGTTTGCGGTACCGTAGTGCATGCCCTGAAGATCTGGAGACACTATCTGATCGGGAACAAGTGTGAAATCTACACAGACCACAAGAGTCTAAAGTATATCTTCACCCAGCCCGATTTGAACCTAAGGCAGAGAAGATGGCTGGAGCTAGTCAAGGACTACAACCTAGAAATTCACTACCACCCCGGGAAAGCCAACGTGGTAGCAGATGCTCTAAGCCGGAAGACCCATGAGAAGGCGGCACCCAAGAGTGCCCAGCTGCAAGAGGAGATGGCCCGACTCAACGTACACATCGTTCCCCAAGGCTACGTCCGCCAGCTGAGTGTTCAGCCTACCCTAGAAGAGAAGATCCGGAAGGCCCAAGAAGCCGACGAGGATCTGATGAGGATCCGCAAGCATACCGGAGAGAACAAGGCCCCCGACTTCAGGGTAGATGACCAAGGCACCCTGTGGTACAAGAACAGGATATGCGTGCCCGAAGGTGGAGATTTTCGACAGACCATCATGGATGAGGCACACAACTCAGCGTACTCCATACACCCGGGATCCACCAAGATGTACATGGACTTAAAGCAGAAGTATTGGTGGAACGGGATGAAGGCAGACATTGCACGGTTCGTCGCCCACTGTGACACGTGTCAGAGGATCAAAGCCGAACATCAGAAGCCCGCAGGACTGTTGCAACCCTTGCCAATCCCAGTATGGAAGTGGGACGAGATAGGTATGGACTTCATAGTAGGGTTGCCAAGGACTCAAAAGGGACATGACTCCATATGGGTGATCGTGGATCGACTCACTAAAGTCGCTCACTTTCTACCCGTACGAACCACCTATGGAGGAGAAAAGTTGGCGAAACTCTACATAGAAAATATAGTGAAGCTGCATGGAGTGCCCAGCAGAATAGTCTCAGACAGAGGGACCCAGTTCACCTCTAGGTTCTGGAAAAGCCTGCACAAAGCCATGGGCACCAAGCTAGACTTCAGCTCAGCGTACCACCCCCAGACCGACGGACGGACCGAAAGGGTGAATCAAATTTTGGAAGATATGTTGAGAGCTCGCGTCCTCACCTATGGCAAAGATTGGGAGCGAGAGCCTCGCCATATGCAGAATTTTCCTACAACAACGGCTACCAAGCCGTCCGGGAATGTCGCCATTCGAAGCACTATACGGGAGAAAATGCAGGACACCCCTGATGTGGTCAGAAGTAGGAGAGCGTGCCCTGGTTGGGCCCGCACTTATAAAGGAAGCCGAGGAGCGAGTAGCTGATATCCGAGAAAAGTTGAAAGCCGCTCAGTCCCGACAGAAGAGCTACGCAGACAAGAAAAGGCGTGAAGCGAGCTTCAGCCCAGGAGACTTCGTCTACCTCAAGGTTTCACCCATCCGAGGGACTCGAAGATTTCAAGTGCACGGGAAGTTGGCCCCTCGGTACATCGGCCCGTATAAAGTGCTCAAGAGAGTCGGAGCAGTAGCGTATCGACTGGAGCTACCCAAGGAAATGGCGGATATACACCCAGTGTTCCACATCTCTCAGCTACGCCGATGTTTGAAGGTTTTGGAAGAAAAGCGAGTACCAGTGGAGACCATCGATCTACGCCGAGACCTTAGGTACCGAGGAGGTGCCCGTCAAGATCTTAGACACCGTGGTCAAGCGGACAAGGACGACCGAAGTACGGGTGTGCGAGTCCAATGGAGTAGACACGGGGTGGAAGAAGCTACGTGGGAACGAGAGGATGCACCGAGGAAGGAATTTCCCCACCTATTCGAGACTTAGCGAGAATCTCGAGGACGAGATTCATTTTAAGTGGGGTAGGTTTGTAACGCCCGCGTTTTTAGCTCTAAATAAATCACCTATTAAATCATGCGAATTTTCAAAAGCCGACCCGCCGAGCTCAAAACCTAGCCACCGTTTTACCTCTCCCTCTCTCTCTCTCTCTCTCTCTCTTTCCCCGACGCGCGTGCCGTGATTTCCGCCGGCACCGCACCTCGGTCACGCCCCGCGCACCTTCCCAACGCCGCGGTCGGCCACCGGCCGGGAATCCCGCGCCCGCCGCGGTCCCGCCAGCTGGTCCGCCTCACCGTCACCGCCGGCCCGAAAATCACGCCGACGCCCGAGAATTTGGAAAAAACCTTACAAAACCCTTCCCCTATTTTCCTAACAAATTTCTCTAACCTTCTAAAACTTTTCTCAATTTCTTTTCCCCTCTTTTCCCATTTTTTCTTTCCTTTCTTTTTTCCCTTTTTTTCCTTTTTCTTCTTTTCTTTTTTTTCCTTCCCCTTCTTTCTTCTCTCTCCTTCCTTTCCTCCTCCTTCCTCCCGCGGCCGGCCCTGCCAGACGCCTGCGCGCGCCGGTGCGCCGTTGACCCCGGCCCGTGCGCCGCGCCGACCACGCCACCCCCCCTCGGCACGCCACCGTGCCGCCCACCTCCGCGCGCGCGCGCGCGGGGCGGCCCCGCGACGCGACCCGTCGGCCGCCGCCCGCACCACCGCGCCCCCGCCGCCGCCGCAGCCGTCGACCCCCCTCCCCGCCGCACACGCCGAACCGTCCCCTCGCCGGCAAGAGTTGACCTGCCGCCGCTGCCCGAGCAATCTTGTCACCGGTCGCCGCCTCGCGAAGGTGCTCGAGCTCGCCGGAGTCGACCTCGCCGAGCGCCCGTGTGCATGAAAAATCTTTCCCGAACCGACCTCACTCCGGCTATAAATAGCCCCGCCCCGTCCTCGCCGCACCACCAAGCCACCGCAACCCTCCATTGCTTCGCTGCACAACCACACCGAGCCACCACCGTAGGCCAACACCACCGGTCCGCCGCCGCCGATCCGCCTCCACACCGCGTCCTAGCCCAAGGTGAGTAGGGGAGGAGAATTCCCCCGTCGCCCTCTCGCCTCTCCCCCCCTCTCACTGGCCGCGGCCGTGGCCGGGAGGCCGGCGAGCCGCCGCCGCCGAGCCGCCCCGCCTGCGGCCGGCCGCGAGCCGGGGAAGAAGGAGATGGCAAATTGCCAAGAACCCCCCCGCTTTTCCTCTTTTGCCTCAAGACCGAGCCTCCCTTCTCATTTCCCTTCATTTTTCCAAATAAGTCCCTGAGTTAAGGGTTAATCAAGAGTTAAACACTATTATACCCTAGGATAAACTACAAAATGACCCTAACTTAGTTTAGATTAGCATAAACACCCTTTTTACTATTAATAAAAATTACCGGTAAGGTCCTTAATATCTATACCCCCCTAACCTAGCCCCTTCTCATAACCGCCCTTCCTTCCCGGTTAATACCAAACCCTACCGCATCTATATATACCCCTCCTCCGCTCACTTCCCACTCCCCGAGCTCGGCCGGAGACATGTGTGCTAATACTACTTGTTTGCTTGTGTGTGTGTGTACGCCTTAGCCGACGGAGTAGACGGAGTAAGGTACCCCGAGCCGGAGGTCGGAGCCGACTACTGCGAGCAGGAGCCCGAGGTCCCGGACGCCGAGCCGGCACTCCCCGAAGATTTCGAAGACGGCAAGTTCAACCTTCCCCTTTGATGCATGCTTCTGTCCTAGTTTTATAAATATACCCTATACCCGTTTTATAAATTGCATATTGTTTTACTGCAAAACATGGTAGGATAGCCACCCTTGATTGTTATGATTGAACCTTGTTTTGGCCTAAATGTGTGCTTTAAAAATGTGTGAGTGCTTTCAAAATGTGTGAGTGCTTTAAAAATGGAAATGGGTATTTTTGGAAAATGAGTATTGAACTGGGTAGACGGGATGGACGTGTGTGTCAGGAGTATGGGTGAGCTCGTACCTGTGTGGTTGAGCGTGTTGGGAGTTGTCCATCTTGTCGGTTAAGGACCGGGTTGCGTGACATCTCACCTGACCCAAATGATCGTACAACCACTCGACCGTTGTATGTGGCAACGGCTTAGCATAAACCCCACTAGTTAAACTACTTGCCATCTGGTGTGCGGGTGAGCGGCGGGAGACCAAGGAGTAGGGGTACGCTCTCGTGTGAGGTACGCCCGGTTATGTGGGATAACCCCTTGGGTGCTTCCGTGGTGGCTCGTAGTGTTAGCTAAGGTGGGTAATGGCTTTGATAGGATCCGTACCGCACCGAGGTGTCCGTGTGACGGTACCCTACTTGTGGGTAAAGATGTACAACCTCTCGCGAGTGTCAAACCTATTCGAATAGCCGTGTCCACGGTATTGGACGAGTCACGGTGTGGTCACAAAAACTAGTGTTTGGGATGGGATGTTTTCGGCGTGAGTTGTTTTACGGGTGAAGTGTGTGGTCGTGTGCACGGGCTACGACGGACGGGAAGTCCGGTAGGTCCACGGTGGTTTTGCTTAAAACAAGTGAGATACTTGGGTTATGAAAATGATTTGCGAAAACCTTTTCGAAATGAACCCCTGCATGTGTAAGTTTGCTAAATGAACCTTAACTCGATCCTTGTTATACCTTATGCATGATTCTCGCTTATAAGCCCCTCCGCGGGTGGGGTTGGATTTGCTTGAGTACGTATGTGCTCACCCCCGTTTACTAACTATTTTACGAGAGGAGGATCCCGATTACATCCCCGAAGACGTTGAGTAGGTCACCGCCCTACACCCAACCGTGCCGTGTACCGGGGCCCTACCTAAAGCTTCCATGGTGTGGTACTGCGAGGAGGCTATGGAAGCCTTTGCTATCGTAGTGTGGTCGTTAGCGTTTGTGTTGTTCATTGTAGCGTTGGCATTACCGTGCCCTTTCTGTAACCGTAATGTAAAAGACTGATTCCACCTGTTGTAATAAATGTGCTACCAGCTTCCTGGGACTGGTATTTGTGTCACATTTGGTCACCTCTGATGAGGGGACGCTTCACATATATATGTGGTAGGCTTTATATGGAGCTTTGGGAAAGTTTAGCCCTAACAAGATTTTATAAATGAGGTGTTGTCAAAACAAGACAAGCTTCTCATGGTCTTACCGAGACTCGTCAAAAAGGTCATTGGAAAATAATGTTAATCAAGGAGGGGAAAGAGAAAAATACACACACTTTTAGATGAGTGGACATGTGCAAATGGCAAAGAGTGATCCCGAGGCACAAAGGAAGTCCTCGTTATCGGATTGCACATGGTTGGAAAATGAGAATGGATCTTTTTAACTTGAAGCCTTGAATGCACTTTTAGAGAGCTAGGTAATTTACTTTACGCACATTTTTTTCTTTCTCATATTTCTCATTCTTTTCTTTCTTTCATTCATTCATTTTTTTTCTCGTCATATATTCAGTCCATGACTTTCACAATGAAGTTTTGATTTTTTATACCTTGAAAGTCATGAATATCACTGGATTTTTTTCTTTCATCATTTTTTTTAAAATATTCCCCTTTGAACTCTAAAACTGCACCGTACCTACCTCCTCCCCCATGCTTAGACGTTGCTCGTCCTCGAGCAAAGATGCGAAAAATAAGGTACGTACCGGAAATATTTTTCCTTGGAGAGATACTTGAAATCTTCAACGTTGGCACCGTCTTGCGATCTTCCTTGAATTGATGATCCATTCTCAACGATAGGTTGTGGTCAAGGAGGTAATCACAAGAAAATGATATTTGGTTTAAGGGTGGATATCCGGCGAAGTTTGTGAGATCTCCGATGCGGGGATACACAATGCACGGATAAAAGGCTAGCAAAAAGATAGATACGCAAAAATGGAATGACCAGCTTCTTAGTCTCGGGCCAGAGAAATCATGGCCTGCAATAACTCACTCAAAAATAAATCTCGTACACTAAGGTTTATGCACTCAAATATATATAAGGCTTTGGATAGGTTGAGCAACACACAAGTGATATTTGTGACAAGGTTAGCAATATTTTTGAGAATAAAAGACATCTTTAATCTATTCATAACTTGAGAGCACATAAAACACTATGGGTCTTTATTTTAATCATAACCTCCGCTGAAAATTAAGCTAGTATTTAAATAAATTCAGATCTGTATTTTTAAGAGAGCACTAGCTTAAACATGCATAAATCAATTACAAAGATGAACAAAGTTGCAATTTTAATCATATATCATCATGGCACGAATTTTGTAACTTTTCCAATGATAAAATCAAGGTGGTGTCTTTATTAATGGTGACATCAAGTTGAAATACAATCTAAAAATAAACTAACATGCTTGCTGAATTTTAAATAAAAAAACAGAAAATACTACGCAAACACACATAAGCAAAAGCTGAAAATTACAGAGAAGAAGAAAAGAAAAGAAAACTAAAGTTCCTAAATCTTCTAGTCCTCCGCCGGTGGTTGATGTTGATAGTCTTGATAATAATACCCTTGCTCATAATATGGTTGGACGCTTCCTCCGTCGAATTGATTTGGCTCCACAAGGTGAAGGCGTCCAAGTTCAAAGGCAATATTTGCGTTGCCTTCACCGAGTTGGGCTGCGTTAGATTGGATGGCTGCGATGTTTTGAGCATTTCTTGCAGCATACCCTCCAATAATGGCCATGCTTTGTTGTGGTTGGGGATGATGAGCGTAGGACTCCGCGAAGTTAGCGTTGGGCACAACATAATTTTGTGGGGGTACAGGTGCACCACCCCCCATGCTTGTTGTTGTGACCCTCCGTAATAACTTGGCGGAGGAGGAACTCCGCCGAATGGTTGCACATTGGGTTGTGCTCCACTCGCTTGTGCGGAGGTTGTTCCCTCCTCTACGATTCTTCCTCTTTTGTTCTTCCTTGCAGGGACAAGTAGTCCCTCTTCCAACCAATCTTCCCTTCCTTCGGTGAAAAGCCTAAGCCTCTCATTCGGAAGGGGTAGGTTCACTATGGCCAACCGATAACCTCCTCTCTCATCTCCACTAATGTACTTGCCTTGCCTCAAGTACTCAAAACCGAGAGAGGTACCACGCAAAAGGTGAGCGGGGTTTCTTGCGATCCCCGGCCGCAAGGAAAAGGCCAACATGGAGAGGTAACACCCCGAACCAATATTACCCGCCCCCGATGTTGCTTCACAACACCAACGGTTGATCATGAGGTAAGAGGGGTCAATTGGCTGCCTGGCAATCAAAGCCGAGTATAGCCAATTCAACTCCGTGTCGGTCACCTTTGTTTCCTTCATCCTCCCCAATACCCTCTTGCACATCCAAGAGTGAAATATCCGGATAATGGGGTTGCGGATGCAATTGCGTTGTTGATGGGCTTCTCCGGAGATCATGTTCCAAAATCCCGCCAACGTGCCGGGTGGCACGTCAACTTTCTCCGGAGCTCCCTTGTGGAATCCAAGCAGCTCCCTAACGTGCTCGTAGGGAACCACTTGCTCGATTCCCTCCAACCGGAATGACAAGCTTTGCACCCCATCATCATCAACGATGGGTGCAATAGTCATCAAAATTTCCAAGGCGTAACCCAAATGGGTGTCCACCGATATTCCATTGGAGAACTGCACCCATCCGAGGTGCCCCAACATATAGTATATGTCGGTGCAAAAACCCAAGGTGTAGAGTGCTTGGTCGTCGAACTCGACGTTCGGCACAAGCCTCTTCTCAAGATTGGCGAGCCTCTCCTCCTCCTCCGCCGACAAGATGATGAAGCCGTACGAAGATTGTGTCGGGGTGTAAGGAGGTGGTGCGGTTGAGCGAGTCGATCGTCGTGGTGGCGCGGGCTGCTCCTCCGTGTGCCCACGAGGTTCGGTGAACCTCATGGAAGTGCTTCTCGCAGCCCTCATACCACCAAGGAGGAGAGCATCGTTCCTCCTCGGTGGTGCCGTGTCCGTCTCCATGCTCCGGGAGACTCGGAAACCGAGTGCCTCCTCGAAGACGTGGTTGATGACGGCTTGGACGACGACGAACTCTTCTTCTTGGAGAAGAGACTTGTGGTCTTCTTCCACATGGTTGCTGCACTCTTTCTTCAACTAAAATTCCGGGTTGCAACCGGTAAACTAGGCACTTAAACTCTTTGCTTCGGATGTGGACTTTGAGTGGATTAAGGATGTGGATTTTTCTTGAGCTATCAAGCTTGGGATGGTTGGCTAAGTCTACGGAGGTTCCGAGCACACAAACTTGAACACACAAACAAGGGAAGGAGAGGGAAGCTTGCTGCGAGAAAACGGGCGCCGGGGGCTCCTTATATAGGGCGGCCGGCCGGCCGGGCCGGCCGGCCGGGGGCTCCTCCGGCTCCTCCTCGGCGCGTCTTTCTCCCAGCACGATCATTTCGCCTCCGCAACTTTCCCCGCCCGCGTGCTCCACGAGTTGCACCGCCCAAACGCTCTCGTCCATTCCTTTTCTTGAATTATTGGTCCTCCCACTTGATGCTCCATGCTTTGGGTCATGTCCATGCTCCCTAGCTCCACTTGCTTCACATGCCACCATGAAAATCCTGCAAAGTTGATGCTTGCTGCCCACCATGCTTGTCCTTTGCATGTGGAATTGGTGAAAGTTGATAAAAGAGAATCCAATGGCACATGCATGATTAATTCAAACTAGTTGCCTCCATTTAGGTGTGTTTAAGGTTAAGCACTCCTCTAATTCGAAATTTAAAATATTTTTCAGAGCCATGCAAGAGCTCAAGCATAATTTTAGAGAAGTTTTTAAACCATTAAAAACAAATGTAAGTCGAAAATATTTTTCGACTACGTCGATTTCGGTCTCACCGGTAAAGTTTGCTTTCATTGGTTGAGAGCGAACGTTTTCCGGCTTGATCATGGGGGCATAGGTTTAGGTTCTAATTTTGGCTAAATAAGAAAGATTTTGAATAAAACAAAATTAGAATGGGCTTAGAAAAATTCTAATCCTAGAGAAACCAAGGATAAAGATTTTTAAAACCAACCAAAAGCTTTGATTTCTAGGTTCACGCGAGTCCTACCACGTGCTGAATTTTTATAACACTTGAATATAAATCGTGGCTCTACTCGTGTGATTTTAGCATGAAAAATAAGCTAACCTCAGCACCATAATGAGGGTGAAAGGTTGAGTTAAGGTTCTGAAATTATTTGGTTGAGGGGTTTCTCGAAAAGAAAAGAATCAAACAAGCACATAGGAGGGTTCATGCAAAGGGTTTATGATAAAGCAAACATTCAATCAAGAATTATGTCTCTAATATTGTTCAACCACTTCTAAGTCTAATGTCTTTGCGTAGTAAAACTCGAAAACTAAATTATTAAAAATACTCGAAAAACCTGGAATCGGGTTGTCCTCCCGGTAGCTTATTCTTGACTCAACTTGACGAAACGGGTTGCCTCCCGCCTAGCGCTTCGTTTATAGTCTATAGCTAGACTTCTTCACTTGATTACTCCGGATCAACGCTCTTTGCGGGCGTTGCAATCTTAGGTACCCACTTCCGCACCATCTTGGGCGCGGGCTTGACTTCCGGCTTAATTGGCTTAGTCATTTTTTTGGTCTTCACAGGCGGCTTCTCTTCCTTTGTCTTGACGGATGCAACACCTTCTTTGATTTTCGTTATGTTCATTTTTTTCGGCTCCTTCTTCTTTTTCAGCCCCTCCGTTTGTTTTGGTTCTCCCTTCACTCCAATCATGTTGCATGCCTCAATCCTTGGACGGAACTTGAAGGAACTCCTTTCTCCGTTGATATCGAACATGATCTCCCCCTTGCCAACATCAATAGTTGCTCCCACGGTCTTGAGGAACGGCCTCCCTAGGATGAGCGGCGGCTTCTCCCTCTCTCCCATCTCGAGCACAACGAAGTCGACGGGGATGAAGTGGTGTCCAATCTTCACGGGTACATCTTCAGCAATGCCCAAGGGATAGCGAATGGAGTTGTCTCCCAACTCCAAACATATTCCCGTAGGCTCCATCGGTAGGCGTAGCTTCTCGAACACATCCCTCGGCATGACGCTTACACTAGCTCCAAGGTCGCATAACGCCTTCTCGAAGTTGAAAGAACCAACTGAACATGGAATTGTAGGGCACCCGAGGTCTTTTTGCTTCTCTAGCCCATAAGCAATAGCTGCACTACACTCCTCGGACATCTTGACATGATCTACCCCGAGTGTTGCTATCTCATATTTATTTGCAAGTATGTCTTTAAAGTAACGAGAATATGTAGGTACTTGTAGGGCATCTAGTAATGGCATGTTGATGCTAAGTCTACGCACAACTTCCACAAACTTCTCAAAGTGGTTGTCAAGTTTACCTCGGAAGTAGCGTGGCTTGAGTTGCGGTATCCTCGTGTCATCCTCCGGCATCTCGAATTCGGGTTCCTCGGTGACGATCCCCGTAACCTTCTCTTTAGCAGCTCCTTCCACCTCGGTGGATGGTTTAAGCTTCCTTGCTCCCGCGGAACGTTCCGGATCTTCGGTCTCCTTCCCCGAACGTGTTTGAATGGCCTTCGCCGATTCGGGACATTTGGGTTGTCCGGAAGCTTCCCTTCATCATTAGTGAGGCGCCCGCAAGTTGTCCAACTTGCGTCTCGAGCATCTTCATCATGTTGAGCACTTGATGATTGGAACTTCCGACCTCCGTCACTTTGCTATCGATGTTCTCCAACACCTTGTCTATGGTCTTGAACTTGGTGACGGTGTCCTTGTTGATCTTAGCTTGCCCGTAGCGGAAGTTCGGCAACTCTCCCTTCCTCATGTAGTCGAGCACTTTGGCTTCCTCCGGACAATCTTTGCGGACATGGCCATACTCTCCACATTCTTCGCATGTGGACCTTGCTTCGGCGGCCTTCAAGTCTTGAGCCTCTTTCTTTTCCATCTCCATCTTCTCCAACCTCCTCATTAGCGAGTCGATCTTGCCCTCAAGTATGTCTTCCTTCTCCACTTGCAAGACTCCTTTGACGTTCCCCATGGGTTGAGCAGGGTGTAGGCGCCCGGATGACGCCCACGTGTCATTATCCGCGACCTTCTTGAATAGCGTGAAAGCTTCTGTCGGTGTAAGCTCGATGATAGATCCTCCCGCTGATGCATCGATGATCGTCCTTGACGCCATGGTGAGTCCTTGATAGAACTTTTGCACGAGGTCTTCTTTCGGGAACTTGTGATGTGGAACCGCCCGGTGTACTCGTTGAAGCGCTCGAATGCCTCCGAGATAGTTTCGTAGGATATTGAACAAAGGTGGCAATCTTATTACGCAAGCTTTGAGTTTTACCGGTGAGTAGTAATCCTTCATGAAAGCCTTCATCAACGTGTTCCAATTTTGCACCGTCTCCGCCGGTTGAGAGTGGAACCATTGCAAAGCCTTCCCGAGTAGTGAAAACGGAAAAAGCCTTGCCCTCATTTGATCTTGAGTCACCCCATCCATGTTGAAAGTCGACATAGTTGAATGAATGCTTGGAGGTGAAGGTTCGGGTCCTCTTTGCCGGTGAAGGGTGAATGTTGCACCATGCGGATTGTTGAGGTCTTGATCTCGAACGGTCTTCCGATCTCCTCGAGGTTCAAGATTGGTAGGTCGATGATGTCTGGGGTGCATAGCTCCCCAATCTTGCGTTCTTCCGGTGGTTGGTCACCCATTGGTGGAAGTCGATTCTCCCGCGGACTTTGAGGTGGTGAATTCTCCGGAGATTCCGCGATCCTTTGTCTTCCGACTCCGAATCTACAAAATCCAGCTTTTTAGCTTGATGTGCTTCGCGTCTCCTTAGCCCGTAAAGTTTTTCCGGATCATCCACAAAATTATTGGGTTTGTTGGAGAGGTAGCCGTCCATCTCCGTTAGGGTTAGCAATAAACAAAGTATGCAAAAAAACTAGAAAACAAAACAAATCTATAAAGACTAGAGTTAGACAAACTAGATTAGATGTATTTTGAGGATGATCAAAATTTAGTAGATGCAAAAATAAAACAAAATCAGTACTGAAAATTACAAAAAAAGCAATAAAAAATCAAATCTTGATCACTTGTTCCCCGGCAACGGCGCCAGAAAAAGGGGCTTGTTGACGGTTAATAATTGTATCAAAGTTCGTTCGTGACTCGCAAGCGTACAAGTCTCCCGTCGTAGTCAAGGGACCCTTCTTCCCTCGAGTGGTGAACCCAAGGTATCGAATCCGTGGAACAAATGTGTGACGCAAGACTTAATCTATTAAAGCCAAATAACTGCAATCTTCAATAAAGAACCTAATGCATCTAAGTAAAAGACACAAAACAGATCTAATCTACTAAAAACCGGAGAAAACAAAGTAAGATTGGGTAGATAAACCGATCTAGAGGGATCGGGGTGAGCCTTTCGTTGAAGTTCCAAGCAAGAGAAGAAGTAGCAAATCGAATCTTAATAGAAGCCTCTTTAAATCGTGGTTTCCCGTCCAAATCCGAAAACATCCGCCTTTCGAGACCCCCGTTCTGTCACAACGTATCCCTATTCATGCGGGGAGCTTAGGGCGAGTCAAAAGACAAGTCGAGATTCTTTCGGAAGATCCGGCGTGTACCTCTAGCCACCGCGGCTACAAGAACACCCTATGTAATCTATCTCGAGAATAGAATTGAAATAAGCAAAGCCGATCGAAAAACGAAATCTTCGAGGAAACACTTGATCGCTGAGAAAAGATTCAACTTGATAATTCAACTATAACAATGATACATACACAAGATCACCACCGGGATCCTTCCTTGATCTTGCTTCTAGCTCCGGAACTCCGACGTGGTCTTCCGTGCAAGGTTCCCACGTCGGCTAGGGAAACCCTAGTCAACTAGCTCGACCCTCTCCTCTCCTAGATGGTGTCCGTCTCTTCTCTGCTTCTCGGCGGCCGAAGACGAAATCTTCTCTCCGTGGCTCTCGGTCAGGGGACTATAAATAGCCCGATTGGCGGCTAGGGCAAAGGAGGACGGATTTGGGCCCTAAATGGGCACGGGCCGACCGGACCGGGCCGGCCGGCCCGGGCCCATTTAGGCCCGGCCCCGTGGGCTCCTTTGCCCGAGGTCGGTTCCCTTGCTTCCTGGATGCTTCCCCCTTTCGCATGTAGGTCCATGTCGTCGGTTTCTCTCCGAATTGGACTCAACTCCTTGTCTTGCAAGATTCGGCACTTTTCCGGTCGGGCCCCGGAGTCCGTCGTCTTCTCGGATCAAGTCCCCGCTTCTTGGAGTTAATTTTGCTTCATTGCATGACTTGTTCAGGACTTCAAGGTCTTATCATGAGGTGCTTGATGAACTTATCCCGAAAGTCTTGCATTCAACACTAAAACCCTGCATAAACATTAAACTCCAAAACCGACATGCACACGTGAACTTGTTATACCACGGGGGTTAGTACCAATGGATAAGGTATAAAACTCACGCCAACACCGAAGGTAAACTCATGGCTAGGTTGACGGATTTTCACCGTCAACATGTTGGCATTTATGCAGGTAGAAAATGTCAGGGAGACCTAAAGACCCCGTATGGGAACATGGTGTAAATCTAGCTCCCGGATGGCGATGCAATCACTGTGGTATGCAGAAAAGTGGTGGAGGTTCAACTAGGTTGAAACAACATTTGGCCGCGTGTGGATCATCAGTGCTCCATTGCAACAACGTTCCACCAGACGTGCGGGAGTACTTTCAGCGGGATCTTGATAGGACGAGGAAGGCAACTAATGAACGCGCTCGTCAGAGGTTGGCACGGGAGGAAGCGGCGGCGGCGGGTAACAATCCCGCCGGGAGGATATGATGAGGAGGCTCGGATCCGGGATGCAATTAACTTGTCGAGAGCGGAAGCGAGTTCCGACGGGGGGTTGAAGGGAGAGGAGGTACTTATGAGCGTGGAGGGGGTAGTGGTTCGGCGGGGGTTGAATCCCTTCCAGAGGATGCTTAGAAGAGCTGGTTCGCGGAGGGAAACTCCAGTGGTGGTGGAAGACTATAACTTGAGAGTTGGTGGGAGAAGTGGATTGAAGCAAACGAGGATTGATACAGGGTCCTGGACGCAGAAGGGTAAGAATGCTAGGGAATCTATTGGAAAAGCATGGTCCAAATTCTTCCATACTGCTGGAGTACCCGGGAGACAGGCGGATAGTCCTTACTTTGTTAGTGCGGTTAGAGAGACACAGAAGTGGGGTGAGTTTTCTTTTAGTTTGTGTTCGTAAAAGTTTTTACGTCGGCTTGCTTTTGTGTATATGTTCTCATGTTTTGTTGTATGGTCTGCAGGTGAAGGAATTGCATCCCCCCCGGTGGACGGGATATTGATGGCAAGTATCTTGATTTGAACGAGAAAGATTTGAAAGATCGGTACGCAAAGTTTCGGAATGATTGGCCCATCTTTGGTGTGTCTTTGATGTGTGATTCCCCGGATCGGGCCGACGCGGATGAGTGTCATCAATTTTTTGATATATTGCAATGGGGTCACGTGGTTTCACAAGTCTATCGATGCAACCGGAAAATCTCGGGATTCGGACTATCTCAAGACGGTAACCCCTAACCTTAGCTTATTTACTATGAGGCATTGAACTTGTGTTATCGGAGGTAACTAAGCTCGTTGTACTTAATTTTTTTCGGGGAGATTCGTAAGGTGGTTAGGGAGATTGGTGCGGAGCATATAGTGCATATCGTCACGGATAATGGGTCCAACTACAAGAAAGCATGCAAGGCTCTTGGACGGGAGTTCGCACACATTACTTGGACACCTTGTCTAGCACACACCGTCAATTTGATGTTGAAGGATATCGGTGAAAGGGTGGAACATGCGGGTCTCATCTCGGTATGCAAGCGAATTTCAGCTTGGTTGCACAACCATGGTCAGTTGAATGCGATGATGAGAAAGGCTATCGGTGGGGAGTTGGTTAAGTGGAATGCCACTCGCTTTGGGACCAACTACATGTTTTTGGAAAGCATGTATCGGAGACGCCAGGGTTTCATGCAGATGATGGCATCTCCCGAATTCCAAAACGATAAGTGGGCACGTTCCGATGAAGGTCGATTTGCTCATTCTAGGATGTCTAATATGGATTGGTGGGATGGGATGAAGTACATCATTGACACTGTGCAACCGGTGTACAAGTTGCTTCGCTTTCTTTGATCGGGACAAGAAGCCAAACTTGTGTGAGGTGGTATACCATTACCGGTTGTGCAAGTACGAAATGGAATCTTTCTTTGGAACCAATGTGTCGACTTGGAATGAGTATCGACGGATTCTTGATAGACGCATTCGTGATGTGTACGTCGAGACATACGTTGGTGCAGGTACTACTTGTGCTTATTTCAATTTCAGTACTAATGCCTTCTGAATTTGTGCTTATTTATACTCGTTCATATTGTGCGTATTTGGTGTCCTCAATCCCTCTCTTTCATATACGATGGACCCAACAAGGGAGATGTATCGGATGCTGAAGGATTGCTTTGAGCGCATGACAGATGTCGAGTCCGCCGTGCAAGCATTGCGAGAGGTCGAAGTGTTTCGCATGAAGCATGGCGAATATGGCTCGGAAATGGCACAGCGGATGGCGACGGACCCGAAGACATCACCATGTAAGCGTTGTTCCCAAAGACACCTTATTCTATCCCGCTACTCGAATATATTGCTTACACAATCGGTTGCACATGCAGCGGCTTGGTGGATGATGTTCGGTGGATCTACTCCACAGTTGCAGCGCCTAGCTTTGCGGCTTGTTTCACAGTGTGTTTCCTCAAGTGGATGTGAGCGTAATTGGAGTACTTTTGCTTTGCTGCATACCAAGGTTAGAAATCGGTTGACACACAAGAAACTTAACAAGCTTGTATATGTCAACTACAACCTTCGGCTGCGACTTGAGGATGCCACTCCTGGTGGTGGTGATGATGGTGATATTATTGAGCATCTTGGCCAGCTTAGCTTCTATGATGAGAAAAATCCGGTCCGGGAATGGATGGAATATGGTAGATCAACGCGGGAGCCGGTTCTTGATGAGGAGGATGAAGACAGTGACATTCCTATCCCGTCCCAGCTTGTGAGGGATCAGATAGACCCCAGAGATCTGCAAACCGCTACGGGTGATGATTGCATTAGTGATTGGGCAAGAAGAAATGTGGGTAGCGGTCACATTGGGAAGAGGTTGTTCCGATCGGGCCTAAGCAGGGTGACCCGAAACGTCAAAAAGGCAAGACAACAGCACCAATAGAAGTGACCAGCGACGCCTCCACTGATGATGATGATGGTCAGCGTAGTCCACCGTACCAGGAGTCTGGGGATAGCAGCTCAGATGAGGATGACGGTGATGATGATGACGATGGTGATGGTGATGGAGATGGTGATGGTGATGGTGACGGTGGTGGTGATGATGATGATGGTGATGGTGGTGGTGGTGGTGGTGGTGGTGGTGGAATTTGTTTCACAGGTATACATATCTACATTTACACAGACGTATGATGTTTCTAACTATATGTGCTAATTATGATCCATGGTTTGGTTGACTGCAGGGGAGACTAAATTCACACATGCTACTCAGGATCGCGACCATGGCGCACCAGAGTCGCAGAGGAGAACGGTTGGAGCGTCACAATACGACCCAGCGTACTCTTCTTCCTCCCACACTGATACCTCGCAGTCGCGTTCTTTTTATCCCATTCCGGACATCAACGCCCAGCCACAGACGACTTGGGTGTATGAATGGGAAGACCCTGATTTTTACAACTTGTTAGTCGGTGAGTGGCAGACGACAGCGGCGTGGACGGGCCTAACTTGGCAACAGTACAAGGGTGAGTTGCTTAGGACGAGAGGTTTGAATGTCATGTCCATCGCCGAGTACCACTCCGCGACCCAGCTAGGGATCTTTCCATTCTACCATTGAACTTGTGTTGTATGAACTATTTGTATGAATTATTTGTATGAACTATTTGTGTTTGAACTTGTATTTGAACTATTTGTGTTTGAACTATCAACTCACTTATGCACGGCTAGTATTATTGTGTTTGGTGTAGTATTTCTATGTATAACTATAAATCATTGATTGGGGGTGCTATTTAACACTAATTTGTGCCAACACCATGCCAAAATTTTCATTGATTCGAAGCCGGGAGGTCTTTTTTTCCCCATAAAAACTATTTATACCGCGGTATACCGTTCAAAACCGTTTGAACTAGCGGTAGTAATAGATTTTGGTTTGAAATTTGAATTCGAGCGGTATTTAGCGGTATACCGCGGTATACCCCCATACCGCTACCTGGCGGTAAAAACGTAGGGGTCGGTAAAAAAAACCCTGTCTCCAAGCACTGCATCAGGAATGGAATTAGCCAATTTCAGACTCCACCAGAATAAATTAATTTTTACACCCAATTTTAGATTTTATGCACAAGAATATTTCATGCCCCAAGAAATCAACTAGATTTTCGAAATCAAAGAGGGGTAAATGTCTTTTTCTTGTGGATTTCAAATTTGAATGGAACAAAAAGAAGATAATAACTTTTTCAATGCTATATGCAGGAAATTTTCTCCTTGCATAACCGTTAGGAAATGAGAGGCAGGAGCAGGCTAAAATCAAAACAGATGGTCCAGACACTAGTGGCTTGCTGGCTGATGTGGTCATCAAATTCTATCTGCTGGATGGCACCCTCGTTCTACAGTCACGACTCTACTGACTCTCTGCAATATTTGTTCGATTACACACAGAAGCAGACAGATAACAGTGTGAGGGATGAAGAGAAGCTTGAAGAGGTTGAGCCGCTACCAGAATTGAATGATGAAGCTGAGGAGAGGTACCGGACGACACAATGTCAGGAAAGAACATGACTGGAACGCAGAGGCTGCTTTGGGGTGCATTAGATAGATGCATGACAAAGAAATTGCCTAAATGAGTAAGTTGCTCAGGATGCTAAACAATTTTGCTTACTTAGCTAGGAGTAGTAGGCACTAGGCAGTAGCTACCATAGTTGCCATGCCCTCCCATCCATTATACCAGAGTTGAGACAGGCTCAGTCTCTCGCCCCGTGCTGATAGAATTGGATGCACATATAATATTCATCGATTCCATTCCATGTTAGATATATATATATTTATCTCATTGAATATGTATACAAGTATTAAGGTTTCTGTAGTCTTTTTGGTTGTGTGCTGGATTGTTACCTTTTACCGTCTGGTTTTGTCGGTGCGGAATGTGGTCCCGACACTAACCAGTAATAAGCGCCGTGGTCTATCCCTCAATGGTCGATGCTAAGCAACAAGAGACACAGAGTTTTATCCTGGTTCCGGTCGGTGGGCCGTACGTCCAGCAGTGGCGTGCTCAAGGCACTATATTGCTCAGCACCGGGGGTGCCTGTAGTGGGGCTGCTACAAGCAAGGCGGGAGAGGAAGCCTAGCTTCCAAGTCCCTGGTGTAGTGGCTGAAGATGTTGTGGGAGAATTGGAGAGCAAGTGCGTGGCGCAGCCTGCCTCCTGTTGTATTGTGTCTCTCTCCCCCGCGGCAGGGGGGGTTCGTCCCCCTTTTATAGATCAAGGAGGGAGCGAATCACATGCGCGCCGCACTATTTGGCTACGTGAAGGGGCGTGGCGTGCTATGCTGTAGAGTGGGCGGCCGTCCGGACGATCCTTGCAGCGATCCGGCCATCATGGCCTATCTTGTACCCGAACAGTGGCGGTTCGAGGGTAGAAGGGCGGCGGATGGCGGTGATGTCTTCTGATAGGCTCGAGGGAGCTGGCGCCGACGTTGGCCGTACGGAGTACGGGGAGTAGGTAAAACGGCGTCCCGTTCCAATACGTTCCACGGTCTCGGAGTTGTTGCTACAGCGCCTGGCGTGCGCCCGCACGCGCGGGGGCGGCAGCCATACCGTAACAGTGGTAGGGATGGCGTCCCACCGGCCTAGCGCCTCCACCTAACCCTGTAAGGTCACAAGAAAGCAAATCGAGTGTGCAGCCGGCCCCCCTTCGAGGGCTCGGCGCGTTAGCCGCTTTGGAGCGAGGTGCACGGCGTCACGAGACTGGCACCGGTCCTGCCGCACACCCCCCCCCCACAGTGATGGGGATGGGCTCCCTCCCGGGGAGTTGGTGCGGCGGCACGGGGCGCGAGCCCCGGGCGCATGATGGCGCCGTCCCGCCGGTGTCGGTGCGTTAAATGCCCGCGTACGGGGGCGGGCGCACGCGTGCGGGGCGCCCTCGAGCGAGGTGGACTCCGGTCGAGGGCGGGGCGGACCCTCGAGCGAGGCGGAGCCCGCTCGAGGGGGAGCGGGCCCTCGAGCGAGGGCGGAGCCCGCCCGAGGGAGGCGCGCATCCTCGAGCGAGGCGAAGCCTGCTCGAGGGGATCTTCAAGAGGGCCGCCTTGGTGGGCCGTTGAGGTCCCCGCGGCATGGGCCGTATCCTGCATGGTTAGGCAAAGTGTGTTTGTCTTTGTTGCGGGTTTTAAGTGGGGATTTCCCAGTTGTTAAAGGGGACCCCTAGGGCTGTCCCCGACAGTAGCCCCCGAGCATCTGTGGGTTTGCCATTGAGACTCCCGCAGATGCTGGAACCTACTGATAGGACGTTCTTCCCTTCTTGTCTTGCGAACGCTATCCGTGGGGCCGCGTCAGCGGACCCGCGGGTCTAGCCTCCTAAGCCCTGCAGGAGCGTGGACGCTCCTGTAGGGGTTAACCGCGAGAGCTGGTCAGAGGGTGTGGTACATGTTTCAATCGGCGTCGGCAATATCTCAGCCGATTTCGGTGACGCGCGCACTGCTGGCAATGTCTCCGGCGGGTGCAATTCAAGGAGGTGTAGCCGTGCGTCAAGCCCCCGAGCCTGGGCCCGTTCGAGGCGATCGGGTAGAGCTTTACGACTTGTTTCTTAACGCGCCCTCGCCGTCCCTCCGCGGGACGGAGGGTGAGGTTTCCGCAACCCCCATCGAGCGAGGTCGCGAGTGCGGATTCCTCGTTGAGTCGCTAGTGGGTGGTTCGAGTGGACGCCCATGCCCCGTTCGATAAGGGTAGGCCGCGTGGTCCGGAGACACGTCCATTGAAGCGCTTGCGTGGGTTTGCTAGGTGGGTCTCGGTCCCGTTCGATAGGGACCGAGGGCGCGAAGCTCTCCCTCGGTGGGATCCCCCGGCCAGCCGCGCCCTCGGCGGCTCTCGAACACGACATATGGGGCACCCTCGAGCCGACGGGCTCGAGGAACGGCTCGAATGCACGTGCCTTCGTCGTCCCTGACTCTGCGATCTGGGGCGCCTGTTCGAACCCGTCGAGGGTCAGGCTTCGAACCTCTGATCAGTAGGGCCGTGCGGGGTGGCGCCAGGGCGGCCCCGTCTTTGCGTTCGCGACCGTCGAGGGGTCTGGGCGAGCCAGCCCTCGGGGCGCTGATTAATAAAAATGGTGCGGGGCGGCGGCTAAGCGTTCCCGGCCTGGCATCTGCGACCATCGAGGGGCCTGGGCGAGCCAGCCTCTGAGGCGCTGATCAGTAATACAGCGTGGCATGGGTGCTCGCGGTACCTGCTTTGTTTCAAGCGGGCCCCGGGGCGACCTTCTCACGCCTGTGCCCCTTTAGAGGGTTGATATTGTTTCGAGCCAGGGGCTCGTGCCGCTCGAGGGTCCTACGTGGCATGGGTGCTCGCGATGCCCGCTTTGTTTCAAAACGGGCCTCGAGGTAACCTTCTCACGCCTGTACCCTTTCGAGGGTTGAATTTATCACGAGCCAGGAGTCCGTGCCGCTCGAGGGTTCTCTTTGCTTTGCAAGGGACCGGGCCATTAAATGCTCCACAGTAGAGGCTGCGGTTTCGCATCGCGGGCGCGCTTTTTTAGGTGTTGCGGCCGCGCGCGCGCGTAGTGGGCGACGTGGGCAGGCGGATGTGACCGCCTGCCACGGTCCCTGCTAGTCTTCACAGTGATGATGGCCCGTTCGCGGTGATGTGGCCGCTGTGGTCGTGGTGGAGCCCGCTCGTCAGCGAGAAGTGAAGATTCCCTGCAGTTAATGCGCGCGGGACGTCCGCCCCGGAGAGCTCGCCCGCGGCTCATAAATCTGAGGGGAAGGGGAAGCGGCGGTTTTTTACCTTAGCACTCCGCCATTTTAGCCCTCTGTGCTTTCGTCTTCCCTTTGCTTTCGCCGCCGTGCAGCTTCGCCATTAGAGCTCTTCTTCCTCTTCTTGTTCTTCGTTCTTCGCATCCCTTGTCCTTCCTCATGGCGCCGCCTCCGCCCCTCACGATCCTCGACCCGTACGCCTGGGAGCGGTCGACGGTGACCCAGCCCGGCCCTTGGCGAGCCGGGTCACCGCCGCCGCCTGGCGGCAAACGAGGATGGCCGCCCGCGGAGTGGATAGTGCCGCCGGCGGGGACCGCGCGCCCAACCCGCCGAAGGCTACGTGGTGAGCTTTGTCCGCTTCCACGAGCGCGGCTTCGCCGCGCCGGCGAGCCGCTTCATGCGAGCGCTGTGCTACTACTACGGCGTGTAGTTGCACAACTTCGCGCCCAACGCGATTTCGCAGGCGGCCACGTTCGTGGGTGTCTGTGAGGGGTATCTGGGGATCCCAGTCAACTGGGAGCTCTGGATACACCTCTTCCACGCGGAGCTCTTCATGCAGCCCACGACGGAGCCGAGGACCCGTCGCGCGGTGCGCGCCGGCGGGATGTCACTCGCTCTGCGGGGGCAGTTCAAGGACGACTACATCCCCTGCACCATGACGACGAACAACGCCGGCTGGGAGCGGGGATGGTTCTACCTGCGCAACGCCGAGCCCGGCCTCCCCCCTACACCGGTCGGGTGTTCAAGGAGAAGCCCGACTCCTGGGGCTACGGGGTGTCTACGCCCCAGCATCGGAGGCGGCAGGACTCGGTCTTGGCCGCCCTGAGGAGCCTGGCGGCGCAAGGGCTGACCGCGGCGGGCGTCCTCGCCTTCCTCCTCCACCGCCGGGTCGTGCCTCTGATGGAGAGGCCGCTCTGCATCTACGAGATGACAGAGGAGGTGGACCCCGTTGCGCTGGCAAGGTCGCGGATGCTCCCGACCCCCCTCGGGCGGCCATATGCGCTCACCCGGGCGCGGAACGCCGTCGACACCCGGATGCTGCAGTGCCCGGACCGAACCCCGTGGGACCTCGAGATGCTCCCCACCGGCCCGCTGGTGAGTATGATTCTTGATTCCGTTTTAGTTCTTGGTGTTGCCTCTGCCCCCTGACGCGCCTTTGACGCTCCTGCATGCAGCTGGTGAACTTCACCGCCGCGAAGTCCGTTCCGCCCACCCCGACTCCCTCGCGCTTGGTCGGGCAGCGCAGCAACGGGAGCAGGAGCGGGCGGCGCGCAAGAGGGAGCGCGCGGGCGGCGGCACCGCGAGCGCCGCGAGCGACGGAGCGCGAGTACCGGCGGCGCGAGGAGCCGGGGGCTTTCCTCCCCGGGGACCGAGGAGTACTCGTCCTCGGAGGAGGACAAAGAGGAAGAGGGCCGAGGGGCGGGGCCCCTCGATAGGTGGGAGCTCGCGCCCCCGTCGCCGGAGCCGGCTCCGGCGGCAAGGGCGGCATCGCCCGGGGCGGGCGCGGTGGCCCCCGCCGCCGGGCAATCGACAACGGGGCGGCGCGCGCGCGCGGCGGAGGTGCCGGCGCGCGCCGTGCGCGCGGCAAGCGTGCCCGTGCGCGGGGGCAAGCGCGCGCGCGCGCGGGCGGGGCCCGCGCGCGCGGTGGCGACGTCGGGGAGGCGCGGCGGCGGGCGCGCCGGCCGCGCCGGCCTCATCCGCTGAGGCCTCGAGGAAAAGGAAGCGCGCCTTTTCCTCTTCGAGGTAAGGGGCTCGCTCTTCTGCTTGGTTCGGTTTTTTGACGATCAGGCATTCCAACTTTCTATTTGTGCTTGTGCAGGGTGGTGCCAACCGTGCCTCCCCTCGCACCGGCCAAGGTGCTGAGGGCGGACGCGTCCATCCCCACCCGGCGGCGCTCGTCGAGGGCGTCGCGGGCGGGGGCAAGCACGGCGGCGGCGGGTGAGAGCTCGCAAAGCCGGGCCGAGGCCCCGAGGCCTCGGCCGGCGGATCGGACCCCGCCATGGCGCGGCCGGCGGTCGCCGAGGAGCGGTTGGCGCCGGCCGTGGTGGGGGCGCACCCCACGGCGGCGGCCGTGGCGGAGGCGCGCCCCACAACAACGGCCGTGACGGAGGCGCAATCCGTGGCGCCGGGCCGCGGAGGAGGCGAGCGGGTGCAGCCCGCGGTGGCGCCCGTGGTCGCGGAGGCACGACCGGAGGCGGTGGCCGCGGCGCCGCGCCGGGCGCCCGCGGCCACGGAGGCGCAAGTGGAGGCGTCGGCGGAGGGCGGCGCTAGGGCCGGCGCCCGCCGGCGGTTCCCGGCGGAGGTGGTGGAGGTCCCGGACGACGACTCCCCACCGCCCGGGTGGGACCGGTGGGCGAGCTCCACGCTCTTCCCGGGGTCCCGGGGAGGGGGCCCTCGTGAGGCGGCGTGAGGGCCACATGGTGGCGGGGGGCCGAGGACACGGTGCCGAGGCCTCGTCCCCCCGCGCCGGCCACTCCGCCCGGTAGAGGGGGCCGGCGGCGATCCGCCTGCGTTCGCCGATGCCCGGGGAGAGCGGGGAGCTGCGGGGGGAGCTCCGCAGCCACGGCGCCACGCTTGACCGTGCGCTGAACGAGGCGCTGAGGGTCCACGGCGGCCCCGCGTGGCGTGTCTTCCAGGTGGGGTGCCGTTGCTTGTTCCCCCTTTTCCTTGTTTCTGCGCGTCTTTCTTTGCGGCATGGTGTTTACGGGTTTTGATTTGTGGGTGCCAGGAGCTCGAGCGCCGCGCCCACGACAAGTACGACGCCTTCGATCGGGTGAACGCCGAGCTCCACCAGCTCCGGGAGCGATGCGGCGCTTTCGACGCACTCGCTGACGCCCTCAGGACTCAAGACGGCTGGTTGGCGTACCGGGCCGTGGTCTTGCGCGATGAACTCCCCGAGAGCACGAGGCAAGTCCCGGCGCGTCGCTCTAGCCTCGAGCGGGTCTGCACAGCTCTCATCGATCGTGATGAGGCGCTGTGGCGGGTGTTGACGGTGAAAATCCGTCAACCTAGCCATGAGTTTACCTTCGGTGTTGGCATGAGTTTTATACCTTATCCATTGGTACTAACCCCCGTGGTATAACAAGTTCATGTGTGCATGTCGGTTTTGGAGTTTAATGTTTATGCAGGGTTTTAGTGTTGAATGCAAGACTTTCGGGATAAGTTCATCAAGCACCTCATGACAAGACCTTGAAGCCCCGTACAAGTCATGCAACAAAGCAAAATTAACTCCAAGAAGCCGGGGGACTTGATCCGAGAAGACGACGACTCCGAGGACCGACCGAAAAGTGCTGAATCTTGCAAGATAAGGAGTTGAGTCCAATTCGGAGAGAAACCGACAACATGGACCTACATGCAGAAGGGGGAAACATCCAGGAAGCAAGGGAACCGACGTGGAGCGAAGGAGCCCTCGGGCTGGGCCTAGATGGGCCGAGGCCGGCCGGCCCAGTCCGGTCGGCCCAGGCCCATCCAGGGCCCAAATGCCCCCTCCTTTGCCCTAGCCGCCAATCGGGCTATTTATAGCCCCCTGACCGAGAGCCTCGTGGAGAAAAATTCGTCATCGGACGCCAAGGAGCAGAGAAGAGAGGGACACCATCTCGGAGAGGAGAGGGTCGAGCTAGTTGACTAGGGTTCTCCTAGCCGACGTGGGAACCTTGCACGGAAGACCACGTCGGAGTTCCCGGAGCTAGAAGCAAGATCAAGGAAGGATCCCGGTGGTGATCTTGTGTATGTATCATTGTTATAGTTGAATTATCAAGTTGAATCTTTTCCTAGCGATCAAGTGTTTCCTCGAAGATTTCGTTTTTCGATCGGCTTTGCTTATTCCAATTCTATTCTCGAGATAGATTACATAGGGTGTTCTTGTAGCTGTGGTGGCTAGAGGTACACGCCGGATCTTCCGAAAGAATCTCGACTTGTCTTTTGACTCGCCCTAAGCTACCCGCATGAATAGGGATACGTTGTGACAGAACGGGGGTCTCGAAAGGCGGATGTTTTCGGATTTGGACGGGAAACCACGATTTAAAGAGGCTTCTATTAAGATTCGATTTGCTACTTCTTCTCTTGCTTGGAACTTCAACAAAAGGCTTACCCCGATCCCTCTAGATCGGTTTATATACCCAATCTTACTTTGTTTTCTCCGGTCTTTAGTAGATTAGATTCGTTTTGTGTCTTTTACTTAGATGCATTAGGGTTTTATCGAAGATTGGAGTTACATGGCTTTATTAGATTAAGTTTTGCGTCACACATTTGTTCCACGGATTCGATACCTTGGGTTCACCACTCGAGGGAAGAAGGGTCCCTTGACTACGACGGGAGACTTGTACGCTTGCGAGTCACAAACGAACTTTGATACAATTATTAACCGTCAACAAGCCCCTTTTCCTGGCGCCGTTGCCGGGGAACAAGTGATCAAGATTTGATTTTTTATTGCCTTTTTGTAATTTTCAGTTTTCTCTTTGTTTTTATTTTTGCATCTACTAAATTTTGATCATCCTCAAAATACATCTAATCTAGTTTGTCTAACCCTAGTTTTTACAGATTTGTTTTTACTTTCTAGTTTTTTCGCATACTTTGTTTATTGCTAACCCTAACAGGAGATGGACGGCTACCTCTCCAACAAACCCAATAATTTTGTGGATGATCCAGAAAAACTTTACAGGCTAAGGAGATGTGAAGCACATCAAGCTAAAAAGCTGGATTTTGTAGATTCGGAGTCAGAAGACAAAGGATCGCAGGAATCTCCGAAGAATTCACCACCTCAAAGTCCTCGGGAGAATCGACTTCCACCAATGGGTGACCAACCACCGCAAGAACGCAAGATTGGAGAGCTATGCACCCCAGACATCATCGACCTACCAATATTGAACCTTGAGGAGATCAGAAGACCGTTCGAGATCAAGACCTCAACAATCCGCATGGTGCAACATTTACCCTTCACCGGTAAAGAGGATCCGAACCTTCACCTCCAAGCATTCATTCAACTATGTCAGACTTTCAACATGGATGGGGTGACTCAAGACCAAATGAGGGCAAGGCTTTTTCCGTTTTCACTACTCGGGAAGGCTTTGCAATGGTTCCACTCTCAACCGGCGGAGACGGTGCAAAATTGGAACACGTTGATGAAGGCTTTCATGAAGGAATACTACTCACCGGCTAAAACTCAAAGCTTGCGTAATAAGATTGCCACCTTTGTTCAATATCCTACGGAAACTATCTCGGAGGCATTCGAGCGCTTCAACGAGTACACCCGGGCGGTTCCACATCACAAGTTCCCGAAGGAAGACCTCGTGCAAAAGTTCTATCAAGGACTCACCATGGCGTCAAGGACGATCATCGATGCATCGGCGGGAGGATCCATCATCGAACTTACACCGACGGAAGCTTTCACTCTATTCAAGAAGGTCACGGATAATGACACGTGGGCGTCGTCCGGGCGCCTACATCCGGTTCAACCCACGGGGAACGTCAAAGGAGTCTTGCAAGTGGAGAAGGAGAACATACTTGAAGGCAAGATCGACTCGCTCATGAGGTTGTTGGAGAAGATGGAGATGGAAAAGAAAGAGGCTCAAGACTTGAAGGCCGCTGAAGCAAGGTCCACATGTGAAGAATGTGGAGAGGATGGCCATGTCCGCAAAGATTGTCCGAAGGAAGCCAAAGTTCTCGACTACATGAGGAAGGGAGAATTGCCGAACTTCCGCTACGGGCAAGGTAGGCCTCAATTTAATGCAAGCTCATCTATTCCTAACGCGGTTCCGCTTCATATAAAATTGAAGGAGTTCATGGATGAGCAAGCTAAGATCAACAAGGACACCGTCACCAAGTTCAAGACCATAGACAAGGTGTTAGAGAACATCGATAGCAAAGTGACGGAGGTCGGAAGTTCCAATCATCAAGTGCTCAACATGATGAAGATGCTCGAGATGCAAGTTGGACAACTTGCGGGGCGCCTCACTAATGATGAAGGGAAGCTTCCGGGACAACCCAAATGTCTCGAATCGGCGAAGGCCATTCAAACACGTTCGGGGAAGGAGACCGAAGATCCGGAACGTTCCGCGGGAGCAAGGAAACTTAAACCATCCACCGAGGTGGAAGGAGTTGCTAGAGAGAAGGTTACGGGGATCGTCACCGAGGAACCCGAATTCGAGATGCCGGAGGAAGACACGAGGATACCGCAACTCAAGCCACGCTACTTCCGAGGTAAACTTGACAACCACTTTGAGAAGTTTGTGGAAGTTGTGCGTAGACTTAGCATCAACATGCCATTACTAGATGCCCTACAAGTACCTACATATTCTCGTTACTTTAAAGATATACTTGCAAATAAATATGAGATAGCAACACTCGGGGTAGATCATGTCAAGATGTCCGAGGAGTGTAGTGCCGCTATTGCTAATGGGCTAGAGAAGCAAAAAGACCCCGGTGCCCTACAATTCCATGTTCGGTTGGTTCTTTCAACTTCGAGAAGGCGTTATGCGACCTTGGAGCTAGTGTGAGTGTCATGCCGAGGGATGTGTTCGAGAAGCTACGCCTACCAATGGAGCCTACGGGAATATGTTTGGAGTTGGGTGACAACTCCATTCGCTATCCCTTGGGCATTGCTGAAGATGTACCCGTAAAGATTGGACACCACTTCATCCCCGTCGACTTCGTTGTGCTCGAGATGGGAGAGAGGGAGAAGCCGCCGCTCATCCTAGGGAGGCCATTCCTCAAGACCGTGGGAGCGACTATTGATGTTGGCAAGGGGGAGATCATGTTCGATATCAACGGAGAAAGGAGTTCCTTCAAGTTCCGTCCAAGGATTGAGGCATGCAACATGATTGGAGTGAAGGGAGAACCAAAACAAACGGAGGGGCTGAAAAAGAAGAAGGAGCCGAAAAAAATGAACGTAAAGAAAATCAAAGAAGGTGTTGCATCCGTCAAGACAAAGGAAGAGAAGCCGCCTGTGAAGACCAAAAAAATGACTAAGCCAACTAAGCCGGAAGACAAGCCCGCGCCCAAGATGGTGCGGAAGTGGGTACCCAAGATTGCAACGCCCGCAAAGAGCGTTGATCCGGAGTAATCAAGTGAAGAAGTCTAGCTATAGACTATAAACGAAGCGCTAGGCGGGAGGCAACCCGTTTCGTCGAGTCAAGAATAAGCTACGGGAGGACAACCCGATTCCAGGTTTTTCGAGTATTTTTAATAATTTAGTTTTTGAGTTTTATTACGCAAAGACATTAGACTTAGAAGTGGTTGAACAATATTAGAGACATAATTCTTGATTGAATGTTTGCTTTATCATAAACCCTTTGCATGAACCCTCCTATGCGCTTGTTTGATTCTTTTCTTTTCGAGAAACCTCAACCAAATAATTTCAGAACCTAACTCAACCTTTCACCCTCATTATGGTGCTGAGGTTGACTTATTTTTCATGCTAAAACCACACGAGTAGAGCCACAATTTATATCTATGTGTTAAAAAAATTCAGCACGTGGTAGGACTCGCGTGAACCTAGAAATCAAAACTTTTGGTTGGTTTTAAAAATCTTTATCCTTGGTTTCTCTAGGATTAGAATTTTTCTAATCCTATTCTAATTTTGTTTTATTCAAAATCTTTCTTATTTAGCCAAAATTAGAACCTAAACCTATGCCCCCATGATCAAGCCGGGAAAATGTTTGCTCTCAACCGATGAAGGCAAACTATACCGGTGAGACCGAAATCGACGTAGTCGAAAAATATTTTCGACTTACATTTGTTTTTAATGGGTTAAAAATTTCTCTAAAATTATGTTTGAGCTCTTGCATGGCTCTGAAAAATATTTTAAATTTCGAATTAGAGGAGTGCTTAACCTTAAACACACCTAAATGGAGGCAATCTAGTTTGAATTAATCATGCATGCACCATTGGATTCCCTTTTATCAACTTTCACCAATTCCACATGCAAAGGACAAGCATGGTGGGCAGCAAGCATCAACTTTGCAGGAATTTCATGGTGGCATGTGAAGCAAGTGGAGCTAGTGAGCATGGACATGACCCAAAGCATGGAGCATCAAGTGGAAGGACCAATAATGCAAGAAAAGGAGTGGACGAGAGCGTTTGGGCGGTGCAACTCGTGGAGCACGCGGGCGGGGAAAGTTGCGGAGGCGAAATGATCGTCTTTGGAAGAAAGACGCGGCGGGGAGGAGCCGAGAAGGACCCAGGCCGGCCGGCCCAGGCCGGCCGGCCTCACCTACATAAGGAGCCCCCCGGCTCCCGTTTTCTGCAGGCAAGCTTCCCTCTCCTTCCTTTGCTTGTGTGTTCAAGTTTGTGTGCTCAAAACCTCCGTAGACATAGCCAACCTTCCCAAGCTTGATAGCTCAAGAAAAAATCCACATCCTTAATCCACTCAAAGTCCACATCCGAAGCAAAGAGTTTAAGTGCCTAGTTACCGGTTGCAACCCGGAGTTTTAGTTGAAGAAAAGAGTGCAGCAACCATGTGGAAGAAGACCACAAGTCTCTTCTCCAAGAAGAAGAGTTCGTCGTCATCCAAGCCATCATCAACCACGTCTTCGAGGAGGCACTCGGTTTCCGAGTCTCCCGGAGCATGGAGACGGATACGGCACCACCGAGGAGGAACGATGCTCTCCTCCTTGGTGGTATGAGGGCTGCAAGAAGCACTTCCATGAGGTTCATCGAACCTCGTGGGCACACGGAGGAGCAGCCCGCGCCACCACGACGATCGACTCGCTCAACCGCGCCACCTCCTTACACCCCGACATACTCGTCGTACGACTTCATCATCTTGTCGGCGGCGGAGGAGGAGAGGCTCTCTAATCTTGAGAAGAGGCTTGTGCCCAACGTCGAGTTCGACGACCAAGCACTCTACACCTTGGGTTTTGGCACCGACATATACTATATGTTGGGGCACCTTGGATGGGTGCAGTTCTCCAACGGAGTATCGGTGGACACCCATTTGGGGTTCGCCTTGGAAATTTTGATGACTATTGCACCCATCATTGATGATGATGGGGTGCAAAGCTTGTCATTCCGTTTGAAGAGAGTCCAACAAGTGGTTCCCTATGAGCACGTGAGGGAGCTGCTTGGATTCCACAAGGGAGCTCCGGAGAAAGTTGACGTGCCACCCGGCATGTTGGCGGGATTTTGGAATATGATCTCCGGAGAAGCCCATCAACAACGCAATTGCATCCGCAATCCCATTATCCGGATATTTCACTCTTGGATGTGCAAGAGGGTATTGGGGAGGATGAAGGAGACAAAGGTGACCGACACGGAGTTGAATTGGCTATACTCGGCTTTAATTGCCAGGCAGCCAATAGACCCCTCTTACCTCATGATCAACCGTTGGTGTTGTGAAGCAACATCGGGGGCGGGTAATATTGGTTCGGGGTGCTACCTCTCCATGTTGGCCTTCTCCTTGCGGCCGGGGATCGCAAGAAACCCCGACCACCTTTTGCGTGGTACCTCTCTCGGCATTGAGTATTTGCGGCAAGGCAAATACATTAGTGGAGATGAGAGAGGAGGTTATCGGTTGGCCATAGTGAACCTACCCCTTCCGAATGAGAGGCTTAGGCTTTTCACCGAAGGGAGGGAAGATTGGTTGGAAGAGGGACTCCTTGTCCCTGCAAGGAAGAACAAAAGAGGAAGAATCGTAGAGGAGGGAACATCCTCCGCACAAGCGAGTGGAGCACAACCCAATGTGCAACCATTCGGCGGGATCCCTCCTCCGCCAAGTTATTACGGAGGGCCACAAGAGCAAGCATGGGGTGGTGGTGCACCGGTACCCCCACCAAATTATGTTGTGCCCAACGCTAACTTCGCGGAGTCCTACGCTCATCATCCCCAACCACAACAAAGCATGGCCATAATTGGAGGGTATGCTGCAAGAAACGCCCAAAACATCACAGCCATCCAAGCTAACGCAGCTCAACTTGGTGAAGGCAACGCAAATATTGTCTTTGAGCTCGGACGCCTTCACCTCGTGGAGCCAAATCAATTCGTCGGACGGAATGTCCAATCGAATTATGAGCAAGGGTATTATTATCAAGATCATCAACATCAACCACCGGCGGAGGACTAGAAGATTTAGGAACTTTAGTTTTCTTTTCTTTTCTTTTTCTCTGTAATTTTCAGCTTTTGCTTATGTGTGTTTGCGTAGTATTTTCTGTTTTTATTTAAATTTCAGCAAGCATTTTTGTTTATTTTCAGTTTGTACTTCAACTTGATGTCATCATTAATAAAGACACCACCTTGATTATATCATTGGAAAAGTTACAAAATTCGTGCCATGATGATATATGATTATAATTGCAGCTTTGTTCATCTTTGTAATTGATTTATGCATGTTTAAGCTAGTGCTCTCTTAAAAATACAAATCTGAATTCATTTAAATGCTAGCTTAATTTTCAGCGGAGGTTATGATTAAAATAAAGACCCATAGTGTTTTATGTGCTCTCAAGTTATAAGTAGATTAAAGATGTCTTTTATGCTCAAAAATATCGCTAACCTTGTCACAAATATCGCTTGTGTGTTGCTCAACCTATCCAAAGCCTTATATATATTTGAGTGTGTAAACCTTAGTGTACGAGATTTATTTTTGAGTGAGTTATTGCAGGCCATGATTTCTCTGGACCGAGGCTAAGAAGCTGGTCATTCCGTTTTTGCGTATCTATCTTTTTGCTAGCCTTTTATCCGTGCACTGTGTATCCCCGCATCGGAGATCTCACAAACTTCGCCGGATATCCACCCTTAAACCAAATATCATCTTTTGTGATTACCTCCTTGACCACATGTTGACGGTGTATTTTGGTGCACCTAGCATGTTCATTACACTTTGGTTTGGATTTGATTATGGAACTAACCCGCCACTAGGCACACTAATCATATAACAAGTTCATCTTTGTGCATGCATTTGGAAGTGTTGTGTTTATGTAGGAAAACATGGACATAAAGGACGGATTCGCAACAAGTTCAAAGGAGCATTCATGGAGTCTTGTTCGTGTTCATGAGCTTGCTGAAATTACTTACAATGGTGGCGAGGACCGAAGTGCTACGAGGAACACCCCCAGGGATTGAAGCGTAAAAGATCAAACTTCATGCAAAGAGAGCCTCCATCTTGGACGCGAGGATAACAGCATCAAAATCATGCAAGTGGAGGGGGCAAAGTACATAAATGCGCGAGGACCCACGGAGCAAAAAGGGGCGACCGAACTGGGCCGAATTGGGCCTGGGCCGGCCGGCCCAGGCCGGCCGGCCCAGCCCACTTCCGGCACCGGTTCGGTCCCGTTTTCCTTGCCCTCGAAGGATCTTCAACCCTAAAACCCCCGACGCGCCGCCAACACCGGGGGAGAGGAGTCATTCGCACCAGAAGGCCATCCACAAGCTAGAGAGAGAGGAGGAGGATCTCCGGCGGGAGATCAACCACCTCGAAGGAAGCACCCTCTCGTGGAGAAGAAGGAAGACACCGGCGGAAGGGAAACCATGATCAACGGTGCCATGATCAGCACCTTGATGGGGTAATCTTCTCATTCGTCCATGGGTTGTAATCGATCTTGAGATGTAATCGCACTTTGTCGGATTATCTATCTATCATCTTGTGTTGAATATACTTTAATGCTTAAGGCTTGCAACCGTGCCGTAGAGGGAGTACGAGCTCCAATGCTTCCTTGGATCCATTCAATACGCCGTGTCCATCAAAGGTCTAGTCATGAATACCTTCGCGTAGTGACAGTACGAGAGGAGGGAAAGGGCGAAACCGTGGTCACATCCCCGATAGATTAGATTGGTTTTCATTTCTTTAAGCGATTGCATGCTCTAGTATCGTAGACCCGTGGGCGAGTGTCTTCTATCTTGATCGTTTATCATTCTCTCTAGTGTAGTTTAGTTGTTTTTTTAGTATAATAGTAGTTAGGGTTTTAGTAGCTAGTGTGTCGTTGTTGATCGAACGCTTGTAATCCCCTTGCTCCGCGGATTGACAAGAACCTTGGGAATCCCGTGGTGAAAAAGGTGTGGGGTCCGTACGCTTGCGGATCGTAGAGGGATACGTCTTTTATCCGTCAACAAGCCCCTTTTTCTGGCGCCGTTGCCGGGGAGCAAGTTAGTTTACATCGTTTGATTTGCATCTAACTTAGTTTTATATTTTAGTTTATCTTTTATTTGCTATATCTAACATATATTATCCAGAAAAACACTTGTTTTGTTTTTGTTTTTTTTTATCTTATTGTCTAGATGGAGTTCGTTAATCAACCCGTGGAAGAACCGGAGAAATCATTAAGAGATTACGCTAGCCCTCGATGTGAAGACATAAAAATACAAGAGTCGGATTCGAAGCTCGAAGCGACCAAGTATGAAATTAAATCCAAGATCATCAAGATGGTGGCGGAAAACCCATTTGAAGGGATGGTTACGGAGAACCCATATAGACACATAAGGGATTTCACGACAATATGCAACACGGTGCGTCAAGAAGGAGTTCCCGATGAATGGTTCAAATGGAATCTCTTTCCCTACTCACTTGCCGGCAAAGCAAAGACATGGTATTCGGTTGCGTCCTTTGAAGTTGAAGGCAATTGGAACAAGTTGACAAAGAAGTTTTGCGAAAAGTTCTTTCCAATTAGCAAGGTTCAACATCTAAGGAGGCGAGTGATCACTTTCATGCAAGGAGAAGAGGAAGGGATAGACCAAGCCTGGGATAGGTTTAATGAATTAATCGAACAAGGACCAAAACTCGGCTTCACCGGTGACGTACTCTTGCATACATTTTTCTTTTCCCTAACCCCTAGTTGCATGCGACACGTCGAAATGTGTGCGGGTGGGGATCTCATGGAGAAAACACTCACGGAAGCCGCCCAACTTCTACAAAAAGTTAGTAAAGCGGCTGCCATGCGAAGAGATTGGGAAACAAGACTTGCGGAAGAGCCGGAATTCAATTCAAGGAAGAAGAAGCTTGCTGATTTTTCTAAAGAGGCAACCCAGGAAGTCACAAAAGAGGAGCCAATCATGGAAAAGCTTGAACAAGAACACATCAAGTCAAGAACTACACCAAACGTCGACTTCGCCGCACCAAAGAGAAGCATGTCAAGCGCGAAGCCACTAAGGGAGTTCGAACCAATGGATTGGGTTCCTATTGATTACGGAGAAGTATTCGACAAGAGAAGACCGTTCCCCAATCAAAAGGGAATGGCAAGAGCATTGGAAGTGGATTTCCCACCGGAGAAGAAAGCTGAAAATTCATACGACCTCGAAACCACCGGTGAGATTTTTTAGAAGCTCTTTGGAGATGACGTGGTGGATCCGGAACATATTGCCGAGGTGAAGAGAATCATGGGAATCAAGCCCGAAGCATCACCATACGCTCGCCTCGCTGAAATTTACTCGATAGGATCCAAAGAAGAAGAGAAGATGACGCCGCACTTGAGTTGCGAGATCAACGGAGTTCAATGCAAAGCTTTATGCGACATCGGAGCCCAAGTGAGTGTTCTATCTTCTAAAATTTACGATAAAGTTCAATACCACAACCTAGACTTAGCTCCAACATCAACGAAATTAATTATGGGAGATGGTAGAACTATCAAACCTCTAGGTATTGCTTGCAACATGAAAGTAAAAATCTCTAGAAACTACATACCAACCGATTTCTTTGTTATTGATGCTTACCATAGTAATTCTGATCATATAATCTTAGGTAGGACTTTTCTTAAGTTGGTTGATGCCGTGTTAGATGCCGGAGAAGGCAAAGTAACAATGAACCTTAATGGAACAAAGTACACATATAACTTTCTTCGTGCTTCTAAACACCTTACACCTTTTCCTCCCGAAGATGAAGAAGTAGAAGAGATAGATAGTCTTTGTTTTGTTGAAACCCTTAGAGACCCACTGCAAAGAGCAATGGAAAATCAAATTAGCAATCAGCAAGATGAAGAACTAGAAGAAGCAACGAAAGGCTTAGAGCCGCATGATGGTAGTGTGGAGGAAGAGAAGTTCGAAGACATAGGAGAAATCAAACCCGAGGAGCCACAAGTGCCCGAGGTAGACCTTAAACCTTTGCCCAAGGGATTAAAATATGAATTTTTGGGCCCAGACAAAACTTATCCAGTCATTGTGAGCGACGAGTTGAGTCCCGAAGAAAATGAAGCGTTGCTGATTTTATTAAAAAAACATAGGAAGGTGATTGGATATTCAATTAATGATCTCAAAGGTATTAGCCCAGCCTTTTGCACTCATCGTATACCAATGGAAGACCAATGTAAGCCTGTAGTGGACCACCAAAGGAGGCTAACCCATGCCATGCGAGAGGTAGTAAAGAAAGAGGTTATCAAGTTACTTGATCCCGGAATCATCTACCCGGTTCCGCATAGCGAATGGGTGAGCCCGGTACATTGTGTACCGAAGAAAGGAGTACCGAAGAAAGGAGGTTTGACCGTGGTGAAGAATGAGAAGAACGAGTTGATACCGCAAAGAACCGTGACCGGGTGGCGGATGTGTATCGATTACCGTAAGCTTAACAAAGCGACGAAGAAAGATCACTTCCCCCTACCGTTCATAGACGAGATGCTCGAGAGGTTAGCAAACCACGCTTATTTTTGCTTTCTCGACGGATACTCGGGGTTCATGCAAATCCCCATTCACCCGAAGATCAACATAAGACAACATTTACGTGTCCTTACGGAACGTTTGCATATAGGAGGATGCCCTTCGGCCTATGCAACGCTCCGGCCTCTTTTCAACGTTGCATGATGGCCGTGTTTTCGGAATTCATCGAAGAAATTGTTGAAGTGTTTATGGATGATTTTTCCGTTTACGGGAAGACGTTCATGGATTGCTTAGCAAACTTAGAAAAGGTCCTTACAAGGTGTGCGGAGGTAGATTTGGTTTTAAATTGGGAAAAGTGCCACTTCATGGTTAAGCAAGTCATAGTGCTCGGACATGTTATATCCGAGAGAGGAATCGAAGTGGACAAGGCTAAGGTAGAGACGGTTGAGCAACTCCCACCTCCTACGGATATTAAGTCCTTAAGGAGCTTTCTAGGCCATGCCGGATTCTATAGAAGATTTATAAAGGACTTCTCGAAGATCACTAAGCCTTTAACGCACCTTCTTCAAAAGGATGTGGCTTTCGACTTTGATGAGAAGTGTTTAGCGGCATTCCGGACCTTGAAAAATGCGTTGGTGAGTGCTCCCATCATCCAACCTCCGGATTGGAGCCAACCTTTCGAGATCATGTGTGACGCAAGTGACTACGCCGTAGGCGCGGTCTTGGGACAAAGAAAGGAAGGCCGAGTTCACGCCGTTTACTACGCTAGCAAAACTCTTAGTGGGGCACAATTAAATTACGCCACTACGGAAAAAGAGTTGCTAGCGGTAGTATTCGCTTTCAAAAAATTCAGATCTTACATTGTGAACTCGAAGGTCATTGTTTACACCGATCACGCAGCCATCAAGTATCTCCTGGCTAAGAAGGAAGCTAAACCACGTTTGATTCGTTGGATCCTTCTTCTCCAAGAGTTTGATGTTGAAATTCGTGATAAAAAGGGGGTGGAGAATGTTGTGGCCGATCGTTTGTCTAGGATGAATCGTGGACAAGATGATAAAGAGCCCATAGAAGATAAGATGAGAGATGACCACCTCTATAGAGTGCTTGATAAAGATACTTGGATGATCGACATCATTCGAGCAATTCGAAAGATGCCCCTCGATCATCTAGACAAAAACACTCAAAGGAAGATAATCTCTGAAAGTAAGAAATATTTTTGGGATGCACCATACCTCTTCAAACTTGGCAATGATGGAGTGATGAGAAGATGTGTGCCAAGAGAAGAGAGGCTTGAGATTCTAAGGAAGTGCCACTCGGCGGAGTACGGTGGACACTATAGCCATTTTCGAACCGAAGCAAAAGTATGGTCGAGCGGATTCTATTGGCCGGAGATGCATGAAGATACTAAAAGATATGTTGCGTCATGCCCCGAATGCCAAAGAACCGGAAACATCTCTCAAAGAAATTCTATGCCTTTGAAATACAACTTGCAAATCGACATATTCGATGTATGGGGCATAGACTTCATGGGGCCTTTTAAAAACTCATTTGGATTCGAGTATATACTTGTTATGGTTGATTATGTATGGGTAGAGGCTATACCATGTCGTAAAGCTTCCACGGAGGAGTCCATCACTATGATCAAGAACGTGATTTTTCCCCGTTTCGGTACACCGAGAATCTTGATAAGTGATGGAGGAACTCATTTCACCGGGAAGAACTTCAAAAAGAGCTTGTCCAAGTTGGGAATTGAGCATAGGGTCTCCACGTCCTATCACCCACAAACCAACGGACAAGCGGAGACGTCAAATAGGCAATTAAAAAGCATACTTAACAAGACCATTCAGAAGGGAGGCAAGGATTGGTCAAAGAAATTAGACGGAGCTTTATGGGCTTATCGAACGTTGTTTAAAACACCGATAGGTATGACCCCTTATCAATTCATCTATGGAAAAGCTTGCCACCTTCCGGTTGAGTTGGAACATAAAGCCTATTGGGCGATTAAAGAGATGAACCTTGATCTCGATGCCGCGGTGGTGAAACGAAGAATTCAAATAAGCGAGCTAGAGGAGTTGAGGTTGAAAGCATATGAAAACGCAAGCATATACAAGGAGAGAATCAAAAGGTGGTATGATAAAAGATTGAAGAAAAAAGAATTTAAAGAAGGAGATAAGGTCCTCCTCTACAATTCGAGGTTTAAAACCTTCGGAAAGGGGAAATTGCAAAGCAAGTGGGACGGACCTTATGTTGTGCATTCGGTGTTCTCCAACGGAGCGGTAACCATTATGGATATAAACGGCGATCAATTTGTGGTGAATGGTCGGCGGCTTAAGGTTTACTACGAACCCGATGTCGTGCCCCTTCACCATGTTGACGTCTTCACCATGGAGGAAGAGCCCGAACGTCCCGCCTAGGACGAAAAACAAGGCATCAACTTCGTAAATAATTTTTCTTTTAGTTTTACGGAGTTTTTCGCGAAGATTTACCGGGCCAACTTTTTCCCATGGGCTAAGGAAGAAAAAAAATAGGGCGGTGTGCAAAAACCGGACCGGCCCCCCCCCCCCCGAGGGGGTGGGCCGGCCGGCCCAGCGGGACCGGCCCGGAGGGGCCCGACGCCCGATGACGCCGAATTTCGCCCCGAATTGCTCCTTTTTGACTTCCTTGTTTGGTCGGAAAATTTTAAGGGAAGTGTAAAAAAGGAAAATAAGGTTCCCAAGGCTTTTCTCTCAGGACTATTTATTTGGCCGAATTGGGAGCTCGAGAATCAAACCTTTCAAGCAATGTGTTGCACCCTTGTAGCAGCCATTGAGCCTCCAAAAAGCTTAGAGTTGAAGCTAGAAGCCAAGAACCCATCGATGGAGGAGGCGATGCGATGCGAGCTCAAGCTACCCGTCAAGAGGACCGCACGTATCTTTTGCGGAGGACGTGTCCCGACCGGAGCTCTTGCATCTCGCAACCCCGTCGAAGGAGAGAAGGTCCCTACACCCGTCCGAAGGTCGGCACGCCTCCAAGGCATCAAGCGTAAAGATTACAAGGAGGTGTCGCCGGAGCCTAAGGATTATGGGGATAGCGACTACTCCGACGATCGTAGTCCGAGCTCGTGGGCGGCTGCCGGTAGAGATGATGATGATTGGATGAGCAGCCCAATGAAAGGACTCCCGAAGGCCCCAACGGCGACGGCAACGACGGTGGCGAAGGCAACGACAATGGAGGTGGCGACGACGGTGGTGACAACAGTGGAGATTATGGCGACGACGACCCCTTTGGATTGCATCCGGTGTGTTGTCGATTTTGCCGTCAATCCATCGCGGATCTCTACACGTCGGCCGACGAATGTCTCCAAGCCATGGAAGCAATGAAGCAGCGTATGGAGGACTTGGAGCGCGTAGTTGAAGATGACTACAAGTTCCTTAACCGCAACGTGCGCAAACTTTTCGGCATGGTTGGAAACATGAGAGGCAAGTGGTGCAAAACTTGCTTGAAGTACCACTAGATCTAGTTTTCCCCTTAGGATTTTTGTAAGATACGACGAGGACGTCGTATGTTTTAAGTGTGGGGGAGAGCTAGCTTGCTAGCCTTAGCTTTTGAACTTCAAGTTTAGGTTCGGTTTAATCTTCGTGCGAGAGTCTTAGTGTTTTAATGAGTCTTTAGTTTTTGAGTCTGTTTTAAAATTTTTGCAAGTGTCTTAAATTAGTGTTGAGTCAAGAAAACCAAATAAAAAGAGTCTTTATATATATCTTTGTGTTTTATGTATTGTTTATCTTTATTTACTTGTTTGATTAATCTTCGATTCTTGATATATGAACACAAGTATGTGGTTTGAAAAACGTTTACCGTGGTGCTTAGTGGAATCGCTACTACTTAAAGTACCCATACCGCACTTCGATCTTGAGCTTCACATGTTAGTTGTGCTATGGTCGATGCTAAAAATTGGAGGATTTCAGTTCTGAAAATTATTTTAAAACCCTTGTAATAAAGGTTAGCAAAACCTCTTTTTCCAAGTTGAGAGTAAGAAAAAAATTCCTATCCAAAGCCAAGTTTATTTTTTTCGCTCCACCATAAGTGTGATGAGCACGATGAGTTAGGCTAGGACCCTTCTCTCTTGGTGAGTTTTAATTTCGAGCAATGATCATGTCCTTGTGCTTATCTTTTGTTGCTAGCATCGTCATATATTCAGTCCATGACTTTCACAACGAAAGTCATGAGTATCGCTGGATTCCATACCCAACCCTATATATCTCTTTTGTACATCGTATTCCTTGAACACAACCTATTTTCAAAGTTTCGTCTCGTCTCTAGCATGATTTAATTAAAAATTTCAGATTGTATGCATGCAAGGAAAGAGAGAATTGAAAGCTTTGAAAAGTTGTCAAGAGAGAGAAAAATAAAGAGAAAAAGTATGTGTATGGAAAAGAAAGAAAGAAAGAAAAATCATATGTGAATAAAAGAAGAAAAAGAAAAAGAGAGAAAGATGAGTTAGCAATGAAGATATGAGAGGGATGGATCAAGTGAAAGAAAAGAAAAAAAATAAAGTGTAAGGAAGGATGTTACGTTGATTGTGAGACGAAACTTTTACTCTATTTCCAACCATGTGCAATCCGACAACGAGGACATCATTGGTGCCTTGTAGTCACAATTTTCTTTTGCCCTTGCACATGTCCACCATTCTAAATCTTCTCATCCTTGATATCCCTACATATGGTTAATTCTCATGATCATTGGCTTTGAAAGGTAGACAACCATTAGAGGAAGTTCTTAGTTTGACAATATTTGTGTTGATTGCGCTAGCCCCACCATAGCTCCACTTTACATGACATATGAGAGATTAATGGGAGGTGAGAGTTTTATAAAACTTGGTTAGGATAGCCACATCATATGAGTGACTTGAGAGAGCTTGGAGAAAGGTTTTTGTCTAATACTTGTTGCAGGAATTTTTGTTTTGAAAACCATAGAAAACCCTCCGATGGAAGCAAAGGAGTAAGCATGGCTGAAATTGAAGACTTCAAGTGAAGAGTTTGAGTTGTGGGGTAAATCTTGACGTGGTGAAAATTCTAAACGCCCATGTTTATGTTTGATTATCATTACTTTGTGTTTATGTATTAAAGATGAAGGGATTGACTAACTTGTGACTGAGATTAATGATACCCGATTACACACCTTGGACGAAATTTTTATTAGTACTTGCTCGAGGACGAGCAAGAGCTAAGTGTGGGGGAGATGTTGACGGTGTATTTTGGTGCACCTAGCACGTTCATTACACTTTGGTTTGGATTTGATTATGGAACTAACCCGCCACTATGCACACTAATCATATAACAAGTTCATCTTTGTGCATGCATTTGGAAGTGTTGTGTTTATGTAGGAAAACATGGACATAAAGGACCTGGATTCGCAACAAGTTCAAAGGAGCATTCATGGAGTCTTGTTCGTGTTCATGAGCTTGCTGAAATCACTTCCAATGGTGGCGAGGACCGAAGTGCTACGAGGAACACCCCCGGGGATTGAAGCGTAAAAGATCAAACTTCATGCAAAGAGCCTCCATCTTGACGCGAAGATAACAAAGATCAAAAAATCATGCAAGTGGAGGGGGCAAAGTACATAAGTGCATCGAGGACCCACGGGAGCAAAGGGGCGACCGAACCGGGCCGAATTGGGCTTGGGCCTACGGCCGGCGCCGCCCGGCCCAGCCCACTTCCTACGGCACCGGCTCGGTCCCGTTTTCCTTGCCCCTCAAGGATCTTCAACCCTAAAACCCCCGACGCGCCGCCAACACCGAGAGGAGGAGTCATTCGCACCGTAAGGCCATCCACAAGCTAGAGAGAGGAGGAGGAGGATCTCCGGCGGAGATCAACCACCTCGAAGGAAGCACCCTCTCGGGAAAAGAAGGAAGACACCGCGGAAGGAAACCATGATCAACCCGTGCCATGATCAAGACCTTGATGGGGTAATCTTCTTATTCGTCCATGGGTTGTAATCGATCTTTGTGTAATCGCACTTTGGTTCGATTATCTATCTATCATCTTGTGTTGAATATACTTTAATGCTAAGGCTTGCAACCGTGCCGTAGAGGGAGTACGAGCTCCACGTTTCTTGGATCCATTCAATACGCCGTGTCCATCAAAGGTCTAGTCATGAATACCTTCGCGTAGTGGGGACAAAGATTAGAGAGGAGGGAAAGGGCTAAACCGTGGTCACATCCCCGATAGATTAGATTGGTTTTCATGTCTTTAAGCGATTGCATGCTCTAGTACGTAGGACCCGTGGGCGAGTGCTCCACCTTGATCGTTTATCATTCTCTCTAGTGTAGTTTAGCTGTTTTCAGCAGCACAGTGGTTAGGGTTTTAGTAGCTAGTGTGTCGTTGTTGATCGAACGCTTGTAATCCCCTTGCTCCGCGGATTGACAAGAACCTTGGGAATCCCGTGGTGAAAAAGGTGTGGGGTCCGTACGCTTGTGGATCGTAGAGGGATACGTCTTTTATCCGTCAACACTATCCCAGGCTTGGTCTATCCCTTCCTCTTTCTCCTTGCATGAAAGTGATCACTTGCCTCTTAGATGTTGAACCTTGCTAATTGGAAAGAACTTCGCAAAACTTCTTTGTCAACTTGTTCCAATTGCCTTCAACTTCAAAGGACGCAACCGAATACCATGTCTTTGCTTTGCCGGCAAGTGAGTAGGAAAGAGATTCCATTTGAACCATTCATCGTGAACTCCTTCTTGACGCACCGTGTTACATATTGTCGGAAACTTCGTGTCTATATGGGTTCTCCGTAACCATCCCTTCAAATGGGTTTTCCGCCACCATCTTGATGATCTTGGATTTAATTTCATACTTGGTCGCTTCGAGCTTCGAATCCGACTTCCTTGTACTTTTATGTCTTCACATCGAGGGCTAGCGTAGTCCTCGAATGATTTCTCCGTTCTTCCACTAAGTTGATTAACAAACTCCATCTAGACAATAAGATAAAAACAAAACAAAACGAAACAAGTGTTTTTCTAGATAATATATGTTAGATATAGCAAATAAAAGATAAACTAAAATATAAAACAAGTTAGATGCAAATCAAACGATGTAAACTAACTTGCTCCCTACAACGGCGCCGTAAAAAGGGGCTTGTTGACGGATAAGACGTATCCCTCTACGATCCGCAAGCGTACTCTGACCCACACCTTTTTTCACCACGGGATTCCCAAGGTTCTTGTCATCCGCGGAGCAAGGGGATTACAAGCGTTCGATCAACAACGACACACTAGCTACTAAAACCCTAACTACTATTATACTAGAAAACAACTAAACTACACTAGAGAGAATGATAAACGATCAAGGTAGAAGACACTCGCCCACGGGTCTACGATACTAGAGCATGCAATCGCTTAAAGACATGAAAACCACGTAATCTATCGTGATGTGACCACGGTTTCGCCCTTTCCCTCCTCTCGTACTCACTATGCGAAGGTATTCATGACTAGACCTTTGATGGACACGGCGATTGAATGGATCCAAGGAAGCATTGCTCGTACTCCCTCTACGGCACCTAAGCAAGCCTTAAGCATTAAAGTATATTCAACACAAGATGATAGATAGATAATCCGACAAAGTGCGATTACATCTCAAGATCGATTACAACCCATGGACGAATGAGAAGATTACCCCATCAAGGTGCCGATCATGGCACCGTTGATCATGGTTTCCTCTTCCGCCGTGTCTTCCTTCTTCTCCACGAGAGGGTGCTTCCTTCGAGGTGGTTGATCTCCCGCCGGAGATCCTCCTCCTCTCTCTCTAGCTTGTGGATGGCCTTCGGTGCGAATGACTCCTCTCCTCGGTGTTGGCGGCGCCTCGGGGGTTTTAGGTCGAAGATCCTTCGAGGGCAAGGAAAACGGGACCGAACCTATACGGAAATGGCCGGGGCCGCCGCCCAGCTCCACCCGCCCCGCCTTGGCCGCCCTTTTTGCTCCGTGGGTCCTCGTGCACTTATGTACTTTGCCCCTCCACTTGCATGATTTTGATGCTGGTATCCTCGCGTCCAAGATGGAGGCCTTCTTGCATGAAGTTTGATCTTTACGTTCAATCCCCCTAGGGTGTTCCTCGTAGCACTTCGGTCCTCACCACCATCGGAAGTGATTTCAGCAAGCTCATGAACATGAACAAGACTCCATGAATGCTCCTTTGAACTTGTTGCGAATCCGTCCTTTATGTCCATGTTTTCCTACATAAACACAACACTTCAAATGCATGCACAAAGATGAACTTGTTATATGATTAGTGTGCCTATGGCGGGTTAGTTCCATAATCAAATCCAAACCAAAGTGTAATGAACATGCTAGGTGCACCAAACACACCGTCAACAACCGTCAAGTGCCTCGAGCCGGCGGTCGAGCCGAGCGCCGCGACTCGAGGCGGAGAGGAAGCAAGTCGAAGGTGAGCCGCCGGCTTGACTCTTGTTTGGTTGGTTTTCTCGTTTGGGAATTCACACTCCTTTTTCTCGATTTCTTTCTTGTCTTGGTGACTCCGTGCTTGCGCACCGCCTCCGGGCATGCAACAGAGCCGGCCGAGGCACCGTAAAGCTTCCTATAACCTCCGAAGGTGAGCCGTAGGAGTCGCGGGTGCGGCCCTCGAGACCTCGCCAAGCCGTGGAGGAGGCGGGCACGTGCCGCGCCCGCCGGCCGCCCGCCCGCGCGCCCCTCGCGGCCACGCCGGCCACAGCGGATGCGCCGAGCGCCGCGTCTGGCGGCCCGTAAGGCTCCCTGGAGTGGTACGATCCCACTCACGAGGTCAACTTCGAGGGGTTCATGTCGTCGGTTTCTCTCCAAATTGGACTCAACTCCTTGTCTTGCAAGATTCAGCACTTTTCTCCGGTCGGGCCCCGGAGGTCTGTCATCTTCTCGGATCAAGTCCCCGGCTTCTTGGAGTTAATTTTGCTTCATTGCCCGACTTGTTCAGGACTTCAAGGTCTTATCATGAGGTGCTTGATGAACTTATCCCGAAAGTCTTGCATTCAACACTAAAACCCTGCATAAACATTAAACTCCAAAACCGACATGCACACGTGAACTTGTTATACCACGGGGGTTAGTACCAATGGATAAGGTATAAAACTCACGCCAACACCGAAGGTAAACTCATGGCTAGGTTGACGGATTTTCACCGTCAACAGCGGCGTGGGCTATCTCTGGCTCGCGCGCTCCTTCCTCTAGGCCGCCTGCGCCCTGTTCGAATCGTTGCTCGGGGTTGAAGTAGAAAACAAACTTAGCGCGTGTGAGTTGTTTTATTTCTGCGCGAAAATGGGACCATTTTGGGGGGGGGGGGGGTGCCCCCCGCAGTAGCCCCCGAGGGTAACTTGGGTTTCAGAGGAAAGCCGAGTTGCCCTTTTCATTAGACTTGAGGCGTTTACATAGTTGTCACCAACTGGGGCGTTGGACTTATGATTTTTACAACAAAAATACTTGGAAATCCTAGCTAGGGGTAGAAGCGACGTAGCTGTTGGATGTTCCAAGTGTTGGTGAGCTCTTCACCGTCCTCGTTGGCCAGCTTGTACGTGCCGGGCTTGAGTACCTTCACCACGACGTAGGGTCCCTCCCATGGGGGCGATAGCTTGTGGCGCCCTCGGTTGTCTTGGCGTAGCCTTAGGACCAAATCCCCCTCGCTGAAGTCCCGTCGACGTATCTTGCGTGCCTGGTAGCGCCTTAGGGACTGTTGATACCATGCGGAATGCATCAAGGCCACGAGGCGTGCCTCGTCCAGCTGATCCAGCGAGTCCTCGCGGGCTCGCTGGTTGGCATCCTCATCATAGCCTCGAACCCTGAGTGATCCGTATTCTAAGTCCGTGGGGAGGACGGCCTCTGTTGACGGTGTATTTTGGTGCACCTAGCATGTGCATTACACTTTGGTTTGGATTTGATTATGGAACTAACCCGCCACTAGGCACACTAATCATATAACAAGTTCATCTTTGTGCATGCATTTGGAAGTGTTGTGTTTATGTAGGAAAACATGGACATAAAGGACGGATTCGCAATAAGTTCAAAGGAGCATTCATGGAGTCTTGTTCGTGTTCATGAGCTTGCTGAAATCACTTCCAATGGTGGTGAGGACCGAAGTGCTACGAGGAACACCCCCGAGGATTGAAGCGTAAAAGATCAAACTTCATGCAAAGAGAGCCTCCATCTTGGACGCGAGGATAACAACATCAAAATCATGCAAGTGGAGGGGGCAAAGTACATAAGTGCACGAGGACCCACGGAGCAAAAAGGGGCGACCGAACTGGGCCGAATTGGGCACGGGCGGCCGGCCCCGGCCGGCCGGCCCAGCCCACTTCCGGCACCGGTTCGGTCCCGTTTTCCTTGCCCTTGAAGGATCTTCGACCCTAAAACCCCCGACGCGCCGCCAACACCAGAAAGAGGAGTTATTCGCACCAGAAGGCCATCCACAAGCTAGAGAGAGAGGAGGAGGATCTCCGGCGGGAGATCAACCACCTCGAAGGAAGCACCCTCTCGTGGAGAAGAAGGAAGACACCGGCGGAAGGGAAACCATGATCAACGGTGCCATGATCAGCACCTTGATGGGGTAATCTTCTCATTCGTCCATGGGTTGTAATCGATCTTGAGATGTAATCGCACTTTGTCCGATTATCTATCTATCATCTTGTGTTGAATATACTTTAATGCTTAAGGCTTGCAACCATGCCGTAGAGGGAGTACGAGCTCCAATGCTTCCTTGGATCCATTCAATACGCCGTGTCCATCAAAGGTCTAGTCATGAATACCTTCGCGTAGTGACAGTACGAGAGGAGGGAAAGGGCGAAACCGTGGTCACATCCCCGATAGATTAGATTGGTTTTTATGTCTTTACGCGATTGCATGCTCTAGTATCGTAGACCCGTGGGCGAGTGTCTTCTATCTTGATCGTTTATCATTCTCTCTAGTCTAGTTTAGTTGTTTTCTAGTATAATAGTAGTTAGGGTTTTAGAAGCTAGTGTGTCGTTGTTGATCGAACGCTTGTAATCCCCTTGCTCCGCGGATTGACAAGAACCTTGGGAATCCCGTGGTGAAAAAGGTGTGGGGTCCGTACGCTTGCGGATCGTAGAGGGATACGTCTTTTATCCGTCAACAAGCCCCTTTTTCTGGCGCCGTTCTTGGGGAGCAAGTTAGTTTACATCGTTTGATTTGCATCTAACTTAGTTTTATATTTAGTTTATCTTTTGTTTGCTATATCTAACATATATTATCCAGAAAAACACTTGTTTTGTTTTTGTTTTTGTTTTTATCTTATTGTCTAGATGGAGTTCGTTAATCAACCCGTGGAAGAACCGGAGAAATCATTAAGGGATTACGCTAGCCCTCTATGTGAAGACATAAAAGTACAAGAGTCGGATTCGAAGCTCGAAGCGACCAAGTATGAAATTAAATCCAAGATCATCAAGATGGTGGCGGAAAACCCATTTGAAGGGATGGTTACGGAGAACCCATATAGACACATAAGGGATTTCACGACAATATGCAACACGGTGCGTCAAGAAGGAGTTCCCGATGAATGGTTCAAATGGAATCTCTTTCCCTACTCACTTGCCGGCAAAGCAAAGACATGGTATTCGGTTGCGTCCTTTGAAGTTGAAGGCAATTGGAACAAGTTGACAAAGAAGTTTTGTGAGAAGTTCTTTCCAATTAGTAAGGTTCAACATCTAAGGAGGCAAGTGATCACTTTCATGCAAGGAGAAGAGGAAGGGATAGACCAAGCCTGGGATAGGTTTAATGAATTAATCGAACAAGGACCAAAACTCGGCTTCACCGGTGACGTACTCTTGCATACATTTTTCTTTTCCCTAACCCCTAGTTGCATGCGACACGTCGAAATGTGTGCGGTGGGGATCTCATGGAGAAAACACTCACGGAAGCCGCCCAACTTCTACAAAAAGTTAGTAAAGCGGCTGCCATGCGAAGAGATTGGGAAACAAGACTTGCGGAAGAGCCGGAATTCAATTCAAGGAAGAAGAAGCTTGCTGATTTTTCTAAAGAGGCAACCCCGGAAGTCACAAAAGAGGAGCCAATCATGGAAAAGCTTGAACAAGAACACATCAAGTCAAGAACTACACCAAACGTCGACTTCGCCGCACCAAAGAGAAGCATGTCAAGCGCGAAGCCACTAAGGGAGTTCGAACCAATGGATTGGGTTCCTATTGATTACGGAGAAGTATTCGACAAGAGAAGACCGTTCCCCAATCAAAAGGGAATGGCAAGAGCATTGGAAGTGGATTTCCCACCGGAGAAGAAAGCTGAAAATTCATACGACCTCGAAACCACCAAGTGAGATTTTTGAGAAGCTCTTTGGAGATGACGTGGTGGATCCGGAACATATTGCCGAGGTGAAGAGAATCATGGGAATCAAGCCCGAAGCATCACCATACGCTCGCCTCGCTGAAATTTACTCGATAGGATCCGAAGAAGAAGAGAAGATGACGCCGCACTTGAGTTGCGAGATCAACGGAGTTCAATGCAAAGCTTTATGCGACATCGGAGCCCAAGTGAGTGTTCTATCTTCTAAAATTTACGATAAAGTTCAATACCACAACCTAGACTTAGCTCCAACATCAACGAAATTAATTATGGGAGATGGTAGAACTATCAAACCTCTAGGTATTGCTTGCAACATGAAAGTAAAAATCTCTAGAAACTACATACCAACCGATTTCTTTGTTATTGATGCTTACCATAGTAATTCTGATCATATAATCTTAGGTAGGACTTTTCTTAAGTTGGTTGATGCCGTGTTAGATGCCGGAGAAGGCAAAGTAACAATGAACCTTAATGGAACAAAGTACACATATAACTTTCTTCGTGCTTCTAAACACCTTACACCTTTTCCTCCCGACAATGAAGAAGTAGAAGAGATAGATAGTCTTTGTTTTGTTGAAACCTTTAGAGACCCGCTGCAAAGAGCGATGGAAAATCAAATTAGTAATCAACAAGATGGAGAACTAGAGGAAGCGACAAAAGGCTTAGAGCCGCATGATGGTAGTGTGGAGGAAGAGAAGTTCGAAGACATAGGAGAAATCAAACCTGAGGAGCCACAAGTGCCCGAGGTAGACCTTAAACCTTTGCCCAAGGGATTAAAATATGAATTTTTGGGCCCAGACAAAACTTATCCAGACATTGTGAGCGACGAGTTGAGTCCCGAAGAAAATGAAGCGTTGCTGATTTTATTAAAAAAACATAGGAAGGTGATTGGATATTCAATTAATGATCTCAAAGGTATTAGCCCAGCCTTTTGCACTCATCGTATACCAATGGAAGACCAATGTAAGCCTGTAGTGGACCATCAAAGGAGGCTAACCCATGCCATGCGAGAGGTAGTAAAGAAAGAGGTTATCAAGTTACTTGATGCCGGAATCATCTACCCGGTTCCGCATAGCGAATGGGTGAGCCCGGTACATTGTGTACCAAAGAAAGGAGGTTTGACCGTGGTGAAGAATGAGAAGAACGAATTGATACCGCAAAGAACCGTGACCGGGTGGTGGATGTGTATCGATTACCGTAAGCTTAACAAAGCGACGAAGAAAGATCACTTCCCCCTACCGTTCATAGACGAGATGCTCGAGAGGTTAGCAAACCATGCTTATTTTTGCTTTCTCGATGGATACTCGGGGTTCATGCAAATTCCTATTCACCCGGAAGATCAACATAAGACAACGTTTACGTGTCCTTACGGAACGTTTGCATATAGGAGGATGCCCTTCGGCCTATGCAACGCTCCGGCCTCTTTTCAACGTTGCATGATGGCCGTGTTTTCGGAATTCATCGAAGAAATTGTTGAAGTGTTTATGGATGATTTTTCCGTTTACGGGAAGACGTTCATGGATTGCTTAGCAAACTTAGAAAAGGTCCTTACAAGGTGTGCGGAGGTAGATTTGGTTCTAAATTGGGAAAAGTGCCACTTCATGGTTAAGCAAGGCATAGTGCTTGGACATGTTATATCCGAGAGAGGAATCGAAGTGGACAAGGCTAAGGTAGAGACGGTTGAGCAACTCCCACCTCCTACGGATGTCAAGTCCTTAAGGAGCTTTCTAGGCCATGCCGGATTCTATAGAAGATTTATAAAGGACTTCTCGAAGATCACTAAGCCTTTAACGCACCTTCTTCAAAAGGATGTGGCTTTCGACTTTGATGAGAAGTGTCTAGCGGCATTCCGGACCTTGAAAAATGAGTTGGTGAGTGCTCCCATCATCCAACCTCCGGATTGGAGCCAACCTTTCGAGATCATGTGTGACGCAAGTGACTACGCCGTAGGCGCGGTCTTGGGTCAAAGAAAGGAAGGCCGAGTTCACGCCGTTTACTACGCTAGCAAAACTCTTAGTGGGGCACAACTAAATTACGCCACTACGGAAAAAGAGTTGCTAGCGGTGGTATTCGCTTTCGAAAAATTCAGATCTTACATTGTGAACTCGAAAGTCATTGTTTACACCGATCACTCAGCCATCAAGTATCTCTTGGCTAAGAAGGAAGCTAAACCACGTTTGATTCGTTGGATCCTTCTTCTCCAAGAGTTTGATGTTGAAATTCGTGATAAAAAGGGGGTGGAGAATGTTGTGGCAGATCATTTGTCTAGGATGAATCGTGGACAAGATGATAAAGAGCCCATAGAAGATAAGATGAGAGATGACCACCTCTATACAGTGCTTGATAAAGACACTTGGATGATCGACATCATTCGAGCAATTCGAAAGATGCCCCTCGATCATCTTGATAAAAACACTCAAAGGAAGATAATCTCTGAAAGTAAGAAATATTTTTGGGATGCACCATACCTCTTCAAACTTGGCAATGATGGAGTGATGAGAAGATGTGTGCCAAGAGAAGAGAGGGTTGAGATTCTAAGTAAGTGCCACTCGGCGGAATACGGTGGACACTATAGCCATTTTCGAACCGAAGCAAAAGTATGGTCGAGCGGATTCTATTGGCCGGAGATGCATGAAGATACTAAAAGATATGTTGTGTCATGCCCCGAATGCCAAAGAACCGGAAACATCTCTCAAAGAAATTCTATGCCTTTGAAATACAACTTGCAAATCGACATATTCGATGTATGGGGCATAGACTTCATGGGGCCGTTTAAAAACTCATTTGGATTCGAGTATATACTTGTTATGGTTGATTATGTATCCAAGTGGGTAGAGGCTATACCATTGTTGACGGTTAATAATTGTATCAAAGTTCGTTCGTGACTCGCAAGCGTACAAGTCTCCCGTCGTAGTCAAGGGACCCTTCTTCCCTTGAGTGGTGAACCCAAGGTATCGAATCCGTGGAACAAATGTGTGACGCAAGAGTTGATCTAGTAAAGCCAAGTAACTTCAATCTTTGGTAAAAGAGAAACCCTAATGCATATAGATAAGAGCACAAAACAAAGATAAATCTAATCTACTAAAGACCGGAGAAAACAAAGTAAGATTGGGTAGATAAACCGATCTAGAGGGATCGGGGTAAGCCTTTTGTTGAAGTTCCAAGCAAGAGAAGAAGTAGCAAATCGAATCTTAATAGAAGCCTCTTTAAATCGTGGTTTCCCGTCCAAATCCGAAAACATCCGCCTTTCGAGACCCCCGTTCGTCACAACGTATCCCTATTCATGCGGGGAGCTTAGGGGCGAGTCAAAAGACAAGTCGAGATTCTTTCGGAAGATCCGGCGTGTACCTCTAGCCACCGTGGCTACAAGAACACCCTATGTAATCTATCGCGCAAATAGAATTGGAATAAGCAAAGCCGATCGAAAAACGAAATCTTCGAGGAAACACTTGATCGCTAAGAAAAGATTCAACTTGATAATTCAACTATGACAATGATACATACACAAGATCACCACCGGGATCCTTCCTTGATCTTGCTTCTAGCTCCGGAACTCCGACGTGGTCTTCCATGCAAGGTTCCCACGTCGGCTAGGGAAACCCTAGTCAACTAGCTCGACCCTCTCCTCTCCGACATGGTGTCCCTCTCTTCTCTCGCTTCTCGGCGGCCGAAGACGAAATCTTCTCTCGCGTGGCTCTCGGTCGGGGGACTATAAATAGCCCGATTGGCGGCTAGGGCAAAGGAGGACGGATTTGGGCCCAAAATGGGCTCGGGCCGACCGGGCCCGGGCCGGCCGCCCGGGCCCATTTAGGCCCGGCCCGTGGGCTCCTTCGCCCGAGGTCGGTTCCCTTGCTTCCCGGATGTTTCCCCCTTCGCATGTAGGTCCATGTCGTCGGTTTCTCTCCGAATTGGACTCAACTCCTTGTCTTGCAAGATTCAGCACTTTTCTGGTCAGGTCCCTGGAGTATGTCGTCTTCTCGGATCAAGTCCCCGGCTTCTTGGAGTTAATTTTGCTTCATTGCATGACTTGTTCAGGGCTTCAAGGTCTTGTCATGAGGTGCTTGATGAACTAATCCCGAAAGTCTTGCATTCAACACTAAATCCCTGCATAAACATCAAACTCCAAAACCGACATGCACACGTGAACTTGTTATACCACGGGGGTTAGTACCAATGGATAAGGTATAAAACTCATGCCAACACCGAAGGTAAACTCATGGCTAGGTTGACGGATTTTCACCGTCAACATCTCCCCCATGCTTAAACCTTGCTCGTCCTCGAGTAAGCCTTCGATGGATATCATCATTGCCAAACAATGTTTAAACTTTGCACTTGATCACACATGAGAAAACATAATGCTCTCAAAATTTTAATTCATTAAAGTTCCATAATGTACTAGCCTTCATCTCTACGGAGGGTAGATTCTTTTTAAGCTCATCCCACAAGTATTAACATGCTCACAAAGTTTTAAATAGATCTCAGAATTTTTGAAATGAAGATCGAGATAAAGAAAAACTAAACCAAATTCACAAATTTAAATCATCTCGTGTATTGCTCATAAACTCTCATCTCACTTGTCTCTCAAGCCTATATATTCTACTCCTTTCCCTCTCATATATATGTGGTAGGCTTTTATATGGAGCTTTGGGAAAGTTTAGTCCTAACAAGATTTTATAAATGAGGTGTTGTCAAAACAAGACAAGCTTCTCATGGTCTTACCGAGACTCGTCAAAAAGGTCATTGGAAAATAATGTTAAATCAAGGAGGGGAAAGAGAAAAATACACACACTTTAGATAAGTGGACATGTGCAAATGGCAAAGAGTGATCCCGAGGCACAAAGAAAGTCCTCGTTATCGGATTGCACATGGTTGGAAAATGAGAATGGATCTTTTTTAACTTGAAGCCTTGAATGCACTCTTAGAGAACCGGGGAGTTCACTTTACGCACATATATTTTTTCTCTTTCTCATATTTCTCATTCTTTCTTTCTTTCTTTCATTATATAATTTTTTCTTTCTGCACCTTGGAAGTCACGTATATCGCCGAATTTTTTCTTTCATCATTATATTATATTTTTTTTAAAATACTCCCTTTTGAACTCTAAGACTGCACCGTACCTACCTCCTCCCCCATGCTTAGACGTTGCTCGTCCTCGAGCAAAGAGGCGAAAAATAAGGTAGGTACCGGAATATTTTTCCTAGGAGAGATACTTGAAATCTTCAACGTTGGCACCGTCTTGCGATCTTCCTTGAATTGATGATCCATTCTCAACAATAGGTTGTGGTCAAGGAGGTAATCACAAAAAGATGATATTTGGTTTAAGGGTGGACATCCGGCGAAGTTTGTGAGATCACCGATGCGGGGATACACAATGCACAGATAAAAGGCTAGCAAAAAGATAGATACGCAAAAACGGAATGACCAGCTTCTTAGTCTCGGGCCAGAGAAATCATGGCCTGCAATAACGCACTCAAAAATAAATCTTGTACACTAAGGTTTATGCACTCAAATATATATAAGGCTTTGGATAGGTTGAGCAACACACAAGTGATATTTGTGACAAGGTTAGCAATATTTTTGAGCATAAAAGACATCTTTAATCTATTCATAACTTGAGAGCACATAAAACACTATGGGTCTTTATTTTAATCATAACCTCCGCTGAAAATTAAGCTAGTATTTAAATAAATTCAGATCTGTATTTTTAAGAGAGCACTAGCTTAAACATGCATAAATCAACTACAAAGATGAACAAAGCTGCAATTTTAATCATATATCATCATGGCACGAATTTTGTAACTTTTCCAATGATAAAATCAAGGTGGTGTCTTTATTAATGGTGACATCAAGTTGAAATACAATCTGAAAATAAACTAACATGCTTGCTGAAATTTAAATAAAAACAGAAAATACTACGCAAACACACATAAGCAAAAGCTGAAAATTACAGAGAAAAAGAAAAGAAAAGAAAACTAAATTTCCTAAATCTTCTAGTCCTCCACCGGTGGTTGATGTTGATAGTCTTGATAATAATACCCTTGCTCATAATATGGTTGGACGCTTCCTCCGACGAATTGATTTGGCTCCACAAGGTGAAGGCGTCCAAGTTCAAAGGCAATATTTGCGTTCCCTTCACCGAGTTGAGCTGCGTTAGATTGGATGGCTGCGATGTTTTGAGCATTTCTTGCAGCATACCCTCCAATAATGGCCATGCTTTGTTGTGGTTGGGGATGATGAGCGTAGGACTCCGCGAAGTTAGCGTTGGGCACAACATAATTTTGTGGGGGTACCGGTGCACCACCCCCCCATGCTTGCTCTTATGGCCCTCCGTAATAACTTGGCGGAGGAGGGACCCCGCCGATTGGTTGCACATTGGGTTGTGCTCCACTCGCTTGTACGGAGGATGTTCCCTCCTCTACGATTCTTCCTCTTTTGTTCTTCCTTGCAGGGACAAGTAGTCCCTCTTCCAACCAATCTTCCCTCCCTTCGGTGAAAAGCCTAAGCCTCTCATTCGGAAGGGGTAGGTTCACTATGGCCAACCGATAACCTCCTCTCTCATCTCCACTAATGTATTTGCCTTGCCGCAAATACTCAAAACCGAGAGAGGTACCACACAAAAGGTGAGCGGGGTTTCTGGCGATCCCCCGGTCGCAAGGAAAAGGCCAACATGGAGAGGTAACACCCCGAACCAATATTACCCGCCCCCGATGTTGCTTCACAACACCAACGGTTGATCATGAGGTAAGAGGGGTCTATTGGCTGCCTGGCAATTAAAGCCGAGTATAGCCAATTCAACTCCGTGTCGGTCACCTTTGTTTCCTTCATCCTCCCCAATATCCTCTTGCACATCCAAGAGTGAAATATCCGGATAATGGGGTTGCGGATGCAATTGCGTTGTTGATGGGCTTCTCCGGAGATCATGTTCCAAAATCCCGCCAACATGCCGGGTGGCACGTCAACTTTCTCCGGAGCTCCCTTGTGGAATCCAAGCAGCTCCCTAACGTGCTCGTAGGGAACCTCTTGTTGGACTCCCTCCAAACGGAATGACAAGCTTTGCACCCCATCATCATCAACGATGGGTGCAATAGTCATTAAAATTTCCAAGGCGAACCCCAAATGGGTGTCCACCGATACTCCGTTGGAGAACTGCACCCATCCGAGGTGCCCCAACATATAGTATATGTCGGTGCAAAAACCCAAGGTGTAGAGTGCTTGGTCGTCGAACTCGACGTTGGGCACAAGCCTCTTCTCAAGATTAGAGAGCCTCTCCTCCTCCTCCGCCGACAAGATGATGAAGCCGTACGAAGATTGTGTCGGGGTGTAAGGAGGTGGTGCGGTTGAGCGAGTCGATCGTCGTAGTGGCGCGGGCTGCTCCTCCGTGTGCCCACGAGGTTCGGTGAACCTCATGGAAGTGCTTCTTGCAGCCCTCATACCACCAAGGAGGAGAGCATCGTTCCTCCTCGGTGGCGCCGTATCCGTCTCTATGCTCCGGGGAGACTCGGAAACCGAGTGCCTTCTCGAAGACGTGGTTGATGACGGCTTGGATGACGACGAACTCTTCTTCTTGGAGAAGGGACTTGTGGTCTTCTTCCACATGGTTGCTGCACTCTTTCTTCAACTAAAATTCCGGGTTGCAACCGGTAAACTAGGCACTTAAACTCTTTGATTCGGATGTGGACTTTGAGTGGATTAAGGATGTGGATTTTTTTTCTTGAGTCATCAAGCTTGGGAAGGTTGGCTATGTCTACGGAGGTTTTGAGCACACAAACTTGAACACACAAACAAAGGAAGGAGACGGAAGCTTGCTCGCGAAAACGGGAGCCGGGGGGGCTCCTTATGTAGGTGAGGCCGGCCTCGGTGCTCTTCCCCGCCTCGTCTTTCTTCCAGCACGATCATTTCACCTCTGCAACTTTCCTGCCCGCGTGCTCCACGAGTTGCACCGCCCAAACGCTCTCGTCCACTCCTTTTATTGGTCCTTCCACTTGATGCTTCATGTTTTGGGTTATGTCCATACTCCCTAGCTCCACTTGCTTCACATGCCACCATGAAATTCCTACAAAGTTGATGCTTGCTGCCCACCATGCTTGTCCTTTGCATGTGGAATTGGTGAAAGTTGAAGAAAGGGAATCCAATGGTGCATGCATTCAAACTAGATTGCCTCCATTAAGGTGTGTTTAAGGTTAAGCACTCCTCTAATTCGAAATTTAAAATATTTTTCAGAGCCATGCAAGAGCTCGAACATAATTTTAGAGAAGTTTTTAAACCATTAAAAACAAATGCAAGTCGAAAATATTTTCTTTTTACGTCGATTTCGGTCTCACCGGTATAGTTTGCCTTCATTGGTTGAGAGCGGACATTTTCCCGGCTTGATCATGGGGGCATAGGTTTAGGTTCTAATTTTGGCTAAATAAGAAAGATTTTGAATAAAACAAAATTAGAATAGGCTTAGAAAAATTCTAATCCTAGAGAAACCAAGGATAAAGATTTTTAAAACCAACCAAAAGCTTTGATTTCTAAGTTCACTCGAGTCCTACCACGTGCTGAATTTTATTAACACTTGAATATAAATCGTGGCTCTACTCGTGTGGTTTTAGCATGAAAAATAAGTCAACCTCAGCACCATAATGGGGGTGAAAGGTTGAGCTAAGGTTCTGAAATTATTTGGTTGAGGGTTTCTCGAAAAGAAAAGAATCAAACAAGCACATAGGAGGGTTCATGCAAAGGGTTTATGATAAAGCAAACATTCAATCAAGAATTATGTCTCTAATATTGTTCAACCACTTCTAAGTCTAATGTCTTTGCGTAATAAAACTCAAAACTAAATTATTAAAAAAGACTCGAAAAAACCTCGGAATCGGTTGTCCTCCCGGTAGCTTATTCTTGACTCGACGAAACGGGTTGCCTCCCGCCTAGCGCTTCGTTTATAGTCCATGGCTAGACTTCTTCACTTGATTACTCCGGATCAACGCTCTTTGCGGGCGTTGCAATCTTGGGTACCCATTTTGGCTTAGTCAATTTTTTTGGTCTTCACAGGCTGGCTTTGTCCTTGGTCTTGACGGATGCAACAACTTCCTTGTGGCTCGGCATCTCGAACTCCGGTCCTTCGGTCGTGATCTTCATGGTCTCTAATGTGATCCTTCATCTCTCCCGAATGAGCTTGAGTAGCCTTCGCCGTCTTGGGACCTTGGAGTTGTCTCGGATATTCTTCTTCGTTACCCATCGGGCGCCCGGCAAGTTGTCCCACTTGCGTCTAGCATCTTCATCACGATGAACACTTCACGTATAGAGCTTCCGACCTCCGTCACCTTGCCATCTAAATTCTTCAATATTTTCTCCATAGCCTCGAACTTAGTGACGGCGTCCTTGGACATGGTCGTACTCCACACACTCCTTGCATGAGGATCTTGCTTCGGCGGCCTTTAGGTGTTGAGCTTCTTTCTCCATCTCCATCTTCTCCATCCTCCTCTTAATTAAACCGATATGCCACTCAAGGAATCCGACTCGTATGCATTCAGCTCTCGCAATCGTCATGCGGATAGTTGAGACTTTGATCTTGAACGGCCTCCCGGCGTCTTGAAGGTTTATGATAGGTAGATCAACGATGTCCGGGGTGCGCGGCGCTCCGGTGGTTGAGGTTGATCTTCCTTTGGACTTGGAGGTGGTGATTCCCTTGGAGATTTCGACGGTCCTTCGACTTCAACTTTTGAATCTAGGGTTTCCACCCCTTTAGCTTGTGTTGCATGTCACCTTTGCCTGTAAAGTTTTCCTGGATCATCCACAAAAAAGTTTGGGTTTCTTGGAGAGGTAGCCAACCATCTCCGGTTAGGGTTAGCAATAAGCAAAGTATGCAAAAAAACTAGAAAACAAAACAAATCTATAAAGACTAGAGTTAGACAAACTAGATTAGATGTATTTTGAGGATGATCAAAATTTAGTAGATGCAAAAATAAAACAAAATCAGTACTGAAAATTACAAAAAAAAGCAATAAAAAATCAAATCTTGATCACTTGTTCCCCGGCAACAGCGCCAAAAAAAGGGGCTTGTTGACGGTTAATAATTGTATCAAAGTTCGTTCGTGACTCGCAAGCGTACAAGTCTCCCGTCGTAGTCAAGGGACCCTTCTTCCCTCGAGTGGTGAACCCAAGGTATCGAATCCGTGGAACAAATGTGTGACGCAAGAGTTGATCTAGTAAAGCCAAGTAACTTCAATCTTTGGTAAAAGAGAAACCCTAATGCATCTAGATAAGAGCACAAAACAAAGATAAATCTAATCTACTAAAGACCGGAGAAAACAAAGTAAGATTGGGTAGATAAACCGATCTAGAGGGATCGGGGTAAGCCTTTTGTTGAAGTTCCAAGCAAGAGAAGAAGTAGCAAATCGAATCTTAATAGAAGCCTCTTTAAATCGTGGTTTCCCGTCCAAATCCGAAAACATCCGCCTTTCGAGACCCCCGTTCGTCACAACGTATCCCTATTCATGCGGGGAGCTTAGGGCGAGTCAAAAGACAAGTCGAGATTCTTTCGGAAGATCCGGCGTGTACCTCTAGCCACCGCGGCTACAAGAACACCCTATGTAATCTATCGCGCGAATAGAATTGGAATAAGCAAAGCCGATCGAAAAACGAAATCTTCGAGGAAACACTTGATCGCTAAGAAAAGATTCAACTTGATAATTCAACTATGACAATGATACATACACAAGATCACCACCGGGATCCTTCCTTGATCTTGCTTCTAGCTCCGGAACTCCGACGTGGTCTTCCATGCAAGGTTCCCACGTCGGCTAGGGAAACCCTAGTCAACTAGCTCGACCCTCTCCTCTCCGACATGGTGTCCCTCTCTTCTCTGCTTCTCGGCGGCCGAAGACGAAATCTTCTCTATGTGGCTCTCGGTCAGGGGACTATAAATAGCCCGATTGGCGGCTAGGGCAAAGGAGGACGGATTTGGGCCCAAAATGGGCCTGGGCCGACCGGACCCAGGGCCGGCCGGCCTGGGCCCATTTAGGCCCAGCCCGTGGGCTCCTTCGCCCGAGGTCGGTTCCCTTGCTTCCTGGATGTTTCCCCCTTCTGCATGTAGGTCCATGTCGTCGGTTTCTCTCCGAATTGGACTCAACTCCTTGTCTTGCAAGATTCAGCACTTTTCTGGTCAGGTCCCTGGAGTATGTCGTCTTCTCGGATCAAGTCCCCGGCTTCTTGGAGTTAATTTTGCTTCATTGCATGACTTGTTCAGGGCTTCAAGGTCTTGTCATGAGGTGCTTGATGAACTAATCCCGAAAGTCTTGCATTCAACACTAAATCCCTGCATAAACATCAAACTCCAAAACCGACATGCACACGTGAACTTGTTATACCACGGGGGTTAGTACCAATGGATAAGGTATAAAACTCATGCCAACACCGAAGGTAAACTCATGGCTAGGTTGACGGATTTTCACCGTCAACAACCATGTCGTAAAGCTTCCACGGAGGAGTCCATCACTATGATCAAGAACGTGATTTTTCCCCGTTTCGGTACACCGAGAATCTTGATAAGTGATGGAGGAACTCATTTCACCGGGAAGAACTTTAAAAAGTGCTTGTCCAAGTTGGAATTGAGCATAGGGTCTCCACGACCTATCACCCATAAACCAACGGACAAGCGGAGACGTCAAATAGGCAATTAAAAAGCATACTTAACAAGACCATAGAGAAGGGAGGCAAGGATTGGTCAAAGAAATTAGACGGAGCTTTATGGGCTTATCGAACGGCGTTTAAAACACCGATAGGTATGACCCCTTATCAATTCGTCTATGGAAAAGCTTGCCACCTTCTGGTTGAGTTGGAACATAAAGCCTATTGGGCGATTAAAGAGATGAACCTTGATCTCGATGACGCGGTGGTGAAACGAAGAATTCAAATAAGCGAGCTAGAGGAGTTGAGGTTGAAAGCATATGAAAACGCAAGCATATACAAGGAGAGAATCAAAAGGTGGTATGATAAAAGATTGAAGAAAAAAGAATTTAAAGAAGGAGATAAGGTCCTCCTCTACAATTCGAGGTTTAAAACCTTCGGAAAGGAGAAATTGCAAAGCAAGTGGGATGGACCTTATGTTGTGCATTCGGCGTTCTCCAACGGAGTGGTAACCATTATGGATATAAACGGCGATCAATTTGTGGTGAATGGTCAGCGGCTTAAGGTTTACTACGAACCCGATGTCGTGCCCCTTCACCATGTTGACGTCTTCACCATGGAGGAAGAGCCCGAACGTCCCGCCTAGGACGAAAAACAAGGCATCAACTTCGTAAATAATTTTTCTTTTAGTTTTCCGGAGTTTTTCGCGAAGATTTACCGGGCCAACTTTTTCCCATGGGATAAGGAAGAAAAAATAGGGCGGTGTGCAAAAACCGGACCAGCCCGGCCCCCGAGGCGGTGTGGGCCGGCCGGCCCAGCGGACCGGCCCGGAGGGGCCCGACGCCCGATGACGCCGAATTTTGCCCGAATTGCTCCTTTTTGACTTCCTTGTTTGGTCGGAAAATTTTAAGGGAAGTGTAAAAAAGGAAAATAAGGTTCCCGTGGGCTTTTCTCTCGGGACTATTTATTTGGCCGAATTGGGAGCTCGAGAATCAAACCTTTCAAGCAATGTGTTGCACCCTTGTAGCAGCCATTGAGCCTCCAAAAAGCTTAGAGTTGAAGCTAGAAGCCAAGAAGCCATCGATGGAGGAGGCGATGCGATGCGAGCTCAAGCTACCTGTCAAGAGGACCGCACGTATCCGTTGTGGAGGACGTGTCCCGATCGGAGCTCTTGCATCTCGCAACCCCGTCGAAGGAGAGAAGGTCCCTACACCCGTCCGAAGGTCGGCACGCCTCCAAGGCATCAAGCGCAAAGATTACAAGGAGGTGTCGCAGAGCCTAAGGATTATGGGGATAGCGACTACTCCGACGATCGTAGTCCGAGCTCGTGGGCGGCTGCCGGTAGAGATGATGATGATTGGGATGAGCAGCCCAATGAAAGGACTCCCGAAGGCCCCAACGGCGATGGCAACGACGATGGCGAAGGCAACAACAATGGAGGTGGCGACGACGGTGGTGACAACGGTGGAGATTATGGCGACGACGACCCCTTCGGATTGCATCCGGTGTGTTGTCGATTTTGCCGTCAATCCATCGCGGATCTCTACACGTCGGCCGACGAATGTCTCCAAGCCATGGAAGCGATGAAGCAGCGTATGGAGGACTTGGAGCGCGTAGTTGAAGATGACTACAAGTTCCTTAACCGCAACGTGCGCAAACTTTTCGGCATGGTTGGAAACATGAGAGGCAAGTGGTGCAAAACTTGCTTGAAGTACCACTAGATCTAGTTTTCCCCTTAGGATTTTTGTAAGATACGACGAGGACGTCGTATGTTTTAAGTGTGGGGGAGAGATAGCTCGCTAGCCTTAGCTTTTGAATTTCAAATTTAGGTTCGGTTTAATCTTCGTGTGCGAGTCTTAGTGTTTTAATGAGTCTTTAGTTTTTGAGTCTGTTTTAAAATTTTTGCAAGTGTCTTAAATTAGTGTTGAGTCAAGAAAACCAAATAAAAAGAGTCTTTATATATATCTTTGTGTTTTACGTATTGTTTATCTTTATTTACTTGTTTGATTAATCTTCGATTCTTGATATATGAACACAAGTATGTGGTTTGAAAATCGTTTACCATGGTGCTTAGTGGAATCGCTACTACTTAAAGTACCCATACCGCACTTCGATCTTGAGCTTCACATGTTAGTTGTGCTATGTTCGATGCTAAAAATTGGAGGATTTCAGTTCTGAAAATTATTTTAAAACCCTTGTAATAAAGGTTGGCAAAACCTCTTTTTCCAAGTTGAGAGTAAGAAAAAAATTCCTATCCAAAGCCAAGTTTATTTTTTTCGCTCCACCATAAGTGTGATGAGCACGATGAGTTAGGCTAGGACCCTTCTCTCTTGGTGAGTTTTAATTTCGAGCAATGATCATGTCCTTGTGCTTATCTTTTGTTGCTAGCCTCGTCATATATTCAGTCCATGACTTTCACAACGAAAGTCATGAGTATCGCTGGATTCCATACCCAACCCTATATATCTCTTTTGTACATCGTATTCCTTGAACACAACCTATTTTCAAAGTTTCGTCTCGTCTCTAGCATGATTTAATTAAAAATTTCAGATTGTATGCATGCAAGGAAAGAGAGAATTGAAAGCTTTGAAAAGTTGTCAAGAGAGAGAAAAATAAAGAGAAAAAGTATGTGTATGGAAAAGAAAGAAAGAAAGAAAAATCATATGTGAATAAAAGAAGAAAAAGAAAAAGAGAGAAAGATGAGTTAGCAATGAAGATATGAGAGGGATGGATCAAGTGAAAGAAAAGAAAAAAAAATAAAGTGTAAGGAAGGATGTTACGTTGATTGTGAGACGAAACTTTTACTCTATTTCCAACCATGTGCAATCCGACAACGAGGACATCATTGGTGCCTTGTAGTCACAATTTTCTTTTGCCCTTGCACATGTGCACCATTCTAAATCTTCTCATCCTTGATATCCCTACATATGGTTAATTCTCATGATCATTGGCTTTGAAAGGTAGACAACCATTAGAGGAAGTTCTTAGTTTGACAATACTTGTGTTGATTGCGCTAGCCCTACCTATAGCTCCACTTTACACGATATATGAGAGATTAATGGGAGGTGAGAGTTTTATAAAATTTGGTTAGGATAGCCACATCATATGAGTGACTTGAGAGAGCTTGGAGAAAGGTTTTTGTCTAATACTTGTTGCAGGAATTTTTGTTTTGAAAACCATAAAAAACCCTCCGATGGAAGCAAAGGAGTAATCATGGCTGAAATTGAAGACTTCGAGTGAAGAGTTTGAGTTGTGGGGTAAATCTTGACGTGGTAAAAATTCTAAACGCCCATGTTTATGTTTGATTATCATTACTTTGTGTTTATGTATTAAAGATGAAAAGATTGACTAACTTGTGAAGGAGGATTAATGATACACGATTACACACCTTGGACGAAATTCTTTTACGAGTACTTGCTCGAGGACGAGCAAGAGCTAAGTGTGGGGGAGATGTTGACGGTGTATTTTGGTGCACCTAGCATGTGCATTACACTTTGGTTTGGATTTGATTATGGAACTAACCCGCCACTAGGCACACTAATCATATAACAAGTTCATCTTTGTGCATGCATTTGGAAGTGTTGTGTTTATGTAGGAAAACATGGACATAAAGGACAGATTCGCAATAAGTTCAAAGGAGCATTCATGGAGTCTTGTTCGTGTTCATGAGCTTGCTGAAATCACTTTCAATGGTGGTGAGGACCGAAGTGCTACGAGGAACACCCCCGAGGATTGAAGCGTAAAAGATCAAACTTCATGCAAAGAGAGCCTCCATCTTGGACGTGAGGATAACAGCATCAAAATCATGCAAGTGGAGGGGGCAAAGTACATAAGTGCACAAGGACCCACGGAGCAAAAAGGGGCGACCGAACTGGGCCGGGTGGGCTGGGCCGGCCGGCCCGGGCCGGCCGGCCCAGCCCACTTCCGGCACCGGTTCGGTCCCGTTTTCCTTGCCCTCGAAGGATCTTCGACCCTAAAACCCCCGACGCGCCGCCAACACCGAAAAGAGGAGTTATTCGCACCAGAAGGCCATCCACAAGCTAGAGAGAGAGGAGGAGGATCTCCGGCTGGAGATCAACCACCTCGAAGGAAGCACCCTCTCGTGGAGAAGAAGGAAGACACCGGCGGAAGGGAAACCATGATCAACGGTGCCATGATCAGCACCTTGATGGGGTAATCTTCTCATTCGTCCATGGGTTGTAATCGACCTTGAGATGTAATCGCACTTTGTCGGATCATCTATCTATCATCTTGTGTTGAATATACTTTAATGCTTAAGGCTTGCAACCATGCCGTAGAGGGAGTACGAGCTCCAATGCTTCCTTGGATCCATTCAATACGCCGTGTCCATCAAAGGTCTAGTCATGAATACCTTTGCGTAGTGACAGTACGAGAGGAGGGAAAGGGCGAAACCGTGGTCACATCCCCGATAGATTAGATTGGTTTTCATGTCTTTAAGCGATTGCATGCTCTAGTATCGTAGACCCGTGGGCGAGTGTTTTCTATCTTGATCGTTTATCATTCTCTCTAGTCTAGTTTAGTTGTTTTCTAGTATAATAGTAGTTAGGGTTTTAGAAGCTAGTGTGTCGTTGTTGATCGAACGCTTGTAATCCCCTTGCTCCGCGGATTGACAAGAACCTTGAGAATCCCGTGATGAAAAAGGTGTAGGGTCCGTACGCTTGCGGATCGTAGAGGGATACGTCTTTTATCCGTCAACAGCCTCCGCGCCATGGACTAGGAAAAACGGGGTGAACCCAGTGGCTCTGCTCGGGGTGGTCCTTAGGCTCCACACAACCGCTGGTAACTCTTGGAGCCATTTTTGCCCAGATTTGTTTAGCCGGTCGAAAATTCTGGGCTTAAGGCCTTGTAAGATCATGCCGTTGGCACGCTCTACTTGGCCGTTGGTCTGTGGGTGTGCCACAGCTGCCCAATCCACACGGATGTGGAACTTGTCGCAGAACTCCAAGAATTTCCTGCCCGTGAACTGGGACCCGTTGTCGGTGATGATGGAGTTTGGCACTCCGAAGCGGTGAACGATGTCGGTGAAGAATGTTACCGCCTGCTCTGCCCTGAGATTCGTGATGGGGCGCACCTCCACCCACTTGGAGAACTTGTCGATCGCGACCAACAAGTGGGTGAAGCCCCCGGGCACCTTCCGCAGGGGCCCGACGATGTCCAGCCCCCACACGGAAAATGGCCACGTTACGGGGATGGTCTGCAGGGCACGGGCGGGTAGGTTGGACTTGCGGGCGTAGAACTGGCACCCTTCGCAAGTGCGTACGATCTCGCTGGCGTCCGCGACCGCGGTAGGCCAGTAAAAGCCCTGGCGGAACGCGTTGCCGACGAGGGTGCGGGGCGCGGCGTGATGACCGCAGATCCCCGCGTAGATGTCCCGCAGGAGTTCGCACCCTTCAGGGATGGGCACGCACCGCTGCAGGATGCCAGAGGCGGCACGCTTGTACAGCTCGCCGTCAACAAGGGCAAAGGACTTGGCCATCCTGGCGATGCGCCTGGCCGCGGCCCGGTCCGCGGAGAGTTCCCCTCGAGCCATCCAGGCGATGTATTTGTCACGCCAGTCCGCTTTGACAGGAGCCGGCTCGATGTCCATCACGTCGGCCTCGTGGGAGCCATACCCCTCGAGGAGGGAGAGCACGTACGCCTCGTTCGAGGGGTCCTCGTCCATGGGTTCCGCACCCGCTGGATTCGAGGGAGCCCCCGAGGGTTCGTCGTGACTCGAGGGGTGGGGCTCGAAGACGATCGAGGGCTGAGCGACGTCGCGCGCGAAAACGTTCGGGGGGACGGTGATCCGCCCGGACGCAATCTTGGCCAGCTCGTCCGCCTCCTCGTTGTACCGGCGGGGCACATGGTTGAGCTCGATGCCGTAGAACTTGTCCTCGAGGGCTCGCACGGCTTTGCAGTAGGCCTCCATCTTGTCGTCATGGCAGCTCGCATTCTTCATGACTTGATCGATTACGAGCTGTGAGCCCCCCGCACGTCGAGGCGCTTGACGCCTAACTCAATGGCGATTTTGAGGCCACAGAGGAGGGCCTCGTATTCGGCCATATTGTTAGATGCGGGGAAGTGGAGGCGCACCGCGTACCGCATGTGTTCCCCGAGGGGTGACACGAAAAGCAGGCCCGCGCCCACCCCTGTTTTCATCACCGAGCCGTCGAAGAACAGAGTCCAGACCTGCGCTTGGATCTGCGGCGGCGGCAGCTGCGTATCCGTCCACTCAGCGACGAAATCTGCCAAGATTTGGGATTTGACGGCCTTGCGCGGGGCGTAGACAAGCGTCTCGCCCATCAGCTCCACGGACCACTTGGCGATCCTGCCCGTAGCGTCGGGATTGCGGATGATCTCCCCCAGCGGGAAGGAGGAGACCACCGTGACGGGGTGGGCCTCGAAATAGTGGCGGAGCTTGCGCCGCGCAAGGACTACCGCATACAGCAGCTTCTGGACCTGAGGGTAGCGCGTCTTGGTGTCGGATAGGACCTCGCTGATGTAGTAGACCGGCCGCTGGACCGGCAGGGCGTGCCCTTCCTCCGTGCGCTCCACCACGATCACGGCGCTGACCACCTGGGTGGTTGCGGCCACATAGAGCTGCAGGGGTTCGCCATCCTGCGGCGGCGTGAGGATTGGGGCGTGCGCTAAGGATGCCTTCAGCTTGTCGAGCACGTCCTGGGCCTCGGTGGTCCATGAGAAGCGCTCGTGCTTTTGAGGAGGCGATAGAGGGGCAGGCCCTTCTCGCCGAGCCTCGAGATGAAGCGGCTCAAGGCGGCAAGGCACCCCAGCACCTTTTGCACCCCTTTGAGGTCTTGGATCGGGCCCATTCGTTCGAGGGCCGCGACCTTTTCAGGGTTGGCCTCGATTCCCCGTTGGGAGACAATGTATCCCAGGAGCATGCCTCGCGGCACTCCAAAGACACACTTTTCGGGGTTTAACTTGACCCCATTGGCCCGTAGGCAGCCGAACGCGATGCTCAAGTCGCCAACCAGGTCGTCCGCCTTCCTGGTTTTTACGACGATGTCGTCCACATACGCCTCGACTATCCGCCCGATGTGATCTCCAAAAACGTGTTGCATGCAGCGTTGATACGTTGCACCTACGTTTCGGAGGCCAAATGGCATCGTGACGTAGCAGAACATCCCGAACGGCGTGATGAACGAAGTCGCGAGCTGGTCGGACTCCTTCATCTTTATTTGATGATACCCGGAGTAGGCATCAAGGAAGCAAAGTAATTCACACCCAGCCGTTGAATCAACGATTTGATCAATACGTGGCAAAGGAAAAGGAACTTTAGGACATGCTTTATTAAGACTAGTGTAGTCAATACACATCCGCCACTTCCCGTTCTTTTTCTTTACAAGCACAGGGTTGGCTAGCCACGTTGGGTGGAACACCTCCTTGATGAACCCGGCCTCGAGGAGCTTCCGCAGCTCCGCTCCGATTGCCCGTCGTCGCTCCTCGTCGAAGCGGCGGAGCCGTTGCTGAACGGCGCGGGCGTGAGGCAGGATGTCAAGGGAGTGCTCGGCGACCTCCCTCGGGATGCCTGGCATATCCGAGGGGCTCCACGCGAAGATGTCGGCGTTGGCGCGGAGGAAGTCGACGAGCACCACTTCCTATTTGGGGTCGAGGGTGGAGCTGACCCTCAACGCCTTGCCCTCGGGGGCAGAAGGATCGAGGGGGACCTCCTTGGTCTGCTCCGTGGCCTCGAAGGTGCCGGTGTGCTTGGCGGTGGAGTCGAGGTCGTCGTTGACCATCTTCTCCAAAGTGGTCACCAGCGCTTCATCCAGTGCCAGTGCTTCTGCGTGCTCCACGCACTCGATGTCGCAGTCGAATGCATGCTCGATGGACGAGCCGACGGTGATGACGCCGTTCGGTCCTGGCATCTTCATCTTCAAGTAGGTATAGTTGGGGACCGCCATGAATTTGGCGTAACAAGGTCGCCCAAGTATAGCGTGCTAGGCTCCCTTGAACTCCACCACCTCAAAGGTGAGGATCTCCTTGCGGAAATTCTTCGCGGTGCCAAACCAAACCGGCAGGTCAATCTGCCCGAGGGGCTGGACCTGCTTGCCCGGCGCAATGCCATGGAATGGCTTCGTGCTGGGCCGCGGCTCGGTCCCGGCCCCGATCCCCATCAAGCGCAGCGTATGCGCGTAGAGGATGTTGAGGCTGCTGCCTCCGTCCATCAAGACTTTTGAGAACCGCGCGTTCCCAATGATTGGGTCGACCACCAGTGGGTACTGGCCTGGGTTGGGGACGCGGTTCGGATGGTCCTCCCGGCTGAAGGTGATGGCGTCCTCCGACCAATTGAGGAAGGAGGGAGGCACCTTCTCCACGGCGAGGAGCTCGTGCCGCTCCCGCTTGCGCTGGCGGGTCGACATGTCGACGGTGGGCCCTCCGAAGATGAGGAACACGTTCTCCACGGCGGGGAAGCCGCCGACGTCGCCATCTCCTCCGTCTTTCTTGGCCTCCGCCTCCTTCGCGGCGGCGCATCCATAGAACTTCTTGAGCATGTCGCACTGCTCAAGGGTGTGGCTCACTGTGGTCTTATGGTAAGGACATGGCTTCTTCAGCATGTCATCAAACACCCCCGGGCCTCGAGGGGCCGATCGAGGGCCCCGTCGAGCCGGGTCGACAGCAAGGGCCTCGGCCTCACCGCCGTTGCGCCCCTGCTCGTGCACCTCGCGGCACGGCTTCTTTCCCTTCTTGCCCCGCTTGTCCTTGCGGTGGGGCTCCCTGGACTTGCTGCCCTCCGCGGGCGCATCGTCCGAGCGCCTGCCCTTCTTGCCGTCAAGGATCGCCCCCACGGCCTCTTCTCCTGAGGCGAAGCTGGTGGCGATGTCGAACAACACGTTGGAGTCCGCGGGCGGGCTGCGTCCCAGCTCTCGCACAAGGTCCCGGCACGTGGTGCCCTCGAGGAAGGCGTGCACAATTTCGGATTGCGCCACGCTCGGGAGCTCCGTGCAGCGCTTGGAGAAGCGCCGTATGAAGTCCTGCAGCGACTCGCCGAGCTTCTGTGTGCAGGAGCGCAGGTCCCAGGAATTTCCGGGGCGCACGTACGTGACCTGGAAGTTGTCCACGAACGTGCGGACCAGATCATCCCAATTGTGGATTTGGCTGGCGGGCAGGTGCTCGAGCCATGTCCGGGCCACATCGCCGAGGTGCAGGGGCAAGTTGCGAATGATGACCTCGTTGCTGGTGGCCCCGCCCAGCTGGCAAGCCAAGCGGTAGTCGTTGAGCTACACGTGGGGATCCGTCTCCCCGTTGTACTTGACAATGGTCGAGGGTTGGCGGAAGCACTGGGGGAAGGCCGCCGCGCGGATCTCCCGGCTGAACACACGGGTCCCTGGGGGCTCCGGCGTCGAGGAGCGGTCCTCGCCGCTGTCGTAGCGTCCGCCTCGTCGAGGGTGGTAGCCCACCGCCGCTCGGGCGTCTGCCCTGCTCGTGCGGCGGGCATTGATGACGTTGCGAGCGTCACCGTCCAGCGCTCTGCGCGTGTCAAGAAGCCGTTCCTTGGCCGCTGCGCGTCCCGAGTTGGCAGGGCGTCCCGCAGCTTCGCCCGCGTGGACCGAGGGTTCGCCTCCTTGAGTGGCCCCGTCTCCTCGCGCATCCCCCTACTGGCGGATGCGTGAGGCTGAGCTTTCGGCCTACTGGACGGCCACTTGCTCGATGAGAGCCTGCACCTCACGCTGCAGGTTCCGCGCCTCTGGGGTCGAGGGTGCCGGCATAGCCCGCAGTAGCGTCGCGGCGGCAACGAGCTTCTGACTTGCCCGTGGAGGCACGTCAGGGTCGTCGGCGTTGATGCGGTCGCGGGCCTGCCTGCCCAGCTCCTGCACGCGTTCGCCGCGAGCGGAGGCTTCTCCTGCTATCGAGGCTCGGAGTAGCCGCACCGTGCGGTACTCCTCTGCCAGCTTAGCCTCGAGCTCGCGGGCTTGGGCTAGCTGCGCGTCGGCGTCGGCTCCAGCGGGAGTGCTTGGCCCCGCAGCTTGGCGCGGAGCGATCCCTGGGGCAGGCGTGATCTCCCCGTCCCCAGCGCCCACGGCGCCGGTGGCGTTCGCTGGGTCGTTGGCGACGACGACACAGCACTCCCGCGTGGGATCGTAACTCCCGGTGCTGGAGTCATCGGAGCAGCCGAACCAGTAGTCCGTAGCGTCAAGGAAACGCCTGAACATGACTGGGTCCGGTACGCCGGAGAAGTCCCATTCCGCGTACCCGTGGTGGTTGGCGGGCGGCAACGCGTCGAGGGAACCCAGGGACGACTCGTCACCCGCGGAGGCGCCGGGATCCCTGGCGATGAGGACGTGACGGCCAGGGGGAACCCTGCGCATCGTGGTGTTGACGTTGGCATGGAAGGCCGTCGTAGCACCACGCAGCCCGATAGGAAAGCGCGGTCCGGAGACCGTGCGCTGTCCCGCCGGGGTAGTGGTGGCTGCCGTGGTGGCGGGCGCGCCATGCTGAGAGGCGGCGCGCTCGGCTTTCCGTCGCTCGGACCGCGCTTGGCGTGAACGCCGGCCGGAGCGGTGGCGGCGTCGTGGCGGCCCGACGGACCCGCGGCGTCCGTGCCGGCGGGCGTCCGCGCCGTGACGGTGCGCGCAACGGGGACCGGGGTGGACCCGGCCTAGCGCCGCGCGCGGAGCTCCTCACTGTTGGTGAGGCGCATGAGGTAGCCGTTCCCCGTGGCCTGAAAGTTCAGGCCCCCGAACCGGATTTCGAACCCAGTGGGGAGGGGGTCCGAGCTGCCCATGCAGTAGCGTGTACCACGGTACTCAGTGCGGATCACCATGGAGGGAGTTGGTGGAATGACCTTAGGCGCTCAGTTAGCCCCACGGTGGGCGCCAACTGTCGGTGCGGAATGTGGTCCCGACACTAACCAGTAATAAGCGCCGTGGTCTATCCCTCAATGGTCGATGCTAAGCAACAAGAGACACAGAGGTTTATCCTGGTTCCGGCTGGTGGGCCGTACGTCCAGCAGTGGCGTGCTCAAGGCACTATATTGCTCAGCACCGGGGGTGCCTGTAGTGGGGCTGCTACAAGCAAGGCGGGAGAGGAAGCCTAGCTTCCAAGTCCCTGGTGTAGTGGCTCAAGATGTTGTGGGAGAATTGGAGAGCAAGTGCGTGGCGCAGCCTGCCTCCTGTTGTATTGTGTCTCTCTCCCCCGCGGCAGGAGGGGTTCGTCCCCCTTTTATAGATAAAGGAGGGAGCGAATCACATGCGCGCCGCGCTATTTGGCTACGTGAAGGGGCGTGGCGTGCTATGCTGTAGAGTGGGCGGCCGTCCAGACGATCCTTGCAGCGATCCGGCCATCATGGCCTATCTTGTACCCGAACAGTGGCGGTTCGAGGGTAGAAGGGCGGCGGATGGCGGTGATGTCTTCTGATAGGCTCGAGGGAGCTGCTGACGTTGGCCCGTACGGAGTACAGGAGTAGGTAAAATGGCGTCCCGTTCCAATACGTTCCACAGTGCTGGAGTTGTTGCTACAGCGCCTGGCGTGCGCCCGCACGCGCGGGGGCGGCAGCCATACCGTAACAGTGGCAGGGATGGCGTCCCACCGGCCTAGCGCCTCCACCTAACCCTGTAAGGTCACAAGAAAGCAAATCGAGGGTGCAGCCGCCCCCCCTTCAAGGGCTCGACGCGTTAGCCGTACTGGAGTAGGTGCACGGCGTCACGGGACTGGCACCGGTCCTGCCGCACAGTCCCCCCCACAGTGATGGGAATGGGCTCCCTCCTGGGGAGTTGGTGCGGCGGCACCGGGGCGCGAGCCCCGGCGCTTGATGGCGCCGTCCCGCCGGTGTCGGGCGTTAAATGCCCGCGTGCGGGGGCGGGGCGCACGCGTGCGGGCGCCCTCGAGCGAGGCGGACCCCGGTCAAGGGCGGGGGCGGACCCTCAAGCGAGGCGGAGCCTGCTCGAGGGGGAGCGGGCCCTCGAGCGAGGCGGAGCCTGCTCGAGGGAAGCGCACCCCCTCGAACGGGACGGAGCCCGCCCGAGGGAGGCACGCATCCTCGAGCGAGGCGAAGCCTGCTCGAGGGGATCTTCAAGAGGGCCGCCTTGGTGGGCCGTTGAGGTCCCCGCGGCATGGGCCGTATCCTGCATGGTTAGGCAAAGTGTGTTTGGCTTTGTTGCGGGTTTTAAGTGGGGATTTCCCAATTGTTAAAGGGGACCCCTAGGGCTGTCCCCGACAGGTTTGTTGCTTCCCTTTGTCCGATTCAAATATATATTGAGCCTCCCCGGCACAAAATGTCGTATGTCGCGTGAAATTGATTAGATTGGGAGCTCAAATCTTAAAATGGTTGGCCACTTATGGCTTTTGATCATCCTCTTGACTACAATGTCGACAGGATGTAGGAAGAAAACAGGCTGAGCGCGCTCCGTGATTACATGTGACTTGTATTGTTAGCAGCTTTCTTTTGCCACTGAGCCAGAAGTTTGTGAAAGGATATTGCAGTCGTGGTGTCTTTGCGGTCCCGCTGAGCAGTATATGTGGCTGTGATCAGGGATCATGTAGAGGTTACTTTGGAGGCTATGATCAGGGATCATGTAGAGGTTACTTTGGACGCGGGATGGTGGAGATGGCACTGGCAGGACACCCCACGCTGGTGGCTAATAGCCTGCTACTATTTCATCCTCTGCTAAGCTGGATCACACTCATATGCCCCACACCGTAGCTCCCCTATCACTGCTTCATACTATGTTGTATCAGGTCATCCACAGGAGTGCGCGTTGCTAACCCTATGTATTTGTATATTTCCCCATTTACTCAAAGATTACTTCATATGTGATTTTTTTCTCTAGAATATTTTCCTCTCTTTAATATATATGTTTTCTGTCCATAAACAAATATTTTGTACCCATAACTTTTATTAGTTTTGCCCTAACAGTTGGAGCCACGGAGGAGCTCTAGTTTCATAGTTTTAGTTTCTTCCTTTTGAACCAAAATATAAGGTGTTGTATATACCCTTTTATATGTACTTTTTGTCGTATACCTTAATTGTCTTTTGGGCACCTATATTTTATTTATGTTTAGAATAATTCTTCTTCTATGAGTCTACAATTTTTGTCTATGTCGAGTTATACATGAAGAGTATGATTTATGTATGTCATTCTAATTTCTTATATCATTTAAATTATTTCATCAATATATCTCTTTTTAGCCCGTAGCAACGCACGAGCACAATCTTAGTTACCACATATGTTCTAATCAGACGAGTGACGAAACTCATCCAATTCAAGATGTTTTTATTACATGTGCTTGATATGAGACAATATATGTTTGATTTCCAAAGCGTGACTATTAGCAAATCGAACAATAGCAAATGGTACTCAGTCCCTTCGATGCTTAGATGACAATTCTCGCATAATCAGGAGAACAATCCTGAAGCTTCTCGAGTAAAACATGATTATGTGGGTTACAAACCAACTCGACATAGGTAACTATCGATTATATATGTCTAATGTGACTCTTATAATGTCTTTTGTTTCTAATCCTTTCTACTATATTGAGCTTATTTACCTTCTATTTTTGGTGCCTTCTATTTTTGTTGCTCAGATGAGAAGTAGAATCAGGTTGTGAGACATTGGTACCTCGATCATCTACTCCCGAGGGATCCACATTCGCTTTCCTGATTTTTATCAATGCTCATCTTTTTAAACCGTATTTAAGTTTAAAATTTTGCGATGTGACATACATTTAACATGACATGATATCCTATATTATTAAAATATATTTAAGAAACTTTCATCATCTCTTCATGCAATTTTGTATTTCTAGGACCGTGCTCCTAGCTTATGAACACAATCATAATTTTTTTGACATAATTAATTTATGCCATCATATGACACCAAAAATAAAAATTATAATCCAATTGACAAAGGAAGAAGTAAAACAAAACCAGAAATTGCATTAGTAGATATATTAAAATAGTTTGAGGGAGTAAAATGGTGCCGAACTTTTATATAGGGCTCATAAAGTGGATTTCTTGAGTCTTCCAAACAAAAATATTCTCCATAATTATCTATTAGTGGCTCTACTAAAAATCCACTTCCTAAACTTCTCAATATTTCAAAACTAACTTCGTGTTGTGCTGTGATTGGGTTTTTCCTTCATTTCGTCGGGTTATGCTGTGATGTGCGGTAATGTCATCTGGTGACAGAAAAATTGACATTTTTGTGGCTAGTCTGACTTCGTTGGTTAAATATCTCAGATTTTTACACTATAAGGGTGTACTTTTTTAAAAAAACCTAGGCAACAATTTTAGGCAAAAAAAGGCGGGCTTGGAGTTATAAACTTAAGTATTCAAAATGATGCTCCTTCGCTGCGCTCTCCTTCGAGTATACTTAAGTATTCAAAAAAAGAATGATGCTCGTTGGAGTATACTTAAGTTAACTCCAAACCTAGGCAAAAAAATTTTAGGGCTCTCCTTCGCTGCGCTCGGGTGCTCTCCTTCGCCCCCTCCCTCCCCCTGCATTGCTGCTCCACGGCTGTGGCGCCATGATGGGACCCAAGTTAAGTCCTCCCTTTGAGATCCTTGCTTCTTTTTCCCTGATGCTCCTAGTTTCTTCCTGGGTCTCTTGCTTGGTGTTTTGGTCGGTTGGCTTCGTTTTCTCTTCCTTGAGTACTGCTGGTCTCTTTGCTCGTCTCGGGCATGGAATCCTTATCGAAGAAGCTTGATTTTGATATTGGTAAGGCGTTTGAACATGAGGTTCACCGCAAGACTGGAAGATTCGTTCATTCTAATTCTAGCTTTGAAAGGGGATTTTATTTATTGGCAACCTTCAGGAGATATCTCTTTCAGCTTAATGAGGAATCGGTTGCTTTAGCTCTTCAATCCTGTCTGGGTGGACTTGCAAAATATTTTCGGGTTTCCTATCAGAGTCATAATCATTTCAGGTTCACTGTCTCTTGCAAGGCTGTTGGCTTTGCCATCTATAATCTACGTAGATTCATTGGAGCTTCTTTTGATGTGTATTTCCATCTTTGGAGCAATGGTGCCCCACATTGGGAGCGTGAAAAGAGGCTTTGGGAGGCAGAAGAAGCTAAGCAATGGTCTAAGGTTCTCTCAAGGAATCAAAAGCGATTGGCATCTAAATCTACTTCTTTTCCAAGGCAGATGGGAAACGAGTTCGTTTCGCTGAAAGAATCATGCAAACCTCTCCGATTGTCAAATCTAAGCCTTCTGGTTTCCCTCAAACTATTAAAATTGGCAATATGGATGTCAAGCTTCCAAGCTTTGATTCTCCTGTTTCAGAATTTCCTCATAATCGTGGCATTCTTAAGCAATCCTCTGTTCTCTGTGAAGATGTTTCCTCGGTTCAGCATGATGATGATCAGGCTACAGATGATCATGAGAAGATTCAAAGGCTTTCTGTTCGGCAGAGTAATCAAAGCTCTCATATTCCCAAAGCCTCTCATCCCCCTTTATTTGCTTCGTTTAATTCTTTCTTTGGAGAAATTAATTGTGTTCGGCGCTTCGGAGGTTGTGTCCGCTGTCTTGACTTTAATCACACTGGGAGTAATTGTTCCTCCTCTCCGAGGTGCGCCGCGTGTTTTAAGAGGGGTCACAAATTCAAATTTTGTCAAATCAGAAGCAGGCCAAGGGTTTTTTGGAGGCCCAAGGAGCGAGTAAGACAACCCAGCCCAGTAGCTCAAGCGTTGGGTGTGGAATATCAAGAGGTAGAGGCCTACAATGTTTCTCCCCCAAATTCACGAGTTCCAGGAAACCCCAACCTCAGTCCGGAGCCTCCCGCCTCGGAGTCCGTGCCCCACTGCTGCAATCCCCCTCCCTAGGAAGCTCATTCGGAGGCGGAGATGGCGAACTTTGTGGTTGATCCTGCTCCCTTCGTGCCGGAGGGTCTGGAGATTGAAGACTGGGCGCGTCCTGCGCATGGCCGGATTGTCATCAATGGAAATCCGCCGCGTCGACATGACGAGTATGCCATCGTCTCTCTTGTTCCTCCTCCCCCACCGAATCATCTCCATGATGCTATGGAAGAAGTTGCGACATTTCTGGAAGAAGAGCAGCATGCTATTATCCGCTCTTGCTGCCTGTCTCCCCTTGGGTTATGTCTTGTGCAATTCTCTTCCACGTTGGAAAGGCAGGTTATGATCGGTAGAAGCCCAATGCAACTCGATGAGATGCGTGAAATCGAGATTGTTGAGCATGATAGCGGGCTTAACTTTCGCAGCTGTCCTTTCACTCGTACCTGCTGGGTTCTGTTTCTGGCTTTTCCTCTGGATTTCCAAACCAGACAGATCATCTCGCAAGCAGTTGGTTTGTTTGGATCGGTGATTAACTGGATTGACAACTCTAGATGTCGTTCTCGTCTTATCCTCAGATGTAAAGTTACTCTAGTCAGCAGAATCCCTAGAAGCATCGTCATCAGTGAGGGAAACCCCATGGGTGATCATGGGAACAGTTGGACTGTGCCTGTTTTTGTTTTGAACAATGTCCAGAATGACGTCATGGCAGGTGATGAAGACCCTATCCCAGGAAATGGTAACCCTCACCCAGAGCACCCCCAGCAGAATGCAGCTAATGACAATGGCAATCAATTTCCTGGGATTTTTGAGGCAGTTCAAGATTTAGATGAAGTTCATCAAGAGAACGTGAATCAAGGATGGGAGCAACCTCCTCCTCCTCCTCCTCCACAAGTCAACCCTGGAGGGTGGGTTCAGTGGCCTGAGCCACAGATTGAAGGAATTGATGAGAATGAGGTGATTCTGGTCAACAATTTGGCTGATGCAGCTGTGGCAAATGCTGTGGCAAATGGTTTGATGCAACACCCTGAAGTGCCTCAAGACAGTCACTCTATCAGCTGCGATGTTCAGGCTTTCTTCAGAGCTCAAGGTGCCCCTGTCACCCTAGAGCTGCCCCTTCCTAATGATATTTCTGCCAGCAGAATTGTCCCGGTGACAGGTGGCAGAGACATTGCTTTTGAGGATGATAGTACTATTAGAAAGTTAGCTGCAAGATTCGGAATCCATCAATGCTATGGTCCTTCTCCATCAGTGGAAATGCTTGTTCAAGACCTTGCTGTTTATGCTCAGTTTCTCCTTGCCTCAGTGCCAATGAAGGAGCCTCTTCCTGTTCAGTCATGGAACTTTGTCCCGGCAACCTCTTTTGCCAACACCTGGTTTTTCTGTGTTGATAATCCCTCCTGGGGTAACAATGCTGAAGCCTCTTCCTCCAGTGGAGCTAGAAGGCCAAGGTTAGAGCTCATCAGTGCCCCTCATATGGACAGCGTTCCTAATCAGTTGAGCTTGGTTACTACTATGGAGCCCAACAATAATCTTGTATCATTCAGTCAAGGGTCCATGATAAATCCTGATCAGGAAGTCTCTAATAGCTGGGTGATTGACATGAAAATTCATTCCCCCACTCACTATGTCTCAGAAGCTATTTCCAGTCCTACCACTGCCAAGAAGCGGAGAGGAAGACATCACACTCCTATCGTTGATGATGAGGTTCGTAGAAGTGCCAGACTCAGGAACAAAGTTCCTCGTGACCACATCCAGCTTGATAGTGAGCCAAGAAGAAGGAGGGGTGCTACAAAGAAGTCTGTGTCCTTCTCCACAGTCACTGATTTGAAGAAAGCCATCGTCGGTAGTAGTCTTGATGAAGGTCCCATTGAGTTTGAAGTTGCTCCTATTCAAGCCCCAACCCTGGTTGATCTTGGTGTCTCTTTCTGTGGTGTTCCTCCTTCAAAGTTGAACCTTGCCACATTGCTTCATGAAGAAGAGGATCAATGAAGAAGGAAGTTAGGAAGGCTTTCAGCCCCTGTGGCTCAATGTCGGTCTCTGCAGTTGGTGGTCTTTTGAACTTGGCTGTTATTTTGTGTATCCTTGGTCGTTGATCAAAACTTGGATGCCTATTCTGGTCTTCTGTGGTGGTTGCGCCCCACAACCTTTTGTTTCTCCTTTTTGTGACTGCAATGATTAATCGTGCTTGGAATGTCTTATGCTGGAACATCCGAGGCTTAAATGACAAAGATAAGTGGGATCCTATTAGAAATAAAATTGAGGAAAGCAGTGCTAACATTTCCTGTCTTCAAGAAACCAAAAGAGAGGCTATTGATTTGCAGTTTATTCGAAAATTTGCCCCTAAAAGATTTGATAAATTTGATTTCTGTCCTTCTGTTGGGGCTTCTGGGGGTATCCTCGTCTGCTGGGCCTCCAATCACTTCTCTCCTAGTACCATTGAGAAACTTCCCTTTACAATCAACCTCAAAATGCTCTCCACTCACTCTCAAATTTCTTGGAATCTTGTTGTGGTGTATGGCCCTTGTAGACAACCTAGAGATCAGTTTGTTAATTGGCTTTATAACCTGCAAATTGAGGATGATGAGCTTTGGATGCTCATTGGGGATTTTAATTTTTATAGATACACTGAGAACAGAAATAAAGTAGGGGGAAATTTTCAAGACTCTTTAATCTTCAATAATATCATTAGTCACTTGGGCCTCATCGAATTACCTATAAAGGGTAGAAGTTATACTTGGAGTAATATGCAAGATGTCCCCCTCCTTGAACAGATTGACTGGTTCTTTACCTCTGTTGCTTGGACTGGTGTTTTCCCCTTTTCGGTTGTCCTTCCTCTTGCTAGGATCACGTCTGATCACCTGCCTTGTAGAGTCCAGATTGGCACCAACATCCCCAAGGCCAATACTTTTAGATTTGAAAATTTTTGACTTAACCATCCTGAGTGTTTGGAGCAAATCAAGACTTCCTCGCAAAACTCTTAAGTTATGGTCCAAAAACATCTCTAATCTCTCAAAGCTGATTGCAAATTGTAATATGATGGTTGCTTTCTTTGATAGATTGGAAGAAATCAGAACTCTCTTTCCCAATGAATCAAAATTTAGAGATATTATCAAGGAACACATCAGATTTCTTCTGAGAATCCAGTATCAATACTGGAAGCAGAGATTCACTCAGAGAATTATGCAGTTTGGGATGATAATACAAAATTCTTTCACTCCATGGCCACTGAGAGATATAGGAGGAATGTCATTTCCCAGATTGTGGATGGCTCTGGTAGAATGGTTCAGGATCATGGGGAAATGAGTACCATCATCTGGCAGGAATTCAAAAGGAGGATGGGTTCCTTTGTGGGGGTGTCCATGCAATTCAATCTTCAGGATTTGGTTCAGAGGCATAACAACCTTGATTTTCTGTGTCTTCCCTTCTCCTCTGAGGAAATTGATGGGGTCATTCTTGATCTTCCTTATGATAAGGCTCCTGGCCCAGATGGTTTTAACAATCTCTTCTTTAAGAAATCCTGACATATCATTAGGGGAGACATGTACAAACTCTGCTAGGATTTTTTCCATCGTCAGGCTGACCTCAAGAGCATCAATCATTCTTTCATTACCTTGGTTCCCAAGAAAGATAATCCTGAATCTGTGAATGACTTTAGGCCAATCTCGCTTCTAAACTCATCCCTTAAAATGATCTCAAAGCTGCTTGCCAACAGACTTCAATTTGTTGCCCTAAATGTTGTCCATGAGAATCAATATGGTTTCATTAAAGGAAAAACAATCCAAGACTGTCTTGGATGGGCTTTTGAATTTCTCCATCAATGTCATCACTCTAGAAGGGAAATTATTATCCTCAAACTGGATTTCGAAAAGGCCTTTGATCTTATCGAGCACTCTACTGTTTTAGAAATGTTACATGCTAAAGGTTTCCCCCATAAATGGTTGATATGGATTGAGGATTTGTTGTCAACTGCTACTTCCTCAGTGCTTCTTAATGGCACTGCTGGAAAGGATTTTAAGTGTACTAGAGGTGTTAGGCAGGGGGATCCTCTTTCCCCACTTCTATTTGCAATTGCTGTTGATCTTCTTCAATGTGTCATCAACAGAGAGTACAGTCTTGGCAATCTCCTGCCTCCTTTTCCTCAAAGAACTGATAATCCCTTCCCAAATATTCAGTATGCTGATGATACCATCCTCATTATGCAAGCTGATGAGGATCAGTTGGCCCTCCTAAAAAGTTTATTACACAACATTACTCTCTCAAGTGGACTTGTGGTTAATTTTCACAAATCTTGCCTTGTCCCAATTAATGTTTCCCCTGAGAAGACTAGCTCCTTGGCCCAAGCTTTTGGCTGTGATGTGGGCACTTTTCCTTTTACTTATCTTGGGCTTCCCATGGGTCTGACAAAGCCTTAAGTATTCAGAATGATGCTCTCCTTCTCAAGCAACTGGATAAGTTCTATCGTAAGATGATATTCAATGGGTTACACTCATCTGGCAGAAGTATTACAGCAATACTATTCCCCATCTGGCAAGGGAAAAAGGCCCCTTCTGGTGGAAGGACATCCTTAGGCTTCATATTCAGTACAGAGGTGTTGCCATTTGCAACCCAAATCAAGGGGATACCATCAGTTTCTGGGATGACATTATTAATGGTGTCCTTCACTCTGAGAAGTTCCCCCATCTTTTGCATTTTGCCCGAGATCCTTCCATATCCTTATTCGCCCTTAGAAATACTGATAATCTATTGGATTGTTTCAGAATTCCTATGTCCAGAGCTGCATATTCCTTGATTTACAGGACCTGATGATCAATCTCCCCCCATAAACCCTGACTCCAAGGACTCCTGGCACTTCATTTGGGGGCAGCGTAGGTACCTGACTTGTCATTTCTATCAATATCAGTTCAGAGAGCTCAGGCCTAGTCGAGCCATTCTTTGCATCTGGAAAACCAAGTGTATCCCAAAGATCAATTTTTTTGCTTGGCTGCTCCTTAATGATAGGTTAAATACGAGGAATATTTTGAGAAGAAGAAAGAAAGTGCTAGATGAAGGATACAACTGTGCGATGTGTCAAAACAGTGAGGAGGAAACTGCATCCCATCTCTTTTTCAATTGTCCTGCTGCTGCCAGCAGATGGTTTGCTTTGGGAATTGTTTGGGAGGAAAATTTAAGCATTCACCAGAAGCTTTTGCAAGCCCAGCTTGATTTTGGTCAGCCTTTCTTCATGGAAATCTTTATGATTGGTGCCTGGTGCCTTTGGAATCAGAGAAACGACGTCATTTTTGAAAGAAAGCCTCCATGCTTTGCTACTTGGAAGACTGCATACAAAGCTCTTGTCATGGATCATCTCTGTAAAATTAAATCAAATCTCCACCCCTCGATCAAACTCTGGCTTCGTGCTGTGTAATTTCTCAGTTGTGTTTTTTCTCTCCCCTTCTGTTTCCTTTTAGTTAGCTGCTCTAGGACAGACCTCCTCGTTGCCTAACCCCTAGTTGGGCCGGCTGTAAGTTCCCCCACTATATCTCTTTTTGCTCTTTTATTTAATCTATTTTGCAGGGGGCGTTGCCCCACGGTTTTCGCTCAAAAAAAGGGAAAAATTTTGATGCAAGATATTTACTTTCTCTAGTTCATTTTTTCTTGCTACCTCTATTTTTAAGAGATGGTAATTGATTGGAACTATGTTTAAAATGGTACCAAGGTTGGACATGTGCTAGTACAACTATGTCTTCATGCAACATGAAACAAATTAAACATATGCAACAATAATTCAAATCTAGTTTTCACGTGGCTCCAGTCCCTATTGTAGAAATGATGTGAATCTTATATCGAGTCAAATACGAACTATGTTGATTACAAACATTCAACACACACTTAAATACACCACTTAATAATTTGGCTACATAATAGTACTTTTTATTCTTTAATAAATACCACATCTCAAGACCCATAAGCTTTTGTTGGGTCACTACTTCTCTGTGAAAGAGCCCTACTGGCCACACAACCTCAAAATCCTACATTGCATAACAATTTTAAATGACTAGAATATCAATATCTAGATAAAATCCTCATGGTTTTTGTGTCATATCTATATAACGAAAAATGCCCTATCCAACTCCAAACTAGTCACATTTAGCCCGCAAATTGACCGTTGTAAAGAAAGAAATTATGTAATACATCACATCATTATGCCACCGAAACTTCTAGTCGCTGAGATATACTCCCTCCGTTCCTAATTGTAAGTCGTTGATTTTCTAGGTGTATAATTTTTGTTATGCATTTAGATATAGTGTATGTCTTGATACATAATAATATCTATGAATCTAGAAAAGCCAAAACGACTTATAATTTGGAACGGAGGGAGTATATATTTTTTAGTAATATTCATGTACTCCACTGTAGTTCTCTCCATCCACCACTAGAATCCTTGATTCTCCTGCATCCTGAAGTGATTATCAGATGACAGAGGATCAAAGGCAGTATATATAATTTGGAAATAGTGGGTGCATAGAGTACATGAGGACCAACAAAGGCACGAGACCATACAGGTTGCATCTGTAGAGCATGCGTGTGGCCTTGTCGTCTGGACTATCACTTGACAATATGACATCGGTGAATTGGATAAAACATCACTAAACAGTTGTTTTGGAAAAAAATATGCCCACTTTTTAGAATTAGGATAAGATGTGCATTAGTGCTAATTGCAGACTTTAAGTACATAGATCAACCAATTCATCACATCCTTGCGATGCATCAGGGTGTAGTTTGCCAATGAATTCTTAGTTTTCCATCTTGAAGCTACATTCATTGCATAGCATCGACTTATTTCACTCCATACTTGCCTCTTAACATGACCAACACTACAATTGAATGTCCCAGATCCGGCCAGTACGGGTCACCTGGAGTGTTTTGGCATCTTGGTGACGTAGTGGTATGTGTTGCCACAATTTTATTGCATATGAAATCTCCCTAGGGAAACCGGACCCGCGAGGCGGGTGGTGGTGGTGTGACCCCTACTTAGGTCCCAGCGTAGACGTGGATGGAGCTAGAGAACGTTGTCTATAGGTGGATGGTAATGTAGTCTACACGAAGACACTAGTGGGTATGGTTCATAAGGCTAGTACTGAAAGGACCTTGATGTCGCCTAGAGGGGGGTGAAGTCGTGTGACGACCAAATTAAACTCTTTCTCCCCGAACACTTGAGCTGACAGTGTTCCACCGGTCAGACCGGTCAGACCGGTGGTGATGACCGGTCAGACCTGTCAAGCACTACACTTCACAGGATACACCGGTCAGACCGGTGAGCCTCACCGGTCAGGCCGGTGTAGCACAGAGCACCTGCAAAAACAACTTCAAGCACCTCTTGACTTCTAGCACGAACCAAACTTGGTGAGTGGCCTTTGTAGATGATCACAAGCAAGGTAATGAGCCCTGCACACAAGTAGCACACCCAAGTAGATCGAAGCGGAAGCAAATCAAATATGCTAGAAAAACAACTTAGAGAGTCAAACCACACGAAGAAGCAAGGATTTGTCTCCCGAAGTTCACCACCCACTAAGGAATGACTACGTCTCCGTTGGGGAGCTTGTAAGGGACAATTCCCACAACAAGCCGGGTCTCTTTCAACCACTTTCCTCCTTTCCACTAAGGAGATCTTTTCCATGAAGAGGCAAGATCGCAGCCCTTACAAACTTCGCGCTGCTCACCACAACCTTAGGAGCTAGCCGGCGACGCCTAGCCGTCTAGGAGGCAAACCTCGAAGAGTAACTAACACTTCAAAGCTTGTAGACGTGAAACCAAAGTGCTCAAGCTGTGGAAATGCTCTTGTTAGCTCACAAGGTTGCTCTTGAGCTCACTTTCTCAACCCAACACAAAGAATATGTCTTGAATCCACAAATCTCACAAAGAGAGGGTTGGGGAGAGCTACTAAGGCTTGGAGCTTGTTAGAAATGGCTTGGGACCACAGCAATGGCACTAGAAAACAACAACATTCCACTAAAGAAGGCTTGGGGGTATTTATACCCCTTAAAGGAGAAAACTAGCCGTTGGTCCTCTGGCGGCACCGGTCAGACCGGTGTTTGAAAAACTAGCCATTGGGGCTAGCGGCACCGGTCAGACCGGTGCCCCTCCAGTCAGGCCTGAGTCACCCCAAAACCCTTTCTAGGAATCTAGCACTTCACCACCGAGATGAAATGTCTCAGGTTAGGTTAGGAGGTTTGTTAGCACACTCTAAGGCTAGATCACACTTAGGTCAACTAATGAGCACTTTGACTCGGTCAACTCGCTAAGTTGCATCCCTCTTGATAGTACGGCATACCTATACTCAAGAATAAATAAAAACACTTTGTTGATCTCTTGAGTTTGTATGTCTTCAATCTTGCCATACTTGATCAATAACCACTTGAGGGCTTTCAACATAGCCTTTGACTTGAGCACGTCCATACTTGAGCTAGTCACTTAGGATCTTTCCATATAGCATAGGAATGTACACTTGGATCCATGAGTCACTCCATATTGCCAATCTTAACATGTTGATGACTTGCAATACTTCCCTCGGTTAAGGTTTGGATATGATACTTGGAGACCCCATGGATGCTAGAACTTTACCTTAGCAAAACACTAATGGCGGCTTAGCTACGTCCCCAAAGATTGCTTAGTCCCTTACCCTAGACATATCAGTTGATCTCTTCATCACTTATCCAATCCACTTTGAGTTCCACTTTGCTTCATACACAATTAACCTTCATTTGAAAATCCGCTTCAAATGCTTGATCTTGATTGACAACGAATATGCAAGCTTCCAAATTAGAACCATAATGTGCACACTCATCCTTGTGTCCTCTTTCAATAAACACATGAAGCCTTGCACTTGACTTAGAGAATTACCAGCTTCTCTTTTGTGATCCTTATAATTTTAATCAAGCTACATCTTCATATGGGAGACCATGAATTGATCTTCTCAAATTATCCCAATATTTATCTTCATTTATTGCTTGATATTTGTCACTTATGCATTAGGATCATCCATATATTTGTCTTCTCCAATGTGAGCCATATAATATTCATCCATAAATAATACTTCAATAGTTGCTCATGAATATATAAATAAAATCTACTCACAATCTTAGACAAATCCATTAGTCCTTTAATCGCCTTGTCATTCAATTCACCAAAATCCACTTAGAGGCCTAAATGCACTTTCAATCTCCCCCTTTGTGGCGATTGATGACAACTCGATTAAAGCTTACAAATAAAACATTGGAGCACATTTAGATTCTTAGATATAGCTGGAGCTCTCCCTTAATTTGTGCCTTGAGTCGAAATTCAAACAATTGGCCTTAAATGCGAATTGCACAAATTTGGGAGAAAGCGCGTGTGAGCCCCCTATATCTTAGAATCAGTGGAGTGCAACATGTGTGAGAAACAAATAAAAATACGTGATGCGTATGACAAGATATGCATAAAGGAAAGCACAAGTGTACTGGCTGGGCAGCACCGGTCAGACCGGAGCCCCTGACCGGTTTCAAACAATTGGCCTTAAATGCGAATTGCATAAATTTGGGAGAAAGCGCGTGTGAGCCCCCTATATCTTAGAATCAGTGGAGTGCAACATGTGTGAGAAACAAATAAAAATACATGATGCGTATGACAAGATATGCATAAAGGATAGCACAAGTGTACTGGCTGGGCAGCACCGGTCAGGCCGGAGCCCCTGACCGGTCAGACCGGTTAGGTCCAGCCAGCACGCCCAACTAGACGGCACCAGTCAGACTGGTGCCCCTAACCAGTCAGACCGGTCTGGTCAATCCAAAGCACAAAGCAAAGAGTGTGCTTGCTATTTGGTCCAGAGTGATCAGGCCTGGGTTGCAAGCCAGCTTAGATCACTTTGCACCATTTAGCCAACACAAACAATACACCATTCAATACATGCATCACAATCTAGCAATAAAGTCGCTTAAATATTACAATAAGGTTCTAACACACAGTAGCACTCACACAAATGTTCTCAAGTCCACTGAGATGAAAATGAAGATTTATTACAAGCTGCTCTCATCAGCTAATAGGCACCGGTCATACCGGTGCAACACAGACAACACCACTGAGTTGAGGACTTTAATCCAAATCTTCTCCCCCTTTGTCATCAAGCATCCAAAAGGGGGCCTGGGGAAGATGTAGCTGTCGATCACTATCCCTGAGACCCGTCGCCTGGGTGAGAGCTCCCTCCTAATTGAGAAATGTCAAGGATCCAATGCATAGGAGAGTTTAGAAAAATAGAATCAGAGATAGTGATTTCAAAGGGATGAGCTATGGGAGCGATGTCTTTACCATAGTAGTATGAATTATATCCAAAGATATTGGTGGAGAAGCGAGCGCCCCAATCTTGTCCTTGCTCGGGAGGTGGAGGAGGTGGAGGTGCTTGCTCTTCTTCCATGTAGTGAGATGAAGCTACCACATCCGGAGGAGGAGGTGCAAATGGTGGAGGTGGAGGAGGAGCCGATGATGAAGACCCTTGCCCTTGCTCAGACTCAAAGAACATGCGCCCATATTGGTTAAGCATGTCAGAGTTGCCCCATCCTCTCATCCGATCCTCAAAGGAGGGTATCTCAACCCGTGGAGACTCAGGAGATGGTGGAGAGCGAGGCGGTTGAAACCTTGAGCATTGTGCATTAACTTGATCGTGTCCCTCATTTGCTTGTTTGCCCTCCTAGACCTTTGTTGCTCCACTTGGATGTCATGCTAGCTCTTACACATGCCAAATATGAAATTGAGGAACTTCCTTAATGGAAAAGTGGATCTGCGGGGCCTGCTGTGATCCCAGCCTCCCCACCGGTCGGACCGGTGCTCAACACCAGTCAGATCAGTGACGGCCTGAGGCCCTGTCTGCTACGGCAACTGGGTAGAACCTTCCTCAATGATTTCTTCCGCATGACCAGGGGCTTGTTCAATTCTAGGAGATGAAAGCCTTGGATTCTTGCTAGGATTGAGCTTCAAAGGCTTGTGTGTCACATTTTTTGGAAACTCCATTTTTGCAACTTTTTCAATCATATACATGATATAAGGGCTATAGCTGCAAATCTTTTTGGGGTCTTCAGATAGATGCTTGATTTCTTGCCAAGTGAAATCCCCAATACTAAACTCTAGAGCTCCCGGTCTCAAAGTAACCATCAAGTTTTTCTGAAATTTTGTGATCTCAGAGGGATTACCATCTCTAGGTGTAATGGACACCCTAAGAAGTCTATTAAGTGCAGCATAGTAGGTATAGAGATTCTTCACCTTCCCATAATTTGCAAGCTCACCTCTAGGGTACATAAGGTGCAAGGCATTCTTGTCAAGCTCCCCCTCATCATGGAGCTATCTTAAGTCCTTGTCTCCTGCCATGATCCCAAAGCACCTCAAGAACCTAGGGAAGGTGATGGAATACCTCTGACCATTGGTCATCCAAATCATAGCCCTCTCAGTACCAATGTGTCCAAAGTGCACGGTGGCGAAAAACTGGGCTATTATCTCTTTGTTCCTATCTTGTCGGAACCTCATAAGCACCTTGACCCTTTGCCTCTCACATTTGCTTATGACTTCATTAAACATGGGGTCATTCTTCCTAGCCATGTGCTCCCAATACGCATATTGTGCCTTATTTGTGATTTTGGGCTTTTTAATTATCACTGTAGCATAGTAATCCTACTGAAACTTAGCCTAAAATCTCGGATCAGAAGCAGTCCTAGCCTCCTCATAAGTGTTCTTGTCCCTCAACTTCTTAAGGGCTTTAGTCATGCCTGCTCCATGGTACTTCACTGGCCTGTCAGGATAGATATAGGTGGGTGGCATGATCTTCAATCTACCCTGGTCATCATCATCCTCATCCATGGCATCCACATCCTCTTCTTCTTCCTCATCCTCCTCATCCTCATCCATTGCCTCGTCGGAGTCATCATCATCGGACCCAGCCTCCTGGTGCCTCCTCAGCTCAAACTGACCCTGAAAGGTCTCATCCTCAACATTGTCATCACTGCTAGTACCGGTGTCACCTCCAAGGTCAGGTGCCTCTACACTCTCTTGAGCTGAATGATGTCTCAACCTTTTGCCACTAACATTAATGGTGTTGCCCCCTCCCCGAAGTCACTGGGAACGGTCCCTCTGCGAGCATGCACCTCTTCTCTTCTATTCTCTTCTCTTCTCTTCTCTTCTCTTCTCTTCTTTGTGCCCTCCTTTTCCCTGACCATAGCTGTTGTCCTGAGTCACAAAAGGAATTACAAGAGTGTATAAGACTCTAGGAAAAAGATTGAATGGAAATGGAAAACGATTATTGAAAGTTCAGAACAATTGGGTCTGCTCTGGGCCACACCGGCCAAACCCGTGAGGGGCACCGGTCAGACCGGTGCCACCTAGAACAGAGCCAATTGCCCCAACATCCAATCTGAGCAGCTACGAATCTAAGATTTGGTTTTGATGTTCATGAGACAATCCTACATTGATAAGTGTTGGAAAACATGGAGAAAACAAAGTTTGGGGCTAGACATGCGCCACCGGTCAGACCGGTGACGTCCACCGGCCAGACCGGTGAAGGCCGTCCGACCCCAAATCTTGGGTTCTCACAGTGTGCCCAATGAAACTTCATGGATATATAGGTATGTCTTCTAGGGGTTCTCAGGAGATGATATACCAAAGAAATTCAAATCTTTGCACGAAATAAAGAGATCGGGCAAAATGAAGATTTGAATACCTTTGGAGAGAAGAACTTGAGAGGAATCCAAAGAACTCCAAGGGGAATCAATGGAGGAGCCTTGGGAGATCCTTTTGCTTCCAATCTTTATGCTTTCCCTTGGTTGAATCTTCAAATCTCCATGGGAGAAGAGAGAGGTGGAAGAAGGGAGGGGAGATGGTCTTCATGGTTTGGAGGAGATGAGTCCTAGTGAATAATGGAGGAGAGAGAAGGAAGGGGGTAAAAGAGTAGATTCTTGTTACTGTAGGCCCACGGGTTGCAGCCGGGCACCACCGGTCAGACCGGTGCGAGCCACTGACCGGTGGCCGCCCTTGGTCGGGCCAGTGAGCCCTTAGTGGTTTTTCCGACCCGTGCTCAGAAGCATAGTTATTAGAACCGGACCGGTCATCGAACCGGTGAGCCTCTCGGTTCAATGGTTCATTGGTTCAACCGTTACGAACCGGTTGAACCGCCGGTTCAATAGTACTGAACCGTTGGACTGAACCGGCCAAAAAAACTACGAACCGGTGCCATGTAAACCTATATAATTGCTAATTATCAGTATATCATTCACATAAATAACACACAAGTATATGACCTTTCTTCAGAGGCACAACAAATGTATCATTAAATATAACAGCTAATCTCATTAAAAATTCCATCTCACCAACATCCTTCTCTGTCTCCACTCTCGTGTTCAATTCAGACAAGAAGCAAAGCAATATACAAATACAATCATTTAGGTGGTGGAATTTGGATACTCCCCTATCGTGTACGGAGTAGCTGTGCTTGTGCAGGTCTACTCTGACCTCCATCGGCTGCTAGTGAAGAATGGGAAGGGAGTCATACCGCGCGACGAACAAGCAGCCAAGCAAGGCTACAGCTCGCAAGGGTCAAAGGATGAAATGCCGCTTGCTATAACTGCAGCCGCCGAAGAGTAGGCAAGGGCGCAGGGGTGCGGGCTGCGGGGTGCCGGAGGAGAAACAACAGCCACTGGTTGCTAGGGAGTCACGATACGGCGCCGGCTCGCCACACTGCTGCAACATCGAGTGCGCCGCCGGCGGCCGCCGCTGTGAGCCTTTGCGTGTACGAGCAATGGAGCGCATTGGAGGTGAGAGCTTGGGCTGGGCCTTGTTGGGCCAGCGTGGGAGGTGTACCGTGTACTCTGAGGCCGAGAAGCAAGAACCGCTCGGTTCGCACAAAACCGTCTGGTTCGCCGGTCTTTCATAAAACCGGCCGGTTCTAGCGGTTTTTTCCGGTTCGATGGCAGGGACGATCTTTTAAGTGAACTGGACCATTGGAGGCTTTGGTTCGGTATTTTATCGGTCGGACCGCCGGTCCGGTCAGGTCCTAATAACTATGCTCGGAAGTAATGACGATTTTGATAATTTCAACAGAGAAACCATATCGGTAGAACCGACCTAGCCTCGGAAGTTCCGATCCTTCTTTGCAAATTTGTGTAAACTCCTCTAAAAACTTCTTTTTGGTATTTTATAAGACACTTTGCATACACTTTGTTAACACCAAAATTTGGTAAGGAGTCTGACCTGTGGGTCCAGCTCGGTCAGGAGTCCGTCTCGAGGAAGGGAAGGATTTTTCATATGTATTCGGCAAAGAAGTCTGCGGTCGGCTATCTGCTCCCGTTCGACAAAGGAACAGTAGAGCTGATTTTGCGGGATTTGAGCGATGACGTGGCTCACGCAGGGAGGACGAATGGATGGATGGGCGATCAAGCTTAGAGATAAGTTAGGCAACGAATCCATTCGAGATTGTACTTGGCAGGGTATAAATATGAGCCCTGAATGTATGTAAAAAAGGGACAATCATTCTTCAATACACACCGGCCTTACGCCAAACCCTAGAGTCCTTTTGTCGTGTCGTCGAGTTCTTCGAGAGGGCCAATCGATCCGTCGACCTCCGTGAGTACCGGCAACCTTGTATCATGTCTAGTATCATGCGGTGGATTTAGATCTGATGCAAGTAGTCTTGTTACCATGCTTCGTGTCATGCGGTAGATTCAAGCTTGGTTCAAGAGGGTTTCTTGTTAGGTCATGAGCCATGCGGTGGGCTAAGATCTAGCTTGAAGCTAGTTATCGGCTCTATTGGATTCCGGCAAGATCCAATAGATTCATTAAGTTACCCTGTGTTACTTCGAGTTTTTACTTTATGTTTAGATTCATGTAACACTTTTGCCCAATCTAGATGGGTTTGGATCGGCTCGTTCCTTTTGTGATCCCTGTATGGGTAGATTTCATGTTTTAACACGTGGATCTTGTGCCTTCCGATAGCCGAAACCGAATCGATCTAGGTTGTTACGTGTTGTGGGTTCAAGCTTGCCATTGTTGGTATAAATCTTGAAAGAACCGGGTATCATGCGGTAGATGCAGGTTTTTGGGTTGCTTTAGAGCTAGTCATCCGGTGGATTAGATTTCAAATCAACCTGATAGATTTATCCGCGTGGTAATGTTCGTTCCTTTCATGGACCCCGAATCGGCTGTTCAGCCGTATTCGGTTATGTTTCTCCACGAGTAAAACACGTGCGCTATTCATGCTTTAAATAATGCGTGCCTTTAGCTTTCCATGTTTAGATTGTATCATGCGGTGGATATATCTATTTGTGGAAAGTGGTACGATTTCATGCAAGTTGTATCATGCGGTGGATAGATTTGTTTTGGCATCGTACCTGACGGATCTCTAAGTACCTAGACATGCGGTAGACTAGTGCTTTGGATCTATGCATGCTTGTTTATTACATGCTTACGTTCGCGCTTTACTTTTAACATTGTTATTATGGGATCGGTCATATATCGTGTTTATGTATTGTTGACCAAACAAAGACTGATTGCCATCATGCTTACGTCATCCATTCGGCAGTATTGTTTTTCCTCTCATAAGTTCCCGAGTGGTTTCAATTCTTTGGCAAATAGCTTTTATATAGCTATGTGTCATCTCGTATGGCTTCTTAGCCGCAAATATGGAACTGTCTGGTATCACCCTGCAAGTTCCAAGCTTTGGTATTTAACTTCTTTATCTTTTGTTAATTTTCAAGAAAAATTGACTGGCACGTCATCTTTACTCTTTGCGCGTGCGAAGCCAGCTTGTTCGGCTTGCTGTGTGTTTGGCGCTAGGTGCACTTTTTGCGTCAACACACTTTTTGGCACGCCCGGGACCAACGTGCCGAATAGATCAAGATGCCCGAGATCGTGGACATCATGGACGTCAACCCGGAAGACCTATCTCCCGCAGCAAAAGCGGCAACTCCAGGACGCCATGGACCGGTTTCGGCGAAATGTCCGCTCGTCTTTCAAGAAAAATAGGAGTGGCGTCCCATACTTGAAGAACGAGATGCCCGGGGTGTTGCCCCGGGGAGAGCGATGCTACGGTCCAACAGAGAAAGAGGAGTGCATGCGGGTGTTCCAAGAATCCGCGGCATTACATGTTGAGCAAGCACAACAAGGCTTTCCTCGGTGCGCTCCGGCGGATGATGGTGGCCGTCTTCGGCCCTGGCATGGAACAAGCGTTTAGCAAAGCGCCCGTCCGTGGGGGCACCGTGGAACTGGGCGAATCAAGCTCTCGGCCGCCACTTCGGAGCCCGCCGGTGCAGCCTCCTCCCCAAAGCGCTGGAAGTCAAGCTTTCCACCCTCCTCCACGAAAGCCGCCGGGAAACGGCCGGTTCGGCCCTCCACCGCAGCCCCTCGGGACGCCCAATCCGCCCACCACCGCAGGCGGCACAGTCAACCCGTGCAACAAATTCGAATCCATACCAGCCCCACGTACGGAGACTTAGCATTCGGCTCGCCCGGCGCCCCGCTCACTTCCGGTCGAGGATCGCTCCGCGAGCAATTGGTTGCAGAGAAACCTGTACGGCGGAGGTTACCACGAGGTGGGAAACTACGGGGCATTTGACGCTTTCCCACATCCAGGATACGCGCCAGCTGCAGGCGCGCAAGAGGACGACGCCCTGGCGCGGAAGATGGCCGAATTGATGCAAAATCAGTTCGGCCTCAAGCCAAAAATGCAAGGACCCGCCTATAAGCCGCCGTTCCCAGAATGGTACTACAATGTGCTCTTGCCGCCAAGGGTGAAGCCGCCAACGGAGTTCACGAAGTTTTCAGGACAAGACGACACGGGCACGGTTGAGCACATCGCTCGTTACCTCATGCAGCTCGGGGAATGCTCAGCTGAGGAGGCATTCAGGGTCCGTTACTTCCCCGCGTCACTGACAGGTCCAGCGTTCCAGTGGTTCTCGTCCCTACCCCCTGAGTCAGTTAGCAGATGGAAGGACCTGGAGCGGAAATTTCACGCTCACTATTTCAGCGGCAGCTCGGAGAAGAAGCTGATTGACCTTGCTACCATGAAGCAGAGGCATAGCGAGACGCCGCTGGAGTTTCTCAGGAGATTCAGGGAGGTCAAAGGCATGTGCTTCTCGCTTAACTTGCCAGATGACCGCCTGGTCGACATGGCCGTCGCCGGGATGCTACCGGCCGTACGCGAGAAGTTGTTCGGGATGGAGTTCGAGAACCTGGGCCGCCTATCACGAAGCTATCACTGATGAGCAACCAGGCGTACGGCTTCAAGAAGGATGCCAAGTTCGGCAAGCAGCATGATGTTGCTGACATCTACAACCAGTTCTTAGACAAGGCTGACCTGATCGAAGACTCCGATGACGAACTGGATGTAGCCGCGGCAGAGATCATGTGGGGTAAGGAGCCTTTGACAATGAATCAGCGCTGGGTCAAGCAGACCAAGGGCACTTATGATTTTGATATCACAAAGGCTGATAAATTGTTCGAGCTCTTAGTGAAGGAAGGCCGAATCAAGCTGCCCGAGGGGCATTCCATGCTTCGGCCCGATGGAGTTAAAGAAAAATGTTACTGTGGTTTCCACGACAGGGATTCGCACTCCATCAATGATTGCAGGGTCTTCAGGATGAGGATCCAGAAAGCCATCCAGGAGGGTCACCTCAAGTTTGACAACAAGATGAAGCTGGATGGCCACCCCTTCTCTCAGAACATGGTGGGCTTTTCTGTTAACATGATAACAGCCGAGGAGAAGGGAAAAGTCAAGGTCTTGACCTCAGCCAGGTCTAGACAAGATGGAGCAGTGGACCCAGAGCGCCAAGTGACTCTGGAACAGGTGCAAGGTGGAGCCCCCCGCATTCTTAGGAGTCACATCGAAATTGGGGAGTCATCCAGAGCCAAGCCCAGGGTGACATCGCGCATCCTCCTCACCAAGTGGCAGCACCAGACGGAGAAAGAGCGCTACCAGAAGCGGCGCTACGAGGAGGAGAGGCGCAGAGCCGAAGAAGAAGCACACGGAAGGGACCAAGAGCAGTACACGCGCGAGCAGGAGCGCGCACACTGGGGATGTGCCTTCTTCAGGCATTGCTGGAATGAGGGTTTGAAGCTACCCACGTTGAAGAACTAACCTGAATGCAGTGACAGGTATTTTGAGTACAGGCAGGAGACTGTCAATCGCCGATCCGTCCACGAGAGAATTGGAAGGATCCAACCTAATGGGGATCGACGCCAAAAAAATTGAAGTCATTGATCATCCTAGGAAGCGGCATGCTGACCTCAGGTGGGCTGATCAAGAGGAGGATGAAGATGACTACGTTTGGCAGAAGGGGCAATGGTGCCCGCCCGGCCTGAGGAGAAGCCAGAAGAGACGGGTCCAGCGCTTGAGGAACCGCGAGTTGAGGCAGGCCGGAATCCAGACGCGTCAAGTGTGGCGCCCCAAAGATCAACCTGAAGGATCGAAGCGTTCGGCTCCAACATGCATGGTATACTTTCTGCCGAACGAATTCATGGCTCCTGCTAACCAGGTTGTGCAGGAGGAAGCGGCCCTAGATGATGAGCAGGCCGAGGGGATGCTGGCACAATTGGTGCTGGCCAAACAGGCAATCTTCGACAAGCCGACCAAGAATCGACATATGAGGCCGCTGTACTTAAGAGGATACGTCAATGGCAAGCCATTGACAAAGATGTTCGTCGATGGTGGAGCGGCAGTCAACGTAATGCCATACACCACCTTCAGGAAGCTTGGCATGGGCCCGAGCGATTTGACGCCCACGAGTATAATCCTCAACGACTTCGCTGGGAACCCTTCAGATACCAAGGGGTGTGCTCACGTGGATTTGATGATCGGATCCAAGACGCTGCTCACTACCTTCTTTGTCATCGAAGGAAAGGGGGGCTACAGCCTGCTGCTTGGGCGGGACTGGATCCATGCCAACTGTTGCGTCCCGTTCACCATGCATCAATAGCTTATCCAGTGGGTGGACGATGAGATTGAGGTCGTCCAGGCAGATGACTCCGTGAGCGTGGCGAACATGGAACCAGCTTTCTGGGAGTACCAAGGTGTTGATTGCTTCTCAGGCAAAGACTGGGGGGAAGGTCCTGTTGAACCCGTCGGCGGTGATCAACGTACCGATTCAAGCAATCGGCTCTTATAGCAATTTTTAATGGAGAACCCCGTAGACGGCACTGATGGCAAGCTAGGGCGGGGATTCATGTCGGCTGATAAATTGGAAGAGGTTGACATTGGAAACGGTGATAAGCCAAGGCCGTCATTCATCAGCGCAGGCTTGCAGTCGAACTTCAGGGGAGAATTAATTAAGCTTCTCAAGGAATACAAAGATTGCTTCGCCTGGGATTATTCGGAGATGCCTGGATTGGATCGTTCTATCGTCGAGCATCGGTTGCCAATCAAATCTGGTTTCAAACCATACAAGCAACCACCCCGGAAGATCTACAAGGATGAAGTATTGGCCGATGTGAAGAAAGAAATTGAAAGATTGCTTGATGCAAACTTCGTTCGGCCATGCAGATATGCGGAGTGGATTTCTAACATTGTCCCTGTATACAAAAAGAATGGAAAAATGAGGGTCTGCATAGATTTCAGGGACCTTAACAGAGCTACTCCGATGGACGGATACCCGATGCCTATTGCCGATTTGTTGATTGACGCCGCAGCTGGGCACAAAGTCATCAGTTTCATGGATGGTAATGCGGGTTACAACCAAATCTTCATGGCAATAGAAGACATATCAAAGACGGCCTTTAGGTGTCCTGGTCATATAGGCCTGTTTGAGTGGATAGTCATGACGTTTGGGTTAAAGAATGCCGGTGCAACATATCAACGGGCCATGAATTATATTTTTCACGAGTTGATCGGCAAAGTTGTGGAAATCTACATTGATGACGTGGTAATCAAGTCCCTGAGTCATGACACGCATTTGGAAGATGTGAAGAGGACCTTGGAGTGTACTCAGAAGCACGGTTTGAAGATGAATCCAAACAAATGTGCTTTTGGGGTATCAGCTGGAGAATTCTTGGGGTTCTTGGTCCACGAAGGGGGAATTGAAGTTGGCAAAAAGAGCATGAAGGCCATTGATGAAGTTGTTCCCCCAACTAACCTCAAGGAGTTGCAGTCACTGCTCGGCAAGATCAATTTCGTCAGAAGATTCATATCGAATTTGTCACAGAAGGTCTTGCCATTCTCTCCGCTGTTGAAGTTAAAGAAAGATCAGAAGTTTATTTGGAGCGACGAACAACAAAATGCTTTCGATGAGATCAAGCAAGACATGAAGGAGCCACCGCATCGGTCCCTCCTCAGCTGAACAAGCCTTTCAAGTTGTACGTGGCGGCCGATACCCAAACCATTAGATCGGCCCTTATTCAAGAATTTGAAGGAAAGGAGCGGGTAGTAGCTTATCTTAGCCGAAAACTACTTGATCCTGAAACCAGGTATTCTACCGTGGAGAAACTGTGTCTTTGCGTGTACTACTCGTGTACAAAGTTTCGGCACTACCTGTTGAATGCCGAATGCACTGTGTATTCCAAGTTTGATGTAATAAAACATATGTTATCTATGCCAATTTTGAACGGCAGGATTGGCAAATGGATTTTAGCTTTATCAGAGTTCGAATTGAAGTTCGAATCGGCAAAAGCCATCAAAGGTCAGATCATTGCCGATTTTATAACTGAACATCGTGATCCGTCAATTGATCTGCTTGACATTACCCCTTGGGCTTTATTTTTTGATGGGTCATCATGTGGCAAAGGTGGGGGAGTAGGGATCCTACTGATTTCTCCTAGAGGTGAGATGTTTGAATTTGCCATCCCTATTCAGCCCACTGTCACAAATAATCAGGCTGAATACGAGGCATTACTTCGAGGGCTTCAATACTTGAGAGAAGCAGGGGCCGTTTCGATTGAAGTTTATGGAGATTCAGAGCTGGTAATCAAGCAATTGAACGGCCAATATGAATGCAAAAGTGCAGCGCTGAGGAGTTACTACGAAGAATGCAGGGAAATCTTGAAGAGCTTCCCATTGGTGACTCTACAGCACATTCCTAGAGAACATAACGAAGAAGCAAACAAAGCCGGCTCGGAGCGCCTCCGGTTACAAAGAGAGTCAAGAAGCGTTTGCCGCAGGTGTGTGCACTAGGGGCGGATCTTGCGAAGATGATTGGAGGAAAGAGATCGTTGATTACTTGAAGGATCCATCCCGTAAAGTCTCTAGGAAGCTCGGTACAAAGCCATAAAGTTCGTTCTTCTGGATGATAATTTATTCTATAAATCATTAGATGGGGTATTATTACGCTGCCTGGGTCCAGAAGAAGCCAAGAACATGATGAGCGAAGTGCACGATGGGATGTGCGGAGCACACCAATCGGCCTACCGTATGAAGTGGGTTATTAGACAAGCTGGATGCTTTTGGCCGACGATATTAGAGGACTGCTTTGAGTATTACAAGGGATGTCAGGATTGCCAAAGGTTTGGGAATATTCAAAGGGTCCCTGCATCAGCATTGAATCCCATCATCAAGCCGTGGCCATTCAGGGGTTGGGGTATAGACTTGATTGGCCAAATTAATCCACCATCTAGCAAGGGGCATAAGTTCGTGCTTTTGGCTACGGATTATTTCACTAAATGGGTTGAGGCGATCCCACTGAAGAAGGTGACGTCAGAAAACATGATTGAATTCGTCAAGGAGCACATCATCTATCGATTTAGAATCCCTCAGACAATTACCATTGATCAAGGGGCACAATTTGTGTCACTGGAGTTCAGAGAGTTTGCCGAAAGCATGGGGATCAAATTGTTTAACTCTTCTCCTTATTATGCCCAAGCTAATGGTCAAGCGGAGGCTTCTAACAAAATCATGATCAAGCTAATACAAAAGAAGATCGATCAGAAGCCAAGAAGGTGGCATTCGGTTCTCAGTGAAGCACTGTGGGCTTACCGAATGGCCCCCCATGGAGCTACAAAGACCTCTCCTTACGAGTTGGTTTACGGCACCACGCGATTTTGCCTTGGGAGATGCAATCGCATTCAAGGAGAGTGGTGCTGCAAAAGGACTTGAGCTCCAAGGATTACGGTGGCCTAATGATGGACGAGCCGGAGGATTTACATATGATCCGTCTCGGGGCCCCGGAAAACATCGAGAAAAACAAGCCGCGGGTTGCCAAGTACTACAACAAGAAGGTAAAAGTAAGGCAATTTGCGTAAGGCGATCTAGTTTGGAAAGCGCTATTGCCGATTGGAACTAAATACGGTGAATTCGGCAAATGGTCCCCTAACCGGGAAGGACCTTTCCGTGTGGTCGATGCGTCCCCGGTAATGCATACATATTGAAAACTTTGCTAGGAGAAGAATTTTCCGCTGCAATAAATGGAAGATATCTGAAGAAATATTATCCTAGCATTGAGATCGATCGATGATTACACACATCTGACACAGAGATAGCCGGCGCTCAAGAACGAGGCCGCCTTCAGAACAAAAAATCCATAAACAAAAGACACGGCCAGTGCCTAAATGCATTGCCCTTAGCACAAAAATCATAATACAACTGCTTCTTGCAGGTTTACATCTAACAACCCTGATGGTAAGATCTTCAAAGGGGTGGGAAGCAGAAGGCGTGGAGGAAGAAGCGAACGTATGGTTCAATCTTTTCTTTGCTTCTTCTGCTGCTCCCTCTTCAGCTGTTCCAGGACGACCGTGACGGCAGCTTGGAACGCATGGGGGTGACCATGGTTCGCGGCCTCCATCAAGCTGTCCCAGGCCATCTTCAGGTTGTTGTACCTGTCAGAGACATCTAAAGCGGAGGAATCGATGTTAGGGGCAAAAAATCCGAATATAGGCATGAAGCCAAGAACAGGTTAGAGGCATTTACCCCCTACTAGTGCCTCCAGGGCCATGCGACGCTCGCGTTCGGCTTGGCAACGGGCGGTGATGTCCCTGAGGCCGTGCTCCAAGTGCCGAACGCGGCGGCGCAGTTGATGGCTGGTCCTCTGCTCAGGCGTGGCATCCTCTGCTTCGAGGGAGGAATCGGAGGAGATGTACTCAGGCACATCTTCAGTCCCGATGATTTCTTCAGGGAGCAGATCAAGGCTAAAAGAGGAAAAGGAGAAAACATGAAGCACGAGATCATATGGAGGACGAGGAACAAAGCATGAAAGAACTCACCTTCGAATCGTACGCTTCTTCGATGAGCCGCTCTCCTGGAGTTGCTTGCCCTTGTCCATGGCCTTGGGGTTTTCTCCTCTAGAGACAGGGGAAGAAATGGGAAATGATGGATGAGTGTGCGAGTGGATTTGCAGGGCATCTCAGCAGGCTCTTTTATTGACCGAAGGGGTGCATTGGGAGTGATGACCGGCCAGTACGCACTGTTGGAATACCAAACAGCAGGGTTTTTCTCTCCAAGTACAAAGGGTTTTTGCTTGAACAGTGCTCGTGGATTACCGAATTGGGATCTTCTGTGGATTTTGTGCCAAGGGGCAACTGTTCTCGCGCGTTCGGCTCAAAATGGTTCCCAGATGCATTCAAGGAGAAGTAAGAATGCAAGTGCGAGGCGAATTCATAACAGCACCAACACAGAATTCAAAGGTTCTTATTTATTGCCGATTATCGAACATCCCTAATACAATCTAGTCGAAAAGCCTGTTCAGTACAGATTGGGGATGCGTGATTTCGGCAATGGCATCGCCGTGGCCATCGAGGCGCTAAAGGATGAGCTCGATCTCATCGATGTCCTCCGGCGCGCCGCCCCGGAAGCCGCGCGGCCTGGTGGAGTAGTCGACGTCCGTATGCGTCGCCATGGCAGCCAGGCCTAAGGTGGTGCCCAAACGAACGCCGTGGGTCGCCACCTCGTCGACGCGGTGCTCCACCGCAGCAAGGCGCTCCGCCGGCGTGTCGCCGCGGGCGTTCACCTTATCGGCCAGCTGCTCCACCAGCGCTTTCAACTGGTTGAGCTCGGCATCGCGGGCTGCAAGAAGCAAAGAGAAAGGAGATTAGCATCAAAAAGCCGGGTGGGATCAAGAATTGATTTCAGAGCCGTACCATCGATGGCTTCCAGCAGCTGTCTGCGCTGGTCCTCCCATTCCAGCTCGGCTATGCCCGCCTTCTTGGAAACGTCCTCCAGCTCGCGCCGGGACGTCTCCAGCTCCTCCTTGAAGCGGAGAGCGTCTTCTTCCCCGTACGGCACGGGGGGGTGGCCATCGGACTCCGAGGAGTCGTCTGGAAGGGGTTGATTCGTCGGTGCGGGAGACGGGTTCCACTGAATCAACCTGAAAGGGGGATGATCGTCAAAACAGGAAAAGATCAAAAGTAAAAGCGAAGAAGAGGAATCGACGATCATTGCCTCCGGCGCGTGTTGGCGCTGCTCCCCTCTGCCTCGTCGGAGGCGCGGCGGCGGTTGAGGTGGCGCACCATGGTGATTTGGGATGTGCACTGTTTGAAGAGGGGAAGAGCTGAGATTGGCAAAGATTCGAGAGCTAAAAGGCTTGGTAAAGAGCTAGGGGCACCTACGGTTACATTTATAGGCCTGGCAAGATGAATCGTGGCTTCGAGTCGTGGCTCTAGATCGTGGCGCATATCCCAAGGAAATCGGAAGGTGGAAAAGTTTCCTTGGCCAGCCCGCCGGCGGGTCGCTTGGAGTTCTAGGCTGAGTCACATTCAGTTGATTGGCTCGGCTAAGGGAGTCAAAGTGCCATTCGGGTGTTGGTATTTCTCTGCCGATTGGATCGTTCAGCGTTTACACTTGGAGGTATACGAAAGAAAAGGAAATTAAATGCAAGAACAAATATTACAAGAGCGATCAATTCGGTTATACATCAATGTGAGTATTCAAATGTTTAATTGTTTCGCAATCACACCACGAGCAGTGGATGTTGCTTGGCGGAAGCTGTCCAACAGTTCCTGGCAATCTTTTTGAGCACCAGACAAGTTGGTGAGTTCTGCATTGCATTGCTCTATCTTGGTGATAGCCGATTTTGCTTCTGCTTGGGTCTTTTCTATCAGTCCAGGGAGCTCGGCTATTTGCTCTTTATCAGCCTCTATCTCAGCTGACAGGCTTCTCAGTTCTGCTTCTAGAGCGGCTTTCCTGGCAATTTTCAGATCATAAGAATCCCGCAGTGCTAGCCAATGTATCTTTGTGGCTCTCTGCTTGAGACTGTGCCCCGTTCATGGCGTGTTCAGCATCAGCTTTCTTCTTTTCGATAGCCGGGCGGGAGCGCAATTTCCTCAAAGCGTGCCTTATAGGCGCATAAAGGATGTCCAAGCCACAGATGGATACTAGAGAAGCTCTGACATCTTCAGGAAGTTCTTGGCTGATGGATTCAAGCATCTCTTTGAAGTGATCAAGATCCTTGAACTGATCTTGTGCATCCCTTTCTAGCCAGGCAACAATTTCTCTAAGCTTCGATGACACCTCATCTGACAGAGGCTGGTGCACTCCTTCCATTGCCTCGGCAGCTGGATCGCTCTCCGATGGCAGGCTTGATGATGACGGAGCCTGATCCTAAGAAGCAGTATTGCCGAGTTAAGGGTGCTAAAATGTAAAGGTAGCAGAGTTAAGTGCAAATGAGTACCTCACGGCTAATTTCTTGAGCAGGGGTAATCGCAGGTGAGGAAGGTGCTCCAGGTAAAGCTGAAGCTTCCAAGCCAGAAGGTGTTGATGTAGTCGCTGGTAACTCATGGGATTCTGGCTGAAGGGGAGTTGGATCCACCTCTGTTGGGATCAGTGTCTCTGCATGACCAACAGGTGATTGTGCCCTTGGAGGACTTGACGGCTCCGGCTGGATTGGGAGACTCATCTCTGGAGAATTCATTGCTTCTGCAGAGGGTGATGAAGATGAGATCTCCACTGGGATAGGTAATTCAACCCTGGGTGGACTTGCTTGTTGAGCCACGGGGACATCTACCAGTTGTTCTTCCGTTGTTTCTTCTGCAAATGTCAAAGTAAAAGGGTAAATGCCAGTGTTCATCCTTAAAAGAAGACAATAGAGGTCATACTAGTGGATGAGGCATTGGCAGGTTCTGATACTGAAGGTTGTTGGGCTCTAGTCTGAAAATGCGCGAGAGGTGATTTGTCAGAAACTAGAGTACCCTTGTGATCAAGAAAGCAAAAGGTTTTACCTCGACAAGAACTTTCTTGACAGTTCTCCTCCTCTTGGCACTTGGAGGAGCAACCAGAGACAAACCTTGCCTCCTGTCAGCAGCAAGGCTGGAGAGGCTTGGATCGGTGGTGGCAAACCTGGCCATTAGCTGGGCCAGGGTTGGGGACTTGAATCCCAGTGCAGAAATCGGGCCTGCGACATTATAGTTGATATTTCTGGCTCGAGGGGCAGGAACTGTGTTCTGTGGAGTCAAAGGAATAAGGTCAAAATCGTTGATGGAGAGGAAAAATGTCTGATCCAAAAGTTCATTATATTACCTCCGAAGTTGGTAGGAAATCAGGCATCAACTCTGCGCAGAACACATGAACAGGCTCACTGAAGATGTGATCGTGGAGTTCTTGCCATCAGGAGTTAAAGGTGGGATGAGCTATGATTGTGGGCACGAAAGGACATATGTAGATAGTGGGACTACACACATAATGGAAGATCCCCGTCGCACCGCATACTCTCTTTGATTTCCTCTCTCGGGCTTGAGGAATTCATGCGGGAACAATCTTGGGGGCATCCGACCACACCCAATCTGCCTGGCCATTACATTGGGCTGATAATATTCATAAGTGCTAGAATTCAGCCTTCCTCCGTTGAATTCGGCCGGCAGTATACATGGGCGGATTATGATGTTGAAAATTTCCAAGAATCTCCCATCTTGACGACCAGGCTCAAAGGAGAATTCAACAGGGAAAGTCAATGTATCATTATCCAGATAGGGGAGTCAGAGAGGGTTCTGGAAACCTTTGAAGAACAGTTCGAAGAGCTGGCTGATGTCTTGCTGAATGATAACAGTTGAAGCCGCTTCTCCATAACTCTGACATCCCCTGGTAGCATTGTTTTCTCCCTCAGGGTGATTGGACGAAGGGAAGAGCCTGGTGTTCAAATCAACACCCACAATTTGGTGCAGGTGGAGCTGCAGCCATATCTGAACGAACCACCAAGGGCCGTTGACACATGCTATCCTTTGGCTAGTGTACATCTGGGTAACAGTCTGGAGAAGCATATGGTATACACTGCCTAGGAAGAATTTCCCAAGGGGAAGACGGTTGCCACTAGCCAAATGAATCGCCATTGTGATATGATTCAGAGTGGGCTCATTGGCTTTGCCACAGATGACAAATCTGCATAGCCACATATTCAGGAATGCCCTGTATTCGACATCACCAAGGGGGTTGTCTTTCATGTGGCTCAAGATATAATGTTTATATCCGTTCCCAGGCTTCACCCCTGTCTGGCGTGAAGAACCTTTGAAGTTCCAGGGCTGGACAGATCGTGTGATGTCAAGGCCGGTGATCATATACACGTCGGCCAAGGTTGGAGACATTGGGCCATGGCCAAAGAGGAAGGCGTTGACACCGTTTGACCAAAAGTGGCAGGCTGCTATCAAAAGGTCTTCATTTTTGGGGGTCTCGGCCAAGGATAATTCCAAGCATTGAGCAATGCGGAGGGTATCCCAGTTTTTGGTCAATCCGCTCTTATCTGCGAGGATTCTCCGGTACCAAGTTCTCCAGCCTGCGATTGGAGGTAAAGGCCAGTTCTTGAAGGTGTCTTGCCACTGAGGGGGTGGGGACAGAGCCGCTTTGAAAGGGATTCTCTGAGATTCAGCCGTGATGAAATCTTGAGGATCAGAGTTCCCCACAGGACCAAGATAATAGGATCTTGAATTGGCCCCGGTGTGAATCAGAAGCTCAGTTGAAGGCTCCTGAGGAAGGCGGAAACGAAATCTCAGGTAAAATTGAAAACCTAAATGCTGAATGGAGCTTACGGGAGGAGGATTTACCTGAGCATCTTGGTTTTGAGTCGCCATTGAAGACTTGAGCTTAGGGCAAGGAGATCTAGGGTTTGAATCTGGACGAAGATTCCGCCGGATTGAGAAGGAAGAAGAACAGGTGTTGATAGATTTGAGTTGAGCTATTCGTGGCTGGAGTCAATTGCGGAACAAAATTACTTTTATCCCGCAATTGAAGGGGCATATGTTAACACCAAAATTTGGTAAGGAGTCTGACCTGTGGGTCCAGCTCGGTCAGGAGTCCGTCTCGAGGAAGGGAAGGATTTTTCAGATGTATTCGGCAAAGAAGTCTGCGGTCGGCTATCTGCTCCTGTTCGGCAAAGGAACAGTAGAGCTGATTTTGCGGGATTTGAGCGATGACGTGGCTCACGCAGGGAGGACGAATGGATGGATGGGCGATCAAGCTTAGAGATAAGTTGGGCAACGAATCCATTCGAGATTGTACTTGGCAGGGTATAAATATGAGCCCTGAATGTATGTAAAAAAAGGACAATCATTCTTCAATACACACCGGCCTTACGCCAAACCCTAGAGTCCTTTTGTCGTGTCGTCGAGTTCTTCGAGAGGGCCAATCGATCCGTCGACCTCCGTGAGTACCAGCAACCTTGTATCATGTCTAGTATCATGCGGTGGATTTAGATCTGATGCAAGTAGTCTTGTTACCATGCTTCGTGTCATGCGGTAGATTCAAGCTTGGTTCAAGAGGGTTTCTTGTTAGGTCATGAGCCATGCGGTGGGCTAAGATCTAGCTTGAAGCTAGTTATCGGCTCTATTGGATTCTGGCAAGATCCAATAGATTCATTAAGTTACCCTGTGTTACTTCGAGTTTTTACTTTATGTTTAGATTCATGTAACACTTTTGCCCAATCTAGATGGGTTTGGATCGGCTCGTTCCTTTTGTGATCCCTGTATGGGTAGATTTCATGTTTTAACACGTGGATCTTGTGCCTTCCGATAGCCGAAACCGAATCGATCTAGGTTGTTACGTGTTGTGGGTTCAAGCTTGCCATTGTTGGTATAAATCTTGAAAGAACCGGGTATCATGCGGTAGATGCAGGTTTTTGGGTTGCTTTAGAGCTAGTCATCCGGTGGATTAGATTTCGAATCAACCTGATAGATTTATTCGCGTGGTAATGTTCGTTCCTTCTTCATGGACCCCGAATCGGCTGTTCAGCCGTATTCGGTTATGTTTCTCCACGAGTAAAACACGTGCGCTATTCATGCTTTAAATAATGCGTGCTTTTAGCTTTACATGTTTAGATTATATCATGCGGTGGATAGATCTATTTGTGGAAAGTGGTACGATTTCATGCAAGTTGTATCATGCGGTGGATAGATTGTTTTGGCATCGTACCTGACGGATCTCTAAGTACCTAGACATGCGGTAGACTAGTGCTTTGGATCTATGCATGCTTGTTTATTACATGCTTACGTTCGCGCTTTACTTCATTCATTTATTTAACATTGTTATTATGGGATCGGTCATATATCGTGTTTATGTATTGTTGACCAAACAAAGACCGATTGCCATCATGCTTACGTCATCCATTCGGCAGTATTGTTTTTCCTCTCATAAGTTCCCGAGTGGTTTCAATTCTTTGGCAAATAGCTTTTATATAGCTATGTGTCATCTCGTATGGCTTCTTAGCCGCAAATATGGAACTGTCTGGTATCACCCGGCAAGTTCCAAGCTTTGGTATTTAACTTCTTTATCTTTTGTTAATTTTCAGGAAAAATTGACTGGCACGTCATCTTTACTCTTTGCGCGTGCGAAGCCAGCTTGTTCGGCTTGCTGTGTGTTTGGCGCTAGGTGCACTTTTTGCGTCAACACACTTAGGTCTTAGAAGAAAGATGATGGGACTTCAAGGGTACCACCGGTCAGACCGGTGGTGTGCACTGGTCAGACCAGTGCTCCCCTGAGAAAATGACTTTGAGCCAAAATGAGAGATTTTCATCCCAACTTTTTTAGATGTTTTGGATAGGAGATAGAGAGTTGATATTGATCCAAAATTCATCAAGTCTTGGAAGAATGGAGGATAATCCAATTTATTTGATAATTCTTGATTCTTCCAAGAGAGAGAGAGAGAGAGAGAGAGAGAGAGAGAGAGAGAGTTAAAGATGGATCTTATGGACTTGAGAAAATCTTCTTCAGTGTGACTAGCCATCAACCAAACAAAGGAAACTATAGTCACAATCATGTTGATTGGGTCACAAAGACCAAGAATCAAATATTTTCCAAAAAGAGCTCACTTCCTACACATGCTAGTTGATTTTTCGAAAAGTCTATCCTATGTCACAAGGTGCATGCATCCACTTCGAATGAATAGCTTTTCAAGTATATTTGGCTCATACCCTCCACCACGAGACAAACACAAAGACGGGTGAATGTAAGGGCATCAATCAAATATCAAGAGAGGCACACACAAATTCACTTGAAGCAATTACATGCTAAGGATGGCACACTAGCATGGTATTGTGGCCTAGATGCAATGCAGTATTCAATGAAAGTCAAGGAAACATACCTTTGCCTTAGGACCATTTCATTTGTGCATATATTCAAATTTCGAATGGTGCTAGGTCTTACTTGTTCTTTTGGAAGTTACACTTATCAAGAGCTTGCTTATAAATGCACAAAAGAGTGAGACTACGAGATCACTAGAAGAAATCGTTAGTCCCACAAGTGACTCTAGTGTCACAATGAGCTCCCCCTTAAATAGTGCTAGAGATATTTTGAATTTCTCGAACAAAGCACTTTATACGATTAAGAACTTGATGAGGCTCATTCCAAACTTGGTCACAACACATAAATGATTTGATAATTGAAATGTGTTGAGTCTCTCATAACCTTTGACTCCAAATCACCCTTTTTTCTTGAAAAGTGGCCCCGGGTCACTCGGCCATAGATGTCGGGTCACCCTGCAGCACACAGAGGCGTACCGGGTTACCTGGGCACAGGTGTCGGGTCACCCGCCCAACAACCTCACTAGGTCGGCACCGGTCAAACCTCTGCCTATCACCGGTTGGACCGGTGACTGCCAGTGCGCACTCCTTAGGTGATTTTGCCCTTATTGTCCCTTGAATGTGTGGACATGTTACTAATTTAAGTCCTGCAACATAGACAAGGCAATGCTTTACTAGAAAGCCATTAAAAGCATCGAATGGCATGAGAGAGTAAATTTTCACAAAATAGTCAAAGTCACTACCTCATTGTTGACGGTGTATTTTGGTACACCAAGCATGTTCATTACACTTTGGTTTGGATTTGATTATGGAACTAACCCGCCACTAGGCATACTAATCATATAACAAGTTCATCTATGTGCATGCATTTGGAAGTGTTGTGTTTTTGTAGGAAAACATGGACATAAAGGACGGATTCACAACAAGTTCAAAGGAGTATTTATGGAGTCTTGTTCGTGTTCATGAGCTTGATGAAATCACTTCCAATGGTGGCAAGGACCGAAGTGCTACGAAGGAACACCCCCGGGGATTGAAGCGTAAAAGACCGGACTTCATGCAAAGAGAACCTCCATCTTGGACGCGAGGATGACATCGTCAAAATAGTGCAAATGGAGGGGGCAAAATGCATAATCACTTGAGGACCCACGGGAGCGAAGGGGCGACCAAACCGGGTCAGGATGGACCTAGGCCGGTCGGCCCAGGCCGGCCGGCCTGGCCCACTTCGGGGGTCGGTTTGGCCCCCCTTTCCTTGCACCCGAAGGATCTTCAACCCTAAAGTCCTGGAGGCGCCGCCATTCACAGAAGAGAGAGCCATTCACACCAGGAGGTCATCCACAAGCTAGAGAGAGAGGAGGGAGATCTCCAAAGGAGGATCGACCATCTCGAAGAAAGCACCCACAAGTGGAGAAGAAGGAAGACACCATCGGAAGCGTCACCATGATCAACGGTGCTATGTCTAGCACCTTGATGGGGTAATCTTCTCATTTGTCCATGGGTTGTAATCGATATTGAGATGTAATCGCTACCTTGTTGGAACATCTATCTATCATCATGTGTTGAACATACTTTAATGCTTAAGGTTAGCTACCGTACCGTAAAGGGAAGTAGAGCTCCAATTCTCCCTTGGATCTATTTAATACGCCGTGTCCATCATAGGTCTAGTCACGAATACCTCCGCGTAGTGACAGTACGGGGGGAGGGAAAGGGCGAAACCATGGTCACAACCCCAGATAGATTAGATCAGTTTTCATGTTTAAAGCGGTTGCATGTTCAAGTATCGTACACCCATGGGCGAGTGTCTTTCATCTTGTTAGCTTAATCGTTCTCTTTAGTGTAGTCTAATCGTTTTCTAGTCTAATCATAGTTAGGGTTTGAGTAGTTAGTGAGTAGAGGTAGATCAAACGCTTGTAATCCCCTTGCTCCGTGGATTGACAACAACCTTGGGAATGCCGTACGCTTGCGGATCGTAGGTGGATACGTCTTTTATCCGTCAACAAGCCCCTTTTTCCGGATTCGAAGCTCGAAGCGACCAAGTATGAAATCAAATCCAAGATCATCGAGATGGTGGCAGCAAACCTGTTTGAAGGGATGGTTACGGAGAACCCATATAGACACATAAGGCATTTCATGACACTATGCAACACGGTGCGTCAAGAAGGAGTTCCCGATGAATGGTTCAAATGGAATCTCTTTCCCTACTCACTTTCCAGTGAAGCAAAGACATGGTACTCATTTGCATCCTTTGAAGTTGAAGGCAATTGGAACAAGTTGACAAAGAAGTTTTGTGAGAAGTTCTTTCCAATAGCAAGGTTCAACATCTAAGGAGGCAAGTGATCACTTTCACGCAAGGAGAAGAAGAAGGGATAGACCAAGCTTGGAATAGGTTTAATGAGTTGATCGAACAAGGACCAAGACTCGGCTTTTCCGGTGAAGTACTCTTGCATACATTTTTCTTTTCCCTAACCCCTAGTTGCATGCAACATATCCAAATGTGTGCAGGTGGGGATATCATAGAGAAAACACTCACGGAAGCAAGACTGGGAACAGATTGGGAATTAGTAAAGCGGCTGCCATGCGAAGAGATTGGGAAACAACACTTGCGGGAGAGCCGGAACATGATTCGAGGATGAAGAAGTGTGCTGAAATTTCTAAAGAGGCAACCCGGAAGTCACAAAAGAGGATCCAATCCCAAAAAAGCTTGAAGAAGAGTACATCAAGTCAAGAACTACCCCGGGTGTTGACTTCGCCGTGTCGAATGAAACAAACAAGAGAAGCATGTCAAGCGCGAAGCCATTAAGGGAGTTCAAACACATGGATTGGGTTCCGATCGATTATGGAGAAGTATTCGATAAGAGAAGATCGTTCCCTAACCAAAAGGGGATGGCAAGAGCATTAGAAGTGGATTTCCCACTGGAAAAGAAAGCGGAAGATTCGTACGACCTTGAAACCACCGGTGAGATATTTCAAAAGCTCTTTGGAGATGATGAAGTGGATCCGGAACACATAGCCAAGGTGAAGAGAATCATGGGGATCAAGCCCGAAGCATCACCATACGCTCACCTCACTGACGTTTACGCGATAGGATCCGAAGAAGAAGAGAAGGCGGCACCACACTTGGGTTGCGAGATCAATGGAGTTCAATGCAAAGCTTTATGCGACATCAGAGCCCAAGTAAGTGTCCTATCTTCTAAAATTTACGATAAAGTTCAAGATCCCAACCTAGACTTATCTCCAACATCAACGAAATTAATCATGGGAGATGGTAGAACTATTAGACCTCTAGGTATTGCTTGCAACATGAATGTAAAAATCTCTGGAAAATGTATACCAACCGATTTCTTTGTTATTGATGCTTACCATAGTAATCATGATCACATAATCCTAGGTAGGCCCTTTCTTAAGTTGGTTGATGCTGTGTTGGATGCCGGAATAGGCAAAGTAACAATGAACCTTAATTGAATGAAGTACACATAACTTTCTTCGCGTTTCTAAACACTCTTCACCTTTTCCTCCCGAAGATGAAGTAGAGGAGGTAGATAGTCTTTGTTTTGTTGAAACCCTTAGAGACCCGCTGCAAAGAGCTATGGAAAATCAAATTAATGATCAACAAGATGAAGAGCTAGAAGAAGCGACAAAAGGATTAGAACCACAAGATGGAAGCGTGGAGGAAGAAAGATTTGAAGACATAGGAGAAATTAAACCCAAGGAGCCACAAGTGCCCGAGGTAGACCTTAAACCTTTGCCCAAAGGATTAAAATATGATTTTTTGGGCCCAGACAAGACTTATCCAGTCATCGTGAGCAACGAGTTGAGTCCCGAAGAAAATGAGAAGTTGCTGATTTTATTAAAAAACATAGGAAGGTTATTGGATATTCGATCAATGACCTCAAAGGTCTTAGCCCAGCCTTTTGCACTCATCATATACCAATGGAAGATCAATGTAAGCCTGTAGTGGACCACCAAAGGAGGCTAACTCATGCCATGTGATAGGTAGTAAAGAAGGAGGTCATCAAGTTACTTGATGCCGGAATCATCTACCCGGTTCTGCATAGCGAATGGGTGAGCCCGGTACATTGTGTGCCAAAGAAAGGAGGTTTAACCGTGGTGAAGAATGAGAAGAATGAGATGATATCACAAAGAATCGTGACCGGGTGGCAGATGTGTATCGATTATCGAAAGCTAAACAAAGCAACAAAGAAAGATCACTTCCCCCTACTGTTCATTGACGAGATGCTCGAGAGATTAGCGAACCATGCTTATTTTTGCTTTCTCGATGGGTACTCGGGGTTCATGCAAAGTCCCATTCACCCAGATGATCAACACAAAACAACCTTTACATGCCCTTATGGAACATTTGCATATAGAAGGATGCCCTTCGGTCTATGCAACTCTCCAGCCTCTTTTCAACGTTGCATGATGGCCGTATTCACGGAATTCATCGAAGAAATTGTCGAGGTGTTCATGGATGAATTTTCCGTTTATGGGAAGACATTCATGGATTGCTTGGAAAACTTGGATAAGGTCCTCACGAGGTGTGCGGAGGTAGACTTGGTGTTAAATTGAGAAAAGTGCCACTTCATGGTTAAGCAAGGCATAGTGCTCAGACATGTTATATCCGAGAGAGGCATTGAAGTGGACAAGGCTAAGGTAGAGACGGTTGAGCAACTCCCACCTCCGACAGATGTTAAATCTTTGAGGAGCTTTCTAGGTCATGCTGGATTTTATAGAAGATTTATTAAGGACTTCTCAAAGATCACTAAGCCTTTAACGCATCTCCTTCAAAAGGATGTGGCTTTTGACTTCGATGAGAAGTGCCTAGCAGCATTCCGGACCTTGAAAAGAGCTTTTTTGAGTGCTCCCATTATTCAACCTTCAGATTGGAGCCAACCTTTCGAGATCATGTGTGATGCAAGTGACTACGCCGTAGGAGCAGTTTTGGGTCAAAGAAAGGAAGGCCGAGTTCATGCCGTTTACTACGCTAGTAAAACTCTTAATGAGGCACAATTAAATTATGCCACTAAGGAAAAAGAGTTGCTAGTGGTGGTATTCGCCTTTGAAAAATTCAGATCTTACATCGTGAACACGAAGGTCATTGTTTACACCGATCACGCGGCCATCAAGTATCTCTTGTCTAAGAAGGATGCAAAACCATGATTGATCCGTTGGATCCTTCTTCTTCAAGAGTTCGATGTTGAAATTCATGATAAGAAGGGGGTGGAGAATGTTGTGGCCGATCACTTGTCTAGGATGAATCGTGTACAAGATGATAAGGAGCCCATAGAAGACAAGATGAGAGATGACCACCTCTATCGAATGCTCGATAAAGACACTTGGATGATCGATATCATTCGAGCAATTCGGAAGATGCCTCTTGACCATCTGGATAGAAACTCTCAAAGGAGGATAATATTCAAAAGTCAAAAATACTTTTGGGATGCACCGTACCTCTTCAAACTTGGCAATGATGGAGTCATGATAAGATGTGTGCCGAGAGAAGAGAGGCTAGAAATCTTGAGAAAGTGCCACTCGGCGGAGTACGGTGGACACTATAGCCATTTTCGGACCCAAGCAAAAGTGTGGTCTAGTAGATTCTATTGGCCGGAGATGCACGAAGATACTAAAAGATATGTTGCATCATGCCCCGAATGCCAAAGAACCGGAAACATCTCTCAAAGAAATTCTATGCCCTTGAGATATAATCTACAAATCGATTTATTCGATGTGTGGGGAATAGACTTCATGTGGCCTTTCAAAACCTCACATGGATTTGAGCATATCCTAGTCATGGTTGATTATGTATCCAAGTGGATAGAGGCTATGCCATGTCGTAAAGCTTCCACGGAGGAGTCCATTGCCATGATCAAGAGCATGATTTTTCCTCGTTTCGGTACACCGAGAATCTTGATAAGCGATGGAGGAACTCACTTCACCGGGAAGAATTTCAAAAAGTGCTTGTCCAAGTTGGGAATTGAACATAGGGTCGCTACGGCTTATCACCCAGAATCCAACGGACAAGCGGATATATCGAATAGGCAATTAAAAAGCATCCTCAACAAAACCATAGAGAAGGGAGGCAAAGATTGGTCAAAGAAAGTAGACGGAGCTTTGTGGGCGCATTGAACGATGTTCAAGACACTGATAGGTATGACCCCCCTTATCAATTCATCTATGGAAAAGCTTGCCACCTTCCGGTTGAGTTGGAACATAAAGCCTATTGGGCGATCAAAGAGATGAACCTTGATCTCGATGCCGCGGTGGTAAAGCGAAGAATTCAAATAAGCGAGCTAGAGGAGATGAGGTTGAAAGCATAAGAGAATGCAAGCATATACAAGGAGAGGATTAAAAGGTGGTATGATAAAAGGTTGAAGAAGAAAGAGTTTAAAGAAGGAGATAAGGTCCTCCTCTACAATTCGAGGTTTAAAACCTTCGGAAAGGGGAAATTGCAAAGCAAGTGGGACGGACCTTATGTTGTTCATTCGGTGCTCTCCAACGGAGTGGTAACCATTATGGATGTGAAAGGTGATCAATTCATGGTGAATGGTCAATGGCTTAAGGTTTACTACGAACCCGACGTTGTGCCCCTTCACCATATTGATGTCTTCACCATGGAAGAAGAGCCCGAACGTCTAGCCTAGGACGAAAAACAAGGTGTGTATTTTTGTAAATAGTTTTTCTTTTATTTTTCTGGAGTTTCTCACGAAGATTTACTGGGCCAACTTTTTTTCATGGGCTAAGAATGCAAAAAAAGGGTGGTACATGGGAAACCGGACCAGACCGGCCCCCGGAATAGGGTGGGCCGACCGGCCCGGTCCGACCGGCCCAGTGGGGGCCCGACGGCGGTTCGCCCCGGTTTTTCCCCGGAATGCTCCTTTTCGACTTCCTTCTTTGGTCAGAAAATTTTAAGGGAAGTTTGAATAAGGAAAATGAGATTTCTAGAGTATTCCTTTTCGGACTATTTATTTGGCTGAATTGGGAGCACGGGAATCCATCCCATCTACCAATCTTTTGCACCCACGCAGCAGCCATGGTGTCCCCAAGGAGCGTAGAGTTGAAGCAAGGCACCAAGGAGTCATCGATGGAGGAGGCGAAGCGATGCGAGTTCAAGCTACCCATCGAGATCAAGAGGACCGCCTGCATCCGTTGCGGAAGGCGTATCCCGACCGGAGCTATCGCATCTCGCAACCCCGTCAAAGCGGAGAACGTCCCTACTCCCGTTCGAAGGTCGGCGCGCCTCCGAGGCATGAAGCGGAAGGACTACAAGGAGGCGTCGCCCGAGCCTAAAGACTATGGGGATAGCGACTATTCTGACAATCGTAGCCCGAGTTCGTGGGCAGCCACCGGAATAGATGATAATGATTTGTACATTTGGGAAGAGGTACCCAAGGAGAAGACTCCCGAAGGCCCCAACGGCAGCGGCAACGGCAACGGTGACCACGACGATGATGATGGCGACGACGGCGGTGACGACGGCGGAGACCCTGGTGATGACGACCCTTCCGGGATGCATCCGATGTGTTATGCGGCTTGCTGTCACTCCATCTCGGAGCTTTACGCATCGGTCAACAAATGTTTCCAGGCCATGGAGGCGATGAGGCAACGTATGGAGGATTTGGAGCGCGTGGTCGAAGACGACTACAAGTTCCTAAATCGCAACGTGCAGAAACTTTTTGGCATGATCGGGAACATGAAGGGCAAGTGGTGCAATAGTTGCGGGAAGTACCACTAGGTTTAGTTTTCCCCCTTAGGATTTTTGTAAGATACGACGAGGACGTCGTATGATTTAGCGTGGGGGGGGGGGAGCTAGCTAGCTAGCCTTTAGCTTCAAGTTTAGGTTGGTTCGGTTTAGTCTTCGAGAGAGTTTAGTTTTCGAGAGAGTTTTAGAGTTTAAGAAGTCTTTAGTTTTTTAGTGTGCTTTTAAATTTTTGCAAGTGTCTTAATTCAGTGTTTGTGTCAAAGAAAATCAAATAAAAAGAGTCCTTTAAATTTTGTGTCTTGTGTGATGCTTATCTTGATTTACTCGTTCGTTCATCTTTAGTTTTTGATATATGAACATAAGTGTGTGGTTTGAAAGATGATTACCGTGGTGCTTAGTGGAATTGCTACCTCTAAAATTACCCATACCACACTTCGATCTTGAGCTTTACACTTTGGTTGTGCTATGTTCAATGCTAAAAGTTGGAGGATTTCAATTCTGAAAATTATCTAAAAACCCTTGTAATAAAGGTTAGCAAAACCTCTTTTTCGAAGTTGAGAGTAAGAAAAAAATCCTATACAAAGCCAAATTTATTTTTCGCTCCACCATAAGTGCGATTAGCACGATGAGTTGGGCTAGGATCCTTCTCTCTTGGGAGTTTTAATTTTGAGCAATGATCATGTCCTTGTGCTTATCTTTTGTTGCTAGCCTCGTCATGCATTCGGTAACGTGACTTTCACATAGGAAGTCCCGTACATCACCGAATTCCATACCCAACCCCATACATCTCTTTTGTACATCGCATTCCTTGAATACAACCTACTTTCAAAGTTTCGTCTCATCTCTAGCATGGTTTATTTAAAATTTCAGATTGTATTATGCAAGAAAGGGAGGAGTTGAGAGCTTTGAAAAGAGTGATAAAGATGTCAAGAGAGGGAAAAGTTAAGAGAAAAGTATGTGTATGGAAAATAAAGAAAGAAAAATATAGAAAAGTAAAGAAAAATATGTGTATGAGAGAATGAAAGAAAAAGAAGAGAAAGAGAGAAGAGGAGTGGCAATAAAGATATGAGAGGGGTGAATCAAGTAAAAGAAAAATAAAGTGCAAGGAGGGATGTCACGTTGTTGAGAGACGAAACTTTCACTCTTTTTCCAACCATGTGCAATCCGACAACGAGGACGTCATCGGTGCCTCGTAGTCATATTTTCTTTTGCCCTTGCACATGTCCACCATTCTGTATCTTCTCATCCTTGATATCCCCACATATGGATTAATTCTCATGATCATTGGCTTTGAAAGGTAAACAACCATTAGAGGAAGTTCTTAGTTTGACAACACTTGTGTTGATTGTGCTAGCCATACCTATAGCTCCACTTTACATGTTATATGAGAGATTTATGGGAGGTGAGAGTTTTATAAATCTTGTTTAGGATAGCCACCTCTTATGAGTGACTTGAGAGAGCTTGGGAAAAGGGTTTTGTCTAACACTTGATGCAGGAATTTTATTTTTGAAAACCATAAAAACCCTCCAATGGAAGCAAAGAAGTAAGCATGGCTGAAATTGAAGACTTCGAGTGAAGAGTTTGAGTTGTGGGGTAAATCTTGACGTGGTAAAGATTATAAACGCCCATGTTTATGTATGATGATCATTACTTTATGTTTATGTATTAAAGATAAAAAATTGACTAACTTGTGAAGAAAGATTTTGCGGAACATGATTACAACGCCTTGGGCAAAGTTCTTTTACGAGTACTTGCTCGAGGACGAGCAAGATCTAAGCGTGGGGGAGATGTTGACGATGTATTTTGGTACACCAAGCATGTTCATTATAATTTGGTTTGGATTTGATTATGGAACTAACCCGCCACTAGGCATACTAATCATATAACAAGTTCATCTATGTGCATGCATTTGGAAGTGTTGTGTTTTTGTAGGAAAACATGGACATAAAGGATGGATTCACAACAAGTTCAAAGGAGTATTTACGTAGTCTTGTTCGTGTTCATGAGCTTGATGAAATCACTTCCAATGGTGGCAAGAACCGAAGTGCTACGAAGGAACACCCCCGGGGATTGAAGCATAAAAGACCGGACATCATGCAAAGAGAACATCCATCTTGGACGCGAGGATGACATCGTCAAAATAGTGCAAGTGGAGGGGGCAAAATGCATAATCACCTGAGGACCCACGGAGGCGAAGGGGCGACCGAACCGGGGCGGGATGGACCTGGGTCGGTCGGCCGGCCTGGCCCACTCCGGGGGTCGGTTCGGCCCCCCTTTCCTTGCACCTGAAGGATCTTCAACCCTAAAGTCCTGGAGGCGCCGCCATTCACAGAGGAGAGAGCCATTCGCACCAGGAGGCCATCCACAAGCTAGAGAGAGAGGAGGGAGATCTCCGAAGGAGGATCTACCATCTCGAAGGAAGCACCCACAAGTGGAGAAGAAGGAAGACACCGTCGGAAGCGTCACCATGATCAACGGTGCTATGTCTAGCACCTTGATGGGGTAATCTTCTCATTTGTCCATGGGTTGTAATCGATATTGAGATGTAATTGCTACCTTGTTGGAATATCTATCTATCATCAGGTGTTGAACATACTTTAATGCTTAAGGTTAGCTACCATGCCGTAAAGGGAAGTAGAGCTCCAATGCTCCCTTGGATCCATTCAATATGCCGTGTCCATCATAGGTCTAGTCACGAATACCTCCGCGTAGTGACAGTACGGGGGGAGGGAAAGGGCGAAACCGTGGTCACAACCCCGGATAGATTAGATTGGTTTTCATGTTTAAAGCGGTTGCATGTTCAAGTATCGTAGACCCATGGGCGAGTGTCATTTATCTTGTTAGCTTAATCGTTCTCTCTAGTGTAGTGTAGTCATTTTCTAGTCTAATCATAGTTAGGGTTTGAGTAGTTAGTGAGTAGAGGTAGATCAAACGCTTGTAATCTCCTTGATCCGTGGATTGACAAGAACCTTGGGAATCCCGTGGTGAAAAAGGTGTAGGTCCGTACGCTTGCGGATCGTAGGTGGATACGTCTTTTATCTGTCAACACTCATGTTTCACTCATACAAGATAAGCGTCACATGAGTGTTCACAGAGGACTAAGAGTGACCTAGACTCAATCAAAGAGTACTAGTTACCGAGATGTCATTGATTCAAGATTTATATGAATTTTCCCTTCACATGGCCAATTGATCAAACATGATTTCCAAGCCTTCTAACCATGTGTTCGACGCATCTCCTTCAATCTGCAAGGTCAGCAAGCATTTCTTGGTGCCCAACACTTGTTGGGTCCTATGGGATTAGTCACAAGGTGCTTAGGAACCCAAATAGCTCTCATGCTACATTGAAGTGAACTAATCTCCCTCATAGCGTAAGTTCCATTCTTATTGTTCCTAAGCTTATGAAAATCATAATGGACTAGATTTGATTTAGGAATGTTACCATTTGGATAATCTTTGCCCATGTGACCCTTTTGACGACATTCATAGCAAATGCGGCTTTTGTTCTTATTGGTCACATTATTCCTTACAATTTCTTTTCCATGCTTGCTTCTGAGCCTTGTTCTTGGAGAAGGGGTCTTCCTTGCCTTGTTTGCTTGAGGTGGGGCTGCCCTGGCCAGCACCGGTCTGACAGGTGGCATGCACTGGTCTGACCGGTCTCGGTCAGTGCCACTGCCCATTGTTCCATTTGGGCATGAGTCGGCAAAGTGACCCTTCTCTCTGCACTTGTAGCACACTCTCCACTTGTTTGAGCTTCTAGACTTCTTGGAGAGCGATTCTTGTGCCTTGTGCTTGGTTGGACGATGTTGGGACTTGACTTGCCCAACCTTGCTCTTTTCTTGAATCTTGTGCTTGTGGGTCCTTGTATGTTGTTGAGGGGTTGAGCTAGTGACGGTTGATCCCTTCTCAAGCTTCTTCACCATATCTTCATGGTTATCTTGAGAAGGTTGCACTTTGCTCTTCTCCTTCGACATACACAAGTCTTTTCGAAGCTTTTCAACCTCTTGCTTGAGTTCAACATTTTCTTTAGCAACGAGGTCATCACAAGATTCTATAAGTACATGCTCAATGCTAGATTGGCTTGCATGAGACAAACAATCATTAGCGCAAGATAAATTAATTTGAACTTATGAGCATGTGCACGTGTGAGATTGAGGTTGTATAGATTTTATCGATGAAAGCACAACTTCATGGACTATCTCTAGTGTTGCATAAGAATCAACAAGCTTCTCATAGGAACACTCAAGTCCCTTCTAATTGGCTTGTAGAGCCATATACTCACTAGTGAGTTTCACTAGTTGGGCTTCTAGCTCATCATTGGCTTCTTCCACTTTAGCTCTATATGCAAAAGATTTGATATCATGATCATATTTGTTAGCCAATGATTCATACTTACAAACTGTCGGTGCGGAATATGGTCCCGACACTAACCAGTAGAAAGCGCTGAGGTCTATCCCTCAATGGTCGATGCTAAGCAATAAGAGACACGAGATTTATCCTGGTTCCGGCCGAGGGGGCCGTACGTCCAGCAGTGGTGTGCTCAAGGCACTATATTGCTCAGCACCGGGGGTGCCTGTAGTGGGGCTGCTACAAGCAAGGCGGGAGAGGAAGCCTGGCTTCCAAGTCTCTAGCGTAGTGACTAAAGATGTTGTGGTGGATTGGAGAGCAAGTGCGTGGCGCAGCTCGCCTCCTGTGGTGTTGTGTCTGTCTCTGTCTCGTGTGCTTGTTCTCCTTTGTCCGTCCCCCGCGGCAGGGGGGTTCGCCCTCCTTTTATAGATCAAGGAGGAGGCGAATCACATGCGCGCCGTGCTATCTAGCTACGTGAGGAAGCACGACGTGCTATGCTGTAGAGTGGGCGGTCGTCCGGACGATCCTTGCAGCGATCTGGCCATCATGGCCTATTTTGTACCCGAACAGTGGCGGTTCGAGGGTAGAAGGGCGGCGGGTGGTGGTGATGTCTTCTGATAGGCTCGAGGGAGCTGCTGACGTTGGCCCGTACGGAGTACAGGAGTAGGTAAAACGGCGTCCCTTCCCAACGCGTTCCACGGTGCTGGAGCCGCTGCTACAGCGCCTGGCGTGCGCCTGCACGCGTGGGGGCGGCAGCCATACCGTGACAGTAGCAGGGATGGCGCTCCACCGGCCTAACGCCTCCACCTAACCCTGCAGAGTCACAAGAAAGCAAATCGAGGGTGCAGCCGGCCCCCCTTCGAGGGCTCGGCGCGTTAGCCGTACCGGAGCAGGTGCACGGCGTCACGGGACTGGCACCGGTCCTGCTGCACAGTCCCTCCGCACAGTGACGGGGATGGGCTCCCTCATGGGGAGTTGGTGCGGCAGTGCCGGGGCGTGAGCCCCGGGCGCATAATGGCGCCCTCGAGCATAATGGCGCATAATGGCGCATAATGGTGCCGGTGTCAGGACGTTAAATGCCCGCGTACGGGGGCAGGCGTACGAGTGCGGGGCGCCCTCGAGCGAGGCGGAGCCTGCTCGAGGGGGAGCGAGCCCTCGAGCGAGGCGGAGTCTCCTCGAGGGGGAGCGGGCCCTCGAGCGAGGCGGAGCCCGCTCGAGGGAGGCGCACCCCCTCGAACGGGGCGGAGCCCGCCCGAGGGGGGCGCGCATCCTCGAGCGAGGCGGAGCCTGCTCGAGGGGATCTTCAAGAGGGCCACCTTGGTGGGCCGTCGGGGTCCCTGCGGCATGGGCCGTATCCTGCATGGTTAGGCAAAGCGTGTTTGTCTTTGTTGCGGGTTTTAAGTGAGGATTTCCCCGTTGTTAAAGGGGACCCCTAGGGCTGTCCCCGACACAAACCAAGGATGTGAGTTCGGATTTGAGAAGTTCAAGTTCTCTTGTCTAAGAGCTTGACACTTCAATCTTCTGGCTTTTAGATCCATTGGCCTGTCTCCTCTTCTTGCTCTTCTTTTCTTTATTGACTATTATGCAAGTTGGTGTGCCCCTGCTGGCACCGGTCTGACCGGTGTGTGTCACCAGTCTGACCGGTCCCTGCAGAGGGACGACATCTTCGCTTCTTTGATCTTCTCCTTGCTTGAGGGTTGATGCTTGATAATCAGTGGATGTTGTAGAGGTTGTAGGGCACATATCCGCTGGTTCATCTTCATCATCATTCTCAATTTCATCCCATTTGGTGTGTACCAATGCAAATATTAATTTCCAAATGAGATGAGCATCTTCACAAATTCTTTTGCTCTTTAGGATAAGATACTTTAGTTCTCTACATACACAACTACACAAAAGGTTAGTAATAACGACATTGAGTTGCTTCTTCTCCAATTCCTTCGGTGAGACACATGTCTCATCCTTCGGAAAGATACTCGCAACCATAATGCCCTCGGTGATGGGACCCAAAACCTTAAGTGCAATGAGAATATTGGAGCACCAAGAAGAGTAGTTTGAGCCATCTAGAGGTAGAGGCTCAAACGGTACCTCACTAGTTGTCGACATTGAAGAGTAGTTCTCTTTCAACCACTTTCCTCCTTTCCACTAAGGGGATCTTTTACATGAAGAGGCAAGATCGCAACCCTTACAAACTTCCCGCTACTCACCACAACCTTGGGAGCTAGCCGGCGACACCTAGCAGTCTAGGAGGCAAACCTCCAGAGCAACAAACGCTTCAAAGCTTTTTGACGTGAAACCAAAGTGCTCAAGCTATGGAAATGCTCTTGTTAGCTCACAAGGTCGCTCTAGAGCTCACTTTGTCAACCCAACACAAAAAATATGGCTTGAATCCACAAATCTCACAAGGAGGGGTTGGGGAGAGCCACTAAGGCTTGGAGCTTGTTGGAAATGGCTTGGGACCTCAGCAATGGCACTAGAAAACATCAACCTTCCATTGAAGAAGGCTTGGGGTATTTATACCCCTCAAAGGAGAAAACTAGTCGTTGGTCCTCGTGCCTCACATCGGTCAGATCAGTGTTCGAAAAGCTAGTCGTTGGGGCTAGCGGCACCGGTCAGACCTGTGCCCCTGACTGGTCAGACCGGTCAGGCCCGAGTCACCCCAAAAACCCTTTCTAGGAAACTAGCACTTCACCACCGAGATGAAATGGCTCAGGTTAGGTTAAGAGAGTTTGCTAGCACACTCTAAGGCTAGATCTCACTTAGGTCAACTAATGAGCACTTTTACTTGGTCGACTCGCTAAGTTGCATCTCTCTTGATAGTATGACATACCTATACTCAAGAATAAATAAAAACACTTTGTTGATCTCTTGAGCTTGTATGTCTTCAATCTTTCCATACTTGACCAATAACCACTTGAGGGCTTTCAACATAGCCTTTGACTTGAGCACATCCATACTTGAGCTAGTCACTTACGATCTTTCCATATAGCATATGAATGTACACTTGGATCCATGAGTCACTCCATATTGCCAATCTTAACATGTTGATGACTTGCAATGCTTCCCTCGGTTAATGTTTGGATATGATACTTGGAGACCCCACGGATGCTAGAACTTCACCTTAGCAAAACACTAATGGCGGCTTAGCTACGTCCCCAAAGATTGCTTAGTCCCTCACCCTAGACATTGCATCTCGGTTGATCTCTTCATCACTTATCCAATCCACCTTGAGTTCCACTTTGCTTCATACACAATTAACCTTCATTTGAAAACCCGCTTCAAATGTTTGATCTTGATTGACAACGAATGTGCAAGCTTCCAAATTAGAACCATAATGTGCACACTCATCCTTGTGTCCTCTTTCAATAAACACATGAAGCCTTGCACTTGACTTAGAGAATTACCATCTTCTCTTTTGTGATCCTTATAATTTTAATCAAGCTACATCTTCATATGGGAGACCATGAATTGATCTTCTCAAATTATCCCAATATTTATCTTCATTTATTGCTTGATATTTGTCGGGGACAACCCTAAGGGTCCCCTAAACAACGGGGGAAAGCCCACCTAATTTCGCAAAAAACGCAAAACGCAAACTAACCCACGAAGCCAAAATGCACACACGCCCCAATCACGGCCCTGGTGGCCCCCGCGGACCACCACGGTAACGAGGCCAAATAACCTTCTCGGGTGAGGTCCGCCTCGCTCGAGACTGAGCGCCCCCTCGGACGAGATCCGCCTCGCTCGAGGGCTGAGCGCCCCCTCGGGCGAAGTCCGCCTCGCTCGAGGGCTGAGCGCCCCCTCGAGCGAGGTCCATCTCGCTTGAGGGCTGAATGCCCCCTCGGGCGGGGTCCACCTCGCTCGAGGGTCCCCACGCACGCAACACCTTCGCTCCTGCTCACACGTCCGAGCATTTAATGCTCTAACACCATAAGACCGCGCCACGACCCCGACGCGCCTGGGAATTCTGCCCCGGCGCTGTTACACCAACTCCCGTGGCGCGGCCATCCCCGCTGCTTTACAACACTGTGCAAAGAGGCCAGTGTCAGCTCCGTGACACTGTGCCGCCTACTTTTTGTACGGCTAACACGCCAAGCCCTTGAGGGGGGGGGGCGGAACCCTTGAAGGGGAACAAATACGTTTTCTATGGTTACTCATGGCTACGTCGTGACGTCAGTCCAGCGGGAACGGTTCACTCCTTCGCCATTAGCCCTGTGCGGCCATCCCCGCCACTGCAGCATCACACCGGACACTGTGGCGACATCCCTCACACTGTTGAAGCGCACGAGGACAGGACAGCACCATGCCCGCCACTGCACCTTGTACGACCTCCCGTTGATTCCACCCTCGAGTCGGCCCGGGGACGGCGGACGGACGCCAACCTCTGCGCCACTACCCTCGAAGTCGCTCCAGTACGGGCACTGGACACGCCACGACGCCTCAACAGGAGCGAGATTCGCCAAGACGGATGTCAACTCCGCGACACTGCTCGCCATACCTCTGCACGTAGGCAAAATAGTGCGGCACACATGTAAATTGCCCTCTCCTTGGCCTATAAAAGGAGGGGCAATCCCCAAGCCGTGGGAGGCGGCAGACAGAAACGATCGGCATACTCGCACGCCTTTCGCCCCTCACTCCGATATTGGCACTCGCCTCAATCAATACCTCTGGGACCTGGAGGACCAGCCTCCTCTCCCGCCTCGCTTGTAGCGCCCCTCTGCAAGCACCATGGTGCAACGCAATATAGTGCCCCGAGCACACCACTGCTAGACGTACGCCCTCGACCGGAACCAGGATAAACCTTGTGTCATCTAGTTGCTTAGCACCGGCCATCGAGGGATAGATCTCAGCGCTCTTACTAGTTAGTGTCGGGACTACTTTCCGCACCGACAGTTGGCACGCCTGGTAGGGGACTTCGCGCTGAAGATCAGCTTCCACAAGCCCTCTCGATGGTGATCCGCACCGAGTATAGGGGCCAGAGGTATTCCATGGGCAGCTCGGACCCCCTCCCAGCCGGGTTCGAAATCCGGTTCGGGAGCCTGAACTTCCAGGCCATGGGGAACGGCTACCTCATGCGCATTACCAACCGCGACGAACTTCGCGCACGGCGGGCAACCGGGCAAGGACCGGTCCCCGTTGTGCCCACTGTTGACGCCTCGGCGTCCGCCAAAGCGGACGTTGCGGGCCCTTCAGTGCCTCAACGCTGACGATGCTCCGGTCAGCGCTCTCGACAGGCGCGGACGGAACGACGACGGGCAGCGTGCGTTGCCTCTCAGCGCGACGCGATCACTGGCGAGACGGGGAGCCGCTCGGTGGGCGAGCGCACGGTTTCGGACCGTGGTTCCCCCTCGGTTTGCGCGGCGCCGCGACGGCGTACACCGCCTCCGCCAACATCGACGTGGCAGCGCGCGGGGGGCGTCCAAGCCGCTATGTCCCAGTGGTCAGGAACCCTAGCGTCTCCGCCAACAACGAGTCGTCTCACAGCTCCGCTAGCGAATTGCCACCCGCCACCTCCCATGGGTACGCGGAGTGGGATTTCTCCGGCGTGCCGGACCCAGTAATGTTCCGGCGGTTCCTTGACGCTGCAGACTACTGGTTCGGCTACTCCGACGACTCCAGCGCCGGAAGCTACGATCCCGCACATGAGTGCTTCGTGGTGGTCACCGATGACCAACCGAACAGCATGAACGCGGGGACCGACGACGGAGAAGCCTTTCGCCGACCGGAAACCGGACCGTCCCAGGGCGCGGGGCCGAGTGCTCTCCCCACCTCGCCAGTGGAAAGGGCCGACATCAACGTGCAGCTGGCACAAGTGCGTGAACTCGAGGCGGAACTCGCAGAAGAATACCACACGGTGCGGCTGCTTCGCGCCTCCATCGCTGGCGAGGCCTCCGCACGCGGCGAACGTGCGTGCGAGCTGCGCAAGAAAGGCCGCGACCGCATCAACGCCGACTTCGACGTCGATAACCCAAGCATGCCCCCATGAGCAAGCCAAAAGCTCATCGCAGCTGCGGCGCTACTGCGGGCCATGCCCGCTCCGTTGACGCCCGAGGCGCGGAACCTGCACCGCGAGGCACAGGCGCTCGCCGAGCAAGCGGCCGTACAACAAGCCAAAAGCTCGGCGTCCCGCATCCGCCACCAGGGTAGCACACAGAACGACGAGAACGTGCAAGGCCCTGAGGCATCCGTTCACGCGGACGGTGCAACGGAGCGGCCCGCCAACCAAGGTCGAATGCCTGTCAAGGAGCGGATCCTTGACACGCGAGGGCAGGCCAAGGACGGTGACGCTCGCAATGTCATCAACGCCTGGCGGACGGGCAATGCGAAGGCACGGGCGGTGGCAGGCTACCACCTACGCCGGGGTGGGCGCTATGACAGTCGCGAAGATCGCTCACCGACGCCAGAACCCCCGGGGACTCGCATGTTCAGCCGGGAGATCCGCACGGCGAGCTTCCCACAATGCTTCTGCCAACCCACGTCCATCGACAAGTACACGGGGGAGACAGACCCCTGTGTGTGGCTCAATGACTACCGTCTGGCGTGCCAGCTGGACGGAGCCACCACCGACGAGGTCATCATCCGCAACCTGCCGCTGCACCTTGCCGACTCAGCGCAGACTTGGCTCGAGCACCTGCCGGCCAGCCAGATTCACAACTGGAACAATCTGGTCCGCACCTTCGTAGGGAACTTCTAGGGCACGTACGTACACCTTGGAAACTCCTGGGATCTACGCGCGTGCACCCAGAAGCCCGACGAATCGCTCCAAGACTTCATACGGCGCTTTTCCAAGCGCTGTACGGAGCTCCCGAGCGTGGCCCAATCCAAGATCGTGCACGCCTTCCTCGAGGGCACGACCTGTCGGGACCTCGTGCGCGAGCTCGGGCGCAGTCCGCCCGTTGACTCCAACGAGCTGTTCGACATCGCCACCAGCTTTGCCTCTGGCGAAGAGGTGGTGGGGGCCATCTTCGACGGGAAGAAGGGCAAGCGCGTGGACGACGCGGCCGCGGAGGGCAGCAAGTCCAAGGAGCCCCAGCAGAAATTCAAGCGGGGCAAGAAAGGCAAGAAGCCGCGCTGCAAGGCACGCTAGCAAGGGCGCGGCAACGATGGGGATGAAGCCCTTGCTGTTGACCCAGCTCGAAGGGGTCCCCGAGCGGCCCCTCGAGGCCCTGGGGTGTTCGACGACATGTTGAAGAAGCCCTACCCGTACCACAAGACGCCGGTCAACCACACCCTCGAGCAGTGCGACATGCTCAAGAAGTACTACAGCCGCTCCGCCGTGAAGGACGCCGAGGCTAAGAAGGAAGGGGGTGATGGCGACGCCGGCGGCTTCCCGGCGGTCGAGAATGTTTTCCTCATCTTGGGGGGGGCGATCGTGGACATGTCCAACAGCCAGCGAAGCGGGAGCGACACGAGGTCCTCGCTGCGGAAAAGGCACCTCCATCCTTCATTGACTGGTCGGAGGACGCCATCACCTTCAGCCGCGAGGATCATCCGAACCGCATCCCCAACCCGGGCCAGTACCCGCTGGTCATCGACCCGGTCATCGGGAGCGCGCGGTTCTCGAAGGTGCTGATGGACGGAGGCAGCAATCTCAACGTCCTCTATGCGCACACCCTACGTCTGCTGGGGATCGGGTTGGACCAGCTGCGGCCCAGCACAACGCCATTCCATGGCGTCGCGCCAGGCAAGCGCGTCCAGCCCCTCGGGTAGATCGACCTGCCAGTCTGGTTCGGCACACCGGACAACTTCCGCAAGGAGACGCTCACCTTCGAGGTGGTCGGTTTCAGGGGCACATACCACGCCATCCTCGGGCGGCCGTGCTACGCCAAGTTCATGGCAGTCCCGAACTACACTACCTCAAGATGAAGATGCAGGGGCCCAAGGGTGTCATCACCGTGGGCTCGGGCACGCATTCGACTGCGACGTCGAGTGCGTGGAGCACGCCGAGGCACTAGCGCTGGATGAAGCGCTCGTGGCGGGCTTGGAGAAGTTGGTCAACGAGGACCTCGACTTCGCCACCAAACACGCAGACAGCTTTGAGGCTGCTGAGCAGACCAAGGAGGTGCCCCTCGACCCTACTGCCCCTCGAGGGCAAGGCGTTGAGGGTCAGTTCTACCCTCGACCCAAAATAGGAAGTGGTGCTCGTCGACTTCCTCTGCGCCAACGCTGACATCTTCACATGGAGCCCCTCGGATATGCCAGGCATCCCGAGGGAGGTCGCCGAGCACTCCCTTGACATCCTACCTCACTCCCGCACCATGCAACAACGGCTACGCCGCTTTGACGAGGAGCGGCGCCGAGCGATCGGAGTGGAGCTGCGAAAGCTCCTTGAGGCTGGGTTCATCAAGGAGGTGTTCCACCCTACGTGGCTGGCTAACCCTGTATTAGTTAAGAAAAAGAATGGGAAATGGCGGATTTGTGTAGACTATACTAGTTTGAATAAAGCATGTCCCAAAGTTCCTTTTCCTTTGCCACGAATCGATCAAATCGTTGACTCGACCTCGGGGTGTGAGCTCTTGTGCTTCCTTGATGCCTATTCCGGGTACCATCAAATAAAAATGAAGGAGTCTGGCCAACTGGTGACTTCGTTCATCACGCCGTTCGGGATGTACTGCTACGTGACGATGTCGTTTGGCTTCAGAAATGCGGGTGCTACTTACCAGTGATGTATGCAGCACGTGTTCGGGGACCACATCGGGCGGACCGTTGAGGCGTACGTAGACAATATCGTCGTAAAGACCCAGAAGGCGGACGACCTGGTTAACGACCTCCGCATCGCGTTTGGCTGCCTACGGGCTAACGGGGTGAAGCTGAACCCCGAGAAGTGTGTCTTCGGCGTGCCGCGAGGCATGCTGCTAGGATACATCGTCTCCCAGCAAGGAATCGAGGCCAAGCCCGAGAAGGTTGCCGCCCTCGAATGAATGGATCCGATTCGCGACCTAAATGGGGTTCAGAAGGTGTTGGGGTGCCTCGCCGCCTTGAGTCGCTTCATTTCGCGACTCGGCGAGAAGGGTCTACCCCTCTACCAGCTCCTGAAGAAACATGAGCGCTTCTCCTGGACCGTCGAAGCCCAGGAGGCGCTAGACAAGCTGAAGGCGACGCTCGCTCACGCCTCGATCCTGACACCGCCTCGAGGCGACGAGCCTCTGTACCTCTACGTCACCGCAACCACCCAGGTTGTCAGTGCCGTCATCGTGGTAGAACGTACGGAGGAGGGCCACACCCTACCAGTCCAGCGGCCTGTGTACTACATCAGCGAGGTTCTGTCTGAAACCAAGGTGCGTTACCCGCAGATCCAAAAGCTGCTCTATGCAGTGGTGCTCGCGCAGCGCAAACTTCGCCACTACTTCGAGGCCCATCCGGTCACGGTGGTCTCTTCCTTCCCATTGGGGGAGATCATCCGAAACCCGGACGCGGCAGGCAGGATTGCCAAGTGGTCAGTGGAACTAATGGGCGAGACGCTCGCCTACGCGCCGCGCAAAGCGATCAAATTCCAGATCCTGGCGGACTTTGTCGCCGAATGGACGGACACGCAGCTGCCGCCACCGCAAATCCAGTCCGAGTGCTGGACCCTCTACTTCGACGGGTCGGTGATGAATACGGGGGCGGGCACGGGCCTGCTCTTCATCTCACCCCTCGGGGAGCACATGAGGTACGTGGTGCGCCTTCACTTCCCCACGTCAAACAACATGGCAGAGTACGAGGTCCTCCTCTGCGGCCTCAGAATCACCATTGAGATGAGCATCAAACGCCTCGACGTGAGGGGAGACTCGCAGCTCGTGATCGACCAGGTCATGAAGAACGCGAGCTGCCACGACGACAAGATGGAGGCATACTGCAATGCCGTGCGGGCCCTCGAGGACAAGTTCTACGACATAGAACTCGATCACGTGCCCCGCCGGTACAACGAGGAGGCGGACGAGCTCGCCAAAATCGCGTCGGGGTGAATCACTGTTCCCCCAAATGTTTTTGCGCGAGACGTCGCTAAGCCATCTGTTAACATCGAGCCGACCCCCTTGAGCCGGGAGGAACCCTCGGGGGCTCCCTCGGACCCAACTGGAGTGGAGCCTATGGACGAGGACCCCCCGAACGAAGCGTTCGTACTCTCCCTGCTCGAGGGGTACGACGCGGGCGAGGCCGAAGCCATGGACACAGAGCTAGTCCCCCGCGCGGAGGACTGGCGAGACAAATACATTGCTTGGATGGACCGAGGGGAACTCCCCTCGGACCGATCCGAGGCCAGACGCATCGCCAGGATGGCCAAGTCATTCACTCTCGTCGATGGTGAGCTGTACAAGTGCACCGCGTCGGGCATCCTGCAGCGATGCGTACCCATCCCCCAGGGGCGCGAGCTCCTTCGAGACATTCATGTGGGCGTATGCGGCCACCACGCGGCGCCACGCACCCTCGTGGGCAACGCGTTCCGCCAAGGCTTCTACTGGCCCACTGCGGTCGCTGATGCAAATGAGATCGTGCGCACCTGTGAAGGGTGCCAGTTCTACGCCCGCAAGTCCAACCTTCCCGCACACGTCCTGCAAATGATGCCCGTCACATGGCCCTTTGCCATGTGGGGGATGGACATCGTCGGGCCCTTGCGAAAGGCGCCCGGGGGCTTCACCCACCTACTGGTAGCCATCGACAAATTCTCCAAGTGGGTAGAGGTGCGCCCGATCACGAACCTCAGGGCGGAGCAGGCCGTAACATTCTTCACCGACATTGTCTACCGGTTTGGAGTGCCCAACTCCATTATTACCGACAACGGGTCCCAATTCATGGGCAGAAAGTTCCTAGAGTTCCGCGACAAGTTCCACATCCGCGTGGACTAGGAAGCCGTGGCGCATCCACAAACCAACGGTCATGTGGAGCGCGCTAACGGCATGATCCTACAAGCTCTCAAGCCCAGGATCTTCGACCGACTGAATAAGTCTGGTCGAAAATGGCTCCAGGAGCTACCAGCGGTCGTGTGGAGCCTCAGGACCACACCGAGCAGGGCCACGAGATTCACCCCATTTTTCCTCGTCTATGGCGCGGAGGCTATCCTCCCCACAGACCTAGCATACGGGTCGCCCAGGGTTCAGAGCTACGATGAGGGCACCAACCAGGGAGCCCGCGAGGACTCGCTGGATCAATTGGACGAGGCCCGCACCGTAACCCTGATGCACTCCGCGAGTGTTGACGGTTAATAGTTGTATCAAAGTTCGTTTAGACTTGCAAGCAGACAAGTCTCCCGTCGTAGTCAAGGGACCCTTCTTCCCTCGAGTGGTGAACCCAAGGTATCGAATCCGTGGAACAAATGTGTGACGCAAAAGATGATCTAATAAAGCCAAGCAACTTCAATCTTTGGTAAAAGAAACCCTAATGCATCTAGATAAAAGACACGAAACTAATCTAATCTACTAAAGACCGGAGATAACAAAGTAAGATTGGGTAGATAAACCAATCTAGAGAGATCGGGTTAAGCCTTTTGTTGAAGTTCCAAGCAAGAGATGAAGTAGCAAATCGAATCTTATAAGAAGCCTCTTTAAACCGTGGTTTCCCGTCCAAATCCGAAAACATCCGCCTTTCGGAACCCCCGTTCTGTCACAATGTATCCCTACTCATGCGGGGAGTCTAGGGCGAGTCAAAAGACAAGTCGAGATTCTTTCGGAAGATCTGGCATGTACCTCTAGCCACCGTGGCTACAAGAACACCCTAAGTAATCTATCTCGAGCATAGATTTAGAATAAGCGAACCGATCGAAAAACGAAATCTTCGAGGAAACACTTGATCGCTAGGAATAGATTCAACTTGATAATTCAACTATGAAAATGATACATACACAAGATCACCACCAGGTCCTTCCTTGATCTTGCTTCTAGCTCTGGGAACTCCGACGTGGTCTTCCGTGCAAGGTTCCCACGTCGGCTAGGGAAACCCTAGTCAACTAGCTCGACCCTCTCCTCTCCGGGATGGTGTCCCTCTCTTCTCTGCTCCTCGGCGGCTGATGACGAATTGGATCCTGCGTGGCTCTCGACCCCGGGGCTATAAATAGCCCAAATGGCGGCTATGGCAAAGGAGGGGGCAAACGGGCACTGGACAGGGCTGAGCCGACCGGCCTGGGCCCATCCAGGCCCAGCCCGCGGCCTCCTTTACTTTGATGTCGGTTCCCGTGTCTTCTAGATGCTTCCCCCTTCTGCATGTAGGTCCATATCATCAGTTTCTCTCCGAATTGGACATAACTCCTTGTCTTGCAAGATTCAGCACTTTTCTGGTTTGATCCTCGGAGTTTGTCATTTTCTCGGGTTGAGTCCCTGGCTTCTTGGAGTCAAGTTTGCTTCATTGCATGACTTGTACGGGCTTCAAGGTCTTGTCATAAGGTGCTTGATGAACTTATCCCTAAAGTCTTGCATTCAACGCTAAAACACTACATAAACACTAAACTCCAAAACCGACATGCACAAGTGAACTTGTTATACCACGGGGGTTAGTACCAATGGATAAGGTATAAAACTTATGCCAACACCGAAGGTAAATTCATGGCTAGGTTGATGGATTTTCACCGCCAACATCTCCCCCCATGCTTAAACCTTGCTCATCCTCGAGTAAGCCTTCGATGGATATCATCGTTGCCCATCAATGTTTAAACCTTGCACTTGATCATACATGAGAAAACATAATGCTCTCAAAAATTTTAATTCGTTAAAGTTCCATAATGTACTATCCTTCATCTCTACGGAGGGTAGATTCTTAATTAAGCTTATCCCATGAGTATTAACATGCTCACAAAGTTTAAATAGATCTCAGAATTTTTTGAAATAAAGAACGAGATGAAGAAAAGCTAAACCAAGTTCACAAATTTAAATCATCTTGTATATTGCTCATGAACTCTCATCTCACTTTGTCTCTCAAGCCTATATATTCTACTCCTTTCCCTCTCTTAACATATATGTGGTAGGCTTTATATGGAGCTTTGGGAAAGTTTAGTCCTACCAAGATTTTATAAATGAGATGTTGTCAAAACAAGACAAGCTTCTCATGGTCTTACCGAGACTCGTCAAAAAGGTCATTGGAAAATGATGTTATATCAAGGAGGGGAAAGAGAAAAATACACACACTTGAGATGAGTGGACATGTGCAAATGGCAAAGAGTGATCCCGAGGCACAAAGGAAGTCCTCGTTATCGGATTGCACATGGTTGGAAAATTGAGTATGGATCTTTTAATCTTGAAGCCTTGAATTTCCTAATGCACTTTAGAGAACCGGGGAGTTCACTTTATTTTTACTTTTACACATACTCATTTTTTTCTTCTTTTTCTCTTTTTTCTTTCTTTCTTTCTTTCTTTCTTTTTCTCATTCATTATATATATATATTTTTTCTCTTATCTTTATTTCTCAATTTTTTTTATTTGCTCCACCTTTTGAACTCTAAAAATTGCATCGTACCTACCTCCTCCCCCATGCTTAGACGTTGCTCGTCCTCGAGCAAAGAGGCGATAAAGAAGGTAGGTACCGGAAATATTTTTCCTTGGACAGATACTTGAATTCTTCAATGTTGGCACCGTCTTGCGATCTTCCTTGAATTGATGATCCATTCTCAATGATAGGTTGTGGTCAAGGAGGTAATCACAAAAGATGATATTTGGTTTAAGGGTGGATATCCGGTGAGGTTTGTGAGATCTCCAATGTGGGGATACACAATGCACGGATAAAACGCTGGCAAAAAGATAGATACGCAAAAATGGAATGACCAGCTTCTTAGTCTCGGGCCAGAGAAATCATGGTCTGCAATAACTCACTCAAAGATAAATCTTGTACACTAAGGTTTATGCACTCAAATATATATTAGGCTCTGGATAGGTTGAGCAACACACAAGTGATATTTATGACAAGGTTAGCGATATTTTTTATCATAAAAACCATCTTCAATCTATTCATTACTTGAGAGCACATAAAACACTATGGGTCTTTATTTTAATCATAACCTCTGCTAAAGATTAAGTTAGCATTTAAATAAATTCAGATTCGTATTTTAAGAGAGGACTAGCTTTAACATGCATAAATCAATTACAAAGATAAACAAAGCGGCAATTATAATCATATATCATTATGGCACAAATTTTTGTAACTTTTCCAATGATATAAACAAGGTGGTATCTTTATTAATGATGAAATCAAGCTGAAATACAAACTGAAAATAAACAAACACACTTGCTGAAATTTAAATAAAAACAGAAAATATTACGCAAACACACACAAACAAAAGCTGAAAATTACAGAGAAAGGGAAAAGAAAAGAAAACTAAAGTTCCTTAATCTTTCTAGTCCTCCGCCGGTGGTTGGTGTTGATAATCTTTATAGTAGTACCCTTGCTCATAGTAAGGTTGGACATCCCCTCCAACAAATTGATCTGGCTCCACTAGGTGAAGGCGTCCAAGCTCATAGGCAATATTTGCATTGCCCTCACCAAGTTGAGCCGCATTGGCTTGGATGGCTGCGACGTTTTGCGCATTTCTCGCAACATACCCTCCAATTATGGCCACACTTTGTTGTGGTTGGGGATATTTTGCATAGGGCTCCGCGAAGTTTACGTTGGGCACCACATAATTTGATGGGGGCACCGGTGCACCACCCCCCCATGCTTGCTCTTGTGGCCCTCCGTAATAACTTGGCGGAGGAGGGATCCCACCGAAAGGTGGCACAACATTGGGTTGTGCACTACCCGCTTGTGCGGAGGAGCATCCCTCCTCTACGATCCTCCTCTTTTATTTTTCCTTGCCGGGACAAGGAGTCCCTCTTCCAACTAATCTTGCCTTCCTTGGATGAAAAGCCTAAGCCTTGCATCCGGAAGGGGTAAGTTCACCGTGGACAAACGAAAACCTCCTCTCTCATCTCCACTAATATATTTGCCTTGTCGCAAATACTCAATGCCGAGAGAGGTCCCACGCAAGAGATGTTCGGGGTTTCTTGTGATCCCCGGCCGTAGGGAGATGGCCAACATAGAGAGGTAGCACCCCGAACCAATGTCTCCCGCTCCCGATGTTGCCTCGCAACACCAACGGTTGATCATAAGGTATGAGGCGTCTATTGGCTGCTTGGCAATTAAAGCCGAGTAGAGCCAATTCAACTCTGTATCGGTCACCTTCGTCTCCCTCATCCTCCCCAATACCCTTTTGCACATCCAAGAGTGGAATACTCGGATAATGGGGTTGCGGATGCAATTGCGTTGTTGGTGGGCTTCTCCGGAGATCAAATTCCAAAATCCATCTAACATGTCGGGTGGCACGTCAACTTTCTCCGGAGCTCCCTTATGGAACCCAAGTAGCTCCCTAACATGCTCGTAGGGAACCACTTGTTGGACTCCCTCCAAACTGAATGATAAACTTTGCACCCCATCATCAAGGATAGGTGCAATGGTCATCAAGATTTCCAAGGCGAACTCCTTGTGGGTGTCCGTCGGCACTCCGTTGGAGAATTGCACCCATCCAAGGTGCCCCAACATGTAATATATGTCGGTGCCGAAACTCAAGTAGTTGAGTGCTTGGTCGTCGAAGTCGACGTTGGGCACAAGCCTCTTCTAAAGACGAGAGAGTTTCTTCTCCTCCTCCTCCGACAATATGATGAAGCCATATGAGGAATATATCGGAGTGTATGGAGGTGGCGCGGTTGAACGAGTCGATCGTCGAGGTGGAACAGGCGGCTCCTCCATGTGCCCTTGAGGTTTGGTAAACCTCATGGATGTGCTCCTTGTTGCCCTCATGCCACCGAGAAGGAGAGTGTCGTTCCTCCTTGGTGGTGCCGTATCCTCCTCCATGCTCCGAGGAGACTCGGAAACCGAGTGCCTCCTCGAAGACGTCGTCGATGACGGCTTGGATGACGATGAACCCTTCTTCTTGGAGAAGAGACTTGTGGTTTTCTTTGACATGGTTGCAGCACTCTTCTCTCCACTAAAACTCCGGGTTGCAACTGGTAACTAGGCACTTAAAATCTTACTTCGGGATGTGGACTTTGAGTGGATTAAGGGTGTGGATTTTTTTGAGCTATCAAGCTTGGGAAGGTTGGCTATGTCTACGGAGGTTCTGGGCACACAAACTTGAACACACAAACTGAGGAAGGAGAGGGAAGCTTGCGTGCAGAAAAAAGGAGCCGGGGGGGGGCTCCTTAAGTAGGGGAGGCCGGCTGTAACACCCTAATTTTACTAAAAATTTGGCTTTATTAAAATTTGCTAGAAACCCCTTTAATTGCTTAAGGAATATAAGGTTGCTTTATTTCTTTTTAGGCATTTAAAACTTTTCTAAAATAAAGTTAATGAAATATAGGAGTTAATTGTTGCATACATGCTGGAGCATTTCTTTTGGTTGTTGGAATTCAAATTCAGAAGTTTGAATTCTATTTACTTTGAATTCCTTTCAAATACCTAAACCCCTAAATTCCAAACCCTTACCCTACCCCTTTCCAGCAGCCTGTCAGCCTCCCAGCCCAGCAGGCCGCCGTGGCCCGCTCAACTCGGCGGCGCAGCCCGGCCAGCGACGGGCCGGCCGCCGCAACCGCCGCCGCCGCCCGGCCCGCTTGGCCTTTCGGCCCCGGCCCGGCCCGCCCGGCGCCGCGGCCGCTCTCCCCTCGCCCGCCGAGGCCGACGGGGGGGGACCCACCTGTCATCCCCTCTGCCGAGTCGTCCCCGCCACGGACTCCGCCGCCGCCGAGTCCGACGGGAGCACGCCTCCCTTCCCGCGTGGCCCGCACACCAAGGTCCCTTCCCGGGACTATTTAAGGCTGCCGCCCCCCTGGAGCCCCAACCCGTGCCCTAGCCGCCGCCCTCGCTTCCTCCGCAAGCCCTCGAAGCCCTAACCGCGCCGCCGCCGAGGAAGGCCGCCGTCGTCGCTCTTTTGTCGCCGTGAGCCAACCCGGAGCTGCGTTAGGAGGTAAGGAGCCGACACGTGCTGTTGGTTGTTGAGCCCGAGCACCACGACGCCGTAAAGACCTCGCCGGAGTTCACCGCCGCACCGAACCCGCGCCGCCGCGTCGACCGGTCACCTCGCCGCCCCTCCGCCGTCGCCGCCGTCCCTACCCGGCCTCGCCGGCCCGCGCGCATCCCGTGGATGCCCTCCGCGTCCCCATCCGTGGCCGGAAACCCTAGATTGGGGTCCCACCGGCGAGCTCCGCCTCCTCGCGCCGCCGCGGCCGCTCGCCGCCGGCCTTGCCCCGCCGCCGGCCGCACCCACGCATTCGTGGCTGCCGGATCGAGATCCAATGGCCAGATCTAAGCCAGCCGCCCCGCGTTGACCACAGCCATTAGATCCAGATCCAATGGATCTAAATCAACCCGACCGGTCAACCAGGTCAACCCCACCGCCGGCCCTGGAAGTTTTACGGAAAACCCCCCACGTATTCCGGGATTCATAGATACACCCTTCCACCTTAGAAGATTCCCTGTAGTTCAGTCGTTTTTCTTTATTTTAGCCCAGAATCTTTTTAAATCTTTACAGATTAGTCCCTACACCTTCCCTAAGTCATAACTTAATCGTTTTAGCTCCGATTTTAGCATTCTTTATGTCCATGCGTTCGTCTCGAAGCGTAGATTAGTTTTATGCTACTGTTTAGATCTGTTTGATCTGTTTGGTGACTGTTTCTTATTTATTCTTATTGTATGCTTGTATGTGATGATTGTGGACCGTAGAGAGCGATTCGTTCGAGGGATTTGAAGACCAAGTCGTGCAAGAGTTTGAGCAGCAAGGCTTTGTTGAAGGAAAGTATTCCTTGATGCATACCCGCTTGTCCTACATAACATGCATTTAAATTCACTGTCTTTACCTTTCCGCTTGCATTAATTTGATGGGAACCTATTAAGGATCATGCCTAGTCTTTTACTACCTTTACCTTGATACCGGGTTTATCAAATTAATCTTGTGGTAGCTATTGCTTAGCATGCTCAACTGGGAATTGGTATTAATCAAACCTGGTTACTTTTGTTATTCTATGTTCCGTTTATGATCTTTACTTTACAAGACCACTTTAAGATGTTAATCGGAACATGGAGAACCACCCAGGAAAACAGTACAACCACAAGAACTAATGGGCAATGGTCTTGGCTGAATAATTAGGAACTTTAGCTTGGGATGGTCTTACCTGATAAGGACAAGGGATCGGCGGTACTGTGGGGTATAGACTCGCTCTAGCAGGGGGTTGAGTGAGTTATTCTTTTTATGGTGGGGTATCGACCTGCTAGGGGACTTTATACCTTGCTAACTGATCCAGGCCTTGTGGGTCATAACTTGCTAGGGAACCTTTGTAAAGGCCATGTAGCGTCCCTATGCATTCACACCTCGGAAGTGTGATATGGTGCCTTGCAAACACCACATGGTTGGGTCCAAAGTTCTTCTGAGCTTTTACGCTACTTGTGGGTAAAGATGTACAACCTCTGCAGAGTGTTAAACTAATCGATTAGCCGTGCTCACGGTCAAGAGCGGCCTGGACACTCACATGATTAAATTATGGAATTTTAATGTTTAATTGTTGTTTTATTCTTTATTTATGATGCTTATATCCTATTAATTGGGTTGGTATGAACTTACACTCTTTAGTAATCAGGTTGCTAATAAAACTTGATCCACTAAAATGCTTAACTGCTTGAACCCTAGCCATCCACCATATGGCCTTGCATGTTATGTTGTTCTCTCTTGCTGAGTACGCCATGTGCTCACACTTATTTATTCTCTTGCATCTACAACACCCGGATTTGCTGCTCAGACTGGGAGAACTTTGAAGACATTCCAAGAGATTTCCAGGAGTTCTAGGTGTGCGTAGTCTTCAGTCAGCTGCCTGTGGAGGCATTTTGTCCGCTGCGAGAACTCGTTGTTTAAGATTCGTTTAAGACTATGGTTTGTAATAACTCTTTATTCGTGTGGCACTGATTTTGGTATTCATAATGTCTAAGCGTGTGTGTAACTTGATCCTGGCGCACACGTGATCATTGCATTCAGTTTTGCCTTTAAAACTAGGTGTGACACCGGCCGGCCTGGGCCGACCGGCCTGGGTGGCCTGGTGCTCCTCCCCGCCTCAGCTTTCTTCCAGCACGATCATTTATCCTCCATGACTTCCTTGCCCGCGTGCTCCATGAGTTGTACCGCCCAAATGCTCTCGTCCACTCCTTTTCTTGCATGATTGGTCCTTCCACTTGATGCTTCATGCTTTGAGTCATGTCCATGCTCCCTTGCTCCACTTGCTTCACATGCCACCATGAAATTCCTGCAAAGGCATGCTTGCTGCCCACCCAGGCTTGTCCTTTGCATGTGGTCTTAATGAAAGTTGATGAAAGAGTATCCAATGGTGCATGCATGACTAATTTAAACTAGATTTCCTCCCTTTAAGTGTGTTTAAGGTTAAGCACTCCTCTAATTCGAAAATTAAAAATATTTTCAGAGCTATGGAAGAGCTCAAGCATAAATTTAGAGAAGTATTTAAACCATTAAAAACAAATGTAAGTCGAAAATATTTTCTGACTACGTTGATATCGGTCTCACCGGTATAGTTTGCCTTCATTGGTTGAGAGCAAACTTTTCCCGGCTTGATTATGGGGGCATAGGTTTAGGTTCTAATTTTGGCTAAATGAGAGAGATTTTGAATAAAACAAAATTAAATGAGGCTTAGAAAAATTCTAATCTTAGAGAAACCAAGGATATAGATTTTTAAACCAACCAAAAGTTTAGTTTCTAGGTTCACGCGAGTCCTACCACGTGCTGAAATTTAATTAACACTTAGGTATAAGTCGTGGCTCTACTCGTGTGTTTTTAGCATGAAAAATAAGTCAACCACAACACCATAATAAGGATGAAGGGTTGAGTTAGGTTCTGAAATTATTTGGTTGTGGTTTCTCGAAAAAGAACAAACAAACACATAGGAGGGTTCATGCAAAGGGTTTATGATAAAGCAAAATATTCAATCAAGAATTATGTCTCTAATATTGTTCAACCACTTCTAAGTCTAATGTCTTTGCGTAATAAAACTCAAAACTAAATTATTAAAAAGACTCGAAAAACCTGAAATTGGGTTGTCCTCCCAGTAGCTTATTCTTGACTCGACGAAACGGGTTGCCTCCCGCCTAGCGCTTCGTTTATAGTCCATTGCTAGACTTCTTCACTTGATTACTTCGGATCAACGCTCCTTGCGGGTGCTGCAATCTTGGGTACCCACTTCCGCACCATCTTGGGCGTGGGCTTGTCTTCCGGCTTAGTCATTTTTTGGTCTTCACAGGTGGTTTTTCTTCCTTTGTCTTGATGGATGCAACACCTTCTTTGATTTTCTTTACGTTCATCTTTTTCGGCTCTTTCTTCTTTTTCAGCCCCTCCTTCATCTTTGGTTCTTCCTTCACTCCAATCATGTTGCATGCCTCGAGTCGTGGTCAGAACTTGAAGGAACTCCTTTCTCCATTGATATCGAACATGATCTCCCCCTTGCCAACATCAATAGTAGCTCCCACGATCTTGAGGAAAGGCCTCCCAAGGATGAGCGGCGGCTTCTCCCTCTCTCCCATCTCGAGCACCACAAAGTCGACAGGGATGAAGTGGTGTCCGACCTTCACGGGTACATCTTCGGCAATGCCCAAGGGATAGCGAATGGAGTTATCTCCCAACTCCAAACACATAACCGTAGGCTCCAATGGTAGGCGTAGCTTCTGTCAGGGACAGCCCTGAGGGTCCCCTAAAACAACTAGGGAAACCCTGCTTAAAACCTGCAAAAAACCAATGCCAAACGCATCTCACTTAAGCGCACACATGGGGCACGACCCACGCTGCGGTGATCCCCGTGGCCCACCAAAGCGGCCCACTCAAAGGTCCCCTCGAGCAGGCTCCGCCTCGCTCTAGAGTGCACGCCTCCCTCGAGCGGGTTCCGTCCCGCTCGAGGGTTCACAGCCCCCTTGAGCGGGCTCGGCCCCGCTCGAGGCTCCCTCACGCGCACGCCCGTTCCCGCACGCGGGTACAGGCATTTAATGCTCTGACACGGCGGGGCGGCGCCATCATGCGCCTGGGGAACACGCCCCGGCCCTGTCGCACCAACTCCCCAGGGGGAACCCATCCCCGCCACTGTAGGGGACTGTGCGGCGTGGCCGGCGTCAGCCCCGTGACACCACGCCGCCTACTCCCGTACGGCTGACGCGCCGCACCCTTGAAGGGGGGCCGGAACGCCCTCGAACTGCTTTCTCGTGACCTTGCAGGGCCTGGTCGTGACGCTAGGCCGGCGGGACGCCATCCCTGCCACTGTTGACCCCGTACGGGCACACCCGTGCTCACAGCACTACGCCGGGCGCTGTTACAACCACTCCGGCGCCGTAAGGCACGCGGGAACGGGACGTCGCCACGCCTGGCACTACATCCCGTATGGATCAACGTCAGCAACCCCCTCGAGCCCGCCTGGGGACGCCGCGGCCAACCACTGCGCCCCTACCCTCGAAGCTACCACTGTTCGGGTACAAGATACGCCATGATGACCAGATCGCGGCAAGGACCGTCAAGGCGGCCGCCTACTCTACGGTGTTGCACACCATACTTCCCCATGTAGCTGAATAGTGCGTCATGCTTGTAATTCACCCTCTCCTTGGCCTATAAAAGGAAGGTGAACTCCCCGGCCGCAGGGGACACGAGAAGACACAACATTCGACACAACACACACACATTTCCCAATTCTCCCACAACATCTGAACCTCTTCCGTTCACTTCACCAGGTACTTGGAGACCACATCTCCTCTCCCGCTTTGCTTGTAACCGCCCCACTACAGGCACCCCGGTGTTGAGCAATATAGTGCCCCGAGCCCACCACTGCTGGACGTACGGCCCCCGAGCCTGAACCAGGATAAACTTTGTGTCTTTTGTTGCTTAGTATCGACCATTGAGGGATAGACCTTGGCGCTATTTACTGGTTAGTGTCGGGACCATATTCCGCACCGACAATTGGCGCTCACCGTGGGGCTCACAAGCGCCGAAAGGTCAATCCACCGTCAACTCCCTCCATGGTGATTCGCACCGAGTACCGCGGCATGCGTTACTCTATGGGCAGCTCGGACCCCCTCCCTGCCGGGTTCGAAATCCGGTTCGGGGGCCTGAATTTCCAGGCTACGGGGAACAGCTACCTGATGCGCCTCACCAACCATGAGGAACTTCGCGCGCGGTGCCAAGCCGGGTCCACCCCGGTCGCCGCTGCACGCGTCGCCACGACGTAGACGCCCGCCGGCACGGACGCCGCGGGCCCATCGGCGTCTCGGCGCCGCCGCCGCTCCGGCCAACGCTCGCGCCGTGCACGGTCGGAGCGACGGCAAGCTGAGCGTGTCGCTTCGTAACGCGGCACGCCCGTCAGCACAACGACCGCTGCCCTGGCAGGGGAGCGCATGGTCTTCGGGTCGCGCTTCCCCATCGGTTTGCGCGGCGCCACGGCGGCTTACGCCACCAACGCCAGCGCCAACACCACGATGCGCAGGGTTCCCCCTGGCCGTCACGTCTACATCACCAGGGATCCTAGCGCCTCCGCCGGCGACGAGTCGTCCCTAGGCTCTCTTGACGCATTGCCACCCGCCAACCGGCACGGGTACGCGGAGTGGGACTTTTCCGGCGTGCTGGACCCAGTAATGTTCAGACGATTCCTCGACGCCACGGACTACTAGTTCGGCTGCTCCGATGACTCCAGCACCGGAAGCTACGATCCTGCGCGGGAATGTTGCGTCGTCATCGCCAACGACCCAGCGAATGCCACCGGCGCAGCGGGCGCCGGTGGCGGAGAAGTTACACCCGCTCTAGGGACCGCTTCACGCCTGGCAGCGGGACCAAGCGCCCCTGCTCCTTCACCCCCAACGGGGGCTGACATCGACGCACAGCTAGCCCAAGCCCGCGAGCTCGAGGCCAAGCTGGCAGAGGAGTAT